>CP124710.1:19155000-20433500 GCA_031232105.1 Capsicum rhomboideum
GCTTGACTATAAGGACTACATCAAGAATAATCAACAGAAAGCAAGGAAGAAGGACCTGGTCCCTGACGAATGCAAAAAAAGTAAATGAGAAGTAGCAAAGACTTCCATGATGCTGATAGAAGATAAGTCCTCAGGCTTTGACTCTTTGTTTTCTCTCATGGCCAAGTCAGATGACGAAGACGATGATGATGGAGGAAAGTCTTTTGGATATTCTAAAAAATCTTAAAAATTATTCTTTGAGAGCTAAGGTCCCTAGCCAGTGTGTTGATTCATGCATTTTGTGACCTTACTAAAGAAAAAAAGTCTCTAAATAACGATTTTGTTGAATTTGAAGATGAAAAATCAGTCTTGTTTGTCAAAATCGATGTATTAAAAGAAAAGATGGGTCTCTTGTACCTTGAATGAGAAATTGAAGGTTGTATCTCAAATTGATCCTAAAGGGAAAGGACAGGGAAGTGACCTTCAGTTTGAATTTGAAGCCAAGTTAAACAAGTCCAAAATGGATCTCACAACCTCCCTAGAGAGGAATAGAGATTTTGAGAGAGACCTAGTTTGAATCAAAGTTGACCTTGAAAAATCACTTCACTGGATAGCCTCTTGAGAAACCCTTGATCATCTTGCTAAAATAGGGTCAAACACTAGAATCTCAGCTACAGAGAGGCATCAAAAATATGTTGAGACACAAAGGAAATCAAGGGGACTTGTTCCCTCGTCCAGAAGAAAAACTCTATGTCATGCTAGAGTATTTGGTGCTGAGAAGTATAGGAAGCATGTTGAGATAGAAGAGAACTTAAAGGAACCTGGTCCCCAGTCTAAAAGGATCAAGTTGCCAGCTTGGACAAAAAAATTTTGATTCTTCTTCTATCTCTTCTTTAGGAACCCAAGTTAAAATGGGTTCTCAAATCCAACACATGAACTGCCAAGGAAGGAGGAGTGAGAGAAGGCAGCCAAAACATGTTCATAGATAGTGGCTGATCAAGGCATATGAATAAAAAAAAACAAAATATTTTCTCTCACTCAAGGCATTTTAAGAGAGAAATATGTCCTTTAGAGATAGAAAGAAATGACATAGTCCTGGCGTTGGAAGGATTGGCAACACCCTTTTTCATGAAATTGAAAATATGTACTATGTAATTGGGTTGAAGTGCAATTGCTCAAATGAGTCCCAGATATGTGCCAAAGGAAATGAAGTGGTTCAGATGATGATGTTGATTTGAGGCTAAGGAATGTAGGACATGCCAGCTCATCTCTCCTACAAAATCTAATCTCAAAGGACCTGGTCCTTGAAGTTACCTAAGCTGAAGTTTGTAGACAACTATACTTGTGACTCATATGAGAGGTGAACGCAAGTCAGGTTCTACATCAAGCAAAAGAAGCATTATTTGTATCCTTAGCCAACCATACATGGAATATAAACCAATAGGGAACATACTATTTGAGGTGAGTACATATTGGCTTTGTCTAACTCAATCTCATACCCTTGCAGGTGTGCACGCATGATAAAAAGGGGAACAACAAAAGGAAAGGAAGGACAGACCAAACATAAAGCAGGAACTAAATGCTTATTGAGGGATTTGACCCCTTAAAGGTCAGTGAGTCTTACATAACTTTTGAAATTTTGAAATTTGATTGGTGCTGCCACGTAATTCATTTTAAGTTCTCGCCGTTGATTCCCCAAATCCTTCAAGTCTCTAAGACACTCCTTCATCTATTCAACACCTCACTCTTTCTAAATTCCTTGATCCCTCTTATAAGACCATTGACATAGCAGATCTAGTTACTGGAACTAAGAACTCTAGCAAGCCACCTTCTAATGTCGCTTCTATAAAAGAAAATGAAAGTGTTTCGGCTATTTCTGAAAGAGAAAACCCGTTCTAAACTATGGACCTGATCAAGGACCTGGAACAAATATGAATGTAAGTGTTGAGGATGCCTAGGTGTTTGCACAATCAAAAATATGTCAAAAAAGGTTGTCCATTGAGAAGGGAACTTCATCAAATATCTTGGTTGAAAGTGAACAACTGGTTTCTTTGATGGATGATGCTTGAGAGATAATCAGGCTTAGGCAGCAGAGAAAAGAAGAATGAAAAGAAGGACTGTAGTGGAAGATGATGTCAAATCACTAACTGTGGTAAATTTATATGAACAAGAAGAAATGTGGAAGTGGATAATGATGTGGCCGTCAATGTGGTCAAAAAATGTGGAAATTTCTCCTTAAGTGATTGAAAAGAAAGCTGTGAGAGGCTCCAAATGGAGAAGGGGTGCTGATGCACCAGGTTCATCTAAGATGACTTCCCAGTTAAAGAAAAGGAATCAAAATGTTGAGTCTAGCACTAAGGGACCAGGTACTCAAACAAGGGTCCATGATCGATGCACAAGCTAAGGATTTGACTCAAGAAGAACTATAGGCTATTCTGAGAAAACAAACTATTCTTTAAGAGAAAACAGTTGATCCAGTTATTGCAGTATTATCCAGCCTGGTAAACTTGATGGAAATAATGAAGTTTCTAAAATGGTTCTTCTATTCAATCAACCTCTTCTTATTTACATACAGATGAGGTTGTGGAGCTTTATATCGAGATGACCTTTTGTTCTAAAAGTAACAGTTTAGTTATCCTTGTGAAAAGAGTGGAGATTTGCTTACATGAAAAAGTTCTTGGTCAGATATTTAAAGTACCTACTGAAGGGACCGGTTCCCTGGAAAAGTAGAGACCTGATGCCTTGCCTATGGATTTCTGCTCAGCAAAGTGTTTAAGTTCTTTAAGGTTTCACTTAAAGAAGGGGTCACAGGGACCAAAAGGCAGTTGTTCACCATCACCACCTTGGAGGAATGTGATATCATCAAGAAGAAAAGTGGAGTGACAAATCATTTTGTGGTGTCTGACCTCATGTTAGCTCAGGAATGAGAAAATGCTAAAGTAGATCGAGTGACTGCATTGCTTACACAAAAGTACGTTGAGATTGCTCAATTAAGATCAGCCTTACAAAAAGCTTCTAAGGGAACAAGCGGGGACCTGGTCTCCTAAACGATTTTCAAACTGAAAAATGCTCAATTGCTAGGAAAGTGCTTAAAGCTCATACATATGTTTATGATCATTTAACCATGATCCTCAAGTCCCTTTCCAAGTCCTCTTATTAATTCTTGTTTCTTTGTTTCAAATCCCCACTCATATTTTCCTCTAAAGATCCCTTGTTTCATGGCTTGTACCTTGTTACATTTTATTATTTCTTTTGTAATGTCTGACTGACTTTTCTTATAAATACATGGCTTTGTTTCAATATTTTGTCTACTTCTTACTCTTGTGCTTTTACCTCTATTTTCTCTCACGCAAGGCTTTACAAGAGGATATTAACTCCATTTATGGGAGTGATTTGATATGTCTTAGTGGATATGTCAGTTCTTTTCCCCTGAGCAAGCAGACCCTTGGTTCTAAAGACATTGATTATCCTCACCATGTGTTAAAACTGGATAAAGCTTTGTATGGGTAGAAGCAAGCTCCAAGGGACCTAGTCCTCTAGTGAATGAAGTAATGTATCAAGGCATCATTGGATCTTTGCTCTTTTTGATGGATCTCATGGAGGACCAGGTACCTGACAGTTTCGTAAATGCACTAAGAAGGGAACAGTTTGGACAGAATCATCTCCTTCATCTAAATCTCCTTGCAGTGGCTATGATCAGACTGCAGGTATCCAGGTAAGAGTTTATTGGTTGTGTCTAACACAACTTTATACCGTTATAGGTATGCACGCATGGAAATATGGGAAAAAATAAGAAGTGGAGATCATCTAGGCAGCTCAAAGTATGTGCACAAAAGTTCAGAAGAGGGACAAGGTTCCTCTTCATAGGTTAGTACCACTAACTGCACTCATAAAAGCTTTGAACTATCTTGAAACGCCATATAGATTTCCTTTTTCTTTTCCACTCTTCTGTAACGTTGTCATGTCATTTGAAACTCTATAGTCATATCCTTTTCTTGACATGACACGTTGATTCTTCTCCTTTTAAGGCATAATCCTAACCGTTATTTCATTTTACCACCTCTTCTAGGAAATCTGAAAATTCCTTGAAACCCTTGGTTTGATAGTTCCTCTAAACTCTCTTTTTCGAACCCCACTATTCTCCTTAAACTACTTTCTAAGAATTTTGGACCTTCCTTAGACTTATCCGTAATTTTTCTTCAAGTAAAGGTTCTGATGAAAAAATTGAGTCACCCAACAAAATTCAGTGAAGGCTGGTAAAAATGTAAAAGAAAAAGAGAAAGAAAATATCGTGTAGAAAATTACAAATAGTCAGGGACCTGGTTCCTCTACTGTGTCAAGACAAAAGAAAAGGGTAAAATCTGATATTGATGTCCGAGAGCTCTGATGAGTAGTTGTTTGAGGGAGGTTTGTAGAGGAAAATATAAGAAGTTGAGATTCAAAAGAAAGAGGGATGTTGATGTTTCAATAAGGACCAGGTACCCCTACTGATTCATCAAAGCAGAAAGTGCCTAAAAAAAAAGAGGATTCCGAAAAAAAATTATGCTTTGTGGCAGAGTGTTTGATCCTGAGATAGTTGAATTGCATACAAGCTTCCTCCAAATCTGATGGGGGGACCAGGTTCCCTGATGGCTCCTCTTCAGGAATGATCTTTTCAAAAGGTGAAGGTAAATCAAAGTTGAGGACCTGAACCAAAAGCTTCTCCAAGCTCATGAAGATACCAATGTACTTAAGAACTTGATGATTCAAAGACCTTTTTGGCTCCTCTTGAATCAACTTTTATCCTATCTTCCTTCCTAATGTCTGTTCCTATCATTCATCTTTTGCCTAAGCTATATTTCAGACCATATATGGCAAATTGACAGTTCTCTCCTTTTATGTGTGCTTTTAATGATATTAACAGAACATTTTGCATATCTTGTTGTTGCATATATCTCTGTTTCTTCTCTATTCCTTTTGCTCATGTTAGTGTTTCCCCAATGGCCATGTTTTAACATGTGTTGATTCTCTCTTTTACTTGGTTTACTATTTGCTATTTTTAATGATGCCAAAAGGGGAAAGATTTTGATGAAAAGGGAAATAATGGAAATAGAGTGAACTGGTGAAGGGACCTGGTACCTAAGAGAATAATGTGGTAAGGGGAACTAATCAATGGTGACAGGGGGAACAGAAATGAGTGCTGGTGTCAGGGGGAACATCCTAATCTGATCCACTGCTGGCTTAAGTTTGTCATCATTAAAAAGGGGAGGAAATGTTATATTTTTAGTTTTGATGATTATCAAACTTATTCTTGATTCTGATGACTAGCAAGCTCATAAAGAGACCAAAAAAAGAATTAAAATATTATTATCTGGAGATGCTGGTCAAAAAAGGAACTAATAAGGGAGATGCTAGTGATAGGGGGAACTGATAAGGGACCTGATACTCCTGGATGGTAGGAGAAACTAAAGAAGGGATAAATGTTGCTGATAATAGGAAAACTCTCTAAATCTGCTGCTATATTGGTTATTGGATCGTCATCATCGAAAGGGGGGAAATTGATGTACATGTGGTTTTGATGATTAACAAAACTCATGAGGGGGCCTGGTATCAGATATGTTGCCTATAGAATTTGATCCATTGCTCAGAGTCAACAGTGTGAGAACCTGGTCCTCAGAGGGATCCTGTTTTGTAGGAACCAGGTTTATATTATGGATGTAATCATAACCTTGTTAACTAGTAACTTTTGACAGGAATTTCTCCTGGTTTAAATATGTCAGGTGATATGTGACATGGAAGCTCTGAACTGGCACATAGAACATCTGTTTCTAATGATTGACAAACTGCATGAAGGGACCTAGTACCCGAGATGTATGAGTACGTGGTCAACTAGTATCTGACAATACTGCATAGGTGTGTGCGAATATCTTCTGGGAAAATCTGGTTCTTAAGAGGAACTATCTCTCAGAGGAATCTTGTTCCTTAGGGACCAAATGAGGGACCAGGTCCATCGGACGTTGCACTTTCTGGCAGTCAACAGTACAGCTGGCAGTTGTACTTTTTGTAGAAAAGTTGGTGCACAGCAGCAGAGGAGCAGCAACTTTTATCTCGACCAATGAGAAACTTTTTAGGTTTTCCCTCCCATTTGCTCCATATATAGAGATCATTATGTGGGAGGAAAACTTAGCCTTTGCAAGCACAAAAAAGATTTATCTCTCAAAGCAAAAGCCATCATCAAAGAACATTGCTCATTTCAATAAAGGGAACTGATCGAGTTGCTGCTTTAGTCTTTGTTGAATTTTTTAGTCTTGTGTCTTTCGTTGTTAAATTGTAAATCTACTCCTATGTTATAAAGGATAGTAGATATTTCACTTGTCTAAGTCTTTATGTTGAGTCACATTAACTAGATTTAGTTAGTCAAATCATCTATTGTTTTAGTCAAGTTTTGTTTACATCATTAATTGATGTTTATCTTGGGTAGAGTTACCTAGGAGTGTCAACTAGAGGTAGTTGATAAAGAGGGCTAGAGTTAGCCGAGTTGAGGTCAACTAGAGTTAGTTGACATTGGAGACTACAATAGAGTTATTGTAGTGTTGCTCGTGTTGAAGCTATCACAAGGGAATTGGGTTAAGAGTTTAACCATAGGATTACGAGAATGAGTCTGTAATCAAACCATTGCTCTTATTTTAGTGAATTATTGTTGGTGAAAATCCTATGAGGTAGGTCGTGGTTTTTTTCTCCCTTGAGCAAGGAGGTTTCCACGTAAATGTCTGGTGTTCCTTGTTGCTTTCAATTAGCCTTATTTGCATTCTCTTGTCTAGTGTAGTTTACATTGTCCTATTGATAGTCAGATTCAGTCAAGGACCTGGTCCCTTGACTAGTGGTGGATTCACGTAAGCTAACAGATGGTGTTATCGGTGTACAACATATTGCAAATGTCCCAACCGGATCAGGACTAGCGCGAAATAACTATTAATATGGTTGTAGTATGATGTTCGAACTAATTATAAATAATGTAATGTTGCATTTTGAATAATGATTCACTAGGTTCTTTTCTTAATATATATTTGTTTGGTGTTTATTTGCATCATCAATGCGAACGATCAGTAGACAAGTCGTGGGTGATCCATTAATCAAGACCCGTCGATGAATTAATTTACTGTCGATGTTGATCCAGTAGGCTCGTTGTCTATAGGAAACATCCTCATCGGATCAATCGGATCGGGTAAGTTGTCCGTATGAGTAATTGAGTATTTGTCATGTTGGATGGATGTACCATCGCTAATGACCCAAATGAGCGTCATTGGAGGATTCCCCGACATCCTCATGTCGTTGCATCTAATATGACGACATGAAAGTGATCCCTGATTTATGCTATCATATAGAGTCGCCAGACTCAGTGCAATAAATCATTCTTTTTCCAATTGAGTTGTCACACTCAAGACCTTCCAAAACTTAGTTGTGGCATTGAATTTAAAATGGATAAAAAAACTCATTATTTGATTGACGTAGCGTCCTTCGATTTGGATAGCATTCATTTCATCGGTGGAGAAAAAATGGAAGAGAGAAGCATACATCAGGGAAAACAGAGAAAACAAATAAAACTATGTAAATAAGATGATGGTTGTTTATGCTAACACTTGATGGATTAAGAACAAAATAAGGGAGAGTGCAGTTCTAAAGGAGTTGATAGATTAAGGGACAGAAATGCAATGTAACCATACATATTACAACTTACAAGCTCTAAAGTAAGTGTCCATTGTTAACACTAGAGTTTCCAGCCCCGATGGTGTCGTGTCCTCGGCACCATCGGTACCAGACATGGTATCGAATATCACCACAATGTTGTTCGGGCCGTATTGGGGAGAACCATCCAAGTACATATCATACAGTTTTGTTAGAGGACGGCCCATGAGCAATAACCTTCTTACACTATCGTTCCAAGTGTCGCCCTTGATTCTTTTCATGAACTCACGAACCTCCTATTTTAGATTGGAGAGGTTTGAACTTGGATCACAGTAAAGATGCCGAAGGTCTAGGGAGAAGTAGTGAAAGTTGCCAAGTTGCGTGTTCGCTGGTTTCTTGAAGGATTGTTTTCCATGTAGCAAAAGGAATACAAGTTGGTAGTAATGTATTTCCCAGGTATGTTTGTGAGATGGAGAGCGTGTGTGTATATATAGAGTCTCCAACAATAAATACGGTGGTTGAGATAATCTCAAAGTTGGTATAACAAAATTAAATATTATACTTGGCAAACATCTACTGTTACACTGTTTCGACGACGATAATCGTCGAGTGATCAATTCCATTCAATGATCACTAACAGATCCACCATATTATGGTTGTATAGCGGGTGAGGCTCTACATTGGAAGTTCCTTCAATCACAATCATCAAGTGACTGTCGTCGACCTTTTGTCCCTCAATCCTAACATCGGGAGTGATTGTTGAGTGACCTTCATCGACCGCTTATCCATCGAGCCAAACATTGGGTCAATTGTCTTCCTCCTTTGATCACCACCATTTCAACTTACCAAGGCATGTGGAGCTATTAACTTCACTGAACACGCTAGACATCCATCTAACCCTAACAGGCTAGCCGTCAGTTGTAACAAAGAAGAAAAAATTACACTTAATAAGCTTTTGAGAAGGTGTGTGTTACGCACCAGAAAGAATTTCCAACGTTCAAGGGAATTATTGTCATGAACAGTGATTCTCAACAATTTCACGATATATTTTCTCGACAAATAGATTTTTCGAAAGACTTTTTGTAACCAATTAATCCAAAATAAATCATAGACATTTATAGATATGACTATAAATCATTTACACGAGTTTCTAGATATATAAACACTCTGGGACAAAGAAAAAAAAGTATCCCACATTCAATGGGACAGAGAGGAGGGAGTATTTCAATTCCAATATTTCAAAAGTTGGAGCAACACGTGTCTTACTGCTGTAATTTAAGTGTCTAATAGCGGACAAAGTGTAGTTTATCATACCAATAAGATTTGAGTTTAGGTTTTGTGCACCATTAGTGTTTAAAATATTCTACGTCATCAGATAAAATTGACCTACTATCATAGATTACCTATCTTTTCTAAGTTTCTTTTCCTTTTCTTATTTTAATTTTTTCTTTCTTTCTACTGAAATTGTAAAGAATTTTTTGAACTCATCTATTTCCATGTAAATTCCTCCATGTTATCTTCTTTGCTTGTCTTTTAACGAAATTTTAAAAAAAAATTACTTGTCTTTTAACCCTGTGTTCATCTCTTTTTAATGTGATTGAAGCACACATGATTTATTTCAAGATATTCTATGTTATATTTGCAACTTTGAATGTTTCATAACTTTTTTTAAGAGGAAAAACTGAAATTAATTATATGATAAGCTTTTAGAGAAAAAAAAACATGAAATAGCAAATCCTTAAAGGAGCAGAAGTATGGTAGAAGTACTTGCTGGTTGGAGTAAAATAAAATAAAATAGTTTTATCCTAAGATCTGAAGCATGGTAGTGTTCCTAAGATCAACGCTGAAGCATGGTAAAATTACTTGTTGCAAGTAATAACCTTGAGGCTTGAAGAACTATTTCATTAATTCTGACGGTTTTATTGAGACAAATATAGAAAATTAGATTTTGATTTACTTTATAAAAGAAAATAGTTAACTAATTTGGTTAGAGTACAATTAGGATTCTACTTTTATTTTTTCTCCTAAATTTTAATTATATAAATTTATTGTTAATTATTTCATTTACCTGATGGTGTAAAAAATTTTATACACTGATGATGCACAAAACTTAAACTCATAAGATTTTAATACGAACTTTTACAGTGAACGGTAGCAAATATTCAATAGAATTACTGATTTGTAAATGAACTGACTAGACAGTATTGTTGTAAGAAAAACAAAAAGCAAGAACAACCTTCCTCTTTCATGTACTTTAACTTCTCTAGCTTAATAACTACGTATACTGTTAAGTGAAAGCTCATTTTCTTTTACCCTACATGAAAAAGTACTAGGAAAAATGGATTGAGGTGGATTTGATTTCGTTTTCCACTTTTACTTCCAAAACAGAATTGTCGTTTTGACCAACCTAACTATGAAGCACAAAATTTGACCGATATTTATGACATTGTGGAATTTATAGAAATTAAACCTAAATGTAAATATTGTCTTCGTTTCATTTTATTTGACTCATATAAAAATTAGACCCTTAAGAAAATATCTATTAGGGGCTTATTTTACTAAATTAACTTTATTAGTTATGCTTTCAATATGTAAATTTGACAACTACTAATATTTTATATTATCATTTAATGATAGAGGTAATATCGGAACAAAGTGATGAACTTCTCTTGATTTCATAAATTAGACAAGTAAATTGTGTTGGGTTCTAGTTGAAATGTGAATAGAAAATGGAGGAAACAAATGGAGGGGAAAAAGTGAATTATGTTTTCACTTTATGGAAGAAGTGTTCTCCCACATTGGTGGGAGAAAAAAACTTTCTTATACTTAAATATAGAAGCATTACTCCATGTTGTTAGTGAGGCAAGAAGAAGACAAGTCTCGCGTTGTCGTCGTCGTCGTCGCTCAACTTTGGATTTGCCAAATGATCGAGAGATTATCTTTTTGGACAAAATTCATTTGAAACTTAATTGTTAATGATTATTTAATCCAAAAATCTGATCCAAAATATTTCCTCCATTTGTGAACGCAAATGAGCATGTGCGAACGCATATCAAAACGCACATTGAAGGAACGCGATCCTTCAGTTCACTATTTGAATGACGAAAAACTGATTTGTGGGCGCATATGGCTCCATAGATGCCAACGCAAATCAAACGACAAGAAAATAGTGAATCATTTTATCTTGGGAAGATATATTCCATAACCTTGGGTACTTGAGGAGAATAATTTCCTTGAGGACACACCGTGAATTCATTGGACTTGATTTTTAATTTTATCTTCATCTCTTTCTTGTTGGTTTTTTCTATTTTCCAGAAAATAGTTTGAACTTCATTTGTTCTTAAGTTGTTTTGAACTTATTGTTGAAGTTCTTGTTCTTGACTACAGATTTTATTTAACCCGAAAAATAACAATCTTAAGGAAATTATTAAATCTGTATTTTGGTTTCTGGAGATTAAAACCTTTTTGGTTTTCTACTCTGATTGAATTTGATACTGATTTGAAGACATTAAAACTTAGTCGGGATTCAAAGTTCATTCGGTTGGCGATTTGAAAAACATAAAAACTTCATAGTTAACTAGAAACAAGTTGTATAAAGATTAAGTCTTTATCATTAGTATTCTAAATACTAAGTTGTTTGTTTGATTGTGACAGAAAAATGACTAACGAAAATGAAGTCAATATTGGAACGGTGAATATTGCAGCAACAACTACTGCATCTTCAAGTCGTTCAAGTGTTGTTCCTGCCATGGAACCAACAGAAACAATATTTCTAGTGTAGATTTCAAGAGATGGCAGTAAAGGATGTTCTTCTACTTGACTACTCTTAAGTCTGCAGAAGTTCATCAATGAAAGCGTAGCTGACTTGTTTGAATCAACTCCGAATGATGAATGCTTCTTACTGACTGAAGCTTGGAAACACTCAGATCTTTATGTAAAAACTATATTTTGAGCGGGCTATAAGATGATTTGTACAATGTTTACAACAACATGAAGACCTCAAAAGAAATCTGGGATGTTTGAAAAAGAAATACAAAAAAAGGATGCGGAAAGAAGAAATTCATAGTTGTAAAATTTCTGGACTTCAAAATGGTAGACAGTAAAGCTGTTGTTACCCAAGTTCAGGAGTTGCAAGTCATAATCCATGATCTCCTTGCTAAAGTTATAATCTTATATAATACCTTTATTGAACATATTAAGTTTGTTCTTAACACTCACTTAACATTTGATGTGGGTTTGGTTGTGAATGATGCATTTCAAGTGGCTGCCATAATTGAGAAGTTCCCTTATTTGTGGAAGGACTTTAAAAATTACTTGAAACACAAACTCAAGGAGATGACAGTCGAAGATCTCATTGTATGATTGAGAATTGAAGAAGATAACAAGGTTGCAGAAAAGAGGTCACATGAAAATTCAGTAATATCTGGAGCAAACATTATTGAAGATGAACCCAAGAAGTCAAAGAAAAGAAGAAAAGCATTTGGACAGCAAAGCAACCCTCCTAAGAATAAATTCAAAAAAAAATTGCTTCAATTGTGGCAATGTTGGCCACAAGACTCCAGATTATAGGGCTCCAAAGAAAGGCAAGAAAAAAGATCAAGCAAATATGGCTGAATTCAAAAACGAAATGGATAATCTTTGTGTCATGCTTTCAGAATGCAACCTGGTTGGTAATTCAAGAGAGTGGTGGATGGATTCCGGTGCCTATCACCACGTTTGTGCCAACAAGGAACTCCTTGCATCATATGCTCCAGCTCAACTTGATGAGAAGATATTCATAGCAAACTCCGCTACTGCAAAAGTTGAAAGAATAGGCAAGATTTGCTTGAAGAAGACATCTGGCAAGGTGGTAACTTTAAACAATGTCCTTCATGTTCCTTAGTTGCGAAATAACTTAGTTTTATCATCACTTCT
This sequence comes from Capsicum rhomboideum, assembly GCA_031232105.1. Taxonomy (NCBI): domain Eukaryota; kingdom Viridiplantae; phylum Streptophyta; class Magnoliopsida; order Solanales; family Solanaceae; genus Capsicum; species Capsicum rhomboideum. The sequence continues at coordinate 19,167,559 of CP124710.1, forward strand.
GACTAAAAATGGATTTAAATGTGTCTTTGTCTCTGATAAAGTTGTAATAAGTAAGAAGAAGTGTATGTAGGGAAAGGCTACCTCACCGAGGGCCATTTTAAGATCAATGTAATTACTATTAAGATAAATAAAAGCTTTGTTTCTTCTTACTTACTTGAGTCAAATGACTTATGACATGAACGTTTAGGACATGTAAATTACAAGATCTTGCGAAAACTGATTAGTTTAGAAGTTTTGCTTAACTTTGAGTGCAATAAATCAAAATGTCAAACAAGTGCTGAATCTAAGTATGCAAAGAATCCTTATAAATCTGTTGAAAGGAATTTCAATCGCTTAGAATTGATTCACACTAATACTTGCGATATAAAGTCAATACCATCTCATGGTGGAAAAGGATATTTCATAACTTTTATTGATGATTGCACTAGATACTGTTATGTTTATTTGCTGAATAGTAAGGATAAAGCAATAGAAACATTTAGACAATATAAAACTGAAGTTGAAAATCAGTTGGATAAAAAGATAAAATTGATAAGAAGTGATAGGGTTGGAGAGTATGAAACTCCTATTGCAGAGATATGTTTGAAAAATAAAATTGTCCATTAAATTACTGCCCCTTACTCACCTCAATCAAATGAAATTACAGAAAAGAAAAACCAAACGTTAAAGAAAATGATGAATACCTTACTTATAAGTTTGGGTTTACTGCAAAACTTGTGGGCGGAAGCTATCCTTACAAAAAACCAAATACTCAATAGAGTGCCCCATAGCAAGACACAATCTATTCCATATGAGAAATGGAAAGGAAGGAAACCCAACTTGAAATATTTCAAAGTGTGAGGGTGTCTAGCCAGTCCAAGTTTCTATTCCTAAAAAGGTCAAAATAGGACTAAAGAATGTGGACTGTGTGTTTATTAGATATGCTACAAACAGTAAAGCATGTCGATTGTTGGTTCACAAATTCGAACATCCATATATTCATGATAATACGGTAATTGAATCAGATAATGTTGAGTTCTTTGAACACATTTATCGATATAAAACTAGATATGAGTTGCCTAATGAAAGGTCGAAATGACCTCGAGAAGAACCAAAGGAGAATCTACTTAATGAAGAGAATCCAAGGCGTAGTAAACGTCAAAGGACATATACTTCCTTCTTATCAAATTTTGTAACATTTCTTCATAAAAATGAGCCTCAAACATTCAAAGAAGCCACTTCTTCAGACTTATCCTTTTGGAAAGACGCTGCCAATAGTAAGATTGATTCAATCTTGAAAAATCATACTTGGGAGTTGGTTGATCTTCCTCCAGAAAATAAACCTTTAGGTTCTAAATGGATCTTCAAAAGGAAAATGAAAGCTGATGGAACTAATGACAAATACAAAGCAAGACTTATCGTTAAAGGCTTTAGACAAAAGGAAGGCCTTGATTATTTCGATACATACTCCTCAGTAACAAGGATTACATCCATACGAATGTTGATTGCACTAGTTACGGAATATGGTCTTGAAATTCATCAAATGGATGTGAAAACAGTTTTCTTAAATGGAGAATTGGAGGAAGAAATTTACATGGAAAAACCTGAGGGTTTTGTGGTTCCTGGTCAAGAAAGAAAAGTGTACAAACTTGTTAAGTCACTTTATGGACTAAAACAAGCACCCAAATAGTGGCATGCAAAATTTGACCAAGCCATGTTGGCAAATTGATTGAAGATTAATGAGTGTGACAAATGTATTTACATTAAAGACATTCCAAATCATAAAGTCATTGTTTGTTTGTATGTTGATGACATGTTGATCATCAGTAGAGACTTTTCTAACATAAATGTTACTAAACGAATGCTAGCAAGCAAATTTGATGTGAAAGAGCTTGGAGTTACTGATATGATCTTAGGAATAAGAATTCATAGAACTGCACAAGGTTTAGCATTGTCACAGTCTCATTACATTGCAAAGGTACTTGACAAGTTCAAATATTTAGATTTCAATATTGCAAAGACCCCAGTAGATGTGAGCTTTACACTTCAAAAGAATGAAGGTGAAAGTGACTCACAATTGGATTATGCAAGAGTGTTGAAAAGTTTGATGTATATCTTGAATTGTACGCGACCAAATATAGCTTGTACTATTAGTAAATTGAATCGGTTCACAAGTAATCCCAATCAAACTCATTGGATGGCAACAAAAAGAGTTTTGGGGTATCTAAAACATACTCAAAACTATGATTTGCATTATAACAAATATTGAATAGGTAATTGAAGGATATAGTGATGCAAATTGGATTACCAGGTCAAATAAAGTAAAATCCACAAGTGGGCATGTATTTACTCTAGGTGGAGGAGCAGTCTCTTGGAAATCATCTAAATAGACATGTATCACTCACTCTATGATGAAATCTGAATTTATTATTTTAGAAAAGGCCGGTGAAGAAGCTGAATGGCTTCAAAATTTCTTGGAAGATATTCCTTTTTGGTCCAAACCTTTGGCACCTATATGCATACACTGTGATAGTCAAGCTGCAATAGGTAGGGCAGAGAGTATGATGTATAACAGAAAATCTCGTCACATACGATGGAAACATAATACCGTTAGGCAACTAGTCTCTAGTGAAATTATCACAGTTGACTATGTGAAGTCAAAAGATAATGTGTCGGATTCAGTTACAAAACACCTAACTAGAGTGGGAGTTGAAAGATCATTAAAGGGAATGGGTTTAGGGCCTAGGATAAGTTATCACGCTGGTAACTCTACCTAGCAGACTGGAGATCCAAGGAGCTAGGTTCAAAAAGATCAAACAAAGTTGTGACTAATGGTTCAACATTGTCAAATAACTCAACTCATTCTCATGAAGAAGACAGTGTTCAGGAAACAAAGATAAAGCTTAACGTTTGAAGCTTTTTAATGGTTTCTAAGTTTGGCAGGTATGACCAAATAGTTATCTATAGTATTAAATGTTTAGGAATCACCTATGTGAGTGTGAAGTGGAAGTCGCTTCAAGGAGAATGATAGTAAAGGCTTATTCTCTAAGCTCTCATGAAATCAAGTAGTGTTCATGGCTGAAATGAACAAAATTGTGAGAATCATAAATGGTGAAAGGCTAGTTGTGTGACTTGTATTGTCTAGGTATATAATAAAGTTCGACAGTTCAAAGATTTCACATCTACCAATTGACCGAGTGCATTCAATATAAGTTCACTACGAAAATTTCAAAGGGAAACCTACTTATCCAGATGCAATTATTCTTTGCTTATAAATCACTCACTTGTCCGTAAATTTGTTTTAATCTTATAGTCATTCTCCATTCATGTGAGGGATTGTTGGGTTCAAGTTGAAATGTGAATGGAAAATAGAGGGAAAAAGTGAATTATGTTTTCACTTTATGGAAGAAGTGTTCTCCCACATTGGTGGGAGAAAGAAAGTTTCTTAGGCTTAAATCTATAAGCATTACTCCATGTTGTTAGTGAGGCAAGAAGAACATAAGCCTCGTGTTGTCGTCGTCGTTAGCTCGACTCTGCTTCATCTTCGAATTTAGATTTATTATCTTTTGGGACAAAATTCATTTGAAACTTAATTGTTAATGATTATTTAATTCAAAAATATGATTTAAAATATTTTCTCCATTTGTGGACGTAAACGAGCATGTGCGTACGCATATCAAAATGCGCATTGAAGTGACGCGATCCTTCAGTTCACTGTTTGCATGACGAAAAACTGATTTACAAGCGCATATGGTCATCTGCGGACGCATATGGCTCTGCATATGCCAACACGCAGATCAAACATCAACTTTCTGTTTTGTAGAAAAAATGACATGTTGCTGTATGTGGCCATCTGCTCCCGCAGATAGGCCCAAAGTTCCAAAATAGTACAACTCTTCACGAACCATTACTGCTTTTCTGAAGCAACTCTTTTTTGCTATAAATATCTGATTTTTTCTCAGATATTAGGATAAAATTTTGAATTGAAAAACTCCCATTCTTGGAAAAACTCTAATGTGATTTGCTATCGTTGAGTGCATTCAAAATTCAGCGAATTTGAGGTGTTTTATCCCTTTTCGACTTGAAGGATTGAAAAACATTGTTTTTGACTTTTTAAACTATTTCAAAACTTTATAGAAAATTTTGAAACAATTTAAGAAAATACAGAGTCGCCACTTGATTTTTATAAAAAATATCAAGAAAACTTTTAAAAGAATTTTAAAGATTTGAAAATAGAAACAAACCTTTAAAATTAGAGAAAATGGGTAAGGATTCTGGTGATGCCTTGAAAAGGTTTTTAAGGCACTCAAGAAGCGTCCGCGAAACTGATTGACCAAAAGACAGTTTCGCTGATTTGTAAAAATGACCAATTTTGAAAACATGGCTAACTTTGTAAAATCCTGAATTCATTTGCAAATATGGCATTTATTCCATTCAAGTGAAAAAAAAAAAAACAGCTCATTTAATTTTAAGAAAAATTCTCCTAATAAGAAGGTTAAATTAAATTCGATTCATTGACCAAATTAAGAGAAAACCAATTATTTTCATGAAAAGGGAAAGAACGTGATTTTTATTACAAATATCAATTTTTGAATAATGAGAATTTTTAAAGAAAACACCAATTTAAACCAATTATAAAAAATTTGACTAATTATGAAAGGTTTTGTTTTTACAAGAAAAAATTTTATATTGAGGAGAATTCTCTTTAACTCAAATAAACCAATTTAACACATGAACAAAATAAAGTATAAAATGCCATTTTTTATTTTCAAAGGCTCGAGGAAACATAAAGAAAACTCATTTTTATCGATTCCAAACATATTACTGTTTGACAAATGATAAATAAAGGAAAATACAAAGATAAAGCAAAATAACAACTCGAAGGGAAAATTATTTAGATTAACCAAATTTAAGAGTTAATACACATAATCAAATATGAATTACAAATAAATGAATTAAGGGAGAAGAGTTGAGAAAAACGAGTTTTGAACCCGCTTGGACCTGCCCAACTTTAATCCTCAATTTTCATGGACTTTTGACCCCATTTCTATTTTTTTTCGCCTCATCTTTGACCCTGTATACTAGCTTCTTTATGTAGCATATTTCTTGAACTTCGACTTTCGCAATTTTAAACCCATTTTGGGTCTTTGAGGCTTGACTCGAAGGTGTAATGGCTTAACAAACCGATGGAGTGCGTTGGGGAAGTGAATCCCACGGAGTCATGCTCGGTAATTTAGGCAAAGAAAAGAGGATATGAATTAGTACCCATACCTAAGGCAGAATATTACAAACAAATACAAATTGCCTAAACAACAAGTGGATTTCAAGTATAACATAAGCACTCAAGGGAATCAGTTTTAAGACTTTGTACAATTTTAACTTCGAAGAAAATAGTTCATAAAATGACCCTATGTTAGAGCATCTCCAACCCGCCTTTATTTTTTCTTTTATACTCTATATTTGGAGGGGGAAATAGAGGGTGCAATTTCAATCACTTTCTAAATTCCCCTCTAAACTCTATAAGTAGAGGGGATGAATAGTAACTCTCCAAATATACCCCTCTATTTTACTTTTTGATTATAATATTAATATTTATATTATATAATTTAACATATATAAATTATATTCGATAATTAATTAAGTCCCTAATATTCGTAATTATTTTCTAATGTAATATTTTTAATATATTAATCTTAAATTTTATTAATTTAATTTTCGTATAATATTTTTTTTAAAGATATAAGTTAGTTCTATTTTAAATTTTATTAATTTATAGTTGTATAATAAATATGACCTTCACAAAAATTAGAAGTGCACGTGTAAAACGAGTAATTAAATTAGTATGCAAAACACTTCATACAAGATGAAATTGTTAAAAATACAATACATAACATAATAATTTAAAAAATTACAACAATAATTTAAAAATCTGGTAAGTCCTTTCCAGATCCACCGATATCAGGAAAAAAATCAGTGTATGGGGAAGAGAATTATTGTGACTGCGATTGCGGCTGTTGAAATTATTGATTTCTTTTTTCCACTATTCGTATTTGTTCTTGGCGCATATATTCACGAACAGTTGGATCACTAATAGAATCTAAATTTGTCATTAAAATTCTATTTTCTTCTTTAAAATGTTTTAGTTTCAAAGTTCTACCATGCATTTATCTATCTTGTTGCCTCTCGGTAATTGATTTTGTCAACATCTCAACAAGCCAACTATTTTCAGATCAGACAAGTTCCACAGCTGATGAAACACCTTCATCATTTTTTCTCTTCATTTTTGATTTCTTCACCCCCAATAGGTCGTTCTGATGAAGTATAATCACCTTCAAAATCTTTATTTAAATTAAGTGAAAATGACGATAAGCTAGGAGATGAGACTACAGGTGAGTCAGGAGTAGTAGCCTCAGATTCCGATGATATAAAAGAAGAACCTTGTTTTCGAACTTTTTTCTTTCAGGTATCGATATCCTTAAACTTTTCAAAATCCTTCATCATGTCCCATACATGATCAAATTTAAAACCTTTTTATAATTCTCATCTGGCATAAGTAGAGATTTTGCTTGATTAAACTGCCAAAAAAATTGAACAAAAAATGTAAGTAAATATATATAAATATATTATAAATAATTACAAAATAAATACTCACCATATCTCTATCAATTTGAACAATTTTTAGCTAGACATAAAAAAAAATTAAAGACAAAAAGGCTCATTTTGAACTTCGTAATGCATTAGTAGAGCATTTATGGGAGCAACGTTTTAATCTTGAAAGTTGAAAATTTATGTAGAAATTAAAATAAGTTTTACCATGATTTAATATTTATCTAATTGTATTTCATCAATGATTTTACTTTTATTTAAATTGTCCATTAATATGAATAATATATAATATTTGCTTGCAATTTATGTTAGATAAAAAATTGAAGTAAAAAATAATTATGAAATAAGAAATATAAATGAATTAAAAATAATAAGAAAGATTTAAGTTCTGAAAAAAGAAAATATAAATGAAATAAAAATAATAATATAATATTAAAGAGAGAGAAGAAGATTCTTTTTTGGAGTGTAAAATAGAGTGGTGGGTTAGAGTTGGTGTTCTCCAAATATAGAGAATCTCTATATTTGGAGTGTAAAATAGAGGAAAAAATAGAGTGTGGTTGGAGATGGTCTAAGAGAGAAACAGGCTTTTGAGGAAAATAATAATAATTGAGTGATATTATGATCCTAATTGAAATATAAATGATATTTGAATAAAATTCTCAAAACATGAATAACTATTTAGGGAATTTACTAAGCTATTACGTAGTAGGTTCTGAAAGGAAAGTAGTAAATAGTACGAATTCGAAATTTAAAAACTAGCTAGTAAATCTAAAAATGGTTTCTTCTCTTTCTAACGTTTTGTCAGTACGACAAAAATGGATATTATATGCGTGTGCTGTTTTGTGTTATCCAGTCCTACCATCTTTTGGGGTTGTTTGGTATATGGATAAGAATAATAATTTTGAAATAAAATTTAGAATCTCTCTCTCTATCTATATATATATATATATATATATATTTCTTACGTTCGAATTTACTTGTCATTTTTTTTTTAATTTAATTTCTATTTTTACTCGTCAAATACTTCAAATTTTAGGTTTAACACTTACAAACACACGAACATAGCCTCACGACACACAACATAGCCTCGCATTCAAACCATGGCTCTCAAAATCAGAAACTTACCAACGATAAATCAAGATTGTATACAAGACGTGCTTACACGAGTTCCCATATCAACAGACATTCGCAACAGTAGCAAAAGTTTACGTTTTTATGTTCAAAACAGAAAAGATGCAAAAAGAAGTGGAGTGTTCACCTTTTTTCATGCAATGAATTGGGACTACGAGCTCCTTTTGGACAGACTTCGATCACCGGAGTTTCAATTTCAACTCGTCAAAGTTTAACTTTTCGTCGGAATTGAGTTTTTGAGTGTATTCTTCGTGAATTTTTGATTACGTGGAATTAGAGGAATGCTCCTCCAGAATCCCCAAATTTTTCCCCAAAAATCCCACCCCTCAACCCTCACCCCTCACTATCTATTTATAGAAGAATTGGGGATTAAAATGGGGGCAAAACGGAGGGCCAAAATGGGTAAACAATAGAAAATTTTTTGAATTTCGAATTTGGATAGGAATTGCACAACACAGTACAAATTGGTCCTGAATTCTCTCCATTTTTTAGGGATTCGAACGTTGGCTTGATGAGGTGTATGAGTTTCTAAAACACTCGTCAAGGTGAGTACGAGTTGAGAGAAAGATGAGTCGAGGAGAGAGAAAGAAGAAAGAGGGGTGCGTGTGTGCATGTGTGCATATGTATTTGTATATATGTAGGTCTGTATGTATATTTAAGAAGGGAATATTTTTGTGTTGGTTTTTTTGGGATATTGGTGTAGAGATTTTGAATATTGTAGGGATTTTTAGGTGTGGGCCCGGTCATGTGTAGGGAATTGGGCATGGGTTTTTTTTTTGGAAAAACAACATAAATCCCAACAATTTGGAGCCTCATTACAGAAAATCCCGACATTTTACATAATTACTGAAAATCCTGTTTTTGGATCTGTCGAGATACATAATTAGCTTTCGATACATCCGATAAAGATACATAATTAGCTCCCGATATATTTTTTTCGATGTTGGGTCTATCTATGTAACAACCCGAATTGTTATGTAAAAGTCTTACGTTCCAAATTTCGTGTCTAAATTCCTTTCGGTTTGAAAGTTATAAATTTCTGGCTAGGCTAGTTTTGCTCCGTTTCGGAACAAGGGATAGTCTTGGAAAATCTAAAAATAATTTAGACCGATTTGGCGGGAACGGTATTGATTCCTAGTTAGTTGAGGCGATAAGGAATCCGTAGAATTTATGGAACTGAATTTGGGTTATTAGAACTACCGAAATTGACCTTAGCGTAAAAGTCATTGTTCGGAATGCCCTAGGATCAAGGTGTGTTGTAAAAAGAAGAATTTTTGGGTGAAAACATACATTCTGTCCCGTCGACACCTCTATAGCGGTTGACACACCACTATAGCGAAATAATTACCGCTATAGCGGTGGTCAAAAGAGGTCAAGTCCGCTATAGCGGTAGAAACCGCAGATTAAAGGAATTAAACCCCAAAACAGTTTATTATTTTATAAACTCATTTTGGGGCAAGAGGAAGGCGATTTAGGGCGAAAATCACCGGTGTAACACCGTTTAACTTCGTTAAGATAAGAAATTCACTCCCTTTAACTTGTAATTACTTCTTAATCCTTAGAAGGCGTAAATTACGGAGTTCGGGAGAATTTTGGAGCTAATTTTGGTATGTTTGTTGGTGCAAGGGTGAAATTGAGCATTAGGTTAATGGGTTTTATTTATTAACCATGAAATTGACCTTGCATTCTGTTAATTCACTAATCATTCCATGAAATTGGTAGTTTTAGGTGAATTACGGGAGAAATAGCCCTAGAACGGTTAAAGAATGATTATGAACTGACCTTAGGGGGTTGGGGGTGGCTTTTAACTCCCGCCATGTTAGGTCATTTCATAAATGTTGTGTTTGTATGCATGTTTTAGACCACGAGCCAGTGGAAAGGGCACGGAAGGTCAAAGCTTTGGCTTAGAGTTGTGCAAGCTTGGTTCGAGGTAGGTGATGGGGTGTATTAACTACTTTGTAGTGTGATTGGTTAATCCATGCGGTGTGCTTGGTCATTGCAATATCTACTTATTTTATGACTTGGCCTTTTTGTATTATAAATTGTGGAATGTTTCGGCATTTGAGACGTTCCCACAGGTTGTTTAGATTAAGGATTACATTTATTCGTGTTTGGGTTTTTAAGTACATGGACGGTAACTATCCCCTACTAGTCATAGCTAGAGGGTGGATATATAACCCTTAGCATGTGTGTACTGGTTTTCAAGGTATGTAATAGTGTGACGGTTCTTTGAGTGAACCGGGGAATTTGTATTGTTGTGCTTGTCCTTGTTTGGTTGGCTTGAGTTGAGCTGCATATTATTGTCTTAATGACACTTGTTTACTTGTTGGCTTGTCAGTTGAATGCTACTCGTGCATATATGTTGAATGTTTGATGTGTAAGCATGTGTTAGCTAATTGTACTATATTTTGGTTAAGTGTCCATATTTCCATCTTGGATTATTCAAATGATCCTACCAGTATATTATGGTATATTTGTGTACTGATACTACACTTGCATTTACTTCTGTGAGTGCAGCACATATTCCAGCGGATTCATCGAGACCTCACTTGTGATTTCAGCAGTCGATTTCGGATTTCAGGGTGAGAAGCACATCCGGGCTACCATGAGATCTTTCTCTTATTTAGACATTGTCCTTTGTTTGGACTTGTTACTTCTTACAGTTTCGGGGTTGCATCCCCACTTGATATTCTTAGTATATTTGGGTACACCGACTTTTGGGTTCTAGGAGATTTTTGTTTGGTATTTTATTTCCGCACATTCTTAAGTTGTTAGATTGAATGGTTATTATACTATTTATGGGATAGTTCTCGTACTTTTACTTGAGCGTTGATCAATGCTTTTGGGGTTCTTGGTTTTCCTACCTGGTGAGCAGTGTGGGTGTCACTCACGATAGGTTTGGCTCCTGACAAACTTGTTATCAGAGCCAGGTTTCATCAATCTCGTTGTAAAAAAATAGGTCTAGTAGAGTCTCGCAGAACGGTACAGAGACGTCTGTACTTTTCTTCAGGAGGCTATAGGACTTAAGGAAAAAAACTTATCTTTCTTGCTTCTTTTGTACTATGACTTGATTCCAATTGATATCTGGTGATCCAAATTGGTATCTGATCCTTCACCCTTTTGTCCGCAGATGGTGAATACTAGGTTGAACGTAACCCAAGTAGCAGCCCCAGCACCGGCCGCTCCAGTTGAGGAGCTAGCCGTGGGGGGAAGAGGACGAGTGATAGGGAGAAGAAGGAAAGGACAGGGACTAGCCACACCCGCCAAAGGTGGATCTCAAGCAGCTACAGGTCAGTAGCATCCCCTCCCCCACCCCAGGATTATTTTGAGGAGAGGGAAGCAAGAGCTGGAGCCTGAGGTGACGACACCAGTTGTGGTTGCAGCTCTACCTCACATGTCTGCTGAGGTAATTCAGAAAGTGTTGGCTTTTCTGAGCGGGTTGGGTGGGACTGGAGCTACCCCCACTGTTACGGCTTATCAGGCTCCAGTTGTGCACCCTATGGTTGTTATGCTCCTAAGATAGATGAGACTTCGGGCACAGATGTTTTTTCTCATTCGATTTTGGGTTCCGTGATGACTGGTACTGAACATGACCTGCTGACTAAAGATGAAACCTCCTACTTTTTAGGGTATAAAATCTGAGGATGCTTTCTAGTTTATTATTAATTGCTATGAGAGGCTGCACAAGATGGGTATTGTGAAGCAGCATGGGGTTAAGTTTAAGACCTTTCTGCTAGAGAATGATGCTAAACAGTGGTGGAGAGCATATGTTGAGTGTCGGTCACCTATTTTTCCTTCTTTGACTTGGGAGTAGTTTCATGCTCTATTTTTAGATAAGTATGTACCTCGTGCCCTCCGTGATTGCAAGAAGGATGAGTTCTTGGCTTTGGAGCAGGGTGATATGTCAGTTGCAGCTTATAAGGCTAAGTTTCATGCCTTGTCTCGTTATGCCACTCCGTTGTTGAATACGGAGGAAGAAAGGATTCGTCTCTTTGTTAAGGGCTTGAACTATGGCCTTCAGGTGTTGACTGTGCAAATGACTTCTGCGGCAAAGGGGTTTAATGACTTGTCAGATTATGTGAAGAAGTTGGAAGGTCTGGCGCAGGCGAGACAGGCTAAGATGTTAGCCAAAAAGTCTCAAAATATTGAGAATTTCAGTAGATCCTATTCTAAGGGCCAGCAGGCCTTTTCATCTCGCCCTATTCAGTCAGCTATGCCAGCCTCTACTATGGTTTCGGCTACGGGCCTTCCCAGACTCAGGTTGTTAGAGGCCAAGGGGCTTCTTATTTTTCTGCCGGTCTTTCTTCTCTGGAATGTGGGTGCTACCGTTGTGGTGTTGTTGGTCATTTTAAGAAGGAATGTCACGTGAGACAGGCGAGTGGCCAGGCACATCAGCAGGTTCAGGCAGTGGTTCCAGCAGGTAGAGGAAGGGGTAATGGCAGGGTTCATCCACGGAGTGGATGGGGAAATTAGGTAGCCAGTCGTGGTAACGACGGCGTAGGAGCGCAGCCAGGTAGAGAGTTAGCTCAGATTGATGAACGAGCTCATTGTTATGAATTTCTGGGGAAGACTGATGCCGAGGCTTCTGATGTTGTGATCACAGGTACTATATTTATATCTGATTGGATGGCTTTTGTCTTATTTGATCCAGGGTTCACTTATTCTTATGTGTCTGTTCAGTTTGCTATGGGTCTGAGTCTGGTTTGTGATATCCTTGACTATCCTGTGCATGTGTCTACTCCGGTTGGGAAGTCTATGGTAGTTACCCATGTTTATTGGTCTTGTCCTATTTTGTTTATGGATTTTCAAACTTGGGTAGACTTAATTATCTTGGATATGTTAGATTTTGATATAATCTTGGGTATGACCTGGTTATCTCCGTATCATGTTGTTTTAAATTGTAATGCTAAAATAATGACTCTAGTTATGCCTGGGATGAGGGAACTAGAGTGGGAGGGAGTGTATAAGGCCAAACCAGTAAGGATTATATCTTATGTCCAGGCTAGAAGGCTAGTTGGGAAGGGGTGTTCAGCATTTTTATCTCATCTTTGAGGTGTGGGTGTGGGGTCCCCTTCTATTGAGTCGGTTTCAGTCGTTTTTGAGTTCTACAATGTGTTTCTTTCAGATTTATCGGGTATGCCTCCGAATAGGGGTATCAACTTCTGTATTGACTTAGAGTCGGACACTCACCTCATATCTATTCCACCATATCGAATGGCTCTTGTAGAGTTGAGGGAACTCAAGGCTCAGTTGTCGAAACTGCTTGATAAGGGTTTTATTCTTCCAAGTGCTTCACCTTAGAGTGCTCCGATTCTTTTTGTTAAGAAAAAGGGTAGTAGTATGAGGATGTGCACCGATTACAAGCAGTTGAATAAGGTCAGCATCCGAAATAAATATCCTTTGCTTCGTATAGATGACTTATTTGATCAGCTACAGGGTGCAACAGTTTTCTTAAAAGATTGATTTGCAGTCGGGTTATCATCAGTAAAAGATTAGACCGGAGGGTATTCCAAAGACGGATTTTAGAACTCGGTATGGCCATTACGAGTTTCTGATAATGTATTTTGGATTGATTAATACCCCTGCAGTTTTTATGAGTTTGATGAATGGCATCTTTAAATCCTCTTTGGATTCTTTCGTTATTGTTTTCATTGATGATATTCTGGTGTACTCCAACACTAAGGAAGAACATGCAGGCCATCTCCGTATAGTTTTGGGAATTCTGAGGGAAAAGCGGTTATTTGCTAAGTTCTCTAAATGTGACTTCTGGCTATCTTCTCTTGCCTTTTTGGGGCACGTGGTTTCAGAGAAGGGAGTGATGGTAGACCCTCAGAAAATTAAAGCAGTTAAGAGTTGTATTCGACCTAGTTCAATGACTGAGGTAAGCAGTTTTGTGGGTCTTGCCAATTATTATCGCAGGTTTGTCAAGAACTTTGCATCCATTGTGACTCACTTGACAAGGTTGACTCAAAAGGAGGTGTCGTTTGTTTGGTCAGACCAGTGTGAAGAGAGATTCCAAAAGCTCAAGACACTTTTGACTACAGCACCTATTCTTTCGCTGTCAGTTGAGGTAAAGATTTCATTGTGTATTGTGATGCTTCACTTTTGGGTTTAGGTGTTGTGTTGATGCAGGATAAGAATGTTATTGCGTATACTTTGAGGTAGTTGAAGCCTCTGAAAGGAACTACCCAAACCATGATTTAGAGTTGGCAGCAGTGGTATTTGCATTAAAAATTTGGAGACACTATCTTTATGGTGTCAAGTGTGAGGTCTTCACTGACCATCGTAGTCTGCAACATATGTTTACTCAAAGGAATTTGAATCTAACGCAGAGACGGTGGATGGAATTATTAAAAGACTATGATGTGACCATTCAGTATCATCCTGGTAAGGCCAATGTAGTGGCAGACGCATTGAGCTGAAAGGCCATAAGTATGGACAACTTGTCATTCTTAAGAGTGTCCAGGAGACCATTAGTTCGAGAGTTTCAGACTCTAGCATCCTTGAGCATGCAGTTCAGGGTCTCGAACAGGGGTGGAATGTTTGTTAATATTGAGGTAAAATCAACTTGGTGGAGCAGATTAAGGCCAAGCAGTTAGAGGATAAGAAGTTGAATGCACTCCGGAACAAGGTGGTGAGCGGGGAGGGGGCGGACGCTAGCCTCGATGCTGGAGAGGTGTTGTGGGTTAGAGCTGTAGACACGTGATTTTTGACCCTCCCCGAGCTTTAACCTATTTTAACTTTAAATATTTATTATATGACTAATCTTTGTTTTAACTTCTATTTCATTTTTAGTAGGTCTTACTTGGTTCAAAAAAATAGAATCACATTTTAGGATAAGTTTTATTTAAATTTTTTTCAAAAAAGAAAAAAAAAATACAAAAAAGCATATTTTATTTAGGTTTTAATAAATAGGTTAGTAATTTTAGTATTCTCTTAAATATAGTTTATTTTTAGGCTAATTATAAACACTTCCTATATTTTCTTACTATAAAAAATTAATTAGTAAATATTTTATCATCATTTATATCTTTAATTTAATTTATTTATTTATTTTTAAAAAAAAAAAAAGGAAATCCTAAGCTACCCCACGTCCCCTGCCCTTTTCCCCCCACAATCTGCACACACAACACACACGACTTCCTACACTATCTGCACACACATGCACTCTATATATACACACACTAAAACAGAAAAGAAAAAAAAAGGGAGAAAAAGGAAAAAACAGTAAGAGGAGAAGAAATAGATAGCAAGCAGGAGACAAAAGGAAAAAGCATACACGCACACTTAGAGAAGATAAAAATGAGAAAGAAAAGAGATAAGTTAGAGTTTGAGGATTTCATTCGTGGTTTCAAGTTCATGGCTCTCAAGAGTTAGCTATTTGTTAACTTTCAAAATAAGTAAATTGTAGCGGCTTTGTTTTTATGAATTAATCTTCTCGAAAGGTAACACTCGATTTTTATTTTTATTTTTTGTATAATTTAATATCGTGATTTTACGATATTTGATTCAAAAATCATGAAGTTGCTCAAATTTGTATGTGTTCAACCTATTAATATTTTTGACATGATAATATGAAGCATGTCAAAATCTTAGTATGGTTAACTTTATTATAAAACTACTATAACCTTTCATACTTTATCGTATGTTTATATAAAATTATTACTTTCATAAGTTTATATAGTTTTCATGAAACTTGTTGATAAACATTAATCATTTGTTTGTGTTTGATTGATGTATGAGGATTTTATTCTGCTGCTTATTATTAGGAAATTATGTTTAACATTGGTTTAAAGAAAAATGTTTAATACAGTATTGTTTTTGCGAGTTTGTTTGAGTTAGTTCTTTGTTTTCTCCATTTATGGTTGCCAATATTCCATGATCTACTTCAGTTAATTCCCACGAAGATGCCACATTATAGAATATATATTCAACTTTTGAATTTTTATAATAACAACAAGGTGTTGATTGGATGAGTTGGAGGAGCAGACACTGTTTATTATTTAATTGATACTTTTCAAGTTCTTTGGCTAAAATCTTAAAATGTCGTAATAATTTGATGTATTACATTGTGTTCGAATAGTTAAAATTGAGGCTAAATTAACTTTATCAAAGTGACAAGTAGTGAGATGAGATACAAATTTCATTTCAAAATTCATTGTCCAAAAGGAAATAATTTCTCAATAAGAACGAGTTTGATTGTTTTAGCCGAAAGATTCATTAAGTTTAATTAAGAATACATTTCGTGGTAAGGCTGGAAAGTATTGTTACGATAAGCTGCTAATTAGAAAAGAGAAGAAAACTCAATCGTTAGAAATGAGCAAAAATAAGTTGCAAAGTACTACAAGAGAAGAACATTTTTTTAAAATTAATATATCGAGGTTGATCATGTGTGTGGTTACGCTCCTTGGTTTACTTCATAATTACAAGGCTCTGTGTGTGGTTACGCTCCTCAGCCGAAAACATAATTCATAATTTCTCGCATAATCCTTAGGTAAATTGAGTAACTAATCAAACCTAGTTTATCCCAAGAATTAATTTAAGCCGAATATAAGTCAATAAAGAGACCGTGCTAGAACCGCGAGACTCGAGGGATGCCTAACACTTTTCCCTCGGTCAATAGAATTCCTTACCCGGATTTCTAGTTTGCAGACCAATAATAAGAAGAGTCATTTCCTTTTGAATGGGGATTCAATAAGGTGACTTGGAACACCATAACTCAATTCCAAGTGACGACTCTGTAAATAAAATAATCCCTATTTAATATCGTCACTTCAATTGGACAAACCCTTCGACCTAGCGAAAAAGGGGTATGACATCTCTGGCGACTCCGCTGGGAACCATTAACTAGAATTCGAGCTTTGTATATTGACTTATTTTTTACTTTCTTTAATTCTTGAATATATATTGTGTTTGTTGGCCTAATGTGCTTTTTGCTTGCTTGTTTACCATTTTAATATTATCTGAATTGCAATGTAAACTGTCTTCTTGCGCTCACCCATCTGAGTGTCTAAATATACCTATAACTATTTACTGTGTGTACGGCTACTCTCCACAAAACAATCTATCTGAGACGAACCAGTGTTTGGTTACGCTCCTCGTTTAAGGAATATTAGTCACACATGTTAGGCGGGGTTGGATCACCAGTAGAACCGAAATAGCTCTGCTACCGGTAAACTGACCCTCCCAGCTCCGAGTTGTCCACTTAGATAAGCCAGTCTAGACATCTATCTCCATCAGGTTAAACCTAGTAGAACTGAAACTCAGACGTGGCCATCCCTATTAGGCTCCGCTTTTTCTGCATCATGAGCATTTGACTTAGCGGGACTCGGCACGTGGGTCGGGTCCGTCTAGGACAGGTATCCCTCTTTATATGACCAACTTGTCCATCCTATGTGCTCTTTGACATTTATTTGGAAGGCCTGTTTGATTGTTGACCGGCCTTAGGCAGCTTAATAAAATAGAATAAAGTGACTCTCCCTCCAACTTTTATAACAGTTTCCTTAATGTAAAAGAAAAAGATTTTTTTTGGGATATATATACATATGTTTTTTTAAAAAAATAATAATAATCATAATTTGATTTTTATGGTCTTCACGAACTATGCGGGCCTGATGCTCACCGTTTGGTGTGATATGTAGGCAACCTTCCTTGGGTGCGGCCGTACTCTTCTATATATTTATATACGTTTTCACTAAAAACAGTCATTTGAGATTTATTCATTACTAAAACTCTTTTTCATCCTTTTTAAAAAAAAAAAATAATAATAATAATAATAAAAAATAAAAAAATAAAAAATAACTATGCTTTTATGCATTTTTCTTACTATTAAATAAATTTGTATCTAGGTAGGTGTTAACATTTTTATTTTTATTTTCTCAAAAGGTATAACATGAATCCACGAACTAGAGGGAAGTGTGAGAAAAGGCCCAGGGTTGAAGGAATACCCAAATTTATGATCGTTGATCAGACTCCTCTACTTTTGTGGCAATGGTGGAATGGAATGGAGGAGCAGGAAAAGAGGATAGTAAAAGACTATTTGGGACATCTTGTGCATATGATGGAAATTAATCCCAGAAGAGACGTGTTTGAAGCGTTGATTGAAGCTTGGGACCACAACAACAATGTGTTTCATTTCTCAAACTTCGAGATGACCCCAACTCTATAGGAATTAGCAACCTTCATGGGGGTGGGCACCATTCGTCGAGGTTCAGATCTTCCAAACAAGAGACCTATAGTTCCTAAGAATGTGGATGGGATCAAGTTCTTGAAATTACTGAATATCAATCAAATGAATATAGCAAGTTTGAAGGAAGGTTGGATTTCTTTGGAATTTTTATTCCAAAGATTTGATCGAGAGGAAGGATTCGAGGAGTATCAGGGTCAATTGTGCAACAAAGGGAACTTGCAAGAATGGAAGAAACACAGTCGCTTTGCTTTCATGGTTGCCTTCTTGGGGAGGATAGTTTTTCCGAAGCGTGATGGAAATATTGATATTCGTCTAGCGGGAGTAGTGCAAGCACTAACCACGATGGATAACCCCACCCTTGTACCCATGATTCTTGGGGATGTCTTTCGCGCACTAACCAAGTGCAAAAAGGGTGCCACATACTTTGAAGGGTGTAATATTTTCCTGCAGATATGGTTTCTGGAACATTTCTATTATTACCTTTATGCACCGGGAGCCAGCGATTGGTTAAATCGTGTGACTAGTCATGAGGAGAGGGCTAATAAAAGTAAACTATCAATCGGGATCAAGGCATGGAAGGAGAAAATTTCTAAGCTGACTGACGATCAGATTATTTGGAACTACTACTGGTTCCCAGCCCAAGATGTTATTTGTATGTCCTCATACCATCCTTTTTTGGTGTTGATTGGGTTTAGAGGGGTCCAACCTTATGTGCCACTTCGAGTAATGCGCCAATTGGGTCTACTTCAAGAGATTCCTTACAGAAAGAACATGGGTGAATTCATGTACGATACTCCTCCAGGTTTTCTGTTTGATAGTGATGAGATACTAAAGTTTTGATATGGAAGTATAATATCTGAGAAGAGTGAAATGGTGGAAGATCGTGATAAGGGGAAAGTAGTTCTCGGGTACCTTCCATGGTTGCACAGTCCTTCCCCACTGTAAGAGAGACCCAAAGATTCTGGGAAAAGAAAATGGGATAGAGAATCAGAGGTTCGAGCAAGAGTCAAACAAGCCCATCTCGAGGTGGAACATGAGCTTCAAAAGAGATTGAACGAGCAACAAGCTAAATATGAAGCAAGAATCGTACAGACTCGAGAAGAGGTGGAAAGAGACCATCAATTAGCTCTCCAAGTTGTGAAAGAGGATCTAAGATGCGTCAAACGAAAATACAGCCAATTGGAGAAAGAGTTGGGGAACAAAGTTGAATCGGCACAGAGAAAGGCTGAGGCAGACAAATACTTGATTCGGGTTTTGCAAGAAGATTTGGGCATCATTGAGGTGGCAATGGGGCAAAAACAGGATGAGTTCGAAAATGAAAAGGCCAAATTAATGTACACCCAAGATAGGCTTCACGCTCAAGTGAAAGTCTCCATGGAACGAGAGAGAGAAATTGTCAAGCGCTTCACAGCTTATCAGGAAAAATTTGAAAGTGAGAAAAAACAGTGGGAGATTGAGGGTGGTGCACTTCACCACCAAGTGGAGGAGCTTCAGGAACGGAGGATGATTTGAGGCAGGCAGTCTACACTTTTCAAGATTGGTTGCAGAAATGCCACGGAAATATGAATGAGGCTAAAGAGCGAGTGCTTCGGCTTAAGGACATTCTTGTCGATGTGTATGCTGGTTATCTCCACCGTGATGACGAAAGTTTGGGAGAACAGGCACGTGTTCTCGCGCCACATCTGCCAAGGAATTATCCATCATATACTCCAGTCTAGGAGGGCAGTAGAGGCCACAAAGAACGCCTTGAAGAACACATCCTTTCTTATGGTCCTTTTTTTTAGAGTCTGTTTCTCTTTAAGTTATTTGGTCTTATCCCAATTTTTTTTTAGTTTTTAGTTATTTTGAGTCTACAGTAGTTTTAGTACTTCTATCATTTCCTTCATTTGAGTATTGTAGAGTGCATATTTGAAATGAATTTTAAAGATTTGCTTTTGTTAAAAAATCTTTATTTATTTTGTTTTTAAAAAAAACTCTGATTTTATTTTTCAAACTACGCAATGATCTGATTCATGTCCTGACATGATACGCAGGCAACCCTACAACGGGTTTGATCAAAGCTTTCCAAAAAAAAAATAATAATAATTAAAAATATATATATATATAATAATATTAATAATAATAATAAATAAATAAATATATATATATATATAAAAGAAAATGCGCCTAGATAAGACGGAATGAAACATAAGGCCTCCCACATTAAGATGGAAAATGCATGTAGAGGCATAACATACAATGTGTTTTATAATTTTAAATGTGCAACCCTTACCCATTTGTCACTTGTTACAGAAAAGGTTAAAATTTTATAAGGTGGTTGGTTTGTGGTTACACTAGCATCTCATCCGTACAATACCAGATCCAAAGGAAAGGGCAAAATGACACACAAAAAGGGGATAGAGTCTGACAGCGAAGAATACCAAAATCAGTTGATTCAATAAGAATTTGCATCGATAGAAGAGAATAAGTTATTGATGCAACAGATGGCGGAAATGTATCAAGCCTGGATAAATGGGCAAGTGCCACCTTCCTCAATTCCTAGACTTTTGAATACGACTGTCCCAATTTCCACTCAGGCTCAAACTGATAATCCGTTTTACCCACCAGGATTCGGTCCATATACTAATGTGCCTAGCACAGTTGGGACCTCCACTGTGCGCCCCCCAAATCCATCTCTCACAAATAACCCGCTCTTCATTTCCGCAGTTCCAACTACTATAGATCCTCAACCAAAGCTAATACTGAAGTCTGCGGGTGAGCTACCTCGTGATCAGTTCTATTCCACTGGAGTAACTTTTAAGGTCCCAGAATCCTCCAATCCTACTTATCTGCACAACTCCCCTATTGTGATCGAAAAGATGAAGAAAATGAGAAACAAGAGGAGATAGCAAAAAAAATGAGAAGTTTGGAGCAAAACATGATGAACATGCAAGGACTAGGAGGGAACAAGAGTGTTTCTTACAAAGATTTATGCATGTTCCCCGATGTCCACTTGCCTCTAGGTTTCAAACCCCCAAAGTTTGACAAGTACGACAGCCATGGTGATTCTTTAGCTCATTTGAAAAGGTTTTGTAATCAATTAAGAGGAGCAGGGGGAAAAGAAGAGCTACTTATGGCTTATTTTGGAGAAAGTTTGACGGGGATAGCTTCAGAATGGTTTATCAATCAGGATATCACTCGTTGGCATGTTTGGGATGACTTGGCTCTGGATTTTGTTCGATAATTTTAATATAATATTGACATAATTCCATATCGCACCACACTTGCCAACCTGAGGAAAAAGGCTACTGAGGGTTTCCGTGAATATGCTATTAGGTGGAAAGAGCAAGCTGCTAGAGTTAAGCCCTCAAGGATTCAGAGATGATTGATATTTTTCTCCAGGCTCAGGAACCTGACTACTTCCATCATTTGCTTTCTGCTGTTGTAAAAACATTTGCCGAGGTTATTAAGGTTGGCGAAATGGTAGAAAATGGAATTAAGTCTGGAAAGATTATAAGCCAAGCTGTTTTAAAAGCTATGACACAGGCGATTCAAAATAGTTCGGGAAATATTGGGGGAAAGAAAAGAAAGGAGGACGTGGCTACCATTGTGTCAGGGCCACGACAAACTTCGAGAGGTCCGCCTCACCAATACGCATAATCTCAACCCCAGATATATACCCAAGACCCATATAACCACCCATAACACTACCCACTATATTCCATGCCATCTCCTCAGTATCTCATTTATAATACACATCCATATGCCCAACCCCTTTCTTACCCGCAATGGCGTGCACCAGCCCCTCAAAATCATCCTCCACTCCCGTAAGTTTACCAAGGCCCTCCTAAATCCAATTTTTGACCTAGGGAAGAGTATAAAAGGGGTAACTTAGCCAAAGATAATTTCACTCCTATTGGAGAATCGTATGCTAGCTTATTTCAGAGGTTGAGGGCCTTGAATGTTTTGAGCCCAATTGAGAGGAAAGTATCAAATCCTCCACCAAAAAAGTGGATTATTCTCGAAGATGTGCATATTGTTCTGATGCCCTAGGGCACGATACAGAGAAATGTTGGTTCTTGAAAAAAGCCATCCAGGAGCTGATTAATACACAATAAATTATGGTGAAAAACTCGGACGCTCCAACCATTAATCAAAACCCACTGCCAATTCATACTGAAACAAACATGCTTGAGTTGATACACGGCGACGAAGAATCTACAATTTCCTACAAGCCTATCATTAAGATCAAAAGTGATGAGGAAAAGACAACAAATGTGGTGGATTTGACAAAGTAGTATCTTTGGGAGTGAACGAGACGCCCGTAAAGCCCAAATATTTGAATACTCCCATGGTTATTGTGAAAGGAGCTGCAGAAAGCAGTGAGGCAAGTCAGATTAGCCCAAAGTTGATTGTTCCAAGAATGCCCGCCAAGCCCCTCTTTATTGTGAAAGGAGCTCTCACAACTCCTATTATTATTAAGATAGTGTCATAACGTCCTGTGTTTAACACCAATACAGTCCCTTGGAACTATAATCGCACGACAATGACATATAAGGGAAAGAAAGTCATGGAAAAAGTGGATGGAGTAGGGGGGTAACCCGTTCAGGGAGATGCTTTACCCCAGAAGAGTTAAGAAAAGACAAAGATGGCCAGCGGCCAGTCAAAAAGCCAGTTACTGAAGAAGAAGAAGCAGAGGAATCTTGAAAAAGATGAAGTTGCCAGAATATTCTGTTGTGGAACAGTTGAGGAAGACGCTATCCCAAATCTCTTTGTTGTCGTTATTGATTCTCTCAGAAGAACATCGCAAAGCTATAATAAAGATTTTGAATGAAGCACACGTACCCAATGAGATTACGGTGAATCAATTGGAGAAAATTATTGGAAGAATCTTTGAGGTAAATAGGGTCACGTTCTCGGATGATGAACTACCTGTGGAAGGTACTGGACATAATCGCAGCCTCTACATTACTGTAAAGTGTGAGCATTCCTATGTCACTCGAGTCTTGATCGATAGAGGATCTGGTGCTAATATTTGTCCTCTATCAACTTTGCAAAAATTAAATGTTGGTTCGGAAAGGATTCGACCCAATAATGTATGTGTCAGAGCTTTTGATGGAGCAAAAACGAATGACCTTGGTAAGATAGAGTTGGTACTGACAATAAGGCCTATTGACTTTGCCATAGATTTCCAAGTCTTGAACATCGAAGCTTCCTACAATCTGCTATTAGGAAGGCCATGGGTTCATAAGGTTGGGGCAGTCCCATCCACACTACATCAAATGATCAAGTTCGAACATGACAGAAAAGAAATAGTCGTTCACGGAGAAGGAGATTTGTCCATGTACAAAGACTCTTCCATTTCCTTTATTGAGGCAGGCAATGTACATGGAGCGTTGATGTATCAAAATTTTGAGATAGTGGTTATTGAGCATATCCTCGAGGGGAATCTCATTCCGAGACCATAGTTGCCATCTGCATCTGTCATGGTGGTAAGTGAAATGTTAAAACATGGTTTTGAACCAGAAAAAGGTTTAGGGAAAACATGGTTTTGAACCAGAAAAAGGTTTAGGGATGTCTTTAAAGGGTTGATCTCATCCAATATGCCTACGTGAGAACCTGGGTACCTTTGGTTTAGGGTATGAACCCACTTTTGAAGATAGGAAGAAAGCGAAGAAGTGGAAAAAAGAGTTATGGTCACTTGCCAAGCCGATACCGCCACTCAACCAAACTTTCATCAGAACTAGTGTTATTGGGTCCCTCATGTTACCAGTCTCAGAACAAATGTTTAATGATGATACAGAGTTGACTGGACTTTTCCAAAACATGTTTTTCGAGGCCGATATGGTTGAAATTGGGGAAGGCACCAGTAATGCAGATGTGCAGTTTATTGGCCCTGATGTCCAACTCAACAATTGGGAGGCCATTCCTATTCCCACTAAGAAGGAGTCTTGGTAGTTTGTTTTGTTTTCCTTTCTGTAATTTGAATTATTCCAGGGTTATTATTCAAATCTTTATCTTGTTTGTTTTTATGTTCAAACCCTCCTATCTTTATTTTCAATGAAACGCAGTTTCCCTCTTCTTATTTTGAGTCTAATATTTCCTTATATATGTCCTATTGTATAGGTATTTCTATGCTGATTCTAGTGATATGACATGCATACGGAATTTTCAACCAGATCTTAAAACTCAAACTAATCATGAAATAATGAATGAAGAAGTTGAATATGATCAAGATGAAGTATTAGAGGAAATAAGCAAGGATTTCGAACAGTTTGAGAATAAGTCCAACCCCAATATGAATGAAATGGAGTCAATCAATCTAGGAGATCATGAAAATATTAGGGAGACTAAGATAAGTATACATGTGCAACCACAACAAAAGGAAGAAATAATCGGGGCCTTGCTCGATTATAAGGATATATTTGCTTGGTCTTATGATGATATGCCTGGTTTGAGCACTGATCTAGTAGTTCATAAGTTGCCAACTGATCCCGCATTTCCTCCGATCAAACAAAAGTTGAGAAAACTTAAAACTGACATGAGTGTAATAGTCAAAGAGGAAATCACAAAGCAAATTGAGGCTAAAGTCATTCGAGTCA
Organism: Capsicum rhomboideum; assembly: GCA_031232105.1. Taxonomy (NCBI): domain Eukaryota; kingdom Viridiplantae; phylum Streptophyta; class Magnoliopsida; order Solanales; family Solanaceae; genus Capsicum; species Capsicum rhomboideum. The sequence goes on from CP124710.1 coordinate 19,192,045, forward strand.
CTCAATATCCTACTTGGTTAGCCAATATCGTCCCCATCCCAAAGAAAGATGGCAAAGTTCGAATGTGTGTTGATTATCGTGATCTAAATAAAGCAAGTCCAAAAGATGACTTTCCACTGCCCAACATCCATATTTTGCTGGACAATTGTGCCAAGCATGAACTTGCATCTTTTGTGGATTGTTACGCGGGGTACCATCAGATCATCATGGACCATGAGGATACAGAAAAGACATTATTTATCATATCATGGGGGACATACTGTTATCGAGTTATGCCATTTGGGCTAAAGAATGCAGGAGCAACTTACATGAGGGAGATGACCAATATGTTTCATGACATGATGCATAAAGAGATCAAATTTTATGTGGATGACATGATAATTAAGTCAAGAAAATGGTCGGGCCATGTCAAAGATCTGAGGAAATTCTTTGACAGGCTTTGCAGGTATAATCTCAAACTTAACCCAGCAAAATGTGTATTTGGGGTCCCGTCTGGAAAGCTTTTGGGGTTTATAATCAGTCGGTGTGGTATCGAATTAGATCCTTCAAATATAAAAGTCATTCAAGAACTACCTCCACCAAATAACAAAACCGAGGAGATGAGCTTACTGGAAAGGTTGAATTATATCAGTAGATTCATTGCCCAACTCACAACGACATGCGAGCCCATTTTTAAATTATTGAAGAAGAACGTTGTAGTTGAATGGACTGAAGAATGTCAAGAGGCATTCGATAGAATCAAAAGGTACTTATCGAATCCACCTGTGTTGGTTCCGCCTGAGCCAGGCAGGTCCTTGATATTGTATATGTCTGTTTTGGACAACTCTTTTAGCTGTGTATTGGGGCAACATGATATCACAGGAAAAAAGGAGCAAGCCATCTACTACCTCAGTAAGAAGTTTACCACTTATGAGGCTAAGTACATACTTCTCAAAAGGACGTGTTGTGCCCTGACTTGGTTGGCACAAAAATTCAAGCATTATCTTTCACCCTATACCACTTACCTCATCTCTCGTATGGATCCCTTAAAGTATATTTTTTAGAAGCCTATGCCCACGGGCAGACTCGTAAAATGGCAAATATTGCTCACAAAATTTGATAACAATGAAAACCCAAGCGCTAGTGGATCATTTGGCCGAAAACCCCATTGATGAAGGATATGAGCCATTAAAGACCTATTTTCCTGACGAAGAGGTATCATGTGTTGACGAAGCTGTTTCTGATGATAGCCATCTAGGTTGGAGGTTGTTCTTTGATGGAGCTACAAATGTGAAAAGAGTTGGAATAGGAGCAATTCTTGTTTCAAAATCAAAACAATATTATCCCGTAACAGCCCAACTTTGATTCTATTGTACCAATAATATGGAGGAATATGAAGCTTGTATCTTGGGTTTGCGACTGGCTATCGACGTGGGAATTCAAGAACTATTGTTGCTAGGTGACTCAGACTTGTTAGTCCACCAGATCCAAGGAGATTGGGAAACTCGTAACTCGAAGCTTATACCATACCGTGATTGTTTGCAAGACCTTTGTCGACAATTCGTATTGATAAAGTTTTGACACATTCCAAGAATTCATAACGAGATTGCCGATGCTTTGTCAACCTTATCTTCGATGCTCCAACATCCCGAAAAGATTCATATTGACCCCTTGCATATACAAATTCATGATCAGCATGCTTATTGCAATGTGGTCGAAGAAGACCTCGATGATGAACCTTGGTTCCATGATATCAAAAAATACATTCAATCTGGAGAATATCCAATACATGCCGATGGTAACCAAAAGAGAACTATTCGATGACTGGCTAGCAGATTTTTCTTAAGCGGGGGAATCTTGTACAAAAGGAATCCGTATTTGGGACTTTTAAGATATGTAGATGCCAGAGAATCTTCCACTATCATAACGGAAATACATTATGGAGTTTGTCGGTTGCATATGAATGGGTATGTATTGGCAAAGAAAATACTTTGGGCAGGTTATTATTGGCTCACCATGGAGAGATATTCCATTTGATTCGTCCGTAAATGTCATGAATGCCAAATCCATGGGGATTTGTGTCATGCCCCGAATCCCATTCGGGACTGACTGGCACCCGAAGCCGATAAGGCCCGAGAGAACCAACCTTTACTCATGTCCAATCATATGCATACCATAAGAAACATTACCACCACGTAAGTATATAGAATGCTAATAGAGGAAATCATGGAGCATGATATATATACATATAAGAAACTTGGCCGTTAGGGCCATCAAGTCAAGAAGGACATACACCTCTTACATTCATATACCCACATATGTCTACAAAAGCCTCTAACAGAAGTACATACATGACCAACCTAAATTCGGGACAAGTCCTCGCTTTACATAACATTTACAATACCAAAACCAATGTACAACTTAACACGGAAAGCCCCGAACCAACTGGAGCTTACCAAAGATCAGTGGATATCCTGCAGCTTACTGGGGAGGTCTACTAGTACTTGCGCCTACAGCAAGCAAGGTAAATTCCCCAAGAGGGGTCAGTACGAAGAATGTACTGAGTATGTAAGGTAAATAGTAACTGTGTAAGATATAAGAACTTTCAAGAGTTCAAGTACAAGTGAATAATTAATGTAAAATAACCCATGATTCTATGTACATTTGGAAACACGTATCTTGCTTTCTTTGCATTTGCATTCATTTGTCATTAACCATTTTCATGTGATACCCGGGCCCCAACTGATCAGTGGGTTATAACATATCATTGGGATCGTTCCAGCCAGGCTTATGCCCCTTAGAGTGCCACCCATAAATGATATATCAATAGGATCGTTCCAGCCAGGCTTATGCCCCTTAGAGTGCGATCCATAAATAATATTGGGAGCGATCCAGCCGGACTTATGTCCCTTAGATTGCACTCCCTAATTGAACAACTATGCATTACTTCACTTCTTTACTTTTGAGAAATCGATACATTGGTTACTATTGCATTATTGGAACATTTGGAACAATATTTGAATATTTGAAATAATATTGGAACATCTATGTAACACATGATTAATAAGTGATCAACATATGAGGAACATGTTAGTAACAAGATAACTACTTGAGTTGGACTACTTTTGGACATTTCGAAATAATACAAGGACATTGCCAATGTAATCAATATGAGCTGTAGAAGGATACGGACAGAGTAACCTTACATACCTCGTATTCTCAATATAAATACTCAATCCTATAAGTGAACACAATAGTCCCGCTCCTTCCTTATGTTTCACTCTACAACACAAATACATAACGGAATTTACATTAACCACCAACCACTTTACAAATGTATATGACGTCAATGAATTACATGTTTGCCTTTAAAATTGTCATTTCCCCCTTGACAATACCATTGATGAAATTATCATACTAATAATCCCACAATATTCCCAACATTGACCAAAATATCATAAACCATTAGCATGTCACACCAAGTTCATACTTTCCACTCTTCATCACCACAAAATCACAATTATTCCATCAAATTACTTCAATACACCTCACAACAACAAATCGGCCAAAATCCCATAATTTACACTTATATGAAATTAACAAGTTTAATAACATAATCACACCATACATGTTGATATTTCATCCATACCATGCTCTTTCATCAAAATCACAAGGCATATTTCAAGTGTAAATCCCATGGATAACACATCTTTTAGCAAAAACACAAAGTGCAATGTTCAACACTTCCAAGCATAACCAACATGATCTACATACTCTCCCATGCATATAATATATTAATCCATAAGAATAATCACTTACCTAAGCTTGAAAAATGATGATCTTACTCCAAAGTTGGCTTAGGGTTCTTTAAGAGTTGAGAGAAATTTTGGAAAATTTCTAGAAATGTGTTGTGTGTTCCTTTGAATAAAAATCAGATTTTTCCTTTCATTATGTCACCAATTCCGTACACTTTTTTTCCATAACAACAATTTCCAAAAATGACACATAAAGAGAAATCAACTTATGGCATAACCATATCATACATGTTGATGTTCAAACCATCAACTCACTTCTTTCAAGACCACAAGGCCACTTCCAAGTTCAATCACCAAAATAACACAACTTGTGTCACATATAAACCAAAGTGCCCCAATCAACCCTTTTAGACATAACCATCAAAATCCATACCATCTCTTATGCACATAATATATTAAAACACAAGAATAGGCACTTACCAACACTTACAAAGTGATGATCTTGGCAAAATAAGTGTAGTTGCCTTAGACTTGAAAAGGGTTTCTTTTGGTTTCTTGGAATTCTCTAGAAAATATAAGAAATGGCAAGGTGTGTTGAATGATAAAAATCTGATTTTTTTGAGCTTATATATATCATCCTTAGCCAATATTTAGTCAAGGATGAGGTGTCCAAGTGAGTCAAGGAAGAATGGGTCATTTTTCCTTGTTTTGGGCCATGTCTTCATGTAAATTTTTGGGCCAAGTTTGAGCCCAATAGCCAATATGCATTAAATTCCACACTTGCATGTATTATATACCCTTTATTACACATACACTTAATTTCATCACGTAGTCGCATACATTTGGAAAATTTTGGGGTGTTATAATTTGATACATTCCCCTCCATCTGAGTTGCATACAATGTTTGCTCTATGGCCCTTTGTGGCTTGGGGAATGGATATGATTGGACCTATTGAACCAAAAGTATCAAATGGGCACAAGTTCATCTTGGTAGCAATTGATTATTTTACAAAGTGGGTGGAAGCAGTAACTTTCAAGTCGGTGACCAAAAAAGTTGTGGTGAATTTTGTTCACTTCAACATTATTTGCCGATTTGGTATCCCAAAGTTAATTATTACAGACAATGCTGTGAATCTCAATAGTCATCTGATGCAAGAGGTATGCCAACAATTTAAGATTACGCATCGAAATTCAACTCCATATCGCCCCAAGTCAAATGGGGCTGTAGAAGCTGTCAATAAGAACCTAAAGAAGATACTCCGCAAGATGGTGTAAGGTTCTCGACAATGGCATGAAAAGTTACATTTTGCTTTATTGGGTTATCGTACTACAGTTCGTACTTCAATAGGTGTGACTCCCTACTCGTTGGTGTATGGGACCGAAGCAGTTATACCTGTAGAAATTGAGATTTCATCTCTTCGAGTCATTGTGGAAGCTGAGATTGACGATGATCAGTGGGTCAAGACCTGATTGGAGCAATGAGTTTGATTGATAAAAAAAGATTAACGTCAGTATGTCATGGCCAATTATACCAGTAGAGAATGGCACGAGCTTATAATAAAAAAGTGTGTCCCAGACATTTCAAAGTCGGTCAGTTAGTATTAAAGTGCATTCTCCCCCATCAAGTTGAAGCTAAAGGCAAGTTCTCCCCGAACTGGCAAGGTCCATTCATGGTGAATAAAGTGTTGCCCAATGGTGCATTATATTTGACCGATGTAGAAGGCAAAATGGTAGAAGTGGCTATCAATGTCGATGCAGTTAAGAGATATTATGTATGATCTTTATCTATCATTATTGCTATTTACATGTTTGGTACTGACATATTTAAAAGATTGATATGACGAAGGCATTTTATTCTGCTATCCAAATATTGTGTCATCCTTTGCTATCCCTTTTGAGCCTTAATTTTAATTTCTTTCATGTCCCTGTTTTGAAATTCAATAGAATCAAAAGTCCAAAAAATCAACAAAAAAAACAAAAAACAAAAAAAAATCAGAACTAGTTGCCTGAACTACGTTTGACCTGATTCTTGCTACGACAAAATACGTAGGCAGCCCTACTCTGGGGTTCGGTCCGACCAAGTAAAAAAAATAATTCAAGTTACCCCGTTTAAAAGAAACTGGGGCAAAAGTTATTTTCTTTGTGAGTTGATTCTAAAAGTTGTAAGTCTCACCCTGTTTTAAGTGTCTTTTGAGCCTCATGCCACCCTTTCTTTCTATCCCTATCCAAAAGCCACATTACAACCAAAGAAAGATCTTCAGATCAATCTTTGAAAATATCGAGGCTAAGCATGGTATGGTGACATGATGTTCTATATTTTGGGCCGCACTTGTCTTTATCAGCATAAAGGAAATATAACCAAAAATTAAAAAAAAAAAAAAAAAATGAGAGAGTCTTATTGGTGAAAACTCTCACGGGCACTATAAGGCGATGGTGAGATGAGAGAAAATAAAAATGAGAGAGTCATATTGGTGAAAACCCTCACGGGCACCATAAGGCAATGGTGAGATAAGAGAAAATGAAAATGAGAGAGGTTTGCTAATGAAAACTCTTTGGGGATTCGCTAGCCGAATGAGGTTTGTGATCTAGAGGCTATAGGCTCAAAAGTAAAACTCAAGATCGGGTTGCTTGATACAAAATGCATGTCATAATCACTAGAGCCGACTATAACATTCAGATAAGTTTCCTTTCCTTCATTCTTTAGGAAATAGGGACGCCTGTTGCCTTTCTTTTCATTCAATATTTCTATTTTTATTTTCTTGCCTTTGTTATCAAAACGAAAAATCACCGTCCTCATATTTCTGTTGTCTTTGAGTTAAGTCCATGGCAAAACAAGTGAGAAAAGACTTCAAAATTTGCTACCAACTCCTTCAATGGTGCAAAGCAGGGAAAAGGCCAGCACATAAATGTAACATGATTCAAAGTGAAACCAAATACCTAAGAATAGTCGTCATCTGACAGTTTATGGATTCATAGGAATACAAAGGTGCGACGGAAGTTAAAATTCAGAGGCGTTATGAAATGAAAATACGGTTTGAGTTTTAGTCATTGGGTAATCAAAATTTTGGGGCCGATAGTACAACAAGTTAACGATACTCATCAATGGATCGAAACAGAGTTGAACATGACAAGTACATGAGCAATTACCTCAAAAGTCAAATGCCACGAACCAACCACCATGTTGTTAAACTCACAATTTTTCTTTGTCTGAAATAGAGATAGGTGTTGCCTGCAAATCAAAGGCTTCAAAGCCTGGATATCAGAAAGAGGCAATTCTTCACTCCTGCGAATGCAAGAAGATATGTTGCGACACAAGCTTTCTAGATTACAGTCATAGTAAAAATTTATTATCTTTTACCCTGCGAGATGTACTTTCTGGAATAGGGCCGGTTGGATTCACACTCTTCATTTTTCAAATAGTTATGATTTTTCAAACACTCACAAAAATTATGGTACAAACTGGGGCAAATTTTTGTTCGTGTTATTTGGGACTTTACTTTCTGCTCAGAACCCTCCTGGAAAATGGGATCAACAGGACCCTCCTGGATAATGGGACTTTACTTTCTTCTCAGGACCCTCCTGGATAATGGGACTTTACTTTTTGCTCAGGACCCTCCTGGAAAATGGGACTTTACTTTCTACTCAGGACCCTCCTGGAAAATGGGATCAACAGGACCCTCTTGGAAAATGGGATTTTACTTTTCTGCTAAGGACCCTCCTGAAAAATGGGATCAACAGGGCCCTTCTGGATAATGGGACTTTACTTTCTACTCAGGACCCTCCTGGATAATGGGACTTTACGTTTTGCTCAAGACCCTCCTGAAAAATGAGACTTTGCTTTCTACTCAGGACCGTCCTGAAAAATGGGATCAATAGGACCCTCCTAAAAAATGAGATCAACAGGTCCCTCCTGGATAATGGGACTTTACTTTCTACTCAGGACCCTTCTGGATAATGGGACTTTACTTTTTGCTCAGGACCCTCCTGGAAAATTGGACTTTACTTTGTATTCAGGACCCTCCTGAAAAATGGGATCAATAGGACCCTCCTGGAAAATGAGATCAACAGGACCCTTCTGGATAATGGGACTTTACTTTCTGCTCAGGACCCTCCCGGAAAATGGGACTTTATTTTCTGTTCAGGACCCTCCTGAAAAATGGGATTTAGTTTAGCAGGACCCTCCTGGAAAATGGGATTAGTAGGACCCTCCTGAAAAATGGGATTTACTTTTCTAGTTCACTATTTATTTTGAGTTTAAGAACAAGTTTGGAGAACAGGGATTACTTTCAGTTTTGAAGCTCAGGAGCCCGCCTAGATAATAGGGTCAATTTTCAATTCAAGTTCAGGAGCCCGCCTGGAAAACATGGATATTTTCAAATTCAATGTCAGAAGGAGCAAGTGTCCACTAAAAGAATAGAGGCCGATTTTCAAGTTCATCTCCAATAACCGAAATCGACTTGAAGAAAGTTCACTGTCGAATTCAACTCAAGAGGAGAGCAAACATATCATCACTTGAGGAAGCATGAAGATTCAAGTCAAGATTCAACAGAAGCTGAATAGATAGGATCTTGTACTTGAAGGATCATTTTTATTCTTGTTGTCTATTTTGATGTAAAAACAGGAGCTGCGAACCGGAGACTTGACTGGACCTCACTTGACCTCTAACTCATCGTCTCACCATTCCACCTCATTGAACTACACGTGACCTGATTCCCTTATAACCCGAGATATGTAGGCTGTCCAAAACCAGAACTCGATCGAATGGTTCCTTATTTTCTTTTCCATTTCAAATAACAATAGGGTCAAAACTTGTCTCGTTGTCTACTTCTTTGTCTGAAAACTCTTTCGTGTTCACAGACAAAGAGGGGCAAATGTAGACACGTGATTTTTGACCCTCCCCAAGCTTTAACTTATTTTAGCTTTAAATATTTATTATATGTCTAATCTTTGTTTTAACTTCTATTTCATTTTTAGTAGGTCTTACTTGAAAAATTGTGAAAAACGGTTCAAAAAAATCGAATCACATTTTAGGATAAGTTTTATTTAAATTTTTTTCAAAAAAGAAAAAAAAATTACAAAAAAGCATATTTTATTTAGGTTTTAATAAATAGGTTAGTAATTTTAGTATTCTCTTAATTATAGTTTATTTTTAGGCTAATTATAAACTCTTTCTATATTTTCTTACTATAAAAAAATTAATTAGTAAATATTTTATCATCATTTATATCTTTAATTTAATTTCTAAAAAAAAAAAAAAAAAAAAAAGGAAATCCTAAGCTACCCCAAGACCCCACGTCCCCTACCCTTTTCCCCCCATAATCTGCACACACAACACACACGACTCCCTACACTCTCTGCACACACACACGAAATAGCACACACATGCACTCTATATATACACACACTAAAACAGAAAAGAAAAAAAAGGGAGAAAAAGGAAAAAACAGTAAGAGGAAAAAACAGTAAGAGGAGAAGAAACAGATAGCAAGCATGAGAGAAAATGAAAAAGCATACACGCACACTTAGAGAAGAGAAAAACGAGAAAGAAAAGAGATAAGTTAGAGTTTTAGGATTTCATTCGTGGTTTCAAGTTCGTGGCTCTCAAGAGTTAGCTATTTGTTAACTGTCAAAATCAGTAAATTGTAGCGGCTTTGTTGTTATGAATTAATCTTCCCAAAAGGTAACACTCGATTTTTTTATTTTTTGTATTTTTTTTGTATAATTTAGTATCGTGATTTTACGATATTTGATTCAAAAATCATGAAGTTGCTCAAATTTGTATGTGTTCAACCAATTAATATTTTTGACATGAAAGTATGAAGCATGTCAAAATCTTAGTATCGTTAACTTTATTATAAAACTACTATAATCTTTCATAGTTTTTCGCATGTTTATATAAAATTATTACTTTCATAAGTTTATATAGTGTTCATGAAACTTCTTGATAAACATTAAGAATTTGTTTGTGTTTGATTGATGTATGAGGATTTTATTCTACTGCTTATTATTAGGAAATTATGTTTAACATTGGTTTAAAGAAAAATATTTAATACAATATTATTTTTGCGGGTTTGTTTGAGTTAGTTCTTTGTTTTCTCCATTTATGGTTGCCAATATTCCATGATCTACTTCAGTTAATTTCCCACGAAGATGCCACATTATAGAATATATATTCAACTTTTGAATTTTCATAATAACAACAAGGTGTTGATTGGATGAGTTGGAGGAGCAGACACTGTTTATTATTTAATTGATACTTTTCAAGTTCCTTGGCTAAAATCTTAAAATGTCGTAATAATTTGATGTATTACATTGTGTTCGAATAGTTAAAATTGAGGCTAAATTAACTTTATCAAAGTGACAAGTAGCGAGATGAGATACAAATTTCATTTCAAAATCCATTGTCCAAAAGGAAATAATTTCTCAATAAGAACGAGTTTGATTGTTTTAGCCGAAAGATTCATTAAGTTTAATTAAGAAATACATTTCGTGGTAAGGCTGGAAAGTATTGTTACGATAAGCCGCTAATTAGAAAAGAGAAGAAAACTCAATCGTTAGAAATGAGCGAAAATAAGTTGCAAAGTACTAAAAGAGAAGAACATTTTTTAAAATTAATATATCAAGGTTGATCATGTGTGCGGTTACGCTCCTTGGTTTACTTCATAATTCCAAGGCTCTGTGTGTGGTTACGCTCCTCAGCCGAAAACATAAGTCATAATTTCTCTCATAATCCTTAGGTAAATTGAGTAACTAATCAAACCTAGTTTATCCCAAGAATTAATTTAAGCCGAATATAAGTCAATAAAGCGACTGTGCTAGAACCGCGAGACTCGAGGGATGCCTAACACTTTCCCCTCGGTCAATAGAATTCCTTACCCGAATTTCTAGTTCGCAGACCAATAATAAGAAGAGTCATTTCCTTTTGAATGGGGATTCAATAAGGTGACTTGGAACACTATAACTCAATTCCAAGTAGTGACTCTGTAAATAAAATAATCCCTATTTAATATCATCACTTTAATTAGACAAACCCTTCGACCTAGCGAAAAAGGGGTGTGACAAGAGGAAGATTATGTGTTCCTCGGGTTAGTGACTTGATTACTGATATACTTTCAAAAGCTCATGGTTTGTGTTATTTTATTCATTCAGGCACGACCAAGATGTACCGTGACTTGAGATAGCTTTATTGGTGACCGGGGATGAAGAAGGACATAGTGGATTATGTGTACAAGTATCATAACTGTCAACATGTAAAGTATGAACACCAAAGGCCAGTGGGTTTACTTCAGAGGATGCCTATACCTATGTAGAAGTTGGAGCATATTTCCATGGATTTTGTGGTGGGGCTTCCTAAGACATTGGGAAAGTACGACTCTATTTGGGTGATAGTTGATCGGTTGACGAAATCATCTCACTTCTTGCCAGTTCGGGTAGATTACAACTCTCAGCAGTTGGCAAAAATATATGTCAAGGAGATTGTCAGACTTCATGGGGTGCCTCTTTCTATCATTTCAGATAGGGATGCAAAGTACACTTCCAAATTTTGGGACAGGTTACATGAGGAGTTGGGCACCAAGCTTGCTTATACCACTGTCTTTCATCCTCAGACTGATGTTCAGTCAAAGCAGATAATTCAGGTGCTAGAGGATATGTTGAGAGCCTGCGTGATTGATTTTGGTGGTCATTAGGACCAATTCCTCCCATTGTGTGAGCTTTCATACAACAATAGCTACCACTCTAGCATTGACATGGCTCAGTTTGAGACACTTTATGGGAGAAAGTGCAGGTCATCGATTGGATGGTTTGAGGCGAGAGATGTCAAACCTTTAGGCACCTACTTGGTGAAAGAGGCTCAAGAAAAGGTAAAATTCACTCAGACTAAGATGTTGGTTGTCCAAAGTAGACAAAAAGAGTAGGCGGATCGAAAGGTGAGGGACATGCACTTCAAGGATGGGGAGCAAGTGTTGCTCAAGGTGTCTCTTATGAAGGGAGTCATGAAGTTTGATAAAAGGGGCAAGCTCAACCCTCGATTTATTGGTCCCTTCGAGGTTCTTGAGGAAATGGGTTCAGTTGTGTATAGGTTAGCCTTACCGTCGGATTTCTCAGGGGTTCATCCAGTATTTTATGTTTCTATGTTGAAACGGTACCATGGAGATGGAGACTACATTATTAAGTAGGATTCGGTGGTTTTGGATAAGGACTTGGTTTACGAGGAGGAACCAATAGTGATACTTGATCGTGACATTCGTAAGTTGAAGTTGAAGGAAATACGTTTGGTGAAGGTTCAATGGATACATTATCCGGTTGAGGAAGCCACTTGGGAAATCTAGAAGGACATGCGGGGTAAGTACCCTCAGTTGTTTAAGGATACAGGTACTCTTTTCCTTTCTCATTCTGGCCTATTTTTTTAGTTTGATCGTTCGGGGATGAACTATGGGTAAATTAGTATATGTTGTAACAACTCTCTTGATCGTTATGTAAAAGTATTACATTCTAAATTTCGTATCTACATTTCTTTTAGTTTGAAAGTTACAAAGGCTAGGCTAGTTTCTCTATGTTTCAGAGCGAGGGGTAGTCTTGGAAAATCTAGAAATAATTTAGACTGGTTTGGCGGGAATGGTGTTGATTCCTAGTTAACTAAGGCGATAAGGAACCCGTAGGATTTTCGAAACTGAATTTGGGTTAGTAGAACTCTCGAAATTGACCTTAGCGTAAAGGACATCATTCGAAATGTCCCAGGATCAAGGTGTATTGTAAAAAAGAGGATTTTTGGGTGAAGAAGTATACACTGCTATAGCGGTTGACACACCGCTATAGCGGTGACCACTATAGCGGAATAATTATCGCTATAGCGGTGGTCAAAAGCGGTCAAGGCCGCTATAGCGGTCAGGTATCGCTATAGCGGTAGAAGACGCAGATTAAAGGGATTAAAGCCCAAAACAGTTTATTATTTTATAAACTCATTTTGGGACAAGAGGAAGGCGATTGAGGGCGAAAATAACCGATTTAACTTCGTTAAGGTAAGGAATTCACTCCCTTGAACTTATAATTACTTCTTAATCCTTAGAAGACGTAAATTACAGAGTTCGGGGAGGGTTTTGGGATGGATTTTGGTATGTTTGCTGGTGCAAGGGTGAAATTGAGCATTAGGTTAATGGGTTTTATTTATTAACCATGAAATTGGCCTTGCATTCTGTTAATTCACTAATCATTCCATGAAATTGGTAGTCTTAGGTGAATTACGGGGGAAATAGCCCTAGAACGGTTAAAGAATGACTATGAACTTACCTTATAGGGTTGGGGGTGGCTTATAACTCCAATCATGTTAGGTCATTTCGTTAATGCGGTGTTTGTATGCATGTTTTACACCACAAACCAGCGGAAAGGGAACGAAAGGGCAAAGCTCTGGCTTAGAGTTGTGCAAGCTTGGTTCGAGGTAGGTGATGGGTGTATTTAATCCAACTTGTGTTATATGTACATATTAACTACTTTCTAGTGTGATTGGTTAATCCGTGTGGTGTGCTTGGTCATTGCAATATCTACTTATTTTATGACTTGGCCTTTTTGTATTATAAATTGTGGAATGTTTCGGCATTTGAGACGTTCCCACAGGTTGTTTAGATTAAGGATTACATATATTAGTGTTTGGGGTTTTAAGTACATGGACGGTAACTATCCCCTACTAGTCATAGCTAGAGGGTGGATATATAACCCTTAGCATGTGTGTACTGGTTTTCAAGGTATGTAATAGTGTGACGATTCTTTGAGTGAACCGGGGAATTTGTATTGTTGTGCTTGTCCTTGTTTGGTTGGCTTGAGTTGAGCTGCATATTATTGTCTTAATGACACTTGTTTACTTGTTGGCTTGTCAGTTGAATGCTACTCGTGCATATATGTTGAATGTTTGATGTGTAAGCATGTGTTAGCTAATTGTACTATATTTTGGTTAAGTGTCCATATTTCCATCTTGGATTATTCAAATGATCCTACCAGTATATTGTGGTATATTTGTGTACTGATACTACACTTGCATTTACTTCTGTGAGTGCAGCATATATTCCAGCGGATTCATCGAGACCTCACTTGTGATTTCAGCAGTCGATTTCGGATTTCAGGGTGAGAAGCACATCCGGGCTACCATGAGATCTTTCTCTTATTTAGACATTGTCCTTTGTTTGGACTTGTTACTTCTTACAGTTTCGGGGTTGCATCCCCACTTGATATTCTTAGTATATTTGAGTACACCGACTTTTGGGTTCTAGGAGATTTTTGTTTGGTATTTTATTTCCGCACATTCTTAAGTTGTTAGATTGAATGGTTATTATACTATTTATGGGATAGTTCTCGTACTTTTACTTGAGTGTTGATCAATGATTCCGGGGTTATTGGTTTTCCCACCGGATGAGTAGTGTGGGTGCCACTCACGACAGGTTTGGGTCGTGACAGTCGAGATACATAATACATCCAACGAAGATACATTTTTTTTCTTGTAAAGATACATAATTAGCTCCCGATATATTTTTTTCGATTTTGGGTCTGTCAAGATACATAATTAGCTCCTGATACATCCAACGAAGATACATAATTAGTTGTGATTTTTTAATTACTTTGTAAGGGTGGAATTTTGTATAAATATAGTAAATTAAGGTGTATGTTTATGTTATTTTTTTGTTTTATTTTTAGGAAATTAAATGGGATGGCCCCCATAATGGGTGGTTTTGCTTTTTTGTCCCCCATAAAAAAAGTCTTTAAATACTAACATTCCTTCCTTTTTATGTATAGGACAAGTGCATTTTTGCCCCTCTACACCTCAAATGTTTTAACATTTCTATGCTCATGTGTCTCTTAACTTTTTTTTTTTTCTTTTTTTTTTTTCCGTGATTTTTATTTTTTCTTTTCTCTTTTTTTTCTTATTTTAATTCATTTTTCTTAACGTTTTTTTTTTCTTCTCTTTTTTCTCAAAAATTATTTATTTTTATTTTCTTTTTCTTTTTCTTTTTTTAATTCATTTGTCTCAACCTTTATTTTTATTTTATTTTATTTCTTTTCTCATTTTTTTTATTTTTCTCAAAATATATTTTATTTTTATTTTTATTTTATTTTTTCTTCTCATTTTTGTTTTTCTCAACCTTTATTTTAATTTTTTTTTGGTTTTGTGTTCTTCTCTTTTTTCTTTTTTTCTCTTTTCTTAACCATTATTTTTTCTTCTCTTTATTTCCTTTTTTCTCAATCTGTTTTTTTACTTTTCACTTTTTACTTTTTTCTTAACTTCTATTATTTTTTACTAATGAACAAAAAGTTAGATAATGAGCAAAGAGGATCTTCTTGTCAACTCTTGCCCATGGGGCATAACTTATTGTTTGAAAGTCCTTGGGCTAAGTCTTGCCTCTAAGGCAAGAGTTATAGGACATCTCATAAATCAAAACACAATGTGGTAGCATCAACTCTTGCCCATGGGGCGTAACGTGTTGTTTGAAAGTCCTTGGGCTACCTCTTGCCTTTAAGGCAAGAGTTATAGGACATCTCATAAATCAAAACACAATGTGGTAGCATCAACTCTTGCCCATGGGGCGTAACTTGTTGTTTGAAAGTCCGTGAGCTAAGTATTGCCTCTAAGGCAAGAGTTATAGAACATCTCATAAATCAAGACATAATGTGGTAGCGTCAACTCTTGCCCATGGGGTGTAACTTGTTGTTTAAAAGTCTCTGGACTAAGTCTTGGCTCTAAGGCAAGAGTTAGTGAAATATCATCAATCAAGACACAATGTAGTAGTGTCAACTCTTGCCCATGGGGCGTAACTTGTTGTTTGAAAGTCCTTGAGCTAAATCTTGCCTCTAAGGCAAAAGTTATAGAATATCTTATAAATCAAGCACAATGTAGTAGTGTCAACTCTTGTCCATGGGGCGTAACTTGTTGTTTGAAAGTCCTTGAGCTAAGTCTTGCCTCTAAGGTAAGAGTTATAGAATATCTCATAAATCGAGACATAATACGGTAGTATCAATTCTTACTCATGAGGCGTAACTTGTTGTTTGGAAGGAATCGAAGAAAAGACAAAAAAATTGAGGAAAAAGAAAAAATGAAGAAAAAACATTTTAACAAAAAAGAAAAACTAAAAATCAAAGAAAAAAATAGAAGTTGAGAGGAGAAAAGGAAAAAAAATTAACAAAAAAAAAGATAAAACAAAAAAGAAAAGAAAAACAAAGGCTGAGAAAAATAAAAAAAATAAAAAGAGCATAAAGAAAAAATAAAAACCAAAGAAAAATTAAAAAAAAGAGAGAAAAAGATAGAAGTTGAGAGGAAAAAAGGAAAAAAAGTACAGGTTGAGAAAAACTAAGAAAAAAAATTAAAGTAAAATAAAAAAATAGAAGTTGAAAGACAAATAAGAATGGAGAGTTGTTTAAAAATATTTGACGTATAAAAAGTCAAATAAGTATTTGTTCTATTAATAAAAAAGAAGGAAGGTTAGTTTTGTAGGACTTCTTTTGGGGGACAAAAAAGCAAAGTCACCCACTATGGGAGTCATTTCTGTAATTTTCCCGATTGACTTACATTCGCATGTTAAATGAATTTTTTGTCCATATAAACATTTTTTACAAAATAAAATTAATCTTTTTTATTTTTAAAATTTGAAAAGGGTAGTCTAGTGCATTGAATCTTTTGCTATGCACGGGATTTGTAGAAGGACCAGATGACAACGATCTATTGTAATTTTTAAATTCAAAATTTTGATATTTTATTTTTTGGAGTCAATTGGTAAAAAAAAAAAATTTGGTAGAATTCTACTTTTTAGTGGGAAAAAAAAGTTATTTTGCTAAAAATAATAAAATTATAGCTTTTTTTTTTATTACACATTTTGTAAAAAAAAAAAAAGCATTGTTGAAACAGACAATCATTATATCTAAATAAGATATAATAAGAATTATACAGTTGAGACTTCATTATTTGCTAAAATTGTTTATTTAACTAAAAACAAAGAATCTAACAAAGTTCTTCTTCTTTTTTTAAAAAAATATAGATTCAGAAAAAGGAAAAGAAATAACGATCAAAATAATTAGTTATTGCATCTATACAAGAAATAAAAAAAAGTATAGAATTACAATTTCATTATTTGAGTTAAATCTTTTTTATGTGACTAAAAATGATGGAACTCTAAGTTTTCTTCTATTGATTTTGGACTGAAAAAATTATAACCCGTTGAAATAAATAAACATTGCATCTAAAAAAGAAATACACAGTTGGCTCTTCATTATTTCTAACAAAACTAATTTTATTTGGCTAAAATGATGAGTTCGAGTTATGTATTGTTTTTAATTGGCCTGAAAAATGGAATACTCCGTTAAGATAAATAATTGAGAGATGATTTTTCATCCTTACATGCCTAAAAGAGAATGTAGTCAGTCTCACTCTTCTTGCCATATCAAAGTTTAGGAAGGGTTTGAAGAAAACGAGTCAGATATAGGTATTTTTTTTAAAATATTCCGCTTTTGTTTTGATAAGAAATGAAGCAAACCCGAGGGTTAGATTCTCAAATGGCCAAACAAGTTTATGATTTGACTAACATTAACCAACTCGATGATTAATTATAATCTTGTTATGTTTGTCATGGGTCTTATCAAATAGTTTTTGCTTCCTAGTCTCTCTATTCCTAAATAAGTGTTGTTAAGTGATGTTTTAGAAAATCGAAAAGACATCAATGATACTCTTTCAATTTTACTCTTATTTAAAGATATTTATTAAGGATAAGTTAGTAAAAATACTCTTTGTTTTCTATAAATGAATAGTTTCTTAAGTTATTTATTCAAACTAAAAGCACCACTTATTTAGGAATGAAGGAGTATATATTTTAACCAATACAGATAATCATCTCTTATCTTAAACAATTTAGTGATGAAATGAGCAGTTTACAAGAACAGTGTTTGACTAGAACTTTAATTACTCCCTCCGTTTCATTTTTACTTGTTGAATTTGTTATTTTTCGAGTTAAATAAAATATGTATTCAAGAATAAGAACTTCAACAATAAGTTCAAAACAACTTAAGAACAAATGAAGTTCAAACTATTTTCTGGAAAATAGAAAAAAACAACAAGAAAGAGATGGAGATAGAATTAAGAATCAAGTCCACTGAATTCACAGTGTCTTTAAGAAAATTATTCCCCTCAAATATCCGAGGTTATGGAATATATCCTCCCAGGATAAAATGATTCACTTCAGTCGAATAGTGGTACCTCATGTTGACACCTAATTTTTTGTCCTCCACATTTTGAATTCGTTTGTGAGCTTCTTGATTTCAAATAATTTTAAATAATTGTTCTAAGTTATTTTGAAAATAATTTCCAAACCTACTTTTTGAAATTTAGGTAAAATTAATGTATTCTGTATTTAATTATATAGAATCACATAATTCTCACTTAAATGAAATATTTTAGAATTTATTTTCAGTGAAAAGTTTATTCAAATTGCAAATACTCTATTTTTCTCAAAAATCGATTGAAAAATAAGGAATTGATGATAATTAGTTTCTTAATTTTTAAATAAAATAATTAGGCTTTATTAAATATTTATTTTGAAATAATTAAATTTGAGAAGCTCGTTAAATTAATTGGAAACTAATTCTGTCCCAATTTGGTTCGATTAATTCAATTTGGCCACTTTATTAACTTGAATTGGCTAAATTATTAAACTGGACCTCTATCTTTATTTTCCTCCCAAAATAAAAGAAAAAACTACAAAAATGACCCCTATAGTGGGTGACTTTGCTTTTTTTTTTCTATAAGAAAAGTCCTACAAAACTAGTTTTCCGTCTTTTTTATTAATAGAACAAATACTTATTTGCCCTTTTATACCTCAAATATTTTAAACAACTTTCCATGCTTATTTATCTTTCAACTTCTATTTTTTTATCTCTTTTTTATTTTACTTTGATTTTTTTCTTTTTTTTTTTTTAGTTTTTCTCAACCTTTACTTTTTTTCCTTTTCTCCTCTCAACTTCTATCTTTTTCTCTCTTTTTTATTTTTCTTTGGTTTTTATTTTTTCTTTACGCTCTTGTCATTTTTTTTATTTTTCTCAGCCTTTATTTTTTTTTTTATTTATTTATTTTATTTTTTTCCTTTTCTCCTCTCAACTTCTATTTGTTTTTCTTTTTCTATTTTTTTTCCTTTGATTTTTAGTTTTTCTTTTTTTTTTTAATGTTTTTTCTTCATTTTTTTCTTTTTCCTCAATTTTTTTTTTCTTTTCTTCTATTCCTTCCAAACAAAAAGTTACGCCTCATGAACAAGAGTTGATATTACCGCATTGTGTCTTGATTTATGAGATATTCTATAACTCTTACCTTAGAGGCAAGACTTGGCTCAAGGACTTTCAAAGAACAAGTTACGACACTACTACATTGTGTCTTGATTTATGAGATGTTCAATAACTCGCCTTAGAGGCAAGACCTAGAGCAAGGACTTTCAAACAACAAGTTACGCCCCAAGGGCAAGAGTTGATACAACTACATTGTATCTTGATTTATGAGATTTCTATAACTCTTGCCTTAGAGGCAAGACTTAGTCCAGAGACTTTCAAAAAACAAGTTACGCCCCATGGGCAAGAATTGACGCTACCACATTGTGTCTTGATTTATGAGATGTTCTATAACTCTTGCCTTAGAGGCAAGACTTAGCTCAAGGACTTTCAAACAGCAAGTTGCGCCCCATGGGCAAGAGTTGACGCTACCACATTGTGTCTTGATTTATGAGATGTTATATAACTCTTGCCTTAAAGGCAAGACTTAGCCCAAGGACTTCAAACAACAAGTTATGCCCCATGGACAAGAGTTGACACTACCACATTCTGTCTTGATTTATGAGATGTTCTATAACTCTTGACTTAGAGGCAAGACTTATCCCAAAGGACTTTCGAACAACAAGTCACACCCTTAAGTTTACTTCGATTTCAAAAAAACAAGATTCTCTTTGCGAACTATCCAACTTTTTGCTCATTAGCGAAAAATAATAGAAGTTAAGAAAAAAGTAAAAAGAGAAAAGAAAAAAAAAGGTTGAGAAAAAAGAAAAAATAAAGGTTAAGGAAAGAGAAAAAAGAAAAAAGAGGAGAACAAAAAACCAAAAAAATAAAAATAAATAAAGGTTGAGAAAAATAAAAAAATAGTTTGAGAAAAAAGGAAAAAAAAATGAGAAAAGAAATAAAATTTAAAAAAAAAAAGGTTGAGACAAATGAATTAAAAAAAATAAAAAAAAGTTAAAAAATGAATTAAAACAAGAAATAAAAAAGAGAAAAGAAAAAGAAAAAAAGAAAAAAATAGAAGTTGAGAGACAAATGAGCGTAGAAATATTAAAACATTTGAGGTGTAGAGGGGCAAAAATGTACTTATTCTATACATAAAAAGGAAGGAATGCTAGTATTTAAAGATTTTTCTTATGGGCGACAGAAAAAACAAAGTTATCCATTATGGAGGCCGTCCCATGTAATTTCCTGCAAAAATTTGGCCCAAATTTAGGCACAGTAATAAAAAGACTTATTCACACTATAAACTAGTTTTTCTTTGGACATTTTTGCCCATTTCATCCTAAATTTAAATTTTTATTATTATTTTATTTATTATTATTTCTCAATACATTGAAAACTATTCCAATACATGGAAATGGACAAATTACCATGATTTTCATAAATATGATTGTATACTACTCATTGCTAGAAAAGAATAGCTAGTGTAAAAATAACAATATACAATTAAGAGTAATGCTAAATGACCACAATTATGTGGCCACAAAATGGCCACAAATGTAAAAGTACCATACTAATCCTTTCTCTCAAAAAATAAAGCTAGTCATTTCCATTTTCTAAACTTTAAAATCAAAAGTTTATGTCATTAATAGTGTGAGTGAATCATTTAATGACTTTATATGGGGACTCACCACAGTCCAGTCTCATTTCACCTTCTTCTCGTTCTCTCCACTGTTTTTGTTAGTTTCTTCCCTTTAATCTTCTATCTTGTCCTTTTCTTTTTTAAATAATTAGACTTTAAAACTAATTTTGTTATATACGTATGGTTCATCAAAATATTTTTGAAAAAAGGTCATCATTGGTAATTTAATTTTAAATTTATTATATAAGATACATAAAAGTCATTTAACTTTAAAATATCATACAACTTTTTTTAAATTTTGTTTTACTTAAAAGTCATTTTACTTTAAAATTTACACATAAATTCAACTTTTAATATTTGTTTCACTTAAAAATATTCAACTTTGACCAAGTTAATTAAAAAGTAAATATTGCATGAATTTTAATATTTATACCAAAAAATATGAAATGTCGCTTCAAACTAAATTAATTACATCTATGATAATACTAGTGAACATGTCCGCGCTTCGCGCGATTTTAAAAGACCGTAAAATACCAAAAAGTTTGTTAAATATAATGTAGATAGAAGACATATTTGCAATCTCTCTCTCTCTCTATCTATCTATCTATCTCTCTCTCTCTCTCTCTCTCTCTCTCTATATATATATATATATATATATATATATATATAATTGATTTCACAGAGGAAATTAATGTTTAGTTATAATTTACGATAATTAGAAATTCATATAAAATATAAAATAAAGAGAAAACATAGTGTGAACATATAAAAAAAATGCAGCATCATTCTTACAAATTTAATCATTAAAATAATAAAAGAAAAAATACGAAAGCAATGCACAATCTTTGAACTCTTGTCGAAATCCACTCCCACAAGTTATTCACAATTAGTTAAGTTTTCATCTTATTCTGTAAATCAAACTAAAATATGAATATAATAAGCATCGAAACATAACTTGAAGGCTAATGTGATCATTTCTATAAAATTTTACAAATATCTTTATTTGTAGGATTACAATATGTACTACCAAATAATGTCATGAATATAATCTTAATTATTTTAGGAGTTAAGATGATAAAAAGTTGTGGGAGTAATGAAAATAATTACCATTAAGTTTACATTAAAGAATTTGAATTAATGTTTAATTAACATATTTATTATCCTACAATAAAAAATAGAGAAGTTGGAGAATTGTCAAAAAGTAAGAAAAAAAAAATTCTTAGTCAAAAATCATAATAAAGATGGAAAACTCAAGAGAGTCATGACATCATTGTGTGAATTAATTTTAACATTATTTAAAGCTTATAATGAAGGATTTGTAATTGAAAATTTATGATAAAAATTATATTTAGAGATTGGTCAAAAAAGGAAGAAAAAAAAAGATAATTATGTCCAACAAAATCATAAGTTACAATTTTGAACCAAAAAAAAAATTCAATAAACTTACGAAAATGAGAAATTCATATAAAATACAAAATAAAAAGAAATTATAGAGAGAGAACATATGAAAAAGTTGATAAGGCAACATCATTCTTACGGATCTTAATCATTAAAAATAGAAGAAAAAAGTATGAAATCAATGCACAAGTTTCTAATCTTATCGAAATCCACTCCCACAAGCCGATTACCAATTTAATAGCTTCCATCTATTCTTTTAGTCAAACTAAAGCATGAATAAACAAAGAACTGACAACAAAGCAACTTAGAAGGTTAGTATGATCATTGATTCATTTCTACATCTTATAATGCCTCTATTTATATGACTACGATATGAAGTACCAAATAATGCATAAATATGATTATTAATTATTTTAGAGTTTGTGATAATAAAAAACTGTGAAAGTAGTGAAAATAAAGACCATTGAATTTTACATTAAAGAAATTTAAAGAAATGACCTTTTAGTTTCTTATCATTACTTATTTAATGTATAGTTGAGAGAGTCAAATGAGTATTTTTAAGTTTTTTCAATATAGCACATAAATAAATAAAAAATAGAAAAAATAAACTCAAAAAGGAAGAAAAAACGATTAATATATTGCCAAAGAAAAGTGTCACACCTTCCTTTTCAAATATTCTCTCCTATTCAAATAAAAGTAAATAAATTAAACGCAGGAAACAAATAAAACATAAGATAAATAAGCATCAACTTGATTGAGTTTGTTGAACTGCATTCGATTATATGTATTTCTCTTCCTATTATTTTTCCTTTTTTAATTTTCTTCTATTGCTCTTGCATTGTATCTCCTTTTGTTTTATTTTCTTGACGGAATTACAAGCATAATATTAATTATTATTAGAGTTGAAGTTTTGATGAACTGCACTTTTTATTGTTAGATTTTTATTTTATTTTTTAAAAGGTAAAAACAAAAAGATATAAGGATTTCCGGTATATCTTTTTTTTATTCTTTCTCTTTTTCTTTCATCATTCTTTGTTTCTATTCCTCTTCCTCTAAATTATAAACTTTACCATAAATAAGCTTTTATTTTAGAAAAAATCACATCATTATCGTTGCTTCCTCTTGATTTTCTATTTTGCCAAGGCTCCTTGACTCATATCTTGTTCCAACCCAAGAAAGGTTCTTGTAATGCATTCACTTTCTCTTTCCCTTATATACTCCCTTATTTGTTTTTTACTATTACTCCCTTATTAATAGTATAAATTTCTCCGTTATCTATATTTTTTTTGAAATAAAATTTATATATTTTTACATAAGAAGTATTATAAGTCACAATAATTAAAAATTCAAAATATTTAAATACTTGAAAAAAGTTATGGTCAAAAAGACACCTTTTTAAACTTTCCAAATAGTAACTAAGACACATAAAATAAAACGAAAAAGATAAAATTTACCTACAATTCAAAAAAAGGAAAACCGAAAGAAACTCTTAAGATCTTTACCTAATAAAATTGAAGTAGCTAGAGAACATATATGCGCCTAAGCCCTAAAGATATAGAAAAGTTCAAAGTTTGGTGTGAAGTGAAGAATTACCTGAAACTTTCATTGTAGACCAATAACTTGTTGGATCAAAATTCCAAATCCAAAAAATTGTCTTGCAATCTCAAAAACATATCATGTACCACAGTATCAAAATCTCAAACAACAACTCACTACCGGAAGATAGATAAGTAGTGCCAAATACATAAGATAACCATGCACATTAATAATAAGAAAGACATTTCCTAGAGCAGTTTTCGTGCAAGGCAAAAAACCATACCTTAAAAAATCCTCAATTAAATATAGCAATGTTGTGACCTTTCATATTTTAGCATTTATTTATAATATTATAATAAACATACCTTTTAAATACCAACAACTATTACGTACATTGATTACTATATTTTCTTAAGAGAAAACGTAAGGCAAATAAAGAATATATAATAATGAGGAATGAAATAAATAGACTATAAAAAATCATTAAAAAAATAAAAAAATTAAATAGAGGCCTTAAAAGTATACCACATCAGCACATTTCTAACCTTCCTTTATATATATATATATAGATTTGAAACATCCATTGATGTTTTGCTTCTTAGAGTAACACACGACTTGTAGGGATATACACTATTACATTTGCTTTCTTATTTTTACCGTACAATCATCAATATTAAAGAAAATATTATTTGACCATTTTTCTACACTAATATACTCATTTGTATAGTAAATTTTGTAAGAATAAATAAAATAACTTGTGTGTCATAAATTTCAAAGATATAATACTTTAATGTGATAAAAATAGGAAAATATTTTTGTATAATTTTTTTTAAAGTTATGTGATTTTTATATAACAAAAAAAAAAGTAATTTTTTGTGTGATAAACTCAATGTTAGATGATCATCGATAAATTTTGTCAAAAAATAATCTTTAGTTTAACTATCCAATATTTTTATTTTTTCAATTTTTACTTACAACAACATACCTAGTGTAGTCCCACAATTTTCACCAACCTCAATTAGTTTTTAAACTATGAAAGTAAAAAATAAGAATTAATTAAGTACTAATTAAAAATACTGGCTCAATTCCATAATAATTTTTTTTTTTAAAATAAAAGACGCGAGGAGGAAAGTGGTAGAGAAAACATCAAATACACATGAATCTTTGATTGCTTGAAAAGTGAAATTTACTTTGATCCATTTGTGAATAAAAGGATGCCCTCGCATAAGTATCAATTGGCATGTCTCCAACATAATAAAATTTACTATAGCAATAGTAACCTTTTAAGCATAATCAATTACTTGAAATAAAATATTGTAACTAAATAAATATTTTTTACGTCAAGTTCTAACAAATTGTGGGAATCGTTAAAGGACATAACCATAAATTTTTCGTTATAATAAAATATATAGCTGATTTTAATTTTTTGCCTCGCAGTAAATGTTATTTTAACAATAGTAACCTTTTAGTCACAATAAATTATCTCAAATAAAATATTTGTAGTTAAATAAATATTCTTTTTTTATATAATAAAAGGGTGAAAATCGTTTACACCCCCTCCCCCCCACAACTTTAATTTAAAAATCAAATCTCCCCTAACTTTGAAAAATAGTCATTGTCCCCCCTTTTTTTAATTGATTTTTTAAAATGTTTATTCTACCCTTACATTAACCTCTATTTATTATTTTTACGTCTTTAAAATCATGATATTTTTACTTTCAATCTATATTTAAAAAATTCGATTAAAAATATTAATATCGTCGAAAAAAGAAAAATGGGAGATATTGCCACGACCTAATGTTAAAATCTTGAAAATCACCTTTTAAAATATTCAAATCTGAGCTTTCAAGTTCAAAAATAGTAGAAAATGGGGTTTAATCCCAAAAAGAAACTATTTAAAGTTGTCACGGACTGCTTTCTACGTGATCGTGAGGGTCTGGTCGCGATCGTGACCAACCCAGCCCAGTCCCATTGCTAACGTGACTTTATCCATGTGAACACGAAGGCAATTTTCGATCCGAATCTTGTTTACTCTCCGCGATCGTGAGCCTACCTTCGTGATCACGATGACCAGAAATACTCCATTCTTAGAGAATACGATGGAGGCTTGCGAACACAAAGAAGGTTTGTTGCACCAGACATCAGCACTGAAGCTCAAAACCAAAAACCTCCGAACAGACCTTGGGGATTCGTTCTGGACTCCATAGAAATAAACCAACTATGCTACTAAACCAACTCAACGGTGCGGAATTTTCAACGGAGGTCATTTTCATCAGATGTTGACCAAAGTCAACTTAGGACATAACTTTCTAACATCTCGTTTAAACGCTCAAAATCACATCGAAAGCCTCGGGAACCTGAACCAACCATACTACTAACCCAAAATCAATATTCTGGAGCTGATGAAATTGACTGAATTCTGATAGGATGTTCGGATTTCCAAATGTTGACCAAAGTCAACCATTCCAACTTAAAGACCTTCTAAAATTAAGGATATTAATACCTCAGTAAAATAAATAAATAATAAATAATATAAAAATATATTATATAAATTGAGAATTACAAATGTCAAGGGTAAAAATAGACATTGTATAGGATAAAAGGGGGAGAATGATTATTTCTCAAAGTTGAGAGGGGAGTTTGATTTTTAAGTCAAAGTTGGGCTTGGACGGTGTAAATGATTTTCGCCCTATAATAAAATATTGGTTGAGTTAATGTTTACTTCAAGTACTAAGAAGTTAGGCAATAGTTAGCTTCGTAGCTATAATTATTTGTCATGTCGAAATTATTTTTGATAGCATTTCGTAGCTAATAATTATTTTTTACCATGAATAAAAATTTATTGCAGCAATAGTAAAAACTAAAAAGGATCACATCTGAGAGTGATATATTATATCATGTCTATATAGTGATTGAACAAATTTTATTATAAAATCAAACATCATCGATTTAAGATAATTAAATGTATTAATCATTTGATTTGATTCGATCTTATCGGGTTTTACTAGTAAATTTGAAATATTGTTCAAATAAATAAGTGATTATAATATAATTTGATTTGGTTCAACCTTAACATGTCTTACTAGTAAATTTGAGACATAATTTCAATAAATAAGTGATTACAATAGAATTACTTTTAATTAATTAATTATAACGCATATAAACAAAATTTTACCATATGTTACTCAAGTTTTATACTGATCATGTGTTTTGATAATTGTTATTTGATCATCTATCTGACAATAGCTTTATGGTCTACTATTACATTAAATTAATTAATAATTATTACAAGTGCAGTTATAATTGGTTGAACCAATCGTTAATAATTGAGGCCAATTAAGAACTCCCACATCCAATAGTTGAAGGTGGCAGAGATGAGGATGTTGAGATGGATGTGTGGACTCATTAGGAGAGATAGGGTTAGGAATGAGATTATCCGATAGAAGGTGGGAGTGGCTTCGGTGAAAAAAAAGATGCTGGAAGTGAGGTTGCGATGGATCGGGCATGTGATGAAGAGGGGCACGGATGACCCAGTACGGAGGTGTGAGAGGCTGGCTATGGATGGCTTCAGGTGAGGTAGAGGTAGGTCGAAGAAATATTGGAGGAAAGTGATTAAGCATGACATGGAGCAGTTACAACTTACGAAGGACATGACCCTTGATAGGAATGTGTGGAGGACACGAATTAGGGTAGATGGGTTAGTGGATAAGAGTGCATCCTTACTAGTAGGGAGGAGTGTTTTGTTTGGGGTTGTGCCTGTAGTCATAGTGATATGCATGTGTCTTCTAGTTTCTTGTTCGTGGTGTTTTGATGATGTTTGTTATTTCTATTAGACAGTTTATAGTAGAACTCTGTGGGTGTCTTGCTTATTTTACTATTTAGTGGGTGTTATCTCATTTTGTTATTTTTTTTTTTATGTTTTTTGTTTGTTATACCGTTATTTGTCCTAAGCCGAGGGTCTATCGGAAACAACCTCTTTACTTCTTCTGTGGTAGTGGTATGAACTGCGTACACTTTACCTTCCCCAGACCCCACTTTGTAGGAATACATTGGGTATATTGTTGTTGTTAATGGTTAATAATTGAACATAGTTATTACATAAGTGTATTGATATATCTAAATAAATAAGCGATTAAGTTTATTATATTTTTATTAACAAATTATAATGAATTTAAACTAATTAACTTCACTAACATTTTACTTCTGACTTGTTCCATTAGAATATATCTTTATCGATCTAGTGTTATTAAGCTGTCAATGATTCAATTCAATTTTACAGCTTGTAAGTTTCAATTATAATTTCAAAAAATAAGTAATTATACTAACTTCAATAATTATAACAAATTTAAATAAAATTTTAATATGTCTCACTCAACCTTCATCCTGATCAAGTGTTTAGAGAATTATTATTTTATTTGATTAGAGGTGTTTATTATTTGACTCAATTCAAATTTACATGATCTTACTTGTAAGTTTCAAATATAATTTGAATAAATTAATTATTATATCTAATTATTTCATTAACTAATATACTAAATATAAACAAAATTTTGCTAAGTCTTGCTATTATGAAGATAGATACAAATTTTGTTTGTCTGGCAAAAGAATAAAATCACTTACTAATAACTATAATTATATTTCTTGTGACAGAAGTATTTTATCATCATAACTACAGTCTATAACATAATAAAATCTCATAGAATTAAGTATAAATCTTAGTCACGAACCATGTAAAATTTGGAACTAATTTTTAGCCACACATAGTGCTACAAATATGACGAAAAAATATTGTGATTAAATTATTTAGCCACGAAAACTTCATATTTAGCTATAACATATTTTGTGGACAAATATAACGTAACAAAATTTTGAGCATGCTAAAACATGTTATTATTAAAATTCTATATTCACATACTAGTTTACACATTCATTTTAAAAAAAAATCATAAAGCCGAATGTGCGTGACAAAAGAAATAAAATAATTTAATTAAATGTCTAGAAAAAATGTGCAAAGTTATAACGACAATTAAACAAAATTA
Source organism: Capsicum rhomboideum (assembly GCA_031232105.1). Classification (NCBI taxonomy): domain Eukaryota; kingdom Viridiplantae; phylum Streptophyta; class Magnoliopsida; order Solanales; family Solanaceae; genus Capsicum; species Capsicum rhomboideum. Next base: position 19,220,619 of record CP124710.1, read on the forward strand.
AATCATATAACTATGATTAAAAACTAAGTTAAAATTAAACTATTGTAAACGGAAAAATATAATTTTTTGGACTAACTACTAAAAGAATATATATATTGCCGTTATACGAAAAACTATTGTGGCTAAACATATTGCTAGAATACATAAATTCCCATAATCATATTGCTATGGGAATAGAGACATGTTTACATGAATTAACGAATTATGGGAATATGATAATTGTTTATTTCCAATGTTTTGGGAATAAAAATGACGAAATTATTTTAAATTTTAAGGTGAAGGGTAAAAATGTAAAAAAGAAACTTGTTTATAGTGTGAATAGGCTTTATTAAGGAATTTTGGCCATTGTGGCCAAAAGGATTTTCTCTAAAATTAATTACTATATTCTCATATGGCCAAAATTAGTGTGACTGTAGTATTGTTTGAAATTTTAAATTTAATATATTTATCTATTGTATTACTTAATTATGCATTTTTATCAGATAGATAATTCTTAATTTTTTTAATCTTTAGTTTGAAATTTTATGATAATAACAACCCAATAGAATCATACATTAATGTTGTAGTCTCGCGCTTCTATTTGATGTCGTTGTGATAGCTGTGAATCATTACTTATATCTGTTTTAAATATGACCTCTAATTAAGTAATTTTATCAATTATTATGTTTAAATAATTTTAAATTACATATTTAAATAATTTTTTAAATATAATTTAAAAATATTTCAATAACGATAGTCAAAATTCAAAACAGTTTAGATATAATAAACATCGCCGTATTATAGAAACCATAAAAATCATATAGTTCATATGTGCGATCTTAGTTAACAACAACCCAAGAGAGTCACACATTAATGTTGTAGTCTTGGACCCCTGTGTTACATCAATTAATAATTTGTGAATCATTAATTATATTTGTTATTAATATGACTTGCAATTAAATAATTATTAATTATTATGTTTAAATAAATTTGAACTACATATTTAAATAATTTTTAAAATTAGTATAAAAGTGATTTATGATCTTAATTACTCCCTCGCACTCAAATTTATTGTCATGTTCCACTGTTCGAGAGTTAAATTATGTAAATTTTGATCAACCATTTTATATATATATGTTTTCGTCAAATTAAAAAGAGAAAAAGTTATAACTTATAGTACTTTTCGAATAGTTTTAAAAATTTAATTTATAATTTATAAAATATTGAGTTAATCTAATTAATTTAGCTTGTTTTTAGATTGAGCTTATGGCGACTTTGATTTGTTTGATTATTATTAATAAAAGAGGTTTTAGCAGACGTCGTTTTGGATACAAACTCATAATATTGGTCTTTTGATATTTCAAGAGATCGTTTAAAATACTTGAAAGAAATAAAGAAAAATAAATTTTACTATTTTCTGCATGTAATAGCTTTTGTATCCTAAAAATAGAAGCTACATGATTACTTTCATTTTTTCTATAACCTTTTTTTTGTATTAGATTAAAATCAAATATCCTGAACATTAATTAAAAACTTTTGTCTATTAAATTTTCTAATTAAAATCATTCAAAAATTAGAGAAACATACTATTTTGTAAAAAAAATTTCCTTTGAAAATATTTTAAGATACTAACAAATAGTATATAGATATATGCAAATTAATTTTTTAATCCAAATTACGATGTGTGAGAATATAACTAAAAATATATCCTGAACTAATTTGTGATTTAGTCCATTTTAATTATACAAAAATTAAACTTATAAAGTATATCAGTTTTTAAATATTATAATTGACAATTAGGTATTGAGTGATTTTTTATTTTATTTTTTAAACGTTTCCCTGATTAAATTATTGAAGTAACTAGATCTTTGATTCGTGGTTAAAATTGGTGAGATAATTTTGCCAATTACTATATACTATTAATTCCTTTTTAGAGCAAGTATAATATAAAAAATTTGATGTATTATTCAATGTATAGTTATAAATATTTTAATATCAATTATTTGCCGTTTTTATTTAAAGTGTTTAATTTCCAGACATATTCTTGTCTTTTTCTCTCTTGAAAAACATCCATTATGTAAACGGTGCACTAATCATTAAAGAACTCGATATAGTTTATATACAGTCAGACTCTTCATAGCGGCCTCTCGTTATAACGACATTTTATTATAATGACCTGATTTTCTCCGGAATTAATTTTTCATGTTATATTTTATTATCTATAATAGCATTCTACCTATAATAATAATGACATTCATTATAATAGTATACACTTTGTAAAATTACTTATCTATCATAGTCATACTCAAATATTATGTAATAATATTTTGTAAGAAATACAATATGTACAACATAAAATATCAAAATATTTATGATAATGATCAATAATGTCATACACATAGTAAATTTTATGTATGGATATCTAATTAAAGGGACAAAATTTGTATTTAAATGGTGCACATCACTTATTTCATAACTTCACGAGAAATGACTACTGTTTTTTTTTTTTTATATATATATTCATATTCTTTCTAATTTTGCATACTTTTGTTTAAAGTAGCTAAATGAGATCTAAATGTCAAATGTTGTATACATACATAATAACACCTCTCTATAGTAGCCATGAAACTTTTAGACAATGCCGCCACTATAAAGAAGTTTGACTGTACTTGGTCCTATTTGAAAAAAATTCCAATAGTAAATTTTTGAACCCGCCTTAATTACTAATTTACTAAATTTGTGTTTATTGAATAATTAAATATAATTTTAAACTAGATAAAATATTCATTTATAGTTATTATTAACGTGAAATTTAATTGTCTCCTTTAATAGAGAGATTTATTTTAAGCGAAAAAATATTTCTTAAAAGTATATCATATTTTATGTATATTTGTCCTTATTAATGCTTTCTCCTAAAATGATTGTCGGTAAATTTTAAAAACTAAATTAGGCAATTAAATTCTAATTGATATTGTTGTTATTGTTTTAATTATTCTTTTTGGTTTGGACTTGGGGGGGGGGGGGTTATTAATATGTAAAAATTATAGTACAAAAACTATTTTTTAAATAAAGTATTAGTTTTTTTAAAAAAAAAATTAACTGAACATTATTTGTTTTTTAAACTAAAACGTATAGTTTTTTTTTAAAATCAAATGAGCCGTATATTATCCACAAGGAAAAGAAATACACAAACAGATTTTTCATCTTCCTTAGCAACCAAAGAATTTGTCTTTTTCTCACCAAAAAAAAAAAAAAAAAGAATTTGTGTTTTAGGAATTCAAAAGGTTTGGAAATAGGAAAAAGTTAGTTTTGTTTTAAAGGAAAAAGTGTTGGGAAAACAAATGCAGAATTCCAAAAAAAAAGATACTATAGACTTTTTATATTTGTGGCCATTTTTGGGTCAAATTATTGTGGCCTTATAATATTATTACTACCAAAAATTCTTAGGATAGATAGAAGTAAAAAGTTCCAACAGCCACATAAAAATTAAAAAGAGGTCCACGTTATATTTTTTTTCCAACAAATTCATCATTCTATTCATTCATTAAGGCCATGATATTTCCAAAGGAGCATACAACGTCATTCACAAGTCAACTTGGGAAATTTCTATCCCAAGAAGATTTGTGTAATAAGGAATGACTACCTTAGCCAAGTTATGAGCAACAACATTAAAGCTTCTAGGAACATGTAAAAATACAATATAATCTAGACATGGAGACATGTTCCAAATATCTTCACAAGCTACATCCACATCCCATGTGACTTTCACATTTTTCGTCAAGATATCTACGATAGCTTTCCCATCTGAGAAGATATAAATTTCCTCCATTCATGTTGCATCGCTTTCTCCACAGCTTTTCTAATTGCAAAAGCTTCAGCAATCATGGACTTCCCAACAAACTGAATCGGGGATCCATGGGCATGAAGCAGACTTGCTATCCATATCAACCAAACCAATGCTTGCCTTCTCTAACTTAACTTGTAACCATGCATCAACAAATAAACAAATCCCATCTTCGGACACAGTTAATTGATATTCATAATTCATTTTTGAGTTACCATTTGGAGAACCAACTACCATTGTTTCAAGAAACTCATTATGCTCAAATAAAGCTTTCGTCACTATAATCGAAGGATCAGTTAATTCATTATTAAAATACCAAGCATTTCTAGACTTCCAAATGTGCCACATTATCATTACCGTTACATTAAGAATACTAGCAGAATTAGAATAATTTTTTGCCATAGTAACCTTATCATTCCACCACAACGAGAAGTTAGAAATATTATCAAGATCACCCCAATTAATGGGACTCATTTTCCAATTTTTTTGAGAATTCTTGACATTTAAAAAGCATGTGTTCCACAGTTTCATCTTTCAGACCACATCTCTTACAAACAGAGCTCACATGATGAATTCACTTTCTAGTAATATTGTTTACTAGTAAGGTATTAAGCACACACCTTCTTAAAAAATGTTTATGTTTATTTTTTACTTTCATTGCCCATAGAAAATCCCAAAAAGCTTTAGGAAAAGCATGACTACTAAGATTGTGCAATGTTACCTTTACTATTCCCCTTCTTACTGGTACTTTTTGCTAGATGATAACCTGATCTAACGTCATAAGTACCGGATTTTGTAAAGTGCCAAATTAATTTATCTTTGGAACCTGTGACTGATAAAGGAATAATCAAAATAGCGTTAACATTACTCAAACGAAAAAGTCTATTCAGTTCATTCATCTTCCAAGTCTAAGAATCAACATTAATTAGATCAAGCAATTTTAAATTTAAATTTTTAGGAGCAGTAGTTCTATGTGGTCCAAAACCAGTAGCATTTGGAATCCAGGGATCTTTCCAAACATAAACTTCCTCCCCAGTAGCAACTCTCCAACGAAGTCCTTTTTCTAACAATTCTCAACCCCACACAATACTTTTTCAAATCCAAGACACTGATGAAGCTGTTGTAGCATTCATGAAAGAAACATTTGAAAAATACTTACTTTTTAGAATTCTAGACAAAAGTAACTCGGGATTTAGCAGTATTCTCCAAGCCATCTTAGCCAACATAGCCTTATTAAAAGCTTTAATATCCCTAAAGCCCAACCCTCCAAGAGCTTTTGGTTCTCAAAGTTTATCTCATCTCTCAAGATAAATTTCCTTTTTCTTATCATTCTGACTCCACCAGAATCTTGAAAGTATGGAAGTTATATCCTTACATAAACCCTCATGGAGTTGAAAACAAGATAATGCATACGTGGGTATCGCAGTTAAAATAGACTTTAACATGTCCTCTTTTTCGATCGGACTTGTCCACAAGTAAATTGTAATTCAATGAATGTGTTTTGGCATTTTTGTCTAAATCTGAATGGTATTCTATTTAGGCCAAATAGGTGCAAAACACATAATAGACAACACTATGACGAGAGTACTACAATGACCAAAATACCCTTATTTTACATTTTATTGACAAAGTACAGACATGTTGAAGATGCCTCTTCTAATATATAGAAATATATATTGATATTGATTGATTTTCGGTTCCAATTTATTTGTTTTATTAGTATTGACTTGATATTTCACATTGCAAGCAATTCATATTTTAGTTAGAATTGATAAATTATCTTTTTGTCAAATATTTTAATAATTTTATGATATTTTATTTATAATATTAATCTTTTTGTCAAACATCAATTCATGATGTTATTAAAAATCATGCACTTTTAGTTTTTATGATTAATTTAATTAAAATATACTAATTTGAAAAATATATATCAATTATTTTTTATAATATTAGTTAAGGACATATGTTTATCAATTAATATATTTTAAAAAGGCAATATATATCTTAAATACCTAATTTAATATAATTTATAAAGGACCTTATTTGTCTAATTTTATTTTTTAATAATTAATTTTCATTTTAAAAATTTAATATAACCATGTGATTACACATGTGCAATCAAATAGTACACTTGTAATTACACTATAATAACATTGTGACAAACAAGCAGGTCATCGTAATTAATAGGGAAAGGATCCCCTACAATAAATAGAGTCCAGCAATGGAGTTAAAAGCTTGAATGATCACTTAACTTTGGCTAATTGGCCACCATATTCACTCAACTTTATTTTGTCTTCCAAAAGTCACTCAACTTTGGACAATTGGCTATCGCTGTCTTCGAAAAATCACTTAACTTTGCCTAATTAACTTCTATAGTCATTTTGGGGATAAATTTAATTTCCGTTACCTATTTTAAGACATGAATATTGAAGTATTTTTAAAAAATCTTTAAAATACTAACTCGATATTAAAATTTATTTAGGACCCAGTTATTAGCCCAACCACTTATTCAGTTGACTATATATTTTATTACTAAAATCTATAATTTAGTTACTTCATTGTGTGTTCTTCATGGTTTTTTGGATCTTAATTCTTTTATTAATTGAGATTTTTACACCTCAAATCAATTAACAAAAATTATATACAATAATAACATTTTTTTTTAACAGTAACAAATATAATATATTTTATAACAAATATGACATTTTAAAAAGAAAAAATACAATAATAAATACATTTAAACGTTAGTATCCTTTCATTGAATTAAGAGATTTATTTCCATATACTTTACTGCTTTGTTTTATTTTCCCTCTCTTTCGTATTTTCTATCCCCCACCCCCACTCCCCCATAGATAATGAAAAAGAACTACTTAAAGAGCCTTCCCACTTTAATACGAAAAGTCTCCCTCTTAAATTAAAAAGGTTGTCAGCGAGAGAATTCTTTTAAAAAACAAATTATGGATAGGGGAAGGAAAAACGGGTAAGGTGATTACAAGGTGAGAAATCGAACCCTTATCATTAAAGTAAAAGTTTAAGTAGCTAACTAATTGAGCTACGAGATATCTCCACCGAGAGAATTCTATATTATTTCTTCTAATTTTATTTTTATGCAGACAACTTTAAAATCAAAATACCATTAATTTATTTCAAATATATTATATTGTGATTATTCTATATAAAGTAAATATTTCATCAATATGTTATATATACTCTTATACATTTAGTACATCAAATATACGAATTGTATACATACAATATAATATATGTAACTAAACAATATAATTATACATATTATATAAGTATGTGCTCAAATATATAAATTGTATAAACACAATATAAGCTATGTAACTAAACAAAATAATTATACAAATTATTTAAATATGTGCAGTATATATTATATATAACACTAATATATGATTTATTACATTCACAGTTGAAATAGAAAAATATACAAAGAGTCAAGAACAATAATTCAACTTATAATATGTTAATATGATATTTTCTTGTAATATCTATACTCGAATACTAAAAAGGAGATAAAAAATAACTATGTTCGTATAAAAAGAAGATAAAAACAATGACACTAAAAAAAAGGAAAAGACCAAAAAAAAAATATAAAACGAAATAAAAAATACATGAACTACAACCGTTTCTGTCTTTTAAGGGTCATAGATTGAGGAAAAAAGGGATTTATTTGAGACAAGTATGACTATTTTGGAAATATTAAATTTTGTGCTAAAAATATGTAATGTAATTTTTAATATTGTATATTATATTTAGTCTTAAAAATGACTATGAGAGCTATTTAGGTTAAGTTGAGTGACTTTTGGATGAGAAAATAAAGTTGAATGATTATGATAGCTAATTGCCCAAAGTTGAGTGACTTTTAAAAAAAAATAAAAAAAAATTGAGTGATTATGATAGCTAATTGCTCAAAGTTGAGTGACTTTTAAAAAAAAAACAAAGTTGAGTGAATATGATAATCAATTAATCAAAATTAAGTGATTATCCAAACTTTTAGTTCCCAGTAATAGTCAATGGGGTATTGGATTCATGCCATGTGTCTGCTTGAATACTACTCCCTCCATTTTAAAAAGAATGACCTACTTTTCTTTTTAGTTCGTTTCAAAAAGAATGACCTCTTTCTTTTTTTGAAAATATTTTAATTTCAACTTTCCACGTGAGATGTTTAACACCACAAGATTCAAGGGCATTTTGGTACATTTGCCATAACTTTAATTTAGGACCACAAGATTCAAAAGTCTTCTTTATTTTCTTAAATTTCGTGTCAAGTCAAACTAGGTCATTCTTTTTGAAACGGAGGGAGTATATGGTTGAAATTATCTCATAATTTAGTACTTATCAAAATAATTAAATAATGGTTTTAAAAAAAAAAAAAAAAAAAAGCTTTTGACCAAAACTAACAGAGGCACGGAGCCGTCAGCCCCCACCTTTTGACTTTAAAAGCTGTAAAACACAAACCACAGTAATAATGTATTTCTAGACTCTATTTTTACTATCCAAATTTTATTATAATATTTTCCTTTAGTCAATATAAGTATCTTATTTACAGTTAAAACTAAACCAACAAATATCACTTTTTTCTGAATAATAATTAACTCGAAAAAGAAATATAACTTATTGAGATGATCACGAATTAAAAATATTATACTTAAACGTCTTTTTTATTTGCATTTTTACAAATGAGGTAGAAAAAAGTATAATGTTATAGTTAATAGATACAATTATACCTTTTTATAAAAATCATCTTCTATAATACTCCACAGTATTTTTATAATGGTTAAGCTTTTATTAAATCAATTTATCATAGTATGTTATATTATTAAAAAAAATACTTGTAAAATTTTAGAATATATACTTCCTCGTTATAATTTTTGTAGCGTTATTTGGCAAAGCAAATGTTTTTTTACAGAAATATTACTTATGATTTAAAATAAGCCATATACATTTGTGTGGCAATAAATTATCTCATTAAAAAACAATAAAAATTAATGTTCATAAATAAAGAAGTGTTTTTTTTTCCTGGACAGATAAAAGAAATATGTAGCATAAATTAAAATTTTAAAAATAATGTATTAAAAAGATGAATACATACTTATAATGATATTTTCTAAAAGATAATGAGCCAAGAAGTTGTATGGCGGGTGAAAGTGACGACAAGTAAAGTTTCTGGGTATGCCATCGTGATTTTCTTGTTTTTTAAGACTTCAAAGTAAGAAAATTGGAGTGGGAAAAAAAAGGAAAAAAGGGGGAGACTGACGGCTCCGTTACTGTTGGTTAAAGTTTTTTACCATATTTTTCTTTCTTTTAATAACTAACAAATTATGGATGATCTTATCCACATGATATTACGTGGCATGAATCCAATACCCCTTTCAACATTACTGGACATGTATCCTTTCACTAATTACTAAGTTATTGTGTAATTACTAGAACAATAATTATCAATATTTTAAAATATGATTAAAAAAATTCATAGAAAATAAAAATTTTAATATCATTTATAAGTAAAAATACTGTAATGATATAAAAATTATTATGTGATACAAATCAACTCTAGCATCTTAACTTATAAATAATAAAAGAATCACAATTTCTTAAAATACATAATATCATACTATGCAATTTACCTCCCTAAGAGAAACAATCAATAAGCTATTAATATTATAATTAAAACATCAACTCTTTCATGAATAAAAATAAAATACTTTCAAATAACAAAATAAAATATAATAATTTTGAAATATAGGACAAAAACATAACGATTAATGACAAGTGAAGATGTAAAATTCAGATATGTATTTTTAAACAAAAATTTTAAGCCATATTCACCCTCACGATATTCTCAATTAGTAAATAAGCTAGTTACTCTTAATTTTCTTATTTCAACATATGAAAAAAAATACTAAGCATCATTCATTTAGTAGAGAATTATGAGTATCAATAGTGTTGATTAAGGAATTTGACACAATTTATATAAAAAACTATTAGGCGAGCCCCGGGCGTTGGACGAATTCAGGACGTACAATCGGACGCTTAGGATGTAAGCCCCACAGACTTAAGTCCCACACATGAGCCCCGAGGCGTTTTGCCAGTGCCCCGCCCCGGAATAATTTTCGAGGTGAGTCCGGACTTTGCCTTTTAAAATACTGATAATTACTACCATAATAATTATATCAATTTCAATAACAGGATGACTTTTCAAACAGTCCCTTAATGTATTTAAATTTTAAGATACATCATTATTTAAAACTACTTCAAAGGTGATGAAGGTAATTGAAAATGTATATTTAAGAATTCATAAATTAATGAAACTTTATATTGTAAAAGCTCTTTTAATTTAATATTGTCCCTAATAGAATTCAAGGTTTATTTTAAACTAATACTATATATAGTTCAATTACGTATATTTGAATGTAATTATCAATTTAAACTAGGAAACTTTATATTTTTCTTAATCAATTAATTTATTATAAATTTAACAATGTCATAAAAGAAATATAGAGAGTAAACTCAGGCTCAACTCGAGTTCGGTTATACTTTAGCGGTTTAAATGCACAGATATTTGATTTTGAGATCATTTGTTAAGTCATATCCATAGTATGTGAAATTGCAAGTTTATCTATTTCAAAAAACATTAGGAATTTGAAGAAATTATATTTTACAGACAAACTGTCTAATGCTTCTTATAACTTTAGTTCAGTTATTTTTATCCGAACTTCAATATTTTGCTTGAAGTTTATACACATATGACTGCAGTTCAATAATTTTTTTTTTAATCTTTGGTCATATATAACTTTAAATATTTTATCTAACGTTATTTCGAAATACGTGTAGACGTGTAAAAATTTTAAAAATTAGATGTAAGTTGAATAATAATGTCTTAAAATAAGGTACTTTGTGAATTTTGTGAATTTTATATTACTTTAACAAAGCTCAATTGAGTAAACCCACCTAATAATGGATAGCTGTCACGACCCGATTTTTCGAGTCCTGATGGCGCCTACCGTAACCCACCAATAGGCAAGCCAAACCCTAGCCCGGAGCGACAAGCGACAGGCTAACGGGTGGAATCTCAGGAAACAGAGATGAAGTGGAAGTAACCAGACTAATACACATGCTAGAAATACAAAAAAAAAAAAAAAAAAAAATCAAAATATATATATCCATACCAAGACTGAGAAGGAAGAGAACAATATATACAACTGAGAACCCCTCCCAAGACCTGGTGAAGTCGGTACAAGAGCCACTACTAGACATGTCAAAAAAAACAAGACAGAAACCAAATATATACAACAAGTACTACAGTCTCGAGAGCAAAAGACTATACAATAGAGATGGAGTAGGATCTGCCTCGGATGTCAGTAAGCTCACCCTGCTCCGGAGTCAGTGCTGGAAAGAGAGTCACGTCAAAACCGTCGACTAGTGCCCGGATCTGCATCGGGAAAAAAGATGCAGAAGTGCAGTATGAGTACCGGGGCAACGGGTACTCAGTAGGCATCATCGGCCGACTGAGCTCAATATAATATAAGCAAGCTAAAATGCGAGGGTGCATGCTAGGTCCGGGGTATAAATAATAAGTAAATACACTACTGCCGAGGCGTGTAGATATGCTCAGGAGATAAATAAATACGATACTAAGTAAAGAGTAAATAAATGCATAAGTAAGCACTCAAGTCAAACATAACCTATCTAGGCCCCCATAAACCCGATAGGCACACGAAAGAAAACAATAACCCAGCCTGGCCCCCATAAACCGGCGGGACACACAAGAATAGTAAATGCATAGTCACCAGTGTCTCGAAGCTGTATCAGTATCCAGTAACCAGAATAACCAACAAGGGTGCACCGGGCTTGAACCGGCACCAATGGGTAATAACAAGAGGCCAGACACCGAAATCGAACCGGACATAGTGGATAATAACAATAGGCCACATATATCATAACCGCCGGACTCGAACCGGAACTCAGTACCAAAACTCTCCAATCATATCATAACCAGATGCCGGACTCGAACCGGAACTCATAATAATCAGTGGCCGGACTCGAACCGGAACTCATAATAATCAGTAACCATCATGCTGAATCAGTGGCCGGACTTGAACCGGAACTTATAATAATCAGTAACCAAGTGACATAATAGTGCCAGAATCCACACAAATACAAGTAAACGGGGACATACCAGCCCCAAAATAAACTCGAAACATAAGTAAAGGAGCTAACCCACCACGTACTACAAGTCTGGGTATACATTCTAAGTCATGGCAAGGCGGGTCCGCATTCTAAATCAAACTAGCCGACCCCGGTCAAATACGGTGCTATTAGAGACTAACAAGGCTAAACAGGTCAAAAGGGCATAAATAGGGTAATTTAATACAAATTTTATCCTAAAAGATCATCTCGGGGATTAACTAAGCCTAATAAGGTTTAAAGCTAACTACACCGACTGTGAAGAGTAGCGGGGCCCACTACGGGGTCCCGAAACCAAGTCTGGGCTAAGGTTCCCCAAACCCCTACTAACAGCGGTACAACATTAACCAACCCTATAAAAGTAATATCTGGCACACCACGAGGATAGCAGGCCCGAAACACATCCGAACAAGGCCCTAACCGGCCCAAAAGGCCTAATCATAGCAAGCCAATGCCAATCTACAACTACCAGCCCAAACACTAGCATAATAATATGCAAATACTATAAACAAACTCAGTCTAGGTATATGGTAAGCCTAGCCTACCTGGACGCCGCCAAACGCCTGCCAAAGCTTGCTAAATAGGAGTCTTTCCCTTTCGAGAGACCTCCGATTGCTGCCACGCTAGCAAAATAATAAACTACATGTCAAAACATGAATTTTGATACCCATATTGCATTAGTTCAAAAAAATATCCAAATGGTCCATGTGGGGCCCACTTGTGGAATCGAAAAACCGAAACCGTCACAGCGTCCCAAATCACCCCATGACCAATAGTCACAACTAACACCGCTCAATTTGAGCTCAATATCTAGCTCAAACATCAATACCAATTCCAACAACCACCGTAACTAAAACTACCGTAAAAATAGGAAAACGTACCGTAGAAATGACGAGAACGAGTCCACGAACTCAAATATACCAACCCCTAACCTTGAATCTCTCTAGAAATGTTTAAAGTTGAGCTTAAAGTGCTAAAAAAAATGGTGGAATATATGTAGTTTTTTTTTCTTTAAACAAGATAAAATAAGAAAGGAATTAATATTAGAGTATATATATATATATACACTACACGTACAAGACCAACAAAAAAATAAGTCTTTTAGTCAAATGCCAATTAATGTTGCATGCACATGGCTTTATCCATTATTTTGCTCTCCGTATATATATATATTCGGATACTGCATAGGCTCGTGGTAAAATAAATATAATATTTTAAATATACCATCATGAATAGAAAATTAGTTTGAACAAAACTTCTATAAAATAAAAATATTATTTTAACATATTTAGATTTACTATCTCCGTTTAAAATATAAATAAATTATAGAACTTTTATAAAGTAGTATAGATACATCATCACTAAAGAATTTTATAAATATCATAAATATTTTTGAAAGGTAATTAACTATGTCATTTTATCAAATTCTAATTTAATTTAACATTTTACAACGTGCTCGGTAAGCTGGGTTAAGTTTAAAAATGATTCTAAAATGGGTTGGTTTTGATATTTTGTTCCTCGTAAAAAAATATTTTACAAAAATGACCTTCATAAGGATTCATGTTGATTTTTTGGCCTCGCTTAATAATTTTTTTCCATAAGTCAGGCGTTCTTACTTTTGGATCCGGCTCCTCTCCATTTCCCATTTCTCCATTTTTCCCAAGTTCTTGCTTGGATTGGAGACACATGTCATTCATTAAAATTAATGGTTGAGATTTAATTAATTAAAGTAAGGTCCTAACCATAATTATTTACTTCCATATATTTGCTCCTTGAATATTTTTAACAATTCATTATGTCTTTATTAAATATATAAAAAATTTTCTTTACTGCTATGAGTATATATTAAAAACTTTTCCTAATTTTTTTTTTGAATATTCATAATTTAGTTAAAAGTTTTATTTTTCTAATTAAGTATTCAAAAGAGCTACTTTTTCTATAAGGTAATATGGACACCTTTTAGGGAGTAACAAGAATTTAAAGTTGAGTGATAAAATTTATTTTGATCCTAAAATTAAAAACATCATGCCACAGTTTTTTACTTTTCATTTGACAAATATTATGTGAGAAATGCAAATGTTAGCAAAAAAAAAAAAAAAGATACAAAAATTGCTCTAAGGAAAGAAAGAAAAGATTTGCTGTCAAAAAAAAAAAGATTTAATATGTTTAGGAAAGATATAATTTAGATAAAAATATAATGGATTGTTAAAAATATTTAAGAAGCAAATATATAGAAGTAAATAACTATGGTTAGGACTTTACTTTAACTAATTAAATCTCAACCATTAATTTTAAATAATGACATGTGTCTCTCATCCAAGCAAGAACTTGGGGTAAATGGAGAGATAGGAAATGGAGAGGAGCCAGATCCCTAACTTTTGTCCATAAGAAAATGTTCTTGACATTTCAAGACAATAAACTTGCACAATTGACCAGAAGTCTGCCTTATAGGGAAAAAATTAGAACTTAGATATGTTATCCATAATACAGACGTTCTAATGTTTGCCCACAAGGCAAAATATTCAGGACTTTTTAAGATAGTAAACCTGCTCAATTGATCAGAAGTTATGCCTAATAGGCAAAAGTAGGAACTTATGATTGTTGCCTATCAGACATAAGTTTTAACTTTTGTCCATAAAATAGACATTTAGGACATTTTAAAACAGTGAACCTATTTATTTGACAATAAGTTTCGCTTATAAACAAATGCTAAAACTTATTTAACGGGGGCAAAAATTCAAAAACAAATATTTAGGAGACAAAAATTCAAGATCAAACACTTTTTGGCCGCTTGGCGTAATTTCATGGGTTGAACGTGACTCGAACCTCACTCTAACTCAGCATTATAGTAGGATTTAGGATATATTTAGTCCTTCGTGCCTCTACATTTTTTCCCTCTTGAGATTATTTTATTATTAATCACATAAACCATTTTTTTCCTCTTGAGATTATTTTATTATTAATCACATAAACCTCAGGAGAAAAAAGAAAAGAAAGAAGGAAAATCGAACACACACACACACACCAACCAGTGCCACTTCTCTCAACCTCAAGCAGCCTCTGAAAATTTAAATAACTGAAGTGTCACAATCCCCAAATATGCCCTTTTTTGCCAAATCTTTAATCAACATAATACTTCCTCTCTCTCCACGTCCTTCTCCAGCACAACACATAATTGAAAAAAATAATATTACTAATTGTTTTCCACATAGTATTATTCTGCAGTATTTTTGCCTGCAATCCCAGGTTTTATTTTTCTATTCTTGTTCATGTTTTAAAAAAATTTATTACTGTTAATTAATAATTAATGCAACATTAACTTCTTTTTTCTAGTTTGTTTGCATTACACTTCCACTTTGATGCATTGCATAAAGTTCAGATTTTCCTTCTTCCTTATTATATTTGTCATGTTTTCTTGCTTTCTTGAACTGGGATACTCTTGAAAGTTTTAAATGCTTCATTATGAAATTTCTAGAACTTATAAGTATGTTTACACTACTTTCAAGATTTTCTCAAATGGGGTTTTCCAAAATTTGAGGTACTATGGACTATCCACAATCTTTATTTATTTTTTTTTTTCAATTTTTGAAACTCAAGATTTGTAAATTATGATAAGTGTTGAGCTTAATTTATACTACTATATTAAAAAGTTGTTTGTAGTACAGTTAAAGTTTCCTTGTATATTTGTTTGTCCATTTACTTACAAGATTTTAGCTGGCATTTTCTTAGGTAAACGTCACATTTTCTTGCAAGTGAATTTAGGCTGGGGACTATAGAGTACTTTTGAGCATTTTGCCAAATGTCATATTTTGTTGGTTTTACTTATATTGCTGATGTTGCTTTATTGTTATTTTTACAAATTATAAGTGTACATTGAATTTGAGGGATAGTGATAAGGTACATTATAAGAATTTTGGATTACACTTGAGGTTCACTAGATTACAAGTTTTTTCCAGTGGGGGATTGTGCGTAGGCGATGCAAACCGAATAAATAGAGGATTTTGTCCCATCCAATTTACTGGCATTGATGGTTTTCGGGTTCAAAATAGCATAAATAAGGGTTTCAGGTCTTTTCTGAGGTATTGAGAGCCAAGAAATCCTTGTGCTTTAGAAAATGGGGCAGTATGCACCTGTCTGGGATCATAGAGCGGCGGTCGAAGTAACAAAAAATTCGAGTGGGATTAATCAGGTCACGCTTCGCAATCCTAAGGGTGCATCTGTTCGGGTTAGAATCTCTAAACCGGTCTTTTAGCTTAATTAGTACTGTTTTATGATTCCAAATCGTCTGTTAGATCTCGAATCGATTATATAGAACTGTCATTGATGCTATTACTTAATTTGTTATGTAAATGAAGATTGTTTCCTTGTATGGCTATTTACCCTTTCCCAAATTCAGGTTAGCTTGCAGGGAGGACAAGTTACTTCTTGGCGGAACGATCAAGGTGAAGAGCTCCTCTTCACCAGCAGTAAGGTATAGGTTCCATTCTAGTATTTGTTAATTCTTACATTGGCTAATTCGACAAATGATACTAGTGTCTTGCTTGGTGATTCAGATCTTTTTGTGTATGGTCTATATCACCTGAATTAAATATCGGAATTTGGATTAAAGGTTTCTAATATCATAGCAGAAGATATGGCTCAAAATTGCTGAATTTACTCTTTTTTGATGCTTAGCTACACAAGTCAATCATCTCCTTGTAGATATGGAATGCTAATTAACGTGAATGTCAGTGTTTTCCTTGTTGTAGATTAGAGGTAAAGTGAACTGGCAGTGTAGTCTCCAGTTTACATTGCAGTAGAGATTCCAGATGTCGGGGTGAAATCCTTGTATATGAGGTGGTCATTCCAACGGGTAGAGAACGGAGAGAGCCTTCTTTCCCCCCAATTTTTTGAATTTTGTTCTTTCTTATATAAATCTATATCACTTGATCATGAGAGCATGAGGGTTTTTCATGTGAACCGTTGCCTGAACTTACCGTATCTTTTTTGGGGATTAGGGTAGAAGGTTAGTAGGTGGTTGAGTGTTGTCTCATTTCCTAGCGGGATAAGCTTGGTGGTAGGTTGGTGCATTGTACCTGTTTACCTGTTTATACCAGTAGTAGGAGTATTTGTCTCGTAGTTGCCTGTCTACGACTTTTGTTACTCCTCGTTATGTATTGTGCTTCAGTTATTACATTAGTTGGTTATGTTGGTCGCTCCCCTTTTGAATGCCATGTTATGTTTCCCTATTATTTTCTCTGTCATTTTTACTTCTGTATTTTTAAGCTACTCTGATGTTCATTACTCGAGCCAAGGGTCTTCAGGAAACGGCCTCTCTACCTCCTCGAGGTAGGGTAAGGTCTGTGTACACTCTACCCTCCCCAAACCCTGCTTTTGAAACTACACTGGGATTGTTGTTGTGGTTGTTGTACTCTCGTAATCACCTCACTAGCAAGAAAAGGAAAAGGATGCCATCATGTTGAACATGAAATAGCTTTCTCTTCTTTTTGTACTCTCACTCACCCACACTATACTACTCTAACCGACCCATCTTGCATCCTAGGTCTTCCTTTCTTTTCAATCTCTTTAGGAAAACATGAATGGTAAAAGATGTTTTTAGCTCTAAACAAACTAGAAGTGTGCCTAATTGTCTAGCTTAAGATCTTGGGGATTCTGATGGAGCAAATGGCAGAACCTTTCAAACCTAAAATTAGAGTTACTTCACATAGTTTATTGCTTGTAGATTTTTTCAGGAACTTGCTACATTTAAGCTTGGACATTGTTCTAGATATTGGAATAGCTGAAAGAGGATAATTTTCCTTTAATTTTGTACTCCTAAAACCTGATGGTGAAGGCATTTTATATGTCCATAGGATGTAAACATATTCATATTGCTCTATTGTACTCCATTGGTGCCTTGATTGCTATGCTAGCATGGGGGACTCATATCATAAAGTCGTGGTGGTTGATGGTGGTTAAAGTGGTTATTCAAAGACAAGAATGGTAGTGTTGGGCTAGTGATATACTCCTCTGTCCTGTTGTCATTAATGTACTTTCTATTTTAGCTGGTTCCAGAAAGTTATCTTTCGCAAAATGGTAAATCCTTTTCCCCGTCCAACAATTTAAGTAATACTATGTACTTTTACTATTTTAAAATATTTTAACCTTAATGTGACTTCTATTGAACACTTCTTCATATTACAAAAAAATACTTGAGACGCTTCTATTACCAATTTCATCTCATTATCTTCATCTAAGTAAAATAGAGTCCATTACAATAGCACTCGATGATTGCTAGTTTGGAGTTGAATTGAAAATTACTTACTAAAGTCCCTTTCTAGTTTAAGCAAAGTTCCTCTTGTAAATATGTTCCACACTTTAGATGACTATAAGAATTCCGCATGCGGAATGCTTCCTCCCTAGATGCTGCTCTGCCCTAACCTTGTGTGTTAGTCCAATGGTCTCTTTTGTTTTTTTGATAATAAGGTAATTCTGTTGGTCTTTATGGCATTAAGTAAATACCTAATCTATTATGACGAAGGAGAACAACTGTGAAATGCAATTTACAGAATCAAACCAACTCTTTTTTCTTCGTCTAACTGGACAATTCAAATTTTGGAGCTTTACCTCTAGAAAATAAATCACCTTGTTGCATATATCTCAATTGCAATGGTGGGATATGTGGGACATGTGAGGAATTTTATGGTTGAAGTTGGGACAGAGATCTTAAAACCTTTTCACTTAAAAGATTTTAAGAACTGTAGTACTGTACTAACTGGTCCAAATAGTTGGCATTTGATGATAAGATTAGTAGAAGTGATTCATCTAAATTATTTTGGCAGCATTAGAGATACTTTTTTAGTTAAGTAGAAATGACTGTAAATCAAAATATGTCATTATAATGGTCATTACAATCAAAGAATCTTTCAGCTTAGTGCTTTCCAGTATTTGTTATAGAACAAATGTGGACAGCTAATTCAGTTATCTTATCCTCTGGGAATGGATTTGACAGTGTTCAATTGTAACATGAGCATGAATAAATTGGTCCTAGTTACTCTATTATTTTGATGACTCATTTCTCCAGACAGAAGAAGACTATGTAAACACTTCTGCGGGATTCTTCGTGTAAGCTTGTTGGGAACCTCTTCGTTACTTGATTTATTTGATCCTTGTTCCTCTATTATTAATATTCAGTCAATTTATTCATGCTCATGTTACAATTAAGCTTGTTGGGAACCTCTTCGTTACTTGATTTATTTGATCCTCGTTCCTCTATTATTAATATTCAGTTAATTTTTTCTTCTTCCTCCCTTATTCTCAATGTGGAATCACGTGCTAAAGTGCATGGAGGTTCAAAGTCCTCTTCAAGGCATAGTATATTGAGAATGTGCATTGACAAACTTTTGCCTTAACATTTTAGGTCATCCCCAAATCTTCGAAAGCTGCACGAGGAGGAATCTCTGTTTCCTTTCCCCAGGTACTTTTAGCGGTGCATATCGTTGATAAATTCTTGTCTACTACTGTAGAATAGATCGTATGATTATACTACTTATGCTGCAGTATGGAAATGGTGGATCATTTGAGCAACATGGATTTGCCAGAAACAAAATTTGGACCATTGAAGATGACCCTCCATCTCTGAAATCATTTGATACCCAAGGAAAATCTTTCATTGACTTGCTGCTCAAACCATCAGAAGATGATCTGAAGTTCTCTCTTCATGTGTATGACCTTCACTTTGTAGCAAAACTTATTTGTTTTTCTTAGAAGTTTGGGTCACTGAATTAAGAATAGTTAATTTGGTTTAGAAAATTATGCCATGGGTTTTAATGTTGGAATTTTTATTCGTTAGTGTAAAATTTCAACTCAAAGAGTCATTCAGTTCCATGCTTAGTCTTGCTTACGGCTGTAGCTTTCGAAGTTGCTGGTAAATATCTTTCTTCTAATGTTTCAGCTTTGAGTTTCGCCTTCGGGTTGCTCTTGCATCAGATGGAAGCTTGTCCCTGATATCTCGTATAAGAAACATCAATAGCAAGCTATTCAAATTCTCCTTTGCTTACCAAACATATTTTTCTGTTTCTAACATAAGGTATGCTGTTCCCTATGTGGGTTCCTATGGTTTTCATATCCATGAATTTTCTTACTTCCTGGTGTCAGCAATTTTATTAAAATCTAGTTTTCCTGGAAAAGCTTGAAAGCTATTCAAACTTAAGAGAAGAAGAGGAGGACTTCTTTGTACATCATTGTTCATTTAAATGTTTGAGCATCGCTTTAGAGGATTGATGATTTGTTCCTTATAATTTCTTTTAGAACTGAACATGAATCTTATCCACAGCGAAGTGCGCCTAGAAGGTTTGGAGACACTGGCCTATCGTGACAACCTGTGCCCGAAAGAACTCTTTACGGAACAAGGAGATGCCATAACATTTGAGACTGAGGTAAATCTATTTATGCAGCCTAAATATCTCAAAAGTTTGTGATATAGATGTTCAATTAGTTAAAATCTCAAATTTAGGTGGCTTTGTGAAACACAATTTGAAACATAGATATTTGATATCTCCGCTGGTATTTAACAATGTTGACTCCATCACTGAGATACAATAAACCCTTGTGGTTCGGCTCTTCCCCGGACCCCGCGCATAGCGGCAGCTTTAGTTTGTGGGGCTGCCCGTCTCCTTTTTGACTCTATCACTGAGCTACAAGAAAAATAGAAACAAGTAAGGAAGCATGTTTCAATTGATGTCAACTAGGAAGTTTGATGTTTGGATTGAGAGAATAAGTTCTCTCTTTTTACTTCCATGACCATAGGCAAGTCCAATTGATTTGGAATTGAAGAAGCACCTTTTTTGATTTCCCAAATTGCTGCTTCAAAGTTAACTGTCCAAGCATTATCCTAAACACTGCTCACCGTGTTGTGTTAGTGGCCTTGATTTCTCATTTTCTTTGGAGCAATGACATTTAACATCATATATATATATATATGAGTGTGTGTGTGTACGTGTGTCTTTTTTTTTTTTTTTTTTTTTTGTGAGCAAGAATATCATATATATGTGGTTTCTCTGAACTGCAGGTTGAAGTTGCTTAGTGTAAAGCACTCAGCTTACCATATCGTTCAGATCTGAAGCCTTTTGTCTACTTTAAGTAAATTGGTTGAGTGTTAATCCGTCTGTTTGTTTTGGTTGCACTAAGAAAATCATTCTTTTTCTTTCAGATGGACCGCGTCTACCATCGTTCTCCTAATTGCATTGCTGTTCTTGATCATGAAAGGAAGCGAACATATCTGATAAAAAAGGAAGAGCTGCCAGATACTGGTAAGTTGCTTCAGTTCAAGTCACATTCTTTTAAACTATTTTCAGTAAAGGGGGGGAGGGGCTGAATTTACCGCTGGGGAATTGACACTAAGTCTGCCCTTAGTAAAGCCTAATTGCTACCTCAGGGACTAATGGAGAGGAACATTTTTGAATATTACTTTGCCATTTATATCTCATGATTCTTCTCTTAATAAACCTTGAAATGTTTGTTTTATATGGAATGATATTATTTAATTATCAAAAACAACACAAGAATGCAGTGCAAATGTGACTTGACATCAGTCTTTCACCAGTTATTTTTAGTGCTCGAAAAACTTTTATTGCATTCTATTATGATCCTTGAACTTGGCTTCGTGTAAGCATGATAGTATACCACCTACGGGGCTAGTGGTGGACCAGGAATCCTAACAAAGGTTTCAAGAAAATGCTATAAGGCCATACTGGGGATTTAAACTTTCCTGGACCAATTTTTGAGCCACCACCAATTTTTGAGCCACCTTTATGTCAAGGGGATTCAATAATTTTTGTATATACAAAAGATTTTGGTTTTACACTATCTGCACAGTATAATTTTTCCACGATGTAGCTCCCCCCTGCCTATGACTAATTAAACTTTACTGGACCAATTTTTGAGCCACCTTTATGTCAAGGGGATTCAATAATTTCTATATATACAAAAGATTTTGGTTTTACACTATCTGCACAGTATATTTTTTCCACGATGTAGCTCCCCCCCTGCCTATGACTAAACCTTGTGTATCTTTTGCATCTCGTCTTCTTCAGTGCTATGGAATCCCTGGCAGAAGAAATCCAAAGCAATGCAGGATCTTGGCAATGAAGAATACAAGCATATGCTTTGTGTTGATGGTGCAGCAATAGAAAAACCCATCATCTTGAAGCCGGGAAAGGAATGGACAGGTTGCGTGGAGCTTGTGGTGGTACCATCAACCCTTGACAGCGACGATTTTTAGTCCCTCATAGTCTGGCCAAAAGCATTTTAGAAATGGCTCAATAGCTTAGTGAGAGAGCGTAATCTTTTAAACTAGTTTCTGTTTTCTTAGCGAGTTATCCATTTGCTCGTGTAGTTAGGTTTTTTCATACATGACTAGGGTCAATAAACTATTGTCCTTCAATGCCAAAGCTTCTATGTTTTGGAAGAGGGGAAGTTTTTAAACTAAAATTGTTCCATTTCGGCACAATATTTATGTTTGTGCAATTGAAATGAGAAGGGTGAAGGATTCATATATTTTCTTTGTTTGGCTATAGGATGCGTACAAATGGACCTTTGTGGTCCGACCCTGGTTCGAAATCTATAGTGCACAGAGCTGCCCCTTATTTAGTATATCTTGGAACAGAGCTGCCCGCCCCTTATTTAGTATATCTTGGAACAGAGCTGCCCGTTATTTAGTATATCTTGGAACGTTTTCTGAAAAATGATTTTATTGAGTCTAGGGTTCTAGCAATAACAACCTCTCTACCTTACAAAGATATGGAGAGGTACGGTTTGCGTACCCAACCCTCTTCAGATTTCACTTGTGGGATTGTACTGAGTATGTTGTTATTGGTGTGGTAGTATATCTTGGAACGCATTAAGAGGTTATTCACTATAGGTATATGGCTGATATAGTTGACGAATCCTCAAGTCGGGTCAATTGAGGATTCTCAAGTCCTTTACAATTTTAGCTTTTCAGATTCTCATATTAAGATTATTTTCTTGTTTCAAAGTATAAGTGGTCATAGAAAATTATTTCCTCAAGTCTCTACATGAGAATAAGCAAGAATTAAAAGCGTACAATCTTAAATAGAAACAATAACAGAGTAAATAAATTTAAATTATGATGCATTATAAGGAAGGATATTTACTCAATGAGTGGCACAAGAAATGCAGGATTTTGCAGAAGAAAAACATACTTGTGTATAGAAAATAAACATTACACTCGTTGCCAAATATAAGGGTGGGCATGGTGGTATGATATGGTACGGTATTTGAAATTTGATTTGGTATTTGGTTCTAAAAATTACCATTCCATTACTGTCAGGACCCAAAATAGGCACATGATGACGCTTGTCAAACCCTCCTGACAAGTAACCCTAACCCAACCCGAATTCACAAATATAAGGAAAGTCAAAGGCGAAAATGGAAGAATAGAAATAAATCCCAAATGTAAATATAAACGAGACACAAGTCTCAATGATACATCTCAGGCCTGGTTGTCACTAATACAAGCCTCTAAATACAGAAAGACATCAATAACTATGATATCTTAAATGCGGATAAGCATAAGATAAGTAAAGAGAGATCTGGTAGCTTGAGGTCCAACAACCACTACCTCGATCGCCGCAATGCCAATACCGGATGAAGACGATCTACAAATTGCTACTCGAACCAATACCTACACGGGGCACGGAAAAATAAGAAAAAGGAGCAAGGGTGAGTACGAAACCACATGTACTCAGCAAGCATCGTCGATAACCGATCCTAATCCAAAGTGATGGCGAGAACCAGTACTCCAACTACAGTTTCCCAAAGGTTCTATGCCCCGCCAAATACAACGTCTCAGCCTAAAAGGGTAACCCAACACAACGGTCAACAGACATATCAAAATCAGGGTAGGCACACTATTCCAGACGAGTAAACTCTATTCATTTCTCTCAAAGATAAGGGAGGTCATCTATGGGGAGTCTCACTAACACAATAATTCAGGCTTAATAAATGACAATCAACCAATCATATGGGATAAAGACAGAGAGAGTGTAAATAACAATGAACTACAAGCTACCTAGAAGTGCAATTCAACAGCCTTTCAAATTAAGCCATGGTCATACCCCAAATCTCGTAATACCTCACCCTTTAATCAATATAAGATGGCATAAGATAATATAATGAAGTGAAATGAATGCTCAAACACAATATCACAAACAAGGTCCTAAAACGAAATTTGCTATACAAGAGTAAATACTAACACAACATCAGAACATACCAAGGATGATAATGCAAATGCAAATGATGCAATGATGGGGTGGAACGGTGAAAGTCATCGCATGATTTTCAGTATACCTACCGAGATCACAACTCTGCAATAGGATCCATGGGGGGGGGGGGTTTCAATCCATATACTTTATGTCATATCTCTATCTCAATCTCAACACATCTCACCTCTCCGACTAGTGTTTACGCTGAGGGTTTTTATGAAAATGTCTCATTTTCTTTCAAAAAAATATTTCTCAATGGTACCAGTATCTCATGAATGCATATGTATGGAATGAGGATATAATGCTCACAATCAAATCAGTATGAAGATATCCAATCAATTCAATACGATATATATATATATATATATATATATATATATATAGAGAGAGAGAGGTGAGCTCTGAAATCAACTTAATATGTCCATAATTCATGATATCAATTCCTACTTGGTACCAACATAATAAATGGTCATGTAGTAATCAATATTATCATTTCCAACCCCTCTCTCGGGCATCACTATGATAAGTATAAAATTAAATGCTCAAATAAGTCCTTTAATGTCAAGTCAAGCCCCTACTTGGGCGACACAATAATAGATATGGCATTTCAAATGCACAGATAAGGCCTATGATAACAAGTCAAGACCCCACTCGGGCGACATAATAATAGATAAAGCATTTATTGCGCAAACATGACCAATAACATCAAGTCAAGCCCTTACTGGACGACACAATAATTAATATGACAATTAGATGCACAATCATAGCCACTAATAACAACGCAAGCCCCCACTAGGGCATCACCACCATATATACTCTCAAAATCAGTAATAATATGCACATAAGCCCCCACTCGGGCACATAATGATAAACAACAATCCCAATAACAAATAACGCGGGACTATTTAAACCTAACTTGTTCCATACTACAAGTATCATCAACTATTGCAAACCAATTTATACTCTAAATGCTGTCTAAAAGGTCGTTAACTCTCAATTATCACAATAAGATCCGTCAAACAAGATTCAAGCTCTAAGATAGGCATCCAATACTTAACAATACAAGATCACTAAGTTTTCTATCTATGTTCTACTCTAAGGATAATTACTAACAATAATAATAACTAAGAAAGACAATAACCTTACTACAATCCACCGAAAGACTCTGACACCCGCGGAGATGCTCGCCATTTCACCTAAGCGGGACCCCCAATCCTAACGAAATACCAAATACAAACAACCAAGCATACAAACACATAAACACTTTGGAAAAAGTCAAGGTATATCTCAAAATGAAGACCCGTAAGCTCAAATGCAGTCCAAAACCTCAATCGAAAGCCTAACTCGTCTGAATCAACACCAAAAAGTCCAATCAAGTCAACAACATCATCTACAAGCCAAAAGAAAAATATTGATACCCATAATGTCCATATTTAAATTGGGTCCAAAAAGGACCTCGAAAATGGATTTGAAAACGAAGGAGTAAAACCAGAATTTTTCTTTAGAAATACATTACCAATGATTAAAGGAACCCATAGAAGAAAACCCACGTGAAAACAAGCTTAAAACGAGGTCCAAATCAAAGAAAAATCATTTTCAAGCTTTTACAGGTAAAACCCCCATTTTTCCATTTTAAAAACAAGATTAGAAAGTGTTTTCGAAGACATAATCGATGTAAAATAACAAAAATAGAGTTCTGGAGCTTACCCAAACTCAAATGGTGGAGAAATCGACCAAAAACCCTTAAATCCGAAGCTCAAAAGCTCAATAATTGAGGAAAATCGATAAATTGGATTTTTATAGACTGACCCAACAGTGACCGCTTAAGCGGCTAAATGACCGCTAAAGCGGCATTTGACCGCTAAAGTGGTCTAACCCCAATGGGTAGGACCGCTAAATCGGTCACCTTCCGCTAAAGCGGCGGTGGTTGGTAAAGACTGACCGCTAAAGTGGTACTTGGTCGCTTAAGCGGCTACCGCTAAAGCGGCTACACCGACTGAAGCAACATCAACAACTTGGCCCAAAATGCCAATTTCCCGATCGCACTCTCGAGATTCATTTGGAATTCCGTGCACGCAAATGAACTATGCTACTAGACTAATGTCGTCGTTCTGGACTCAATGGCAATGTTAGATTTTCAAAAAAAGATTGTTTTCAACAAATTAACCCTCGGGACCCTATTTCACTATTTTCCAAACCGAGGGTCGAAATGAGATATAAAGGCCCCGAACCCGAACCAATCACACTACTAACCCAAAATCGACATTTCGGATCTGCTAGAGCAGTCCGTTTTGCCATCTGACACTCGGACCAAGAAATATTGACCAAAGTCAACTATTGGCTCTTAAAGCCTCAAAACAACCTCAAACTCGACCAAAACAGTCCCGATCACTTAGGGAACCGTGCCAACCATCCCTACAACTAAAAATTGAGACAAAGCAACCACCGAGAAGGATAAAATAGTCAAAATGTAGAAAATTCTAAAAATAAAAAAATGAGGATCATTACAGTATCCACCACTAAGATTCGCGTTCATCCTCGAACGTACAAGCAAGAAAATGCCAGAACAAGCATAAGATAGAAAAATGCCCTAGAGAAATAACAAGAAAGCACTCCAACATGGAGTCACAACCATAGTACTATAGGCCTCCCATAGAACCACAAATCTATCACATAAGGACTCACCAGGTTACACACTAGCATCTAAGGCCAAAATTCTCAATGAAGCCGAAATTCAATATCAACGAACTTCCTCTAAGCCCATAATCTGAGTCGAACACAATAGAAGTTCTACATACACCCGGCTAACCTAAACCTGACCAAGACACTGGCTACAACCACAAGACCAAAAATCAACCTCGAACCTATCAAAAGTTGAGGAACCCATAAATCACATAGCTACCCACCAAAACATTGAATCATCCAACCTAAGGCCGATACTATCTCTATCAAATCAAACCACAGTATATCTCCCGGCTAAAGCTACTAGGCCAGAAATCGGTAACAAAACTACACAAAACCTCAAAAGTCCCACCTAGCATACTAAAGGCACTACACTATGGTCCAACCCATAAGCTCAACCCTCCAAGGCAACTGAGAATCACCATACACTTTATATACCATAGACATAAACACAGAAATGGCGTCAAATCCTCACATGACTCATCACAATGACCTATACAGACCTCAATACCCAACAATCATCACACAACCCGAAGTCCTCAATAATCTGAACAAGGAATCTTTTCAATCTTGCACACATAGGCAACCTGTCATATCAGGGACAACCAACTCATTAGAGAAGCACAAAAATCACGATATCTCACTGACGGATGCCCAAGTCACAAATCGAATATCGGGAGAATCACCGCTAGACTCTACACAAGCTACCAATGAACCACAAAATCAGGACTTGAACTTTCTAACTAGAACTCACAGATAAATTTCGAATGAATCAAATATCCTTATGTAAAAGAATACTTATTCTTTTCTTAACTCTCTTCTTATTCAGAATTCTTTAACACAGGGGTCTTGGACTAATAAGGTACAACTTAGACTGGCTTGATTTCCATTCATCATTCCTTAACCCAAAGTCCACGGAGAATAACACGTACTCAAATCAAAGTTTATGAGCAAAATATTCCACCAAGCCAATTAGCTGCAAAAGTAATAAATGCCACAAACTAGGTACCCCTTTCCATTCGAAATTTTTTTTGAATCAAAAGCAAACATCCTCATGAGTTGAAATATTTCAAATCTGACCAAAGAGTGTCTCAACACCAACTAGCTTAACCACACAAATAGAGGCTAACCACTAAGGAATTAACAAATCACAAGGCCCGAATGCTTGAAATCCTTCCTTGTCCAACTAGAATCTTTTACTCGCAGCCCCTTCGAATCAATCACACCACAAGTCTAGGCTTTCACAGGGTCTACCTCTAATGAGTACCACTAGGCATGCCACAATCCAAAATGCCAAATCATGAGGCTAATCTATTCTACAATCTGTGAGTATGCGAAAACCTAGAATCAATCGACCGTTATTCCACAACATAACCATCAAGGACATCATACCCAACACACCAAAATCCACAATACTCAAAGAGATCAAATCAAATCCAGTGATATATGTTAAAGAGTTCCAACATAGGATCGGCATACCTGATCCACCAATAAGGAAACATCTACGGGGTAGCCAATACCAACAGCTCCAACAAAAACTCACGAAATCATATCAAGACTCAATGCCGAATAAACAAACACATAGGAGAATGTAGAACCACAGTCAAATACCACTAAGTCATAACAAAGGCACACCAAGAATCATACCTGTGGCTACTGCACCAGAAGCTCCTACCTCGAGTCCATCATGTGAAACATGATACTGGAATCTGTCATCTCCTGGAGTAACTGGAGAAGCATCTCTCTATCTAACCCGTGGGCAACTCCTACTATAGTGCCCAAGATCCCCATATAAGAAGTAGCTCAGAGAAGTCGAAGACCACTGAACTGGGTCTGAAAAACCCGAACTATCACCATGATCTAACCCTGTCAAAGCATAACCATGAAGATCTTAACCTCCATTATACATCTCGTAGGGATCATCAAATCCCTGGGCCCTCCGACCCACAAGCCGCTCATGTCTTCACACAAACTCTTTTAAGAACACTCGAGCAAACTGATCCCATGAAAGATAAGGTGATCCAACATGCCTACTCTGTATGAAGGCACTCCACCACTGCCTAGCTGACCCGAAGAACTGAAAGGAAGTGAAGTCTACTCCATTAGAATCCACCAAGCCCAACTTGTGCAACCTATCACGACAACCAAGCAAGAACATATAAGCATCAACCCTAGGATATCCATTGAATCAAGGAGGATCTGTCCTCATGAACTCTACAAATCTAATTTGTCCCTCTAAGGATATAAATGGTAAGTTCACTGGATGTGGAGCAATCCCTGGCAATATCTCATCAACACTAGGAGAACCAGTAGGAGTCACAAATGCATCTAAAGTCTGAAGCCCTGAAGTAGCATGCTGAATCAAAGTAGGAGCCACCCTCTGAAGGAAACCCAACACTCGAACCAAACAATCCTCAAGCATAGGTATAGTAACCGGTGGTGTATGCACTGGCCTCAACTCCTCTAACTCACTAGACCCACCCCCACTAACAACTCTAGAACCTGAAGAGGCAACTCTAGCCTGACCTCTAGCTAGTCTGGACATCCCGATCCGATCTCTACCTCGAACTCTACTCCTACCGCGCATCGAATGCACGATCTCTGAGTCTCTAGCCACAGACGAATGCATGCTCACCATCTGTGAGAGAGTGAATAAGAAGTTTTTGAGTTATACAAAGCTAAGAAGGCGCGAGAAAGAATGAAGAAGTGGAAATCTTCTAAAGTCATGTAGCCTCTTGAGGATAGATAACAGACGTCTTCGTACCGATCCATAAGAATCTACTCAACTCGACTTGTACCAATGAGACTGATGAACCTGGCTATGATACCAATTTGTCACAACCCAAAATAGGCATGTGATGACACTTGTCAAACCCTCCTGACAATTAAGCATAACCCAACCAGAATTCACAAATATAAGGAAAGTCAAAGGCGAAAACGAAAAAATAGAAATAAATCCCAAATGTAAATATAAATAAGACATAAGTCTCAATGATACATCCCAGGTCTGGTTGTTACTAATACAAGCCCCTAACTATAGAAAGACATCAACAACTATGGCATCTTAATTGCGGATAAGCATAAGATAAGTAAAGAGAAATTCGGTAGCTTGAAGTCCAATAGCCACTACCTCGATCGCCTCAATGCCAATACCGGATAAACATGATCTACAAACTGCTACTCAGACCAATACCTGCACGGGGTGCAGAAAACCAAGAAAAAGAAAAAAGGAGCAAGGGTGAGTATAAAACCACATGTACTCAGGAAGCATCATCGATAACCGACCCTAATCCAAAGCGATGGCGAGAACCACCATTCCAACTACCCAAGGGTTTTCCAAAGGTTCTATACCTCACCAAATACAATGTATCCGCCTAACAGAGTAACCCAACACAACGGTCAACAGACATATCAAAATCAGGGTAAGGACACTAATCCAGATGAGTCAATACTATTCATTTCTCTTAAAGATAAGGGAGTTCATCTATGGGGAGTCTCACTAACACAATAATTCAGGCTTAATCAATGACAATCAACCAATCATATGGGATAAAGACAGAGAGAGTGTATATAACAATGAACTATAAGCTACCTAGAACTACAATTCAACAGTCTCTCAAATTAAGCCATGGTCATACCCCAAGTCTCGTAATACCTCACTCCTCAATCAATATAAGATGACATAGGATAATGTAATGAAGTGAAATGAATGTTCAAACACAATATCACAAATAAGGTCCTCACACGAAATTTGCTATACAAGAGTAAATACTAACACAACATCAGAACATACCAAGGATAATAATACAAATGCAAATGATACAATGCAATGATGTGATGATGATGATGGGGTGGAACGGTGAAAGTCATCACATGACTTTCAGTTTATACCTACCGAGTTCGCAACTCCGCAATAGGACCCATGGGGGTTTCGTAACCCATATACTTTATCTCATATGTCAATCTCAATCTCAACATATCTCACCTCTCCGACTCTTGTTCACGAAGAGGGTTTTTATAAAAATGTCTCATTTTCTTTCAAAAATAGTGTTTCACAATGGTATCAGTATCTCATGAATGCATATGTATGGAATGAGGATATAATTCTCACAATCAAATCAGTATGAAGATATCCAATCAATTCAATATGATATATATATATATAGGTGAGCTCTGAAATCAACTCAATATGTTCATAATTCATTATATCAATTCCCACTTGGTAACAACAGAATAAATGGTCATGTAATAATCAATATTATTATTTCCAAGCCCTGTCTCGGGCATCACTATGAGTAGTATGCAATTAAATGCTCAAATAAGGCCTTTAATGTCAAGTCAAGCCCACACTCGGGCGACACAATAATAGATATGGCATTTCAAATGCACAGATAAGGCCTATGATAACTGCCAAGCCCCCACTCGGGCGATATAATAATAGATAAAGCATTTAATGCGCAAACATGACCAATAACATCAAGTCAAGCCCTTACTGTGCGACACAATAATAAATATGGCAATTAGATGCACAATTATAGCCAATAATAACAATGCAAGCTCCACTCGGGCATCACCACCATATATACTTTCAAAATTAGTAATAATATGCACATATGTCCCCACTCGAGCCCATAATGATAAAAAAAAAATCCCAATAAAATAACGTGAGACTACCCAGACCTAGTTGTTCCATACTACAAGTTTCATCAACTATTGCAAACCCATTTACACTCTAAATGCTCTCTAAAAGGTCATTAACTCTCAATTATCACAATAAGATCCGCTAAACAAGATTCAAGCTGTAAGATAGGTGTCCAATATTTAACAATATAAGATCACTAACTTATCTATCAATGTTCTACTCTAAGGATAATTACTAACAATAATAATAACTAAGAAAGACAATAACCTAACTACAATCCACCGAAAGACTCTGGCACCCGCGGAGATGCTCGCCATTTCACCTAAGTAGGACCCCCAATCGTAACGAAACATCAAATACAAACAACCAATCATACAAACACATAAATACTTTGGAAAAAGTTAAGGTATAGCTCAACTAGCCTTAAATGAAGACCCGCGAGCTCAAATGCAGTCCAAAACCTCAATCGGAAGCTCAACTCTTCCGAATCAACACCAAAAGCATCCAATAAAGTCAACAACGTCATCTACAGGCCAAAATAAAACTATCGATACCCATAATGCCCATATTTAAATCGGGTCCAAAATGGACCTCGAAAACGGGTTTTGAAAACGAAGGCATAAATTTGGAATTTTTCTTTAGAAATACATTACCCATGATTACAGGAACCCATAGAAGAAAATCCAAGTGAAAACAAGCTTAAAACGAGGTCCAAATCAAAGAAAACCATTTTCAAGCTTTTACCGGTAAAAATCCCATTTTTCCATTTTAAAAACAAAATTAGATAGTGTTTTCGAAGACATAATCAATGTAAAATAACGGAAATAGAGTTCTGGAGCTTACCCAAACTTAGATGGTGGAGAAATAGACCAAAAACCCTTAAACCCAAAGCTCAATAAAGGAGGAAAATCCCGAAATTGGGTTTTTATAGACTGACCCAACAGTGACCGCTTAAGCGGCTAAATGTGACCACTAAAGCGGCTTGACCCAAATGGCTAGGACTGCTAAAATGGTCGCCTTCCGCTAAAGAGGTCAAGTGCCCGCTTTAGCGGTAGGTGGCTAGTCAAGACTGACCACTTAAGCGGCTACCGCTAAACCAGTATTTGGCCGCTAAAGCGGCTGCACCAGTTGAAGCAACATCAACAACTTGGCCCAAAACACTAAGTTCTCGATCGCACCCTCGGGATTCATTCGGAATCCCGTGCACGCAAACGAACTATGCTTCTAGACTAATTTTGACTTTCCAGACTCAATGGCGTCGTCAGATTTTTAAAAAAGGATTGTTTTCAACATATTAATCCCCGGGACCCTATTTCACTATTTTCCAAACCGAGAGTCGAAATGAGATATAAAGGCCCCGAACCCGAACCAACCACACTATTAACCCACAATCGACATTCTAGATCTGCTGGCGCAGTCTGTTTTGCCATTCGATACTCGAATCAAGAAATGTTGACCGAAGTCAACTATTGGCTCTTAGAGTCTCAAATGACCTCACACTCGACCAAAACATTTCCGATCACCTAGGGAACCGTGCCAACTATCCCCACAACTAAAAATTGAGACAAGCAACCACGGGGAAGTGCAAAATGGTCAAAATGCAGAAATTCTAAAAATAAAAAATGAGGATCATTACAATTACCATACCAAAAGAATTTGATATGGTTTGGTATTCTTAAGCTTTGATCGATATTTTGTGGTATGGTAATTCAGTAACCATAGTTTGTTCAACTTTGACTAATATATACTCGTATAATAGAAAATTATGACTTCGATTTTTCCAAAAACTTCTCGATTGTATCATACTAACACATTATACATGTAGAAATATATATTCCAAAGAAAGCACGAGCAACTCTCTTTGTTAATCAATTACTAAAACAACATTTCAATCAACATAGAGTAGTCAAAGTTCCAACGTCTAAACATTTAGTTTTGTACTATATATTGTATATTTGTTAGTATTTTAATAAAGGACAGCCCGGTGCTCTAAAATATATATATAAATTATTTATTTAACTATATACATCTGTATGATATTCAGTATTTCGGTGTATTATATATAAATACAGACTATCATACCGAGTATAAAAAAAATTAAAACGTATAATATATACCATACCAAATAACATAATATCAAAATTCACGGTATTAAAATTTCCGATTTGGTATGGCAATTCGGTAATATCATACCATGCTCATCCCTAGCCAAATATGATGGAATATAAACACAGATTCATTCTAATTTATTGACCAAATCGATTAACTAGCGGGAAACTAAGGTAATACATGTAGTGAGTGTTTGACATGGAGGAAATTATTTTTTATTTTTTATTTTTTCATGTTTGATTGGTTAAAATATCTTTAAAATATATTTTTTATAAAAATAAGTTAATAAAGAAAATGAATTCATTGGTGAAAATACAAAAAACAAGTTTTATAAATGTCCACGCCCCTCTCCCTAACCCCGCAGGCCTATCAACTCTCACTCTCAGCCTCATGTTGTTTGTCCAAATTATATAAATGTTTTTGGACAATATTTTGTACTTATTTTCTAAACGTCAAACTATAAGTGTAAAAATACCTATTCTCCGAAAAATCAATTTTCATGAAAAAGATTTTTCTTTGTACAAAAAATACCTGTAATCTACAAGAAAAGTGAGCACTAGTTTCGTTCAAGACGAACAACACTTTTAGCATGTTCAACTAAGCTTCTTGGAGAAAAAAACTACAAGAGAAGTGTACACTAGTTGCGTTTGAGGCGAACAACACTTCTAGCCTGTTTGACTAAGCTTCTTGGAGACTAAAGGTACTTGAAAAAGAATCAGTTATTTTGAGATTTGCGATGTTGGCCAAAGAAAAAAAGGTATGTTTGAGTAGCAGTAGAAGCAATTTTTCTGTTGTTGAGAAAAAAATAATAATTTTCTACTTTTTTCAAGAAGCAAAATCAAAACCAAAAAAAAATATTTTTTTTCAAGACAAAAATTTCTTTAAAAACATAAATTTATGTTTATTCTATTTCTCATTAATTTAGTGCATTTACCTTTCAATCAAATACAAAATATTTTTCCCTTTTATCATTTTTGCTTGTCGGAACCCATCGGCGGCCCCTTAAAGTTGGCATCAACTTTCACTTAGACACCTTAACTTAGACTCATTTTAAACACTTCATGTAAGGCCTCCCCGTGTCATTTCGATACTTTTTGCTGACTTGATACATTGTGTGTGTTTCACTAATTTTGAGCGTGTGAAAGGATTAAATTTTATAATTTTTCTTTCTTCTTCTTCCAACACTTCCTCTACCATCCACCTCCACCTTGCCACCACAATACCATCATTTCTACGACTATTAGTATAGCGATCCAAAAGATACCTTCTCTGCTGTTGGGAAACCAAAAGTTTTTTTTTTTTTTTTTGTAAAAAAACACTTTTTTTGATAAAGTAGGGTGTTTGGGTAAGTTGTAAAATTGCTTTTAAATAGAAGCAGAAGCAGCTTTTCTGCTATTGGAAAGAAGCAGAAAATTTCTGCTTTTTCTGAAAAGCAGAAGCAGAAGTAAAAAATTATTTTTTTCATTCCAAATATATCCCTATTACTTATACATATATCCCAATATATCTCTTATTATTTAATTAGCATATATCATAAGTTTGATTAAAGTTTTATTTTAAAATTTTATTCTTCATTTTTACATCATAAATTCTTTATTTTATTTTATGATTTATGTATTATTATTATTTTACTACTCATTCCTTTTTTTAAAAAAAAAAATCAAAGACATAATTGATGATGATGATAAATGAATATATAATTCTTTATTTTTTATTATTAGTGACAATAAATGAAGACTTTAACTGTTATGCTAATGAAGACATTATCACAAAGATCGAAGAAGGAGATGGGTCTTCTAGTATACCTTCAGAAATACAAGGCAGATCTTCTACTATTATGGAGACATTGCGTGAAAAAATTAGAGATGAAATTATTAAGAATTTTTGTGATGTATGAAGAACTACTTATTTTTATGGTGAATTTTTCATATGTAGTGATTTAATTTATGAAATAATTTTTAAATTCATTCTGCTTGATGTTTTTAAGTATATTTAAATCATTATAGTAATATTATATCAATATTTAATATTTTTTTATGTATTTATATATATAAATATTGATTGAAAATTTTGTAATATGTACTTTTTAACTAAATAAAAATAAAAATTTAATTAAAAATATTATAAAATAGATATTTAAAATAATTTCTCTCTATAAAATAATCTTAATAGTAAAAGTCTATTAATACATGTTTTTTTTCGTAATTTGTCTCTCAAAATCACTTTTTAAATAAGATTAACCAAACACAATATGTTTATCAAAAATACTTTTAAAATGAATTAGCCAAACACAAATTACATTTTTTTAAAAGCACCTTTCTGAAAAGTGACGAGTCACTGGCGTATATATATTTTTAACTTGTACTCTGTCAAATAATAGTATAGAAAGATGTCGAACCCACAGAGATTGATTTATCTATTCTACAGACGTTTCTTGTTTTAATTACTATTGAGAAGATCAGAAAGAGTAAAATGGTGAATTAACTTGATTAATAATACGTGAATAGAGAAGTAAAGAAAATGTTTTTGTTTTTCACAATATGTTAAAGAGGTGTTGGGATCCCGACTTCACTCGATATTTCTATATAAAGTAAATTATTTATTCCTCAATTTCAATTTCTCATAAAAGTATAAATACCTCTCGCGATTATATTTATATACTATTACTGAAATCGAACAATTAAGTTCACTCCTCTCGGTTATATAATTTAATCATCAAAATAGTAATATTAAAGAACCAGAAATATGCACTTGAACTAAAACATGCTCTTTTAAGTAAGTCTCTTTTGGTCATGTCAACCTACTTGTAATAAATAATTATTACACTATTCGCCTCTCTTGATTACAAATAAATGTAGAATTAATTATAACATAAAATAGATAGATGTCACTAAAATATTAACAATCTATCAATACTTCAATTAACAGTATTACTTCTTCTGCCTCTCTCGATTACAGAATTATTAATTTATTAATATGTAGTACAAAATAGATAGATGTTAACAAATTAAATAATATCTAACTTTAAAGCGGATAAAAATTATATAGAAACCTTTAGCTCAAGCACGTGAAATTTAGAAATAAAATTTATTATTATATAGAAATACCAAGATCCATCATTTACCCAACACAAAAGAAAATTACTCCATATTAAAATTGGTGCTACTAACGAAAAATTCTTCTTCATTAAATAAGAAAATAGAAGAAGTATTCAAGAAAAATAGTTCCTCTATTTAAGAAGAAGAAAGAAGAACTAAATATATGAAGTGCTTTGGTGAGAACTCACTGCTCTTCCTCTCTCCTCCCCTTTTGAAATGAAAATTGATTCCTCTATTTATAGAAGAACATCACCATTCAAAGGACCAATCAAATGAAGTTGTTCGGCAATTTGCATAAGTTGCAGCAGACGCCTACTATTTCTCTTTCCTCTTCATTTTTCCAATTTTTTTTTTGGATTTCATGGGTCCCACCAGCCCACATTTTCTCTTTCCTCCTTCCTTTTCTATTTTTTTTTTAACTTGTGGATCCCACAATGAATGCAAATTGAACAATTTATTTTCCATCTTTGCAACTCTTCCTTTTTGATTTGTTTTTCTATTTGGTGGGTCCCACATCTTCACCTTTTCTTCTTTCTTTTTAACTTCAGTTACTTCTTCTTTATTAGCTTGTTTGTGTTGGATCTTCTCTTGTAAAATCAGTACTTGAATTTCTTTTGTCATGTATTGATGAAATGTTATTTTTCTTATTAAATTGTGACATTTTCTGCAAGGAAAGATAAAAATATTAATATTTAAATTAAATAACAACTTACTTTATATATGATATTTTTCTCTCATCAAATTCCCCCATACTTAAATATTTGCTTGTCCTCAAACAAAGAAAATCACTAATTATAATGGCTAAAATTTTTAAGTAAAATCATCAGAACTTTAAGCAAAGAAGAATAACACGAGTTCAACAATCTTTAACCATACTCATGTTCACTTATTGAGAATTGAAATAACAGTATTTCCTAATCCCAAGTGTGGCTCACCAAATGAAGAGAGATGCCCATGTATCACACAATATAGAGAGAGAACAAAGAAGGACATAAGTAGAAAAGATTCACTCACTCAACAAAGAAGTATCTTATGTTACCGAAAATAACCATAAGTTTGACTATCATGTGTTTCTCCACTAATGTAAGAATCTTTGAGTTGAGATCATGTAGGGATTTATAAGGTTGTAATGTAGGCGTAGGGACATATAGGATACATATGGATAAAAGTGACTCAAATTCCTTTGAGGCACTACATTTTACTTTCGCACTCAAACACAATTGCCTTCCATTTCCTTTTGAACCATAAACTTTATCAACTTTTCTTATTTTTCTTTTTAACCTAGAGTTCTCCATGTCTCTTTGTTGATTTTTTTTTCCTTTTTCAAATTTTCGAGATTTCTTCTTTTTAAAAAAAAATAAATTCATAACATCTTAGAAGATCGAGAATCTCAATCAATTTTCCTTTCACCTGTTCTTTTCACCATTCATACTTAATTAGGGCAATTCAAATTGAGTCTCGAAGTGCATAAAAGGAAACAGGTTACAAATAACAAATCTAAAGAAAAATGGCTAAGAGTTAAAGCTCGGGATCAATCAAATAAGGATAATTCGTTTAGGCTCAATGGGGCTAGCTAGGGATAAACATTATCAAGGTAGGTCAATTTAGGCCATTTGTTTAACAAGGAAGGCCTATGTTCATTTCTCAACTCAAAATCTACCAAAAATTTCGCCTCGAACCACATTTAAGGCAAGTTCTAGATTTTCAAATAAGCATGCGAACTAGGTAAGATATACTGACCACACAATACACTTGGGACTAGCGAACATTTTAATTTCGATCACCAATAAGTAAGTATGAGTTTAAAAAGGTTGTCATACAACTCATGAATCATACTTCATTAAATTATTTTTTTCTCAAATCTCATGGTTTTCAAATCAAACCAAGTTTAGCCAATTTATTTAAAAACAAAGAAAATAGCTAAAAATCTTTAAAAAATGTTGGATTCAAAATATTACGATCATGATAAAGAACCGAGCCAAGAAATCCTTGGAAGTACATGAAATAAATTACCTTATGAATAAAGTAACTTCATTAATTTTTTTATATATATATTTATATTAAAAATACACATTTTTTAAAAATATATATACATTTATATATATTCTTAACAAAAGTATACACTCTTTTTTTTTTAACAATACACACACAGATATTATATATATAAAAATAAACACACACAAACCTATATATAATAGTCATATATTCATATACCCACATACTTAAATAATGTCATGTCCCCATGACATATTATTTAGAAATAAAAAGGAAACAGAAAGGTTTCCCTGAAATTTTTTTTCTTTCTCCGAGAGCTTATAAATTCCACCCCTAATTCTGAAACAATTTTTCTTTTTCGCTTAGTGGAATTTCTCTTGGAGTTTGCTTGGCCAAGAAAATTATAAAACATTCTTCTTTTTTTCACATTCCATTTTTTCTTAGCTTTATCTTGAGCAGGTAGATAATTATGCATGATAATCCTCAACTTCATTTTGCATTTTTGACGAGAATCATTTCATGCATTGTCCTGATAATCTCCAATAATAAAATCCACAAAATCATAATTAGAATAGGAAAATGAAAGAGATTTGTCAGTAGGATATTTTGCCTCTTTTGGAAGATCAAGAATCATTTTTTCCTCTATTCCTTCTAACTCCTGTTGTATTTGTGGACAATTGGAGGGTGGTATGAACATTTCATCGTTTAATTCAAGATTAATCAAATCTTTACCTTCAACTGTCTCTATTGGATCAAGACTTTCTTCTCGAGTAGCAGATCCTGTTTCATAAAACTCATTTTCTTGAGTTGATTCATATTCACATGATGTTGTCTCATTTGTTTGTCCACCACTAAATTTTAAGAATCTTACCATACTTAACAATTGATTCACTTTTATTGTCAAGTCCATAATATCTGTTTCATTTTGTGCAAATTTTTCTTCTATCTCTTTCATATAATTTTTCAAAGTCTCGTGAGAATTTTCACATTTATTCCACAGAGAATTTAACAATTGATTACATTCCGCATTGTAATTATACTCATAAAGATCATTAGCACTGTAAGAATTAAAAATATCATGAGATTGTTCATAAAATGAATCAAACAAGATAGAATTACCTGATTGACATTCATAGCTAAAGTGACATCCACCACAATATTCACAAATACTATACCTTTGGTTGATTTCATTGTGTAGTTCCTCGCAGTCTTTCATCATATTGAGTTTAGCATTAGAGAAAGTGTTACTTGTTTGATAGTTAAAACTTTCGTGGTTGCCTCCACATAAATTACAAGTAATAGTTTTTTGACAATATTTATCTACCAACTCTTCAAGTATTGTTCTTGATCGGTTGAAATTCATTTTTGAAGTGTGAGGAGAACATTACTATTCAGGAATATTATCTTCAAGTCGTTCT
Organism: Capsicum rhomboideum; assembly: GCA_031232105.1. Lineage (NCBI taxonomy): Eukaryota > Viridiplantae > Streptophyta > Magnoliopsida > Solanales > Solanaceae > Capsicum > Capsicum rhomboideum. The sequence goes on from CP124710.1 coordinate 19,260,860, forward strand.
CACTAACACTTGTCAAGTACTAGAAAAAAAAATTGAATATAAGATTAATTTTTTAATTTTATTTTAAAAAATACAAATAGGAAACTATCTCAAATTAGTAGTAAAATAATTAATCTGTAGTAGACTTTGCCAATCCCCGATAACGGTGCAAAAAAATTGATGAGTCACTGGTGTATATATATTTTTAACTCGTACTCTGTCAAATAATAGTATAGAAAGATATCCAACCCACAGAGATTGATTTATCTATTCTACAGACGTTTCTTATTTTAATTGCTATTTGAGAAAATCAGAAAGAGTAGAATGGTGAATTAACTTGATTAATAATACGTGAACACAGAAGAAAAGAAAATGATTTTTGTTTTTCGCAATATGTTAAAGAGGTGTTGGGATCCTGAATTCACTTAATATTTCTATATAATGTAAATTATTTATTCCTCAATTTCTATTTCTCATAAAAGTATAAATACTTCTCGCGATTATATTTATATACTATTACTGAAATTGAACAATTAAGTGCACCCCTCTCGGTTATACAATTTAATCATCAAAATAGTAATATTAAAGAACCAGAAACATCAAAATAGTAATATTAAAGAACCAAAAATATGTACTTAAACTAAAACATGCTCTTTTAAGTAAGTCGCTTTCAGTTACTCTACTTGTTATAAATAATTATTACACTATTCGCCTCTCTTGATTACAAATAAGTGTAGAATTAATTATAACATAAAATAGATAGATGTCACTAAAATATTAACAATCTATAAATACTTCAATTAACAGTATTACTTCTTTCGCCTCTCTCGATTATAAAATTAGCAATTTATTAATATATAGTACAAAATAGATAGATGTTGACAAATTAAATAATATCTAACTGTAAAGCGGATAAAAATTAAATAGAAAACTTCATCTCAAGCAAGTGAAATTTAGAAATAAAATTTATTATTATATAGAAATATCAATATCCATCATTTCTCCAACACAAAAAACTTTTTAATTATTATTTTTGTTTGTGCGATTTAAAAGAAAAATATTCGTTGTTTAAATTTTTTTTTTGTTGCTCTTTTTAATTTTTTTTAAAAATTGTTTCACTTCTTTTGTGGAAAAAATAAATATTTATGTTTTTTTGTTATTTTTTGTTTATACTTTTATTTTGTTAAGGTGGGAACGCATAATAGTCAAATAAATATCGACATCGATACATAACATTGCATAATTGTTTATATAATATTAAGAGAAAATTATGCAGAATGTCAGTGCACTACAATTATTTACAAGTAAAATGACCCAACTTTGCAAAAATTATCCAAAATGGCCCATGTTGTATATTTTTTGTAATAAAACACATTTATTATCAATTCTCTCTTACACACTTCCTCATCTCTCTCTAAGCTTTCTTTCTTTTTCAACATTTCACTGCACCATTATTTGCTAAATTATATCTTTCAACATTATATTTGAACATTGAATATAAATGATAACCTGTTTTTTAATGTTTTTCTTTTTTGCACTATTTTTAAAAAAAACTTTTAAATTTTTTTTTTTGTGCTATTTAAAAGAAAAATATTCGTTGTTTAAAGTTTTTTTTGTTGTTCTTTTTTAATTTTTTTTTTAATTGTTTCACTTCTTTTGTGGAAAAAATAAATATTTATGTTGTTTTATTATTTTTTGTTTATACTTTTATTTTGTTAAGGTGAGAACGAATGATAGTCAAATAAATATCGACATCGATACATAACATTGCATAATTATTTATATAATATTAATGCACGATTATACACCATTCATACAATACATTATATACCTATTTATACAATATCAATACACGTTTACATATACACATTATATACTATTTATACAATATTGATACACGCTTATACATCATTCATACAAATGTTGATACATTACATAACTATTTATACAATATCGATACACGTTTATGCACATTTATACAATATCGATATATTACATATATACTACATAACTATTTGTAGATCATATATACATATTTATACATTATTTATATAATATCGATACACGTTTATACATTATTTATACAGTATCGATACATTAAATATACACTACACAACTATTTATATAATATCGATACATTATATATACACTACATAACTATTTGTATATCATATATACATGTTTATACACCATTTATACAATATTGATACATGAAAAAATTGCATGGAGAAAGTTTTGAAAAAAAAGGGGAAAAGTTTTTTTTCTTATAAAAAAAATGCAGCAAAAAAAAGTTTTTTTTAAAAACAATTAACGTTGAAAAAAAAAAATAGACTAATGGCCTTGGGCAGAATTGAGCTCTGTTGAGTTCATGACCTTTTTTGGCTATTTTTTCTGTAAATAAAAAGTGGGTTACTTTTTTGTAAATATTTTATTTTTCTGTATATATTGAAATTTTTCCAAAAAAAATTACTCCATATTAAAATTGGTGCTACTAACAAAAATATTCTTCTCCATTAAATAAGAAAATAGAAAAAGTATTCAAGAAAAATAGTTCCGCTATTTAATTAAAAGCAGGAGCTTAGAATTATTTTCAGCATCCAGTAACTAAAAAAATAGAAGAAAAAGAAAGAAGAACTAAATATATGAAGTGCTTTGGTGAGAGCTCACTGCTCTTCCTCTCTCCTCCCCTTTTGAAATAAAATTGATGCCTCTATTTATGAAGAACATCACCGTTCAAAGGACCAATCAAATGAAGTTGTTCGGCAATTTGCATAAGTTGCAACAGCCGCCTACTATTTCTCTTTCCTGTTCATTTTCCTCTTCTTTTGGATTTCGTGGGTCCTACCAGCCCATATTATCTCTTTCCTCCTTCCTTTTCTATTTTTTTCTTTTTCCTTTTTTTAACTTGTGGATCCCATGATGAATGCAAATTGAACAATTTATTTTCCATCTTTGCAACTATTCCTTTTTGCTTTGGAGTTAATAACTCAAATGGTCACTCAACTATGAACTTTTATCCCAGAAAAGTCACTCAACTTTGGTCTTTACTCAGAAAGTCACTCAACTATCACATTGTTTCACTCAGAAAGTCACTCAACTTTGGTCTTTACTCAGAAAGTCACTCAACTATCACATTTTTACTCAGAAAGTCACTCAACCTATTTAGTTATTTTTTTAAATTAAATTTGCTTATGTGGAATTTTTATTTAAAAACAAAATTGTGAAAAATAAAAAGTATCCCTTTATGACCGTTTTATCCTTATTCCCCTAAATGAATATCTCTCCCTCCTCTTTCTCATTTTTCTTCTCCTTCTCACTTTCTTAGTTTTTAATTAAATTTAATGGCTTGATTTAATATTTTATAATTTCTTATCTAATAAAATTATTTCCTCCGTTTCAAAAAGAATGACCTACTTTCCTTTTTAATCCGTTTAAAAAAGAATGACCCCTTTTCTTTTTTGGCAATACTTCATTTCAACTTTCCACGTGGTATGTTTAAGACCACAAGATTAAAAGGCATTTTGGTACATTTGTCATAACTTTAATTTAGGATCACAAGATTCAAAAATCTTCTTTATTTTTTTAAACACCGTGTCAAGTCAAATTAGGTCACTCTTTTTGAAATAGAGGGAGTATTATTTTAGCTTATTATGGCTAAATATTCGTCTGTACTATTCACGCTTACTGTGCACACACCTAGAACAAAGAACTTAACAACTTCATAACCAACACCTCCAAATTCTACACAAAAAAGCAAAATCAAATGTCGATAAACACCAAATTCCTTACCTAACACCCTCTATACAACTTCCAAAACTAAAATCCCGACAAGGATGAACATTCGTATAAACTAAAATAATAATTTTATTAGGTAATAAATTATAAAAAATCAAATCAAACAATTAAATTTAATTACAAACTAAGAAAGTGAGAAGGAGAAGAAAAATGAGAAAGAGGAGGAAGAGATATTCATTTAGGGGAATAAGGATAAAACGGTCATAAAGGGATACTTTTTATTTTTCAGAATTTTGTTTTAAAATAGAAATTCCACATAAGCAAATTTAATTTTAAAAAATAATTAAATAGGTTGAGTGACTTTCTGAGTAAAAAAGTGATAGTTGAGTGACTTTCTTAGTAAAGACTAAAGTTGAGTGACTTTCTTAGTAAAGACCAAAGTTGAGTGACTTACTGAGTGAAAATGTGATAGTTGAGTGACTTTCTGAGTAAAGACCAAAGTTAGTGACTTTCTGGGATAAAAGTCCACAGTTGAGTGACCATTTGAGTTATTAATTCTTTTGCTTTGTTTTTCTATTTGGTGGGTCCCACAGCTTCATCTTTTGTTCTTTCTTTTCTGCTTCAGTTACTTCTTCTTTATTAACTTGTTTGTGTTGGATCTTCTCTTGTAAAATGAGTACTTGAATTTCTTTTGTCGTGTATTGATGAGCTATTATTTTTCTTATTAAATTGTGACATTTTCTGCAAAGAAAGATAAAAATATTAATATTTAAATTAAATAACAACTTACTTTATATATGGTATTTTTCTCTCATCGAAAAACCATTTTATAAAAGTACTTCTCAAATAAGCAGTTTTCTCACAGCAATCCGATGTTTTGGACACTCTCACTAAGCTTATTCGCACCAACAAGATTCAAGTTCCCCAAATCAAGTCTTTCTGCCCGTTCCTCCTGTGTCTCTATATTTACTGCTTAAATAAATGCTTTTGTTTTATCTTCTCTGTATATCTTTGTTCCGAAAGATTAATCTTTTTATTTACTGAAGTACAAGAAATTAAAGTGTTTTTTATTGTAAAATGTTGGAGATGTAAACGGATAATTTTGAGGAAGACGAAAATGGAATCAGATTGAGTTTAAGTTTATCAATTGGAGGAAGTTATAACAATAAGAAAATGGATTGCAATTCAGATGATAAAAAAAGGTCTCAAAAAATGAAAATAAATGATGGAAAAATGAAGAATTACTTTCAAAACAAACAGTTAATAGAAAAGGAAAGATTGATACTTTTGGCAATGAATGTTGCACCTATGATGGAGCCATGGAGGTGTAAAAAGCTTGAATCTTTATTTGAATGAAGATTCATATGTAAATAATCGTAATCTTGCAGTTTCAATTTAGGCTCAACGGAATGATGGGAAAAGAGTATTGTGAAATTATTAAAAATTGGAGCTATTGTAAATGATTTGATTGAAGAAGCTTAGTTCAGATGATGAAGATATGGAGATGGTCGGAGAAGAAAAAGAAATGGTGGATTTGAAGGAAAAGATGGTGATAGTGATTATGGTAACTGAATTTGAAGGAAAAGATAGTGTTAGTGATATTTTCAAATTTGATGAAGACGGACATGGTGGTCAGAGGAGGTGGAGATGGTCGGAGAAGAAGATGTGGCCTTCGGCGGCGAGCTTCAATTCCTTTTCCTTTTCTTTTTTATTGAAATGTAACTTTTTTAAAGTAATTAACTAAATAGTTTTGAAAAGAGGTTTTTCTCACAATACATTTTTTAATAATTATTTTGGTATATATGCCACATATCTTCATTGAATTCACCACTTTGACACGTCATTGGCGAGTGCATTACACACATTTTATATATATATATATATATATTTCATAGATTGTCAAAAAAAGTATCAAAATGACACCACCAGGGCTTTACATGAGATGTTTAAAATGAACAAGGTCTAATTGAGATGTCTAAGTAAAAATTAGTCTTTTTGCTTCTGGTGTATATTTTTCGTTTGTCCCCTCTCTCTCTTCTTCTCCTTTTTTTCTCTTTGAAATAGTCCATCAACGATGAACACGAGTTGCTTCTCCTTTTAACTATCATGTATTTTGTCTATCTCTCCACTCCCTCTTTGAAAGTACAATCGCTATAAAATACGAGCTAATATTTTTTATCATAATTTTAAAGTCTTTCCTTATAAATATTTAAAATAAGTTCTCTCTTTAAATAATCGAAACTGTAACACATGTCTTGGTACTAATCAAAAATAATTTTCTTAAAAAGTTGGTCAAACATAATCTGTTTATTGAATATTAAAAAGGGAAAAGTACATAAAATAAACCCAAAATTAAAAGTATTTACCTGGTAATACCCATCTCAAAGTAACTTCAACAAATACCTTGTCGGCTAAAACAATTTACCCGACATACCCCCCTAGCCTCTAATTCCCCCCCCCCCTTTTATGGCACGTGCTCCCACTTCTTTTCATTCTTTTAATCTGTTTGCCTTTTTCTGTCTTTTTTCTTTTTATTAATTTATCTTTTTTCTTTTTTTCCTTTGAAGGATAAGGATAAAAGTTAGCTATTATTCAATTATTTTTAAATTGATAAAATATAGAAAAATAAAAAAATTAAATTAAAATAATAAAAATAATATAGAAAAGTTAAAATCACTAGTTTATTTATTAAAATCTAAATTAATGAAAATATTTTATTATAATTTTTTTTTCTTTTGCTACTGAAATAAAAATTTACTGTACTACAATAATAAATAATTAAGAAAAATAATAAAGTCACTAGTTTATTACTAGAATTTATATTAATAAAAAATATAATTTATAATATGACTCACTTTCCTTTTTAGTTTGTCTGTAAACAAATGACACATTTCTATCTTTAATAACATTTTAGCTTTAAAATATTCATTTTACCCTTAAAAAAATATAGGTACTTCTTCTCCTTCTTTACCCAACTAGTAACTGGTAACTATTTTCTAGAGTTGCATATACAATTATAAATTTGTTCTTTTTTTATTTTGTTGCTTTTGGTGTGATGTTTTTGTGGGTTTGTTTGTTTTTTCGATTTCAATCTTAAGCGTCGAACAATGAATCGATGGTGGGGTCATCGTGTTTTATATTTATGTAATTCTAATATTGATGATGTAGGTGAGTAAGAGTCGATTGCGTCTGTGATGTCTGATTCAAATTTTTTGTTGCATTTGGATGAATTGCAGAAGGTTTCTCATAGTAGTCCTAGTAAAAATAAAATAATTAAATAAGTAGACTACAATGATACCATGCTAGTATATAGATACTGTGATGGTATCATGAAGGTCTTACTGAAAGATTGAAGCAGACATCAATGATACCATGACAATATATCTATACTGTGCTGGTATTATTACGGATTGAAGCAAACCTCAATGATACCATATCAGTATATATACTGTGATGGTATCATAGAGGTCTTACTGATGGATTGAAGTAGAGATCAATGATACCATGACAGTATATAAATGTATTGTGATGGTATCCTTGAGGTCTCACTGAAGGATTAAAGAATTGAAGCAGACATCAATGATACCATGACAATATATAGTTGTACTGTGATGGTATCATTATGGACTGAAGCAAATTCAATGATACCAGGTCAACATATATATATATATATATATATATATATATATATATATATGATGTTATCATGGAGGTCTGACTGAAGGATTGAAGCAGACATCAATGATACCATATATATATACTGTGATAGTATCATGGAGGTCTCACTGAATGATGAAGCATACAATAATAATACCATGATTGTATATAAATATACTATGGTGGTATCATTACGGACTGAAGCAAACCTAATAATACCATGTCAGTATATATATACTGTGATGGTATTATGAAAGTCTCACTGAATGATGAAGCATACACCAATGATACCATGAAGGTATATAGATATATTGTGATGGTATCATTACGGATTGAAGCAAACCCAAGGACACCATGTCAGTATATATATACATACTGTGATAGTACTATGAAGGTCTCACTGAATGATGAAACATACATCAATGATACCATGATGGTATATAGATATACTATGATGGTATCATTATGGACTGAAACAAACCCAATGATACCATGTCAGCATATGTATACTGTGATGGTGTCATATTGGTCTAACTGAAGAATTGAAACAGACATCAATGATACCATGACAGTATATAGATATACTTTGATGGTATCATTAAGAAAGCAGACCCAATGATACCTACCATGTCAGTATATATATACTGCGATGGTATCATAGAGGTCTGACTGAAGGATTGCATCAGACATCAGTGATATCATGACAATATATAGATATACTGTGATGGTATCATGAAGGTCTCACTGAATGATGAAGCATACATCAATGATACCATGAAGGTATATAGATATACTGTGATGATATCATTACGGACTGAAGCAAACCCAATGATACCATGTCAGTATATATATACTGTGATGGTATCAAGGAGTCTGACTGAAGGATTGAAGTAGACATCAGTGATACCATGACAGTGTATAGATATATTGTGATGGTATCATGGAGATCTCACTGAATGGTGAAGCATAAATCAATGACACCATGACGGTATATAGATATACTTTGATGGTATCATTACGGACTGAAGCAACCATGTCAGTATATATATATATACTGTGATGGAATCATGGAGGTCTGACTGAAGGATTGAAGCAGACATGAATAATACAATGACAGTATATAGATATACTGTGATGGTATCATTACGGACTGAAGCAAATGAAAAAAACCAAAAATAAAAAAGAAAAGAGAATCAAATAAAATTACAAAAGAAAAGAAATAAATAAAATAAATAAACGAACATAAAAAAAAACCAAAAATATGAAATTAGCTTGTGGTGAAAAATAAAGAATATTATGATTTGAGAAAAAAATGAATGAACAAAAAAAGAAAAGGAAAGGAACAAGAACTAGACAAATTGAAAAACAAAGAGAAAATAAAAAATAAAAAACAAAAAAATAAAGAAAAAAAGCAGGAAAAAGAAGAAGTAGAGAAAAAAAATTAAAGAATAGATAAATAAATGAAAACAAAGGAAAAAAGAAAATAAAAGGAAAAAGAAATAAATAAATTGAAAAATAATAAATAAAAATAAAAAACGCAAAAATAAAAGGAACCAATAAAGAAAAAAAAAGAGAAAAATAAAAGCAGAAAAAAAAGAAGTAGAGAAGAAAAATAAATGAATAAAGAAATAAAGGAGAAAAAAGAAAAAAAAAGAAGAAGAAAAGGAGTATATAAAATAAAAATTGAGTGTGAATTAGATGATGGTGTAAAAAAAAAATAAAGAATAAAATAAGTTTACGAAAAAAATAAATGAACAAAGAAGCGTAAAAAGAAAAAAAAAAAGAAAAAAGGAAATGAGAATAAAATAGAAAAAAGAAAAAAAGAAAAGAAGTAGAGAAATAGAGAAATAAAAAGGAAAAGAATTAAAATGGAGATAAATAACTAAAAATACAAGGGAAGGGAACATTTTATGTAATTAGTTAGGGGACATTTTATGCAAGGAGATATTTTGTTGTAAGTAATTTGCTCATATTGGGCATGGATGTACTTTCCCCTACTAAAAATATACTCTCAAATTGATCAAGCACAAAATATTTTTCCTTAAAAATACTTTGTTGAAAATATTTTGACAAAAATGCTTTTTAACTAAATAATTTTTATAAGCTTGGTAAAACAAAGTCACCGAGTTAATATTGACAAGAAATTAATTTAGTAATATATCCGAATTTTCATTAAGACGGTTGAAAATATAAAGAACTAAAAACAAAAAGAAGTCAAAAGAATTCACTGTCTATTATATATACTAGATAAGGGTGTCCGTGCTTTGCACGGGTGTCTAATCATTATTTTCTCACGATACGTAAATAATTTTTGAGATGAGTGAGAAAGTGGATTAAATATTATCAATTTTCTAATATTCAAATGACTTATAATAATTAATTAGGGGTGATATAGTAAAATCACTTGGTTGCAGCAGGTGGGTTTGTCCCTTAATTTATTATTTTGTATTTATTTACTTTTTTTAATTAAATATTATTAATTTTCTAATACTCAAACGACTTATAATAATTAATTAGGGGTGATATAGTAAAATCACGGGGTTGAAGCAGGTGGTTGGCGCCATAATTCATCATGTTGTATTTATTTGCCTTTTTTAATTAAATATTATTAATTTTTTAATACTTAAATGAGTTAAAATAATTAATTAGGACCAAGAGGTAGAGGAACGGATAAGATCCGTCCGATCAAAGGCCTTGGACAGCCGAGATCTTTTTGGTCATACCAAAGACCCACACTTATTAAAAGGGATGATTAAATATTATCAATTTTCTAATACTTAAACGACTTATAATAATTAATTAGGGGTGATATAGTAAAATCACCGGGTTGAAGCAGGTGGGTTTGTCCCTTAATTTATCATTTTGTATTTATTTACTTTTTTTAATTAAATATTATTAATTTTCTAATACCTAAATGCGTTAAAATAATTAATTAGGACTAAGCAGTGGAGGAACAGATAAGATCCGTCTGATCAAAGGGGGAGGTGGACGGCCAAGATCGTTAGTTGTTAATTATATTACTTTTTAACGTAATGTAATTTATCATTTTGTGTCTTTTTTACTTTTTTTTAATTAAATATTATCAATTTTCTAATACTTAAACGACTTATAATAATTAATTAGGGGTGATATAGTAATATCACCAGGTTGAAGCAAGTGGGTTCGTCCCTTAATTCATCGTTTTGTACGTAATGTAATTTATCATTTTGTGTCTATTTGACTTTTTTAAAATTAAATATTATCAATTTTCTCATACTCAAACAATTTATAATAATTAATTAGGGGTGATATAGTAAAATTACGGGATTGAATCAGGTGAGTTCGTCCCTTAATTTATCATGTTGTATTTATTTACCTTTTTTAATTAAATATTATTAATTTTCTAATACCGAAATGAGGTAAAATTATTAATTAGGACCAAAAGGTGGAGGAACAGATTAGATCCGTCAGATGACGGGGTACGTGGACGGTCGAGATCCGTTTGGTCATCCAAACGGATCACCGCTTATTAAATAGGATGTAAACAATAATTTTAACCTTACCTACAATATAATTTTTTGACAAAAGGGTTCGTACCCCTTCCGATACCTAGCTGCGTCCATGGAAATTATAATGTGTATATGTTGATAAACGTGCATATAAGTTATAGCCTGTTTGATCAAACTTATTTTTTTTAAAAGTGCTTATTTTAAAAAAATGAGGTATTTGGCCAAGCTTCTGAAAAAAAATAAGTGCTTGTGAGCAGTAGAAAAAATAATTTTTCATAAGCTAAAAAAAGTAGCTTCTACCTAAAACTACTTTTTTTGAAAAACACTTTTTAGAAAATATACTTAAAGGCACTTATAAAAAGGTTGATCAAATACTAATTGCTGCTCAGAAGTGCTTTTTAAATTTATTGGCCAAACATAAATTACTTTTCACCAAAAATACTATTTTGAAAAATACTTCTAAAAAAATATTTTTCAAAAAAATCTGAATGTAGAAATTTGGCCAAACAAACTATTAAACATGAGATGTCTCACCTAAAATAAAATTGAGATGCTGAAAAGGATTTTGACAACTCATTTTCATTTATGAAAATATTATTGTGAGATTTATTGCCAAGTAAACTAGAGATTTGAACAAAATAGAAAATAATTCAATAACAACCTATAACAAACTAAAACATGAAGGAGAGACGGTTGTTCTTCTGTCACCTCTAATTTGCACTAACAATCATAGATAGGAAAAAAAAAAATATCTGTTCCCATTGTAGGAAAAGTTTTATAAATCTGGTGTTAAATATCACCTCATTCTTTTTCCTTCTTTTTACAATTTTGGCCTGACATTATCACAATTATTTTTACTTACCAAGAATTTAGAGATTTAGAATTTCAAGCATTAGAATAAATTATTCATATATATATATACTACCTCCGTCCATATTACTTAGTTGGTCATCTTTCAAAAAATAGTTGTCACATATTAGTTGGTCACCTTACTAAATCAAGAAAACATTAATTAAATTTTTTTCATATTATCATTGCAATTAATTCTTTTTGAAAGTGTTCACAATTATTTGTAAGTTTTCAAGAAATTTTTAAGGGGGTGAATTAATAAAATTACCTTTATATTTATGATTTCTTAATATGCGTGTAAAAAAGAAAATGACCAACTAATATGGAACGGATGGATTACCTTATAGAATGGACAAGGCAACTTACCACCTAAAAGTGAGAGACCATGAATTTATTTGGAAAATATGTTCGAGCCTCAAATATAGACATGTCAATTGTCACCAATCTTTGTTATAAATAAAACATTAAAAAAGAGAAGACTAGTCCTTTTTGCTTGTGAGAGAGGGAGTGCTATTTGAGTTTTAGGTAAGAAGTATCCATTGCAATATTCATGTTATCTTTTAGTGCTATTTGAGATTTAGTAAGAAGAAGCATATATCCATTGCTATATTCATCTTACCCTAAGAAGAAGCATATATCCATTGCTATATTCATCTTACCCTTTAGTATTATTTAACAGTGTGTTTGGCACGAAGGATTTTTTTTTTATTTTAAAAAAAGTACTTTTCAGAAAAATAAGTGGTTTCTTAATTATATTTGTTATGTTGAGTATGCAAGCAAAACTTATTCTAAAATCATTTATATGTAGAGGTGGGAGTGACCGTAGGAGTGTAGATATGCAGGATACAAGGGTGGGGACTGGGGTGGAGATAAGATGTGTTAGAAAGTGGGGAGGACACAATCAATTGCGGAATTCCACTTGGCAAAACTTATTTTCTCTACTTTCACTGGAGAAATCATTTTCCTTATTTTTAAGAAATTTATTTTTTCAGAGAAAAAATATTTTCAAAATTTTTGACCAATTAAACATAAAAAAAATTTAAAATAATTTTCAAAAAAATATTTTCTTCTAACCGAACACACCCCAAGTTCGTGTCACTTGACATAATGAGTGAAAATGTTGGTCCCCCCTTGAGAACATACAAGGGAATAATGCTCTATCAAGTGACATGTCAAAAATTACTCACCATAAAATCTGATAAAGAAAATTAATTCCAACCTGGTGTCCTGTAATTACATTAAGTTTTTGCATGAATTGCCTTTACTATTGAGTGTTCTTTAATTTTTGTCCCTCAAAGTTGTGTTCTTTAATTTTTACCTTTATTGCTCATTCAATGATAATTTGTGGGCCAAAGTACCTTAATTATGACCTAATTTCGCTAGACAAATTTATTTTAGAGAATGTTTGCCTTGAGGCATAAGTTCTGCGGTATTTGATTCGTAGACAAGATTTTTAAAGAACTTTTTCCTTGGGGCGTAACTTCGGCCACTGAACTTATGCCCTGTGGCGTAAATTGTGCCACTGAACTTATGCTTTGAGCATAACTTGTGCCATTGAACTTATGTCTTGGGGCATAGCTTGATCTACTAAACTCTTACCTTGGGGCATAACTTGTGCCTTGAACTTAATTTCTTTTGCCTTCAGGCATAACTTGTGCCACTGCACTTATGTCTTCGGACATAACTTGTGCGTTGAGCATAATTCTTTTGCCTTCATGCTTAACTTGTGCTATTGCACTTATGCCTTGGGGCATAACTTGTGCCTCATGCATAATCTTTTCTGCCTTGGGGCATAACTTGTGCGACTGAATTTATGTCCTGGGGCATGACTGATGTCATCGAATTATGTCTGGGTATAACTTTAACTGAACTTATGTCTTGTAAATTTTCTTTTGCCCTGCGATTCTTTTCGCTGTCAGGAGCATTTTTGGCTATTCTTTGTTACTTAAAGCCTTGAAGGGTAAAAATTAAATACAGCAATTTTAAGGGATAAAAATTAAAGATTATTCCAAAATAAGGACATTTTTGTGAATGACCCTAATTACACTGGGTCCCCGACTAAATTCAATCGTGTCGTGTAAGGCCCATTAAAAAGGTCTCCTTGTTAGGATGTTTTTTCAGATTCATGGTTAGAAATCAAGATTTATCATCAAAGGTAGAGGGATTTCATCTATCCTACTATAATTCTTAATGGTAAACTCTATAAAATTACCATCCCATCCACATGCGCATGCAGATCTAAGGAGGCGGGAGGGTGTTCACCCAAGCCTCATCGACAAAAAGTTAATGTATATATAAGGGTTTTTTTTAATGCATATATACAAAATTTTAATCCCCTTCACACAAGATTAGAGGTTGACTCATTGATTTAGGGGTGAATTCAAAATTCACTTGTTCCAAGTTCAAATCACGAGCATTACATTTTTATTTTTCGAACCCCCCTTAGTGAAAATTTTAGATCCACTACTGCCCATCTATCCTAATTATGCAATCTTGTTTGACTTGGTACGAAATTTAAAAACAAAAGAATTTTCTCTTAGAATTTATGGTGTAAAACAAGCCATAAACATTTGTGCGGCTATAAATAATCTTATTAAGGATAAATGAGAATTTTATAGTTGAATTGTTTCAAGATTTATAAATATACAAAACATGATCAAAAATATCATTTAACTATGTGAAATTGAATAAAATGTCCCCCATCAATAGTTTAGTCCAAAAATACCCTTGTTGTTAATAGTTTGACTCAAAAATAACCCTATTGTTAACATCGCGGGCCTGTTTGAGCCAAACTATTAACAACAAGGACATTGTTGGACCTATTAAAAATTATTATTTTTAAAGAACGTTTTTTTTTTGTTTCTTTTCATTTAAAATCTCTTTAACAAAAAAAAAAAGTGGGAAGTATTTTTTTTCTTCTTAACCTCATTTTATCAATTAATATATGTTTTCGTTCATTTTATCAATTAATAAATTATCTTTCGCCCTTCGCATTCCATGTATAGGTCGTAGTCAGAGTGCAAGAAGGGTCTAGGAGCCCAAATGCATAACAAGTTGTATCCATAACATTATGAGAGTTGAGTTTCTAACCACCACTTATCGTGACGTCCGTCAACATGGACTCTGATAGAGGGTCAACCTGTTTGTTCGCACCACTATGGCAGCCACACGTACTATGGCTTCAGCCCTTTACTTTTTTTCACGCAACACTTAGTTTGCCTAGGCTTACGAATTTAGAAAGACGCACTCACATACAGGAACAAGTCCCAACTTTGTATTTAACTCGTGCCACAAAGAAGAACACAAATCAGCCTTACAAAAATCTGACTAACACAGCCAAACTTTCCATTAAGACAGCCTGCCTATGCTTATTTATAGGCCACAACTTCTTTCACATGGCAAGTACATGCACAACACATGCCCTTATCCTAATTCAGTTGACATCCCCAACTGATAGGCCTAATCTAAAATTCGAATTACAATCAGCAACAAATCCAAGCCACATGTCCAGGGCTGTTGTAACTGTCCAACTGTCATCATGTACAAGGCACATGCCCAGTGCCAGCACATCCTTGGCAGTACTTGTGCCAATTTCGCACCTGGGTGTCTATGCACTCGCCCATGCCACTGCCTTGTCAGCACCCAAGCCGCCCTGCTTGAGCCATGTCTAGCCCAACTTTTCTTACCTTAGCCATGCCTCCGCAACATGACTTGCCTTAGCCTAAATCAGCCTTAACATTGTTTCGCCTTAGCTTACCAGCCCTTGTCATGCCTTAGCCACGCCACTGCCAAGGTCTTGCCATGCCCTGTCGACACGCGCCATGCCCACGCCGGTAAACTGGCCTTAAGCAAACCTAACATTTGCCCTCACTATTTGGTCTTGTCTAGGTTGATCATGTAAATCTCTAGCCAAGCTCAAGTCATTCGAACCATCAAGCTGGGGGTCTAACAAACTTCCCCCACCAGATGAGCTCATCGTCCTCGACGAGGTAGAATCTAAGTAGGCATTGATCTCATCCTCAAACTGCCACAATGATGAACCTTTTTCCCAAGTAGCATCACACACTTGTTTGCCCTTTCATTAAACCAGAAATTCTGTTCGCTTGTTCTTCTTGCCTTGCCCCAAAGTCCGGTGATCCAAGATCTTTTCAATCTTCTCTTCATACTGCTGTCGCACAATAGGAGGAGCATATCTTGTAGCTGACCTTGCTGTATATTCAGCATCTTGATGAAAAGGCTTTAGAAAACTCACATGGAAAGTAGGGTGGATTTTTAGCCTTTCCGAAAAATTCAACCGGTAAGCTACCTCACCTGCCCGTTCTATCACTTCAAAGGGTCCATCATACTTTGAAATCATTCCACGATGAATCGTCTGGCTACTTATTTTCTTTCATATTTGGGGAGTAAGCTTCAGTAACACTTTGTCCCCAACCTGGAATTCTAAAGCACGCCGATGCCTGTCAGCATACTTCTTCATTCGCTTTGCTGCCTTTCTCAAGCTATCCTGTGCTTTATCTAACAACTCTTGCTTGTGTCGTGCATACTTGTAGGCAGCAGGGTACTTGCCCTCTGTTTTGGATCTAGCGTCTTCCAGTGGCGTGTTAGGCTGCATGCCCAACACTAGTTCAAAGGGGCTCTTCTCAGTAGCTGACGACCTATGCAGATTATAACAAAACTGCACACTGTCTAACAATTCCACCTAATTCTTCTGACTTGAAGTCACATAATGCCTCAAATATTCTTTAAGCAGATGATTGATTCTTTCGGTCTGTCCATCTGTTTGTGGATGATTCGTTGTTGAGAATTTCAGTTCAGTACCCATCATATTAAATAATGCAGTCCAAAATCGGCCTATGAACCTAGTGTCTCGATCACTCACAATGTCAAGTGGAACACCAAAATGCTTCACCACAAACTTATAGAATAATTCAGCAGCTATCTCAGAAGAACAAAGGGTAGGAGCAACAATGACAATAACATACTTTGAAAACCTGTCAACCACCACCATGATTGATGCTTTGCCATAAACCTTTGGAAACCCGCTAATGAAATCCATAGAAACATAAGTCCAAGGACGTTCTGCAACAGGTAGAATTTGCAGCAACCCAGCTTCTTTCTTCCTTTCAGTCTTGTCAAGTTGACAAACAAGGTAAGACTTTACATAGGTCTCAATGTCATCTTCCATTTTTGGCCAGAAATAATTTCGGGACAATAATGTCATCATTCTTTCAACACCTGGATGACCAGCATGGAAAGGATCATGTGTATCACTTTGAGGAGTTTTCAACTCAACCTATCACTTTGAGGCACAACGATTCTCTTCCCCCCCCCCCTTAAAATACAGCAGATCGTCCTCGATCCAATACCGTCTAACTGTCCCCTCTTTGACTTGATCCATCAATTTGATGTATAATGAATCATATGCAACACTAAACTTTATCTTATCTAAGAAATCAGATTCAAGTCTAGTGAGCGTATAAACTGTAGCAAATACCTCTTTGTAACTTAAAGCATCCGCCACAACTCATAAACAAACAACTCAACTTGTCAGAAACACCTCTTTATTGTACTTCAACAAACATTAACTCAGTTCAAGTACCATATGGACCACACAAGGATAAAAAAATAACAACAACAATGTAACCAGGTTCACTCAAGGAACCATCAAACTCTTCAATACCGTGTACACACATTCTATGGGTCTTATATATGCCAACTAGCCATGACCTACAAGGGACGAGCTCAGTACATGTACCAGATAATCTAGACAACTAGTGTTTGGCCCCTTATCCCAATCCAAATCGTATACCATCCTTACTCCAATGTTCCCGTCCTTATACTCCCTGAAATCCACCAATTTTGTGACGATCAATCTTTATCGCTTTATCTTACAACATCAAACAATACCATAACATGTACAATTACATAATGAGATAATTCAACCGCACTTGCTTATCAAAATAACTCCATTTTACATAATCTCATTACAGGTGATCAATTACCAACTTTTATTTACATCTAACAAGTTCAACATTCAATAGCATGCATTACATCAAGTAGACAAACAAACAGTCAACATGCACACATAAATCAACTTGAGTTTTAACTCCAATTCAACCATCACCAACCTCAATCCAAGCCCTACAATGCTCTAACGAATTTGAGCCTTGCCTTTTCTTGAAGCTTCGACTTGACTTTGGTCTAAAAACAACACATAGAACACTAATCAAACAATATTATAAAAATTTTAAGGATTATAACCTAATCCCATAATCCTAAGATCAAATTCACGAATCATTCCCTCATCCTAGGGTTTTTCTACCTTCGTTCCACTTCAGTTCCATCAATTTCAGTACATTTACAAGGGTACATGCTAGCATAATAATTGAAACATAACAACCCTTGAACAAAACCCAAGGCTTTAAACCTCTCTTCACTACTTTGCACCAGGAAATTCACCTAGATCAAGTTAATTCCTCCGCTATGATCAAAACCTAGAGATTCTACAGATTAATTAATGAAAATCTAGTTAAATAGGTGGAATAACTTACCTCAACTATGAAAATTGACTGGAAACTGATAGGATTTGCCCATGTCACGACCCATTTTCTGAGTCATGATGGCACCTACCATAACCCACGGGTAGGTAAGCCAAACCGTAGTCCGAAACGACAAGTAATGGGCTAAAAGGCGGAAGACGAGCTAAATACCAGGAAATAAGCATAAAATAAGATCGAAGGCTATATACGTATAAATACGATGCTAAAATTCCCAACAAAAAAAAGAAAGAACAAAAGAAACATCCCATGACCTAGTAAGGCCAGTACAAGAGCCATTAATCAAAAGAATAAGAGTACTAGTAGTAGCAATATACAAATTGTCTCGAATATAAAGACTGTCCCAAAATCTAGGAAGTAGAAGGGATTAGCTCCGACTTTAAAAGCTCACCATATCTCGATATCCTGTAAGCAAGTTGGAAGGAATATCAGCAATGACAGCTATGTCACAACCTAATTTCTTAAGTCATGATGACACCTACTATATCCCATTAGTAGGTAAGCCAACCCGTAGTCCGGAATAACTAGTAACCGACTACCAATAGAAATAAAGGAAACAATGGAATAAATATAATAACAAGGCTAATAATAATCTCAAAACCTGGTGGAGCCAGTACAAGAGCTTCTAATACAACAAGAGTACAAGTGAAATACAGGAAAGGTGTATATATACAAGTCGCCTCTGACACAACATAGAGAACAGTCTAACAATAAGAGGGAGAGTAGGGATACTCCAAAATGTCAGGAGCTCACCCCAAATCTCCGATCCATAGCTGCTCCGTACGATACACACATCAACGACAATAACTCGTACTATAACCTGCAGGCTGTAGAAGTGTAGTATGAGTACCAAACATGTGGTACTCAGTAGGCATTAGCCAACTGAGCTCCAGAAATAATGCAAGCATAAATAACATGTAAGGCATAAATGCACTACAGTCAACGATCCAGGAAAACCAAGCATAAAGGTGCTAACGGGGCAATAAGGATACAGTATCCTATTCTAGCAGTAATTATGGACTAAAGTGCAATACCATATATCACTGGCCAATACACAAATGAAGAATGAAAGAAGGATATATAATAGTAGTACAAGACCAAAGGATACATATACAGTGTAAATAGATAAGGAAAGAGAGGGATATATAGTGATACTATACATATAACAATACATATAGGGCTATCTCAAGGATAACTACCTGAAAGAGTTAACCTAACATGTCGGGGTACCTAGCCAAGTAAAGGAGTTACACTAGTATCATCAAGCCTTTACCCAAAGGGGGTGACTAATCGTGGGATAAATAATATAACTCACCGAGAAGATAAAGAAAATAGAAACGTACCTTCAATCTTAGGTACCAGTCCACAACCAACCTGCCACGAACTAACCATAATTACCAATAATAAAGTAACCTTCTAGCCAGGACAGACAAGATACCTAACCGAGCCCCCATAAGCCCGGAAGATTCACGAAATCACTTAGCAAACAACAACCATATCCTGTACCTATACAGCCCCCCATAATACCTATAGATACAAGTACCAAACAAGCATACTGGTGATAGGCAATGCATATGAATGGATGAATGCAACATAAATCGAAATGCCATAACCCTATCGTAGACACTAGACTCGAACCGTTTCCATAACCTCAACCCTTAAGTACCAAGTACCATACCATACCAAGTATATATACCTCTTCCAGCTCACTTAGCTCACAAAGGTAGGACCTATGACGACCATCCTTCTCCGGCATGACGGCTCTGGGATGCAGGGGACCCCTAGGGGATTCAAAAAATCTGTATACACTGCCTGGTCCCAATCCAAGACTTCCAATAATCATCATAATCCATCTACTCCATCGAACTCAAACCGCGACTAAAAGGATGTAAATCCATAAATCCATTGCCTGAGATCATACTCGGGACTAAATCATCATAATCATGTATAAAGGGTCGGAATATCCCTTGATCAAAATAAATAATTGTGGTAAAATGCCTGGATAAATAATGGACCGGAATCAATCTCGGTCGAAGTTCTAAAACCTCTTATTTAGTTCCAAAAGCTCATAATCTAGTAAATAAGGTGGTACAATTCCCATTATAAAACAATTCATATTTAAAGTGAAAAGTGGGAATAAATCCCTTTTTGGAAATAGTAGTAAAATTAAGGTTTGGTTGGAATCGTACCTCTAAGTGAGCATGAATGCCCCTAAAAGTATGCATGCCATCACCAGTATCCAAACAAAACCTCTATAAGTGCCAAAGCGTATGTAATCTAGAACCATGTCCCCTTTAGGGATAAAATACTCACCTGAAGTCCAACTGACATCGTAACCACGGCCTCGGGCCCAATAATACATAATCGACATAATAATGCCTCATAACTCAAAAAACTATGGTAAATGAGGGCGTAGAGTCACTAAAGGATTTAGTCGGGGCAAATACTACCCAATTCACTAAGTCTAATGGTAAACCTTATACTAAAGGATCTTTAATCATCAACTATGGTCATCATGCTTATAATCAAGGGTAATAGGATTCTATGACCATAACAAGCAATCTATGTTAAGGTTCGGAAAACACTTATACCCCAAATTTCCTAAATAGGCTAAGTCATAATTTACTAGTCATAATCATATCCTATAATCCCTACCTAGCATGCAATCTATACTATACACAATCTCATAAAGGAAAGTAGAAAGAAGCCTACCTCAACGCCGAACCACAATACTTGAATCATCCACAACTCGTCTGTCCTTGATCCACGATCCTGAATTAACTTCACACTATCAAAATAGTAACCTACACGTCATTACAAATAAAACGATACCCATATTGCAATATAATACTTCGGGTCCAAAATCGAGTAAAAAATGAACCCATGGGGCCCGCTAATGGAATTCCAAAATTGAATCTGTCACGAAGTCCCTCGAAGGACAAGGAATGTGTGCTCAAGAGTTGAGCACAAATGGGGCACAAATTGAGGCTCAAATCAGCCCCCAAAGCCGGGAATCTAAACCTAAAATCAAGAATTAAATGGATTTTGGGATGAAATCTTACAAAGGAATTAACGAGAAATGATCACTTCATCATCCCTCACACATCCCAAACTCCCACTTATGATTTCCAGTTCTTATGCTCACAATGCCATTAATGGCGATTTGGGACTTGGAAAATGAGAGAAAATAGCGGAAGAGGGAAATATATACTGCCAGGGATCGTGGAGACCAAGGCTGCAAATGTGAAGACCAAGATTATTTACCCTTCGTGAAAGCGGCCAAAGGGTTACGAATGTAAAGACGAAGGAGATAGACCATTACGAACACGACAATGAGGACCGTGATCGCGAAGAAGGGGAAAAGGTTGGGTCGGGTCGACCTCTCATCGCGAACGCATAGGTCAATGACTTGACCCTTCGCGAACGAAGTCAACTCCCTGTGAACGTGAAGAAGAAGGGTGCCTGGCACCAGATGCTGAACATCAGCATCTTCACTAAGTCCTCACGGACTTCAATTGGGGGTTCAGGATTCGTTCGAATCCGATGCTCGCAAATGAACTATGCTACCATACCAAATTTGATATTTCGGATTCAATAGAACTATCAAAATTTCCATCCGAGGTCATTTCAATTAAATATGGGCCCCACACCTATAGTTTCATTTTTCACCAAATCTACCTAATAGCCCAAAATGAGTCAGGAAGCCTCGGGACCTCGACCAAGGGTTCCCTAGCCTAAAATCAATGTTTCAAAGCTGATGGCGCTGTCGGAATTCTCATCTGAGATCATTTACTAAGAGTTTTGGCTCGAGACCAAATCCTTAATAGTAAAAGCTCCAAAATAGGGAAATGAGTCTAAAACCTAAACAAACTGTCCAATAACCTAACCGACAGTTTTGGCAAGTCATAAATGATTTGTAGCCATTGTGGGAAGGCTTAGAACACCAAAATGCATGAAAATTGAGAAAATGACCTGGAGGGTCATTACAAGCTAGTACTCGAATCTGTACTAGAAAATGATGCAGAAGTGCAGTATGAGTACAAAAACAACGGGTACTCAGTAGGCATCATCGACCGACTAAGCTAAATCATAATAAAAGCATAATAAAATGCGAGAATGTAAGCTAAGTCAAGGAGAAAGGGGAAAACCTGAGATCATGCTCCAACACAGGAAAATAAATAATTAAACACGCGATACCAAAATTAAAGTAAACTAATTATAACCTAACTAGGCCCACAGAAGATTAAAAGGTGCAAACAAGAGAAGACTAATCCAAACAAACCCCCATAAGCCCGATGGATACAATCAAGAGGAGATCTATAGACACTAAGCGTGATATAACCAACCAGTACTCCCATATCCGTGAAACCATTCGTACTACGCAATATCGAACTCAAACCGAATTTGTAATACCATAGATGAACCATAAAGTGCCAGACTCGAACCGGTATTTAACACCATAACCATATCATAGATGCCTGACTCGAACCGGTCTTTAATTATACCATAAATAAATAGTAGAAGGCCGGACTTGAATTGATATAATAATGTAAAGTCACAATGACTAGCCTAGCCCCGAACTAGGTGAATGCTATATAGCCTAAGGTTCAAGATTAACTATAATAATGCAAACGAAGGGATCCTAAGTCTTCAAGGAGCTAAAAGAGATTTCACAATCTAAAAGAGGGCCGGCGGGGCCTGCTCCTAACCCGAAAGTCCATACTAAGGCGATTACTACCCGAAGATGACTAAGTCTTCAAATTCCACTACAAGGTAGTACATAAGTCTAAATAAAGCCTAAAAGTATCATTTGACTTAAAGGAAGGGGAAAAGGATCGATTCTACCTCCGAAACGGCTCACAAATCGATCAAATAAACCAAACTTCACTAACTAAGTAACCAAATCGTAATTTCCAACCCAAAACTATCACAATACCATACTAATACCATAATAAAGCTCAATCTATAAGCAAGGTAAGCCTAGCCTACCTGGATGCCGAAGGATGCTCAATAAAGTCTGCTAAATTGGGGCTTTTCCTTTCCAAGAAGCCTCCACACAATGCCACGCTATCAAAATAACAATCTACTCATTAATATGAGAATAATGATACCCGTATTGCATATAAATACTTTGGATCCAAAATCGAGCTAAAAATCTATGTGGGGTCTGCTTACGAAATCATAAATTTGAAACCGTCAAAATGTCCCTCAAGGTTTATTTACCCTCAAGAATGGGTAAATTCAAAGCTCCAAAATATCCAAATTCAACCCACAAATGAATTAGGGATTTAAACCTAAAACGAAGAATTTATCAAAAAATTAAAAGGAACTTACAAGGATTAAGACGAGGAAAAAGGCTTCGACGAAATTTCCAACCTCCCTTGATCTCCCAAGAATCGCCCCCTCTCTCTCTCTTGGGATTTTAATGCCCAACACTTAGAGAATAACGAGAGAAAAATTGGTGAAAAGGATATAAAATGTACTGCAGGTACCGCTAAAGTGGCAGTCCACCGCTAAAGCGGTCCGAAAAATTGGACTGACCTCCGCTAAAGCGTACAGGTGACGCTTAAGCGCACCCCGCTAAAGCGGTAAGGTCTCTGCTTAAGCAGACCATCGGGGACTAGTACCCAGTTGCTAAAGCGGTGCCCAAGCCACTAAAATGGCTTCTACTTAAGTGGCCAAAGGCCCCCACTTAAGCAGTCACACCAACTGAAGCAGCATCAACACTTGGCAATATTTTGCCAAGTTTACAATGGAACCTCGGGATTCATGTGGAACCCCGTGAATGCAAACAAACTACGCTATCCTACACAATTCAACATTTCAGACTCAACGACGCAATCAAAATTTCCATCCGAGGTCATTTTGATGAAATGTGGACTCCACACTTAAATGGTCGTTTTCATCACTTTTCACCCAATAGCCCAAAACGAGTACGGAGGCCTCGAAACTCGGACCAAGGGTCCCCCTAGCCTAAAATCAATATTTTGGAGCTGATGGAACTGTCAGAATTAGTATACAATGTCGTTTACCTGAAGTTTATGCCTGGTAGCCAAATTTGAACAGTGAAGACTTCAAAACAGGAAATTGGCTCTAAAAATCAAACGAACTGCCCGGTAACCGAACTGTCAGCTCCAGCAAGTCATAAATGACTTGGGGAAGCTATGGGAAAACTCTAAACACTGAATTACTATGGAAATACAGAAAATGACCTGGAGGGTCATTACAGCCCAAAATAGGCCTCCTCTAACCTTAAATGAGTTTTGAATGAAAATAATATTTTAAGTCTAAAAACTTCTAATTTGCTGCACATGACCCGCTCTAGCGACCCAATTCTCGCTATAGCAGGATCTGCCCGCTATAGCAGGACTGATCAACTTTGACTTTTGCTATAAAGGGAAAATTCTCACTTTAGCGGGACTATGATAGAGGCCTACCTCCTGCTATAGCATCGTAGGTGAGGTAAAAAATTCTGCAGTCCCAGATTTAGCCAATTTTACAATATACTCTCAAATTTCAACCTCCCAAACTAACCTCTTTATGTCAAACACTATATCTAAAGTTTCACTAACCCAAATTTAATTTCAAAAGTTTTTACGAACTCTCTACCCTCTTGGATACCGCATTATGATCTTAAATCATAGAATCATCAACCTATACATTACCGGATTTACCTAGACCACACCATACTTGGAATTCATTCAAGACTAGACTAGCCTAAAATTTTTAACACTTTATCCGGAGAGAATCTTAATTCAAATTTTTGTATGTTAAGATATACCATAACAACGAAAAGGTTCATTACAACAAATACTAATTTAGCCACCGTTCAGCCCCGATGATAAATCAAGAAAAAGAAGAGAAAACTGACAAGTGAAAGTACCTGAATCCTCAAACAAGTGAGGGTATTTATTGGGCATATCCAAGGAAAACTACCAAGTGAAAGTACCTAAATCCTTAAACAAATAAATATACTTGTTGCGCATATCAGAATCAGTATCCCAAGTGGTCTCCTCAACAGGATGGTGCTTCTACTAGACTTTCACAGATCTAATTTCCTTGGTTCTCAGCTTTCAGACATCTCGATCAAGTATCACTACCAGTTCCTATTCATATGAAAGGTTTTTATCAAGAAATACCGTGTCCCAATGAATAATGTAATCATCATCCCAGTGGTATTTCTTAAGCATAGAGACATGGAACATCGGACGGACTCTCGATAAACTTGGGGCCAACACAAGTTTGTAAGCCACCGGTCCCATATCATTATGAATTTTGAATGGACCAATATACCTGGGGCTAATCTTGACAGTCTTACCAAACCGCATCACTCCCTTCATGGGAGACACCTTCAATAACAAATTTTCACCCAGCTTAAAGTACATGTCTCTCACTTTGCTATCGACATTTTCCTTTTGTCGACTTGAAGCTATCAACAACTTATCCTGAATAAACCTCACATTATCTTGAGCATCTTCAACCAGGTTTGTACCCAAAGGTTTCACATCACCCACTTCAAACTATCCTATGTGTGATCTACATCTCCTCTAATAAAATGCCTCAAATGGGGCCATGTCAATACTAGAATGATAATTGTTGTTGTACGTGAATTCACACAATAGTAAAAACTGATCCCAATGGCTCCCAAAGTCAGCTACATATGCTTGAAGTATGTCTTCCAGCACCTGAATGGTCCTCTCAGACTGCCTGTCAGTCTGAGGATGAAATATAGTGCTAAGATCAAGCTTCATGCCCAACTCCTCATGCACTTTGTGCCAAAAAATAGAGGTAAACTACATACCTCTATCGAATATGATGGATACTGGCACCCCATGCAACCGTAAAATCTCCTTCACATAAATTTTGGCTAACTTTTCTGAATTATAGTGCATCTTAACCGAAATTAAATGGGCGGATTTTGTTAGCCTATCCACAATGACCCAAATTGAGTCATAATGTCCCAAGGTCTTACGAATACCCACCACGAAATCCATAGAAATTCTTTCTTACTTCCACTCGAGAATGGGCATCATCTGAAACAAACCTGCGGGTGCCTTTGATGTTCATATTTCAATTGTTGAGAGCTCTGAAACTTGGCCACATTCTCTACTAGATCTTTCTTTATTCAGGGCCACCAATAGAGCTGTCTTAAGTCACGATACATCTTGGTTGCACCCAGATGTTTAGAGTATTTAGAGACATGAGATTTCTCTAATAATCTAGGAATCAAATCATCAACTCGAGGTACACACACATGCCCCCTCATCCTTAGCATGCTACTAGCATCAAGTATGGATTCTTGGGCCTCACCACACACCATCTTGTTTCGAATCTTGTTCAACTTCATATCTTCAAACTACTTAGCCTTAATTTGATCAAGGAATGTCGACCTTGCCTCAAAACTAGCCAACACTTCACCTCTTTCGGACACCCCAAACTGCATAAACTCCATTGTTAGAGTCTGAATCTCTCTAGCTAAAGGTTGCTTTGTTACTCTCAAACAAGCTAGACTTCCTATACTTAAAGATTTTCTTCTCAATGTATCTGCCACCACATTGCCTTTTCCTGGATGATACTGGATGGTAACATCATAATCTTTTAGTAACTTCATCCGTTGCATATTCCTCAAATTCAAGTCTTTCTGAGTGAATACATGTTGTAAACTGCGATGGTCTATGAAAACCTCACACTTGACACCATAAAGGTAGTGTCTCCATAACTTAAGTGCAAAAATCATTGCTGCCAGCTCCAAGTCATGAGTTGGATAATTCCTCTCATGGACCTTTAGTTGCCTTGAAGCATAGGCTGTCACATTCTTATCCTGCATCAACACAGCACCTAAGACAGAATGTGAAGAATCACAAAACACTATAAAATCCTTACCTTCAATGAGCAAAGCAAGGATGAGAGTTGTGGTCAAAAGAGACTTGAGCTATTAAAAGCTCTCTTCACATTTGTCAGACCAGACAAAAGGTACTTTCTTCTGAGTCAGTCTTGTCAAGTGAGTAGTAATAGAAGTAAAGTTCTTGGCAAATCTCTGATAATAACTATCCAGACCCATGAAGCTACAAACTTCAGTTACAGAAATAGGTCTAACCCAGCTCCTAACAACATCAATCTTCTGGGAATCCATCATTACCCCCTTTTTAGAAACCACATGCCCTAAAAAGGACACAGACGACATCCAAAACTCACACTTTGAGAATTTTACATAAAGCTTCTTCTCTCTCAAAATATCTAAGACTATGCGCAAATGTCCTGTATGATTCTCTTTACTCTTAGAGTAAACCAAATGTCATCAATAAATACAATAACAAATGAATCCAAGAAAGATTTAAAGATACCATTCATTAAACTCATGATGTTGTCGGTACAGTAGTCAATCCAAAAGACATCACTAGGAATTCGTAATGCTCATAACGAGTCCTGAAAGCTATTTTAGGAATATCCTTAGGCCAGATCTTCAACTGATGATACTCTGACCTCAAATCTATCTTGGAGAACATTGAAGCACCCTACAAATGGTCGAATAAATCGTCTATTCTGGGCAACAAGGACTTATTTTGGATGGTTACCTTATTCAACTGTCGATAGTTTATACACATCCTCATACTACCATCTTTCTTTTTAACAAGCAACACTGGAGCACCCTAAGAAAAAGCACTATGATGAATGAAACCCTTAGCAAGCAACTCCTGCAACTGAGTCTTAAGCTCTCTTAAATTAGTTGGAGCCATCCTATAGGGAGGAATATAGATGGGGTGAGTGACCAACTTTAAATCAATGCAAACATCTATATCCTGATCCAGAGTCATACCAGGCAAGTCAGTAGGGAACACTTCTTGAAACTCACATACCACAGGAACTGACTCGATAGATGGGACCTCTATATTAGCATCCCGAAGGTGTTCTAAGAAAGCTAAACAACTCTTCCCCACTAACATTTTAGCACGAATGAAAGATATGATTTCACCAGACCATGCTTATAGACACCTTCGCGTTCTAACTTATCCATTCCTGGCATAACTAAGGTCACAGTCTTAGCATTACAATTCAGAATAACATGATACGGGAAAAATCAAGTCATACCCAAAATAATGTCAAAATCTAACATATCCAGAATCACTAAATCTGGCCAAGTCGAAAAACATATAAACATCACAGACCAAGCGCAATACACTTGGGTCACTACCACAGAATCCCCTACTAGAGTAGAAATATAAATATGGGAATCAAGCATATATAAACCAAGTCTAAACCCAAGGAAAATTTAATAGACACATAGGAAAAAGTAAAACCTAGGTCAAACAAGACTGAATCCAATCTTTCACAGACAAGAATGGTACATATAATGACTACATCTGAATTTTCTGCCTCCGATTTACCCGAGAATGCATAATATTAGGCTCTATAATAAATCTGAGCAACCTCTCTAACAGGATATGCACCATCTTTACTTGCATTACCACCGCCTTGATTGCCACTATGACCCACCTGATAATCTCTAGTCCTGCTATATGGACGACATCTACCAGTTCTATAGCCTCCTCTGCTGGCCAGAACGATAGCTTTGGACTACTGCTGGCCCTGAACAACCGACTACCTACCATCAGGACAGTTCCTCTTGAAATTCCCAACACTGCCACAGGTGAAACAATCTTGGTCCAATGAGGACCAGTTAGCAGAAGAATATGAAGCCTCTTAGCTTCCCACACCTGATGTCTGCTGAGTGGTCCCTGATGGACACCCTATAGAAACTGGCAAAGCTGACTGTATTAGACTTTCTGGGTAGGCTTGAGAACTATGGCCTCTAGAGTAAGATCCGCTAAAGTTGCCTACATTTTGGGCCTTCTTCACCGACATCTTTGCATAACCAACCTGTTTGATACCCTCTACTTTCTTTACAAAGTCAGACACCTAATTAAAGGTCTTTCATGAAGAAGTCATTTGCAATGTTGAAACTTGTAAGTTAGTATTCAAATCTTTCACGAAGAGCCGAATCCTCTCCTCTTCCATATCAAGCAACTGGTGACATATCTGGACAAGGCATGAAACTTAGCCTCGTAAGCTTCAACAATAATATTGCCCTGCTCAAGGGAGAGAAATTTATCCTTTTGCTTGTTATGCAAGGTGTGTGGCACATACTTCTCTAAAAACAAGGTAAAAAACTGAGTCCATGTTAATAGAGGTAAAGCTAAAGACCGACACTCCACATAATCCCTCCACCACTGCTTAGCATTACCTTGCAGTTGGAAGTCATAAACTCTACTCTATGTTACTCCATAATACCCATCTTGTGCAGGCTCTTATGACAATCTACAATGAACTCAAAGGCATCCTCTGTCTTAGAACCAAGGAAAGATAGGGGTTTCATCTTCAGAAACTTACATAACATATCATTCTCAGTTGGGTCATAATAGCACACAATACCGGATGAGGAAAAATTTCTATCCTAGAAAGCTCATTTATTGTAGGGGCTACCGCAGCAGTATGTTGCGCCTCCAGATGTTGGTGAACTAGCACTGTAGGCGTGGCCCCAGTATCGACCAGCCCACTCAGAAAACCAAAAACCTGCTGAATAAGCTCAAAAGACAACTATGGAGGGGTTGCACATCCCAGAATTAGTGCGACCTCCTCCTGCCCTGGAATCTCCTCATTTATAACCTCATCATAATGATCCTCAGGCGGGGGATGTGACTCAGATCTCTACCTGGCTAGATTGGCTGCAGCTTGAGCTCCACCCTGGAGGGTGCTGCCCTACCTCTTCCTCTTTCTCTACCCCTTACGCATCCTAAACCTCTGCCTGTGGGTTCTGTGGCTGGAGAAGCTGGTGCGGGGACTCGTGCTTTAACTCTGTTTGTTCTCCTATTCACCATCTGCGAAACAATAGAGTAAAGAGGTCACATACTAATTTAGGTCACTAGATACCAATTAAAATCAAGTCATAGCACTAAAGAAAGAATAAAGTGAAGTTTTCCTCAAGTCTCATAGCCTCTCGAAGAGAAGTACAGATGTTTTCATACCGTTCAGCAAGACTCTACTAAACTTATTTTGGTACGATTAGATCAACGAACCTAGGGCTGCGATAACAACTTTGTCACAACCCAAACCCATCGTGAGTGGCACCCACACTAACCCTTTGGTGGGAGAACTATCTAACCCGAGTAATAACTACCAACACTTAACCATTTTTAAATGCAAACGAAACCAGTTCTATATTAAATAATAATATTCTAGAAAAGTCTAGTTAAAAAGTACAAAATAACATCATAAAGACTAAAATGCCCCCAGAAACTGAAGGTCATCATGACAGAACATCTAATCAAAATAATCAAAGGGTGCAACCCAGAAGACCAACAAATAACTAAATTATCTATGTCCGAACAATGGACAAGATCAAACAAGGATGATCCATGGCTTCTTGAAAGATGATCCTCACCCTTGGATCAGAAATTGATAACTATCTACAACCGAGGTCTCGTCTGAGCAGCTAGAATATGCTCTGCACTCAATAAAAAGAAGAGCACAGGGTAGTATCAGTACAAAACCACTATGTATTATGGGGTCATAGGCCAACTCAACTTAGAAAATGTGAACACTTAACTAATAATTTTTAAACAAGTAGCAACCATGAAATATAAGAAACTATTCGTTCAGTTAACGTTTCATCACAAGTTCACTTTAACCAAGCAATCAAGTAGATAAAGAAATCATTTACAAGTGCATGATGTTCAATTCAAGCCAACTACCACAATTCATAAATAGACAACTCAACTTGTCAGAAACACCTATTTATTATACTTCAACAAACATTAGCTCAGTTCAAGTACCATATCCATAACTTAGACCACACAAGTATCCAAAAAATAACAACAACAATGTAACCCGATTCACTTAAAAACCCATCAAACTCTCCAATACCATGTAAACACATTCTATGGGTATTATGTATGTCTACTAGCCATGACCTACAGGGGACGAGCTCAATTCATATACCAAATAATCCAGACAACTAGTGTCTACCCCCTTATCCCAAACCAAGTGTTATACCATCCTTATTCCAACGTCCCCACCCTTATACTCCCTGAAATCAACTGATTCTGTGATGATCAATTTTTACCAATTTATCTCATAATATCAAACAGTACCATAGCATGTACAATTACATAATGCGATAATTCAACCACGCTTGCATATCAAAATAAGTCCTTTTTACATAATCTCATTATAGGTTATCAATTACTAACTTGTATTTACATCTAACAAGTTCAACATTCAATAGCATGCATTGCAACAAGTAGACAAACAGACAGTTAACATACGCACATAAATCAACTTGAGTTTTAACTCCAATTCAACCATCACCTACCTCAATCCAAGCCCTACTATGCTCTAACGAACTTGAGCCTTGCCTTTTCTTGAAGTTTCGACTTGACTTTGATCTAAAAACAACACATAGAATACTAATAAAACAAGGTTCTAACAATTTTAAGGATTATAACCCAATCCCATAATCCTAAGATCAAATTCAAGAATCATTCCCTCATCCTAGGATTTTTCTACCTTCGTTCCACTTCAGTTCCATCAATTTCAGTATATTTACAAGGGTGAATTCTAGCATAATAATTGAATCTAACAACCCTTGAACAAAACCCAAGGTTTTAAACCTCTCTTCACCACTTTGCACCAGAAAATTCACCTAGGTCAAGTTAATTTCTCCATCATGATCAAAACCTAGAGATTCTAGGGATTAATTAATGAAAATCTAGTTAAATAGGTGAAATAACTTACCTCAACTATGAAAATTAACTGGAAACTAATGGAATTTGCCCAAAATCGCCCTCATCTGTCCTTAAATAAGTTTGAAATGAAAATAATGTTTTAAATCTAAAAACTGTTATTTACTATGCATGTCCAGCTATAGTGGTCTAATTCTCGGTATAGTGGGATCTACCTGCTATAGCGGGACTGACCAACCTTGACTTCCGCTATAGCGGGAAAATTCCCACTATAGCAGACCTGCGATAGCGGCCTGCCCTCCCATTATAATAGCATAGGCAAGGCAGAAAGTTTGACAGTCCTAGATTTTGGCCAATTTTACAACACACTCTAAGATTTCAACCTCCTGAACTAATCCCTTTACGTTACACACTATATTTGGAGTTCTACTAACCCAAATTCAATTCTAAAAGTTCCTACAACTCCCTAATCTCTTGGTTATCGCATTATGATCTGAAATCATAGAATCATCAACCTATCCATTACCAAATTTACCCAGACTACACCACACTTGAAATTCATCCATGACTAGCCTAGCCTAAAATATTTAACACTTCATTCGGGGAGAATCTTAACCCAAATTTTTGCATGCTAAGCTATACCATAACAATGGAAAGGGCCACTACAGAAACTTAATATCCCTGGTGTACCAATTCCGATATCAACACAAGTAGTTGTTGACACCCAATTTTGACCCTCCTTTATGTGATTTTACTCATTCTAGCCTCTATTTTTATTACGAGGCCAAAATCACTATTTTTACTCATTTTTTATCAAATTTTGTGCTAGCAAATATTATTATTATTATTATTATTATTATTATTATTATTATTATTATTACTATTATTATTATTATTATTGTTATTATTATTGTTATTATTATTATTATTATTATTATTGTTATTATTGTTATTATTATTGTTATTATTATTTTTATTATTATTATTATTATTATTATTATTATTATTATTATTGTTATTATTATTGTTATTATTGTTATTATTGTTATTATTATTGTTATTATTATTTTTATTATTGTTATTATTATTGTTCTTAGTATTGTTGTTATTATTGTTGTTCTTAGTATTGTTATTATTAGTATTGTTACTATTATTATTATTAGTAGTATTGTTACTATTATTATTATTATTAGTATTGTTACTATTATTATTATTATTATTATTGTTACTATTATTATTATTATTGTTATTGTTACTATTATTGTTATTATTGTTATTGTTACTATTATTGTTATTATTATTATTATTACTATTATTATTATTATTATTATTATTATTGTTGTTATTATTACTATTATTGTTATTGTTACTATTATTATTATTGTTATTGTTACTATTATTGTTATTATTGTTATTGTTACTATTATTGTTATTATTATTATTATTATTATTATTACTATTATTATTATTACTATTACTATTACTATTACTATTACTATTACTATTAGTATTACTATTAGTATTATTGTAACACCCCGTATCTACGAAACCCTATACGACGACGTTGAACAATGATTACCCAAGTGTCGAGAGTGTAAAGTATGTATTGTGGAATATTAGTGAGGAGATAATTGATATTGGGCCTAGTAAATGGGATTAGAACTTTGTAGGAAGTGTAATACCCCGTATGTTATCGAACCTAGATGACTACGTGTACACTTGAGGAGATATGAAAACATGAGAGAATGTATGAATTATGTATTAATTGGTGGACATCAAGAAGTCTTGCATCATTGGGCCTTAAATAAAGCCCAAAAATAGCAAGAAGACATGGCCCAACCCAAGATTTTTGACCCATTCTTCCATTTTTGACCCATTTGACCCATTCAACATAATAATTAATGTTGATAAAGGATAAGAAAGACTTGGGGGACTATATAAGAGAGAAAAATCAGATTTTTTTCTCATTTGGACACCCATGCCATTTCTAGAATTTTCTCAACCATTTCCTTATGCAATACAAACCCTAACTCTTCATCTTTTGGACCAAAGCATCATCTTGCAAGACTTGGTAAGTATATACTATCATGGTTTAATATATATTATTCATGGAAGATAGCTTATATCATGTTGGTTATGTTGGTGAAGTAGGAGAAGTCCCCTATGTGCAAAACAATGTGTGTGTGTTAAATCGGAGGATGATTTTGTCTTGAAAACTTGAACATGGGCTTGTGATCTTGAAAGAAATAAACTTGATGGATTCAATATTGATATATGAGATGTGAGTATAGTCTTGACTTGTTTTATACTTGTGTTTAGTGTTGGAATTTCTATGGAAAAATTGGTTATGGTTTTGGTAGCATATTGGCCGTAAAATATCGTTTTGGTGATGTTAAGTGTGTTGTGAAATCATGGATGGTGGTTGGCATGTTAAATGATAAAAAATATGTTAAAATGAAGTTGGTTATGATCATGGATCATTCATGGCATTAAAAGACCCAAAACGGAGCCATTTCGGGCCAAACGGGCATCCTCCCCCGCAGACGAGGGCATCTGCGGGCGCAGATGCCAACGCAGATGGCACTGGATGCTGCCAATGGCCATCTGCGTGAGCAGGTGGCTGACCTGCATGCGCAGGTGGCTGCGCAGGTCATCCCAAAATTGAGTTTTGGTTGCTTTCGTGTCCCTTTGATCCCCGAAAGCCCCGATACCCTTTTGGGATGTAATAACCAACTTGTAATGTCATTGTAATGACTTTGAAGTGTCGTATGGAGGTGTTTTGGACTATGTTAAGTATGGATGGTTGTTTATATGTTGTTAGAGAGGCATCATTACGACGGAATGATAAAGGAAAAAGCGTAAAGGGTAAGTATGATGTGAAATGCTATTGTTGTATGAAATCTTGGTCAATGAGTGGAATGTTATGGTAGTGTTGGCATGTTGATGCGATAAATGACATTGTAAGAAGGTGAAATGACATTCTAAAGTAGCTATGTGATTCATGGTCATCTTGTGCGTTGGTTGCTAATATAAGCCTCGTTATGTACTTGTGATGTAGAGTGAGACGTAAGGAAGGAAGCGGGACCATTGTATCCCCAGATAAGCCTGTGTATTCATAGTGAGACACAAAGGTATGTAAGGTTACTCTTTCCGTATTCTTCTGCAGCATGTATGATTCATATTGTCATAGTACTCACTCGACTCCGAAATGCCCTAAGGTATTCCGTCTTCGGTAGTTGACTAGTGTAGCTCATATGTTCTTTACTCATTGGTAAATGGTGAATCATACGACTCCTGTCCATTGGTTGATTTATATTCATTGATTGGCTCATGTCCATTGATTGACTTACGTTCATTGGCTAACAAGTCAATAGTTCCAAATATTCTAAGGTATCGCATTCCTAGTTGGTGAGAAGTTGACATTCACATGCGTCTTAATCATTGTTCATTATGCTAAGGTTCCAAAAGTGTTCTATTCCAAAGGGGTTCTATAGTATTCCAACTAAGGTTGATATACATTGTTATTCATATGTGTTTTACTCCTAGACGAATCATGAACCACTTAGTTCTTAGTTAAGGACGGAAGTTCTTAAGTTGTCATATGTTGTAAAGTCTACGAGAACTATCTCAACAAGAGTAATGAGGAAAAGGGGGCTTGCTTAGTTTGAATAGCATTATTCCAATCATGTCATGATCCAAAGTTCCAATAGAGTTATACATATGTCCCATATTCATTAGTAATGTTCCA
The DNA here is from genome assembly GCA_031232105.1 of Capsicum rhomboideum. Lineage (NCBI taxonomy): Eukaryota > Viridiplantae > Streptophyta > Magnoliopsida > Solanales > Solanaceae > Capsicum > Capsicum rhomboideum. The sequence goes on from CP124710.1 coordinate 19,296,612, forward strand.
AAAGTCCAATGAGGTTATGTTCCAAGGTTTCACTAGTGGTTATACTCATGTATCTTGCTCATTGAATATTGGTCCAATGGTTCCAAAGATGTATCCTTTGCAAGTAGAGATGTCAATCTTACACGGGTAAAGACGTACAGTAATGTATGTCATGTTCCGGAGTCTAAGAATAGTATGACTATCCTTGTACCAATAGTTCACATGTAGAAGTACCAATCTTATAAGAGTAAGAAGGGAGGTGATTCCTCGTAAGTGAAGATGTGTATACATATGTGTGAGCTTTAGTGTCATGATTTTTAAGGTATCACTCTCATAAGGTTAAGGAACTAAGTCATGCAAATAGATACTTCATGTTATGTTTCATTGGATCACAAAGAGGTATAAGTCCAAGGTGGAATGATCCCAATAGTCTAGGATACTGAGATTATATATTATATAGCCCATTGATCAGCTGGATGTCCGGTATATTATATAGCCCACTGATCAGCTGGATGTCCGGTACTTATATATTATATATTATAGCCCACTGATCAGCTGGATGTCCGGTATATTATATAGCCCACTGATCAGCTGGATGTCCGGTACTTATCTTATATATTATAGCCCACTGATCAGCTGGATGTCCGGTATATTATATAGCCCACTGATCAGCTGGATGTCCGGTATATTATATAGCCCACTGATCAGCTGGATGTCCGGTACTTATATTATATATTATAGCCCACTGATCAGCTGGATGTCCGGTATATTATATAGCCCACTGATCAGCTGGATGTCCGGTATTATATTTACATATGATAGCCCACTAAATGTGGATGTCCGGTATTATATTTACATATATGATAGCCCACTAAATGTGGATGCCCGGTATTATATTTATATCTTCTAGCCCACCAAAGGTGGAGGTCCGGTACTAACTAATTGAGTGAAGAGTAATGAAAATAGTTGTAAAGAGATGAGAATATTTTCCTCACTTGTATAGATGTAAATAAACATAAATATGGTTATAAGAAAGTGATAGTGACGCGATCGATTGATCAAGTATTGAGACTAATAGACGTAATGAACATGGTTCCACACATCCAGGTTGGAGGCCTATTCACATTGATTATTCTCTTATGCTTACTTTCTTGGAAGTACTTATGTATTACCATAGTTTCATCTGGCCTTGCATACTTAGTGCTTTATTCGTACTGACCCCTTTTGAGGGATTTACCTTACATGCTGCAGGCCCAGGGGTTGGTAGATCTCCGCAGTAGGTGACGAGGTATCCACGGATTGTTGGTGAGCTCCCGTTGCTTTGGGGCTTCCCAAGTTGCATATGTTCATTAGGTTTTGTCATTTGTACATATTGTATAGATATGGTTATGGTTATGTATCTATTAGAGGCTTTGTAGACATATGTGGGAAGATGAAGGTAAAAGATGTACATTCATTTTGACATAATGGCCCTAATGGCCAAGTTTCATATATTGCACATATTGCCATGACTTCCTCCATTGATATTTAATTACATGAAATAAAATAATATGCATACGCGAACATACATATAAGAGTACATGAGCAAAGATTGGTTCTCTCGGGCCATATCGGCTTCGGGTGCCAATCACGTCCCGATGGGATTCGGGGCGTGACAATTATATTATTATTATTATTATTATTATTATTATTATTATTATTATTATTATTATTATTATTATTATTATTATTATTATTATTATTATATCATTGATAACTTGCAAATGTCTTTTACTTACTCTTTTGCATTTACATACTTTATTATTATAAATACTAGGGAAAAAAATATTTTTTTAAAGTTATTATTCATTTTTGTATAAATATCAGTGAATTATTACTTTTATAATTTTATATATATATTATACTTAGTAGTTACTAGTTTTATTTATTTTTGGTAGAGTTGTATTTAATATTGGGCTCCAATTTTTAAAATTTTGAATTCGAGCATATCCGTTTATATTTGAAAAAAGAAATTCTCCTAACTAGGTTTCCTTTTATGATAAGAATATATTTTTCTAAGAATATAATATTTTCTCAATCTCCTTAAATGTTCACAAAAGATAATTTCTTTCCTAGTTTAACTCCCTCTCCCCAACGTCTTTTTTTCTGCATATGCTTGGGACCAATTCACCTTAGGATCAGCAGCAGGGAGACGACACAAAAACTCCCTCACATCATTCTTTATAAGGGAACTACATACACAATATCACGGAGGGTGAGATGTCTTCTCCAAAAACAGACCATGGGATAGCTATCAATATAATGGAAGGCCCTCTCTTCTCTATCTGAAGAACCATGGTTGCCCTCCTATTTTCTTCTTAAGAATAATGGATGCTATTTCATCCATGCATAAACCATGTAAATCGGTGAAATCTCCCTTTCCCCCGAGCCACCATAGCTCATTTTTGGGACCGTGGTGGTACAAACTAAAAGACTCCATAACCGAGCAAGCCACATATATACTCATGTTGAGAACACCCATACACGTCAAGACATATACATAGTACCGTCAACCATATTTTTCGAGTCGGGTTCGAAGGTTCGAGTCCGGCAAGGTTTTCACTCTCAGTCGTGGTGCTATTTTCGGTCGATGTTGAGACATTGGATTTAATTGTATTTTATCATGATGGACAACAGAAGGTTCTTAATATAAATGCATGGAAGTTTCCATCGAAAAGGTCTAATCTTTTCTCATTTTAATTGTTATTTCATAATATGCATGTTCGTTCCTTTTTGTTTCTGTTAGGTATTTTATCTTGTTTTGTTTTACAACTGTTACTTGTTAATTTGTTTGTCTAAATTCATGCTTAGTTGAAATATTAAGGTTCAAAGTTAACATTTTAATTGGTGTCCTTGTTTCAACTAAGTTAAGGCAGCTATAGTGTTTTGATGTTCCTAGTTATTGTTTGGCATCATGTTTCTTATCCCAGAGTTTGGTGTTTTTTTTGGGGTTAGAAAGATTGGGTTATGGTTTCGCATCTTTAATTGACAAGGGTTGTGGGATTTAATTTACTAGGCCACATCACAGTAGGCCTAGACATGTTTGAAACCCAAATAATTTAATCAATTGTGAGAAGAGCGAGATGAGTTACGGATTTATTTCAAAACTCGTCATCGAGTGAAAAGAAAGGAACCAGAAAGCCTTTTTTTAAGAAAAAATTTTATGTGCTTACTTCAATCAAGAATCTTTATTACTTCATAGTTTTAGTTTTTCTTTCGATTAGTTAACGTTTAGAACAGACATGCTCTCACCCCTTTGAATATTTTACATGTACATCACAATGGAATGACGTCCCTTGGAGTTCAACCACCGTGAGTGAAGCAGTCAACGCGAAATCGAGTTCAAGTGGAATTATCGCCCCATCGGGGACCAGGTACGTTTGGGAAATGATGACAAAAAGACAGGCAATAGTTGACTTCTCGTATGAAGCGCAGACATAGCTTTATTAAAATATAAAGCACCTCGTTACTCCCTTCTTTTCTTATTTTTATGTCACTCTTTTAAAAGTCTCAAAGGCTTGACAACTTTTATTACTATACTAAATTATCCGCATGCTTTGATACAATCTATATACCATACATATATATTTTTGCTTTACATGATTTTTAAATGCTAAAATATTTTATTTAGTACTCTTAAATAAGTTTCTTTAAGAATTTCTTTCGTCTTGTCTTAAGACGTTTAAGAGAGTCAACATAGAAATTGGAATAGAGGGAGTAACATCGCATTGGCCCCATTTCAGTCTTGTCATACCTGATCCTACTCGCTCTCTCTCTCTCAATTTTAACTTTATGTGTTGTCAAGTTGTTTATTTTTTTTACATTAAATTTACCACCAAATTAAGGTGGCACATCTTACTAACATGTCTCATTATTTGTAGTTTATTATTATTTCGATTTAAGCTGGAATATTTTCTTTACTGGATATACTACAAAGCAAAGGAGTTCACCAGAGTCTCTAATCCGAGGAAGACAAGGAATGCATAAATTATGGTACTTTTCACTTATTATTTGTATGTCGCAAAAGGTAAGTCTCGCATCCCTTGTACTTTTCATCCTTTGTATGAGATATGTACACTAGTTTAAAATGTTCTTTATTTAAACGCTTAGTCAATATTAAGTTAATAACATAATTGACCTTTGCTTATCACGTAAATCCTCCACGTAATATATGAGTTCGGCCGGGACCCACATTTGTGGACCTCGAAAGGTGCCTAACACCTTCCTTTCGAGGTAACCTGAACCCTTACCCGAATTTCTGGTTGACGTAGACTAATTACTTAATCTTAATTAGTTTAGAATGGTGCCCTAACGCACCTTAATTCGTTAGATGGCGACTCTTCACCCCTAGTTAATCCCAAAAAGAGTTGTCATGTCGAATCCCGCTTTTCGCGAGAAAAATGGATCGCGACAGTAGTAGCAGCTCAGTAGATGAAGATAATAGCAGCAAGTGAAGTGGAAGATAAATCAATACTTATTAAACTAACAATAGTTGGGAGTGTTATTGATAGTACCGCTGTCCCAATTGCCAATGCAAAGGTGTTGTTAGCCCAACATCTTGTGCTTGAAGTTACGGAGGTCACTCCACATGGTCTAAATTTTTAAGGGAAGTTATGGAGGTCACTCCACATGGTCTAATGTTTTGAAAGAGAATCATGCAACTAAAAATGGTATGCCCTTATCCTATATCCCTCTTCAATTAGTTGATGGAGAGACTGTGGTTTATTTAGAAGAAGATAAGGTGGAAGTGGAAAGAGCTAAATCAGTGTGTGCAATTATTATATATTTTATTCGTAGTGTACATGGCTACAATGCTATAGCAGGTACATTATCCAAAATAAGGGAGGAAGGGGGAAGGTGTGGTGGAACTAAATTTTTTCCTCCATGAAGAATAATACTACGTGGTTTAATTTTTGGAGTTAGAGGATATGCATGAGATCTTCTATGGTGAGACCTATACTTTTAACAATAGACCACTAATTCTAAAGCCATGAACTACTGATTTTGAATTTCCCATGGAGATTCCAATTTGGGTCAAGATTCCTAGACTCTTTGTGAACTGCTGGGGGTGTAAACTCTCTAAGTAGAATCAGTAGTGCCATAAGAACTCATTTATTTTCATATGAATGCACTACTAAGAAATCAAAGATCTTCTTTGTGAGAATGATCATATAAGATTAATATTTCTAATGAGTTATCCGCTGAAATGAATGTTAAGAATCCTAAGGAAAGGGTCTTTGAGCAAGCAATGGCTTATGACGAGAAATTGCCTTACTACTAGTAGTGTCTAGTTGTTGGTCACACTTGTGCTACACCAGAAGTTCCTATAGAGCCAGCAAGAGCACCACTTTGGAGGAAAAGAGAACCTACACATATTACTCAGGAATAGCAATACAAAAACCCGTTGATTTGAACAGTTGAGATAATTTGAACAACCTTGTTCTTCCAGTAGTGCCAAAACAATTCTTCTAGCTGCTGAGCCTTCCAAAGTTCAATCCCCAAGAGAAATAATCCCTTAGGGCACTAAAAAGACAGGTAAAGGAAAAGCTCCTACAAGTCCTAAAATCAACCATGAAAACTTCCTGCCCTTAGTGATGTGGTTAGGAAGTCTCGAGAATCTGTGACTAACATTGAGACAAAGGAGATTCCTTTTTATGAATATAAGAGGGATAAATAAGAGGTACAAATAAAAGAAAATTAAGCAGTACCTCAAGAATAAATGCATTAGTTTAGCTGGTATTGTTGAGACTAGAGTCAAACTACATATAACTAGTAGAACACGTCAAAATGTTGAATCAGTATGGAATATGCTTAGCAATTATCAGAATGCACACAATGGAAAAATATGAGTTCTTTGGAACAACAATATATACAGTCACTGGATTGAGTTATGACCCCCCATTTTATTCATTTTTTGGTTAAGGAAAGAATTAGCTTCCTTGTAACTATGATTTATGGGTACAATACTATGGACCAAAGGGAGACTGTCTGGGTTGGCCCTGCTGACCTTGCATAGTGGGTATCACTCTCTTGGATGATTTATGGAGACTTTAACAAAGTCATAGTTTTGAATGACATACTATATGGAAATCCCATGAGTTATGCTGAAGTTAAGGATTTTATTGAGTGTATACACCTCATACAATTTAATGAACTTATCTTGAAGGGAGAATACTATACTTGGTCAAACAAACAGATTGGATCAGATAGAATTTAGAGTAAAACTGATAGAGCATTTAGGAACCATGAATGGATAATGTTTTGGTGGAATATAACCTTAGAGTATGTTCTGCCTAACATATCAGATCATGCCTTTATGCTTATACGATAATACTATGTAGATGACTATAAATACCTCTTTTAGATTCATTAATATATGGGCAAAGCATAACAATTTTATGGGCAGTGTGGAGAGAATATGGTAGGAACAATTTGATCAACATGCTATGGAGAATATCTGGTTGAAACAAAAAGAACTTAGGCTATTCTGAGGAGATTATATAAGGAAGAATTTTAAGGTTTACAGCTCAAAATTGTTAGGGCTAAATAAGAAGCAAATTGACATATATCTAGCAATGAACTGTTAGACATGAAGAAGATTGCTATTTAGAACCTTGGAAAATAGTCACTCCTGGAGGAGAGTGCACTGAAACAAATGGTAAGGTCCTAGTGAATACAACTAGCGGATAACAATACTACCTACTTTCATGCAGTTATTAAGAAAAGAACTCAAAAGAAGCAACTGTTGTAGCTCACTTCCCTAACAAGAAATAAACTCACAAACCCTGCAGATATCAGAAATAAGATCACAAATTTCTACAAGTCACCCATGGGAACTTCAACACATACATTACCTGATAACAATAGAGAGATTATGAAATGAGTTCAAGTATTGACACATGCACTGCAAATCCAATTATGTAAGCAAGTTACTTATTTAGAAATAGTTGAGGTGCTTAAGTCTATTGATGATGATAAGGCTTCATATGTGGATATGTATCTCAATTCTCCAAGAAGACCTAACTTATTATTAAAGAGGAAGTTCTACATGTTATTAAGACATTCTTCAAAACAAGGAAGCTTTATAGGGTAGTCAATTGTACATTCATTACTTTGGTGCCTAAAACTTCTAAACCTACCACAATTAAGTAATTTAGATCAATCACTTGCTGCACCATCCTCTACAAACTCATTGGTAGGATCACTGCTACTAGAATGCTACCTATTATGGTTGGTATAATTTGTGAATCACAGGCTAGTTTCATTCCTAGAAGGAAGATATTAGATAATATTATTCTATCCTATGAGCTTGTTAGGGCATATACAAGGAATCACTCTTCACCTAGATATGTTATTAAGATAGATCTTCAAAAAGTGTCTGATTCTATTAAATGGATATTCTTGTTACAGGTGCTAAAAGAATTGGGATTCCTTAGTAAATTCCTAGGTTGGATCATGGAGTGTGTAAGGACAATGAACTATACCATTATGATTAATGGAGAACTATCTAATCCTTTAAGTAATGCAGGGTTACTTAGGAAATGAGACCCTATGTTCCCTTATTTGTTTACAATTACTAGGTAATACCTTAGCAAACAGTTAAATAGTCTTAAGTAGTGTAAGGAGTTCAAATACCACCATAAGTGATCAAAGTTAGAGATTACACATTTGAGCTTTGTGGATGATTTGTAGTTATTTGCCAAAGCTCACTTTCCATATGCTAAATAAATTCAACAATGCTTCCATGTTTCCCTCAGCCATTTAGTGTGTAGGTCAATCTGTGCAAAAGCTTAGTATACCTTTTTTTTTTTTTTTGGGGGGGGGGGGGACGACGACTACACAGGCTGTTCAAGACATAATTCTATCTCTTCGTAGCTACTCCCAGTATTTAGAGGTACCACACTGCTCTAAGAAGATGACTATGATTCAATGGTTGCCAGTGATTGATAAGATAACAATTAGAAACTTTTCATGGACAAAAAAATTTTCTTATGTTGGAAGAGTCCAATTAGTACAATTAGTTATCTTCGGTATACAAGCATACTTGGTATAACTATTTACCATTCCTAGCAAAGTATTGAAAGCTATTGAGGCATGGTCTGGATCTAATGTCATTACAAAGAAAGCTCTTGTCGCATGGGATAAGGTATGTACAACTAAATCTGTTTGGGGCTTAATCTGACTAACTTGTAATTATGGAACAAAGCTGCCATAGTTAAAACTTGATGGGATATGGAGCATAAGGTGGACAAGATATGGATTAGATGTATTCATGCTTTCTATATTAAGTACAACCTTTTCATGAAGCTATGACACCCTTTTAGGCCTGCTGGATGATCAGGAAAATATTATAGGCCAAAATTGTGACATGATAGATGATCTATCCTAAAACACCTAGAACCATTTATCTCCACCTACTAGGATTGCAACAGAGAGTCAAATGGAAATATATGGTGTTCAAGAACTCAGCTAGGCCAAAACCTATTTTTAATATATGGTTGCAACTTTAGGATAGGCTTTTGACTACAGATAGACTACACAACTGGGGCAAAGATGCTAGTTTGGACCATGTCTTCTATTAAACATATCAGAAATTAAGAAATTACCTTTCTGCACATTATGAGTTTACAAAAACAATATGGGAAAGGATTCTGCAATGGGAATAAATACAACATCTCCCCACTACCTGCTGGCACCAACACCTCAGCCAGATCATTAAAGCTAGCAAGGGAAAATCACAGAGTGCTCAAGTATTTAAAATGCTCTATGTTGAGTTTAATTATGCTATGTGGATGGAGAGAAACTAACGAATATTTGAGCAAAAGAACAGATGATGCCATGATGGGAAGTAATAGCATAAGAGGTGGCCTATATATGTTGTGTGCGAGCTGATAAAGGAAGTACAGATGTTGCTGTGCAATAATTTGCTTACTGATGCTATAGTTGTATTTCCTTATTCCTAGTTGATATAGATATTTTCCAGAGAAATAGAAGTGAGTTAAACTTGCTATCGCATTGTAGTTCCTCACTGGTGATAACTACAAAAGTTAGTTACCAAAAAAATCACAATCTACAATGTGTAGGATTTCCAACCAACTTCACTATCTCAAAGAGCGATTTTATATTACAACTCTATAATTTAAGAGACTAACTCTAGTACCTTAACTCCTACAGTTTACCCAAACTATAATACTACCTTCAAAGACAATAAATTCTAATATTTGAGAAAAATCTCACAAACTCACAACTACAAACAATTAGGAGATAATTACAACAGGTACACCACAAAGTAGCGACAAAACAAAGGGCTTAGGCCTAACAGATCATGGGATGAAGGTATCAGAGGCAAAACTAGTCTTAAGAATAGGAGGAGGAGGGATTAGTATGCTTTTCAACCATCAACAACAAGTGGTCTATGCATTGATTATGAGTAAGTTTCTCCTTCCTTAAGCTTGGAGTTTTATCTCCACCCCCTTTAATCTCCTTGTGAAGGTCGGCTATCTCTCCTGCAAGTGTGATAGAGAGAGCATTGGCATATTGCAGGTCCAACAGAAGCTAAACAATAATGATTTTACTATTGGAACCAGGTCCCGTAGGTTAAAAGTTGCATTCATCCCAAGTCTTCTTATCAAACATGTCCTTCTTTGTGCATATCTTACCAACTAGCAACCTCATATGCCTCTTAACACTTGTGAGAGTAGGTATACATAAGGGAGACCATGCTCACCTTATCATGGTTTATAACTTGAGTCATGTGTTTGATTATGATGGCAGGTAAGTTAATACGCTGCTAAGTGCCTAGAGCCTCCATTAGTCTTAAGTCGTGACACATAACTTCATGACGCCTTTAAGACCTAGGTAGAAGATACCTGTTTACCAATTAAAATAGAAGCTTGTGACTAGGCAACATTTCACCCCTTAAAATCTCCCAGTGGTGGAGGATGCCGACCTTGAGTGTAATTTTTAGTAAGATCAGTGACAACTGACTTCTCCACATCATAAGTCTCACATCCTCCAATGGGAATGTTCAACAGTTGTTCCAGTTTAGCAAAGAAATGATGTCTTAGAGGCGAATACTTGATATTTCAAACTGTGGAATAGCTAATGAAGAAGACTATGAATCAGTACGGTTGTGAGTAACTGTCCAACTAGATGTCTGCCATTGAGTATCTCGAGACATATGAGTGTATCCTTATGGGTTAGTTCAGTGTGGGTATCAACATAGGCTTTTGTGGAGGCGGCTGAGTATATCCCTATGATGGACCCATATAGGAAGACAAAAGATAGGCTTGTGGAAAAGGCTGACTATAATTAAGTACACTCGGTTGACCTAGAATAGTGAGGCATTAGAGCACCCGCTGTGGGAGAGATGGTGTGGGTTCTGATCTAATATGTACTCCAGCAGGGGCGGCTCTACCCTTATAAGAAATAGGCGACCGTCTTAGGCCCCCAAATTTGAGGGGCCTTATTTTTTTAGCAATAATAGATTATAGATTTTTTTATTTAAAAAATATTAAGTATTATTTGTAGAAAAAATAAATTTATTATATAAAAGGAAGGAATTATTAGAAGTTTGATGTATATAGAGTACTATATCTCAAGAAAGATTCAATCCGTTGATTATATTATTAATTAAAACTGTATTATTAGAATTAATGGATTATATAATTTTAAAAATAAACTTAATTAAAAAAAGTTAATTTTTTCTCAGAAACTTAAGCCCTTCGTTTGATTTTGGCCTTAGGCCACTAATGTGCTTGAGCCGCCCCTGTACTCCAGTCGCCCTCTACTCACACTACCACCTTGTTTTCTCAGGGCATTACCAATGCCCTTTTTCTTATCACCACTTACCACCTACACAATAATAAATATAATAAGTATTTCAATATAAAATAATATAGAAGCAGAATAAAAAGAATACGGAAGAAAAAATATTTTTCAGCTTTCTGTGTTTGGTAGGTTAAAATATTTTCTCTGAAAAAATAAGTTTATTAAAAATAACAAAAATGACTTCCCTAGTAGAAGTAGGGAAAACAAGTTCCACAAGTCCATATTGAGTTTTTCGCACCCACAACACACCTCATATTTACCCTCTTATAGCCCTCATCCCCACCATCCTTCACCCCTACCTCCCATAATATTTTTCTAGATTATATACAAATATTTTAAGGATGATATTTTTTTCTTACGTACTAAATACAAGAAAATAAGTAAGAAATTCCACTTATTTTCCTAAAAAACATTTTTCATTGTATCGAACACACCCTAGAAAATATTTTTCGGATGATGTTTTTCAATTTTCTCATGTTCGTTTGGCTTTGGAAAATATTTCCAAATGAACTTATTTTCCTTAAATGTAAGGAAAATGACTTCTCTAATAAAAATAAAAAACATTTTCCTAAATTCTCATTCAACATCATCACCCCCACCTAATCCAACCATGTGCACCCGCCCCTCGCCCTTCAACTAACTACCTCGTAACACGACCCACCCGCCCCTGAATGACTCGAGATTCGAACAGAGATCATTTGATCTAAGACCTTCCCCGAGCCTAGGACCCTCTTTGAGACTCGACCCAACCCAATTCTAACCTGGGATCTGACGCCCTGCCTGAGACCTCCTCGACCTGGGATGCAACCCCTACCCAGAGCCCGACCCTGAACAGTTATCAAACCCCTAACCACGAACTAAGAGGGGACTTGACCTCGGATCGACATAGGAACAAATCCCTAAACCATAACTCGACCAAGTTACGAGTTGGTGTTGGGGTAGGGTCTTAGGTCTTGAGGTCGGAGTCAACTGTCAAGGTCGGGGTTGGGTCTCGAGATTGGGGTTAGGATGGGCCTCAGGGTTGGTTCCGAGGTCGGTGTCAAATCGGAAGTCGGGTCCTGCGTTGGGTCAGGACATGGTCCTAGACTATACCTATGTGTTCTTATGATAATATTTTTTTACTTGCTAACTGAACACCAAATTATTAATAAAAGAATCACTTATTCTAGGAAAACATTTTCGGTGGAGAACATTTTTTCTTCGTACCGAACACACCCTGTGCTCTCTTGTTTTCAGGTATGGTAATTGAAACCTTCTCGCCATGCCAACACATGCGCATTGCCCATAGATCTCGAAAACAATTAATATCCCTGACTAAATACAAAATAAAATAATGTTACATTTTATTTCAGAATTATTATCCCTTATATCTCGTAACAAACCTCTCATGATGTTTCTCTTATTATGGTAATTCTAGTTGAAACCTTCCCGCTATGCCAGCACATAAGACCTGCCCATAGATCTCGTCACTTGAACACCTTTCTCTCTCTGTTTGTTGTCTTCCCCATACACATATAGCTCCGAATTCCACCTCCATCACCTCTTCGTTTTCCTCTTTCTTCCATCAATAACCCCACAAAATGATCTTTCATTTCCAACCCCAAAATCCTTTCTATAATTCCTAAATCTTTCACATTCTTTATATCATCAAGATTCAAACTTTACATCCATCATATTCACATTCTCTTTTTATAATATTTTCTTATTTTCTTAGATTCAAGTATGTCACAGGTGAAGCCTCTAAAGAAGCCACCAGGCTTCAAAGATCCTACAATTCCAATCCAAATGCCACCAAAAAAAGTTAACCTTCCACCCTCATTCTACCCACAAAAGAGAAAAAGCAGAACTTGCTGTTGCAGTTGTTGTTGTATTTGCTTTTTGATTATACTAATCCTGTTACTCATTTTAGTAGCTGCTTGTGGTTTTCTCTACCTTTGGTTTGAACCAAAACTCCCTGTTTTCCATTTAAGATCCCTTGAGTTTACCAAATTCAATGTCACTGAAACTCAAGATGGGCCAAGATTGAATGTACAATCAACTGTTAAAGTAGAGCTGAAAAACCCAAACAGGGAGTTGAAGATTGTGTATGGTGAAACAATAATGGAATTGAAAGGCGAAAACGACGTAAACATGGGGGGAGGGAAAGTTGTTGGTTTTGTGCAGGAGAAGAAGAATGTTAAGGTTGTTACATTCGTTATGAAATCGAATGAGATGTTGTATGGTAGCAGTGTTGGGAAAGTGATGAAGATTGGATTCAAGAATAAAAATTTGAGAGTTTCTGCTGATGTGAGTACTGCCATTGGTATTGGATATAAGGAGTGGAAGAGTTGGAAAATTGGTGTTAGAGTTTCTTGTGGATCTTTGAAGTTAAAGCAGATTGAAGATGGTGCTACACCCAAATGTGGCATTACCCTGTTTAATTGGTAAGTGGCAAGTTAATAGTACTACTCCATTCGTTTCCATTTGTTCGTTTTACTTTGTTTTTAGTCGGTTTAAAAAAAAAAAAAAATTTTTTTTTTTTTGGCAATTCTTTGATCTAACTTTCGACATGACATGTTAAAAACACAAAATTAAAAAGAATTTTGGTATATTCTACATATCTTTAGTTTAGGACCATGAGATTCAAAAGTCTTTTTTACATTTTTTAAACTCCATGTCATTTTAAAATCAGACAAATAAATTGAAATGGAGGGAGTATTATAAATGGTGCTACACCCAAATGTGGCATTGCCCTGTTTAACTAGTAAGTAACAAGCTTGGGTTATAACTTGCGTTGCTCGGACCTTCTAAAATGTTGTCACATCGTGTCGAATCTTCCAAAATTGCATAATTTTTGGAGGATCCAACATACACTTTTTGACTAGTCCGAGCAACATATGTTATAATTGAAGTGATCATTAAAGCTACCTTTCATTTATTATTGAGGTGATATTTACTGATAGTACAGAGATTCAGATAATGAAGCATGACCTTTTGCGTTTGAAATTTTGCTTCATGTGAAGTCACTAATCATGTTCTTGCTTGTTTCTTGACTATATCGATTGAACCAATGGGATGAAATCAATATATTTAATGGATGTATTTAACTTATATAACTGGTATTGGAAAAAAAGAATTGACAAGTATTTTAACTTGATGAAGTACCTTATTTTCTAGGTTATTAGTTCTATTATGATAAACAGTTATATATAACATTTTTTAGGTGACCTGACATCGTCAGTATATGTAAGTAATACTATTAAAGAATACATTGAATTGGTGATTGAACCATGCACATGGAGAGTAGCTATTACTTGTAAGTTTTGGTGATAAAGACAAAAAAAAAAGTTTCAAAGAGATGCCATCTTAGCTTGGCACTTTAATGGAAAATAAAATTAATGATTCTTGTCATGATTGATATATCTAACCTCTCTGATGTACTATAAGAAATACAAAGTCTATGCATTTTAATTCTTGATTTGTTCAGTTTAACAAACTTTTGTGTGGTTGATTTGCAGGTTTCATTTAAATTGATTGATTCAAGGCATATTCACCATATATAACTGGGGAAAAAAGGAATGAAACGCATTGCTGTCGTCTCAGGAAGAGATGAATATTGAAATCTAATTGTGCCTAAATTCATAAATTAAGTCCATATTCTTATACTCACCATTTAGATATAAAATCTTATCTAAGTTAATTTAAGTTCCATCTTATAGCTGGTGCTTTTATAGTAAGGTAGTAGTAGGTGGAGTTGCAAGTATAACTTAGAATAATTTAAACTTGTGACCAAACTATAAGCACCTGTATAGCATCAATATTGGAGCAGGGAAAGGATGAAAGAGTATACATATAATATAAGTATTACTGTAATAACAGCATAGATAAGTGGTACATTTAACTTGTAAAAGGCACTGGTTATTTCTGCCATGTGGGACATTTTACAATGTTTCTGGAAAATGTGAAAATAGACAATCACACCTCTTTGATTATTTTGTTTATTTGCTCACTTCTTCCTACATCCGGGAATCAGATTGGTTTACCAAAATCTCACGGTGACGAAACAATTTTAAAGTCTTGCAGGTTTAAACCTAGAGCAATTATATAAGGTAAAAGAGCCACTCCACATGCAATGCGGAATATATAAAGAAACAAGCCTTAACCCTAATGGCACCTTTTAAAGTCACAGGGATTTAGATCCAAAGCTAGTAGTATTACTAGTAGATAAGATTGTTACATATGATAGAAGAATCACTCCACATGTAACCTTAGAAAATGGTAAGACAAATCTCAACGAGGATATATGTTGAATCCTATAGAGAGTATATCTAACACCCTGACAAATTTCATATTAATAAAATAAGAAAAGGAAACGAGTCGTGGACCCCAAAAAATATATTTTAAAGTCATGTAAGCTTATAACCAAATCTAAAAATAGTAGCGGTGGATCGGACTGTTACAGTATTTGAGTAAATATTTCTCTTAAAGAAGTTTTATTATAGACAAAATATGAGAGCCCAATTCAAAGGACTAATCTGATAGATGGGTGTGTCAATTTAATCTATAAACCCATCAATATTTCTCATTTTAATTGATGAGGGACAATTGACAAATAACATATTGCTTTTGGTGTTTTTTTTTTTTTTTTTTTTTTTTTTTTTGAGGTGGAAGGTTGCTTTTTCTGGTGAAGAAAGGTAAAAGGAGAAAAAGAAGCTGCAACATGAATATCCACCTAGTAATTGTTTGTAAGGGCAACTTCATTAATAATTAAATAACTTAAAATAAAGCACATTTATGATCATAGTTTTATCCCAAGAGCAGTCTTACCAAAATCTGTTTAACATGATCTAAGAACCTGAAAATGGTTCTCAATTTTCTAATGGACAAGACTGGCCAATTTGGATAGATAAAATCTGGGCTGTTGACAGATTGGGCCAACAATCCAGTTGCGATTCAACCCATTTCAGAATGGAGTGATAGTCAACCCATGTAATCAATAAAAGGTCTACGGACCACCCAAAAATTTACTTAAAAAAAATAAATAATTGGGTGATATTCATAAATAGCCACTTCTCAATTTCTGTAATTGAAAAACATGCATGAAATTTTAAATTTCACAGGTGAAATTCCATGATAATATATATTTTTCAAAAACAAGACCGAAAAATAGTCAACAAGCGCTATTCCACCTTCAAAGTTTTGTACTATGTGGCATAATTTAACCCGTCTAGCTAAACTAATAGTTTTAAATTTATTTGCTTGTTTTTATGCAATTTATTTAATTTTAAATCAAACTAAAAGCAAATTTTCTTTTGTTCCTTTTTATAGAGAGAAAATGTGATGAACTAATATCGACCCAACGGAAAAAAGGGGTAAATTTGGATGTGAGAAAATAACCATCTGTAATTTTATTCCCATTCAACCAATTTAAACTTGAACATATTGAACAAGCTACAATTATATGAGCTAAACATGACGCCCCTACTCTTGGTGGAGAGTTAAGATTACAAGAGTAAGAGATCATTGTTGATGCAGGTATATGATAAAAATTTACCACACAAAACCACCTACACTTTTGGGGTTCAACCTAGAATTTGTTTATTAGATCAACCAATTAAATTTATCAGATTTAGGATCACAAGCAAGTGGTTAATCCAAACCTGAATAGCCCTTTAATGACATCGAAGTAATGAAAATAATGCAGATACAGTAGCAAAACGAATAAATAGATTGAAATAACAAAGTAAAAGAGAGAAATTGAATCATGTTGAGTATTCGGAGTTGGTCGCACTTTGTCCCATTTGCAAGAGCTTGAAGAATTCCTAAAAGACCGGCATATTCAGGTTCAATACGTTGTTGTATTCATGTAGATATTTTTCTTACTAACTAAACAATTACTAGTACACCTATTGTGATTCCTAATACAAGAGTCAAAATAGGGACAAGCATCCATATGATTTCATAGACTTATTTTAAGGATTTCAATTTGGAAAAAAGAATTGATTAGTTTTTATTCCTGCTGTATAATTTATCATTCAACAATCAACTTCTTTCATGATAATATACAAGCAACCTAGTATTGTCATAATATCAACCAATTTCATTCTTTTAACTAACTGAGGAAGAATTTGCAAATCAATTAAACCTGGTGAATCCATTTTTCATTTGAAAACTGGCCTCAAAAAGAGGTCCAAAAAACCGACTTCATGAGGCCAGTTTTGTCCTCTTTTTGATTTATTTTTAGAAATGGACTTCAGAAGGTCTGTTAAATTATAAAAAAATATTCTGAACAATACTGATACGGTCCTCCTATGGAAATTAAATTTTGATAAAATATAGCAACCTCATGTGGCCTCTAACCATTTTAAAAAGTTATAAAGAAAATTAGAATGGAAACTTAATTTCAAAAAAGTATTTTATTTTGCATATACCGACCTCATGAGGCCAATAATTTTTTTATTATCAAAATCTAGTAAATCTTTTATTAAAAATATAGACCACAATACAAAATGAGATCTATAGAAAAACATATCTCATTTATCTTCACACTATCTCTCTTCTCTCTCTCTCCAACTCTCGTTGCTTGAAAATTTATCGAAGACACTTAACAAAATGCCGGATTTATTACATTACCAATTTTCTCTCAAACGCTGCCCATCGGTAACCCTAAAATTTGCCTAAACCCTAGAGTTCCAGCAAATTATGGCCATCACCTTCGGTAGGAACCTTCAACGGAGGATATTCACCTAGAGCTAACCCTTGCACAACCTCCACAAAATATTACCACCACACAAACCCTACAAGCTACTATAACAAATTATGCAAATATCTTGAAACCATGCCTTATACCTACCCTAGTTCAACACATTACTCCTAAACCAGTGGTGTTTTGTTATGATCCAAAATTACAAGGATTGTGATAGCACCTATAACAACCCAACCATGATAGGTAAGACTGACTCTACAACTCAAAATATTCAAAATAAAGGCAATACTATAGGATCCATACAAATATTTAATAATAATGCAACACCTAGAATTTTGAGCCTAAGAATATTTAATGGTTAGCACAAAAAAACAGTCTAAAACTTAAAGTCCTAAGTCCTCACGAATTGGTTCATGAGGCGTGAACCAAGGTCTACGTTTCGTGAAACACACTTCAGCTGTCGAGCAAACCACTAATCTGGTCCACGGTCTGTGAAAGTAAACCATGCATCGTGAACCTAGCCGTGGAACTAGCCCTGTATTGATTCAACTTCCTAAGTTTCCATGATTGATAGCACAATCTGTTGAATGAAACCACAAACTGTGAATCTAGTTGTGGTACCTTGTTTGAGAGTTGACAGTTTGCCTTAGTAACTACGAATGATAGAATAAACTATGGAAAGCAGTCCATGACCCGTGAAGTTGATTTGTGAAAGTGATTCAGAAAATTATCAAATTTCATCAAAACCACTGCTCAGATCACAAATCGTGGAATCAGTTCATGATTCGTGGGATGATCCATAGGTCGTAACTCTCAAAAGTTTTAAAACGTTTTAAAAAGGATGATTTTATCTATTCCTTATTTTATAAGCCTTATCCTACGATGTTTTGGTTTTCTAGAAGGGGGTGTAACACTAAACTCAATTGATCTCTTTCATTATTCTCTCAAAACCCTTAAAAGTAAGAACAAGTTCTCAAAAAAGCAGACCTAGAGTTCTTATCTCAATCTTTTAGTTCTAGCTTCTAGTCAAGAATTCTCGTATTCATCATGTATGTAAGAATTCAGTGAGTATATCATTTCACCCTCATGCCAATGTTTTGAGAAAATACTATAGTATCATGATTTTAAAGTTAGGATTTTACTCTAAGTTTGTAGATTTCTTTAATTTTAGTTTCAGTTGATTTCAATTATCCTTAATTGCATATAACAATAGTAAAGCATGATTCTTTTGCAGTCTTTCCTTAACTCAGATATTTTAAAGCATGAATTCAGTATAACTTAGTATGACACAGTTTATAAATTGAGTACAGATTATTAGGAAGATGATTTTGAGCTAAGTCTTATACCCCATTTTCAGACAGAAAGATAATTTAACTATTTATGAGCATACGAGTATACTTATAGTTTTGAGAGGATTATTTAGCACTGAGAGGATACAAATTCAGCAAATCCAAGTCTCATAACTACGTGCCATCGTAGGATTTGAGGGCACCATAAGTCGGTCGGCTTCTTTTAGCCCAAGAGGCTCAGGTGTTGATCCATATTTAGACTGATCGGTTCTATACCTTGGCAAGGTTTAGAGTAGCCCTCTTAACTGGATTAGACATTAGACATCATGAGCTCATATAATGTATGTCGGTTGAAATAAACTCCCCACTTAAATACTTAATACTTATTTTATAGTTTGAATTGATAGGATTACTTATGCAGCTGTAGATATGATGATCTCTCAGATTTGCAATTTTAGATATGTTTTTAGCTCAAAGACATATAAACAGTTGCATATTATCATATTATAAGAGTTCATTTTAAAGATCCTTATCTTATGCTTTCAGATATGTCTTTCCTATCTTACTTGATGGTGTTTATAGAATCTATTTAGTTTATAAAAGCCTGTCAAATATTATTTATACACTTCTTAGCTTTAATCGTACATACTAGTATATTTTCACGTACTGATCGCATATTTTTCCTTGTGCTATATCTTTTCATTGATGTAGGTTCCGACGCTCATTTTCAAGCTCGTGGCTAGATTCTTGAAGTTTCCCATTCAATCGTTAGGAATCCGCTTCATTCGGGGACATTGAGAAGTTTGGTTTCTTAATCTTAAGTTTAAATTTTTTTATTTTTAGGATCAAGGGAGTTCCCTAGATGTCATTACCAGTATATTAAAAGTCTTCTTTCTTGATGTTTATGTCCATCAGACCTTGGGCTACTTTGTCTTTCAAAACCCCTTATATTGCTGTGAAGTTCGAAATCAATCTCGAATAACTCTTAGTACCTTTTTTTGTTTCCACTCAAGTCGGAGAGTCAGTTGTAGCTAGAAGAATCTATAGAAATTGCATTGTTTTAGTCTATCATAAAGATACACAACTGATCTAGTTCAGTTAGATATGGTAGAATTTGATGTTATTCTAGGCATGGATTGGTTATATTCCTATTGTGCCTCAGTTGATTGTAGAACTAAAGTTGTAAAGTTTTAATTTCCTAATGAGCTTGTCTTAGAGTGGAAAGGTAATCATGTCGTGCCTAAGGGTCGTTTCATTTGGTACCTTAGGGAAAGAAAGATGATCTCAAAATGGTGTATCTACCATCTAGTGTAGGTTAAGGATTCTAACTCTGAGACCCCATCTCTTCAGTCAATTTCTATAGTCAATGAGTTTCCAAAAATGTTCCCCGATAATCTTCCTGGAGTCCTTCCTAACAGGGAGATAGACTTTAGGATAGACATTCTACTTGATATAAAACCTATCTCTATTATGCCATACAGAATGGATCAAGTTGAGTTAAAAGAGTTGAAAGACCTTCTAGATAAGGGATTCATCAGACCTAGTGTTCCCCGTGGGGTGCCTCAATCCTCTTCGTGCATAAGAAAAATGGTTCATTTAGAATGTGTGTTGATGACCCCAAGTTGAACAAGGTCATAATTAAGAATAAATATCCCCTTCCCAGAATTAATGACATATTCAACTAAATTTAGGGTGCCACTTATTTCTCTAAGAGAAATCACAGATCTGGGTACCATCAATTGAAGGTTAGGGTGTGTGACATCCTAAAGATAGCTTTTCGTACTCGTTATGGTCACTATGAGTGTCTTGTTATGTCTTTTAGACTAACCAATGCTCCTGCAACTTTATGGACCTCATGAACAAAGTGTTCAAGAAGTACATTAATATGTTTGTGATTGTGTTCACAGATGATATTCTGGTTTACTCCCGTAGAGAGAAGAGGGGATTGATTTTAACATGGGGCTTTATGAGGCCTAACAGGTAGAGTTGGCCAAACGGCAATCTATTGAGGAGCAACATGCGAGGATGGTTGGTGCTAGTTCTAGCTCTTAGCCTCCCGCGGAGGTACATATTCCCTCAGTTGCAGTTACAGGAGCCCAGTCTGAGGAGGCTCCTAGTATTGAAGTTGTCGTGCAGTTATAGACATCACATGATATGGATCCGCGCACCTAGTACGCCTCAGGGGGTCTTTACCCTCCTCTTTTCTCATTCTACATTATTGCATTGGGGACAATGCAATGTTCTTTAGTTGGGGGGTGGGGTATTTTATTTGATGGTCTATAATATTATTCATTTATTGCCTTTGTCAGGCCTTTTGTGTGTTGTTGATTTGGATATTTCCCTCGCCGGGCCTTCTTTATGATTTTGATTCGAATATTGTCCTTATCGGGCCCATATTATGCGTTTGTTATTAGTTGAGACCCAGATGTCATTGTTCTCATATAGATTCTTGTTTGGGTGATGTCTATTTTAAATATGTGTATCGTTCTATTCGCCTTATATTTATACGTGTCAAATAAACTCCAAAGGTTTTCTTTGAAACTCGGTTCTTTCCCAAGGAGCATCTTCTTTTTGTATTTTATTTTCTTCGTCGAACCGAGTGGTACTCCCCCATGATAGATGGATCAGGCGACATTCTTTGGCGAAATACCTATTGTCTTAAGTTAGATTCAAGTGGTGGTTGGAAAAGTTTGAAAAGTACCCTCTAAAATTTGTCGGGGCAAGCAAAATGATTTGTGAAAAGCAAAATAGTCTTTGAAAATGGTTTTTGAAAAGGAAATATCAAAGTTATTTCAAGCTTTCTCTTGAGTTGTGACCTTTTATTCAGTTTTTGGCTCTTTCTTCACAAAAGAAGAGTTTTCGACTCGGAGTAGTTTGTCAAGTTCATTTGCTCAAATTAGTTGGAAGACTAGCTTTCTATTTTAAGAAATAGGGTGCCTTGTGTGGTAAGGTTTTTGATCAATTCTTGTGCATACATGGTAGTATAGAACTTTCCCTATGTGTATTCAAGGCAAAATTTGAGACCAAGCTTGGTTTGGAGGATGACCCGAGGCTATTCTTGAATTGTCACATGACCTAAACCTCACCTTGACATTTTTCCCTAGTGTCCATTTGAACTTCTTTCCATTTTTCTTCTTCTCTTGAAGATAACCATACTATGACACCGTATTCTTGTCTTTTCCAAATCCTTCTTTTGTCACCCAACCTCCGTAAATAAATTCTAATGTGGGCCAATGTAGGCAAATGCCTAAGTTTGGAGATGCATGATTGTGGGAATGATTAAGATGGACTCAAAACCTAAGTTTGGGGGAAAGAATATGCGCAAGATTGGTAAGAGAGGTGTATGCTTGATTGTCTCAGTAAGTGCTTCATAAGACAAGAAAGGTTCTCGAAAACGAAAGCATAGAGCCTAGCCCTTAGAGTGATTCCAGAAAAGTGAAAAAGCTTACAAAAAGAAAAGAGGGGCATGAATTGCTAAGGAGTAAAAAGTCTCTTGAAAGAACCAAAAAAAGCAAATAAAGAGGGAAGTTTTTGTGGATGTTTAGTAAAAGGAGGTTAGAGATCAAATGTAGCGAAGGCAAATCAAACTAGGGCGAACAATGTGGAAAATTTGAAAGAAGTGGGCCTAAGAAGTGATAAAGCGATTGTGTTTAAGGAGATCTTCTATTCACTTGATCCATAAATCCTTTCCCTCACCCTAACCTTCATCAATGCCCGCAAGTCCTTGATGACTTCAAACCTTGTAGGTCTCCATTAGTAGCGAATAACACTAAGGGCAAGGCTATGGTTCTACTTGTTGTACTTGAATTTCTTTGTAAGAGTGAGCGAAAGTTCTTTCTATCTTTATGCTCCGTGTGAATTACATTGTTTTGTGTGAGTGGAGCAAACTTTTGAAAGTGAGAGGAATTTATACTTTGAAGCGGAGAGTGATGTCTTACTTTCAATTGAACAAAATGAGCAAGACAAACCGCAAATTGAAATTAAGGCAATCTTTGAAAATCTTGTGTCACATCTCGAGAAGCATCTCAATTTGAAATTCCTACTTGTTGATTTCTTACACTCTTGCTTGATGAAAATTGGCTCTTGAAAGGAAAAACGTGATTTACTTGTTTGTCATGACTTGTTGGAGGAACCGATAAAACTTTGTAGTCTTAGTTGTCTAGCGTAGTCTCTTGTGGTTGTTTTATAGTTAAGAGCACCCTTTTTCATTATGAACATTCTTGATTACTTGAGTACAAGCAATAGTTTAAGTTTGGGGTGGTTGATTAGTTGGCAATCAACCAGCTTCTTAACAGGTTTAAGCTTGAATTATCTCTTATTTTGTATTGATTCAATGTAATTCTCATGTTATATAACTCTTTTGTGCAGTTAATGAGTGAATATGAGGTAGAGCTATCCATATGAGTCAATTGAGATGCGAGAAGTGGAGAAAAGGAGCTTAAAACCAATATATTGGAAGTTTTGAAGCCACCTGTGCACGCATGTCATGAGCTGCACACGCGGGTGGAAAGAGTGAGCCGAGGCAGTGGCATCTGCTTTGAGGGTTCTACGCGCGTAGGCCATCCACCTGCGCTGGCACCTGTGCCAGCAGGTGACCTGTACGGTGGAAATTTCATAATTTTTAGGAGCGTGAATTTAGGGCTTTAAAAGGAGTTTTTCAGCTCCAGAACTCCATCTTTTGCACTTTTTGAAGCTTGATAACATAGAGTGAAACCCTAAGAGTGAAATTAGTTACTTTCTTTTGCTTTGTATTTAATTTGGATCTTAAATATTGTGATAATCTTTGATTCAATAGAACAATGGGAGGAGAACATGGGTAATTTTTCTCTTTCTCTTTCTATGAGTAGCTAATTTCTTTGCTTGGGGTTATGCTTGAGTAAGGTGTGATAATTGTATGGGTGTTGTTTATTTGTCTTCATAGTTAGATAATTGTTGAGGGTTTTATTCCTATTTCATGTTTTCGATCTAAAATTAGAGGTTGCAAACTCTAATTAACTCTAGAATTTTTATCATCCTTGACAAAGGGGATGAGGGTGAGGAATAGGAGCAAACAATAACTTGATATTTATCATTTGATAGTGTCTCTTAGACATACGGACACTAATTGAGGTATTAGATTGGTTATATAGACACACTTGTGAGGTGTTCGAAAGAACCCACTTGTGATATCTTGGTGTTTGATTGACAAATCAACACTAAGTACTCATAATCTAACCTATCCATAACTCTTAGCTAAATCTAGACAAATATTTAATCACCCTTACATGATTTCACTCTTACAATAGCATAACCCCAAGTCTCGTATTACACTCGATTTCAACTCTATTTTTCTATTCTTTGAATTGTGCATTTCAAACTACGATTACTTTGATAATTATAAATTGATAAACTAACCCCCCCCCCCATTTACTTTTACGCATTATTCTTATAGTATCACGTGTTAGTACTAGTTTCTTTTGACACTTAGAGGTGAAAACTATCGCATTCATTCCTTGTGGATTCGACCCTAACTCTTGTTGGGTAAATATATTGCTAACGACCGCGTACACTCATTTTTAGGGTGTATTTGTGCGTTATCACTAACCGCCACCACCACAGGTCTCAATGCATGCCATCTTTGTGGCCCTCGCATGCTCAACAACCTGAAGGAAAGTAGACCCAAGTGCTACAAAATGCTCTGTCGCCAAACGGAGTGGTAAAGCCAATCCTTTAATAAATCTCTGCACCATCTCATACTCTGAAACTGATAAGGATCCCTGCTGAACACCAAAAAGCCCAACTCTGACCTGAGAATTACTCGATGTACCAGGTACCAACACTGGTTGTGATGTATCCAGGAACAACCTCGAATCCCTGACAATGCATCCTGAAAAGATGAGGCGGTCACAAACTCTGTCAGAGCCTGGGCTGACCCCAGACCCTCTGGCTGACGTTGAAGATCCTCGATATCAATCCCTAACTCCCTAGTCCATTGCTGGACTGAAATTTTGGTAACACGCGCAGAAGTACTGTCCGTATCTATCTATAAACTCGTGTCATCCATCTGGGAAGGAATGGAGTCAAAGAAAGTACTAGAGGTTCATATAAATACGGACACACGACGAGGAGTCAAGAATAGAATTTCCTAAGAATTCCCTATAGCCTCCCGAAGATAGAATACAGACATCTCCGTACCGATCCGCAGGATTCTATTAGGCACTAGCTCTTGTACCAACAACACCGGTAAGCCTAGGCTCTAATACTAATTTGTCACGACCCGATTTCTCATGTCATGATGGCACCTACTCTAACCCACCAGTAGGTAAGCCAACCCGTAGTCCGGAACAACTAGCAACGGACTACCAAGAGAATCGAAGAAAAACTACGAAATTAATAGAATAAGCAGACTAATATCACCCCAAAACCTGGTGGAGCCATTACAAGAGCTTCTAATACAATAGGAGTACAAGTGACATACAGGATAAATATAGATACAAAGATGTCTCTAAATACAACATAGAGATTAGTCTAATAATAAGAGAGAGAGTAGGAACAACTCCGAACGTCAGGAGCTCACCCCAAATCTCTAATCCATGGCTGCTCCACATGATGGACACATCAACGGCTATAACTCGTACTATGATCTGTAGGTTGTAGAAGTGTAGTATGAGTACCAAACACATGGTACTCAGTAGGCATCGGCCGACTGAGCTCCAGAAATAATGCAGGCATAAATAACATGTATAGCAGAAAAATAAACTACAGGCAACTGTTCGAGAAACTAAACATGATAATGTTATCAGCGCAAAAAGGATAAACTATCTTATTCTAATAGTGTTCAGGAACTAAAGTACAATACCGTATATCACCAGCCAATATACAAATGAAAAGTGAAAGAAGGATATCTAGTAGTAATACTAGGCCAAAGGATACATATACAATATGAATAGATAAGGAAAGAGAGGGATATACGGCAATACCATATCGATATGTGTGTGTGTGTGTGTGTGTGTAGGACTAAACTCAAGGAAGTAACCTGAGGAAGCCTACCTAACATCTCGAGGATCATGGCCAAGAAAGAGAGCTAATACTAGCATAATCAAGCCTCTAACCAAAGGGTGACTAATCATGGGGTAATCTAACAATAATGTAACACACCGAAATAAAGAAAGGAATCAGAAACGTACTAACAATCTTGGGTACCATTCCATAACAACCTGCCACTAACTAACCATAATAATCAATTTTAAAGCTACCGGCTAGTTCGGACAAACAATACCTAACTGGGCCCCCAAAAGCCCGAAAGGTTCACGGAAGCACTCAACAAATGACAATCATAGCTTATACCTATACAACCCCCCATAAGGCCGATAGATATAAGCGCCAAACAATTATACTGGTGATAGGCGATGCATATAAATGAATGCATGCAACATAACCATAAATACTATGTCTGAGCCAAGTGTCATAGTGTAAAAAGTGTATACACCTCTTCCAGTTCAGTAGCTCACAAAGGCAGGATCTACAGCGACCATCCTTCTCCGACACTATGGCTCATGGACAAAAGGGCCCCTAGGGGACTCGGGATATCAGTATACACTGTCTGGTCCTGAATCAGGACTTCCAGTAACCATCATAATCAATC
The DNA here is from genome assembly GCA_031232105.1 of Capsicum rhomboideum. Lineage (NCBI taxonomy): Eukaryota > Viridiplantae > Streptophyta > Magnoliopsida > Solanales > Solanaceae > Capsicum > Capsicum rhomboideum. Next base: position 19,323,058 of record CP124710.1, read on the forward strand.
TACTCCGTCCAGTACTGAAGAGATATATAAATAAAATAAGTGCACGGACTCGAACCATGACTAAAAAAGTGTAAATCTGCAAATCAAGTTCGAGACTTAATCGATGTAATAATATAGAAAGGGTTGGAATGTCCCTCAACCGAAGTAAATAGTAGTGGTAAAAGAGAGTGGATAATAATGGACCGGAATCAATCTCGATCTAATTTCCAAAATATCACTTTTAGTTTCAAAAGATCATAATTCATCAAATAAGGTGGTACGATTCCATTGTGAAGAGTCCATTTTAAAAGTGAAAAATGAGAATAAATCCCTTTTTAGAAAACAGTCGTAAAATCAAGGTTTTGGTTGGAATCGTATCACTGAGTGAGCATGAATGTGCTTAAGAGTATGCATGACATCACCAGTATCCAAACAATACAACCATAACCGCCTAAGCGTCTACACACTAGAATCACATCCTTTATAAGGATAGAATACTCACCTGGAGTCCAACTGGTATCGTAACCACGGACTCGGGCCCAACAACATATAATCAACATAATAACGCCTCATAACTCGGGAAACTACAGTAAATGAGGGCATAAAGTCACTAAAGGATCTAATTGGGGAAATACCATCCAATTCACTAAGTAAAATGGTAAATCTTATACTAAAGGATCCTTAATATCAAACTATGGTTAACATGCTTATAATTAAGGGTAATAGGATACTATGACCATAACGGGTATTTTATACTAAGGTTCGAGTCAGATTTCTACCCCAAATTCCCTAAATGGGCTAAGTTATGATATACTCGTCATAAACAAATCCTATAATCCCTACCTAGAATGCAATCTACACTTTGCACCATCTCATAGAGAAAAGTAAATCGAAGCCTACCTCGATGCCAAACCGCAAATCTGGAATGGTCTATAAATCGCCCCTCCTTGCTCCACGATCCCAAAAATGATGTCAAACTATCAAAATAATAATCTACGTGTTAATACGAATAAAACAACACCCATATTACAATATAAAACTCTGGGCCTAAAATTGGGTCAATAATAGGCCCATGGTGCCCGCTAACGAATCTAAAAATTAAATCCATCATGAGGTCCCTCGAAGGACAGGAAATGTGTGCTCAAAATTTGAGCACAAACGGAGCGTAAAACGGGGCTCAAATCAGCCCGCAAAGTTTAGGAATCAAAGACCTAATTTTTAAGAATTTACAATGAAAAGGGACGGAATTTGACAAGGAAAATAATGGAAAATGGCTGAGGAGTGTTGGGCTAGCTTACCTTAGTTTCAATGGAAGATTCACCACACTTTCCCACTCTTCAAGCTCTCAAAAATGGAGAGAAATGCCCTAGAGAAATTAGATAAATCGGGTGAAGAAGAGAATATAACACTAGCAGGTGCCGCTAAAGCGGTCGCTTGGCCGATTTTAGCGGCCACCGCTAAAGCTGCTACTGACTGTTAAAGCGGCTAGTGCAAAAGGGTGAGTGGCCACTAAAGTGGCACTCTGGTCACTTAAGCGACGTCCGCTTAAGCGGACCTTGACCGCTAAAGCGATCACACCAGATATCAGGCATCAGATTTTTGCTAAGCCCAAATGGACTTCAATCGGGTGTTCGGGATTCGTTCGGAACTCAGTGTGAGCAAATGAACTATGCTACCATACCAAATTCGATATTTTGGACTCAATGAAAATATAAAAACTTTCATCGGAGATCGTTTCAATTAAATATGGGTCCCACACCCATAGTTCCATTTTTCATCAAATCTACCCAATAACCCAAAACGAGCTCGAAAGCCTCAAAATCTGAACCAAGTGTTCCCCTAGCCTAAACTCAATGTTCTGAAACTGATGGCGCTATCAAAATTTCCATCTGAGATTGTTTACTAGTAGTTTTGGTCCGAGACCAAATCCTTAGTAGCGAAAGCTCCAAAACAGATAAATGAGCCTAAAATCCAAACGAACTGTTCAATAACCGAACCGACAGTTCCAACAAGTCATAATTGACCTATAGCCACAGCGGGAAGGCTCAAAATGCTGGAATCACACAGAAATCGAGAAAATGACCTGGAGGGTCATTACGAAATACTCTTCCACCATTAAACCAACACCCATCAATATCCTCCTCAATTAGTTCATCTCCTCCACTATAATTTAGCATCTCATATCGTCTGCTCCATCGTATGATCACCCCAATCTCTCCATTAACACTATTTTCGACCTTCTTTTCTATTAACGACAACCTCAAGAGCTCTGTGACTCTCTTCCGGCAGCCATGGATGTCTGGCACCGACATAACTCAGACCCTCAGAGTCACAGAGCTCTTGAAGGTTGTCGATTGGTAATCATAATTCCGGTAGACAATCGGAAGAATCTAGATTGTATCGATTGTTTAAGCTTTTCAAATTTTGTTGCCTATTTTGACTTTGGGCCATTTTGGAATTTGTCTCTATTTACTGATGTATTGGTGGGCCTCGGTCCAAAACTCCCTTTTTAATGATTAACAATCTAACGTATAAAACATTGTATAAATAATGTACATAGATGTATATATGTATTCTGATACATAATTATATATCATATATACATATTGATATATCATTTGTACACTATCAATACATTATATATACATTTCATAGCCATTTATACAATATCGATACACGTCTATACACATTTATATAATATTGATATATTACATATACACTACATAACCATTTGTACATCATATATACATGTTTATACACCATTTATACAATATCGATACAAGTTTATCCATTATTTATACAATATCGATATATTACATATACACTACATAACTATTTATCCAATATCAATACATTACATAATTATTTGTACATCATATATACATGTTTATACACTATTTATACAATATTGATACATGAAAAAAGTTGTACGGAAAAAGTTTGAAAAAAAATAGTTTTTTTAATTAAAAAAAAAAAGCAGCAAAAAAAAAAACAAATTTTTTTTTAAAAAAAAAAATTCTGCTGAAAAAAAAAGGAAGAAAATGGCCTACTATTTTAAGTAATAATGGTCATTTGAAGTAATAAACAAAACTTATTTTTGTTGTAAACTATTTCATTTTTTTTGTATATAAATGAAATTTTCAATATCGATCGAATATCAAAAAATTTAAAATATATATCATATACAATACTCCCTCCGTCCTATTTTAGTTGGTCATCTTACTAAAAATAAATGTCTCATATTAGTAGATCACATACTAAATCAAGATAGAATTAATTAATTTTTTCTTATTTTACCCTATAATTAATTACAATTGCAATGTTAATTCCTATGCCCAATGAATATCATTAACATTTAAATAGGGTAAAATAGTAAAAACCATCACTCCATTTATGATTTTTTAATCACCATATAAAATAAAATGTGTCCAACTAAAATGGGACGGAGGGAGTACCAAATACCACAATCATAATATAAAAAATTTAAATTATGTTATAAATGTATTTACATTACAGTGAATGTCTATCAAGAATATAGAGAGTGTCTATCAAGATATATTGAGTATCTATCAAGATATAGTGAGTATCTATCAAGATATTGTAAATGTTTATCAAGATAAGAAATGTCTATCTCTTGGAGATATTAGGAGGAATTTTCCTCTATAAATAGAGGGGTTTTATTCATTGTAAATCATCCTGAATCCATTCCCCATTCCTCAAGAGAAATAAAGAATCTCCTCTCTTCTCTCCCTTATTATTCCTATTCTTTTTTTTTATTATTAATTCATAACACGTTATTAGCACGAGTCTCTAACCTTTTAAGTTTGATAGTGTGTTTCATCCGTCTAATATTCTATCTTGATAATATGTTCATGAAAAGAAAGAAAGACAAAAGGGATTCGGAAGCCAATGTACAAAGGTAATGCCGTTGCTCTATTTGACCACTGTCAAAGGTAAGTATACATAAAAGCAGTGGAAAGAGGTGTGTTTCAATAGAAGCAAGTATTGATTTTGGGTGGTTAGTTTATTGCTTTCATCTATCTATTGACATTATTTTTCTTATTACGTATATTATTATTTGTCAAAGGTTAAGGCTTTTTCATTATGATGAGTAGCATAAAGGCCTTCTCACAATTATATTATGTATTTGTTAATTATGAAAATTTGGTTGCTGGAAAGCCACTAGCCAGAACGACTATCTACTGGTTGGCTTACTTTTACATGAAGGCCTATGGACTCACTGGAGCATTATTATTTTGGGGCTTATTAAGGTAATTAGTAATTCCTTATGTTATTTGTCTTTCGCTACTGCTGATGTTGTTAAAAGGGGTGATAAGATGTTGGGTTCAAGTCCCATCGATTTATGCCTAAAACGTCTTTATGTGGATAAGACGTTGAGTTTGAATCTCAATGCACCATATTGATGTTGTAATGATGACTAAGGTAAAATAATGTATTTTTGGTGAAAAGACATGAAATTTGTCTCATTGAATATGCTCCATTTCCTAAAGTGAATGTGTAGCAATGCATAATATGTCTGAAAGAAGACAAATGGTTGAATGAATGCACATGAACGTAGAAAATGACAACAATAACAATAACCCCTAAAGCAATAATTGCTTTGAAGCGTGGTGTATTTTTGAAAGATATGTTAGAGAAAAATTCTCTACAATCTTATGTATGTCTCAATTTGATCCGAAAGTTGCAATATCTTGAAAGAGATTCTAAGCTATCATAATTTGATAGGCTTAAGGCACGATTATATTACATTCCTGGGGAATGCAAATTTCGATTGTTATAAGTACAGATCCATTCCCTGGGGTTAATGTGATAGGAGTAACACCTCCAGAAGAGGTAGAATAATCGAGAAGAAATATTCTGAAATTTACTTCAAAGTACTAAATCTGAAAATTTATTCATGTAATAGTAAATCTGAAATTTACTAAAGCAAAAGGCACATGTCAAGGTAAACTTGGAGTTTACTAGTATAATAAACTCATAAGTTGGCAGAAACGATTGCGACATCCCGAAGATGTGCATATTGAGTATTAGACATGTATCGAAGAACTAGAAGATTCATCAAGAATTATTTATGTTGCTTGTTCTCATGATGAGTTGTTTGGATCAACTAATATTGGGATTGGATCTCTTAAAGTCTGGAAAGTATAAAAGGTGAATAAGGGTCCGTTCACCTGCCATGTGATCTATTAAGATACATCGATATAAAATGATCACATGCGCGTTTATTGTCAACCTGCAGTTTGACATTCATAAAGTTGCTTGCTCAATAAAATTGAGTTAAGAGCATAATTTTCAGATCGTGTAATCAAGATAATCCCTCTTGATAATGCTGGTTTGGCGTTGAATGCCTCCGATAAATAGCTGAACCATTGCTATGAGAACAAAGCTCCATGTATTGATCTGAAATATGATACATTACATACAATAGCACTTGTATGCATTAGACCAATAAATTATGATTATTCCTCCGTCTCAATTGGTTCAAAGTCAGGAACCAAATATTTCATCTAATAATTTCTGATGTACGGTATATGATTAATGGATATACCATGATGCACAAAGATGGATTCTCTAAAGTAAATTGAGATGTATGTTAGTTTTCCTAACATAAAGGGGAGATAATTAGCAGCTAAGAAATATGTTGTGAATTATCATCAATATGATCCTCATTCAAAAGATAATTCAAGTTCAAATGCTAGGAGCATTTGTTGATCCAAAATTAATTTCATATTCAGTTGTAAATGTTCCAATTGAATGCCCCTGAAGGACAAAGTCTACTACATGTATGAAGCATGGTAGATCATAATCGGTTCCAAATGAGATAATCCTTGAAAAGGATAAGGAGCAAATGATCATAATAAGAAAATGATGTGCTTTTGAAGAGCTTACGACATAACACTTCATGAAACCTTATGAGAGGTTCAGATACCTGAAAATAATGAAGTGATGAGATCTCAAAACGTTATGTCACATTGCGAACTGATACAAATGATATAATCTCAACAATATCTTTGATACAATATAGCGCAATATTATAAAAGATTATGAGGATCTGAATTCTACGTTTATTTAAGCATGCTGACGTAGAAGTATTTATCAAGTGACATTAAAGGATGCATCTTGGTAAGCATAAAGCCTATTTGATTTGCAATCCAGACACTAGAAGATGTCACACATGAAATGTTGAATATTGTCACTTGACAAAATCTATATGAAAATTCCTAAAGGATTCAAAATGTTTGAAAAATATACAAGTTTCTGGGAAACTTATTTATAATCCTTATATTGCATAAATTGATAAGTTGAATATCATTGGAACTCTTGGAGAGTTCTTGAAAGCAATAGATTATCTGCTGAAAGAAGTTGAAATGAGAAACATGCAGAATTGAATTGGTCTCAATGTACCATATCTTGTGCAATTGATGCATTTACACATCTTGCTATAACTATGAGTATGACATAGTTTTACTCCTATATAGAGATACTGAAATAAGATCACTTGCATATTGCAAATGAAAGTGCTTGTATGAATGTGTTTATCCTAACGAATATTATCAAGTTTTTGAATATATAGGATATTCATATGATTGACATAAAGTTCCATACAAACATATGTCATGAAGGGTACTACCGTACCATGTTGTTTTACATGATAGTCAAATCATGTTGAGGTAATAACTACTCATGAAGCAAGCCAAAAATATGCGTGGTTAAGGTCCATGATACATCTCATTCGAGAAAATTATTGTTTGAAATGTGACAAAATACCCACAATCTTATATGAAGATAATGCAGCATACATGACTCTACTAAATAGAGGATTCATAAAAGGAGATAGAATGAAGCACATTTTGCCAAAAGCTTTTCTACACACATGAACTCCAAAAGAATGGTGACATCAACGTGCTACAGATTCTTTCGAGTGATAATATGATTGATTCATTCACAAAGTCTCTACCTAGTGCAACTTCCTAAAAGATGATGCACAAGATTGGAACGTGAAGATCCAAGATGTTGAATTGATGTTCTCATCAAGGGGAGCCAATAAGCGTTGTACTCTTTTTCCCTTTCAAGGTTTTCTCCCACTGGGTTTTCCTTGTAAGGTTTTTAATGAGGCAGCCGAAATGCGTATTATTAGAGATATGTACTCTTTTTCCTTCACTAGATTTTTATCACACTGGGTTTTTTCTTGTAAGGTTTTAACGAAACACATTATCTATCAATTAGACATTCAAGGGGGGAGTGTTATAAATGTATTTACATTATAATGAATGTCTATCAAAAATATAAAAGTATCTATCAAGATATTATAAATGTTTATCAAGATAGGAAATGTCTATCTCTTAGAGATATTAGGAAGAATTTTTTCCTATAAATAGAAAAATTTTATTCATTATAAATCATCCTGAATACATTCTTCATTCCTTAAGAGAAATAAAGAATCTCCTCTCTTCTCTCCCTTATTATTCCTATTCTTTTTTTTATTAGTTAATTCGGGGGGGTAAAAAAGGATTGTTTTTTGAAGATATAGAATGGACGAACCAGGAAAGCTTTAGGTATTCAATAAAACCAAATTTCTCTATCTCCATCCAAAAATGGCGGGGGTTGCAGCAGCTTCTACTTCCATGGCCGCCATTGCCGTCTTTACCAATCGTTTCCCACTTAAAGCCAACCCATTTTGCTGCTCTGCCCTGCCTTATTTACCAATCCGTGTCTCTGCTCCAGCCTTTTCTACTTCCTTCAACTTTGCAGGTATTCTTACTCCCTTTTTCCCCCCTCGAACTAGTTCAGTTTTTTCGAGTAAGTGTGTGAGTTTTCTAGTTGAACTATCACCAAATATTTATCGAAACACAATTCAATTATTATTTGTTCCCTTTTCCTACCTGAACAATGCCGATGATATTTCAGGTAAGAAAATGGAACAACCGATAGTTGAGGTGTGTTTTTATAGATAGTTCAGGTGAAAAAGTAAACACACTAATAGGGTCGGGTGAAAATGTGAACACCTGATAGTTACGTAGGAAATTCGCATAAACATAGTACTTCCAAGTGTATTTTTGACCATCAACTCTAATAAATAGGAACCTAATTATGATTACACCTATTTGGATTCCTTTTCTGGAATAAACTTAGTTACTAGCTTTTTCTACTTTCTCGTATCCTTTTCGAGAACTGGCGAGTGACAATTTAACCTAGCTTTGGTAGATTTACAAAGTACTTTTCTTTTGCGCTTTCGATTGTTATTGGAGTTTCAAAAATTTTACGCTGTGACGAATGACTTCGAGTTGAGAGTACATTCCAATTTTGGGCTGTTGTGCATATTTGTGTGGAAATTTTGATGTTTTAGTACTTTAGAGTTTAGAGGACCAAGGACCAATAATTATGATCATGTTTCACGGACATTGTGATAATACTGTGTATATAAAACCAAAAATTTGCAGTAAATCCTGGTCAAGCTGGAATTCTTTTCTACTATTATAAAGGTTTTTATGCAGATAAGGTCCAGGGCAGATAACAGAGAACCTCTTGTTACTGGCGTAACGTTGTTACCGTCACAGATGCAATAAACCTTAAATATAGGTGGACTAGATTGAAAATTTATAACATTCAAAAACATATAGACCCAATGTAACATTCAGTAAAGATTTATGGTACATGTATAGGATGTAATCAATGTGTCCGAGCCTGGCCCCACCGATATATTAGAAATGATACCTTGGGGTGGTTGTAAGGCTAAACAAATTGCTTCACACAGAAAAAAGGAAGTGAGTTAGATAAAAATAAAAGCAACTTGGAAAAAATAAGCGCATTTTATTAGTATGATGTTTTCTGTTTTCCAAAGATAATACATTTTCCTATTGCGGTTCTCATGATTTATGTTGATGTTCTTTAACAGAATCCAAAAGGTCTTCGCTACTCCAGGTTAAAGCCTCTTCATCTGAAGAAACTTCTGTTGATACTAGTGAATTCCTAACGGAGTTAAAAGAAAAGGTAAACTGGATGGCTTGCCACGTGAGAAACAATTGCATCTTCTTTACTGCAAATAATCAAGTCATTTGGTATTCAATCTCTCTTTCGTTGCGTCTCTTTGAGGTTTATCAAAGATCTAAACCTTGTTTTGTAACGGTGCATCACCATAGAGTGTGAGTTACTTATTCCTGCAAAATACTTATAGAGCAGTACTTGTCAGTTTGTTACATTTGTAATGTCTCGACATTTTCTTCGATTTTAATAATAGAAGTAGATCATTGAAGTGAATCACTAATAGTTAAATAGTACCACGTCTGATAACTTTGATATTAGCATTCAGTGCAACCATAGACTTCTTGTTCTTTTAACCTTCATTAGAGTTTTCTTCATAGTTCTTATCTGCTGAACGCTCTCTAATTTCGGCTACATAGTACAGATTTTGCTAAGTTGGAATTTTTGGAATGGAGACAATTTGTTAGTCCCTAAATATACAATTAAAAGGAAAAGAGACAAATATACCCCCGAACTATGATAAATGGTATGTATATAATTCGGGAGGGTATATACGTACCATTTATTATAGTTCGGGAGTACATTTGTCCCTTTTCCGATTAAAGAATTATTAGAGATGCATTTTACTTTACTAATTGGAATAAATATCTTTCCATTTAATACGAGATTAGGATTTATCTATTTTTATCCTTTTTATGTTTATGAACGATTTGTGTATGTCTTAACTCACATTGAATATCTATGTGTTGATTACAGTGGGATGCTGTTGAAGACAAGACGACAGTGCTACTTTACGGTGGTGGGGCAATTGTTGCAGTTTGGTTATCTTCAATTCTTGTTGGTGCTGTCAACTCAGTTCCTCTGGTAAGTAGATCAATGGAATAAGATAATTGTTTCACTGGAACTGCTTTAAGAAATGTTCGAGTCTTTTCCCTGCTATATGTTTCTGAATTTTCACTTGTATGACAGACTGAGATCCTGTCTCTAACAGATCTCTTCTGTGGTTTGGCCCAACCATCAGAGTCACTAATGTTTCTCCCTTTTCTGCAGCTACCGAAAGTCTTGGAGTTGGTAGGACTTGGATATACTGGATGGTTTGTCTACCGCTACCTTCTCTTCAAGGTAAGATTGTGGCTATAAGCTAGTAACTTTCCATATCATCTTTTGTGCACTGAATGGAAGCAATAAATTATGTCAAGAGTTACCTACTCTCTGTCAGCCTAGACTAGCTGAGGTGCACGCTAACTGGCTCATACACCACTATTATTAAAAAAATCTGGGTCAGCCTGTCAGTATCTTTTTTTCCAAGAGGGTAGATGTTCTTATAGTGGATCAGTCAGTCTTGGAAGCACAATTCGAATATCCATCCGGGCACCTTGAAAGATTGGCCTCAGGTTGGTTGATGCATTTCATGGCCTGCTACCCTATTGTTTCCTATGTGGGTGTGAACTAATCTTCATAAACATTGTTTAGTAAGTCCATCCAGTTTCAAGGGGTAGGGTTTGTGGATAAACCTACTTAAAGCTAAATTAATAAAAGAGGGGCTGCGGCTAGGTTCAGATAACCCCCTCTACATCACATTCCTCCACAGTGACTCATGAACATCGCTTAACCGTGACAATCTGAATTCGGCTTACCAGAGATTTGAATATATTGTTCCTTGCTGACAGTCAAGTAGAAAAGAATTGGCCGAAGACATTGAGGAATTGAAGAAGAAGGTTGCAGGAACTGAATAAATGCGTGTAAATTTGATGTCAAATTCACGGTGAACGAATCCTAGCACCAATGCAAATGGGCTGTCAGTTTCTTGTACAAGAGGCAGATGCTCATGTGAAGAGTAGGTTTTGATGTAATTTTCTTTGTCTTAGCACATCTTCAAGAAGATTATATGTTTCACTTTTCATTTGATAGTGTTATGAAACATAGTCTGTTTCTACATCTTGTTACACCATATTGGCTCTCTCTCCAGGAATGGCTCAATGAATCATAACCTCAGGCTCGTTTAAAGAGGTATATAGCAACAAACTCAGAAGGAGAAAACACCAAAGAACATTTCAAAAGTATAAATGCAGGCAAACCATCCAGGAAATTGTGCAAATCCAAAATAACATAGTAGCCCATTATTATTGTACCTGTATCATGGAAGCACAAAATATTCATACAGAAACCTAAACGCATAAAGCTCTGATCATATATTTCTTCTAACGATACATATAAGCTCTCAATCAATATAGAATTAAACACCCATAAAGGATCAGCAAAGCAAAAAAGCGATTTAAGTGGCAAAAACTTTAGATTCTATCGATGTCCTCATCCTCAAACTCAATATAATCATCAACATCGCGCTCATCCTCTTCATCCAATACATTAGCAACACCCTCATTGAGCCTAATGTTCTCCGGCAACTCTCCATATGCCTTCAACAGCCTGGCCTCATCTGGCATGTACTTCAGGATAACATCAGCTTTATCATCCTGGCAAATCCAATTATTGAGTTAATAAACAGCAATATGAGTATATATCCACATTCTAATAGAACTAAGATAACAGCAACAACCCAATGATGCAATTGATTGCACAAGTGAAAGTAATTCCCAGAAAGTGATTTCTTGCTCACTAAACAGAGACACACGGGCTGATTCACGTAGCTCAACAACACAAATATCCCAATTTATTCTTTTTGATTGAAAAAATTTGTCTCTTAGAGCCTTGATGACGACACTGAGGTCCACATTAAGGAAGGCAAAGCACTCAACATGTTTTGAACCTAACTTCAGGGCTTTTAGAAAAGGTAAAAAGATATGACATGAACTCAACTAGTTTCGAATTGAGAAGTAATTGATTGATTGATTAACATAGGTGATTATTTCTGTTCCTAATACGTAATTCATTAGGGTCATAAAAGTTATACATGGAATTTTAAGAAAAATCATACATCAAAGGAGAAATAAAACACAAATCATATACCGAAAAACGAATATCTCAAAAGAAATGCAAAATCAATTCTTCGGAGCAAAAAACAAAATCTGAAAAAAACCAAAAAATGGAGGGCATCGGTTTGTGACTCCTTTGAGTCTATATCATGTTTTCATTGAATATCCTCATATCTATTTTGAAAATTATATTTGAAAGGAGCTTGTTTTACTTGAAAGTTTAGAACTTGATTATTATTCAGAAATAATGCTTAGGCTCACAGTAGTACAGTTTTGCAGATCAGATTTCAGGACTATGATTCAATTACTTTTGCAGATCAGATTTAAGGACTGATTTCAATTACTTTACATGATAATATTATGATCATATATAGTTTTGGAAGGACTATTTAGCTCCAAGAGGGTATGGATTTAGATAACACATGTCCGAAAACTACATTTGCTTTTGTAGGTTATGGATCATTTCACAAGTTGAAAGACTCCTTTTATGTTACCCGAAAAGGGCTTACTATGGATCCTTATGTTATGTTAGTCATACTACCCCTGAAAGGTGTTGGACAATTCTACCAATGTGGGTGTATGACGTTGGGCATCATAAACTCAAGTGTTGTATGTCGGTTATAAGAAACTCCCCAAATAGAAAACTTAGTATTTTCTTCAATTATGTATTTATGACTTTTACAAATATCCTAAGTAATATGTAAAAGTTATACATTGAATTTTACGAAAATTCATACATCAAAGGAGAAATAAAACACAAATCATATACCCAGAAACGAATTTCTTTCTCCAAGATGCAAAATCAATTCTTGGAAACAAAAACAAAAAAATGGAGAAAAAGATGTCTATACCTGATAATCACGAAGACCAACGAGAACGATGTCACCAGCAGCAATCCAAACTTTTTTGTGCATCTTACCACGTATATGACAAAGACGTTTGGTTCCATCAATACACGTAGCTTCACATCGTCCGTTACCTAACATACGTTGTACCTGAGCATATTCTTGTCCATCTTCTTTGAAAATAAGCTCTCTTTTCTCATCATCGGCTTCGTTTTTTCCTCTCTTCCTGTTCTTACCTCCCTTTCCTTTGTTCTTCGGCATGATTTTCTTCTACTTTCTGCTTTTCTTGAAAACCCTAATTCTTTCTTTGATTGAAGACTTGGAACACAAAGAAGAAAATAGCTCTTGTTTTTCCTTTGAGAAATGAGGAGTCGATTTGTTCTCTCCTATTTATAGGGAGAATTTTGTTTCCTCCTAGAAAACGCTTATTTCATCAAGTATTTTTGAAGAACAAAAAATTATGTTTTAGTCTATGTTTTTTTTTAATATTTAGTAAGTAAATATACTGTATTTATCCAAATTTTTTGTTAAAAAAAGTATTTTTGAATAATAAATTATGAAATTTTATATCTTAAATTTGACGTTATATTAGTAATTTTAAATTTTAAATGAAAAGTTATTTTTCCTTAAAAGAGTTAATCGGAAAAAGTTCAATATACTTGTAAAACAAGCAAAGGGAATAGAAATCAAAATCTCGCGTTGCAATTTGGACGTTATGATAATAGTATCAAGTTGGCATTTGACCAAGATTTTTGGGAATTTGATTTCAAATTTTGTTTCAAATTAGCATTTGTTTGTTTTATGAAATGTACACAAAATTTCAGATTCAACTTCAAATCATGATTTAAAATCTCAAATTCTCCAAATTTTAAATTATTTTTTCTTACACATTCAATCGAAAAAGCCTTATATACTTGTCTGTGCTTGTACAACAAGTAAACAGGAAAAGGGTTTGCAGAAATACAAAATCTTATGTTGCAAATTTGACGTTGTAGTTTACCTAACAACAAGATACCTCTCATATAGTGGGGTTTGGGATGGGTAGAATATACGCAGTCCATACCACTATCTCAGAGGTGAGGTAGAGAGGTTGTTTCCGATAGACCCTCGGCTCGAGACCAAACAACATAGGAAAAGACATAATATAAAAACAAGAAACAACAGACTACACAAAACAACAGACAGTAGCAGAAACAAGATTATCACCAAATAATACCAACAACAATCTATCTGAAACCACAAACAACATATGTAGTTCCGTGAGCAGATATACAATATAAAAATCCCAATGATAAAGCGCAAAAAGTTAAAACATAACGCACAAGGGGAAGTCCAATTGACAGAAAGCAGTAATGACTTGAGGCAATCCATTGCATAATTAGACCAGAAGATGCCCAACACTAAGTGAAATGGCAAGTAGAAAGGAATTCCAATTCACACATAAATAAGAGCATGCTGAATGGGTCACTAATTTGCATAGCAACCACAATTTTTACCTCCCACACCATTCAACTTAATCACTAGCTTCACCTAATCAGTAGAAAGATTTGATACACACACAATAAATTTACTTGTCTACCAGGGTTATAAGAAAGTTAAATTAAATAACCTATTCACAATGTTCAGGAGAGCTTTTGTGCTTGTATTGCATTAAAACAGGTCAGAACAATCAACATCTCTCACTCCCTGAATTGCATTTACATCCTTTCTCATGTTTTGAGAGCACCAGGATCAACTATGGTCAAAAGGATAACATTACAAAATGTTTCAATACCTATTACAGTTAGTACTGACACCTAACCTTACTTCCTTGCTTGATCAAAGCCAAGAAAGATCTGAACTTCAGCGGCTCAGCTAATAAGCAAAAACAACGGTAGTAATTGACATTGTCGAGATGAGAAAAATCAGTGCCTGATAGTAAGTTCAGCCCTGAGATGGAGTACGCCAGTAATAAAATAGAGACTGTCTTCAGCCATGAAAGAAGTCCAGGGTATGGCGAATAAATTGCGATAACCAACTGCCTTACCCCCAGTAAAAGTGTAGTTTCCCTTGTATTTGCTGACATACTCCTCTGCTGGTTTTGTCCTTGCAGCAAATTCATAATCGACTGCAAATGACACTGAACCCTTTTCCTGCATTCCCAGAAAGAGACCAAAACAATGGAAAGAGCTTTGCTGATCCATGTTGCAATGTGCGGACAGGAAAAACCCTTGTCCACCCAAATGAAAAGCTTGAGAATATACTCTCCCAGATGGAAACAGATTAGCACATTCATCCCGCTTAAGATCTAAGTAGACTATACACTGTTGCCGTGGAAGTTCAAACTCAACCACTTTAACAGGCCGATACTTGTATGCACGATCCACAAAACGACGACTCGTCGAGGCTGATTCTTCTGCAGCTTGAGTTCGTTGGCGGTGTGGGACCTCAGCTTTATAAAAGAGGGCCTCAACCACAAGCTTGGATGCAAACTCATGTTCAAAGTCATTACATGTGAGAACCTTCCGAAGCTTTCGGCAGCTCAGGAAAGGAAAACGAATGCAACGACCAAGTCTTGAACTAAGAATTTCTCTGCGTTCCTCTATCAGGGAATAATGAGCCCTTGTCCACTTCAAGACAAAGTCATATACTGCGTCTTCTGATGCCACCTGGAGGTCATCACTGGACAAAATTGCCTCAATACCAGCAAGAGGCAACTTCATGACCTCATCTTGGAACCTGTCGAAGATGAATGAGCTGATTAATAAGCACAGGCAAAGTACCAGATGCTTCAATAAAAAACATTAGTAAAGTAATCCATATCAATCCTTCATACAAGATAAAAAGCCACATGTTATAAAGTTCATGACATTTTACTCTTATCAAATTGAAATTATTACATTACTTACATTAGAGGCTTGCATTAAAATCATTATGTAATTAAGTTTATTGACAACCTTCTGATGTTGAAAGTTAAATGAACATTTTATGCATAGGTATAAATCTATAGTGTATGTCTAGTCATATTTCTTCTTTATAATTGCTAAGTCAGAATCTTATGTTACAACTTTTAGGTTTACAATGTTCATAACGCTCCCAATATGTTACCCAAATGTTATATAAAACGTTCCAGTTTTGCTATCAACAACAAGAACAACAACAACATACCCAGTATAGTCCCACAAAGTGGGGTCAGGGGAAACTGACATACTATAACAACATACCCAGTATAGTCCCACAAAGTGGGGTCTGGGGAAATTGACATACTATAACAACAAACGCAGTTTTGCCTATCGGAAACTTATTATTGAAACAGAACTTCAAACAATCCGCTGAAATTGGTCAAAATAAAATCCGGTAGCAGAAATGTTCCTCAAAAGACAAAAAATAGGCATACTAAACAGTGTTTTATGGACTTAATTATCGTTGTGCCTATAGGCTACAGCTGTTTGGATAACAAACTAAATAACACAAGAAAAAAGGAAAAAGGGTAGGCACAAATGAAACTAACTTGGTAATATCTTTGTATTTTGCAGCCAGGAATTGTTTTGCTGCATCAGTCAATGGCTGAACTGCATCAGCCATCAGGACACTAGAAGGAAGCTCCAAATACAGCAAAGCTGACTCCGGAGTCATAGGCAAATTACGCAGTAGCCTGCTGCAATACCTCATGCAAGAAGCAACCTCAAACTTGTCAGCAGCCATGAGCACGTCCAGCAATGCAGGTGCTGTATTTGTAGTCAATATATTGCTATACATAAAATTCAGGAGCTCCATCAATGCAGCTTCTTCTGCTCCATGGAAACAAAAATAGAAAAATCACTTTTATGTGAGACGTGATACTGACTTTCAACCCACATCAGATGAAACAACAATATTTGATACACAATTTTCAAAACCAAACCAGTAGATCAATATTATAAAACACTATATGACAGAATAAACATTTCAAATCCCTATGATTTGCAAATTCCTCATATTCATGATGAATGGGAAACTGCATTCAGACTTGATAGACTTTGTCCACTTTAATTTCTACTAAAGTTCATTGATCATTATGTAATCAAGGTCAAACAACAGCGCACACATGACATACCTGAAGCATTGATCCGTAGAGTTACTTGTCTTTGTTCAGACTCTCTCATCCCATTTGAGAAGAGCTGCATGAATTACATGATAAAGCAGGTTCAAACTTTCAAATACCAATTCTAGACAGTGCATAAGCAGCTTACACATGAAAATGAATGTTTACCTTGTAGAAGAATGGACTCTTCGCTGCTAAAATCGGGGAGCTAATGTGAAGTGTTTTAACTTTCATAACCCTTGGAGAATCACAATTCCAGGTTGAATCGTCACTATTAGCAGCTTCATCTCCTGCACAGAAAACATAACATGGTTTACTAATCTTTTCCGGCCCATGTCACACCACCCTTTTTAACGACTACACTGAAGGCGGAGGATGATAAAACTACACTCCGTAACCATGAGGTGCTGCCATCAAACAGACTCGGTCTATCCTAATCTCCTATAAGAATATATCCTGTCAGAAACAAACTGAAAGCTAGGAACAAAACTTGTTTTATTTAGTGATAGAATCCGAACCAGCTTGCTTGTAGCATGTACCTTACTAATCCACCGGGTACCTACTACTTTCCATTAGCACCAAGGCTTAGATAGATGAGAAGTAATCACCTAACTTTTTTGGCTCCACTGGGATTTAAACTTCAACCTCCCATGGTCCGTTCCAACGTCAGTGATAACTAGAAGCGATATTTTTCGTCTGGATTACAGAATATTCCTTGCTTTAATCTCCGAAACTACTTTCATCAGATATTTATTCCACTATGTGAGGATAACCGACAGAAGTTATATCCAACACAGATACATGCCCAGAATAGTTATAACATACAACTCAAATAACTGAATTTTCCACGTATGAGCAATCTGATTTCCTAATGCAGGTCAGAACAAACGGTTTTAAATCTCTTGCATAAATTCCCTCTACATGGAAGCCTTAGCATAATATAGACGGTAATACATGATGGGCACAAAAGTCCTTTCTAAGCCTACTACCTTAAGAGCCACACTGATCCATGACAAATGGGGCAAGACACCCATTTTGGGGTGATATTAGTTGAGAGGTTAACCTTCGCTTAGCCTTATATATATCATGAAACTGCAATCATGTTTCATATTATATACCCTTTCTGTTTTTGAAAATTTATCAGAATAGCATGTGGAAGTCGTACAGAATTCAAGAAAGTAAAAGAAAATTTCAAGAATCATAAGAGTTCTCAAGGAAATAGGGCCTAAGGAATAGAAATCCAGAAAGTAATTTATTTATAATAATACCTGAGTTTGGCTCTTCAATCATTGCGACAACTGATTCGTCTTGATTTTCGTTATCAGCATCTTCACAATCAATTTGATTACAGCTAATTATCTGTTCTTCAGGGCATGCTGTAATATCCAAAGCTGCAAACGAGTGGTACATGTCTGGTTATCATCAGGAAAACCCATACCAGTATAAGAAAGGGCAAAAGTCTAATCACTATGCATAACATTTATAGCAAGGGAAGAAATTGTATATTGTTCATCCCTTGCCGCCAGACACCAACCTCCACTAACATGAAATGATTATGGAAGGAAAATATTAGCAGCTGAAGTCACATTGTAAGAATATGCAGCAAATGATATGTTTAACTCTGCCACAGTTTCAAACCACAAAAGCAGAATTTAAGAAGTTCATTTCAGCAACAACAACATACTCAGTGTGGGATCTGGGGAGGGTAGAATGTACGCAGACCTTACCCCTACCTCGTAGAGATAGAGAGGTTGTTTCAGATAAATCCCCGGCTAAAATAAGGCCTACCAAACCGTTAGAAAAAAAGGGGATACAGACATGGTAGCAATAACAACAACAAATTAATGCAAACTGGCGAGAGTTACACAATATGAAAAGGTAATACAAGACATTGAAACACATAGAAGTCAGTGTAATATGATGTTCATTTCATTTAATCAAAATCTCCCATAAAAAGTTAAGACTTGAATGTTGATAATAATCCACAACTTACGAGTACTATTTTTTTGAATCAGGTAACATTACAACTTACGAGTACTATTGCCAGGAAAAAACAACCCACCAACGCGTGCTAACCATAAAATGGGCTCACATTAAGTGTTTTCACGATGATTCAATCCTGATATCACACTCAGGCACCCCTTAGGTGCTTTCCATATTAAAAACATCAAACATCTCTTTAAAAAAAAAAGGGCAGCCCGGTGCACTAAAGTTCCCGCTGTGCGCGGGTCTGGGGAAGGGCCAAAACATCAAAAATCTCTACTTTTTTTAAAAACAGTAATGTCCGGAGCAGCTTACACATACCCCACACACTTCAACTATACCAACATTTTCTCCTTTTCTTCTTCATTTCTTCCCCATTTCCCGACGAAACCACAATCTATTAAAACAACTTAACATAAACCCTAACTCTTCTTAAAATTTTGACTCATTCAACAAAGTCCATATCAACCCAAAATTGCTTAAAATAAACGCTTAAAAAATCCAATTAAAAAAAAAAAAAAAAGAGAAACTAACCGTTTTCCTTCCTGAAATCTTCACGGCGGCGCTTCCTATTACGAGCCCAATCAGCGAGGCTATTACAGCCGTTAGATTCAGAAACACCGTCGATTGAATCACCGAGGATCTCGATCCGGAGAACACGGTCGGAGAAGTTGCTGTCGTTGAAGGCGAAAGCGAAATCGGGTTCTCGGGTACGGGTTGGGGAGTATTCGGGGTCCATTACTGCCGTCCTCGGGTCGAATAGGTCCAAATTCTGGTCCTTCATACTCAATGGAAAACCCTAAGATGGCTTGTTTGGTTTTTGGGAAGAATCAGAATTCACAGTTATGGGGTGAGATTAAATGAAATTTGGGGATTGGATTAGTTGTAGATGAATTTAAAACTAGGTAGTGAGAGAAAATAAAGAGAGAAAAAGGCAAATTTTGAGTATACACGTAATGGTGGCTTCATAATTATATCGTGAAGGAAGAGACATAATGTACAATGCCAGACAATAAATACACTATTAAAGTTATCTTGAATTTTAAAAAAGAGATTTTAAATTTACGGGATCTATTATCTCACAAAACTAAATAAGATCATTATATATACTTCCTTTTGACCCCCACATAATGTAGAAAGTGTACTTAACTCTCCAATAAAGCGTGAAATAAGTAAAAACTTTTTAAAAATTTTAATATTTTTTTATAACTTTATTTATTTTAATTTATTTTTCAATTTTTTTTCTCTTATCTTCTTCATCCAACTCTTCATCATTTTCTTTCATTTTTCCAACTAGTTTCATGAGGCACGTGCTAAGCCCGGGCCCAAACTCGAGATATAAAATGTCTCTCTACCTCCTCGAGGTAGTGATAAAGTCTGTATACATTTTATCCTCTCCAAATATTACTTGTGAGATTTCATTGGGTATATTATTGTTGTTGTTGTTGTTATATTAAAGGAGTATAAGGATAAATAATATACTCCCTCTATCCCAAAATATTTATCACATATTATTTTTCGAAAGTCAATTTAATTAATTTTTGGAACTGCTAGATTAATTAATAAATAATTTAAAATTAAAATTTTAGATATTTGAGAACTGCACAAAAAATTAATGCAATTTTTTCATATCAATATTATGAAAAATCTTAAATGATACTACTTCTGTCTGAATTTATGTAGCACAGTTGAAATTTTGAGAATCAAACATCTAAATTTGATCATGAATTCAGACACAAAAACTTTAAGTTTTTTTAAATAAAATTTATTTATTTATAAACAACATAAAAAGTGTTATAAATCACAATAATTAACAACTATATTTAAAATGCATATAAAAAAGGAAAAATTACCTATTTGAGTACTTTTTATAAAATATTTACTACTTTTAAATATACTTTTTATTTATTACCAAAATATTATCATATTTAGAAAATATTTATCATCTATAACAATTGTACTATGTATTAAAAGTACATTATATGTGCAATATAGATGTATTAGAAGTGTATTAAAATGTATTATACTTGTTTTGGTAAAAAAAAAAAAGCACTATATATTAAAAATGAATTATGCTTGTAATATAGATGTAATATTATGTACTAAAAGTGAATTATGCATGTCATATAGATATATTATAAGTGCTATAAATGTATTATGTTTATTTAGGTAAAAAAAATTACATTATATATTAAAAGTGAATTATTTATGTATTAAAATTATATAGCTATAAATGATACATATTTTCTAAATATAGTATATTTAGGTAAGTTTTCCTATAAAAAATTCCAATCAAAAAAAGTTTGATCGAAGCCTGCGCCGAAATTTAAATTAAAGATTAAAGATTAAATTTATTATTATTATTTTTTTCAATGTTGCCTTATTTGTTTTTGTTGCATTGTGTTATTGAAAAGTAGTTCGCTATTGGAAGAAGATTTGATGCATCACAAATGGAGCTTTTTAGGCTGAAGTTAGTGGAAGATAAAATTCAATTTTTGTATAAGTTTATATACTATATTACTTTCTCTATCTCAATTTATGTGACACAATTAAATAATTTAATTTTAATTATAAATATCTTTAAATTTTTTAAAATAAGATTTACATATTTAAAAACTATTCCCTCCATTTCATATTACTTGACATGTTTGCTAAAGGAAATTATCTCAAAATAGTTGACATGCTTAAAAAATTAAGAGATAATTGGATAACTTTTTCCAATTGGCTTATACGTTAATTATGGAAAGTGTAAAATATTATATAATCTACTGTTATAGAAGAAAAAACAAATGTAAACTAAAAATGCAATTATATGGATGCAATGTGTTAACATTTCATAAGAATTACTCCTAAGATTACCGTAAATATCATCCTTGTGGGACCCATATGTACTGCCAAAAAACTTCATTCCAATTTGGTCCCTGTGAGCCGTGAGGACGATCAAAAGGGAGATTCTCCCTTATATATAAGTTATTATATATATAAATAAATATCTTTTTATTTCTCTTTTTCCTTTCATTTCTTTCTCTTTATTTTTCAAGTTCTTTCATCTTAAGCTTAAAATCATACATTATTATATGTCTATTATTTTTCTTTTGATTTTTATTATGAAGCTATGATTTTTTTGTTAAGAAAAATATAAAATTTAATTTTAATAAAATTTTGATTCAACATAATTATATTTGATTTTTAAATTTTAATTTGATGATAATCTAATGATGATTTAGCAGTAATTGTGATGATGGAGATGATTAGAGCAACATCAATACAAAGAAAAAAATTTACAAGTTCAATCATATCTCTCGACCCACCTTATCTTAGTTCTTTATCTAAATAAAATAATTAATAAAAAAAGGTTAGAGCTATTTAAAAGAGACAAAACAAAATAAAATAAGGGGGCTAAAAAGGAGGTGGCCAAAGCAGAATATTTATCAATGGTGAAATGTAGAGAGTAAATAGGGGTTCATGGGAGGAGAAGAGTAGAGGGGAGAGAGAGAGAGAAAAAAAAAAGGAAAATAGATAAAGTAAGAAAAACATAATACAAAAATAAAATTAAATGAATTGACGTGTGACAAATAGTAATTGGTGCGTGATTGCACTATTTTTCTTGTAACTGATGTTGGCGGAAAATGAGATATTTATTCCACTTTTAAATTGTTCAATGGGGTAATAGGACGCCTGCAAACTTGAAGTGTCTACTTGCAAATCTAGGATAACATTAATGGGTTCTTAATGCATTTTCTCTTGAAATTTTCATATTCACTCTGTCTCAATTTATATGAGTTAGTTTGACTTGACGTGGATTTTAAGAAAGAAACAAAGACAAAGAAACAAAGACTTTTCAAACTTATAATTTAAAGGAAAAATAACATAACTATACACCTTAACTTACCATATTTACACAAATTTTCACCCTTACAAAGTAATTACAAAAATTTCAACTATCAGTTATGTATCTCAATGGAATGTATCGGGAACGAATTATGTATCGTTGTGTATATCAGTGTGAGTTTTATTTAAAAGATACATACACTATGTATCTTTGAATGATTACAGTGTGGGTAATTATGTATCTCAATGGAATGTATTGGGAACAAATTATGTATCTCGATAGCCCAAAAAATGGGATTTTCTGTAATTAGACACCAAACTGTCGGAATTTATGTTCTTTATACTAATTTAAAATAAGTCACAGATGTTTATATGACTATTGTCACGGCCCAACTAACTGGATCATGTAGGCACCTACTCTAGTCCATCTAAATAGGAGAACTCTTACCACCGATTGAAAACATGTGGAAATCATTTAAGAAACAAATAAATTCTTTATTCATTACAACTGGCTTACAAATCTTTAAGTACAAAATAAATACTTTACCCAAGGACCTAGTCTAAACAGGTACAAGAGCTACTACAAGAGAACTCAGAACAATGTACATGACCCAGCTTCCACCGTAAGAGGCAATGATAGAAGTTGTTGTGGATCTCTACCGCATCAAGTGTGAAACATCTACTGATTCTGCAATCAGACTATACCCCAAAAAAGGATATAGCAAGAGTAGTATTAGTACACACAACACATACTGGTAAGCATTATCGATTAACCCGAATTAAATCACATAAACACCACATAAATATCTGAAAAGAAAACATACACGTTAAGAGTTCATAAGTCAAACCTTCTACCCCTTAACTCTTTATCTCCCTTACTTTTTATCACTCTCACTAATCCGTAAGTCAACTTCTACACCACATCCAACTCTAATGCACTACCTTCCCATAATATCATCAAGTCAGGCCTTAATACTCATTTAGTTATGAACTCAGCCATACCTAACTTCAATGGTTCTCAACCCTTAACAACCCATTATTTCAGACTCTTACGTAACACCTATCTGTATTCTGTTACCCTGGTTATGTATTAACATAGTCTAGTTAGAGATTTTAATAAGGCTTTGTGTAATTAAATAGCAAGACAACAACACTCTGCTTACCCAATCTCAACAATATCAACAGGTAGATCAATGACCATAACCATGCCATAAGCACAACCATGAACACCTTTCAAGTAACTTATCACAAATATCAACACTTAGCCTTTTCAAACAAACCACAAAATTCAATCAATATAGACAGCAACTCAAGTCAAGACTCCGACTACCAGCATCAATCAAGTCAACAAATCATGACTTAACAACAATATGTTAATCATGTCTCAAACACATAAGTAAATAGATGAATAAGATATATGTCAATCATTTGCAATTTAGTCCAGACCACTCAAGGATCCAATTCAATCAATAAGTCAAATATCATAAATTTCAGTTCACTCAAGGAACCAAATATAACAAGTCAACAAATAAATTTGGTCCACTCAAGAAATCGTTACACTCACTAATACCGTGTACACACATGCTAAGGGTCTTATGATCGCCCACTATCCATGACCTGCAGGGGACGAGCTCTTGCCCATGTACCAAAATTTCAAACATCTAGTGCCTGCTAACCTTATATCAACTAATCCCGTGAAGATGTCCAAATACCGGTACATCCCACAATAATCAGTAGATATCACAACAATCACAACTACAATCAAAACAACAATCACACTTATAAATCCAACAAGCTTTTAATATAACTCATTGCATGTGATTAACACACAACATATCATTTAACCATTTACTTTCTTTGAACATGCATTGTAACAAGTATACGAAAAAACAGTTAACATGCACACATAAGTCAAATTGGGTTTCAACTATATTAAATCATAACCTACAATCCATACTTCACTTTAGGGCTTGGCTAGGACTTGCAGGGTCCCTCCTTACAACGGTTCACGCCCTAGTACATTCAGTCTTTCATCATAACACTAATACCTTGTCAGGACTGTCATTTCTCTAATTACCACCATAGATATTTCGGAATCCACCAACAATAATCACCTCTAGTTTTAGCTTTTATTAGGTTTACAATACCATTTCAAGCATTCATGAGTGATCAACATCAATAACAATGCATATTAATTCATTCACAGATTTAATATCATAAGTAACATCAATTTTTCATTCAGACAATCGAAATTCACCACTTTTATCCATCCCAACACCGTGCCCGCAAGCCTAAGCATGAAATCTCCCATCAATCTATGTTATGCCTATGCTTTCTAACCTAGGTCTAAACTATTCAGTTAAACCTAGCCTACCTAGATGCCAACCAGCTGCTACGGAGGCATGAACGCGAACTTCTAACTCCGTGCTAGTGATTTCTGGAGTGAAATTCATGAGAAAATCAGAGGTTTTACCCCATTCAAGCGTATTTCCCCCTCTCAATTGCTCAATGGCCATGAGACAACCCTAGGGTTTTTTTAGAAGCCTCCTTCGTTCTATTTGCAAATGAAGAAGAGAAGAAAAATTATAAAATGGAGGGCTGGTTTCTGCCCTCGGCGTCTTGCTATAGCGGTCGGTAGGTCGCTACTACGGCGCCGTTATAGCGGGATGATGTCAGCCTGACCCAAAATTTCAAATTTTAAAATTTTTCAGCTAAGTTCATTCGTACTACTTCAAGACTGTACTTTTCAAAAATCTCCATACCCCATGCCCATAAATGAGGTGCCTTTAGTGACAACGAAACAAGTTGTTACAGCTATAAATTATTTCATTAAGGGTAAAATAAATATTTTAAAGTTAAATTGTTACTAAATATAAAAATGTGTCATTCTTTTTGGAACTCACTAAAAAGAAAGTAAATCATATAAATTGGGATAGAGGGAGTATTAATTGTTGATTTTTAAATAAAATAAAATTATTATTTCAAAAAAATTATTCTCTAAATTATATTTTATGTGGTATCGTTTGTCTTGACATGATATTTAAGAAAAAAAAAGGAAGAATTTTAAAATTTATGGTCTAAAATAAGGCTAATTTATGTTATTTGTGAGAAGCTAGATGAGTTTCTAGCTTGGTCTTGTATTTGTTCACTTTTCGTGATTAATAAAATGCTTAATTACCAAAAAAAGGGATAATTTCAAATATATACAATAAACTAATTAGTTTACAATAAATATAACTATGCTTTTATTTGAGAAAAGACATAAAGACACCAATTAAAGTTGTCCCAAATTTTTAAAAAGACACCTAAAGTTTGCGGGCGTCCTATTATCCCACTAAACAAGTTTTAAAATAGTATTATTACAACATTTTTGGACCAACCTCAATTTATAAGGAGTAGGTGTTAATCACACACCAATTATTAATTGACACGTGTCAAATCAGATTTTAACTCATTTTCTTAATTATTTTCTTTATTTGTTTTCTTTTCTTCTTCTTCCCCCCCCCCCCCCCCCCTCTTTTTTACTTTTCTTTTTTCTTTCTTCTTCAACTCAACTTTCCTCCATAGCTGCAACCACCAACAATTTTCTCCATAGCTCTTTCAAATAGTTTCCAAATCACCAATAATTATTATTTAGAAAGCAAAATCACTAATTTGTCGTCTTAAAATATTTTTTCACCGGAAAAAAATGGTGGTTGACAAATCATCTTCCTCTCCAATTTTTCTTTTTTACCTCTTCATCATTTCTATTAGAAAATAAACGCCGCCAACGATGAAACTCACCACCAATAGCCCAGTAATGAAGAAGAAGAAAGGGAGAAACAAAAAGGAAATAGAAAAGGAAGAAGAAAATAAGTAAAATAAAAAGAGAAAATAAGAAAAATTCTTTTAATTTAAAAATTTATCAAAATGGTTTTTTAAATTGTTTTTCTTGTCCCTCACTCTTCCTAAGAGAGTGAGATACACTCACTATGTCAGGTGGCCGAAAATGATGTATTTAGACCAGTTCAAAATTATTTAGGGGGGGTCATAGGACCCCCCGCAAACATAAAGTGTCTTTTTGAAAATTTAGGACAACTTTAGTGGTGTCTTTATGTGTTTTCTCTTTTTATTTACATAAAAAATAGCCAACTATTCCTATTGCACCATAAAGGCCCAACCCAAACATCAAAAACATATTTGGCCCACTCTCTATTTCTTTTTTGATTTTTTCAGACCTATTTTCATTTACATTTCTTTGTTTTCTTCGTTTGTTTTTTTTTAAAAAAAAAAATTAATTTTGTTTATTTGTTCTTCTACTAAATGGCCTATTTTTTTGTAGCTAAAAATTTTATTAATCAACAAGGAAAATTCATATATAACTTTTCAAACTTGTATATGCAATGTATATGTTGTATCGATATTTGTATATATAATGTATTAATATTGTATATATGTGTATAAACGTGTATCAATATTATATAAATAGTTATGTAATGTATCGATATTGTATAAATGGTGTATAAACGTGTATCGATGTTGTATAAATATGTATTGATATTGTATAAATGGTATATAAATGTGTATCCATATTGTATAAATGATTTATAAACGTGTATCGATATTTTATAAATAATGTATAAACGTTCATTGATATAATATATCGATATTATGATATTATATAAATAATGTATAAACGTTCATCAATATAATAGATCGATATTGTATAAAGGTTCTAAATGAGATACAACAACGTTTTATCTTCAGTTCCCATCATGAATTGGTGTCAAAACTACAGAGGTTCAAACGATAACAATCTTCAAATCCTTTCTTCTTTTTCTCCTGAGAAGGCTAACAATTTCAAAAAGTAAAAACATTATCAAGAAAAAAATGTCCAAGGCCTACCACAATGCAATAAGATATCAGAAAAAAATAAATAAAAAATCCCCAACAAAGCAAAAAGTTTCAAATTTGTAAAAGAACATAAAAATTTCAAAAAAAATAAAATCACGAGAACATTAGATATCTTTGCAGAGAAACTTGAAGTCAAAGAAATAGAGCATATTAAGAGGTAAAATTTCATCAAAGGCGAAGGGATCAAAATATAATATCCAAGAAAGCAATAGTTAAAACTCAAACCAAACAGAAAAATTCAAAATGGCAACAACAAATAAGTTTATCACATGACAACCTCCTCGAATTCCCCAACCTTCCCAAACAACTTCTTTCAATCTCGATCAACTCAAAATCTCCTTTAGACAGTCTCAAATTTTAGATATGAGCTCATCTCGATGTTTTAAGACTTTTGGTATATAATTCGCTCAAAACGGTACATCAAAGTTTTTTGAAAAAGGGAAAACAACGAAGAAGGAGGAGGAAGAAAAAGAAGGATGTTAGAAAAAGGCCTGACAATTTTTCAGTAATTAAGTTGGCTGAGCAGGCCATTTGCCTAGTCTGTTATTTTTTTGGTAATTAAGTTGGCCGAGTGGCCATTTGCCGTAATTATCCCCAAAAAAAATTAAGGCTAATTTACATAGACAATGTATTATATAGCCTTATTTATGAATTATAGTACATCTTTTACTCTTACAGGTTATAGCCTTATTTTTTTAAAACAAAATAAAACTATTATTTCAAAAAAGAATTATTCTCGATGTTCTATTTTATGTGGCATCATTTGACTTGACATGATATTTAAGAAAAAAAAAGGAAGAATTTTGAAATTTATGGTCTAAAACAAGGCTAATTTACATAGACAATGTATTATATAGCCTTATTTATGAATTATAGTACATTTTTTACTCTTACAGATTATATTCTTACTTTGTCTAGCCAATAATAGTTAAATACATATATAATACATTTCTAGCACAATTTTAATATATTAACACATAAACTAATTTGAATAGTATTTGAATGTTTGAAATGCAAGTATAATACATTTTTACCATCATTAACAAAAGCAAAAAATAAACAACAATTGTAATATATTTTGAATTTAATATATTATACATGTTAATTATAGGCATGTTTCAATGCACGTGGTAAATATATAACTAAAACATTTCAATACAAATGTATTATAAGTATTATGTGTGAATTTCAAACATCCAATACTATTTAAATTAATTTATGTTGTTAGAAATGTATTATATATGTTCTAGAATAGCAACTATCGAATTCATAACAATGTACAATATTTACAATATTGAATTCAAATTGTATTACAACTATCGTTTATGTTTAATACAATCTTTAAATGTTCATATATTCAAATCTTTAAATCTTCAAACATAATCCTTCAAATATTCACATACTTCCATTCTTCAAATATTCATATCTTTAAATCTATTAGAGAACCTTTAAGAATCATAGTATTAAAAAAATTCTAACAATGCCAAACAAATCGGAATTGAAGGAGCAAACAGGTTTGCCACAACAATTAGACTTAAAAATGAAAATCGATCTAAAAAAATACGAAAAAAAATATAAAATTCAAGAAACATACGTAAGTTACCTCAATTTGGAGAAACCCTTGGTATTAGTTATGCTAACATTATTTCTTATACACTGTTTGGTTTGATGTATTAAAAATAATATGTTTTATATAATTTTTATAAAAAAAATAATTGTTTACAAAAATACCCATACACTTTCTTTACTACAGAGTTCACAAAACACCTATATATTTTTATATAACTTCACTGATAGTTATGGGAAAAGGTTTGAAGAATTAACACTTTGTCATGTCCTTTACCAAATAAACTGGTAGATAAAATTTAGGGGGCAGAAAATCAAAGTTCAATCCTTGGAAGAAAGATGATGAAGCCTAATGAATGTCGGTTCAATTACCAGCTAAGTTTGCCTAACCGGTCTTTAGGCAATTATTCTATTTAATCATCAGACAATTTACTGATATGCAGTTCAATGGAGAACTTTCATCCATGATAACGAGATTTAAATGGAAATCGTTTTGGTAAAGTACAAAGAAGAGGGCAAAGAACGATGGAAAATGACTTGGGAAATGTTTTAGTAGGGATTTGAGGGGTAATTTTGTCATTTATTAAGTTCATGCATGTGTTGAAATCCTTTGTATTACTAACACATGAAAAAGAGTGGTACACCAGAAAGTGTATAACTAATACAAGCATTAGTTATACATAGAGTGAAAAAAATGTACCAAACAAGGTACTAATAGTACGTTAATCTAATGTATATATTAACTTTTCCAATACACTCTACCAAACGACCCCTTAAAGTTTTAGGAGAAATTAACAGTAGCCATGAACCTTCAAATCGAAATTATCCTGTGAATAGAAAACCCAGTTATAATAACATTTTGCTCAAAATGGAAAATCCACATTTCACAAAGCAGACCTAGTAGAGAAAGAGAGAGAGAGAGGAATGCAGAAAGAGAGACAAAAAGAAATTCCTTATTCCTGATTTTAGCTATTAACGATAACATATGCTATAAACTTGTAATAAAAAGAAGTACCCCCGAAAAGGGTAATAATTGATCTAAAAGAGTTCATTTATGTAACAATTCCCTAAAACAATCCTTAGATATTTGTGTGGTTGTAAATTATTATTTTACTAAGGGTAAAAGATGAATTTTAAAGTTAACTTGTTTTTAATTATAATAATGTGACATTCTTTATGAGACTGACTAAAAAGAAAAGGATGTCACATAAAATGGGACAGAGGGAGGAAGAAGTACCGATATTCATGGGCAAAAGAGTTTTAAGTTACTCTTAGAAATAATGATTTACATCTTCATTCAAAATAAATAAATAATGTGTTTTAAATTATTTTTACTTGTTCAACACACGAAAAAGATGGAATACAGAGGCGGAGCCAGGATTGAAACTAAGGGGTTTCAATATTTCAAGAAAAATTAGCCGAAGGGGGTTCAACACCTACTATATATATATATATAAAATAATTTTAATCATATATAAGTAGTATATTTTTCCGTCGAAGGGGGTTCGGATGAACCCCCTAGCCAAAGGCTGGCTCCGCCCCTGATGGAATTGTTTGATAGACCTTTGTATTTATTTTATATATAATCTCAATTTCTATATTCGAGGTTTCATCCAAATCCCTAAATGTATTTAAAATAGATATTTAAATACTCCTAACCATTGATCGAACTTACATCACATTGATATGATTAAAATAAACAAAATGTGTGATTTACATTGCACATTTAGTGCATGAATGATGATTTCAGAGTAAGAAACTTGGATGATCATTTGACTTTGACCAAAATCGGCCATTATAGTCACTCAATTTTATTTTATCTTTCAATAGTGATTCAACTTTATCTAATTAGCTATCATAATCCCTTTTTGGATAAATATAATTACCAATAATTATTTAAACTTTTTGATTGAAAGTCTTATCCAGCAATTATTAATGATGTGGCATTTTATAACTTTTTTTGAAAAAACATTTTCAAGTATTAACATCAATAGTAAAATTTATTGATGACCCAATTACTGGCCCGAAGGCTTATTCAATTGCCTATATAATATATTTCCTTAAACTTTAATATATTATTGATTTTTTTTTTGGTATTAAATTTTAGTTAATTTTTTTGCCCAATCACTCAACTTCCTTAAACTTTAATACCATTTGGAAAAAAACATTAATTAACTTTTTTGCTCAATCAGTCAACTTCCTTAATATTTAATATTGATTTTAATACTTAAAAATATTTTTTAACAAAAAATAATAGATGTCATGTAATTGAATAATTTTTGAAAATTATGTTTACCCCAAAAATGACTATGAAAGCTATTTAGGAAAAGTTGAATGACTTTTGGAAGACAAAACAAAATTGAGTGATTAAGATGGTCAATTACCCAAAGTTGAGTAACCATCCAAGCTTCTAACTGAATGATTTTACTTTACTAAAAAAAAATAATTAAAGATTAAGAAACATAACACCCACCCCTCAAACCCCTCTCTCTTCTTATTCTTCAAACCCAATCTGTTGTTCTCCCTACCCCACCCCTTCATCTCTTCTTCTTCATCACAAAATTCCGTCCCCCTCCCTTTTTTTCCAGCTCCCAATCCAGGACATTAATGACGAGTAAAAAGATAAAATAATCAAAATGACGTGCAAAAAAGTTGGCAAAAATTTACATATAATGATATATAAGTTTCATTAATGAACCAGCCTTAATATCTATTATGGTCAATGGACCTGTTCGAAATAATAATTTAAAGTTGGAATAGGAATCCTTAGTTGTTTAGGATTTAATATTTTTGGTAATCCTTAGTTGTTTAAGATTTAATATTTTTGGTATTTATTTAATTCATGTCTAATTAGGATTATAATTTATTTGTCGTAGTTCATATATGAATAGATTTTCTAATCCTATTTTAATTTGGTTATGCACTATTATAAATAGGGGTGCTTGCTACATATTTTTTAAGGTTGTGAGGTAGTCAAATATAAAATAGAAATTCAAGAGTTTTTTGAGTCATTGAATAAAGTCTCCTACCTCTTGTCTCTTGTTTAATTAATTTCTTCTATTTAGTAATTGTTGGGTCTTTCACTTGTGCTTATATTATTTCTTTGAGTTATTTTATTTCCTTCAAATTGGTATTAGAGCTTGTGTGAGATCCTATTAGAGCACCGTGTGAGATTAAACATATATATATATAAAATTATGGATATTCCATATCTACCTGATTGTCCTGTTTTTGAGTTCGATGGAAAATTTTTTAAGAGCTGGTATCAACAGATGAATTCTTTTTCCAAGGCTAATGAATTATGGTCCATTATTGAGAATGGATTTGTAGAGCCCCCAGAAGGCACAACATTAATGGGTGAAGCATCTATTCAATTGGAGAAAAATAGACAACTGAATTATAAGGCACGGTACTTCATTGGCTGCAAGATTGAATTGCATTTATCCATCAAAATTTTATATGTAGAATCAACAAAGGAAGCTTGGAAAATTTTAGTGAAATACCATCGACGTGCTGTTGACGTGAAGAGAGAGAAACTTCAAGAGCTTTGGAGACAATATGAGTTGGTCCAGATGAAACCAACTGAATCTGTTAAAAATTTCTTTATAAGAATTAGAGAAGTTATTAATGATATGAAGGTCAATGGAGAAATATTGGAAGAAGTTAAAGTTGTTAAAAAGATATTAGAATCTCTAAGTTTGAAGTTTCATAACAAGAAGACAGTCGTAGAGGCTACTCAAAATCTTAATACTTTGAGACTTGATGAGCTAGAAGATGCGTTGGTGACATATGAGATGTCCCTAAATCAAGAGAAAATTGAATTAGTAGGGAATACATTGCAAGTAAAGTATGATCAATCAAAAGAAAAAGAAGAGTCAACAAATCTGGCAAAAATAGAGGAAGAAGATCAAAATTCAAAAATAATGGAGAAAAGAAGTGAAGGTAAAAATAATTTTTGTTGTGGTATAGAGATCTGTGAGTGCAAAGAGGACTCCAATAATCTCCAAACTGATTTACCAAAAATTCTTGAGTTGACTAAAAATGATGATTTGGTTGAAACTGATGCTCTTTCAATAAAAACTATTATTTTAAGTCATGAGAAGTGTAATAGACGTGATTGGTCTGTACAAGGTGATGCTATTGAAAAAGAAATACCTGTCGTTATCGCACAAGAAAAATTGTTTGAAAATATTGAAGATGAAGCTAGCAATGAAAGAAGCAAAAGTATTCATCAAAAGCAAATTTTTGATGATCTACCCAAAATTGAAGCATAAACAATTAAGGGTTTGGATCTGCAATTGAAGTGCATGATTATGAATATTGAAGATACAATCAACTTTGAGTCATTAACCAAAGTTGTTGATTTTGAAAAGTATGAAATATTAATTGTTGATGATACTACTCTACCACATACAAAAAGGCAAACTGAAGTCAAATGGGTGTGCAAGACCAAATGCAAACTAACTGGAGAAACAGATGATACTAAGACAAGAATAATTATTCAAGGTTACAAAAAGAGGAAAACATATGATGATGATGATACGTTGAAGATGTTTGACATGAAGAAAGTCAAATTGACTTTGGAACACGTTGAAGAGAAATTGAAGCTAACTAAAGATGGCACCAACAATTTTGTTGATACTACATATTTTAGGAAATTGATGAAAAGTCTAAGGTACTTGACTTCTACAAGATATGATATTATTCAAGGCATACTCAAGTTTGTAGATCTTGGTTTAAGGGAGGCTATATTGGAATTAAACCAAGAAATTGAATATTGGAGAGAAGTGCTCAATACAACAACCATGACAACAAGGAAAGACGAGAGTATACAACTTTGAATTACAGGAGGATGTTGGAAATAATAATTCAAAGTTGAAATAGGAATCCTTAGTTGTTTAGGATTTAATACTTTTGGTAATCCTTAGTTGTTTAAGATTTAATATTTTGGTATTTATTTAATTCATGTCTAATTAGCATTATGATTTGTTTGTCCTAGTTCATATAGGAATAGATTTTCTAATCCTAGTTTAATTTGATTATGCACTATTATAAATAGGGGTGCTTGCTACATATTTTCTAAGGTTGTGAGGTAGTCAAATATAGAGTAGAAATTCAAGAGTTTTTTGAGTCATTGAATAAAGTCTCCTACCTCTTGTCTCTTGTTTAATTAATTTCTTCTATTTAGTAATTGTTGGGTCTTTCACTTGTGCTTATATAGCGCACTAATTTAGCGAGTTATATGAAGACAATATGTGGTTCACGTCTTCTTCCTCCACCACTGGTCCCCCAAGATTGAGTATACAACGCACTAATTTAGTGCGCTATATGAAGACAATATATTATTCATTGTCTTCTTCCTCCACCACTGGTCTCCTAAGATTGAGTATATAGCTTACTATTTTAGTGCGCAAATGTCCATTGAAGGCCACGGTTTCTCCTTGAAAAACATGCTTTTTCCGTTAAAAAACTCCCCTAAAATCAAATTTCTAGGTATATTCGAGGTAAAGAACAACACATTGAGGGCAAAGCATACCTTGAAGTTTGGGGTGGGGAATCTTTCGATATTTTTAAGGTCAAGGATGAGTACGCCATATGATTTTATTTTAGTATAAGTAATATGACAAAATAAAAAAAAAAACAAGTTTGTATTGTTTTGGTTCTATTAAGCAATATATCTCATCCACCCCTTGCTTATTCTTATGTACTCGGTTCTTTTTCAAGAGTAGACCTTTGAGTTGGGTAATTTTTACATTTTTAGGAGTAGTTTTTAATTTTTAATGTAGGAGGAGAAACAAATTTTTCCAATAATGAATGGTTGACGACCGTCTTGAGGGAAATTTTATCATAGATAGTAGGAAGGAACCTTTAACCCTTAGGGCCATGTTGAATTCTAGGTGCTCAATTTAGGTGTAACATTGACCAAAAAAGCAAGTTTTTTGTTTAAAATGTGAAAATATTTTGTGAAGAAGTAAATGGCCTCTATTAAGACACTTGAGCTCATCATCTTGACTCGTGTTTTATGGTATTAGCTTAAAAAATGCTTGCATTGAAGTCTTGCTACTGTTTGCTTAATCAGGGACTGATATGGAGCGTCTTAAAACAAAAATGGGGCATGTATATGTGAGATAATTTTATTGATATTTCATGCTTTTAAGTTGATGTCTAGAACTTTCTTGGTGTGTGTACAAAGAAAAATGAAGAATATTGAGTCCAGGAGATGATAGAAGTGTTTCTTCAATTAAACATATTTTTCGTCTTTTCTTTTACTTACTCATATGTGATTTTCCTAGTCACCTCCGTTGAGCTTTCAACCACTTCTTTTGGTAGAGACATCTCATGCTTAATCCTTTTGTTCTTATTGAACATGAATTTGATCCCATAACTCCTATAATCACTTTGAATCATGAAAGAACACCTAAAAGAAATTGGAAAATCGAGAAAGGGCGAAATTAGAAAATTGAGAAAGGGCATAGTTGCGGATGGTAACTTGAAAGAAAAAAATATGGGTGTAAGGTTGAGATAGAAATAATATGTGTTATTAGTCGGGAGCGGGAAAGAAAAAAAAAATAAAGAAAAGGTCTGCTCCCTGCTAGTGACATGAGAATATATGCTTAAAATGAGGGGAAAAAATAAAAATGGTAGGTGAGAGGAGAGGAGAGGAGGAGTTGGCGAGTTGAAGAGTACGCTAAAGAATCGAAAACATATGATATGTTAAAGTGCTTATAGAGAATAGTCACTATTTAAGATAAATAATTCCTATCCATCGCTCAGTCTACATTACAATGCTTTTGTAACACCTCGGATTTCGAATCTACGAATAGTCAATGTTCAGTACAAAAACTCAAAGTTTGAGACTTGGAGCCCTTGTCACTACTCAAATTACTAGATCATGCATATACTTTATTCTTATCTAGATAGGAGAACCCTTATCACCCAACCAAGTATATGCAAAAATTCAATTAACAACCTTTAAATAAATAAGCAGTTCAATCTTAAATACCAATATTATTATTAATACTCGAGATGTTTACAAGTGATAACTTAAAAAAAATGAAACAACTCTCAAGTCCTAGTCTAGACATATACAAGAGCTTCTATACAGGAAAAGACAAGAAAAGATAGAACACCCACCGAGAAGAGAAATATAGACGTTGTTGATGAGTGCTCTCCATTCCACATAAGAGACTTCAAGTCATCTTGTAACACATCTACATTCCAAAAAGAATGTAGCAAGAGTAGTGTCAGTACACCACACGTACTGGTAAGCATCATCGATCGACTTGGGTTAGATCATGCAACATCATTTAGAAATCACAGAAATACTCATGACAATCTTATACAATATTTTAGCACAATGCTCACATTCCTTACTATGACTCTTCAATATTATAAATCCTTCCAATTATTCCTTCTTAGCTTAGTTAACCTTTTCAGTTACGAACAAACAATCCAATTTCTATTAAAGTAATTCTACCGACCGCTTACTCCATGGTTATTATATATCAGACCTAAACTCGCATAAATTCAACTTAGGGTCCAACCAATAATTTTATAGTTCTACATCACGTGTATACATTGAATATCAACATCAAGAGTAACCCAACAAGTAGGTAATACAAATCCAATGTCACCTTGCACCCAACTATAATTCTTCTATCATCTCAACAATCCTCTAGCCATATCACAACAAAACTCAGAATACATGTCACAAACAAGTATCAGACATAACCTCTAACTCCACAATCACAACAATCACATCACAATATCAATCAAGAAGTGTACAAGTGAGAAATCAACATCTCAAGTCATACCAGACCCTACAACCATAGTCACCAATCACAATATGGATTCAAGTCCATATAAATACCATGAAATATATCTTCACTATATATCACTCTTTAGTTTGTAAACACACGCTAAGGGTCTTATTTATACCCAATAGTCATGACTTGTAGAGGACAATCTAAGTCCATGTACCGTATCGGTGTGGCACCCGATCTTCCATAATAAAAATAATAATAAATAGTAGTAATATAACTACCCGTACCGGTGTGGTACCTGATCCTCTATAATATCATCAATATATTTTTCCAATACCACTATCTCTTAGGATATAACATAGTGCATCCAATTAACATAAGTACACTTACAATCACAATGTATTTCAATCAATTCATTACTCACATTTATTCATTCAAGCATTCACAATAATAGTCATTCATCACAAGCATGTCTGAAGACCAATCAACAAGTGTTCAATTTATGAGCACATATGCAACCAGATTGAGTCTAAAACTCCAATTCACATACATAGTTTCATTCATTCAACAAACCCTCTTCTACTCATATCAAGACCAGTGGGTTTGGTTACTACTAGTGACCCTTACATTCCACACATTACTAAATTTCTGATACGCCACTTCATTAATTGATTGTTCAACCGCTCGACCTTATTCAATCTTTAGATTCTAACTCTAGCTATACACCTTTACACATATTATCCTTAACACTTAGCCACAACTTTTTAGTTTCCTTAAGTTACAACACTACATTTCTTTGTGGTAATCAATTTTCATAACATATTACAACAGTATAATTATACATTCAAGACAACTACAACATTAATGCCACACTTTTTAAGGTATTTAAGCCAGATTTTTAGATTACAAGTTCATACATTCTTTCTACCATTGCTGATGACCACATAATTAACATTATAATACATCATGGAGGTCATACAAACACATAACACCCATTAAGGGATTGACATATTAACATATCAACACATAATTAGCTCTTTTCTCGTAAATTTCATATGTTATCCATCCAAAACACCCTTCCCGCAGGCTTAATCATGATTCTCCTATTAAATCTAAACTATGAATATGTTTACTAACCACAATTTACTATTTATAAATCATAACCTATTTCGACGCCAAGCTAGTGCTACAAAGTGCATGAACCCCCATTCCTTGTTTCCATTTTAGCAAATTTGACAGAGAATTAGTGAGGAAGAGGATTAAGACATATTCCTTGAGAGCCTTGCCTCACCGTTATGATCATTTTTAACTTAGAATATCCCTAGTGGCATTTTTAAAAGAAGACAACTATATTAGGACAAAAACTAGGCAAAAAAGTTTTAAAACCCACGTGGCCTTTGGTCGGGCACCGCTATAGTGGCTCTTCCTAGGCCTCGCTATAGCAGCTCTGCTGTAGCGGTCAAGGGGACCACTGCAATGATCCTAAGGCAGTCCAGCCCACGCCTTTTATTCCTGCTCCCAAAATTATCATTAACCAAATAACAACTAATCCTGACTTAAATTCAACTCAATGCAATATTTTTAAATTCGAGCATTTTATCGCGAGTATTTTTAATAATGACAAAATATGTCCTTACATTAGATATCAGTTTACCAATTGTCCATCCCCGAATGGACATATGGGAATGAAAGTAAAAAGTCAAATATTTTCAAGAAAAATCCAATATTGGGTTAATGTTTTCCTTTACTATCCCCCGATTACCTCTCACTCGGCCTTTCTATCGAGGTCTTTCAAAATTTTTAACATGCAGAATCGGTAACATATTTTGGATTAATTACTTTTCTGCACACAATGGTAGCTTAGAAAAAGAAGTCACTTTCATCGAGTTCTTACAAAAACCCATGATATCTGGAGGAAAGGATTTAGCAATGATATGTAACACCACACGAAAAAATGAAACACATAAAATTTTCCATGGGTGGCTACTGCAGTGGACAGGGGCTCACTATAGTGGCACCACTGTAGTGGACCATGAATCGCCACAACGGTCCTTTGGCAGTTTCAAAAGGGGAAGAGTGGGGATTCATTTCCCACTTTTACAACTTCCTCATTCTCTACAAACCCGAACACACTCTTTCTCTCTCTTTGTTACCCTTTTTCGACATCAATTTCTAAGGTAAATCTCCCTATTCACACTTTATTTCATTGCTTTGTAACTTCTAACTTACATAATCATGTTAGAATCACTTGATTTGGGCAAGATTTGGGGTTGTTGGGGGAAAGATTTAAATTTTACCCATTTGAACAAATTCCTGAGGCATGCTAGTTTCTATACATCTCCAACGCTCCAATAGTGTTCTAGGCGTAAAATTTATGAAGTTCATAGGGGTTTGAGTTTGGAGTGGAGTAGATGAGGGAGTCATTTTGAAAATTTTGGGGTCATTGGGGCTTGATTCAGGTGGTTAACCACCCTAGAAACGACGTATAATAGTCATATATTACTACATGAGACCCGATCTACACTAGAAATCAAGAAAAATAAAGCAAAAATTTGAAACTGGGGTTCTTGGGGTTGGGGTCTCATTAGGGATGAAGGCACCGCTGCAGCGAGCAACAACTCACTATTGCAAGACCCTTCCGCTATGATGGCCCCACTACTACAGACAGGGTACCGCTGTAGTGGTTCATAGGCAGTAGGCATGTATGGGAAAGTCTGAGAATTTTGAAATTTTTCTTTCTATGGTCCCTTT
This sequence comes from Capsicum rhomboideum, assembly GCA_031232105.1. Lineage (NCBI taxonomy): Eukaryota > Viridiplantae > Streptophyta > Magnoliopsida > Solanales > Solanaceae > Capsicum > Capsicum rhomboideum. The sequence goes on from CP124710.1 coordinate 19,362,668, forward strand.
GCTTTTAAGCCTAATTTCCTAATAGTATTTTACGGAGATATCAACTAACAAACTTTCCCTTCTTTATTCAGGTACTACTACTATCATGGTTGTCGATGGTGATACTCCTCTTTCTTACAAGAGGTTTCTCAACAACCATTATAGGAGGCGTTACTTAGATATGCAGGTTAGGGGGCTCACACCTGAGGATGGGTTTGTGATGGAGAAGGTAGAGGAGGAGGTGCCTGAGTCTTATACTCGGCTACAAGAGTTAGGTTGGTGACCGTTGGTATAGCCAACAAGTGATTGTAACGAAGGTTGGCTAAGGGTGTTCTATGCTATGCTCCCTACAGTGCAGTAGAACACCCCTAATCCCACTATTTGCATTTAGGGCATCGATGTGTAATGACCCTCTAGGTCATTTTCTTTATTTTTGATTATGTTTCGCATTTCGTGCCTTTCCTTAGCGCCTACAAGTCATTTATGACTTGCCAAAATAGTCGGTTCAGTTTTGGGCGGTTCATTTGGGTTTTAAGCCCATTTTCCTATTTTAGAGCTTTTAAAGTTAAGAAATTGGTTTTGGACCAAAACTCCTCGTAGACGACCTTGGATAAGAATTTCGACAACGTCGTTAGATCTGAAACTTAGATTTTAGGCTGGGGGACCCTTGGGCTGGCTCTCGAGGCTTCTAGACTCATTTTGGGCTATTGGTTAGAAATTGATAAAAATAAAATAGTGGGTGTGGGCCCCACATTTTATCAAAATGACCTCGGATAAAATTTTTGATGATTTCTTTGAGTTCGAAATGTCAAATTTGGTATGGTAGCATAGTTCGTTTGCACGTACGGGGTTTTGAACAAATCTCGAGCACCTAGTAGTAGTCCGTTAGAACTTGGGTTTTTGCTGGTGCAGCAGCACCTGGTGCAGGCCACCCTTGCTCTTCGTGTTTGCGAGGAGTTGACCACGTTCGCGAAGAGTTAAGTCTTTGACCTTCGCGGTCGGGAGCCTCTTATTTCGTTCGCGATGAAGGGTCAACCCGATCTAGTTCTTTCCTTTTCTTCGTATTCGCGATCCTTAGTGTCACGTTCATGATAAGCTGACCTGCTAGCCTTTGCATTCGCGATCCCTTGCCCGTGTTTGAGAAGGGCAATTCCCTAGCAGTATTTAAACCCCTTTTCCCCGATTTTCATTCATTTCCCAACCTTTTTTCTGCCATTAGAGGCCCTTGGAGCTTGGAAATTGTTGGCATTTCATCTTATTGGGATCATATACATTTGCCTATCATTTATTGGTCATTTTCCCTTTTCGTTCTCATTTTATTCCATCCCCAAATCCATTTAATTCTTGGTTTTAGGATTAGTTTCTTTGGGCATTGTGGGCTGTTTTAGGCCTTGATTCGAGCTCCGTTTTTTCTCAAATTTTGAGCACGCATTTCTTGTTCTTCGAGAGATGTCATGACTGATTCAATTTTAAAATTTCATTAGTGGGCCCCACGGGCCTATTTTGACCCTATTTTTGGCCCAAACTTTAATATTATAATATGGGTCTTATTTTACTCATATTAATGTGTAGATTATGATTTTGATAGCGTGACATCATTCAAAGATCATGGAGTGGAGATGAGCAGCTTATGGATGGTTTGATACTGCGATTCGGCTACGAGGTAGGCTACAATCTACTCTTCTCTATGAGATTGTGTATGGTATAGATCACATGCTAGGTAGGGATTATAGGATAGGTTTATACCTAGTTTTATTATGACTTGACTTGTTTAAAGGATTTATAATAGAAATGTAACTCAAACCTTAGCCTAGAATACCAGTTATGGTTGTAGGATTCTATTACACCTTATTATAGACTTGTTTAACCATAGATTGACATGAAGGATCCTTTAGTATAAGACTTACCGTATTACTTAGTGAATTGGATGATATCCCCCCATTAGATCCTTCTAGTGGCCTTATGCCCTTGTTTACCTTAGTTTCCCAAATTATAGTGCTGGTATCTTGTTAATTTATATGTTATTGGGCCCAAGGCCGTGGTTACGATACCAATTGGACACCAGTTTAGTAGTCTATTCTTTGAAAGGATATGGTTTAGTTCTTAAATGCTTGGACGCTTACATTTATATTATTTAGATACTGCTAATGACATGCATACATTTAGACGTATTTACGCTTATTTAGTGTTACGATTTCGGTGAGAACTTTTGTTTTACTGCTGTTTTCTAACAAGAGATTTATTTTCACTTTTAAAATTGATTTGTTTAAAATGGAAGCCGTACCACCTTTATTATTAGATTATGATATTTTAAACTAAACATACTACTTTGGAAACTTAGGTCGAGGCAGGTTCCGATCCGTTGTTGATCCACTCTTTTTACCACTACTTACTCACTTCGATCGAGGGAGATTCCTACCCTTTTTACATTACTCTACCATTTTAATCTCGAACTCGATCTTGGGCACCATATTTATGGAAATCTACTCATTTAGCATTGGTTCGAGTTTGAGCACTCTTTTTATACTCTTATTTCTCACAAATACTGGACGGAGTAGATTTGTTATAATGATTGTTGGAAGTCCTGGTTGGGGGCCAGGCAGTATATACGGATATCCTGAGTCCACTATGAATTTCTCTATCTGGGGACTACGTACCGAAAGAGGTGATATTCATAGGTCCTACCTTATGAGGCGGCGAGCCAAATGAGGTGTATATACTTGGTATGGTTTGGCACTCAGTCGATATGGTAGTATTGGTTTACGTTGTATTCATTCATTCATATACATTGACTATGCATTCATTCATTCATATGCATTGCCTATGCATTCGTTCGTTCATATGCATTGCCTATTACCACTATAATTGTTTGGGCTTGTATATATCGGTCTTATGGGGGGCTGCATAGGTACAAGTTATGGTTGTTATTTGCTGAGTGTTTGCTTGTGCCTTTTAGGCTTATGGGGGCTCGGTTAGGTTATTGGTTGTCCAGGTTGTCCAGTTATATTGTTGTTTAATTATTATTGTATAGTTCATGACATGCTTGTTATGGATTGGTGCCCGAGGTTATCGGTATATTTTGGATTCCTTTTCTCGTATTATGGTAAGATTTATTATTTTTAGATTATCTTATGATTATGATATTTTGACTAGAGACCCTGATTATGCTAGAGTTAGTTCCCTTATTATTTATTCCCTTATTATATATGATCTTTGTGATGTTAGGCTAGCTGCCTTAGGGTAGTACCTTCATGTTGGTTTATCTGTATAGAGCGGTTGTATGTCCATTCTTCTCTTGCTATTATTTGTATATCATTTCCTTCATTCCTACTACGGTTGTATATTGTATATCTCTTTTTTCACCCTACTATCGTATATTGACTAGCTACTTATGGTATGACACCTTCATTCTAGATTACTTGTAGGTTATGGTAGTTTATCTTTACTTTTCCACTAGTATTATTATGTCTCGTTTCCTAGATAGTTGTCTGTAATGTATAATTTTGCTTTACATGTTATTTATACTTGCTTTGTCTCTAGAGCTCAGTTGACCGATGCCTACTGAGTACCTCATATTTAGTACTCATACTATACTTCTGCTGCCTGCAGATCATAGTACGAGTTCTCACCATTGACGTGTGCATCATGCAGAGTTGCCATGGATCAGAGATTTGGGGTGAGCTTGTGATTTTCAGAGTTTTTCCTGCTCTCTCTCAGTTGCTAGACTGATCTTTATTTTGCATTTCGGAGTCAAATTCTATATATATGTATTATACTTATCTTTTAATCCTTTTTGTTAGAAGCTCTTGCACTGACTTCTCCAGGTTTTGGGGATATATTTACTTCTTTATTGACTTCCTTCTCCTTTTTATTTAGTACTACTTTTGCTTTTCTTATTCGTTCGTTACTAGCTGTTCTGGATATGGGTTGGCTTACCTACTGGTGGGTTATGGTAGGTGCCATCATGACCTGAGAAATTGGGTCATGACAAATTGGTATCAGAGCATAGGATCACCGATATTGTTGGTACTGAGCTAAGTGCCTAGTGGAGTCCCGCGGATCGATACAGAGATGTCTGTATCCTATCTTTGGGAGGCTATGACACATTCTTAGGAAATCCCAATTCTTGACGCCTTATCATATGTCCATACTTCTGTAAACCTCTAAGCCCTTCTTTTTGCTCCATTACTTCTCAGATGAATAACACGAGGTTGTCAATAATGCGAACCAGAGTTTCAGCTCAGAGCTAGTCTAGTATTGGCTTATTTTTGAGGATGTTGTAGTTGAACGAAATCTAGTGTTAATGTGATTGGTAATAGAAAGGTTTTATGTGATATTTCGATAGCCAACAAGTATAGAAAGTCATAGCAACTTTTGGCACATGAAATAAAGTTATAGAACTCCAGCTATGGCGTTTATAATGGAGGGATTGGTTCGCGACATTGAAATTCATGGTGTGTATTGTAAAATGAGAAAAACTGAGGAGAGGTCCCAAGTTTTTACCTCGGACCGTAGCAACAGAAAAAGTAACCACTGCAGTGGTCACTGGAACCGCAACAGTGGCCTCTAGTAAAAAGGGCGCGAATCACTGCAGTGAAAATTTAACCATTGCAACAGTAATTATCCGCTGCAGCGGTAACGCGTAGTAAAATTTTAGTTTTTAAAACTCAAAAAATATTTTCACTCCCCACTTTTTGAAAAACACAATAGAGCTATGGGGAAAGGCAATTTTCAGAGGGATTTTGGAGTTTTTCATCCTTGAAGGTAAGTAATTACATCCTAGACTTGAAGTTACTTCGTTTAACCTTAGAAAATTACTAGAAATAGATTAATGTTGGAAATTGTGGTTTAACCATAGTTCATGGAAATTGATGAAAAGTGGTGGATATGTGAATAAATTCAGTATATAATGATCCTAGGGTGTTAGAAAATACTAATGAGACTAGAATTGTAATTATTTATGCTAATTAAAGTAGGGTTCATGAAGTTTAAATGATAAGAAACCCTAAGATGATGAAATAGGATAATTTCATGGCTAAAATCAATGACTTTTGATCCCCAGTAGTTAAAAAAAGGATGAATTATTTAAATGAATGTATATTCTTGTTGTTATAGATCAAGAACTAGATCAAAAGGGCAAAAGTGTGGCTTAAGGGTGACTTTGAGCAAAGGAGTTGAGGTAGGCTATAGTTTTGTTGTAGCACTTAGATTTTATAGGCTTTATACTTGTTTGTGATTTAGACATCTATGATTGCCTTCTAGCATGACTTGTGATTCAATAACTGCATTGCATTGTGATAATATGTTGAGATGAAGGGTCGGGTACCACACCGGTACAATATGATATGTTGTGATAATGGGTCGGGTACTACACCAATATGATATGATACGTTGTGATAATGGGTCAGGTACCACACCGGTACGTTATGATGTTGATGATGGGGATTAGAAGTGTAAGAGATGACACACACATTTTGTATGCATTTACTCATTCATATACATTGAGTGCTTTTATGATGATTGTATATGATGATGAATTGTTGATGAAAATGACTATGTATGAAAGCCTGTGAAAGTAAACTTGTGAGTTGTAATTATATGATGATACATGATGTGTTCATTTGATTGATATCATTGGTTATGAGTTTTTTATGCTTGCTTTTATACTTGTTTAACTTTCTTACTTGTACATTGTTAAGTTAGTTGACCTATGATGCTTACCGGTACTTGTTGATGTACTAATGCTACCTGTACTCTTCTCTTTGTTGAGTACAAAATATCTTCCAGCAGTTGATATGACCTTGGCTCTAGTTAATAGTTCAAATCTAATTTTGAGGGTGAGCACCATGTTCGGACAACCTTCAGATCTTCTTATGATATTGATGTCCTTATTTTCGGAACTAAGACGATTCCTTCTTATTTGCTTTCTTTGGGATATGTTAGTTATTTCCAGACTTAGTTTTTTTTTTAGATGTTCTTATACGGTGACTTCAGGTCCCGGGGATTGTAATAAATAGAGGTTTTTGTACTCTATTCACTTTATGGTTGATGATGTCACTTGATAATGATTTTTATTTAAATAAGACATTGTTAGAACTGTTTAAAAGCATATGAGTTAACACTAATATGAAGTTGAGAATAACTCTTAAGTGAGTAAGTGTGAGATTAGTATAGTTCTCCTGCCATTGGTTAGGGTGGGTGCCAATCATTACTGGTTGGGTTGTGATAGAGATGGTATCAGAGTATTGGATTTGTAGATATGTAGCTATTGTAGTGCAAGAACTGGTCTAGTAGAGTCCTACAGAACGGTATGGAAACGTCTGTACTTTTCTTCTGGAGGCTACAAGGCCTAAGCAAAAGAATTTCCTTTCTTTATTCCTGTCGTGCTATTACTTGATTCCTATTGATATCTAGCAATCCAAATTGGTTTCTAATCCTTTCACTCTTATTAACAGGTGGTGAATACTTATTCTACTCAAGCAGCAACAATGACACCCACGACAGCAGCACCCGCACCGGCCGCTAAGACCGCAGTCATGGGCAGGCCTTGAGTTAGGGGTAGAGCAAGAAGGAGAGGACGAGGAGCAACACTCGTTAAGGCTGGAGCATAGGCAACCAGGATATCGGTAAGACAGAGATCACCAACCCCTCCCCACTACAGATGCTCCAAGCCATACTCAGACTGAAAAACAGGTAGTTGAGGAAGAAGAAATGATAGCTCCAGGAAATGTGGTGCCAGAACCAAATGGGGCAACGTAGGTGCCTTTGTCTGTAGAGGTAATTCAACAAGTGTTGGCATTTTTAGGTAGCTTGGATGACACTGGCTACATTCTAGTTGTTCTAATTATTTCGCCCACAGCCTTGCAGCATGCCGTTCCTGTAGCACCAAGGATGGATACAAACTCTGAAATAGGGGTGTATCCCCAACTGATACTTAGACTGGTGATGATTGATGATGAGCATGGGATGTTTTAAAAGTTCATAAATATAAAGCCCCCAGTATTTTAAGTTACCGAATCTGAGGATGCTTTTGAGTTCTGAATAGATTATCACAAACGTCTGCATAAGATGGGTATTGTTGAAAGGTATGGTATGGAGTTTATTTCTTTTCAGCTACAGAACGAAACCAAGCAATGGTGGAGGTAATTCATAGAGTGCAGGGATTCCTTACCTCCACTTACTTGGGCTCAGTTTCAAAATGTATTCCTTAAGAAATATGTTTCCCGCACTTACCACGATCAAAAGAAGGATGAGTTTTTGAGGTTAGAGTAGGGTAATATGTCCGTGGTGGCCTCTGACCATGTTTCATACCTTGTCTCGCTATGCACTACCGTTGATTACCTCAGAAGAGGAGCGGATCAGGTACTTTGTGAAAGGTCTGAATGGGATTCAGTTGGCTACTTTATCTGTAGTTGTGTCTGGTAAGTCTTTTTAGGATGTTGTTGAATTTTCCAAAAAGGCTAAAGCACTTGAGAAATAAGAAGAGGTAAAAGCATAAGAGAAGAAGGCTCAAACCTCTGACCAATTCAGTGGTATCTTCTCAAAGAGACGTGGTTCTTCTAAGCCCTACCATTCATCTATGCCAGTTTCAACAGAGGGCCCGTCTGGGGTTAGTTTTCAACCTTCATGAGTTGGTAGCTACACACCTTCTTCCTCTTCAATTTAGAGGCCTACTTTGGGACTCAAATGCTTTGAGTGTATGGGTTTAGGACATGTCAGGAGGTATTGCCCTAATTTCTTGTCTGCAGGTCCGCTAACACATCAACCAACTTCTACTGCTCTAGTTTTGGTAGGTTGTGGTGGAAGAGAAAATGGTAGGAGTCATCCACAAGTTAGGTGTAGTGGCATGGCTAGGGGTGACAACCAAGCCTACCGAGGTGGAGGACAAATTGGTAGAAATAGAGCTCAGGGTGGTATAGGTGGCAGCTAGGGTGGCGATAAGGCATATCTTTATGCAGTTCCACCTCATCCTGAGGTAAAAGTTTCTAATACAGTGATCACAAGTACTATTCTTATCTGTGATCGTATGACTTCTGTATTGTTTGATTTCGGTTCTACTTTCTCTTATGTGTCTATGAAATTTGCTATGGGTTGGGACTTAGACTGTGAATATCTTGATAATCTTATGTATGTGTCTATATCGGTTGGGGTGTATTTATGTGTTGATCAGGTATATCATGTGTGTCCTATGATGTTTATGGGATTTAAGACCCTGGCAGACTTGGTCATTCTAGATATGGAAGAGTTTGATTTTATTTTGGGGATGAGTTGGTTGTCCCCTTATTATGTTGTTCTTGATTGTTATACTAAAACCGTTACTGTAGCAATGCCCGGGAGAGAGAAGTTAGAATGAGAGGGTACCTATAAACCTAATCCTGTGAGGGTTATGTCTGCAATTTATACCTAAAAATAAGTAAAGAAGGGGTGGGTGTAGGGCATTTTTAGCCCATCTTCGGGAAAATAAATCTGTAGTCCCTTTTATAGCATCAGTTCCAGTGGTATGTGAATTCCTAAAAGTGTTTATAGATGATCTTCTGGGTATGCCTCTAGATTGTGAAGTTGACTTTCGTATATACTTAGAGCCAGGGACCAGACCCATTTCTATTTCTCCATACATATGGCACCTGCAGAGCTGAGAGAGTTAAAATTTCAATTGCAAAAGTTGTTGGAAAAAGGGCTTTATTCGCCCAAGTGTCTCTCCTTGTGGTCCACCGATGTTGTTTGTGAAGAAGAAAAATTGTAGTATGAGGATGTGCATAGACAACCGCCAGTTGAATAAGGTGACCATTCAAAACAAGTATCCTTTACCTAGAGTAGATGATCTATTCGACCATTTACAAGGAGCTGCAGTGTTCTCTAAGGTTGATTTGAGGTCGGGTTGTGTCACACCCCGTATCCCAGCGGGGTGGACTGGCACCCAAAGCCGATAAGGCCCGAGAGAACCAATCTTTACTCATGTCCAATCATATGCATGCCAAAAGAAACATCACCACCACGCAAAGACATAAAATGCTTAGACCGAAATTCGTGGAGCATTATATATATATACATATAAGAAACTTGGCCGTTAAGGCCATCAAGTCAAGGTGGACATACATCTCTTACGGTACATACCCACATGTGTCTACAAAAGCCTCTAACAGAAGTACATACATAACCAACTTAAAATCGGGACAAGTCCCCGCTTTACATAACATTGCAGTATCGAAACAAATGTACATATGAGACCCGAAAAGCCCCGAACCAACTGGAGCTCACCAAAGATCGGCAAAATATCCGCAACCTACTGTGGAGGTCTACTAGCACTTGTGCCTGCAGCAAGTAAGGTAAGTCCTACAAAGGACGTCAGTACGAAGAATGTACTGAGTATGTAAGGCCATAAGAAACTATATGATACATCAATACTTCAATGGAATCAAATATAATAAAGAACCAATATGGATAAGTCATCACTCTATATGTATGGAAGTATGTACATTAGATGGATTACTTCTTTTATCCTTACGCTCATTCGTTCTTTCATTACGTACTTCTACATTCACTACTCATCCTTCCATCCTTACAATGCCCGAGCCCCAAGCTGATCAGTGGGTATTCAATAGTTTTCAAGATCGACCCATGCTAGGCTTCTCTTTTGCCCCTGGGATACCACCCGTAGTAGCGGGATTGACCCATGCTAGGTGTTCTTTGCACCCCTGGGATACCACCCGAAGATATTGGGATCGACCCATGCTAGGTATTTTAACCCCTGGGATACCACCCAAGAACACATCACTTCTCTTCACAACATTACTTCTTTAATCTTGGAAAAAGTTCATTCGATGATTATATCATTATTGGAAACACATAGATGCTTACTTTATGCCTTTACGCTCATGAGATTAAAACTTTTGTAGTTGTAACATTATTGGAAGCTTTGGAACATAACATTATTGGAACTTGGAACCATGTACATAATTATGTGATACATGAATGACAATAGATCAAAAATAAGGTATATGATTAACAATAGATGATAACATGAAATGAGATGCCTTAGGACATTTCGGAAAATGAGTAAGTACAATAACAAGGTGAATACTACATGCTGCAGAAGGATACGGAAAGAGTAACCTTACATACCTTCACTTTCAAGTATGAATATACAAGCCTAGATACGAATACAATAGTCTATTTCCTTCCTTACGTCTTACTCTACAACACAAATACATACCGGAGCTTACATTATCAACTAGTCACCATACAAGTGTACATGACGACAATGAGCTATATGACTGCCGTATAATGTCATTTCACCCTTTACAATACCATTTACGGCATTGTCATGTCAATAATACCACAACATTCCCAACATTGACCAAAATATCACAATTCAATAGCATTTCGTACCAAGTTTTTTCTTTACATTTCTTCATCAACACAACATCACAAATACTCCCTCAAATCACCTCAATACACCTCACAACAACATATCGGCCAAAATCCCATCATTTATGCTTATAGAAAAATAACAAGTTTAGGATCATAATCACACCATATATGTTTATATCTCATCCATACCATTCACTTTTATTCAAATCTCAAGTCCTTTTTCAAGTTTAAATAACAAGAATGACACATCTTTAGCAAAAAGTAAAAGTTCACTATTCAACACTTGCCAACATAGCCATCATGCTCTACACCATCTATCATGCATATAATATACTAAAGTACAAGAATAATCACTTACCTAAGCTTGCTAATGGATGATCTTGTCCAAGAAGATGGCTTAGGGTTTTAAGAGATGAGAGAAATCTTGGGAAATTTCTAGAAATGTGATGTGTGTTTCTTTGAATAAAAATCATATTTTTCCACATATATATAGGCCCTCAAGTCTTCTTGGCATTAAATGCCATGTTTAATTGGTCAATGGTAGAAGAATGTGTCATTTGGCCCATTTGGGCCATGTCTTTTGCCTCATTTGGGCCTTCATTTCATTGAGCCCAATTTATAAATTCAATGTACAATCCACCAAATTTCTCATGTTTAAATCATTTAATATGTGTTACGATAATATTCCAACTTACGAGACTCACATTCGTCGCCTCATTCCCAAGAGCAAGTGATTCTAGCCAATTATGGCTCATTTCGAACATAAAGGGTAAAAACGTAATTTGGATGCCAACTTCGTCCACGAATAATTTTACCAAATTGGAATACCAATATAATACTTCAATTATTCCGTGTATAGGCTCGTGGTTGGAGAAGAAATGTGGCAAAAAGCGGCCCGGTACGTCCCCGGGCACCCTTGGGACTTAGAAAAATTTCCAACATTTGAGAGGTGTGCACAAGCAGCTTAGCACGCCCTTGGGCGCGCCACCTTGCTGCCTGTGCCCAAAAATTTTGGGCAAAAAGAGGCCTGGCACTCCCTCTGGCGCGCATGGCCTATTTCTTTTTGAAAATTTTCGTTCTTCGACCTTTTTTTGCGGATTTGGTTAGATACTTCAAGTTCTATTCTTTAACTTACTTCTTAACTTTAATATCCTTTGTTTGGAGGTCCTCCAAGCCTCATTTTTAACCCCACAAATGCTCCACAAAGTCACAAGACACCTCCTACGAAGGTCTAATCACATGTACTAAGCCCAATATCAATTATCTCATCAATAACATTACAAAATACATACTTATGGCTCTCGACCCCTAAGTAAACATTGTTCAACATCATTAAGTAGGGTTGGGAAGGTACGGGGTGTTACATTTTTCCCCCCTTAGAGACATTCGTCCTCTAATGTTAACAATATCGCTTCAATTACAACAAATGCATCTCTATATTAGCATATATATACATAGACACTTAAGGCTCATGGATACTTAATTTTTATTGCTCCACTTCCGCACTTTGAACTTTTTCGTCCATTTGAAATAGATGGGGGTACTTGGATTTCATCATTTCTTCAGCTTCCCATATGATCTCCTCTACTTGTTGATTTCTCCAAAGGACTTTTACGGAAGCTATGTCTTTATTCCTCAACCTCTTTACTTGTTGATCTAGAATAGCAATGGGTGCCTCTTCATAAGTAAGATCCTCCGTAATTTGAACATCGTCAATGGAAGCAATACGAGATGGATCTCCTATGCATTTTTGAAGCATCGAAACATAAAATACTGGATGGACTGAAGAGAGTTCTTGGGGTAGTGACAACTTATACGCAACTTGCCCAAATCTTCTAATAATCTCATATGGGCCTATATAACGTAGACTCAATTTTCCTTTCTTTCCGAACCGCATCTCCCCTTTCATCGGTGACACCTTTAAGAATACCCAATCACCTATGGCGAATTGAAGCCCTCTCCTTCTATCATCAACATATGACTTGTGGTGACTTTGGGCCGTTTGTAACCGCTGTTGGATCACTTTAACTTTCTCCATGGCCTGATGAACAAGATCTGTCCCAAGTAAAGCAGTTTCACCAGCTTCAAACCATCCAATTGGCGATCTACATTTCCTTCCGTACAAAGCTTCATAAGGTGCCACTTTAATACTTGAATGATAGCTATTGTTGTAAGCAAATTCAATAAGAGGCAAATGGTCACCCCAACTGCCTTGAAAATCTAATGTGCAAGCTCGTAGCATATCTTCAAGTGTTTGGATAGTATGCTCCGCTTGTCCATCTGTCTGAGGATGGAAAGCCGTACTCAAGTTCACCTGTGTACCCAAACTCTGCTGAAAAGATCTCTAAAAATGCACAGTAAACTGAGCTACCCTGTTTGATATAATGGAGATCGGAATCCCATGTAACCGCACTATTTCTTTAACATACAATCTTGCATAATCCTCAACTGTATAGGTGGTCTTGACTGGTAGGATGTGCTGACTTGGTAAGCCTGTCCACTATAACCCATATAGAATCAAATTTTTGCAGTGTACGAGGCAAACCTGTGATGAAATCCATATTAATCATATCCCATTTCCAGTCTGGAAGATTGATACATTGCATGTAACCTCCTGATTTTTGATGCTTTACTTTCACTTGTTGACAATTCGGGCATTGGCCGACAAATTCTGTAATGTTCTTCTTCATATTTCCCCACCAATACACTTCTTTTAAATCATGGTACATTTTAGTAGCACTCGGATGAATAGAATAGCGCGAATGATGCACTTCTGTCATAATTCATTTCCTCAGCTCATCTACATCCGGTACACAGTCTTTCTTGACATCAAAGTACCCCTTCTTGTGTAAGATCGAAGGACACAGTCAGAACCTGTTGTACATTCTCTTTCAACTGCAATAACATAGAATCCGCAAATTGCTTCTCTTTTACTTCAGCTATTAAGAAGGATTCCGCTGCATTTTGCACAATAACCCCTTCATCTGGAGATTCAATAAGGCGAACTCCCAAGCTGGGTAGTTGATGTAGATCTTTGATTATCTCTTGCTTTTCAGTCAACTGGCCACTAGTGCTTTCTACTGCCTTGTGGCTCAATGCATCAGCTACCACATTTGCTTTGCCTGGGTGATAGAGAATATCAATATCATAGTCTTTTAAGAGCTCTAACCACCTTCGTTGCCTCAAATTGAGTTCCTTCTGCTTAAAGATATATTGCAAACTTTTATTATCAGTATAGATATCAAAATGAACTCCATACAAATAATGACGCCATATCTTTAAAGCAAAAACCACCGCTGCTAATTCAAGATCATGCGTGGGATAGTTTCTCTCGTGTGGCCGCAACTGTCGTGAGGCATATGCTATGAAATTGTCGTGCTGCATCAATACACACCCTAGGCCAATCCCGAAAGCATTACAATATACTGCATAATCTTCGGTGCCTTCCGAAAGTACTAGCACCGGTGTAGAAGTCAATTTATCTTTCAGCTCCTGAAAACTTTTCTCGCATGCCTCATTCCACTGAAATTTAACGGCCATGTGTGTAAACTTCGTTAAAGGTGCAGCAATGGAAGAAAAACCTTCCACAAATCTTTGGTAATAACCTGCCAGTCCAAGAAAACTACGAATCTCTGTGGGTGTCGTAGGTCTTGGCCAACTTTTCACTGCTTCAATCTTCTGTGTATCAACCTGTATCCATTCATCTGACATAATGTGACCCAAGAATGCGATGGATTTTAACCAAAACTCACACTTAGAGAACTTTGCATACAACTTACGCTCATGGAGAATCTGTAACACCTGTCGTAAGTGGTTGGCATGGTCCTCTTGTGACTTTGAATAAACCAAGATGACATCTATAAATACCGTCATGAACATGTCTAGAAATGGCTTAAACACCCTATTCATCAATTCCATGAACACAACTGGTGCATTTGTTAGTCCAAATGACATAACTAAAAATTCATAATGGCCATACCGTGTTCGGAAAGCTGTCGTAGGCACATCTGTTTCTCTAACTCTGACTTGATGGTAGCCCGATCTCAAGTCAATCTTTGAAAAACACTTGGCACCCTGTAACTGATCAAACAAATCATCAATTCGAGGGAGGGGATATTTGTTCTTGATTGTTACCTTATTCAATTGCCGATAGTCAATGCACATTCTCAATGTGCCATCTTTCTTCTGTACAAATAATACCGGTACACCCCACGGGGACATACTAGGCCTGATGAAGCCCTTGTCCAGCAAATCCTTCAACTGCTCCTTCAATTTATGGAATTTTGCTGGAGCCATTCTATATAGAGGAATAGAGATCGGCTGAGTGCCTGGAATCACATCAATGCCAAACTCTACTTCCCGTTCTGGGGGTAAGCCTGGAAGATCCTTTGGAAATACATCAAGAAACTCGTTGACCACTGGAACTAACTGCGGAGTTAGTGGTTCCACATCATTATCTTTTGCTCGTACCAAGTGACATATGTACCCCTTGGCAATCATTTTCCTTGCTTTCAAATAGGAAATAAATTTTCCTCTTGGTGCCCCCACATTACCCTGCCATTCAAGAACATTTTCTTACCGAAAACAAAAATGCACCTTCTTGGCCCGACAATCTACCGTGACATAATAAGAAGCCAACCAATCCATCCCCATTATCACATCAAAATCCACCATGTCTAGTTCGATGAGGTCGGCCAGTGTATCATGACCACATACAGTTACCACATAATTACGATATACTCTTTTTGCAACAATATGTTCACCAATCGGTGTAGACACTTCAATTGACTTAATTAATAATTCTGGTGCCTTTGCAAATTTTGCAGCAATCAAGGGAGTAACATAGGACAATGTAGAACCCGGGTCAATCAATGCATATACATTATACAAAAATATGGATAATGTACCTGTGAAGACATCAGGATAAGCCTCCGAATTCTGCCGGTCCACTAGAGCATAAGTGCGATTCTGAGTTCCACTGGAACTGGCTGCTCCTCTGGCACCTCTACCACAACCCGTCTGCTATACACCTCTGCCTAGGGAAGGAACCGATGATGATGATACAACGGTTGATCCCGCAGGTCGCGCCACATTACCCAAGCCTCTTCGTGGGCAGTCTTTCATCATATGCCCCATCATACCGCACCAAAAACAAATATTTGACCCACGCCGGTATTCACCTAAGTGAAACCGTCCACATTGCGGACATGGCTGACGAGAAAATCCCGTAGTCTGCGAACCTCGAATCCCACTACTCTGCCTAACATTACTACCTCTAGACCCTGGGAATTGAGCTTGAGTGCCTGCTGCGGAATAAGAGAATGACGGTCTCGACGGTCTAGGAAACATTCGAGGTCTAAATTCTCTGTGGGACATCATAGACTGTCCCATAGGTCTAGCTCTTTTGGACTGTCCTCGTTCAGATTCATGTACCCTTCTTCTCTGTCTTTGATCCTCCATTTTCTGGGCAATGACCTGAATTCTCGCTATATCCATATCTTTGTTTAAGGTAGCAATAGTGCAATCCCGTACCAAATATGGCTCCAATTTGTCCACATATCGATGGACTCTATCTGTCATTGTGGCCACTACATTTGGAGCATATAGAGCCAAAGAATTAAACTGCAAACTGTATTCTTTGACACTCAGGTTCCCTTGACGAAGATTCAAGAATTGATCTGCATGAGCCTCTCGGATCTCATAAGGAAGATAGTGATCGAGGAAAGCCGCTTTAAATTCTTCCCAATTAGGTGGATTTGGACCGACACCACGAGATTTCTTCCAATCTTCATACCATAATATCACCTCTCCTTTCAATCTATACGCAGCAAGTTCAACTGTTTCTACCCCAGTTATATGCATAACATCTAAAGCCCTTTAAATCTGATCTATAAAGTCTTGCGGATCTTCATTCAGATCTGATCCAGTGAATGTAGGTGGATCTAATTTCAAGAAATCCTGGGTCCATCGACTAGCTGCCCTGGCTGCACTATCATCACTTGTCATTGGACCACCTTGTCCCTGAACTTGTGCAGCAACTATTCGGGTCAACATTTGCACTGCATTCTTTAAGTCCTGGTCAGTAGTATTCATTGGTGGTTCTGCATGTATGTCTCTTTCTCTTGACTCTTCTGAAACTGGAAGAGTAGAAGAAGCCTGTGATGCCATCTCTGGTTCAGCACCGCCTTGATTAACTGGTTCAGGAGGGGCTCTACTAGTTCCTTCTCCAGCAATTCTGCCTATTCTTTTACTTTTACCTCGACCTCTCCTTGTCATCGACATCTTTCTATAATATACAAGAACAACAATTTTTATGGTCAGAAACAATCCCACCTATAACTTCGGCTCTAATGCACGATCTAGAAATGAAGGAATGAAACAACTCCTAAATGTCCCGTAGCCTCTGACTTATAAATGTGGTGCACAACACATCGATAAGTAAGACTCTACTCAGACACGGCTTTGTAGACACCCTTAGAACGACCTGCTCTGATACCACTTTTGTCATGCCCCGTATCCCAACGGGGTGGAATGGCACCCGAAGCCGATAAGGCCCGAGAGAACCAATCTTTACTCATGCCCAATCATATGCATGCCATAAGAAACATCACCACCACGTAAAGACATAAATTACTAAGAGCGGAATTCATGGAGCATTATATATATATACATATAAGAAACTTGGCCGTTAAGGCCATCAAGTCAAGGTGGACATACATCTCTTACGTTACATACCCACATGTGTCTACAAAAGCCTCTAACAGAGTACATACATAACCAACTTAAAATCGGGACAAGTCCCCGCTTTACACAATATTACAGTATCGAAACAAATGTACATATGAGACCTGGAAAGCCCCGAACCAACTGGAGCTCACCAAAGATCGGCAAAAGATTCGCAACCTACTGTGGAGGTCTACTAGCACCTGTGCCTGCAGCAAGTAAGGTAAGTCCCACAAGGGACGTCAGTACGAAGAATGTACTGAGTATGTAAGGCCATAAGAAACTATATGATACATCAATACTTCAATGGAATCAAATATAATAAAGAACCAATATGGATAAGTCATCACTCTATATGTATGGAAGTATGTACATTAGATGGATTACTTCTTTTATCCTTACGCTCATTCGTTCTTTCATTACGTACTTCTACATTCACTACTCATCTTTCCATCCTTACAATGCCCGGGCCCCAAGCTGATCAGTGGGTATTCAATAGTTTTCAAGATCGACCCATGCTAGGCTTCTCTTTTGCCCCTGGGATACCACCCGTAGTAGCGGTATTGACCCATGCTAGGTGTTCTTTGCACCCCTGGGATACCACCCGAAGATATTGGGATCGACCCATGCTAGGTATTTTAACCCCTGGGATACCACCCAAGAACACATCACTTCTCTTCACAACATTACTTCTTTAATCTTGGAAAAAGTTCATTCAATGATTATATCATTATTGGAAACACATAGATGCTTACTTTATCCCTTTACGCTCATGAGATTGACACATTTGTAGTTGTAACATTATTGGAAGCTTTGGAACATAACATTATTGGAACTTGGAACCATGTACATAATTATGTGATACATGAATGACAATAGATCAAAAATATGGTATATATGATTAACAATAGATGATAACATGAAATGAGATGCCTTAGGACATTTCGGAAAATGAGTAAGTACAATAACCAGGTGAATACTACATGCTGCAGAAGGATACGGAAAGAGTAACCTTACATACCTTCACTTCCAAGTATGAATATACAAGCCTAGATACGAATACAATAGTCCATCTCCTTCCTTATGTCTTACTCTACAACACAAATACATACCGAATCTTACATTAGCAACTAGTTACCATACAAGTGTACAAGACGACAATGAGCTATATGACTGCCGTATAATGTCATTTCACCCTTTACAATACCATTTACGGCATTGTCATGTCAACAATACCACAACATTCCCAACATTGACCAAAATATCACAATTCAATAGCATTTCGTACCAAGTTTTTTCTTTACATTTCTTCATCAACACAACATCACAAATACTCCCTCAAATCACCTCAATACACCTCACAACAACATATCGGTCAAAATTCCATCATTTATTCTTATAGAAAAATAACAAGTTTAGGATCATAAGCACACCATACATGTTGATATCTCATCCATACCATTCACTTTTATTCAAATCTCAAGTCCTTTTTCAAGTTTAAATAACAAGAATGACACATCTTTAGCAAAAAGCAAAAGTTCACTATTTAACACTTGCCAACATAGCCATCATGATCTACACCATCTATCATGCATATAATATACTAAAGTACAAGAATAATCACTTACCTAAGCTTGCTAATGGATGATCTTGTCCAAGAAGATGGCTTAGGGTTTTAAGAGATGAGAGAAATCTTGGGAAATTTCTAGAAATGTGATGTGTGTTTCTTTGAATAAAAATCATATTTTTCCACATATATATAGGCCCTCAAGTCTTCTTGGCATTAAATGCCATGTTTAATTGGTCAATGGTAGAAGAATGGGTCATTTGGCCCATTTGGACCATGTCTTTTGCCTCATTTAGGCCTTCATTTCATTGAGCCCAATTCATAAATTCAATCGACAATCCACCAAATTTCTCATGTTTAAATAATTTCATATGTATTACGATAATATTCCAACTTACGAGACTCACATTCGTCGCCTCATTCCCAAGAGCAAGTGATTCTAGCCAATCATGGCTCATTTCGAACATAAAGGGTAAAAACGTAATTTGGATGCCAACTTCGTCCACGAATAATTTTACCAAATTGGAATACCAATATAATAATTCAATAATTCCATGTATAGGCTCGTGGTTGGAGAAGAAATGTGGCAAAAAGCGGCTCGGTATGTCCCCGGGCACCTTTGGGTCTTTTCGCCTGTTCTCTAGAGTTCAAGAACAGATTCTTGCCTATCCCTTATTTGTCCATTAAGTTCATTTTTAGAAAAATTTCCAACATTTGAGAGGTATGAACAAGCAGCCTGGCATGCCCTTGGGCTCGCCACCTTGCTTCCCGTGCCCAAAAATTTTGGGCAAAAGTGGCCTGACATGCCCTCTGGCGCTTCTAGCCTATTTTTTTTGAAAATTTTCGTTCTTCGACTTTTCTTTGCGGATCTGGTTAGATACTTCAAGTTCTATTCTTTAACATACTTCTTACATTTAATATCCTTTGTTTGGAGGTCCTCCAAGCCTCATTTTTAACCCCACAAATGCTCCACGAAGTCACAAGACACCTCCTACGAAGGTCTAAGCACATGTACAAAGCCCAATATCAATTATCTCATCAATAACATTACAAAATACATACTTATGGCTCTCAAAACCTAAGTAAACATTGTTCAACCTCGTCAAGTAGGGTTGGGAAGGTACGGGGTGTTACATGTTACTATCAGCTAAAAATTAGGGTAGAGGACATCCCAAAGACTACTTTTCGAACTCATTATGGGTACTACGAGTTTCTAGTTATGTCTTTTGGTTTAACCAATGCCCCAATTACTTTCATGATCTTGATGAATGGAGTGTTTAAGTCCTTTTTGGATTCGTTCGTTATTGTGTTTATTGATGATATACTTGTTTGTTCTAAGAGCGAGGGAAAGCATAAAGCTCATTTGCGTGCTGTGTTTAAGACTTTGAAGGAGTAGAAATTGTATGCTAAGTACTCTTAAGTGTGAATTCTGGCTTTCTTTGGTGTCTTTCTTGGGACACATGGTTTATAAAGAGGGGGTTATAATGGACCCATAAAAGTTTGAGGCGATTAAGCCCAGATTGACAAATGTGACAGAAATCCATAATTTTATAGGGTTGGCCAGTTACTACCGCCAGTTTGTTAAGGGGTTTGCTTCCATTGCTTTGTACCTGACCAATTTGACTCGGAAAGAAGTTTCGTTTGAATGGGATGCCAGGTGTCGAGAGAGCTTTCAAAAGATCAAAACTTTATTGACTTTGGCTCTAGTATTAACCCTGCCTGTCGAGGGTAAGGATTTTATTGTATTTTGTAATGCCTCACATTTCGGTTTAGGTGCTGTATTGATGCAGGATCTAAATGTGATTACTTATGCTTCGAGTCAATTGAAGCCTTAAGAGAAAAATGACCTCACTCATGACTTGGAATTGGTAGCCGTGGTGTTCGCTTTAACATTTTGGAGACACTATCTCTATAGGGTGAAGTGTGAGGTGTTCACAGACCACCGTAGTTTGCAACAGGTGTTCACCCAGAAGGATTTGAATCTGAGATAGAAGAGATGGATGGAGTTGATTAAATGTTATGACATCTCAATTCTGTATCACCCAGGTAAGTCCAATGTAGTGGAGGATGTACTAAGCCAGAAACCAGTAAGCATGGGAAGTTTAGCATTTCTGGAGGTGTCCAAGCGCCCATTGGCGAGAGAGGTACAGTCTTTAGCTAATGATTTTATGAGATTGCAGAAAACTAGCGAAGGAAAGGTGTTGGCACATGTGGAGGATAGGTCTACATTCTATGATCAGATTAAGAGTAGATAGTTTAAATATAAGAAATTGAACAACCTTAAAGAAAAGGTGTTACCAGGGCAGGCGAAAGAGGCCACCCTTGATGACGGAGGAGCTTTCTGAGGTCGGATGTGTGTACCTCGGGTAGGTAACTTGATTTCTACCATTCTGGCAGAGGCTTATAATTCCAAGTACTCCATATATCCGGGTGCCAAAAAAATGTATAGAGACTTGAGGAAATACTATTAAAGGCAAAGGATGAAGCATGACATTATAGATTTTGTGGTTAAGTGTCAAAACTACCAGCAAGTCAAATACAAATATCAAAAGCCTAGTGGTACTTTTCAGTGGGTGCCCATTCTAAAATGGAAGTGGGAATGGATAATGATGGATTTTGTGGTTGATCTTCCAAAAACCTTGAGGAAATGCGATTCCATTTGGGTTATTATTGTCCGATTGACTAAGTCGGCTCATTTCATTCCAGTAAGATTTGATTATAATGCAGCTAAGTTGGCCAAGATATAGGTGAATGAGATTGTAAGGCTACATGGGTATCAATGTCAATTGTGTCCAACAAGGGTACTCAATTTACTTCCAATTTTTGGGAGAGATTCCAGTCCAAGTTGGGTTCTAGATTGGACCTGAGCATCGCTTTCCACCCGCAGACCGATGGTCAATCTGAGTGGACTATCCAAGTGCTTGAGGATATGCTCCAGGCTTGTGTTAAGGAATTCGGCGGTCAATGGGACCAATACTTACTGTTGTGTGAATTTGCCTACAATAATATCTACCACTCTAGTATCGACATGGCTTCTTTTGAGGCCTTATATAGTAGGCAATGTAGGTCCCTAATTGGGTGGTTTGACGCATTTGAGGTAAGGCCTTGGGGCACTGATATGCTCAAGGACTCTATGGACAAAGTGAGGTTCATATAGGAGAAACTCATAGCGGCTTAAATCTGACGGAAGGAATATGCAGATAAAAAAGTGAGAGACATGAAGTTTGAGAAGGGGGAGACGGTACTCTTGAAGGTGTCACCCATGAAGGGTGTGATGCGATTCGGCAAGAAGGGCAAGTTGACCCCATTGTACATAGGACCTTTTGAGGTGTTGAAGAAAGTGGGGTCGGTAGCATACAGGCTGACCTTACCCCCTAGTATGTCTGGGATCCACCCCATATTCCATGTATCAATGTTAAAGAAGTACCATAGAGATGGTGACTATGTTATTCATTGGGACCCGGAGCTGTTTGATAAGGAATTGTCCTATGAAGAGGAACCGATTGCTATCCTAGCTAAGGATGTGAATAAGTTGAGGACACGAGTTATTCCTTGTGTAAAGTTTTAGTGAAGGAACCGTACCATTGAGGAAGTTACATAGGAGACAAAAGCAGACATACATAAGTGGTATCCGTACTTGTTCATTGACTCAGGTACACTCTATTTCAGTAGTTATGTCTTTTTTGGGCTAGTTTTATTTTGGAGATGAATGAGTGGTAAATTGGTATCTAATGTGATGACCCAAAATATCATTACGCTAAAATGGGAGGTAGAAGTTGCACCTAGACTCCCCTTAGCAAAAATTTAAAGAATTCAGGGCTAGTCTAGTATTGACTTAATTTTAAGGATGTGGTAGTTGAACAAAATCTGGTATTAATGTGATTGTTAATAGTGGGGTTTGATGTGATATTTGGATAGCCAATGAGTATAGAAAGTCGTACCAACTTTTGACACCTGAAACAGAGTTATAGAACTCCGGCTATGGCATTTATCAAGGAGGGATTGGTTAGCGATATCGTAATGCATGGTGTGTGTTGTAAAATGAGAAAAACTAAGGAGTGGTCCCAAGTTTATACAATGGACCGCTGCAGCAGAAAAAGCAACTGCTGCAGTGGTCACGGGAACTGCAGCGGCGACCTCCAGCAAAAAGGGCACAAACTGCTGCAACGGAAATTTAACCACTGCAGTGGTAATGCATAGTAAAATTTCAGTTTTTAAAACCCATAAAACTTTTTCATTCCCCACTTTTTGAAAAAAGCAATAGATCTTTTGTGAAAGGTAATTTTCAGAGGGATGTTGAAGTTTTTCATCCTTGGAGGTAAGTAATTACATCCTAGACTTGAATTTACTTTGTTTAACCTTAGGAAATTACTAGAAACGGATTAATAGTGGGAATTGAGGTTTAATGCTAGTTCATGGAAATTGATGAAAAGTGGTGGGAATGTGAATAAATTCAGTATATAATGATTCTAGGGTGTTAGAAAACACTAATGGAACTAGAATTACGATTATTTATGCTAATTCAAGTAGGGTTCACAAACTTTAAATGATAATAAAACCCTAAGATGATGAAATAGGATAAGTTCATGGCTAAAATTAGTGACTTTTGATCCCTAGTAGTTAAAAAGGGATGAATTATTGAAATGAATGTATATTCTTGTTGTTATAGATCAAGAACGAGATCGAAAGGGCAAAAGTGTGGCTTAAGGGTGACTTTGAGCAAATGAGTTGAGGTAGGCTATGGTTTTGTTGTAGCACTTAGACTTTATTGGCTTTGTGCTTGCTTGTGATTTAGGCATCTATGATTGCCTTCTAGCATGACTTATGATGTAATGACTGCATTGCATTTTCATTGCATTGTGATGATATATTGAGATGATGGGTTGGGTACTATGCCGGTACAATATGATATGTTATGATAATGGGTCGGGTACATGCCGATACGATATGATACATTGTGATAATGGGTCAGGTACCATGCTGGTACATTATGATGTTGATGACGGGGATGAGAATCGAAAGAGATGATGTGCACATCTTATATACATGCACTCATTCACACGCATTGAGTGCTTTTATAATGATTATATATGATGATAAATTATTGATGAAAATGATTAAGTATGAAAGCCTCTGAAAGTGAACTTATGAGTTGTAATTATATGATGATACATGATGTGTTCATTTGATTGATATCATTGGTTATGAGTTTTGTATGATTACTTTTATACTTGTTCGACTTGCTTACTTGTACATTGTCAAGTTTGTCGACCTATGATGCTTATCAGTACTTGTTGATCTACTGATGCTACCTGTACTCTTCTTTTTGTTTAGTGCAGAACATCTTTTAGTAGTTGACACACGACCTCAACTTTAGTTAGCAGTTCAGATCCAATTTTGAGGGTGAACACCATGTCTGGGCAACCTTCAGATCTTCTTATGATGTTGATGTTCCTTGTTTTCGGGACTAAGATGATTCTTTCTTATTTTCTTTCTTTGGGATATGTTAGTTATTTTCAGACTTAGTTGTTTTTAGATGCTCTTATACGGTGACTTCAGGTCCCGGGGATTGTATTAAATTGAGGTTTCTGCACTCTATTCATTTTATGGATGATGATGTTGTTTGATAATGATTTATATTTAAATTAGACCTTTTTAGAACTGTTTAAAAACATGTGAGTTAATACTTATATGAAGGTGAGAATAACACTTAAGTGAGTAAGGGTAAGATTAGTATGGTTCTCCTTCCATAGGTTAGGGCGGGTGCCAATCATGACCAGTTGGGTCGTGACAGTAAGCTAAACTTATAAAACTTTGGGCTCTAAAGGAACATTCCATGAAGAGTGATGGCCTTAACATACCTTTTTGTTGATTCTGAGCAGCCTACACAACCTCTACTCATATACCTATATCATTACAACAAGTCAAACTTCTATACTTTCCTACTTCGGATTGCCCGAATAACTTACCTCGTAATAACTTCTTCTCAAGGATAATAACCAACTCTTTAGTTTCTACTATTTAGCACTTATGTAGACCTTATCTTATATTTAAACCCCTACATTTCCTTGATTATAACCTTTGATTGCATATGAGCTATTCCTATGACTAGAGTTTATCCATTTCTTTACTTTTCAATTAGGAATGACATCAATGCTAACTGAGTATGAGTTCTCAAAAAGGGGTAACTATTTCAAAATAGGTCAGAACAACACAATCTAGAAGCTCCACAAGACATTCTTCGAATAGCACACTATATTTAAAATTTATTGAACTATGGAATCATGCTGAAAAGAATAAGAATAGCCTTGGCATACCTTACCTTAGGACTTTATCTCTTCCATTATGCCACAGAAGACCATTAATAAAATATCTTATCTTTAAATGACATTATTACAATATAAGCAGCTAACCAAGAAGAATAGTGATGTCAGTAACATAATAATAACTAATCAGCGATGAGTTGACGAACGTGATAATTAAATGATGTATAGCCATACCCTTCTCTTCCCTATTTCACAAAATTATGTCATGCACTTTGTATAAGGTCAAACTTACTAACTTTAGTCCTACCTCAAGCCAACCATGGTGGGTAAGCCTAACTCAACAAACATTCACAACTTAAAATAAGGAAAATAGTATAATACCATGATGAACAACCAATAAAAATAACTCAAAGACAACCTCACATGAAAACAGAATAGTATAACTCGAAATCTGAAGACTCAGTTGTCAA
The DNA here is from genome assembly GCA_031232105.1 of Capsicum rhomboideum. Lineage (NCBI taxonomy): Eukaryota > Viridiplantae > Streptophyta > Magnoliopsida > Solanales > Solanaceae > Capsicum > Capsicum rhomboideum. The sequence goes on from CP124710.1 coordinate 19,388,044, forward strand.
AAGTACAAGAGCGACATCTAAGGTCGAATGTCAAAAACAAATACAAAACTATCCAAGACACTAAGAAAGGCATAAATAAAAATAGATGAAACTGAGGTACTTTCTGAGTATAGGATCTCACCACAGTTTCAAAGATCACAACAACACATGATTAAGAGCCGCGTTAACAACTCACACATGGATCTACATCAGAAGGATGCAGAAAAGTAGAAGTGAGTACAATCACTAGTACTCAGTAGACATCATAGGCCGACTGAGCTTAAGTAGAAACTATAACAAGCAAAGAATAATAAGTAACTCTGCATGCAGAACAGTCTCAACATTTCAATATCAAAAGTCTCAAAATAGCACCTCATAACACGATAATAATCAAAGAGTAATGCAATACTATAATATGAGATGATATGCAATGGGCAATGTATACCGATATACACCCCACTCTATAGTGGTATGCTATGAGGTAGGACATACGGGGGACTCACGAGGTCTATGTACCTATTCTGATCTTTGCCCACGTTGATATATAAAGAGTATAGTAAGCTGGATCTTTGCCCATAATGAAAAATAAGAAGAAGCTCCATTAAAAATTTCATTTCCAAGTAAATATCTCAATTCACAACTTTATATATGAAAATGAATGATTATGCATGATCAAGATAAATACAGATCCATCCATATATAAATAATTTATAGAACATTCCAACAATGCAAAATATGAATGAATCTTTCTAGGTCACTACCACATCATCACCACAATCCCTCACATGGGAATCACAATAATAATACGTCTCATATACTTCTATAATTCACTAATTCATTCAATCCATAACATATTTTACATGATAAGTTCCCACCCAAGCATTGTCTGTAGACCGTTAAACCATAACCTTCCTTGAAGTCGAACTAAAAACCACCAATGGTCACAAACTATCCTTTACCTTTCGAATGACTTCAAAATGCTCATAATCTATCAAGAATAGGTTCTACGCATAAATACAAGCCCATCGATATCCATATTGCTATACTTCTATTTCAGGTTCAAAAAGCCAATCAAGAGTCAACCCCGAGCCCTTATGGAAAAAATTAGAAGTTATTAGAAAATCAATTTACTCATAATTTTAGGAGTTCAAATTTGAAATTTCATAAAAAATGGAGTTAAAATCAACCTTGAAATCATCAATTTATCATTCTTTAGCTTTATCCAAAAATCTCCAAATTTCCTTGTTGAAAATCAAGGTTTGAAGATGAAATTATGAAATAATTATTGGAAAATGAGTAAAAGTACTATAAGAATCATATCCAAGGAAGAAATATTGAAAATCACCTTTTGAATCTCCCAAAAATGAGTCCCAAGCTTAAAAAATTGAGTTATGAGGTTTTGAGTTGAAAATGGATTTTTAAATCTGTCAAGGTACATAACTCTTTGTGATTGAGAGAACACACACCTTTGCAATTGCGAAGACCAACCACGACCCATACCGGACCCACTACCCTTACCCTTCGTAATCACAGCCTATGTCACGCGATCAAGTTACCTAGGCACTGACACCTCTGTGATTACAATCTCGACCCTGACCACGCGATCACGGTGATCTCGTGATCATAATGCATGCTATGCAATCAAGAAGAAGAAATTCACCTGCACCAGCAAAAATAAAAACCAACAATAAGTTCAAGCCAAAAACTTCCCCTGGAATTCGTTCAAAATCTCGTGAACACAAATCAATTATACTACTATACCAACATTGACATTTCAGACTCAATGAAACCATCAGATTTGTGAACGGTTATTGTTATCAACAGATGTTGATCGGAATCAACTCTAAGTCTTAACTTTCAAACTAACTACTCGAAATCCATTCGAATACCTCTGGACCAGAACCAAAGATGCTATTAACCAAAAATGACATTCTGAAGCTAATAAATCTGATAGAATTTCCATTACAACCTCTCAATGTACAAATGTTGACCGAAGTCAACCATATCAACCCCAAAACCTTACATAAGGATAGCTCTTGTAATACTCAACCAACTAGCTCGAAAACTATACCACCACTTCCGTAGACCACAAATACCATAATACAATTATAGGGAGGGGTAAAATGATCAAAATGTATTAAAATTTAAAAATCAAAATGAGGGTTGTTACAATCCCGTGAGTTCTTTTATAGAATTAAATTACAATGTTAATATAGTCTCGTAAACGATAGTAGGGGATGAAAAACATACCTACAGTCTAAACTTTTGATAGTCTCACGATTCGACTCCATACTATTGAATGAAATAAAAATGCATACGATTGTGCTACTGATTTGATGGATCGTAAGCTTGAGAGAACAAAAATGAAAGCTCGCATAATGTCTTTATACATAAATCAATGGCAGTGGACTATTTCTTAATGTAAAAAGTAATATTCTTACATGCTTTGGACAAATAAAAACCACACATATATGTGGTAGTAAGTCCTTGTATTCATTATTTATATATATATAGATATAGTCTATTTATTACAATTCTTTAGCATAAAGAGCTAAGAGATGATAAGCTACTAATGGATGTCCTTTCTTGATGACACATAGGATTGTGACCAGGATGACTTGGTTACTGAGTGTAGGATACCTTTCCAACATTAAATTATAACAACAATAATCATTATCTCTAAATAAATAAAGGTACTTGGATTTATTTCCACCATATTTATTACATCTCCAAAAATTAATTAATGCAAGGATAATTACGCATATATTATATAATGCTACATCACCTAAATGGATAACGTAAAACTCACAAATTAGGCTGGTAAGTCTTTGACATAGTAAAATAGATAACTTCAAATACACGAAGTGTTACTTCCTTCCTCCTTAGCAACATTCATCCTCGAATGTGAATAACACCCATAATTAAGACTGAGAATTCCTTAAATTTTTGACAGAGCCTCCTCTATTCACAATACTATACCACACCTTCCAAATAACTCATAAATGACATACTAAATGCTCACAAGTCCACTGACAACTAATACCATCTCATCGGGCCCCACACGAACATTCACGACACATACTTACATCATAATTGAAATTGAGACTTCCCTCAAATGCAAGAAACTCCATCCCTGAAAATGCTATGACACCTAAAATCATAATCGACCACTCCACAAGGTCTACAGAGTTTAACAATTATCAATCTTCATTGTATAACCTTGATAACATTATTCATAGGACTTAGCTCTACAATATGATTAGAGAAATCAAAGAATAATAATCAATCCTAAATGTCCTCTAACATCCTAATTATAAGTGTGGTGTACAACACACTCATAAGCAAGACTCAATTGACATGACTTGTAAACTCCCTAGGATATGATATTGCTCTGATACCAAGTTTGTCACACCCCAATTTAGGGATGCAACTGACACTTGATTCCAACTTAGACTTGAGTCAACACTTGCTTGAAAACTACACTAATAACATAATGCCAGCCACAAAATTATGAAATAAATGAATATATCTCAGCTTAAAAATGAGCCACAGGCCGACAAGGCCCCTGTCAATATACTCCATCTATTTAAAAAAGAATGATATGTTTTGACTTGACATAGAGTTTAAGAAAATAAAGAAAAATTTTGAATCTTGTGGTCTTAAAACTACCACGTGGAAAGTTAGAAATAAAGTATTTTCAAAAAAAGAAAGGGTCATTTTTTTAAATGGGCTAAAAAGAAAAGTAGGTAATTCTTTTTAAAATGGAGAGAGTGGTAATAACTTAGCTTATCCCAATAATTCATATTGAATGGAAACTAAATCCTGTGAGAGCTATCTAGTCCTCCATGATATCTAGAAATATATAAATTAAACTCGGTGCTACCATGGAGAAGGCCTGTTTGTAAACACCTGCAGGCATGAGTGTAGGGCTCCCAAACTTGGGACGTCATTACAAAATAATGTACCAAGTATGCAAGGAAAATAATAAATGAGCAGGTATCATAAATTACTAAATGTAAATATATATAAGGTGTAACAACCCCGTAATGATTTTTAGATTTTTTTGTATTTTGACTATTATACCCCTCTCCATCATTGCTTTATAGTATTTCTGAGCTATGGGAGTGGGTGGCATGATTCCTAAAGTGTTCGGAGGAGTTTTATATGAGTTTTTTGTTTTGAGAAGCTTTTAAGTTGATATAGTTGACTTTGGTCAATATTCGGGGATCTGAGCACTGTATCATAATTCCATTAGTTTCATTAGCTCTAAAGCATCAAAATTAGATTGGTAGCATGGTTGGTTTGGGTCCCAAAGCTTTCGGTGTGATTTCGAGTGTTTGGGCGAGAAGTAGGAATTTTATGCCTAGTATTGACTTTGATCAATATCCGTCGATAATGATCTCTTTTGAAAATTCTGATTGCACCATTGAGTCTGGAATATGGTTTACAAGCCATTAGCATATTTGATTTGTGTTTGGGAGGTTCTGGATGAGTTTTGGGTGAGTTTTTGAACATTTTAAGTGCTTTGGCCTTGTTTGAGTAAAATCTGTCAACAAAAAGGTTCGCTATTAGTTTTAAAGATTGGAAAATTATTCAGAGACTTTTGAAATTTTATGCATGAATTATAGGACTGATCTGAAAAGTTTGGTGTAATTCCAATAAGTCGAGATCGAGTTTTTATTGCGGAACATAAAATAATTCTTTAACGAACAAAAATAATATCTGACTATGAAAATCAAGAAATCGAGTTCTGATTGGACGAGTATGTTTGTATCATTATTTAGGAATTATAGGTATAAGAATTGGGGCATTCCGCTATCGTATAAGGAATTTATGGCCTTTTTAGTGAGAAATAATATTGCTGGTGCAAAACTTCTGGTGCATAAATAGCTGGTGCAGATTTTTTGAACAGGATATTTAAATTTCAAACGATGATTATTTGGTATTTGAGCATATCGGGAGTTTTAGATCTCAGAATTAAGTGATTCTCACAACGTTCTTGTCGGTTTATCAAGGGGGTAAGGGTCTATGCTTAGGTTGGTATTCTTTCATGATTTCTTCAGTTGGTTTTCTTTCTTTATCCATGAATTATTATAGATTAATTGGGGTTTTGTCAATTCGGACTTGCTCAGAGGCATTTATGTGTATATCTCATATTTGAATAGATTAGGCTCGCTCGGAGGTATTTCAGTGAAGTAGAGATTCCCTTTGATTTTTTGGGCTGTAGTTTGGCTTGCGGGTCTTCTTTAAGGCAAGTTGAGATTAACCTTACTCTTTTTTGAGGTGTTTATATGTTATATACTAGTTTCTTATAAATTGTGAATAACTGGATTTGAAGGTCCTGTATAGATGAGGTGGCAAGCATCTAATGGGTACCAGTGTTTATTATTGGGTTAAAAGTAATAAAATGAACATCTTGACTGCTCTCTCTATTTGTTGACATGTTTATGGTAATGCATTGATAAATGACTTATTGATCATGAATAAACTGACAGTGAGTATCTACTTGAGGGTTTGAATCATGTTTAGTGAAATTTGATGGAATAATTGGGGTTAGTAATTACGTAAGGTATAAAGAGAATGAAATTATAATTAATAAATTAAAAAGAGGGATCTTGGCATAAATACAATGTATTGTGAATGAAAGTGAACTTCTGAACATGCTTTTTGATGAGTACATTTCCCTTGTGAGTATTTGAGTCTAATTATGCCATAATTGAGGAAGGTAGGATACTTATCATGTAAGGAATGCTATGAGTTGAGTTAATTCTAAATGTTTACATTATTTGGGTTATCATTATTGTGATGCCCGAGTGGGGTCTTGTGTTGACTTTTATTATTACTTAGAGAGCTTATTGTCATTATGATTTCCGAATAGGTGCTTGTGTTGACCTTATTATTGATTCGAGAGCTTATTATTATTATGATGAACAAGTGGAGGCTTGTGTTGACTTCATTGGTGTTTTATTGGTTCTTTTATTATTATGGTACCCATGTTGGGGGTTTGTATCATAATTTACTGTGATTTGGGTGATTTTGGTCCATTTATATTTGTAACACCCCAAAATTTTAGAACCTTCAAGAACCCATAAATTTATATGAATTTAGGTTTTTTTTTTTTTAAAATTGATTTCCACGGACTGGACCCACGAACCGTGGATTGACCTACGGACCGTGGGTGGGTTTCCACAGCCCCGTAGAATTAAGTCATGGATCAGATCCTGTAGATTGAAAAATCCATCTGATGGACCCACGGACCGTGAACTATTCCACGACCCGTAGGTGAAGTTGTGGATTGATTTCGAGATTTTTTTTTAGGATCATCCTAGGGGCATTTTGGTCTTTTTCCCATTATGATATCCAACCCTTTCACCCTTAAAACCCTTTTTAACATCAGTTGCACTTATTTTGAAGAGGATATACAATTATAAAACCCTCTTCTCCACCCCCAAAACATTCAAAGAAACATGGACATCTAGGGTTTAAGATTCAAGGCTCAAATTCCAGCTTTCCCAAATTCTTTCCATCAAAAGGCATGTTTGAACACTCCCTATTTCAATTACTATTCTAAATTTGTGAATATTATTTATTATGTGTATTATGATGGTGATTTGAAACTAGGGTTGGAAATTTTGTTATTGAAAGCTTGATATGAATTTTTCCCTTTTCTTTAAGAATGGATTTTTAATCCTTATTTGGGGTTGGAGACTAAGATGACTATTTTGAAAATAATGGATCTTCATTTCTTGAAATTTGAATGTTGAATGGATGTATTTTAAGCCATGATTTTTAAGTCTCTTGAAAGCTTTGAGTGGCAGAAGAAATATCAATGTTTTTCCCGTCTCATGATTTACGAAAATATAAATTAATGGGATGTTTTAAGATCCTTATGAAAGATCAATTATGGCATTGAGAATCTTAAATGTTTAATGATAATGAGTTTTTGGAATGAATGAGTGACTTGCAAGTTCTTGGTATGACGATACCAAAATGTGAATGCCTTAATGAAAGACTCCACGATTAAATGTAATGAAAATGTTTTAATTGGGCTTAAAGAGAATTGTGTAGGTTCACCGAGAAAGTGTAGTCCTTGTGACCAATTCTTGAAACTGCATTTGTCGACGTGAGGAGGTCTTGTCCTGAAAAATGGATAACCACCGTATACTTGCCTTGAGCAGTTGTATGCAGCTATGATTATGTTATGATTGTCCAACTATGTTATCTCAGTCTATGCAACTAACATGGATTGAGGCCCAGCCAGTTGGGGAGTACTGGACCCATATTGCCCGTGGGTTACTTAATGTCGGTGTAACCACATAGTTCAGAACTAAAGAATTTCAAATGATTACTTTATTTCATATTTTAAATGTTCTCTATTTCGTACCTCTTTTATGACAGACTTACATTGTGAAGCTTTTCCAAATTTTAATTATTATTATATTACATAAAATGTTTTGGATTCCCTTTCCTCGGGTTGCATTCTAGTACTTATCAGATTGACCATCTCCGGACGCTACATCTTTTCATGATGTAGGTTCCGAAGCACTTACCCAAGACTCTGCCCAGCAGTAGGATACATTCAGAGTTGCAGCTTGCTAGTGGTGAGCCATCCATCTTTCAGAAGGCATATGTCTTAGATTTGTTTTTAGCTAAATTCATACTCTTTGGGTTTTCTGATATTTTCGGGGCCATGTCCCGACTAGAATTTCTATTCATAATGTTAGAGGCTTCGTAGACTCAATGATGGTTATTGTTTTGAGTTTCATTCTAAGATTTGGATTTAAATTATCATTTCAGTTGAACTTCTTCATTATGGGTCTATTTTCCACACTTTTATTATGACTATGCTTATGATTTAATGCTAAGGGGCCTTCTTGGGCCATTACTAGTTTGGGAAGCCTATCATGGCCAGGGCCTCAATTCGAGTTGTGACAAACTTGGTATCAGAGCATGGTTCATGGTCCCAAGGTGTTTACAAAGCCGTGTTGAGTAGAGTTCTTTTTTATGGGTGTGTAGGGCGCCACACTTATAAAGGGGAGGCTACAAGACATTTAGGAATTGTTCCCTTTTATTCATACTCTAAGTTCATACTAGAAAGTCTAGTTCTAAGAAAATTCTTCTGACTCCTACTTTTCCAAGTTTCACATTATGCCTCCACGAAAGACTAACAGCCAAGGAACTCCTACTAGAACTTCTGTCCCCGCTGGGGAAAATGTTGAAAGGGTTCTTTCTACTCATGGGATGCAGACCCATAATGGAGTTTGTACTTTTGGTCTGACTGCTCCTGTTGATGTCCCTCCAGTCCCAACCAGTCCTCCGTGAGCCCCTAGAACCGGTACCAATTACGCTCAGGCTCCTCAGGATGAGGTTTCAAATGCTGAGTTCAGAAAGACTATTCAGATGCTTGCACAGATTGTGTCATCTCAGGATCTTCAATCAGGTAGTGGTGGTTCTGCTAGTGGTTTTTTTGATTCTACTTGGGTGGGTCAGTTTATGCGATTGAATCCACCGACTTTTACTGGGTCCATAGTTGAGGAGGATTCTCAAGGGTTCATTGCTGAAATGGAAAAGATTTTTAGGGTGATGAATGCTAGTGATACTGAAGGGGTGAAATTTGTAGCTTATCAGTTGAAGGAGGTAGCTTATCAGTGGTATGATAAATGGGAAGAAGTTAGGGGTAAAGATGCTGAGCCTGCGGTTTGGGAGGATTTCTCTCAAGCCTTTCTTGATCACTTCTTTCCTCAGGAGTTGAGGAAAGCTAAGGCTAAGAAGTTTGTGAACTTGAAACAGGGGAAGATGAGTGTCAAGGAATATGCTTTGAAGTTCACTCAGTTGTCTCGTTATGCTCTGGAGTTAGTGCCTAACATGAGGTCTCAGATGAGGAAGTTTGCTTTGGGTCTTAATGATGGCTTGGTACTGGAATGTAAGGGTGTGATATTGAATTGCGACATGGATATATCCAGGTTGGTGGTGTTTATGCAACAGGTAGAGAATGAAAAGAAGAGACAAGCAGAGGTTGAGGATAGGCAGAGTAAGAGGGATAGGTCGGCAGACCAGGATACTAATCAACAGTCTGGTGGTAACGGTAAGTGGGGGAAGAGGTGGCATAAGAAGAAATCTTGGGGTAATGTTCAGTCTTCAGCTAGTACCCCTGCCCCTAAGCCTTCGGGTGACTAGCGATTTTAGCCTAGCAATGGTTCCAAGGTGCAAGGCACTTAGTCTCAGGCCAGTGTGACTCAAGCAACTCATTCTTTTCCTCCTTGTCGCACTTGTAGAAAGTTGCACCGTGGGCCTTGCTGTTTGGGCAAGGGTGTGTGTTATGGTTGTGGTCAGGCTTGTCATTTTTAGTGGGAATGCCCTTTGGTAAAGGAAAGTTTTGGGGGCAATAAATCCCAAGTTACAACTTTTTTAGCCCCAGCAGCTAAGGGTACTACTTCGGGAACCGGCGGAGGGCGTAACCATTTATATTCCCTATCTACTTGTCAGGATTCAGAGGCCTCACCAGATGTTGGCACGAGTATGTTACAAATTTTCTCTCGTGGTGTTTATGTGTTACTTGATCCTGGCACCACTCTATTTTATGTGACCCCTTATGTGGCTGCGAGTTTTGATTTTAGTCCCGAAAATATTCCTGAATCCTTCTCAGTCTCTACTCTTGTGTGTGAGTCTATTATTGCTAGACGGGTCTATAAAAACTGTATGGTATCTATCTTTCATCGAGACACTATGGTGGATTTGGTAAAACTTGATATGGTGGATTTTGATCTAATTTTGGGAATCGATTGGCTCTACTCTTGTTATGCTACCTTGGACTGTAGAACCCATAGAGTCACTTTTCATTTTCCTAATGAGCAAGCTATAGAGTAGGAGGGTGATTCCTTATTACCAAAGAGAAAGTTTATTTCTTATCTTAGAGCCTAAAAATTGATATCTAAGGGTTGTTTGTACCATCTAGTTTGGGTCAAAGATTCTAGCGTTGAAAGTCCCTTACTACAATCGGTCCCGGTAGTTAATGAATTTCCCAAAGTTTTTCCCGATGATCTTCTCGGTATTCCTCCGACAGGGAAATAGAATTTGGTATTGATTTTTTGCCCGACACTAGACCTATTTCAGTTCCTCTCGATAGAATAGCTCCGGCGGAGCTAAAATGGTTAAAAGATCAGTTGAAAGATCTTCTTAATAAGGGCTTTATCCGCCCTAGTGTCTCTCCTTGGGGTGCTCCAGTACTCTTGGTACGAAAGAAAGATGGATCCCTTCATATGTGCATAGATTATCGTCAGTTGAATAAGGTCAATGTGAAAAATAAATACCCTCTTCCTAGAATTGATGATCTTTTTGACCAACTTCAGGGTGCTAAGTGTTTCTCTAAAATAGATCTCCGTTCGGGGTATCATTAGCTGAAAGTTAGGGAAGCAGATATTCCCAAGACTGCTTTCCTAACCCGTATGGCCATTATGAGTTTCTAGTTATGTCTTTTGGTCTGACTAATGCACCAACAACTTTTATGGATCTTATGAATAGGGTGTTTAGGTAGCTTTTGGACCTTTTTGTCATAGTCATCATTGATGATATTCTGGTGTACTGCCGGAGTGAGGAGAAACATGCCAATCACCTCCGAATTGTACTTCAGACCTTAAGGACCAAGAGTTGTATGCCAAATTTTCTAAGTGTGAATTCTGGCTTAATACCGTGACGTTCCTTAGTCATGTTGTTTCTAGTGAAGGAATTAAAGTTGATCCCCAAAAGATTAAGGCTGTTAAGAATTGGCCTAGACCCATAACTCTGACTGATATTAGGAGTTTCTTGGGTCTGGCAGGGTATTATAGAAGGTTCGTGGAGAGTTTTTCCTCTTTAGCTGCTCCACTAACGAAGTTGACTCAGAAAAAGGTGAAGTTTTTGTGGTCTAATGCTTGTGAGGGTAGTATTGAGAAGTTGAAGGGTCGTTTAACCTCAACCCCTATTTTGACACTTCCCGATGGTACTGCAGGATTTGTGGTGTATTGTGATGCATCTCGGGTAGGACTTGGTTGTGTACTTATGCAGCATGGGAAGGTTGTGGCTTATGCTTCTAGGCAACTTAAAATACATGAGAATAATTACCCGACTCATGACCTTGAGTTGGCAGATGTAGTCTTTGCAATCAAGATTTGGCGTCACTATTTATACAGAGTGCATGTGGATATTTATTCAGATCACAAGAGTTTGCAGTATATGTTCACGCAAAAAGAGTTGAACCTCAGGCAAAAGAGGTGGCTTGAATTGCTAAAGGATTATGACATAAGCTTGCACTATTATCCAGGTAAAACTAATGTTGTTGTTGATGCTCTTAGCAGGTTGTCCATGGGGAGTCTTTCTCATGTTGAGGAAGAAAATAGAAGATTACTGAAGGATATTAACAGGCTTGCTAATTTGGGAGTCCGACTGTTAGATTTCAAAGATTAGGGAGTGATTGTTCATGAAGTGGCTAAGTCTTCACTAGGTGCTGAAGTCAAGGAGAAGTAGATTAATGATCCCACACTTATGCAAATCAAGAATGATGTTGGGCAGCAAAAGGTTTTGGTCTTCGAGATTGGGGGAGACGATATTTTACAGTATCAAGGGAGACTGTGTGTTCCCGACGTCGATGGGCTACGAAAGAGGATCTTGACCAAAGCCCATGTCTCGAGGTATACTGTTCATCCTGGTTCTAATAAGATGTATCATGACTTGAAAGAGATGTACTGGTGGAATAATATGAAAAGGGATGTTGCGAACTTTGTTGCTAAGTGTTTGAATTGCCAACAAGTTAAGGTTGAGCACTTAAGACCTGATGGTATGTCTTAGGAGATAGCCATTCCCATGTGGAAGTGGGAGATGATAAACATGGATTTTATCATTGGTCTTCCGCGTTCTCGAAACCAATAAGATTCCATCTGGGTCATTGTGGATAGGATTACCAAGTTCGCTCACTTTCTTCCTGTAAGAACAAACTATTCGGGAGAGGATTATGCTAAGTTGTATATTCAGGAGATTGTTCGGTTACATGGAGCTCCCGTGTCCATCATATCCGATAGAGGTACGCAATTTTCTTCTCAATTTTGGAAATCCTTTCATAAAGGTTTGGGTACTCAAGTGAATCTTAGTACCGTTTTCCATCCTCAAACTAACGGGCAAGCGAAGTGCACTATTTAGACTTTAGAAGATATTCTAAGAGCTTGTGTTATTGATTTCAAGGGTAGTTGGGTGGATCACTTGCCTCTCATTGAATTTGCTTATAATAATTGTTATCACTCTAGCATCTAAATGGCTTCTTTTGAGGCTCTTTACGGTAGGAGGTGTAGGTCACCGATTGGATGGTATGAAGTGGGTGAAACCTGATTTTTCGGTCTGGATCTTGTTCACCAAGTGATGGAGAAAGTTAAGGTTATTTGCGAAAGGCTTAAGCCTACTCAAAGTCGCCAAAAGTCATATGCGTATGTGAGGCGAAGAGAGTTGGAGTTTGGGATTAATGATTGGGTATTCTTGAAAGTTTCTCCTATGAAGGAAGTAATGAGGTTTGGAAAGAAAGGTAAGCTCAGTCCTCGTTACATTGGACCGTATCAGATTTTGAGAAAGTTTGGTAATGTCTCTTATGAGTTGGACTTGCCCGCGAGTTTGGCATTGGTTCATCCCGTTTTTCACGTGTCTATGTTTAAAAAGTGTGTGGGTGATCATTCTCTTATACTGCCCATAGAGAACATCAGTGTGGACGACTCTTTGTCTTATGAGGAAATTCCTATAGAGATTTTGGATAAGCAAGTCCAAAATTTGAGAACCAAGGAAATAGCTTCATATAAGGTCTTGTGGATGAATCAAAAGGTGGAGGAGGCTACTTGGTAAGCCGAGGAAGACATGAGGACTAGATATCCCTTCTTGTTTCCGACGCCGGGTGACATCGTTTGAGGTACTAACACCATACTCACCTTTTTATTTTAGAAGTTCATGTCCTTCAAGTTTTATGCAATCTCTTTATTCAAGCTAAATGTTCCCTAATCATCATTCGGGGATGAATGATCCCAAGGGGGGGATATTGTAACACCCCAAAATTTTAGAACCTTCAAGAACCCATAAATTTATATGAATTTAGGTTTAAAAAAATCTGATTTCCACGGACTGGACCCAAGGGCCGTAGGTTGACCTACGGACCGTGGGTGGGTTTTCATGGCTCGTAGAATTAAGTCGTGGATCAGATCCCGCAAATTGAAAAATCCATTTGATTTCCACGACTTGGACCCATGGACCGTGAACTGTTCCAGGGCCTGTAGGTCAAGTCGTGGACTGATTTCGAGAGATTTTTTTAGGGTCTTCCTAGGGGCATTTTGGTCTTTTTCCATTATGAGATCTGACCTTTCAACCTTAAAACCCTTTTTAGCATCAGTTGTACTTATTTTGAAGAGGATATACAATTATAAAACCCTCTTCTCCTCCCCCAAAACATTCAAAGAAACAAGGACATCTAGGGTTCAAGATTCAAGGTTCAAATTCCAGCTTTCCCAAATTCTTTCCATCAAAAGGCATGTTTGAATACTCCCTATTTCAATTACTATTCTAAATTTGTGAATATTATTTATTATGTATATTATGATGGTGATTTGAAACTAGGGTTGGGAATTTTGTTATTGAAAGCTTGATATGAATTTTTTCCTTTTCTTTAAGAATGGATTTTTAATCCTTATTTGGGGTTGGAGATTAAGAGCTACTTTGAAATTAATGGATCTTCATGTCTTGAAATTTGAATGTTAAATGGATGTATTTTAAGCCATGATTTTTAAGTCTCTTGAAAACTTTGAGTGGCAGAAGAAATATCAATGTTTTTACCGTCTCATGATTTACAAAAATATGAATTAATGGGATGTTTTAAGATCCTTATTAAAAATCAATTATGGCTATGTTTATAATTTCACAGACGAGATTGAGAGTCTTAAATGTTTAATGATAATGAATTTTTGGTATGATAAGAGTGACTTGCAAGGTCTTGGTATGACGATACCAAAATGTGAATGCCTTAATGAAAGACTCCACGATTAAATGTAATGAAAATGTTTTAATTGGGCTTAAAGAGAATTGTGTAGGTTCACTGAGAAACTATTTTGGATTTCCTTTCCTCGGTTTGTATGCCAACACTTATCTTAGTGACCGTCCTCGGACGCTATATCTTTTCATGATGTAGGTTCCGAAGCACTTACCCGAGACTCTGCCCAACAGTAGGATACATTCAGATTTGCAGCTAGCCAATGGTGAGCCATCCATCTTTCGAAAGACATATATCTTAGATTTGTTTTTAGCTGAATTTAGATTGTTTGGGTTTTCTGGTATTTTCGGGGCCATGTCCCGGCTAGAATTTATATTCATAATATTATAGGCTTCGTAGACTCAATGATGGTTATTATTTTGAGTTTCATTCTAAGATTTGGATTTAAATTATCATTTCAGTTGAACTTCTTCATTATGGGTCTATTTTTCACACTTTTATTATGAAATGTAATGCTAAGGGGCATTCTTGGACCATCACTGGTTAGGAAATCCCATCACGGCCAGGGCCTCGATTCAGGTCGTGACAATATCATTGTTGAGCTGATTATTGTGCATTGTTGATTTTACCTTGATCATGTATACCCATTGATCACTCATTTTTCATGGTACTGGTATTACTTTGGAACTTGGATTCTTTGTAAATGAAAATGAACCATTTTATAAAATGTCTTACACGAGGGATATACCAGTAAGATTGATTGATGAAACTATGATTAATATATGGGTTACGACCCCCCCAATGGGTCCTCTCCTAGAGCTTAGACTCGAAAGATATATACAAGTTGTATTTTAGCCATTGCATTTTATCTCATATTACCATATTGCATTGCATTGCACTTTATCTTGGGTAATATTATGGTTGAGATATTATTATATGTTGTTTATTGGTTATGGCTTGATCCATTGAGACTGCTACATCACATCCATTGGTCGCGTGATATGCATTTTCCCTATCTTATCCTTGCTTCCTTATTTTGCATAGTGAATGAATATAATATACCATGTTGGTGAAATTCTCTCTTGATGTGACCTATTACTATTACTATTGATATTAACAAGTACATATTTGCCTTAATTGATCTAATTTGGCTACCTTGTTAATTGTTACTATCTGCTAGAATAGGCTAGCACTTTTCAGAGTGCAGGTTTATTTGGGGTAATCTTGGATGGTTGGTATGGTGGTTCTGTCCATCACTTTGGATTAAGGTTGGTTGTCGATGATGCTTGTTGAGTATACGTGTTTCATACTAACCCTTGGTTTTATTTTTTGCACCTATGTGCAGGTATTTAGCGGGTAATTGAGCGTTGATTGTGACTCCTGGTGTCAAATTTTCTAGAGATTGAGGTAGCGGTTGTCAGATCTCAGATCTTACCCAAATCTCTTCTTCTTTTATCTTATGATTATACGCATTTGAGATACTTTAGACTATTTCATTGTACTCGATATTAGAGGCTTGTACTAGTGACAACAAGATCTGGGATGTTGTGTTGAGATTATACCTCTTTTGATATCATTTGGGGATTATTTTCATTTCTTTCTTCTTCCACTTCTATTTTACTTTAATTATTATGTTTGGGTCGGGATAGACTTATCTATACCAGAGGGTGTGATAGGTGCCATCACAGTCCCTATTTTGGGTCATGACAAGTTGGTATCAGAGCCTCAGGTTCATTGGTCTCACAAGTACAAGCCGAGTCTAGTAGAATCTTGCAGATTAATACAAAGACATATGTTATCTATCTTCGAGAGTCTATAGGACTATAGGATAAATTTACTTCTTATTCTGTGTCATGTGATCATAGTTTAATGTGACTTAAGAGCCTCTTATTCACTCTTTCACAGATGGCGAGGATATGTTCTTCTTTGGCTAGAGACTTAGAGCCCATTCCTTTAGTATGCGGCAGGGGCAAAGGTCGAGATAGAGGTCAGACTAGAGCATCCGGACCAAGTAGAGGTCAGGCTGGGGTTGCCTCCTCGAGTTTAGGAGTTTCTTATAATGATTGGTCTATAGGGATAGAAGGGTTAAGCCCAACACAGACACACTTGTTTTCATGTCCATATTTAAGTTGAGGATTTCTTGGTACAGGTGTTGGGTTTTCTTAAGGGAATGACTCCTACTTTCATGCAGCGCACTATTTTTTGAGGCTTCAAACTCCAGATACATATTTGGGTACTGCTATATATTCTATTAGTGAGGATGTGATATTGCCAGATATTGCTCCATATCCAGTGACTTAACCATCTATGTCTGTGGGGGGACATAGTAAGTTTTTAGAGTTCTTGAGAATGGACCCCTTGGTTTGATGGAGATATTAAGGTCGATGCTTATGAGTTTTTGGTTGGTTTCTATGAGAGGTTGCATAGGTTGGGCCTGCTAGACTCAAATAGAGTAGAGTTCATAGCTTTTCAGTTGTTTGGACTAACCAGCTAGTGGTGGAGGGCTTTTTTTGAGGGTAGCCCAAACATATCACCTCTTTTCTCATGGGATCATTTTACTCAGAAGTTCTAGAGGAGTTTGTACGGAGGCGTGCGGGGCATGCAGGCAAAAGGCCTCATGGACTCGACAGCTGTAGCGTCATTGTGGTAGAGGCCAGAATTCTCATAGTTATTCTTAGACTTGGTTAAGCCCTACTCATTCGGATTGCTTTATATGTGGGGATGTTGGGAACTGTATGAGGAATATCCCATAACATAGATAGAAAGATACATCATCAGTGGAACGGGGAGATGATAGGGCTCAATATTATGTTCCTCAGTGTGGACTCAAGGCAGGAGCTTTTGGTACAGTGTTCATAGGTATGGTTTCAGTACACTTTTGATTTGTCTCAGTAGTGTTTGACTGTGGTTCTGCATTCTCCTATGTGCTTACTTTTCTGCATCGGATCTTGATATGATTTATGAGTTTCTTGGCATGTCTATTCATATTACTACCTAGTAGGTAATTCTTTAGTGATGAATTCGGTGTACCGATCTTGTATTGTGAGTCATTTAGAGTATATCACTAGGTTAGATTTGATTTCTCTGGGTATTGTGGATTTTAGTGTGATTTGGGTCTGATCTTATTGACAGTTATACTGTGAGATAGTGGTAGATCTATGGTAGGTATTGGTATATTTAGATTATGGGATGTATTTCAGAGGTTTACTTGAGGGTCGTATATCAGTTGAGATTAACGAAGTGATTCAATTATTGGAATAGCTAGTTGTGAATAAAAAAAGCTTACAACTGGTATACTTATGTGCGGAATTACCTAGAAGTGTTAGCAGAAGTGTGCGTGCATAGGTTATTAGGCTTATACGGTAAAACTGGTTCATCTATGGTTTGGGTTAGCGCATTGATTAAGAGATCGACCATGTGGTTCGAATAAGGATACTAATCAATTAGGCAAGAAGACCTTGTGATGGATTAGACTTGTGATAGACTAACTCGAAAAGATTACAATTAAAGGATTCTAGTTAGGTAGGGGAAGATTTTCAAGCATTCGAGACTTGCAATTTGTCACTACCTTGGTGATTAGCTTTACTTATGTGGAAAGTATTATGGTGTTATGAAACAATCCTAGGATAGACTTGAAGGAATTTAACTTATAAAGGTATATGCTTTTGATTTGGATGGTCATGGGTTTATCTTTAGGTATCAGGACTTGCGTGCAGAGCAGTGTGGTTACTTGGGTTTGGTTTATATTATGATGGTACTACTTCATGTTTTGAATGGGTTGGTAAAGAAAGTTGTCTGCATGGGTTGAGGTTAGAATTCTGGTTTTCGCGGTAAAGCTACATTGTGGTAGTTGATTATGCTATAGTATGAATTGAAAAAATAAGAGAGACTAAGCATGCTAGTTTTAGAGGACTTAGAAGGACTTGTGCATGGAAAAGAAAATAGGTTGTAGAATTTATTACTTTAGAAGTTAAAGGGCATAATGAAGTATTCTACTTAGGAATTTTGACTTAGGGTATGAGACGTTATTCCATGGATCTTATGTTAAAGAATACAGAATGGTGAAATGAGTTAAGGAAAAGGATAAGGAACTTTTACATGGGAAATTTGAGGTATTCAGAATTGTGTTATGGGTACGAGTTGGAAATTCAAAGTCATGGAAACATGGTTTGATAGTGACTTTATGATGGAATTAGTGGTGATTTTCCTAAAATTCAATTTTTAATTTGGGTGTCAATCAGTGATATGTGGTAATGTTGTACTTCTACTCTAGGTTGAATTATTTATGATATGCCGGGTTGCTTAGGTGCGTGTTATCAAAAAGGGACTTTTGAGATACTAAGTTATTAAGAACTGCGGGTTGATTTCTATTATTTTGTTGCTGAAAAACTAGACCAGCTATCATGAAGGGGTTGCATAAGAGTTTGGTGACGTATAAAGGGTACCTGCTATGGTATGCAAAGTTTTGTGGTGATTCATGACTTTCTCCAAGGGTTGAACATGAGAATATGACTATTCGAATGGTGATCGAAGTATGACATTTGAGAATCTGTGTGGAATTGATATCGATTTCTGACTTAGTTATTTCAGCTTAAGGAGACAGTACTATTCCATTGGGCATTATGGTATCAGCCTTGGGTAAGTTTGATTTAGTTAGAAAACACGTAAAGTGGACTTGAAAATAACGTAGGTTCTTTGCTGATAGAGGAAGGCACGATATGGTATTATGGATAGTGAAAATGTGGTTCCATGGTTTCTTTTGTAGTTTGTTGGTACAATGACGACATTGGATTTGTGGTATAGTTAGTGGCTTATGGTGTCGATAATGGATTTAGGTAAACCAGGTATGTTCAAAGCCTCTATTATGGTCAACTCAGTTATTGGGTATAGAGATAGTTTAGAAATAAAGAAAATTGGATACATTGAGAAGTTTGGTTTCAGATACTAGAGTTGTGTCCTTAAGAGTAAAATGTGAAGGAATTTTGGTTACTGGAGTGCACTGGTGGTACTTCAGACGTGACTTCGCTTGAGAGTGCTTGCATAAGGTCTATGGTGGTATTTTCGGTTACTTGTCAATTTTGGTACTTTTCTTGTCTTTACGTTCGAGGACGAATGTGTGTTTTAGTGGTGGATAATTTAACAATCCTCGTAGTGATTTTTAGATTTTTCTATAGTTTGACTATTTTACCCCTCCCTATTGTCGCATTATTGTATTTGTGAGTTGCGGAAGTGGGTGGCACGATTTCTGAAGTGATCAGGGGAGTTTTATGTGAGTTTTTGGTTTTGAGAAGCTTTTAAGTTGATATAGTTGATTTTGATCAACATTTGGAGATCCAAGCATCCTATCAGAATTCCATTAGTTTCATTAGCTCCAGAAAGTCAAAGTTAGGTTGGTAGCATGGTTGGTTTAGGTCCCAAAACTTTCGGTGTGATTTTGAGCATTTGGATGGGAAGTAGGAATTATATGCCTAATATTGAATTTGATCAACATCAGTTGATAACGATCTTCGTTGAAAATTTTGACTGCACCATTGAGTTTGGAGTGTGGTTTCCAAGCTATTAACATATTTGGTTTATATTTGGGAGGTTCCGGATGAGTTTTAGGTGAGTTTTTGAATATTTTAGGTGCTTTAGCCTTGTTTAAGTAAAATCTGTTGATAAAAAGGTTCATTATTAGTTTTAGAGATTGAAAAATTATTTTGAGACTTCTGAAATTTTAAGCATGAATTATACGACTGATCTGAAAAGTTTGGTATAATTTTGAATAGTCTAGATGGTGTTTTTATTGCGAAACATGAAATAATTCTTTAACGAGCAAAAATAATATATGACTGGGTAAACGAGCATGAAATTGAGTTTTGATTGGACGAGTATCACTATTTAGGAACTATAGCAAAAAGAATTGGTGCATTTCTCTATCGTATTAGGAATTTACGATCTTTTTAGTGAGAAATAATATTGCTGGTGCGAAATTTCTGGTGCAGATTTTTTGAACATGATATTTAAATTTCAGACTATATTTATTTAGTATGTTGAGCATATTAGGAGTTCTAGAGCTTAGAATTAAGTGATTCTCGTGGCTTTCTTCTCGGTTAATCAAGGGGGTAAGTATCTAATGCTTAGGTTGGTATTCTTTCATGATTTCTTCATTTGTTTTTCTTTCTTTATTCGTGAACTATTAGAGAAATCGGCGTTTTGTCGATTCAAACTCGATTTTTGATGAAATTTCATATTTAGGATCCTTATGTTATGGATAAATTGATTTTGATAATTTTTTTTTACTGATTTATCAATGGTTTTCTCATTTTTAAACCGCTTTGAATATGAAAGTTTGGGTGTTTCCTGATAAAGTGAAATATTGATATGTTAATAATTTCTAACTCGATTTCAACTCTATTTTCGATAGGATTTTTGATTTGAAACCCTTAGATTATGTGTAAGTGATTTCTACTAAAATTCTAGTTTTACCCTTTTATTTTTAGGGTTGATTTTTGAGGTAATTTTGGACCCGAAACTAAAGTATATCAATATGGGTATCATTGGACTCGTATTTATGTGTAGATCTCATATTTGAATAGGTTGATCTTGCTCGGAGGCGTTTTAGAAGTGTAGAGCTTTTCTTTAATTCTTCGGGTTGTGGTTTGGCTTTGCGGGTTTTCTTTAAGGCAAGTTGAGATTTACCTTGACTCTTTTCTGAGGTTTTTATGTGCTATGCCCTAGTTGCTTGTATATTGTAAATAACTGGGATTTAGGGGTCCTTTATAGATGAGATAGCGAGCATCTATGTGGGTACCAATGTTTATTGTTGGGTTAAAGGTAATAAAATGAACCTCTTGAATGTTCTCTCTACTTGCTGACCAGTTTATGATAAATTGTGTTGATAAATGACTTATTGATCATGAATAAATTCATAATGAGTATCTACTTGTGGGTTTGAATCATGTTTAGTAGAATTTGATGAAATAATTGGGGTTAGTAACTACTTAAGGTATAAAGTGATTGGGATTATAAATAAAAAGTTAACAAGAAGGATCTTGGAGTAATTACTATGTATTGTGAATGAAAGTGAACTTCTGAACATGCTTGTTGACGAGTACATTTCCCTTGTGAGTATTTGGGTCTAATTATGTCATAATTGAGGAAGGTAGGGAACTTATCCTGTAAGGAATGCTATGGGTTGAGTGAATTCTCAATGTTTACATTATTTGGGTTGAGTATCATCATTGTGATGCCCGAGTGGGGTCTTGTATTGACTTTATTATTACTTAGAGAGCTTATTATCATTGTGATTCCCGAGTAGGCGCTTGAGTTGACCTTATTATTAGTTAGAGAGCTTATTATTATTGTGATGATCGAGTGGAGGCTTGTGTTGACTTCATTGGTGTCTTAATGGTTCTTTTATTACTGTGGTGACCGCGTTGGGGGCTTGTATCTTAATTTACTGAGATTTGGGTGACGAGTTTATTTATATCATTGTTGAGCTGATTATTGTGCATTGTTGATTTTGCCATGTTAATGCATACTCATTCATCACTTATTTTTCATGGTAGTGGTACTACTTTGGAACTTGGATTCTTTGCAGAAGAAAATGAACCAATTTATAAAATGTTTTAGACAAGGGATATGCCGACAAGGTTGGTTGATGAAATTGTTATTAGTATATGGGTTACAAACCCTCCATGGGTCCTCTCCCAGAGCTTAGGCTCGGAAGGTGTATACATGTTGTACTTTGGCCATTGCATTTCATCTCATATAACTACATTGTATTGCATTACATTGCACTTTCTCTTGGGTGATATTGTGGTTGAGATATTATTATATGTTGTGTATTGGTTACTCTCACAACTCGAGCCTAGGTCCTAGAAGTAATAGGCAACCAAAACCATTAAGGATCGAGAGAACCTCTTAGCAT
This sequence comes from Capsicum rhomboideum, assembly GCA_031232105.1. NCBI lineage: Eukaryota > Viridiplantae > Streptophyta > Magnoliopsida > Solanales > Solanaceae > Capsicum > Capsicum rhomboideum. The sequence continues at coordinate 19,409,925 of CP124710.1, forward strand.
TTATAATGAGCATTCAATTAAAGTTGCAGAAGAAACATTTCCAAACCATAGTTAAAGTGTCTGAATAATTAAACCATTATAAAGAAAACTCCAAATCAACTAAGAATACTGAAAACATCTAACTGACATCGACATAGGTCTACTAAGACTCTAAATATAAGAACAACTGTATAAGTTAGGACAGGGCCTTGACATATACCATAAAACTGAAAAGTAGACTAACAATCCTATAAAGCATGCATTCCGGCGAATGGAGGGCTAACCAATAGCTGAAACAATCACGAACCAATCCTAGTGTTCCACAGAACCACGAGAATGTGCCTTAGGACCTACATTATGAAAAAATATAACATCAAGAGACGGTCAGTATGGAGAATACTGGTATGAAAAACTGGGAAAGGGGACAATATACCTTATATCCTATGACATGAAGGTGGAACTAGAACATGATTAAAGAATATAAGTAGTGCCTCAAAACCAAACCGTAAAACATTCTTTTGATTAATTTTGACCTAGGTAGTATCACCAACATCATATGCACTAGGGTCTATGTGGGTCGATTAACACTCAACCGGCAGAGTCCCAATCCATGCTTATCGCATGGACCTGGATAAGCATCATATAGGCCATCATCCATCCCCATAGCAGGAAATCATAAGGCCATCCAATTAAGGGGCAGACCACCCCTATGTCGGCAAAACATAGGTTGAGTCACAAGGACTTACACCTCCTCGGTGAACTACCTAATTCTCTTAAGCCCATATTATTACATTTTGGGAAAATACATCAGAACCACCCTAAAGTATACTCGAAAAGTCGAAGACACACCTAAACTATTAAAGTGACCTAATACACACCTTAACTATATAAAAGTGAAATTTTTTACCCCCTAAAACTGACGTGGCAAAAATAATTAATTAAAATAAAAACTAGGCGCTTTTAAGTCAAAAATTTAAGCAAAAAAAATATTCAAAATCCACCCCCCCTCCCCCCACGCATCTTTTTCTTAGCCCCCCACCAATACCTCTTCTTCTTCACACAATCACACCCTACACATTGTCCTCTTCTACTTCAATATTGTTTCATCAAATTCTCTACAATTTTTTTTCATAAATTATATTTTTTTCTTACTCCATTATTGATTTTTCTTACTCCATTAAGAAAAAAAAGAATAAAAATTCATAATTTCATTTCTTCTCCATTGACAATCATTTATCTACTTCTTTTTCTTCATCCCATCCCTTCTCTTTTCTCTATTTTTCTTATTACAATCACTTTACTTCATTAGATTTATCATCTTTCATCAATTGATTACTTGTTCTCCACCATTTAATAGTGGAATTGATAATGGGTGAAAAATTAATGGTGGTTGAGTTTTTATTTTTGATGAGTGACAATGGCAATGGTATGATTTTGAGGACAATGCAAAAATTTGTGGTGATTATTGTTGTAAATTCTGATAATAACAATAGTAATGGTGTTTTTTTGTGGTGAATTTGGTGGAGAGTCCTAATTTGTGACTTTTGGTCCTGATTTTTTTGGGTATCTTGAAAATTTTCTTGAAAATATTTAATCTTTTTTTTTAGCATTATTGGTGGTAGATCTAGTGTTTGTTGCATGTTTTGGTGGTGAAAATACAATGGTGTGATTCCTGCAGTGAGTTTGATTGTGGGTGGTGAAATTTCTTGTGGAGAGATGTGGGTTTAGTGATAATAGTTGCAATGGTAGTAGTTTAATGGTGGACTTGGTGGTGACAATATTGTGGGATGATTTCGATGGTGAATTTGATTGTGGATGGTGAAATCTATAGTGGTGACGATGAGAGTTTTGTGATAATGTGGTGGTGGTTTAATGGAGGTTTGGTGGTGTTATAGCTAAGAAGAAGCAATAGGGTGATATGGAATTTTTTTTTTAAAATCTGACATAACATCTGATGTGGCAGTGACATGGCACACTGTAAATCACTTCCCGTCATGTGACTTGTTGTAGGTGCGTAAGGGTGGACATAAATTCATTTTTATATAGTTCAGGTGTGTATTAGGTCACTTTAATAGTTTAGGTGTGTCTTTGACTTTTCGGGTATAATTTAGGGTGATTTTGATGTCTTTTCCCTTACATTTTCATAAAGTTCAACAATTCATCATAAGTCATTTATTTCATTAAAGCACCCATTAGTTTGGTATTGTCATACCAAGACTTGCAAGCCATCCACTTCATCATCATAGGCTATTTATGCATTTGTACTCTATTACTAAAATAAAGTGTGGAAAATTCGAAACAAGTTTCAAGTTACTAGAATGGTTGTGGAGCACCGCTCTTTCAAAGTTTTACTAAACATTTATGCAAGGATCAATTCATCTCATTTCATCATAACTTTGATATATTGTAATACTTTTCAAATAGTAAGGATTTTTTACTCCAAAATATCATATCAATCATTGTAGCAAGAAGGAAAATAAACTAATTAAGTGACACCCTTAAACCCTATTCAACTAGTATTTAGGAGTAATTTCAAGGAAAGATGTTTGCAAGTTAAATCTTTTCATATTTCATAAAATAGTTTGCAACCCTAATTTAATATTCAAAATATGTATACATACGTAAAGATTAATAAGACTATAGGTTTGAAATTAGATTGAAAGAGTTTGTTCTACATACCTTGCTAAAGAACTAGAGAAGAACCTTTAAGGAAGACCCTTAAGATTTGGATCCTTAGATTCTTAGATCTTGGGAGTTGGGAGAAGAAAATAGCGTACTTGTTGTTGAGTTTTTTGGGAAGTGTACAGTTTAGAGGAGCTACAGATTAATAAAGAAGGGTTTTATAATAAGGAAAGAGCCAAAACACCCTCGAATTGGGCAAAAACTGAAGAGGAACTTTATTTGGCTACCTTGTTAATTGTTGCTATATGCTAGAATAGGCTGACACTTTTCTGAGTGCAGGTTTATTTAGTGTAATCTTGGATGGTTGGTGTGGTGTTTCTCTCCACCACTTTAGATTAGGGTCGGTGTCGATGATGCTTGCTGAGTACACATGTTTCTTACTCACCCTTGATTTTCTTTTCTGCTTATACGTGGAGATATTGAGCGAGTAGCTGAGCATTGATTGTGACTCCTAGTGTTAGATTTTCCAGAGATTGAGGTAGCGACTATCGGATCTAAGAGTTTACCCAGATCTTTTCTTCATTTATCTTATTCTTATTCACATTTAAGATACTTTAGACTATTTCATTATACTCAACATTAGAGGTTTGTACTAGTGACAATAAGGCCTGGGATGTTGGGTTGAGATTATACCTCTTTTTATATGATTTGGGAATTATTTACATTTCTTACTTCTTCCACTTCTGTTTTACTTTGATTATTATGTTGGGATAGGCTTAACTATACCGAAGAGTATAACAGATGCCATCACGGTCCCTATTTTGGGTTGTGACATAAGGGGCCAAAGATAACATGAGCATTCTTACCGACTCCTAAATCTATAAATAGCTGAATTGATATCATAAAGTATTGTAAATACTCACATAGAGAGGTAGAGTTAGATATAACGTGCTTACTTGTTCAAGACTTAAACCTGACAAATCGTAACTAATTCTGAATTCAGTTTACTTGAATCGAGCTAACTAATAACATTAACCAATGGACGTACTAAGTTAAAAAGAGTTGGGAATTGTCATAATACAACCTAACTACTCCTGACACAAATCATACAACAGTAATTAAACAACAAGATGAAAAGGCCCTTATAAGCTTGGTAGGTACACACAACAATTAATACCAACTATGCGAGTTCCCATAAGCTTGTCTAGGTGCAAAATCAATCTACATACTCCTATTTTTACCTACTAGCCCTGTGGCCATAAGTATATTTGTCTAGTACCTAAGGCAACGATATGTCTGTATTGCCCTGAAGGTAGTGTATATCTATATAGTTTGAAGGCAACTGTATATCGATATATCCCAAAGGCTACTATATTTGTATAGCCCCAAAGGAAATAGTATATTTTTATAGCCTCAAAGTTTGTATAGTCCAAAGGCATCTATATATTTGTAAATCTTAAAGGCAACTATATATCTGTATAGCCCAAAGGCTATTGTATATTTATATAGCCTCGATGGCAACTGTATATATGTATAGCCCTAAAGGAAATTATATATATGTATAGCCCTAAAGGCAACTTTATATCTGTATAACTCGTAGGCTTATGTATATCTGTATAGTCCCAAAGGCACACAAGACTCACTGTGTCTTTAGTAGCCAATACAATCTTATAGGCAACAAATTGACAAGTAAGATACCTCAAAGAAAGACAAACATACATATACTATATGCGACCTAAAAGCAAGTCTAAGTCATATATAGAGCTCGGTTGTTAACAAAGAAATAAGAGTTATAACAAGGATGTAGTAATCTACTAAAGTAGTCAACATGAAGAACTAAGACTATGTCTTTCATCCATAGTAAGCTAACCTTATTACACTTTGGGTTATAAAGGAACATGCCAAGAAGAATGATGGCCTTACATTTCCATTGATTCCAAACAGTCGATGCAACCTCCACTCGTACACCCATACCAATTACAACAAGTTAAACTTCTATACTTTCTTACTTTAGATTGCCCAAATAACTCACCTCATAATAACTATTTTTCAAGGATAATTACTAACTCTTTAGCTTATGCTATTATTAGCACTTACATAGACCTTATCTTATATCTAAACCCCCTATATTTCCTCGGTTATTACTTTTGATCGCATATGAACTATTCTCATGAGTAGAGTTTATCCATTTCTTTACTTTTCAATTACGAACAACATCGATGCTAACTGAGTATGAGTTCTCAAAAAGGGGTATGAGTTGTGATTTGGTTTTCTCTTGGACAATTTATGACTTGTTTGATACAAATATGATCTAAACCATGGCCTATGAAGCCTTAATTTTTGAAAAATAAAATTGATTGAAGTAAATATTCTACTTGGGTTTTCATGTACCATGAGTGGTGATCTTGATTTGTGAGTTCTTATGTATATCTTTAGGTCTACAACTTGCCCAAAATGTATTTCAAGGAAAACTCTCCTAGATTGTACTTGGTTTGAAAAATGATATTAGGCCTTTCTTGTTTCATTTTGTGCCTTAATTGTCTACCCTTACATAATTTTATGTCTATTTCTTTGAGATTTTAACCTTTTTATGACAATCATATTACAATCTTTACCATTTTATTCTTTAGTTGTTCTATAAGGAGTAGCAAATAAAGAGAAGACTAGTTGTGAAATAAAATAGAAGAAAAAAAATGGAAAAATTATGAAGGAAATGTGTTTTTATTGAAAATTATAGTGCTTAGGGAGGCTTTGAGTAACTATTTTCAAATTGTAGCCCTACCTTAGTCAAAATCCTACATTACAATCCTTTAAGTCCTAATTGATTTTGTACCACGCGTGTCTACGTTAATGGAAAAATACATGACGGAAAAGCTTATGTACTATTTGGGTGCATTTGTGTAACACCCCGTACCTTCCCAACCCAATGTGACGACGTTGAACAATGGTTACTTAGGTGTCGATATGCCATGAGTATGTAATTTGTAATGTTAGTGATGAGAAAATTGAAATTTGGCCTTGTACATGTGATTAACCTTGCGTAGGAGGTGTTTTGGGATTTTCATGGAGCATTTGTGGGGTTCAAAATGAGTCTAAGAGGACCTCTAAACAAAGGATATTAAGGGTAAGAAGTAAGTTAAAGAATAGTACTTGAAGTATCTAACCAAACCCGCGAAGAAAAGTCGAAAAACAAATTTTCAAAAAAAATTAAGGGGGGGGGGGGGGGGGGGGGCGCCAGAGGGCGTGCCAGGCTGGTTTTTCCATTTTTCGAAAGTTGGAATTTTCTTAAGTCCCAAGGGTGCCCGGGGACTTACCGAGCCAATTTTTACCACGTTTCTTCTACAACCATGAGAATATACATGAAATTAGTAAAGTATTATATTGGTATGATGAAATTACTCGAGAACGAATTTGGCATCAAAATGACTATTTTACCCTTGTAGTCAAAATAAGCCATACGTGGCTAGAATTGCTTGTTTTTGAAATTGAGGCTACGCGTATGAATTGTATGAGTGGAAATATTGTCATAACGTGTATGAAATGAATTAAACACGAGAAATTATTTATTTTATTAGGTTAAGTGAATTGGGCTCATAAAAGGCCCAAAATGTGAAAGAAAGTGACCCATTCTTCCATTGACTAAGCCACACTTAGAATTAAATGCCAAGAGTGGATAAGCATGACTTTAGAGGTCTATAAAATGAGGCAAAAAAATCTGATTTTTAATACACAACAACACACATGCTTTTCTATCTTTTTCTCTAGAACTCTCAAGAACACCCTTTTGGGCTCTCAAACCCTAAGTCATCTTTGGAGCAAGATCACCATTTTACAAGCTTGGTTAAGTGTTTATGATTATGGATTAACATATTATATGCATGAGAGATTATGTAGATCATGTTGGTTATGCTTGGAAGTGTTGAATATAGCACTTTGTGTTTTTGCTAAAGATGTGTTATTCATGGCATTGTAACTTGAAATATGACTTGTGGGTTTGATGAAAGAGTATGGTATGGATGAAATAACAACATGTATGGTGTTATTATGGTCCTAAACTTGTTATTTTTCTATAAGTGTAAATTATGGGATTTTGGCCGATTTGTTGTTGTGAGGTGTATTGAAGTAAATTGATGGCATAATTGTGATGTTGTGATATATGGAGAAGTGTAAAATATGAACTTGGTGTGACATGCTATTGGTTATCATGTATTGGTCAATGTATGGAATATTGTGGGATTATTGGTACAATAATTTCATATATGGTATTGTCAAGGGGGAAATGACATGTTAAGGCCAAACATGTGACTTATTTTTATTGTATGCCGTTAGAAGGTAATCAGTGGTTAATGTTGGTTACGTTATGTACTTGTGTTGTAGAGTGAAACATAAATACGGAGCAGGACTATTGTATGCACACTTAAGATTGTAGAATTGTATTGAGAATACAAGGTATGTAAGGTTACTCTTTCCGTATCCTTCTACAACATATTGTTCCTATTGACATTGGACTTGTTTCAATTCCGAGAGGCTTGAAGTGTATCAATTCAGGTTGACGTATATTGTATCTATATGTTTCCTATTCTTAGATGACTTATTGCTCACTCATCTCTTATTTATTGATTGAAGTTCCTAAAATGTCATAAAGTGGTAATTCCTAAAAGAACTATCCCAAGAGAGTAAGATGTAAGAGAATCTATTTATCCTTGAAAAGCATTTTTCCAATCATGTCATGTTCCAAAGTCCAATAATGTGATGATTATCTTTATACCAATCTTTCACAAGTATAAAAGTACCAATCTCATAAGATCTCATAAGAGTAATAAGATAGGTGATGTGCAAGTTAATATATCTATTCCTCATAAGTGATGATGTCAATCTCATGAAGTAAAGGCGTGAAGTGAAATGTGTATATGACTGTGCTTCAAATAAGGTTATGATCCTCAATGTCTCACTCACTCTTAGAATGGAAGTAACAATATAAGAGATGTATAAGAACACAAGAGATGTATAATTAATAAGTAATAATGGGTGGTATCCCAGGGGTTAAAATACCTAGCATGGGTCGATCCCAATAACACGGGTGGTATCCCAGGGGCGACAGAAAAGCCTAGCATCGGTCGATCCCGATACATACCAGGGGCGATATAAAAGCCTAGCATGGGTTATGATGGTACATTCCAGGGGCGACAGAAAAGCCTAGCATGGGTCGATCCCAAAACATCCCAGGGGCGATATAAAAGCCTAGCATGGGTTAATATAACATCTTAGGGGTGATAAGCCTAGCATGGGTTAATGACATCCCAGGGGTGACACGAAAGCCTAGCATGGGTTCACATAACATCCCAGGGGTCAAAGTACCTAGCATGGGTTAATCTCATGCCAGGGGCGACAGAATAGCCTAGCATGGGTAGAACAATAAAGATGAATAAAAGATGAAGACAAGAGGATTAAAGAATGTAATATACATGGTTCCCCACATGCAGAAAGAGAGTTTATTCACGTTCATTAATTCTTTTATATTGATTCCATGATTGTTGTTATTATGTATGGTGATTTCTTATGAGCCTTACATACTCAGTACATTCTTCGTACTGACCCCCTCGGGGGACTTACCTTACATGTTGCAGGTGAAGGCATTAGTAGACTTCCTCTGTAGACTGGGGATCATTTGCAGATATTTGGTAAGCTCCAGTTGGTTCGGAGCCCCCTGAGTCATAGATGTATATTTGTTTTGATGTTATATATATTGTATAAAGTGGGGACTTGTCCCGACTGTAAGTTGGTCTTGTTGATGCATCTGTTAGAGGCTTTTGTAGACATATGTGGGTATATGGATGCAAGAGACGAATATGTAAAAGATTAATGTCCGTTTTGACTTGATGCCCCCAACGACCAAGTTTCCTAAATATATGTGTATATAGCATATGTTTCCATGATTCATGTCTTCTGCATAGTCGCATGAGGTATAATAAGATGCATACGAGGTTACGCATACGAATGTGCATGAGCAAAGATTGGTTCTCTCGGGCCATATCGGCTTCGGGTGCCAGTCCGGCCCGAATGGGCTTTCGGGTCGTGACAATTTGAATATCTTTGTGTGTATGTGTGTGTGAGACAAAGAGAGAGAGTTAATTTTTTCTTTTTGACATCTTATTGGTGTTTTGAATTCCATTTTATGAGTTTGAGATTCTCTCTTGATTGTGAGGGCATATGAAAATTTTGATTTGTGATTTTTTATTCATTTTCTAATTGAGAGGAATGAATAAATGAATTTTTTTTTATGATAATAAAGAAAAATTTTAAACTTTCTGTAACAACCCTCATTGTGATTTTTTGATTTTGGTGCATTTTGATCATTTTACCCCTTCTAATAGTTGCTATATGGTAATTCTGATCTATGGGTGGCATGGTTTCTGAGGTGATTGATTGAGAACTACGCTAGTTTTTCATTTTGGAAGGTTTGGAAGTTTGTATGGTTGACTTAGGTCAACATTCATTGATAACAAGGTAGCATGGAAATTCTGATAGTTCCGTAGCTCCGAAATGTAATTTTTTGGTTTGTATAATCTTTAGTTTGGGTCCCGAGGCATTTGGATAAAGTTCAAGTAGTTGATTAGAAAGTTGAAAGTTAAAGAAAAGGGTTGACTTCGGTCAACATTCATTTAAGACAACCTCTGTTCGATGATTTGATGATTTTGTTGAGTTCAAAATATCATTTTTAATTTAGTAGCATAGTTGATTTGTATTCTTGGGGTTCTGAATGAATTTTGAGGGTCCATTCAGATATTTTAGAAATATGCCTTGGATGTTTTCTTCTGGTGCAGCTGTCCCCTTTTTTATGTTCACAAAGGTCTCATCGCGTCCGTGAAGAAGGGATGTGGTAAAACTTCGTGTTTGTGTGGAGACCCTCGCATCCGTGAAGCATGATTTTGACCTGGTCAGATTAAATTTTTTTTTCGAACATAAATTTCATAACTTGATTTTTGATACTTGGACTCATTTTTTGGGAGATTCAAATGGTATTTTTCAAGGATTCTTCTTTGGTATGATACTTACACTATTTTTACATATTTTTCAATGATTTATTTATGATTTCATCTTCAAAACTTAGTTTTTTCAATTGAGAAATTTGGAGATTTTGGGTAAAGTTAAGAAATTATATTTTGATGATTTGAAGGTCGATTTAAACTCAATTTGATGAGATTTCATATTTGAGTTCCTTAAGTTTTGTGTAATGTAATTTTTAAATAACATTCCAATTTTTCCTTTGTAGGCTCGAGGATGACTTTTTGGACCCAAAATTTAAGTATAGTAATATGAGTTTCTATGATTTCATTTGCTTATGTAGAATACATATTTGATCAGATTGGTTTGGAGGCTCTACCGAAGTGTAAAGCTTTGATTTGACTCCTCAGAGTTCATTTAAGGCAAGTTGATTCTTTGACTTTTTTTCAAAGTATTTATGTACTAGTTGCTTGTATGAAGAGTAATAAAGAGATAAGGGTCCTGCATAGATAAGATGACGAGTATTTATGCGGGTACTAATATTATGTAAATATTTAATGATGAAAAGTTTACTTGATTGTATCATTTTCCCTTATTCTTGATAGTTGGATTATAGTTTGAAAAGTGGAATAAGGTTTTTTTTTGGACATGATAGTAGTTGTAGATGATTGTACTTTCCATTATGAGTGTGATTTGAGTAAACTGAGAGGGATTGATGGTACATGGGGCTTGTAACCAGTGTTTTTGAGTTGAGTATGACCTTGATCTTCTAGATTGAGTATTTGGTTTCGTCTTATCACTGTAAATCATGCATACTCACTCATAATTATATCATGTCATCATTAAAGAGATATTAGTGAGAAAGATGATTTGAAAATTACTTTCATGCCCAATGTAGAAGTGTTTCGGGTGGATTTTATTTATTTATGAGTTGCATCCCCGATGGGAAACTGTTCTGAGTGGATTCTACTAATTTTTGTCTTATGGGCCCAATGGAAAATAGTTCCAGGTGGATTCATGATTTACATGCCCAACGAGAAACTGTTCTACATGGGTATATGAACCTCGTAAATTCTCCATGGGTCCCAACTAGTTAAACAGTGCTGCGAGTGTATACTATAGCATACATTGCATCATATGCATTTATCTCATCATTTATATTTGACTTGTACTAATGTCATTGTAAATAATGATTGATTGATTGTTACTTTGTTCTAATTTGAGGAGTTTATGAGATTTTGTATAGTATTGTATTCTTAGTACTGTTGTATAAATGTTATATTAGGTGTAGCTTTCTTGATTTTACAGGTATTCAAAGATATAGTCGGTAGTAGTTTATTAGGTGGTTCTCGCCATCTCTTTGAATTATGTCAAATCGATGTTGCTGTTGAGTATATGTGGTTTTGTACTCACGCTTTTTTATTATTGGATTTTACATATAGGTGCTAAGTTGATTATTCCCAATGCTGAGTCAGCATCTGCATTAGAGATATCATAATCCAAATTAAAAAGTAGCATCTGTTTAGCAAAAAATAAAATTTTTGAGAAGTGTTGGTGAATCATATGTTTTAGATTAATTTTTGGTACCAATTAAAGTCATGTAATGTGCTTAAAGTGAACCTTTTTGACTTGTATGATATTGGCACACTATAGAGCTTAAATGTTGGTTCCTTTGATGGAAATTGTGAGTTTTGATTTGCTTGCAAACAAAAGTTTAATTCCGGGGGTTTCACTTGATCTCTTCTTTGATCTTCAATCTTTGCTATGTTTGATTGAGAAAATTAGGGCACTTATAATGTTTTCTCGCTGTTTTACAAGTTTCATATAGTTTGGTAGAGAATTTAAATAAATCAAGTGAAAAATAAGCCAAAAAATGTTATATAGAAGAAAATGAGAAAATTGACTAGAACCGCAAAAGTGGCTAAAAATACAAAATATAAAAATCTAAAGACTGAGGCTATTTTCATCATATTTTAATGTAGGAAAAAGTGAAGACCTATAAAATCAACACATGGGAGACACTATTCTTATCTTTGACATTTTTCTTATCATTTGGGCGAAGAACACAAGGGAAGGAGCTAGAATTCTTCTACACCGCACTTGGGAGTTGAAGGTTTGGTTGACAATCTCTTGAACTTTTCTCCATTTTTTCAATTTCTTGATTTTTTTTTACTATTTAAGTGTGTAGTATTTTATTCCTTACTTGAATCTTGTTTATGAGAATAATAATTATTAAAGTTTCGTTTAAATCTCTTATTTTGTTTATGTATGGAATGATTTTTATTATAATAAAGTGAGTTCATGTCTAATTAATTATTCTTGTTCTTTAATGTTCCTTAAGAGAATAGAGAACCCTAGGACTCACCCATTTATTTTGATTAGAGATCGAGAAAAAAATTGAGATCAGAAAAGATTATTTAACAAGAATTTGAGGGATTAAGCCTCATCTAGTAGTTAGATCTAGCGTTAGGAGAACTACTTGAAGCCACATTTGTTTTTTTAATTAAAGATGGCCTCTAACGCCTTATTATAAAGGAACAAAATCTATACAAAGCCCCACAAACCGATCCAGAAACAAAGCCCAAACCGACTTAGGACAAAAACAACAAAAAGGAAATAAATAAAGGCAAAGCTAAGAAAAATCTAGAAACAAAGTAAAAAGAGAAAACCTAAACATTGCAGCCGCTTCTTCATCTTGCTCATCACAATCTGAGCTCGATCCAGACAACAACGAACATCTAAAGGAAGGTACGACTAGTATCAAACTCTTTGGTGCAGAAAGCCCCAAATACATGAAGTAAAGCTGAGCTTTGGTTGATTTCACATAGGACATTTACATAGTCTCACATTTACATAGCCACATTTGGGTGTCCCTAATGCTATTAATTGGGTTAGAGATAGCCAATTAGGAAGTCTTGTTAGTATCCGAGAGTAACAAATATAGCATTGCTATCAGAGTGAAAGTGAAATTTCCCCAAAAAAACTGGTCTGAAACTTGAAAATTTTTTGAAGATAGATTTTCAGAATCTGATCCAAAATCTATCGCCAAACAAATATTTAAAGTTAAATTTTCAAAATTTAACCCAAAATCTATTTTCAAACACTAACTTATTTTCTTAAATAAAATTGTTATTCTTTTCTTGATTCAATAGTTAGAGAAACTTCTTAGGGCTGCCTCTTTTGCCTCATAAGTCACGCTTCACATAGTTGTTTTGTCTAATAAAAATATTTCCTCAATAGTTGTTCATCCTTAGCTTTGTTCAACTGCAATCATGGTGATCAAGTTCTGCAGCTCTTCCATTTCAAACACTTACTGCAATCATGGTGATCAAGTTCTGCAGCTCTTCCATTTCAAACACTTCTGCTAACATTCCTCAACCCAAGTTCTGCAAGATCATTTCTTCTCCACATGAATTCCGCCATCTCGTAAGTACCTTCTTCCCATCTTCCTTCTTTTAGTTTCTCTTTTCAATTTTGGATCCACTGATGAATTTTGATTTCTATGTTAGTGCTACTGTACTTTCCCTCCTTGTTAGTTATTTATTTGGATTGAACAATTAATATATACTTTTAAATAATTACATATGGTTCTAATTCAATGAGAATTTCTCAAAATTCTGTAATAAGACAATTATATTTCCTTGGTCAAAATCATTCCTTTCACATTAAAAGCTAGATACGTGGAGGCTTAGAGCATAAACATATAACATGAATTCAGTATTTGATAAACCAAATATAAGAATGTGTTGACAGGAAATAGTAGGTACCCATGGAATGAAATTGAATAGAGCATAAACATACACAGACATGTCTCACTTTGATACCATATAAAAATTGAATCTTTGGGCTTATTCAATAATATAAGTTTGCTAATGAGGTGAGAAATATACTGTCACAACCTCAGTGGTCCCAAGATAATCCTTGATACTGACATAATTTATGAGTAGCTAAATAGAAACATATAAACTAGAAAATAAATAATAAAAATACTGTGTGGAAGCTTAAACATGATAACTGGTCAAAATTGAAATTTAACTGAACATCAAAATGTTTAATACATGAACTGAATATAGGTAGTCGGGACATGACCTCCAACTATCTTTAATCAATATATGAACTGAAATAGACTACTATGACTACTAACTGGCTGGAGTTCTCATATAACGAGAACTCATCACCTGCTGACTGGAAGTTGCAATCTTCCTGACCATGATCCTGTGAGCTAGCACTAATATCTACATTATAAAATAATGCAGTGCGAGAAAATTATGTTGTCAGTACTTTAAATGTACTAAGCATGTGAGATATGCACTAGTCATGAAAAAAATACTTAAAATATGCTTTAAAATTGATGACATAAATCATTTATTGTAATATGAACTATATCATGTATGCACTGAAAAGTTGTGAGATATAAAGCAATCTCTGAATCACGAGTTAAATTTTTTTTTTAAAAAAAAAAACTGAAAAGCTGTAGAAGCATAAATATTTCATATGATTTTAAAACTAATGTTGAACATGCTGTAAAACTGTATTGAATGCAAAGAGTTGAACATTAGTATAATGTCCCTATATAAAATACATATGTACTAATATGCAATGATAATATGAAAAGCTATAGTTTAAAAGAAAGTAAAAGTGAACTGAGGGTCATGTACAAATACCGAGTCTAAAACTATGGGAGAGATTGTTAACCGACATAAACTATGTGAGCTAAATATGGAGTTCGATGTATACACCTCATTGAAAGGGCTCAATATACCTTGTCAGAATATAAAGGCATAGATGACGTGATCACTAAATTGATTCCCAACTGGGAGGGCTAAATAAACCTACTATGGAACATAGTTCTGGGACTTGGGTGCGCTGAACCCTAGTCCAACTCGGGGCTAAGTACTACTCCCAACTGATTATACTGATAGCTCATAAAATTGATGTTCTAAAACTGAATCAGAATATATTTTATCTGAAAGTACTCTGAAGGTCTGTATAATGAAAATACTAATTATGCTTATTAAAACTGAGGCTCTGCGACTGGGGTCAGAACTTATTTAAACTGAAAATATACTGTAAATCTATAAATTGAAGCTACTCAGGCTTATTCGTTCCAAAATCAAGAATACTAGAATCGTGTGTTCATAACACCCCAAACTTTCTGGAAACAGACTAAGTCATATAGAAATACTGTAAAATTATATCAACTAGTAAAATCATGGAATACTGAGTCAAATGCAATTAACTTGAAATCATGATAATAGTCAATTCATATAGGATAATATCATATGGAATGTAGATCCATGGAAACCATGTCATGTCGTACTAAAATAGACTGAAATCCATCAAATCATGCATAATTCTTTCTAAAAGATGTTGAAGTATGTAAAAAAAATAAAGCATAATTTTTTAAGTAATAAAATAACTGAGTTAAATCCATGGAAATCATGCATAATAACTTTGAATAGGGATCTTTATTATAAAATATCGTAAGAGAACTGCATTTCAAGGATTTGGCCTAATTGGTCATGAAGCCTAGATCATGAGCTCATAAAATCATAACTGAAATTCATATTTTAAAACTAGGTTTGGGTATAAGGGTGAAAGGAATACCTTGAATACCCACATACCTTATTACTGAAGATTGTTGAACTAGAACATGAAAGATTTGAGCTTGAGGATGAACCCTAGGTTATGGAACCTGGAGAGAACTTAAGAGCTTTTGAATCGCTTTTTTTATGATGTTGGGAGTTTAATTGATATTAATGAGGGATAAGTTAAATTATTTCCACTTTAATCCCCTCTAAAAGAGTTAAAACAACGTAGTATAGGGGTTAACAGAGTAGGAAAAGACCAAACAACCCTTTAAAAATCATCTGAAAAGTTGCTGGTGCCAGTCACGATGGCTCACATGATGATTCGTCAGCTGGGGGTACAAATCATGGCCCGAGTCATTGATTCAAAAACTTTTTGGCACTTCTCTGGATAGTTATGATGAGTCTGGGGATGACTCGTCATGTCAGTTGTCATCAATGAAATCACTGCTTGACAGTGATTCACTAAAACACCCATAACTTTTTACTTCAGAATCAGATTGATGAATGGTCGGTGGCATTGGAAAGAAGATTCAAATAACTTTGATTTGGTGGGTATTATTCCACCTAACTCTTCATATACTATTATCAATGATAATTTGAAGTTGATCCATGAAGAATCTTATATTAAAACTTGGTCGAAGAGGTGTTTTCAATTCAACTAGGTGTTAGGACTTCTTATGACCTCAAATCACTTTCTAATACTATCATCATACTTATATATATATATATAGATTATTGGTAGTTGACATGTCATGGGATTTGAAAAATACCATTTTTAAATGACTGTTGGACTGGATAGGCACCCTACCAATCATAGAACAACTCGTAGGTAGATACTATGACTCGTCAGGAGTCGTGACCACTGGGATGGATTTTTCATTCCTCTGGACTTTGGGGGGATACACTCAAGACTAGTGTTGGTGAAAACTCATCAGACCTGACCAAGACTAGTGGTCAGGGTCGTTCTGTGGTCAACCTTTTATTAGTTTCTTTCTGATTTCTATTCTAAGCCTGAGATAGGATTCGAGGGACTATTGGGGTGTTACATATACAAGGTTTATAATTCATTCTCTTAATCAAAGTGAAATAATTTAAGAATACTAAGTACACAAACATCTACTACCAATTATGTAGGTCCATCTCTGTCTTTATTTTAGATTGTATGAAACTGAATTTAATTTTTCTTTGCCCACAGAGGATTCCAGAAGAATTTGCCAGAAGATATTGTAAGAATATGTTAAACCCCGTGTATCTTGAGGTTGCCTGTGGAAAAGTATGGAAAGTTGAAGTGAAACATTCTGAAGGTCTGATTTGGCTAGCCCAAGGATGGAAGGATTTTAGTGACTATTACTCAATTCACTACGGGCACATTTTGATATTCGAATACAATGCTCTTTCTCATTTTAATGTCAATATATTTGATTTGAGTTCAACAGAAATTAAATATCCAACGACAGAGATTGATTCAAATGATTCGATAGATATTTCAGATATGGTTGGACATTCTACAAAAAATCTGAACCATGGCCCCTTAGTAAAGGAGAGAAAAAGAAGACGACAAGAAGGAGAAGCAGAGGATGATATCCCAATTAACCAACAAGATTATCTGATCGAGGAAGAAGAGTCTCAAAGAAATGTAGTTTTACAAGGTACAAAAGCATCTTATCTGGTTTGTTAGCTGTGAACAGTATGAAATCAGTCATCTTATTAAATTATAAGGTAGTAGCAATACAGTATTAAACTATCAAAGAACAAAAGCTTGCTATAATTAGTAAAGGAATTAACATCTTGATCTTTAATGTGGTTAGAGACTCGTATATCAACACGAGTATAACTTACCAGAAGATCCTTAATTTGCCTAACAACAAGTTGTAACTCTTCTGTTTCAATTTATGTGATAAAAATTTAAATAGACACATATAGTTTAAAAATAAAATGAAAATCACTATTCAAACTAATGATTATTAATGTCATAATATTTATATATATGGTCATAAGAATTTACAAACTTATATTCTTAAATATTCCACAACATATTTGTAGGAATTATGTCGAAATAATTGCTATACTTATATCAAATTTGTTGCAGATCAGGAGAACGAAGAAGCTGATAGAGAAAGTAAAGAAGATGGTTCAAAGAAGAGTAGTTGGTACAGCTTGGTGAACCTTAATGGTGACGATCCATATTATGAAATTGTTGTAAAAAAGACACACACGACTTCTATGGTATGGTTCAATAATTTTGTACATTCTGTTTACTTGCTATCTTAATTTTTCATTCCTTTATGTACTAGTTATTTTACTGAAAACCTAACGATCATGTTTTCTTGATGAATATGTTTGTAGACTATCCCAATGAGATTTTCCAAAAGGACAGGAATAATTGACATGAAGAAAATGAGGTTGGTTACTAAAAAAGGAAAATACTGGGGAGTGGAAATAGTTCATGTTGGATCAAGGGTTATCATGAAAAACGGATGGGCTGAATTTCGAACACATAACAAGATAGATAGTGGTGAGACTTGTCGCTTCAAATTGATTCGGGGTCATGCTCCTTCTAATATTTTGCAGGTTGAGAAGATTCCAACACCCCATTCCTTGCAATATTATTAGCTATAGTTTCTTTTGGTTGTATTTTGGCTATTATAGTTTGTCTAAGGATGGTTCTAGGAAAATGTTATAGTTGTTTTCTCTAAAAAGGCAGATAAACATGGATTTCTTTTGCCAAGGTACCTAACTTCGATAGATTTTTGCATAGACTGCCCTTTTATAACTGCAAGTATTTAGCAAAGTGTTCTAGTAAGTACTTCATTTGGTAAACATTATGGAATGTAACTCTTGCTTGTATTTGGCTTAAGTATATTAAAGTCTTTTTAAATAGTCAATATTTTAGTAGAAAATTAGTTACTATATTTGTTAGGTTATCAATTAGTGTTTATTATTGAGATTTATCTTTAATTAATTCATAAATAACTTGATTAGAAAAATACCTCTTACACTGTTGGTACATAAAAAACTACTTCCTTTATCCTATATTAGTTATCATGTTTTTCTTTTGCACGCCTCTTAAGGAATTAATACTAAATATAAAGTATTTTTTTTTACTAATTCATACATATCTCTCTCTTAAATAAATATAAACTCTATTTAAGACATAACAACATAGTCGGTGGTGACACTTGCCTCTTCAAGTTGATTTAGTGTAATGATTCTTATGATCGTTTTGTGATTTTATATATTTTTCTTATTTTACCCCTTCTCCTATCTGTAATATGATATTTATGGTCTACAAGGATGGGGACATGGTCTTGAGGTAATCTGACATGTATAGGATGAGTTTTTCAGTTTTAAAAGTTGAAAAGTTTGACCAACGTCAACATTTGAGTTAAACGAGTTCAAAATGGAACTCTAACATTTTCTTTGTTGAACTTTTGAAATTAAAGGAGCTTAGAGTTGAATTTTGATCAACATTCAATCAAGATGACTCTGAATTGGTGTTTTCATGATTCCAACAGGTCCAAAATATGATTTGTTTGTTAGATTACATGTTTAGTTTTTTTTCGTTTGGTTTCAAATAATTTTTTAGGATTGATTCCGGGCTTGGGTTGATAATTATTGTGTGTGGTTGGTCTTTGATGCAATCAAACCTACAAAATTTGGCCACATTTGCATAGTCACTCTTGTAGGCTTCTAGTCGAGCTTGCAAAGGCACCACAATGGAGAATGTTTTGTTTCGCCAAAAGTGGATAGGCCTAGAGGTGGCCTGGAGAGCCGTCGATGCAAGGTTTTCTCTCTTCTGCGTGGTGATGCCTGTTTCTACTAGGGTTTATTTGGTAAATGGTTTCAATGTCTGTGTATATTTCACCATGTGTGCAATGTCGCAACTGCGATCAGGTTTTCGCATATGTGGAACCGCTGTAAGTGAACTGTGTTTTATCCTATGTTTGATTTTATTATTTCAAAACATGATTTGGGGAGTTTAGGGGAATGGTTTAAGATAAAAATGAAGAGATTTTGCTAGATTTCTTCGTGGGATAAGATTTTGGCATGACCTAAACTACCATATCGTGAGGGCACCTACTCTAATCCACCTAGATAGGAGAACCCCTTACTACCCGTTCTACATAACATACAAAAATCTTTATTAAATAAATATAACCAACCTTTATTACAAATGTTTTATTATAAATATTAACTGCGGAAATGTAAACTACCCCTAAGAACTAGTCTAAGCAGGTACAAGAGCTTCTAAATCAAGAATGATAATACTAGACACAACTTCCACCATCAATGAGAGGAGTAGAAGTTGTTGGAGATCACTATCCACGTCACCTGTGAAACATCAACTGATCCTGCAACTAGACTATACCCCAAAAAGGGTATAACAAGAGTAGTATCAACACAAACAATAAGTACTGGTAGGTATCATCGGCCGACCAGGATTAGATCACGTAAACACAATATAGAAATCACAAAAGAAAACATGAAAACTTATATAACAATTTAATCCACAATACTATTATCCACTTGTGTTACTTAAGAGTATTCCCATTCTTATTCCCATTGATCATTCATCACCTTCACATCAAGTGTCATCCATCCTAACTCTCAGAGTTTAACCCCAATAGTTATTATAGTTCAATCTATTTCACTTACGCCTTAATTAACCTCAATGATAATTGAAAATCAATAACCATCACCTTGTAACGAGTATAACTATAAATGTACCTTATGATAAATACCTCAAGTTTATGATACTTAGCCCTTTCAAGTAACTTTTATAATTTCAGTCAAGTACAAGTCAAGGGACGACAAGTTAGTTCAAACCATGCCCAAGTCAACAACCCTGAATCTAACAACAGAATCCCAAAAATATATGCCAAGTAACCGGACCATACCAAAATTCCAAATATATCAAGCAACATCATAATTCGGTTCTCTCAAGGAACCTACAACAACTACCACAATATAACTCAGTCCACTCATGGAGCCAATTTAAATAACAACAATAACAATAATCATATACCCGGTCCACTTAAGGAAACATCATACTCATACATATCTTGTACATACATGCTAAGGGTCTTATGGTTGCCCACTAGCCATGACCTGCAGGGGACGAGCTCTTATCCATTACTGTACCGGCGTGGTACCGGAGCCAACAAATGAATCATAATAACCAATCCCGTGAAGATGTCCAAATACCAGTTCATCCTACAATAATAACAGATATCACAACAATCACAACCACAATGAGAAAAGCAATCATACTTGTACAGTCAACAAGCCGTTAATATAACCTCATTATATGTGAGTAACACCTAGGGTATTATTTAATAATTTCCTTCCTTAAGCATGCATTGCAACAATAGACAACCACCCAAACACTTGGTCAACCCGAGCTAATCCTTCCATGTAAATAATAATCATTATTTAACACACCAAATCACAAGTAGATATGATTCATTGGTTTTATAAGTTACAACATGTCTAAAGACCAATCCACGCTTATTCAAGTAAGCATTACCAAGCCACATCATTAAATTCAAGTATTCAATTTAGGAGTGCACATTCAACCCAAAGGATTTTAAACTCTAGTTCAACATTCATAAATTCATTCACTATTCCAATACTCCTTTATTTATACCGAGACTGGAGATTTTGTTATCATCTAGCAACTCTTACATTCAAGTCATTACTAGGTTCAAGACCTACTCTATTAGCCAAAATTTCAACTCTATTCAACTTACAATCTAGCTTTAGTCATACTCCTTTATACCTTTTACTTCCTAACCCTTAGCCTAAATTAAACTTAGGCTCTTAAGTTAAGTCACCGCCTCCTTATACCATAACCAGTCCTTATCACTAACCTTAAGCAAGATTATCCCATATTCCAACCACACATAGTACCAACTTCACCTTTTTATGGTAATTAGGCTAAATAACTAGAATATGAGCTCACACAATCTCATTGTCATCTATATTCACATAATTCACATTACAATCCGCCATAGAGTCATACAAATACAAAACATCGATCAAGGATTCATACATTAACATATCAACACATAGTTAGGTCCTTATTACATTAAATTCATGTTTTATCCATTTAAACTCCATGCCCGCATGCCTAAGGATGATTTCTCTCGTCAAATCTATATTATGGATATGATTACTAACCACAGTATACTACTCATAAACCATAACCTACCTGGGCACCAAGTTGTTGCAACAAGTAAGCTATGCCATGGATGATCTTCCTTCATCTTCATGTTTCCGAAGGCTAAATCATCTAATAATAACAATTACAAGAGTAATTAAATTACTCTTAAAACAAATACCTTGGGAATTCAAACCCACTAATTCCACCCTCATTTACCGTCCACAACATTACCCAAGGGTCAATGTCATCAAAATAGTTCCTTTAAGCTCAGCCCAACTTTATTAATGGAGTTTTTAGGCTCAAGGTTCCACCTTTATTGAATTCAAGGTCCCCAACTATCAATTTTCATGTTTTAGAATCACTAATTCATGCTAGGTATTGTTAATTAATAATTTAGAAGTGATTCTAGGTGATATTAATCCAACCCATAGGTTTTCCCCAAAATATCATAAACTTAGGGTTCAAATCCCCAAGAATTTCACCATTAAATGTTGTTCTAATGATTCTAGAATGTTAAAGGATTGAAAAATGAAGAAGATAACGGAAGAAACTTAACAAAGAATTTCCACCTATACTAAGAGAAAATCATCCCTGTAAGGGTTAAGAATGAAATTTTTGGGTTTGGGGGCTGAAACCCGTCAAAAATGGGTTATAAAATCCTGTCCATGTCTCTATAGCGACCTGACCAGCCATAGCAACATCGCTATAGCGATCTGACTCGCTACAGCATCCTGAGCTTTTCAACACGGATAGTCTTTAGTAAAATGGTCATAACATTTTATTCAGGAAGCAGATTAATAAACGGTTAGTTGCGTTGGAAAGAAGACCCAAATATCTTTAATTTTGTGGGTATTGAGCCCCTTAAATCCTTATATTCTAGGATGAATGCTTATTTGAAGTTGAACCTAGTTTAAACTTAGCCCGAAACTAAATCGGTAAGGATACTTTCAACTTAACTTTGTGTACGAGTATTGTATGACTTTAGTACATATCAAATGCACTCCCATACTAAAGAATTGATCCTAAAGCCTGTGACGAATGAGATTTTTATGCCTTTGCCACAAATATTTTCAGTAACGATGAAACCGGTTGTTACAACAAATATTAATTTACCATTCATTCATCCCCAAACGGGCATTGGGTAAAGAGAAGCACGGAGTCAGAATTTAGAAAGACACTATTTTCAGAGTTGCTTGTGCAGCACCTTACTTACCTACTCGCTATAGTTTATCCACTAAATTTCCCCAAATTGCCCTTGCCCTTTCCCAAAATGAGTTTTTAGAATAATGAAATGTTTTGAGGAAAAAATCTAATTAAACAGCTATTTACCCCGCTACAGTGAGCTATGTGGCTATAGCGAAATTAATCCCTTTATAGTGAGACTTTTTCCACTTTGGGACATGTCGCTATAGCGACATGGGCTAGGCAGAATGTTCGATTTTCTTCCAAACTCTGCCTTTTCACAACACACCTTATATCCAAGACATCCTAAACTAACTCCTTTACGTCAAGATCGATACCGGGAGTTCTACTTGCTCGAATTTAATTCCACAAATTTCCCTAGATCATATCTAGCTCAGATTTCATCTAAGACTAGCCTAGCCTGAAAATTCTAACTCCCAACTAGAGGAAAATCTTAAATCGGGCAATTACATCCTAAACAATGATATAACGAACATAACATCACCAAGTACTACACCGTGTTTTCCCCTTGAGACATCTACCTTATGGCCCTTTTTCACCCTTTCATGATCAACACAGAAGAATAGATCATCTAGAGGACAACCACTAACCAACACACCACTATGGGTTTTATTAATACATAGATTCTCCATCACCACTTACATTAGTCTATTCGACCCTCAACAATCAATTTTATATAACCAACCAACTTTTTAGTTATCACCCGAGGACAAGCTATACTTATTTAGCCTCACAACTAGCTTACGACTAGTCAAGTTATCGACCTAACATACCTTAATCACTCAGGAGCAATAACAACCAAGTATTACCATGATCACTGAGAGGGACATGAATATTCAAGAACATATCTGATAACCCCATTCCCTCATCCGACCCTACAACTAAGGATCATCAGTCATAATCAAGCTATCTCATTGTAAAGACCCTAGCAATTCAATTATACCATTTCCAAGGAATACTATTAATCAATAATTATTGTCATATAATAAGAATATGAGCAATGTCAAAAAATAAACAGCCAATGACAAACTATTTTAGTAATCAATACATGAGTGACTATTTCTACCAATAGACAACCATAATTTCACAAATACCCAGGAACTTGGTTATACCATAATCTCAAGATTTCCTCATCAACTAAACATTATCATCAAAATGCAAGTATTTACTCAATCAACTGTTAAAATCACCGAGTCAGATAAAGTCTGATGTTCAAATATAAATGTTACCTCAACGAACAACATCACCCATATCAAACAATTAACTTTCATGTCAAGGGCTACTATATTCACCCTTTCATTTACTTAATCGACAATTCAGTCATCAATTAAACCTTTAAGTTATCACAAAATTTAAAGCCAAAACAAATTTTCCTTAAGTCACAATCATGAATTATCATAAAATTTTCTTACCGCAATTCCCTCTATCAAGCAACAATAGCCCTTTTCTATGGTACTTATTCATATACCAACCACTTGAAACGAAAGTTTCCACAGGTATATACCATTATTCCCTTACCATTTTACCAATGATAAAAACATGCCCAACATTTAGCATACCATTTTCTACTTAAATCACATAACAAGAATTCCTTTAATCATTAACACACAAGCAAGTTATGACCTTTCACAATTCACAATATTTACAATAATTTACCCAACTACGATTCACATAAGCATCAAGATCTATTAACCTTAAGTACAAAATTAAACATTCATGTTACTACCAACAAGACAAATAACAATCCTAGTCAAATTTCTTCACACACCACACAACACATGGGAACTTGCAACATTCACCTATCTCCGATTCAAAATTAATCAATCAACTACAAATCACAAATACATGAATTTAGAGAATTCCAAAATCAATAAATAATTCTTCATATCTCATTAACATAACCTCTACTCATGTACTTGATGACCCTAAATTGGTTATCTAACATGTTATACACAGCTCTTTCGGACCAGATACCAATTGGAACCTTCTCAATTCCAATTTTCATTACTTGTATCCTTCCAAGCGGAGTCAAGTGACATCAACTTGCCTAGTCGAGATACCAATTGAAATTAAGAGACACCAATTAGACTCAACCCATACAACAACAGAACACCGCACGAGAGGGAATAAAGAAGTGAAATAATTTTCCTAAAATGCCTCATAGCTTCCCAAAGATTAGATGTGGACGTCAAAACACTAATCCGCAGGACTTTACTCGATATTTGCTCTTATAATGGGAGACCGATAACCTAGGCTCTGATACTATCTTATCACAACCCAAACTACCAGATCGTGAGGACACCTATTCTAATCCACCTAGATAGGAGAACCCCTTACCACCCGTTTAACATAATATGCAGAACCAACCTTTATTACAAATATTTTATGACAAATATTAAGTACGAAAATGTAAACTACCCCTAAGAACTAGTCTAAACAGGTACAAGAGCTTCTAAATCAAGAAGGATAAGCTTGGACATAACTTCCACCATGAATGATAGGAGTAGAAGCTGATGTACATCACTATCTACATCACCTGTGAAACATCAACTGATCCTGCAACTAGACTATACCCCAAAAAGGGTATAGCAAGAGTAGTATAAGTACAAACAACACGGACTGGCAGGTATCATCGACCGACCAGGGTTAGATCACATAAACACAATATAGAAATCACAAAAGAAAACATGACAACTTATATAACAATTTAATCCACAACACTATTATCCACTTGTGTTACCCAAGAGTATTCCCATTCTTATTCCTGTTGATCATTCATCACCATCACATCAAGTGTCATCCATCCTAACTCTCAGAGTTTAACCCCAACAGTTATTATAAGTCAATCTATTTCACTTACACCTCAACTAACCTCAATGATAAAATTGAAAACCAATAATCACCACCTTGTAACGAGTATAACTATGAACACACATTATGATAAATGCCTCAAGTTTATGAAACTTAGCCTTTTCAAGTAACTTTATAACTTCAGTCAAGTACAAGTCAAAGGATGATAAGTCAGGTAAAATCATGACCAAGTCAACAAACCTGACTCTAACAACAGAATCCCAAAAATATATGCCAAGTAATCGGACCACACCAGAATCCCAAATATATCAAGAAACATCATAATTCAGTTCACTCAAGGAACCCACAACAACAACCACAAAATAACTCAGTTCACTCATGGAACTAATTTAAAAAACAACAATAACAATAATCATATACCCGATCTACTCAAGGAACCGTCACACTCATACATATCTTGTACATACATCCTAAAGGTCTTATGGTTGCCCACTAGCCATGACCTACAGGGGATGAGCTCTTATCCATGTACTGTACCGGCGTGGAATCCGAGCTAACAAATGAATCATAATAACTAATCTAGTAAAGATTTCCAAATACTAGAACATCCCACAATAATAAGAGATATCACAACAATCACAACCACAATGAGAATAAGCAATCTTACTTGTACACTCAATAAGCCTTTAATATAACCATATTATATGTGATTAATACCTATGGTATTATTTAGCAATTTCCTTCCTTAAGCATGCGTTGCAACAATAGACAACCACCCAAACACTTGGTCAACTCGAGCTAATCCTTCCATGTAAACAACAATCACTCTTTAAGACACCAAATCACAAGTAGATATGATTCATTGGTTTCAGAAATTACAACATGTCCGAAGACCAATCCATAACTTATTCAAGTAAGCATTACTAAGCCACATCATTAAATTCAAGTATTCAATTTAGAAGTGTACATTCAACCCAAAGGAGTTTAAAGTCTAGTTCAACATTCATAAATTCATTCACTATTCCAATCCTCCTTTATTTATATCGAGACCAGAGATTTCATTATTATCTAGAAACCCTTGCATTCAATTCATTACTAGGTTCAAGACCTACTCCATTAGCCAATAATTCAACTCTATTCAACTCATAATCTAGCTTTAGTCATACACCTTTATACCTTTTACTTCCTAACCCTTAGCCTAACTTTAACTTAGGCTCTTAAGTTAAGTCACCGCCTCTTTATACCATAGTCAGTCCTCATCACTAACCTTAAGCAAAATTATCATATATTCCAACCACACATAATACCAATTTTACCCTTTTATGGTAATTAGGCTAAATAACTAGATTATGAGGTCACATAATCTTATTATCATCTATATTCACATAATTCACATTACAATCCACCATAGAGTCATACAAATACAAAACATTGATCAAGGATTCATACATTAACATATCAACACATAGTTAGGTCATTATTACATTAAATTCATGTTTTATCCATTTAAACTCCATGCCCGCAGGCCTAAGCATGATTTCTCCCATCAAATCTATATTATGGATATGATTACTAACCACAGTATACTACTCATAAACCATAACCTACCTGGGCACCAAGTTGTTGCAACAAGTAAGCTATGCCATGGATGATCTTCCTTCATCTTCACGTTTCCGAAGGCTAAATCATCTAATAATAATAATTACAAGAGTAATTAATAAATTACTCTTCAAAAAAATACTTTGGGAATTCAAACCCACTAATTCTACCCTCATTTACTGTCCACAACATTACCCAAGGGTCAATGTCATCAAAATAGTTCCTTTAAGCTCAGCCCAACTTTATTAATAGAGTTTTTAGGCTCAAGGTTCCACCTTTATTGAATTCAAGGTCCCCAACTATCAATTTTCATGTTTTAGAATCACTAATTCATGCTAGGTATTGTTAATTAATAATTTAGAAGTGATTCTAGGTGATATTAATCCAACCCATAGGTTTTCCCCAAAATATCATAAACTTAGGGTTCAAAACCCCAAGAATTTCACCATTAAATGTTGTTCTAATGATTCTAGAATGTTAAAGGATTGAAAAATGAAGAAGATAACGGAAGAAACTTACCTCAACGAAGAATTTCCACCCATACCAAGAGAAAATCATCCCTCTAGGGCTTAGGTATGATATTGTAGGGTTTGGGGGCTGAAACCCGTCAAAAATGGATTATTAACTGTTGTATATAGCTACATAACCCACTATAGCAATGTCTCTATAGCCACCTGACCCGCTACAACAGCCACCAGTGTTGTAAGTTGGATTGTATCTGACCATGGTAATTGTTTTTCTTTGGTATAGTCAAAATGCCAATCACGAGAAGAGGTAGAGGTAAAGGTAAGAAGGTAGATATGCCTGCTGAAGAAGGAATGAGTAGACTACCACCTGACCAAGCTAGTCAAGGTGGAGATGACGCTAAAATTGCATCGCGGTCTTCTTCTACTTTTCCATCTCTAGAAGAGCCAAGGGGTAAGGACGTACCTGCAGAACCGCCAATGAATGCCACTGACCAGGATCTAAGAAATACAGTACATATGTTGACTCAGTTAGTGGCTACACAAACACAGGGACGAACTGGTCTAATGGTAAATGAAGATGACGCGGCTAGAGCAGCTAGTCGGCGTACACAGGACTTTTAAAAATTAGACCCTCCTATATTCACTGGGTCAGATCCGAAAGAAGATCCACAAGACTTCGTGGATCAAATTCAGAGAGCTCTAGAAGTTATGCATGTGACTGGGGTTGAAACAGTCGAACTTGCGGCATATAGATTGAAGGGTGAAGCGATATTGTGGTATGAGGATTGGAAGAAGTCTCGTGGTATCAGTGCAATGCCACCACATTGGGAAGAATTTAAAGTAGCATTCCTTGACCATTACCTCCCATATGAGATTTGGGAGGCACGTGCAGACCAATTTCTAAATTTACATCAAGGAAATATGAGTGTTAGAGAATACAGTTTGCAGTTTAATTCCTTGGCTAGATATGCTCCAAATATAGTGGCCACAATGAAAGATAGAGTCCATCGGTATGTGGATAAACTGGAGCCATATTTGGTACGAGACTGTACTATTGCACCATTGAACAGAGATATGGACATCGCCAGAATTTAGTCCTTCGCACAAAAAATGGAGGACCAAAGGCAAAGAAGAAGGACACAGAAATTTGAGGAAGGGCCATCAAAAAGGGCTAGACCTATGGGGCAGTCTATGGCGTCCCAAGGAGAATCGAGGCCTCTGATGTTTTCTATCCCACCTAGACCACCACTCTCCTATTCCACAGCAGGAACACACTCTCGATTATGAGGGTTTAGAGGTAGCCAATCTGGATAGAGTAGTGGAATTCATGGATCACAGGCAACAAGATTGTCTCGTCAGTTGTGCCAGCGCTGTGGGAGATTTCATTCAGGAGAAGGCCGATTTGATACGAATGTTTGCTTTTTGTGTAGTAGGCCAGGACACATGATGAGAGAGTGCCCACAGAGGCCCATGGATAGTACGACACGACCTACAGGATAAACCGTTGTGGCATCGACAGCTGGTGTACAGTCTGCTGGTCGTGGTAGCGGTGCCAGAGGAGCAGCTAGTTCTAGTGGAGCCCAAAATCGTACTTATGCTCTAGTAGACCGGCAGAATGCGGAGGCATCTCCTGATGAAGGTACAGGTATATTACCATATTCTCAAATGATGTATATGTATTGATTGATCTGAGCTCTCTTCTATCGTATGTTACTCCATCGACTACTATAAATTTAATGGGACACTGGGGTTATTAGTTAAGTCAATGGAAATATCTCTATCTGTCGGTAAATTGAGTATAGTTAAAGGAACATATCGTAATGGTATTGTAGATGTTTGTGATCATAGATGATTAAGTACTCCTAAAAGCGTCACCAATGAAAAGGGTAAGGGGATTTGGAAAGAAAGGATGTGAAATTTGCCGGAAGTGCATAAGAGTTTCCTTTCATGTTTCTCCCATTGGAAATATACAAAGTTCAGAGGATTTCACTAGGAAAAGATACATATGGCTATTCTAGACCTATAAGTGCAAAGGTTAATAAATAAAGACGTAACGTCTGTAAAAGTTCTTTGGAGAAATCAACAAGTCGAAGAGATCACATGGGAAGCTGGAAAAATGATGAAATCGACGTACCCATATTTGTTTCATACAGAAGAAAATGTTCAAATTGCGGAAGTGGCACAATAAAAAGTAAATATCCATGAGCCTTAAGAGTTTATGTATATGTATGCTAATATAGAGATGCATTTGTTATAATTGAAGCGGCATTGTTAACATTCGAGGATGAATGTTCCTAAGGGGGGGGGAATAATGTAACACCCCGTACCTTCCCAACCCTACTTGACGACGTTGAACAATGTTTACTTAGGTGTCAAGAGCCATAAGTATGTAATTTGTAATGATTTTGATGAGATAATTGATATTGGCCCTCGTACATGTGATTAGACTTTAGTAGGAGGTGTTTTGTGACTTCGTGGAACATGTGTGGGGTTAAAAATGAGGCTTGAAGGACCTCTAAACAAATTATATTAAAGGTAAGAAGTAAGTTAAAGAATAGAACTTGAAGTATCTAACAAATCTGCGAAGAAAAGTCGAAGAAACGAAAATCTTAAAAAAATAGGAGTGGGACGTGCCCAGGGGCGTGCCAAGCCACTTTGGGCTAAAATTTTTAGCCCAAAGGCAGCAAGGTAGCGCGCCCAAGGGCGTGCCAAGCTGCTTGTACGCACCTTTCAAAAGTTGAAATTTTTTCTAAGTCACAAGGGTGCCCGGGGACGTACCGGACCGCTTTTTGCCACGTTTATTCTAAAAACACGAGCATATACATGGAATAATTGAAGTATTATATTAGCATTCCATTTTGAGAAGATTATTCGTGGAAGATCCAAATGACGGTTTTACCCTTTCGGTCAAAATAAGCCATACGTGGCTAGAATCGTTTATTTTTTGGGATCAAGGCTACGAATATAAATTGCGTGAGTGGTAATATTGTCGTAACATGTATGAAATTATTTAAACATGAGAAATTATTGATTTTGTTGGATCAAGTGAATTGGGCTCAAAAGAGGCCCAAAATGAGGCAAAAGACATGGGCCAAAAATGGGTCAAATGACCCATTCTTCCTTTGACTAATCAATAATTGAGCAAAGTGGATAAATATGACTTCAAGGGTCTATAAAAGGAGGCAAAAATCAGATTTTAATCCACAAAAACACACATGCTTTTCTATGCTTTTTCTAGAATTCTCAAGAAAACCCCTTTGGGATCTTCAAACCCTAAGTCATCTTTGGAGAAATATCATCATCTTTCAAGCTTAGGTAAGTGATTATTCTTATGGATTAATATATTATATGCATGGAAGAGTATGTATATCATGTTGGTTGTGCTTGGAAGTGTTGAACATGGTACTTTGTATTTTTGTAAAAGATGTGTTATCCATGGGATTTAAACTTGGAATATGACTTGTGGTTTTGATGAAAGAGAATGGTATGGATGAAATATCAACATGTATGGTGTGATTATGTTATTAAACTTGTTATTTTTCTATAAGTGTAGATTATGAGATTTTGGCCGATATGTTGTTGTGAGGTGTATTGAAGTGAATTGATGGAATCATTGTGATGTCGTGGTGATGGAGAAGTGTAAAGTATGAACTTGGTGTGACATGCTAGGGGTTTATGATATTTTGGTCAATGTTGGGTATGTTGTGGTATTGTTGATATGACCATGCCGTAAATGGTATTGTAGAGAAGGAAATGACATTTTATTAAAGGCAAACATGTAACTCATTGTGGTTGTATGCATTTGTAAGGTAGTTGGTGGTTAATGTAAACTCCGTTATGTACTTGTGTTGTAGAGTGAAACATAAATAAGGAGCAGAACTATTGTATTCACGAATAGGATTGAGTGTTCATATTGAGACGATAAGGTATGTAAGGTTACTCTTTCCGTATCCTTCTGCAGCATATTTTTCCTATTGACATTGGGCTTGTTTCAATTCCAAGGGGTTTGACGTATATCAATTCAGGTTGACAAATATTGTTATTCACATCAATTCAGGTTGACAAATATTGTTATTCACATGTGTCCTATTCTTAGATTAATTATGATGCACTTATCTCTTATTCATTGACGAAAGTTCCAAAGATGTCATAATGTTGTAGTTTCTAAAAGAACTATCTCAAGGGAGTAGGTTATAAAGAGAATCTATTTATTCTTTAGAAGCATTTCCAATCATGTCATGTTCCAAAGTCTAATAATATTATGATTATGTTTGTACCAATCTCTCACAAGTGTAAAGGTACCAATCTCATAAGATCTCATAAGAATGATGAAGAGGTAATGTGCGAGTTAATATATCTATCCCTCACTAGTAAAGGTGTCAATCTCTTGAAAGCAAAGAAACTAGGTAAAGCATATATGTGTGTTCCAATAGTGTCACGATCCTCAATGTATCATTAAAGTATCAATTCCTCCTGGGTAAGAAATGAAGAAAAATGTGTATATATTATAACTCCAAGTTCCGAGAATGTTATGTTCCAAGTTTGAATAAATCAATCTCTCATAAGTGAATAAATCAATCTCTCCCAAGTATTATAACCCACCATAGAGTGGAGGTATATTAACCCACCATAGAGTGGATGTATATTTACCCACCAATAGAGTGGATGTATGTTATTAACCCACCAATAGAGTGGATGTGTGTAAACCCACCATAGAGTGGAGGTATGTTAACCCACCATAGAGTGGATGTATGCTTACCTACCAATAGAGTGGATGTATGTTATTAACCCACCAATAGAGTGGATGTACGTTATATCATTAACCCACCAATAGAGTGAATGTATGTTATTAACCCACCAATAGAGTGGATGTATGTTATTAACCCACCAATAGAGTGGATGTACGTTATATCATTAACCCACCAATAGAGTGAATGTATGTTATTAACCCACCAATAGAGTGGATGTATGTTATTAACCCACCAATAGAGTGGATGTATGTTATTAACCCACCATAGAGTGGATGTATGTTATATATTTAACCCACCAATCGAGTGGATGTATGTTATATATTTAACCCACCAATCGAGTGGATGTATGTTATATTATTAACCCAAACCTCTTGAATAGAGGAATCTCTTGCGTAGAAGAATTTCTTGAATAGAAAGAATCTCTTGAGTGAAGGAAAATTCTCTTGAATGAAGATGTGTATGAAAGATATTATATGAATAATAAGGATATAAATGAGTGATCTAAAATGATAATAACAGAAGAAATATACATGTTTCCTTACATAAGACGATGGTTTATCTACCTTGAATATTCTCTCATATTCTATTTCATTGACATTCTCATGTATGATGTAGTTTCTATAGCCTTACATACTCAGTACATTCTTCGTACTGACCCCCTCGGGGGACTTACCTTACATGTTGCAGGTGCAGGCACTAGTAGACCTCCACAGTAGGTTGACAGTATTTGCAGATCTTTGGTGAGCCCTAGTTTGTTCGGGACTTTTTGAGTCACAGTTATGCAGTTGTTTTGATGTTGTAAATGTTGTATAAAGTGGGGAATTATCCCGACTTTAGTTGGTCTTGTAAATGCATCTGTTAGAGGCTTTTGTAAACATATGTGGGTATGTGAATGTAAGAGACGTATGATCTTTTTGACTTGATGGCCCTAACGGCCAAGTTTCATATATATATATATATATGGCATATATTTCCATGTCCATGACTTCAGCATAGTTGCATGAGGTATAATAAGATTCATACGAGGATATGCATACGAATGTAAGTGAGCAAAGATTGGTTCTCTCGGGCCATATCGACTTCGGGTGCCAGTCCTGCCCGAATGGGATTTTGGGTCGTGACAAAAGTGGTATCAGAGCAGGTCGTTCTAAGGGTGTCTACAAAGTCGTGTCTGAGTAGAGTCTTACTTATCGATGTGTTGTACACCACATTTATAAGTAGGAGGCTATGGGATATTTAGGATGTTGTTTCTTTTCTTCACTACTAGATCGTGCAATAGAGCCAGTGTTGTAAGTTGAATTGTATCTGACCATGGTAATTGTTTTTCTTTGGTATAGTCAAAATGCCAATCACGAGAAGAGGTAGAGGTAAAGGTAAGCAGGTAGATATGCCTGCTGAAGAAGGAATGAGTAGATTACCACCTGACCAAGCTAGTCAAGGTGGAGCTGACGCTGAAATTGCATCGCGGTCTTCTTCTACTTTTCCATCTCTGGAAGAGCCAAGGGGTAGGGAAGTACCTACAGAACCGCCAATGAATGCCACTGACCAGGATCTAAGAAATACAGTACATATGTTGACTTAGTTAGTGGCTGCACAAACACAGGGACGAACTGGTCTAATGGTAAATGAAGATGACGCGGCTAGAGCAGCTAGTCGGCGTACACAGGACTTTCTAAAATTAGACCCTCCTATATTCACTGGGTCAGATACGAAAGCAGATCCATAGGACTTCGTGGATTAAATTCAGAGAGCTCTAGAAGTTATGCACGTGACTGGGGTTGAAACAGTCGAACTTGCGGCATATAGATTGAAGGGTGAAGCGATATTGTGGTATGAGGATTGGAAGAAGTCTCGTGGTATTAGTGCGATGCCACCACATTGGGAAGAATTTAAAGTAGCATTCCCTGACCATTACCTCCCATATGAGATTCGGGAGGCACGTGCAGACCAATTTCTAAATTTGCATCAAGGAAATATGAGTGTTAGAGAATACAGTTTGCAGTTTAATTCCTTGGCTAGATATGCTCCAAATGTAGTGGCCACAATGAAAGATAGAGTCCATCGATATGTGGATAGACTTGAGCCATACTTGGTACGAGACTGTACTATTGCACCATTGAACAGAGATATGGACATTGCCAGAATTCAGGCCTTCACACAGAAAATGGAGGACCAAAGGCAAAGAAGAAGGACACAGAAATCTGAGGAAGGGCTATCAAAAAGGGCTAGACCTATGGGGCAGTCTATGGCATCCCAAGGAGAATCGAGGCCTCTGATGTTTTCTAGCCCACCTAGACCACCACTCTCCTATTCCACAGCAGGCACACACTCTCGATTTCGAGGGTTTAGAGGTAGCCAATCTGGATAGAGTAGTGGAATTCATGGATCACAGGCAACAAGATTGTCTCGTCAAGTGGAATTCATGGATCACAGGCAACAAGATTAACTCGTCAGTTGTGCTAGCACTGTGAGAGATTTCATTCAGGAGAATGCCGGTTTGATATGAATGTTTGCTTTTTGTGTAGTAGGCCAGGACACATGATGAGAGAGTGCCGACAGAAGCCCATGGATAGTATGACAAGACCTACAGTAGCAATCGTTGTGGCATCGGCGGCTGGTGTACAGTCTGCTGGTTGTGGTAGCAGTTTCAGAAGAGCAGCTAGTTCCAGTGGAGCCCAAAATTGTACTTATGCTCTAGTAGACCGGCAGAATACGGAGGCATCTCCTGATGAAGGTACAGGTATATTACCATATTCTCACATGATGTATATGTATTGATTGATCTGAGCTCTCTTCTACCGTATGTTACTCCATCGACTACTACAAATTTAATGGGACACTGGGGTTATTAGTTAAGTCAATGGAAATATCTCTATCTGTCGGTAAATTGAGTATAGTTAAAGAAACATATCGTAATGGTATTGTAGATGTTTGTGATCATAGATGATTAAGTACTCCTAAAAGCGTCACCAATGAAAAGGGTAAGGGGATTTGGAAAGAAAGGATGTGAAATTTTCCGGAAGTGATAAGAGTTTCCTTTCATGTTGCTCCCATTGGAAATATACAAAGTTCAGAGGATTTCACTAGGAAAAGATACCTATGGCTATTCTAGACCGATAAGTGCAAAGGTTAATAAATAAAGACGTAACGTCTGTAAAAGTTCTTTGGAGAAATCAACAAGTCGAAGAGATCACATGGGAAGCTGGAAAAATGATGAAATCGACGTACCCATATTTGTTTCATACAGATGAAAAAGTTCAAAGTGCGGAAGTGGCGCAATAAAAGTAAATGTCCATGAGCCTTAAGTGTTTATGTATATGTATGCTAATATAGAGATGCATTTGTTATAATTGAAGTGACATTGTTAACATTCGAGGACGAATGTTCCTAAGGGGGGGAAGAATGTAACACCTCGTACCTTCCCAACCCTACTTGACGACGTTGAACAATGTTTACTTAGGTGTCAAGAGCCATAAGTATGTAATTTGTAATGATTTTGATAAGATAATTGATATTGGCCCTCGTACATGTGATTAGACTTTAGTAGGAGGTGTTTTGTGACTTCGTGGAACATGTGTGGGGTTAAATACGAGGCTTTAAGGACCTCCAAACAAAGGATATTAAAGGTAATAAGTTAAAGAATAGAACTTGAAGTATCTAACCAAATCTGCGAAGAAAAGTCGAAGAAACAAAAATTTTAAAAAAATAGGAGTGGGAAGCGCCCAGGGGCGTGTCAAGCCGCTCAGGGCTAAAATTTTTAGCCCAAAGGAAGCAAGGTGGCGCGCCCAAGGGCGTGCCAGGCTGCTTGTACGCACCTTTCAAAAGTTGAAAATTTTTCTAAGTCCCAAGGGTGCCCGGGGACTTACCGAACCGCTTTTTGCCACGTTTCTTCTACAACCATGAGCATATACATGGAATAATTGAATTATTATATTAGCATTACATTTTGAGAAGATTATTCGTGGACGATCCAAATGACGGTTTTACCCTTTCGGTCAAAATAAGCCATACGTGGCTAGAATCGCTTGTTTTTTGGGATTAAGGCTACGAATATAAATAGCGTGAGTGGGAATATTGTCGTAACACGTATGAAATTATTTAAACATGAGAAATTATTGATTTTGTTGGATCAAGTGAATTGGGCTCAAAAGAGGCCCAAAATGAGGCAAAAGACATGGGCCAAAAATGGGTCAAATGACCCATTCTTCCTTTGACTAATCAATAATTGAGCAAAGTGGATAAATATGACTTCAAGGGTCTATAAAAGGAGGCAAAAATCAGATTTTAATCCACAAGAACACACATGCTTTTCTATGCTTTTTCTAGAATTCTCAAGAAAACCCCTTTGGGCTCTTCAAACCCTAGTCATCTTTGGAGCAAGATCATCATCTTTCAAGCTTAGGTAAGAAATTATTCTTATGGATTAATATATTATATGCATGGAAGAGTATGTAGATCATGTTGGTTGTGCTTGGAAGTGTTGAACATGGTACTTTATGTTTTTGTAAAAGATGTGTTATCCATGGGATTTAAACTTGGAATATGACTTGTGGTTTTGATGAAAGAGCATGGTATGGATGAAATATCAACATGTATGGTGTGATTATGTTATTAAACTTGTTATTTTTCTATAAGTGTAGATTATGAGATTTTGGCCGATATGTTGTTGTGAGGTGTATTGAAGTGAATTGATGGAATCATTGTGATGTCGTGGTGATGGAGAAGTGTAAAGTATGAACTTGGTGTGACATGCTAGGGGTTTATGATATTTTGGTCAATGTTGGGTATGTTGTGGTATTGTTGATATGACCATGCCGTAAATGGTATTGTAGAGAAGGAAATGACATTTTATTAAAGGCAAACATGTAACTCATTGTGGTTGTATGCATTTGTAAGGTAGTTGGTGGTTAATGTAAACTCCGTTATGTACTTGTGTTGTAGAGTGAAACATAAGGAAGGAGCGGAACTATTGTATTCACGAATAGGATTGAGTGTTCATATTGAGACGATAAGGTATGTAAGGTTACTTTTTCCGTATACTTCTGAAGCATATTGTTCCTATTGACATTGGGCTTGTTTCAATTTTGAGGGGTTTGACGTATGTCAATTCAGGTTGACATATATTGTTATTCACATGTGTCCTATTCTTAGATGAATTATGATGCACTTATCTCTTATTCATTGACGGAAGTTCCAAAGATGTCATAATGTTGTAATTTCTAAAAGAACTATCTCAAGGGAGTAGGATATAAAGAGAATCTATTTATTCTTGAGAAGTGTAACACCCCGTACCTTCCCAAACCTACTTGACGACGTTGAACAATGTATACTTAAGTGTCGAAAGCCACAAGAATGTATTTTGTAATGTTATTGACAAGAAAATTGAAATTCAGCCTCGTACATGTGATTAGCCCTTCGTAGGAGGTGTTTTGTGATTTTCGTGGAGCATTTGTGGGGTTCAAAATAAGGCTAGGAGGACCTCCAAACAAATTATATTAAGGTTAAGAAGTAAGTTAAGGAATAGGACTTGAAGTATCTAACCAAACCCACAAAGAAAAGTCGAAAAATGAAATTTTTGAAAAAGCTGAGGGTGGGGCGCGCTAGGGAGCGTGCCAGGCCACTCTGGGCCAAAATTTTTAGCCCAGAGGCAGCAAGTTGGCGCGCCCCATGGCTTTCCAGGATGGTTTTTCCACTTTTTCGAAAGTTGGGAATTTTCTAAGTCCCAAGGGTGCCCGGGGACGTATTGAACCGATTTTTGCCACGTTTCTTCTACAACCATGAGTACATACATGAAATGAGTAAAGTATTATATTAGTATGATAAAATTACTTGAGAACGAATTTGGTGTCAAAATGACGGTCTTACCCTGATGATCAAAATAGGCCATACGTGGCTAG
This sequence comes from Capsicum rhomboideum, assembly GCA_031232105.1. NCBI lineage: Eukaryota > Viridiplantae > Streptophyta > Magnoliopsida > Solanales > Solanaceae > Capsicum > Capsicum rhomboideum. Next base: position 19,448,013 of record CP124710.1, read on the forward strand.
AATCACTTATTTTGGGATTGAGGCTATAGATATGAATAGCGTGAGTGGGAATATTGTTGTAACACATATGAGATAATTAAAACATGAGAAATTATTGATTTTATTGGGTTAAGTGAATTGGGCTCAATAAATGGGCCAAAATGATAAAGAAAACATGGGCCAAAATGGGTCAAAAGACCCATTCTTGCCTTGACTTTCTAGATCATTGCATTAAATGACAAGAGTGGCTAAGGATGAAAAATTAAGGGCCTATATAAAGGGAAAAATGCTGATTTTTATTCATTTGGAAATCACATGCCTTTGTAGATATTTCTCAACCATTTTTCTCTCAAACCCTAAGAGTTCAAAGCCAACCTTTGGAGCAAGATCATCATCTTCCAAGCCTAGGTAAGTGATTATTGTTATGGATTAATCTATTATATGCATGGGAGAGTATGTGAATCATGTTGTTTATGCTTGGAAGTGTTGGACATGGTACTTTGTGTTTTTATATAAGATTTGTGATCCATGAGATTCAAGCTTGAATTAGGACTTGTGCCTTTGATGAAAGAGCATGGTATGGATAAAATATGAACATGTATGGTGTAATTTTGTTATTAAACTTGTTATTTTCATATAAGTGTAAATTGTGGGATTTTGGCCGATATGTGCTATGAGGTATATTAAGGTACTTTGATGGATTATTTGTGATGTGGTGTGGATAAGAAAGTGTAAAGGAGAAGTGTTATGGTGAAATGTATTGATTATCATGTATTGGTCAATGCTGGTAATATTGGGGGATATTTGGAATAATAATTTCATCAATGGTTTTGTCAAGGGGAAATGACATGTTTAAAGGCAAACATGTAGCTCATTCATATATGCATTTGTAAGGTAGTTGGTGGTTAATGTGAATTCCGTTATATATTTGTGTTGTAGAGTGACACATAAAGAAGGAGCAGGAATATTGTATGCACATCTAGGATTGTATATTCGGATTGAGAGTACAAGGTATGTAAAGTTACTCTGTCTGTATTTTTCTGCGACAAATAGTATTCACATTGACATTACGCTTGTCCCATCCCGAAATGTGCTAAGGTATTTTATATCCGGTTATCAATGGTCATTATCATATATTTCCTACTCATTGATCAATTGTGAATCTCATGTCTCACATTCATGAATAATGTTCCAAAAGCCCAATAAGGTTACTTTCCAAAGTTCCAATAGTGATTATATTCATGTATCTTGTTCATTGATTATTGTCCAATGGATCCAATGGTGTTATGTTTCCAATAAGGTTATGTTTCCAACAATGTTTATTCACATGTCTCTCACTCTTTGGTTAATGATCTAAAGCTTCAAGTAAAGTTGTGACTATCATAGTATCAATCTCTCAAAGGTAATGAAAGAAGTAATGTACAAGTGAATGTACCAATCTCTCACAAGTAAAGATATCAATCTCAAAGTAATGCATATGTGGTCAATGATCAAGTATGGGTGGCAGCTTTGGGGGCAAAATGCCTAGCTCAAGCCGATCCCGAGGTTGTTGGATCAGGGGGCAGTCCTGGGGGCATAAGCCTAGCATGGACCGATCCTGACAGGGGGCAGCTCTAGGGGTAATAACCTAGCTCGAGCCGAACCTGAAATGTTGTATGGGTGGAAGCTCTAGAGGTACTAATCTAGCTCGAGCCGATCCAGATATATACATTGATTCATAGGGTGGCAGCTCTAGGGGCATAAGCCTAGCTCGAGCTGATCCCAACATAACGATATGTTATGTAAAGACCCACTGATCAGTCGGTGCCCGGGTATATTGTGACACATGTAATGACAAGTAAGCATTGAAGTAAAGAAGAAAAGAAAGCAATGAAAGTAATACACATGGTTTCCAAAATGAAGAATGTTTACTTATTCATATTGATTATTCATATGCATTTGAGTTCATTGAAATATTCATGTGTTGTACAGTTTCATTTGAGCCTTACATACTCAGTACTTATTCCGTACTGACCGCTTTTGGGGAACTTACCTTACATGTTGCAGGTGAAGGCACTAGTAGACCTCCACCGTAGGTTGACAGTAATTGCAGATCATTGGTGAGCTCCAGTTAGTTCGGGGCTTCTCCGAGTCACAGTTGTTCATATGTTTTGGTATTGTACATAGTGTATAAAGCGGGGACTTGTCCCGACTTTCAGTTGGTTTTGGTAAATGCATCTGTTAGAGGCTTTTGTAGACGTATGTGGGTGTATGTGTATAATATGATAGATGAAGTCTTGACTCGATGTCCTCAACGGCCAAGTTTCTCATATGTATATACGTCACATGTTCTATGCTTTCTGATTTTAGCCTTTCATGTTCCTATGTGATAGTAGCGTTTCCTATGACATGCATATGAATGAATAGAAGAAAAGCTTGGTTCTCTCGGGCCTTATCGGCTTCGGGTGCCAATCACGTCCCGATAGGATTCGGGCTGTGACAAGAAGCATTTCCAATCATGTCATGTTCCAAAGTCTAATAATATTATGATTATGTTTGTACCAATCTCTCACAAGTGTAAAGGTACCAATCTTATAAGATCTCATAAGAATGATGAAGAGGTAATGTGCGAGTTAATATATCTATCCCTCACTAGTAAAGGTGTCAATCTCTTAAAAGCAAAGAAACAAGGTAAAGCATATATGTGTGTTTCCAATAGTGTCACGATCCTCAATGTATCATAAAAGTATCAATTCCTCCCGGGTAAGAAATGAAGAAAAGTGTGTATATATTATAACTCCAAGTTTCGAGAATGTTATGTTCCAAGTTTGAATAAATCAATCTCTCATATGTGAATAAATCAATCTCTCCTAAGTACTATAACCCACCATAGGGTGGAGGTATGTTAACCCACCATAGAGTGGATGTATGTTTACCCACCAATAGAGTGGATGTATGTTATTAACCCACCAATAGAGTGGATGTATGTTAAACCACCATAGAGTGGAGGTATGTTAACCCACCATAGAGTGGATGTATGTTTACCCACCAATAGAGTGAATGTATGTTATTAACCCACCAATAGAGTGGATGTACGTTATATCATTAACCCACCAATAGAGTGGATGTATGTTATTAACCCACCAATAAAGTGGATGTATGTTATTAACCCACCATATAGTGGATGTATGTTATATCTTTAACCCACCAATCGAGTGGATGTATGTTATATTATTAACCCAAACCTCTTGAATAGAGGAATCTCTTGCGTAGAAGAATTTCTTGAATAGAAAGAATCTCTTGAGTGAAGGAAAATTCTCTTGAATGAAGATGTGTATGAAAGATATTATATGAATAATAAGGATATAAATGAGTGATCTAAAATGACAATAACAGAAGCAATATACATGTTTCCTTACATAAGACGATGGTTTATCCACCTTGAATATTCTCTCATATTCTATTTCATTGACATTCTCATGTATGATGTAGTTTCTATAGCCTTACATACTCAGTACATTCTTCGTACTGACCCCCTCGGGGGACTTACCTTACATGTTGCAGGTGCAGGCACTAGTAGACCTCCACAGTAGGTTGACAGTATTTGCAGATCTTTGGTGAGCCCTAGTTTGTTCGGGACTTTCTGAGTCACAGTTGTGCAGTTGTTTTGATATTGTAAATGTTGTATAAAGCGGGGACTTGTCCCGACTTTAGTTGGTCTTGTAAATAAATCTGTTAGAGGCTTTTGTAGACGTATGTGGGTATGTGAATGTACGAGACGTATGATCCTTTTGACTTGATGGCCCTAACGACCAAGTTTTATATATATATATATATATGGCATATGTTTCCATGTCCATGACTTCCGCATAGTTGCATGAGGTATAATAAGATTCATACAAGGATATGCATATGAATGTACGTGAGCAAAGATTGGTTCTCTTGGGCCATATCGGCTTCGGGTGCCAGTCCGGCCCGAATAGGATTTCGGGTCGTGACATCAAGACCATGTCCCCATCCTTGCAAAGAATGAATACCATATTGAAGCTAGGAAAAGAAACACAGTAAGAATATTATATAAAAATTATCAAATGACCATGAGGATCGTTACGTTGAATCAACTTGAAGAGGCAAGTGTCTCTACCGGCTATGTTGTTATGTATTAAATAGAGTGCATATTTACTGAAGAGAGAAATATAGATAAATTAGTAAAAACACTTTTTGTTCATGATTAATTGCTTAAGAGGTGCGCAAGAGAAAAACATGATTACTAAAATTGGATAAAGGGAGTAATTTTTTATGTACTAACAGTGTAAAAGGTATATTTCTGATCAAGTTATTAATGAACTAATAAAAATTAATGTAATGACCCATCCTGTCGTTATTGAATTATTTGTGGTAGGAGTACAAAAAATTTAAAATTTTACATCGATGTGAATTTAAGTTGGGTAGCCTTTTATTTATTTTAACGATCATTTTGGATAAAGAATTAAAGAGCAGGGCCTAGACTGCCTGAGGGCTGCTACAACAAACCCTCTTTTGTGACAAGGCAGTGGGTACGTGAAATAAAACCCTATTTTGTTTCTCACTTGTTCTAACAAAGAGGAATTCCGACCTAAAAATTCCCCTAGGACTATTCCTAAGCTAGAACGATTATACCAGAGAAGCAAGGCTCTCAAGGAATGCATTCCACGTATATTCTCATGGATTCTCCTTAAGAATTGCTAGATTGGGAATGGGAAATCAAGTTTGAATGCAATCCGTAGCAGAATCTTGGATTTGAGGTAGGCTATGGTTTATGAGTAGTACGCTTGTCACAACCCAAGACTACCCCTGGACATAACACGAAGCTTTGAACCATAAGTAGTCTCAAGCTAACCCATGGTACTGCATAATTCATGAGCAACTGAACAAAAACATATAAAACTAGAGATACTAAGTGGAAGAAAATATCATGAGCTAAACTTTTTCAATAAAATACAATAATTAGAATTCACAACAATTGTCTTAAGGTCAACTAGAACTAAATACAGTATACTGACTTATTCGTCTATAAAGCCTGTACTAACACTGACTACAGTTAGTCGGGACATGACTCCAACTATCTCTAATCACTATATAAGAATTGAAATTTACTGATATGACTACTAACTGAGGGAGTTCCCAAAATAGGAGAAGTCATGACCGGCTGACTGAAGGTTTCAATCTTAACTAGCCACGAGTATGAAAATGAACACCTAAATCTACATCTCATGAAAAATGTAGGCGGAAGAGGTATGCGGTCAGTACTTTGAATGTACTGAGCATGTGAGATATGCAATAATCATGAACAACACTTAAAACATTCTTTAAAACTATGTTTGAATGCAATAAGCAAAATCATGAAAAAACTACATCTAAAATTTGAGGATGCAAACATTAAATAAATAAGTTATAGAAAATAGTAAGACATAAATCATGAGCTAAAACAATTCAAAACTGTAAAGTTGAGGAAAGCATAAGTATTTCATATGATTTAAAACTGATATTGTGGAAAGTATCAAAGCTGTAGCTGTAGTACCATGATCCAAAAGTAAATCATAAAATGTAGACATGAGGTATAACTAAAGTCATGAACTAACTCAATTTAAATAAAGTTGTGGGTCAAGTACATAAGTCATGTTAAAACTATTTCAATGGGAGTTTCTCTTAACCAACATAAACCATGTGAGCAACATGGAGTCCAACATATGCCACGTTGGAAGGCCGCAATATACCTTGCCAGAGGTATAAAGCCATGACTGATGTGATCACTAAGCTGAGCCCATTGGGGCAATTATAATACTACGGTGGCACATAGGTGTAACGACCCGTCAGGTCGTTTTGGGTAATAGAACTCCTTTACCATAAATGACTCCTCGTGAATTTCATATGGGAATTTTTGCACTATTCATTTAACTATTATTATTTAATTGAAGGATAACTAGGATAAATGATCAATTTATTTAATGATTAATAGAAATATAATTTTTGTTAAAATTAAAAGTGGGTCACATCCACCACTCCCATGATTGGCCTTTTACAATGATTAGGGTAATAAGTAATCTGCATTTTTTTGTCTCAACTTATGAGAAGAAGAGGAAATAAAAAAAAAAAAAAAAGGAACTCACGGCGGTAGAAGAAAATTGAAGGATGGCTTCAGGTATCAATTTTCCAAAGCTAGTTTTGTTAGTATACATTAATTGCAGGAGGACTTCAAGTATTATTATTATTATACCATATAATTTGAGGGCAAAGGAATTGAACTACTATTATTAATTGGTAATTGTTAACTGCTAAATTCTGCAAAATTTGTCTTATAAGTAGGGACAAGATTTAGTGGGTAACATAGGACTCATTGTACATCTCCTATGAGATATGAATTTCAAGAAACATTGTTATCTTCTTGAATGGAAATCCTTTACTTTTTCCAACACTGTAGGGTAAATTTTAATTTGATCGGTGGAAGTTAACACCAAGGAAAAATTTACCACATGGCTGTTAGGTCTAAGAGATTATGGAGTATTACAATGAATTTATTATATCTTTTCATTCTTATGGTTACAGTAGTTGGAATTAATAAAGTGAGTTTTTAATCTTAAGTTACAATCTTAGTTAATTGACAGTGAGATTAAATAAGTTGGTAGCAAAATTGAAACTTGACTTTAAGCTTAGAACGTACGATTTATGAGTAAATTAATTATTATTATTATTATTGTAAAGAAATTCCATGTTTATCCTTATGGACCTGGATTCAACTTTTTAGATGATTTTGGAGTAGTGGCTAGAACTATAATAATATGGATGTCTATGGACTCGTTTACTTATGAATTACACATATTTGATAAATCGGAAATGTTTGGAAGCTTTGAGGTAGGAAAAAGGCGAAGTCTTAAGGGTTCGTGACACGTGTTCGACATTCGAGGTAGGCTATGGCTTAATGAGTAGAAGACTATGTTATTTCATATCTTCATAATTTAGAATTGATGGTAGAAAGCATGTCTAGGCCTGCGGGCATGGAGTTAAGGTTGATAAAGACATAAGAACTTTACTTTAATCCCGAAAACTATGTTATTGATTGATTATGTGATATTCATTATATTATGTGTTATGTGCCCGAAAGGGGATTGTTGTGAATGAAGTATGTGGACATGATGTTTCTTAGTTGTTCTAGTGATGAACCTAATTGAGTTGTAAAGGTAATAAGCTGCATATTGTTCCATGATAATGGTGAGGCCTAAGAGATAGATGACTTGAATCATTGTGATCATTGTATTATGCGGAGAGAGGTAGAGAATAATGATAGGCTTGAATGTGCTAGTTATGAGTGGTGGTGTTAGAACCCAAGTTGTGGTATTTGAGGAGGTAGTGATAATTGAATAATCAATGAGTAATGATGACTCCTATAGTGACTTGTATTCTTAAGTGTTGCATTGTAATTTATTTTATGACATTCTTGCTTTGGTATTGATAAACATACTTTATCTATTGGATGCCCATGAGAGGCTGAATTGGTGATAATGATGATATATTGAATTGTACCTATGAGAGGCTTGTTTGATAATGATAACTCCTTGAATTGATGGCATAAATGACTTATTGATGATCATGATGAATTGTTGAAATAATGCCCGTGAGAGGTCAAAATATTGATAAATGAAAGATCTTGATCCATAATGATAATGTGACTGAAGAGAATGCCTTGGGTAAAGAAGGCTTGTGATATACCTTCATACAGGTTGAAAAATGAAAGATGAATATTTATCAAGAACTGAAAAGTGGAAAGATTGTTAGTAGCAATGTGGCCGATGTTAAATTCCGGTATTGCTACCTTATTATTTTCTCAAGCAATGTGGTCGGTGCTAAATTTTGGTATTGCTACCTTACTGAGTTCTTAAACAATATGGCCGACGTTAAATTTCGGTATTGCTGTAAGACATGATTGGATCGGGTGCCACTAGCCGGCATGGCAATATTAATAATAAAGGAATTGATAATGAAGTGATCTAAAGTGATGAATCCAATGAATAATCCCAAAGAAATGATCTCGAGGTTCCAATAATTGAAATAATCCTTCTCCAAGAGTATTTATAAGGATTGCTAATCAGACTTGAGTTGTCTTGTGTGTTTTACTCAGATGTTAGTTGACTTGTATTCCCTACTTGATTGTATCCTTGAGATTGATTGTGTGACATGTACTTGGGAAAGTGAAACTTCGTGCTTACTTGCTATATGTGGGTCGACTTGCTTCATTTATACTTGTTGTAATCGTGGCATATCCGATTGGCTAGTTATTATTCTTTAATGTTATCAGAGAGTGTTTGGTTCCTAGCTTGAGAGTTAAGTGTGAGTTTTCTATGATTACTGGGTTGATCTTATAGATGTAGGTAATGGAAGTGGTAATGCGAATAAAGGGGTGATAGTGATTGTTTAGTGTTGGATTGTGGTGGATGGTGTGAATTAATGAGGCTAACTATGCTAGTGGTGAATATAATCTCGTTAATAGAGTTGGAAAATTGTAAATTATATTGGCAAAGTATTATAATGATATTACAGCCTTAGTTAAATTATACTCTATTTAAGATGTCATGATTTCTTTCTTTAATTCTAGTTTATGATTACGTGGACTAACACTGGTCGGCCGATGATGCCTACCAGTACGTGTGTTTGTACTGACCCTACTCGTCTACATCCCTTCTTGGGGTGTAGACTGGATGCATGTTAGTTTGCAGTTACTAGATCAATGACAATATTCAACACTAACTTCTGCACTTCCTTCCTGGCAGATGTTAGAGTCTTTGTGTTATTTATTTTATTGTCAGTCTATTCTGTAATAGGTAGCTCTTTTACATGTCTGACCAGGTCTAGGGGTAGTGAAGGATAGTTGTAAGAAGTTTTTGAAAAGTTTATTTATTGGTATTTAATTTACTTTGTTATATTTAATTCAGTATTCTCTTAAAAACAGAAGTCTTTCACATATTTTTGGTTGGGGAATAAGGGTTGTCCTAGCTACTTAGGATAGCGTAGGTGCCCGCACGGTCCGTTAGTTTGGGTTGTGACAGTTGGTATCAGAGCATTAAGTTCACCGGTCCTTCAAGTACAAGAGCAATGTCAAGTAGACTTTCACAGATTGGTGTGTAGGGCCCCACACCCAATCTTTGAAAGGCTATAAGACATGTAGAAGTTGTTTTCTTTTCTTTTCCCTCTCTATCGTGGTGTACTGTTATTTGACTACTGGGTTGGATCCAATTGGTATCTAAATAATTCCAATTGGCATCTCAACAAAGATCAATTAGAATCCAGTTGATTCCAATTGGTATCTTAGTGAGTTCGCTTTGGAATCTAGGAGATTCCAATTGGTATCTATTAATAATGGCTAAAGTTTAATATCATAATATGAAGATGTATGAAAGTAGTGAACTTATTTGGTTGCCTGTTGTTTGATATTTGGCTGACTTGAATTGTTAAACTGTATGATTGTTGTGAATTATTTTTGTTTGAATTATGGTGAAATAAATTGACTAAGTTGCTTTTGTTGAAAACTGTAATGGAACTATGTGATCTTGTTGTTGTGAAATTAATAAATTCCTTGGTGCTTCCTTGTTCTTGATACTATTGTTATGCTGATGAAGTTGATGACATGAGAACTGAAAGGATGATATGAGGACATGATGTCAAGGAAAGATAATGAAAAAGACATGAACAAAAGATTGAGATGATATGTGTTTCCCTTAATGATGGGCTCTTGCAATTGATATTGTGAATGAATTCAATTGTATGATTCAGTTATTTTATATTGTGAATGGATCCTTGTGTGGTCCAGTTATTTGATATTATATGTGGATCCTTGTGTTATCCGATTATTGAGATTTTATTTGGATTCTTTTACAATCTTATTATTTGAAATTTAAATTAGTTCCTTGTGAGGACTGGCTAAGTGATATTATCTTTGAGTTCCTTGTATGAACTGACTTTTCAGGTTTGACAAAATAATGAGTTTTAAATAAAAGTGGCAAAAACTAGTAGAGGTTGTTGATACCTAAGGAATTTGATTGATAACTTATCTGAAATGTGATATTGGTAATGAGACTGTTAATGACCTGTAATCAATGATATTGTTTGACCTTACTAGTATGCTTATTATATAGGGATCAATCTCAAAGTGGTTAAGAGTTAGTGAAGCCTGTAATAAAAATATTGTAAGGTAGAAATAAGAATGTCATTGTATACCTTAGCTTGGTGTTGGTGATGGAAGGGTAATTGGGCTTGTCAATAAAGGTTTTGTCGTGTGATAAGTATTGAAGTTAGTGACTGCCTGGGCGTAAGTTTTAGTTATGAATTGTTGTATTAAGGGAGGCCTTCAGAACATAAGTTGATCGTTGACTTGGTCTTGCGATTGAATTGTGTGATTAGCGTCCTATAGAATTGATTGATAGATGATAATTTTAGAGGGTAGTAATCCCCATGACGGTGTTAATGCAGAACTAAATGGCGTAGTTACACCCATAGAATAATTAAGAATGGTCCTAAATGGAAGAATATAAGTGAATTATTAAATGGCATGATTGATCTTTCCTTGGGTGATACTTGGTGGATATTGCTTATTGAGTGATTAAGGTATGATGATTAGATGAGTATTAGCGATGTTGTGGAGGAGAATGTGTTGTAGTCTCTAATTCTGTAGGATCTCTATGGCTAATAGTTGTAAGTCTGTGTAATGAGTGAGAGGTTGTATTGTCACCTATGTATAGTAGTAAACTGTAAGCTTGAACCGTGGGTGATCTTGAGGTGAAAAGAATAGTGGTTGTGAGATGTTGAAGCTAGCTTTATAGAATGAATCTAGTAGTCTTGATTAGGCATAGGCGAGCATCTAAGTTATATGACTTGTAAATAGAGTGGTGACTTAAATATGATCAAGACAGAGATTTTTCAGGGGGTAGTCTTGGCTAGAAACTTACTCGGGTGTTTCAGGGTGAGCCTGTGTGTTGGGTGGATTAGATGTGACTTGTCTAGTATTGAAATTCGAGTAGTAGACTCATGTAGCATCTCGTAGTAGTTTTCAAAATTGAATTCGAGGCTCTAGAATTTCGATAATGATAATTATCGTGATAGGCTTGCAATTTTATGTCCAAATATTGATTTTGTGTTGTAAAATAGAGGCATCTGGGAGCTGGGCGGAGCTTACTAGTTTTCTCAATGGAATTAGCGTCGTGGGTCCACTGTGGCGGTTAGCGATACAACGACAATCGCACTGCCGCAGCGGTAAAGAATGCAGTTTTTCAGTTTTTATTTCGTTCTTCGGGGTTTATTCCCTATTCTTCCACTGTAAGAAGATAGAACGAACCTAGTGTGAAAAAAAGGTGATTTTGGGTGATTGCTTTCTTCAAGGTGAATCTTTTAACCCTCTTTATCTTGCTTTGACTCATAACACTCAAGTTTGAGACTTGTACCGTTGTAAGGAGAATAAGTGATTACTGCGTATATGTTTGGCTTGGCCTCTTCGTGTTTTGAAAAGCCTTGATAGAACGATTGAGTATAGAATATGGGTTAATTATTGATGATATCAAGTGAGTGAGATAGGGTGCAATATAAGAAACTTTGTTAGTAATATCTCTCTAATTCTAATATCATGCTTCTCTTCACCGGATGTCCGTTTGGGGACGTACAAATGGTAAATTGGTATCTAATGTAATGACCCGTCAGGTCGTTTTGGATAATAGAACTCCTTTACCATAAATTACTCTTCTCGTGAATTTCATATGGGAATTTTTGCACTATTTATTTAACTATGATTATTTAATTGACGGATAATTAGGATAAATGATTAATTTATTTAATGATTAATAGAAATATATTTTTTGTTAAAATTAAAAGTGGGCCACATCCACTACTCCCATGACTGGCCTTTTACAATGATTAGGGTAATAAGCAATCTGCATTTTTTTTCTCTCAACTTACGAGAAGAAGAGAAAATAAAATAAAAAAGAAGAAAGGAACTCACGGCGGTAGAAGAAAATTGAAGGATAGCTTCAGGTATCAATTGTCCAAAGTTAGTTTTGTTTGTATACATTAATTGCAGGAGGACTTCAAGTATTATTATTATTATACCATATAATTTGGGGGTAAAGGAATTGAACTACTATTATTAATTGGTAATTGTTAACTGCTAAATTCTGCAAAATTTGTCTTATACGTAGGGACAAGATTTTGTGGGTAACATAGGACTCGTTGTACATCTCCTATGCGATATGAATTTCAAGATACATTGTTATCTTCTTAAATGGAAATCCTTTACTTTTTCCAACACTGTAGGGTAAATTTCAATTTGATCGGTGGAAGTTAACACCAAGGAAAAATTTACCACATGGCTGCTAGGTCTAAGAGATTATGGAGTATTACAATGGTTTTATTATATCTTTTCATTCTTATGGTTACAATAGTTGGAATTAATAAAGTGAGTTTTTAATCTTAGGTTATAATCTTAGTCAATTGACAGTGAGATTAAATTAGTTGATAGTAAAATTGAAACTTGACTTTAAGTTTGGAACGTATGATTTATGGGTAAATTAATTATTATTATTATTGTAAAGAAATTCCATGTTTATCCTTATGGACCCGGATTCAACTTTTTAGCTGATTTTTGGAGTCGTGGCTAGAACTATAGTAATGTGGATGTCTATGGACTCGTTTACTTATGAATAACACATATTTGATAGATCGGGAATGTTTGGAAGCTTTGAGGAAGGAAAAAGGTGAAGTCTTAAGGGTTCGTGACACGTGTTCGACATTCGAGGTAGGCTATGGCTTAATGAGTAGAAGACTATGTTATTTCATATCTTCATAATTTAGAATTGATGGGAGAAAGCATGTCTAGGCCTGCGTACATGGAGTTAAGGTGGATAAAGACATAAAAACTTTACTTTAATCCCGAAAATGATTTTATTGATTGATTATGTGATATTTATTATATTATGTGCTATGTGCCGAAGGGGATTGTTGTGAATGAAGTATGTGGACATGATGTTTCTTAGTTGTTCTAATAATGAACCTAATTGAGTTATAAAGGTAATAAGTTGCATATTGTTCCATGATAATGGTGTGTCCCAAGGGATCTACTTGAATCATTGTGAGCATTGTATTATGCGGAAAGAGGTAGAGAATAATGATAGGCTTGAATGTGCTAGTTATGAGTGGTGGTGTTAGAACCCAAGTTGTGGTATTTGAGGAGGTAGTGATAATTGAATAATCAATGAGTAATGATGGCTCCAATAGTGACTTGTATGCTTAAGTGTTGCATTGTAATTTATTTTATTATATTCTTGCTTTGGTATTGATAATCATACTTTATCTATTGGATGCCCATGAGAGGTTAAATTGGTCATAGTGATGATTTATTGAATTGTGCCTATGAGAGGCTTGTTTGATAATGATAACCCCTTGAATTGATGGCATGAATGACTTGTTGATGATCATGATGAATTATTGAAATAATGCCCGTGAGAGGTCAAAAGGTTGATAAATGAAAGATCTTGATCCATAATGATAATGTGAATGAAAAGAATGCCTTGCGTAAAGAAGGCTTGTGATATACCTTCATACAAGTTGAAAAGTGAAAGATGAATATTTATCAAGAACTGAAAAGTGGAAAGATTGTTAGTAGCAATGTGGCCGACGTTAAATTTCGGTATTGCTACCTTATTGTTTTCTCAAGCAATGTGGCCGATGCAAAATTTTGGTATTGCTACTTTATTGATTTCTCAAGCAATGTGGCCGACGTTAAATTTTGGTATTGTTGTAAGACATGATTGGATCGGGTGCCACGAGCCATCATGGTAATATTAATAATAAAGGAATTGATAATGAAGTGATCTAAAGTGATGAATCCAATGAATAATCCCAAAAAATGATCCCGAAGTTCCAATAATTTAAATAATCCTTCTCCAAGAGTATTTATAAGGTTTGTTAATGAGACTTGAGTTGTCTTGTGTGTTTTATTGAGATGTTAGTTGACTTGTATTCCCTACTTGATTGTATCCTTGAGATTGACTGTGTGACATGTACTTGGAAAAGTGAAACTTCGTGCTTACTTGCTATATGTTGGTCGACTTGCTTCATTTATACTTGTTGTAATCGTGGCTTATCCGATTGGCTAGTTATTATTCTTTAATGTTATAAGAGAGTGTTTGGTTCCTAGCCCGAGAGTTAAGTGTGAGTTTTCTATGATTACTGGGTTGATCTTATAGATGTAGGTAATGGAAGCGGTAATGCGAATAAAAGGGTGATAGTGATGGCTTAGTGTTGGATTGTGGTGGATGGTGTGAATTAATGAGGCTAGACTATGCTAGTGGTGAATATAATCTCGTTAATAGAGTTGGAAAATTGTAAATTATATTGGCAAAGTGTTATAATGATATTACAGCCTTAGTTGAATTATACTCTATTTAAGATGTCATGATTTCTTTTCTTTGATTCTATTTTATGATTATGTGGACTAACACTGGTCGGCCTATGATGCCTACTAGTACGTGTGTTTGTACTGACCCTACTCTTATACATCCCTTCTTGGGGTATAGACTAGATGCAGGTTAGTTTGTAGTTACTATATCAATGGCGATATTCAACACTAACTTCTGCACTTCCTTCCTGGTAGATGTTAGAGTCTTTGTGTTGTTTATTTTATTGTCAGTCTATTATGTAATAGCTAGCTCTTGTACATGTCTGACCAGGTCTTGGGGTAGTGAAGGATAGTTGTAAGAAGTTCTTGAAAATTTTATTTATTGGTATTTAATTTACTTTGTTATATTTAATTCAGTATTCTCTTAAAAACAGAAGTCTTCCGCATATTTTTGGTTGGGGAATAAGGGCTCTCCTAGCTACTTAGGATAGCATAGGTGCCCGCATGGTCCGTTAGTTTGGGTCGTGACAGTAGGTCTGGGACTTTGGATGCGCTGAACCCGCATCCGGTCAGCGCTCAATACTAATTCTAAAATAATACTATTTGCTCATACTGTAGATTATTCATCATGAAAGTAAGCATGAAACTAGTTTTAAATTTAACTGATGAACGTAGTCGTGACATGCTGAAAACTAGTCATGCTTCTTTTCTATTTTCATGAAATCATGGAAAGTATTCTGATATTCTTGCTAACACTAAGACCGTAAGGTCAAATCATGTCAAATAGTTAAATCATGTATTTTTTGCTAAATCATAGGATTTCATGTCAAGTATAACTATTTGTAAATCATGGGTTCAAATCATGTGAATGGAATTGTAACTAAACCATAAAGTTCATGAATTCTAGAAAGGATATATATATAAATTCATAAGAAGGCATAAAATTCAAGATCATGAAAATTTAGGTATAAACCCTAATAGTTAAGTTCATAAACCTTTTAAGAAATCGATGTTTTTTGGTACAAGGATGAAAGAAAGTCCTTGTTGAAACCCGAAACTTAAGAATTTCTTGAAGTAGAATCTTGAACTTGAATCCTAGAGTTGAATTTGGGGGAAACTCTTGGTTTTGGAGTTCTTGAAACTTGAGAGGAGAGGAAAAGATGATTTTTTTCCTAAGTGATGAGGGAAATACGATTTACATCAGTTATAGGTGTATTGGGGGCCAAAAGATGAATTTATCCTCACCAAAATGGGTTAAAAGGGAGTTTTTAATGTATGGAAACCACCCAGCGTGCCACGCTGACCAACACGTCGTTTTGGCTCCATGACACGCTGCCAATGCGATAGGATGGTTCCATGGTACACTGCTAATGTGGAGGGCTACTGGTTTGGCAGCTGCTGGTGCGCACCCCCTACTGAAAAGGCCATAACTTTTAGCTCTGGAATCGGATTGTCAAACAATCGGTTGCATTGGAAAGAAGACTCGTAGAAATTTTATTTGGTGAGTGTTAGGACACGAAATTCTTTATATTTTAGGAGTAATGATCATTTGAAGTTGACTCAAGTAAGATCATATACTAAAACTCAATCGATAGAAATGCTCTCAACTCAACTTTACGTTAAATATTTCTTATGACCATGAGTCGCATCGAAAGCACTCCCCACACTAGGGAAATGATCATGACACTTATATATGGTTAAAAATAATTGCTTTTGGGCCTATACACATATGACTAATGGTTAGAAGCTTAGCTAAGAGTTTGTATGGTGTTACAATATCTCACCCTTGGGGTTATTCGTCCTCGAATTAACAGTGGGACTGGGCAGAAAAGAATGGAGTTACTAACATGAAAATAAATTATAAAACTGATTGTGTATCATAACTGGAATCGCCTTTTGGTAGAGTACTGACTCAGTTGAGACATATGGAACATGAACATAAACATAGGAATTGTATGGAACAATGTAGACATGAAACTAGAAGATAGCAATGCCAGGAAGGAAATCTATACCTCCTAATAAATCGACATTAAGGGTGAACAAATAAGGGTACTTGGCCATCATGTCTGCAAATGAAGGATATAACTAGGATGAAAAGATAAAACCCACTAACATGAAACTGATTCCTGAAATTGAGTATCTATCATGGTTGGAGATGGTTTAGACTGTGAGTAATGATTCAATTGAATTACACATAGCAAGATTGAACATAAGGAGTTTCATGGAATAGGCATAGATATGAAATTTACTGGATCTGTCTGTTTGATTTCTGAATGAACTTGCTCTGCTACAAGGAACTGATTCATACTAAGAGTTTAGAACTCGACCCAAATATTCATGGCACAAACATACACATAGAACTGCGAAATGATAGATAATGAAATAAAATTTCTAAGAGTTAATAAGAAAGGAATATTTGTTTCCTTAGATGATCTTTATCAGAATTTCTAATAACATTTGGGAGAAAGAATTTCGAGCATGATTTGAGTAAGGTATTCGAATAAAGAACCCCAACATGGTCTAATTACCCTAGTCTGCTGATATAGGTTTATATAATAGAGATGGTATGGACTCGAACATGAGACATCCTCTAGCTGAAACTATATAACATGGAATATGGGCATCTAGGGTAGAATCAAGAATAGGATTACTATGCCTTAAGCAATGCAACTGTTAACTTTTAAGCTTAACAACAATTCTCAAGCATGCTCTTTCTTACAAAACACTACACTTCACCGGATTCAACTTCAAATTCTCTTAAGGGAACATTACTCAAAGCTGTTAAAGGCTAAGTCTAACTGCATGATCTTACTAAGTTCAAGCCTAACTTGGAGGTACAAAGTGCTATCCATAAGGTAAAAATGCTAGTATCAACCAGGGGGAATTGAAGTCTATATTTACTAGGAGCTATCGCTCTCAAAAATACATTTCTCCTTGTCGCCTACCACAATCAACCTTAAGTTATAAACAAGGAGTCACTAGTACCTGCTATTCCTTATCCACAACTATTTCAACAGACACATTCACACATATCATTTAGCTGCCATCAACACCACTATCATAACATAAAGAGGGTCATTAAAGGGCTAGAACATGAGGACCTAGAGCAAGAAAGAATAGTATACATAACTTTGACACTTAACTGGGGTCTGAGTAATAGAGTATCATATGCACAGATTTGTTAGAGAGATCCAACCTAAGGACATAAATGACATAATGTCATTTTACTAGTCCTTAAGGGTGTATCCTAAGTTCATGGAGCTGAACATACTGAGAAACCATGGGTGCATGAGTCATAAGTTGTATAACGTGGGACTAGAATTCATGGATTCATAGAGTATGGCTAGGAATGTTAAGTGAGACTTCTACGTCCCATGTTAGGAACAATGTAATTGAGAATATGAATAAATCTGTATGAAGTGCATGATTAAGAAGTATGATCATGGCGCTAACATGTAAGACATGAGTAGAGTGTCGTAATGACAGGAGCACGCTGAAGTTTTTAAGATAGGAATAGGTCTATGCATTCCCTCAGCTCTGCTTTAGAACTCACTAACCTTACTACTTAAATCTCAATACTTGATTGGTTCTACCGTAGCTCTATCATCTCCCTCTTAGATCAATAGCCAACATTCTATGTCTGTAAACCTATTCTCTAAAATGAGCTATATGCACATTATTCTTACTGGTTGGGGAATCACTATGCACATTATTGCTAAACTCCCTCGGATAGACTATATATGTAGATACAACACTCTTGCTAGGACTTCTTTTGGAATATCTCTTAACTTTCTCAAGATTCTATAGTCATCATTCTTTAACATAACTCCTACTCTTACTGGTGTACATAACCTCTTCCTCTAACACTTAGTAACTAAACCTTCTCTTCTTAGTCTACTAAATTTACACCTCTAACTTCACCTTCACCTAAATAAATGGGATTCAAACTTAAACTTGAGGAGCTCATCAACATTTATCTATAATTCTCTCAATTCAACTATCAAGAACACCATATATTATATAATTAGCTTTCTCCACACTTAGCAACTCAGGGGTACTAACTAAGAACACTAGTCTACCAAAAATAATTTACCAGAACAATCAACCTGAGCCATACTTTCTACCAAATTTCAGTCCACCCACCCACTTTTCTCCACAACACTAATAATATTTGGTACAATATTAATGAGTACATGACTCTAGATGCTTACTTTGACTAATCACTATCCTTACTCTTTAAGCTACTGCACTTTTAGATACACAATTCTAACTATGGGCCCATTCCATAACTTATGGCTTATAACTCCCCAAGTTGCAATACCTCTTGGGATAACACTACTCAAGAATTTAATCTAGATACATACTTTTTCCCTCTTAAGGGCCACCTACAACTGGTTTTGAAAAGAGATGTGAGAGCACATCTGACTTTGGCTCCATCATGATTTGCATGAACAAGAGTGGCTTCTTTTGAATAACTGAAATTAAAAGCATTAGTGGGCTCCTATCAAGCCCTTGTACAGTCTCATAATTGTATGTAGGCTTTATCTAAGAAAACTTTATCGGTAGAGATTTTAGAGTGACTGTTTCTATTACCTTAAAAATCAGGTATAGTCAGCAGGAATAGAGCAATGCTCAAATTTGTATATATTTGGTAGAGAATAGCTCTACGACAAGATCTAGAATACAAAAGAAGGGAAACATTTCCTAAATACCCTGTAGCCTCTCGAAGAAAAGTACATACATCTTCATACCATTCTGCAAGACTCTACTAGACACAACTTCATAGACACCCTAGGACACTTGAACTCTATTCTCTGATACCAAGTTTGTTACAACCCAAGACTATCCTCTAGACATAAGACGGTGCTTAGAACCATAAGTAGACCCAAGCAAACCCATGGTACTGGCATAATTTATGAGCAACTGAACAAAAACATATAAAACTAGAAATACTAAGAGAAAGAAAATATCATGAGATAAACTTCTCTAATAAAATACAATAATTAGGATTCACAACAACTATCTTAAGTTTAACTAGAACTAAATACATTATACTGACTTAGTCATCTATAAAGCCTCTACTAACACTGACTATAGTTAGCCGGGACATGACCCCAGCTATCTCTAATTACTATATAAGAGTTGAAATTTACTGATATGACTACAAATTGAGTGGTTCCCAAAATAGGAGAAGTCATCACTGGCTGAGGGGAGGTTTCAATCTAAACTAGCCACGAGCATAAGAATGAGAACCTGAATCTACATCACATGAAAAATATAGGCAAAAGAGGTATGCGATCAGTCCTTTAAATGTACTGAGCATCTAAGATATTCAATAATCATGAAAAACACTTAAAACATGATTTAAAACTGTGTTTGAATGAAATAAGCAAAATTATGTGAAAACTACATCTAAAATCTAAGGATACAAACATTCAATGAATATGTTATAGAAAACAACAACATATAAATCATGAGCTAAAACAATTCAAAAGCAGGAAAAGCTGAGGAAAGCATAAGTATTTCATATGATTTAAAAATGATGTTGTCAAAAAATATCAAAGTTGTAGTACCATGACCCAAAAGTAAATAATAAATTGTAGACATGAGGTATAACTATAAGTCATGAACTAACTCAATTTAAATGAAGTTGTGGGTCAAGTACATAAGTCATTTTAAGATTATTTCTATGAGAGTTTCTCTTAACTGATAAAAACCATATGAGAAACATGGAGTCCAACATATGCCTTATTAGAAGGCTGAAATATATCTTGCCAGGGGTATAAAGCCATGACTGACGTGATCACTAAGTTGATCCCATTGGAGTAATTATAATACTACAGTGGCACGTTGTCACGACCCTAACCCTGGATCGTACAGGCGCCTACCTAGCACCACCCCAGATAGGAGAACCCTTACTAATCAACCATTCATTTAATGTGGAAGTTTAAACCATTCATTTTCAATAGAATAAATCAGTCAACTGACTATAATAATCCTTCATTCAACCTATTAATCCAGTTAACATCATAAGTATGAATCTAGTTTAATACATATAATATGTAAAAGTGATGTGGAAAATAATCAATAATGAATCCCTACAAACTAGCCTAAACCAGTACAAGAGCACTAGACAAGGAATAGGAGAATCCATGACACAACATCCATGCAGAATATAAAGGGCAGGAGTTGTTGCTGAGTGATCGTCGTCGCTGCTATTGAAATCCTAACTGACCTACACCATGGATATATCCCTAATTGGAGATATAGTAAGTATAGCATCAGTACAACCATATGTACTAATAGGCATCATCGGTCGACCAGGTTAGAAACAAATAACATTAACAACAAATAGGCAGAAATCATGACATCATGTAAGGCTCCAGTTTCTAAATCCCAGATTATGAATTCATTAACACCACACTTATAACATCTCTGTGACTTACCTGCCATTTAATATTTTTGTATATCTTTGTCCTTTGACCACCCACTCTAACTTACACCTTTTTTGCCCTTAACTAACTTATTAACCTGGCTTTTGCAACTCCTTTCTCACACTAGATCGGATCTTTTTGGGAATTCACTACTACCAGGTACTACAGTTTTACTATCACCAAGACTTAGAGTTTGGACAGCCCTGCGAGAGGGACAATACCATACAACGCATCCCCATAACCATACACTTTGAATAATTAACATTAGTGTTGAATTAGAACGTACCCCGATTCACAGTGCACTACTATACTCCATTAATACTACCAACAGACCGATCCACTCAAGAATCAACAACAATATATATAAAACCTAATAGAATGTCAAGGCATATGAATGAATACATATATTCAAGATGCGTGCACCATCACTTTCTCTCCTCAACCTCATCACCTCATTATATACATCATGAACATCATGATTAATAATAATATCACCATCATCATTATCAACTCGCCAATAACTAAATCATGAACATTTTTATTATAGTAACAATATAACCACCATCATCATCAACATCCTCATCATTACCAACCTCATTCCCAACATCAATGTATATGAAAGCATGCAATGCAATCAATAATTACAAGCATTGTCCAAAACCAATCACAAATAGTGTTCACATTAAATCACAACGACGTCAATCTTAATTCCATACATGTACTTAGATTCATGCATTATTATAAAGTTCACACTACCCCACCAGACCACAAAAATTCCACCTAGGTGTTATTACTAATCTTGGATATCCACAACTCTTATTTATGTTTCCAACATAACTCTCACATCTCTTCTTAAATACTTGTGTCGGGATACTCATACTCGACCTTACTAAACTTGCCCTTGTTATCCTATGACTTTTATCAACTACCTAACACGCCACATACTATCTCTATGTTGCCTCTTAAATAGTCCTACCCCTTTATTTATGCTCATAGGTCACTAAAAACCTTTTTAGGCTACTATTAACCCCTACTCCACCTTTATGTTTTGTTAACCCTCCTTGTTACAGGACTTAACCATCTAATTTACCAAGAGAACCCTCTACCACACCGTAGCTTACTACCCCTCCCCCTTTTTACCGTACTTAACTCGCACCATGCTTATGAACCATAGCATTTACTCAGTCAGTTAAGATTCTTGCAAGTTCGACCTATCCCCCACCTCAAATATCACATCAATGGGGTACAATAATAATTAACCACATTATTTAAGCCTAACTATATTTTTATTATTTCCATCCTTCCAAACACCATGCCCAAGAGCCTAATGCATGAGAACTCCTGACCTTACTATCAATGTCATATGAATCTAGCCCAAGTCTAATTGCTATAATAAATAAACCATAACCTACCTCATAGATGAACCCTAATGCTATTGATAGGAGAAAGTTTTCCAGCAAGTTCTAAGTGTCTTCCCATGTTGGGTTCCCGTTGGGTGTGCCTCGAAATCACCCTCATGAAACGTAGCCTTTGAAATTTTATTACTATGGAGATGGGGTTTATTTTAGGTGTTTTTTAAGGGTAAAGGGTGACTAGGGAGGGTTAAAATAAAAGAGATTTTTTAAAGTATCTTGAGTTGGTTAATGTCGATTTTTGCTGCAGCGGTAGGCTGCAGACCAGCCCAATCCCTTTTTTGGGCCTTTTGTCCCAATTAATTTGGGCCTCATTTTTCTTCATGGAATAATTTTTCCCAGTCCATTTAGAGAATTTTATTAGTCTCTAGGGTGTTTTCACATGTAACGATATTTTAGGTCGTTGCACAAGTAGGTCTGGGACTTTGGGTGCACTGAACCTGCATCAGCTCGGTGTTCAATAGTATTCCCAAAATAATATTATTTGCTCATACTGTAAGATAATTCATGATGAAAGTAAGCATGAAAGTAGTTTTCAATTTAACTGATGACTATAGTCCTGACATGCAGAAAACTAGTCTTGCTTCTTTTCCATTTTCATGAAATCATGGAAAGTATTCAGATATTCTTACTAAAACTAAGACCGTAAGGTCAAATCATGTCAAATAGTTAAATCATGCTAAAATCATGTATTGCTTTCCAAATCATAAGATTTCATGTCAAGTATAACTATTTGTAAATTACGGGTTCAAATCATGTGAATGGAATTGTAACTAATCCATAAATTTCACAAATTCTAGAAAGGAAATATATATATAAATTCATAAGAAGGCATAAAATTCAAGATCGTGAAAGTTTGAGTATAAAACCTAATAGTTAAGTACATAAAACTTTTAAGAAATTGATGTTCTTAGGCACAAGGATGAAAGTAAGTCCTTGTTGAAACCCACATACCTGAAACTTAAGAATTTCTTGAAATAGAATCTTGAACTTGAATGTTGGAGTTGAATTTGGGGGAAACCCTTGCTTTTGGAGTTATTGAAACTTGAAAGGAGGTGAAAATATGAATTTTTGTCTAAGTGATAAGGGAGATACAATTTACATCGATTATAGGTGTATTTTGGGCCAAAATACAAATTTATCCTCACAAAAAGGGGTTTAAAAGGGAGTTTTTAACGTCTAAAAACCACCCAGCGTGCCACGCTGGGCAGCACGCCATTTTGGATCTATGACACACTTCCAATGTGCTAGATGGATCTATGGAATGCTGCTAACGCGGAGGTCTACTGGTTTGGCAGCTGGTAGTACGCACCCCCACTGAAAAGCCAATAACTTTTAGCTCTAGAATCAAATTGTCAAACGGTTGGTAGCATTGGAAAGAAGACTCAAAGACCTTTTATTTGGAGGGTGTTATGCCAAGAAATTCTATATATTTTAGGAGTAATTATCATTTGAAGTTGACTCAAGTAAGATCATAGACTAAAACTCAATCGATAGAAATGCTCTCAACTCAACTTTACGTTAAATATTTCTTATGACCATGAGTTGCATCTAAAGCACTTACCACACTAGGGAAATGATCATGACACTTTTATATGGTTATAAATAATTGCTTTGACGCCTATACACATATGACAAACGATTAGAAGCTGTAACACCCCAATTTTCTCGAGCTAAGATTTGAACCATTCAATGAATGTGTATAGACCCAAATCTAATGATTTATAATTGTAAATAGGTGTTAAGATCAATTCCTTAGTGTGTGAAGGTATTAGGATATGAATTAAGGTCATAAGGAGCCTCTAGGTCAAAGTTGAATTGAAAGATTCCATACCAATTGAGTTTAAGTATGAGATTTTATTAGGGTCAAATTCAAATAATCATAACTCCATAAATATGAAGAATTTTTCAGCTCAAAATACACAGAATTAAAGGTCTTCGAGTCTTCTTTCCAATGTAGCTGACCGTTTGTCAAACTAATAACGGAGTAAATAGTTATGCTTATTTACCAGAGGGTGTTTGTCTGTCAGAGAGTGACAACCGAAGTGATGGCCTGTCACTTGGGTGATGAACCGTCACTAAAGGTCATCAACCTTAACTATTAACAACCAAAATTTTCCCAAAAGTGATGGTATGGGCGATGGGATGTCACGGGGTTGGTGGGACATCATCTAGACCATAAGAACGAATTTTATGCAGTTTTAAAACATGTTCTAAGGGATATTTTGGTCATTTCCTTGGTTAAAACCATCCCCCACCTATAATATACGACCCCAAATCCCTAAGTTACAAATTCATCTATCACAACTCATTCCACTCTTCCCCAAAACTCTTAGAAGCAAGAACACCTAGGTTCAAGGTTCAAGGCTCAAATCTCAAGCTTTCTCAAAATTCTTTTCGTGAAAAGGTATATTTAACAATCCTCTTTCAACTAAATATATAAGTGGATGGTTACCTATTATGAAAGTTGTATTTATATGAATTTTGAAAATGGTTTTAAAAATATGATTAATTAAAGCTTGTGAACCCTTTTCTGCAAAATTGCTCCTTAATCGTTATTTGAATGTGGGAATTGAAATTATTGCTTGAATTATGAAATCTTATTATTATGAAATTATATTGGTACATGTTGAAGTCAAGAAGTCGTGTTTCTTTCATAAATCACCTTGTTATTTTAATCTTGATTTTGGTGAGAAAAGGAAAAGTACTACATCCCTTGGTTTTAAAAAATATTGATAGTCAAATGTGAAATCTTCAACCTTTAAGAGATATTTAAACATGTTTAAGTCTTCAAAATAATGGGGCTAATGATGTATGAATACACAAAATAGATATGGCATGATGTGTATGACTTGCAAGTCTTGGTATGACGATACCAATTTAATGAATACCTCTATAAAACACTTATTTCATTTCAATAGTAAATGTTTATGAAAATACAAAAAATGGACTTAAAGAGAATTATGTAGTTCATCGAGAAGGTGTAAGTCCTCATGACCCAACGCCTGAAACCTATGTTTTGCCAACATAGGGGTGGTTCGCTCCTTAACGGGACAACCATATGTTGTTATCCTCTATGAGGATATCATAATGGACAAATTATGTTTATCTCAATTCATATGGCAAACATGGATTGGAGGCCTCACCGGTATCCCGTGGATTACTTAATGTCTGTGAAAACTACATACTTCAGAATTAAAGTTTATTAAATGGTTATGCCTTGTGTTTATGAGTCACTTGTCCCATACTTTCCCTATTATGATTTAAGTTAAGACTTATGAATTTTTTTATAAACTGCTTTTTCCCTTCCCCTGGGTTTCATAGCAGTACTCATCATACTGACCATCTCCGAATGCTATATCTTTTCATGATGTAGGTTCGGAGGCATTTCTGTGTGTTTTAGCGAAGCAATAAGATTCTTGGGACAACTTAAGCAAGTAGTGAGCCCTCCATCTTCTAAAAAGCATTTGGTTTCCTTTTATTAGACTTTGAGTATTCCATTTTGATGGTATCACTGGGGCCATATCCTGGCTTAGGATTTTCATTCATAAAGTTAGAGGCTTCGTAAACTGATGTAGTTGATGTTATCATGTTCTTATTTTAGATTTGGACTTATTATTCCATTTAAGTTGGATTTCCTCTTTATTGGGTCTATTTCCACATTTATTGTTGAATATGCTTATGATGATATGCTAAGGGGTCCTCTCGGGCCTTTATTGATCTGGGATGCCCATTACGTCTAAAGCCTAGTCCTTGGTAGTGAAAAACTTGGTATCAAAGCATGGTTCAAGTATCCTAGGGTGTTTACGAAGCCATGTCCAGTAGAGTCCTTTTTATGGGTGTGTAGCGTGCCACACTTATAAAGGGGAGGCTGCAAGACATTTAGGAATTTTCCCTTTCTTCATGTTTTAATATGTGCTAGAAAGTCTATTTCTAAGAAAATTCTTCTAACTCTTAATTTTCCCATGTTTCAGGTCATTCCTCTAAAAAGAACTACCGGCTAAAAGACTTCAGCTGGAATCTCCATCCTTACAGGGGAAAATGAAAAGAAGTTTATCCTACTCATATGATGTAGACCCATAATGAACTTCACACTTCTAGCACAACTGCTCCTACTAAGTTCTACCTGCCCTGGTTAGTCCTCCAAAGGCTCCCAGGACCAGCTCTACTCAGACTCAGACCCCTCAGGGCGATATTACTAATGTCGAGTTCAGACATACCATTTACATGCTTGCCTAGATTATGTCATCTCAGTCTCACCAGTTAGGTAATACTGAGTCTTTCTTTGCTTCCTCAGACACTACTTGGGTTGGTCAGTTAATGCGGCTAAACTCACCAATTTTTATATGATCTAAAGTTGAGGAAGATCCTTAAGATTTTATAGATGAGATGGAGAAGATTTTTAGAGTCATGTATGTCAGTGACAGAAAGGGAGTTGAGCTGGCGGCTTATCAGCTGAAAGTTGTGGCTTATCAGTGGTATGATAAGTGGGAAGAGATTAGAGGTGAGGATCATAAACCTGAAGTTTGGGAAGATTTTTTGTGGCCTTTCTTGATCATTTCTTTCCTTATGAGTTAAGGGAGGCTAAGGCTGAGGAATTTGTGAATTTGAAGCAAGGGAAGAAGAGTGTTAAGGAGTATACTTTGAAATTCACCCAGCTATCTTGTTATGCCCCAAAATTGGTGTCGAATATGAGAAACAGAATAAGAAAGTTTATGTCTAGTGTTTCTGATGATGTGGTGCTAGAATGTAAAGGGGTGGTGCTGAACAATGACATGGATATATCTAGATTGGTTGTGTATGCTCAGCAGGTGGAAGATTAGAAGAAGAAACAGGCAGAAGTTGAGAAACGATGGAGTAAGAGAGCTAAGTCCACAGACCAGGAAGTGAGCCATCAAAATAGTGGTAAGAATGGCAGGCAGATTTTCAAAAAGAAGTATTAGGGGCATACTCATTCATCTGCTAGTGTATCTGCACCCAGGCCTATGAACGATCAAAGTTCTCAGCCTAGTAATAGTCCTAGAATGAAAGGTGCTCAGTCTCAGGGTAGTGTAGCTCAGTCGGCTCTATCCTATCCTCCTTACTACACTTATGGAAAGTTTCACCATGGAATATGTCATATGGTTAAGGGTGTATGTTATCTGTGTGGATAGCCTTGGCAAGGGGTGCTTCTAGGGGAAATAAAGCCCCAGCTACTACTTCTTCAGCCCCAGTTGCAAAAGGTGCTACTTTAGGGATAGGTGGGGGTCGCAACCGTCTATGTACCCTATCTACTAGCCAGGAGTCTGAGGCCTCGCCAGATGTCATCACATGTATGTTACAGATTTTCTCCCATGATGTTTATGTGCTACTTGATCCTGATTCCACTTTTTCATATGTGTCCCCTTATATGGCTGTAAATTTTGGTTTTGGTCTCGTAAATATTCCTGAATCCTTTTTAGTTTCTACCCCTGTTGGTGAGTCCATTATTGCTAGAAGGGTCTATAAATTATGTTGTGACTATCTTTCATCGGGATACTGTGGTGGATTTGGTATAACTAGATATAGAAGACTTTGATTTCATTCTAGGGATGGATCGGCTTCATTCTTGTTATGCTTCTATGGACTATAGAACCAAAAAAGTACTTTTCATTTTCCTAACAAACCGATCCTAAAATGGGAGGGTAGCCCCGTAGTACCAAAGGAAAGATTCATCTCTTAGCTTAGAGTTCAAAAATGATATCCAAAGGGTATTTGTACCATTTAGTTTGGGTCAAGGATTTTAGTGCAAAAAGACCCCCACTCCATTCAGTTCCCATAGTTAACAAATTTCTTAAAGTTTTTCCCGAAGACCTTCCCCGGATTCCTCATGACAGGGAGATGGACTTTGGGATCGATCTCTTGCCAGATACTTACCCAATTTCCATTCCACCATATTGAATGACTCTTGTAGAGTTCAAAGAGTTAAAAAATAGTTAAAAGACCTTATTTATAAAGGCTTTATCCATCCTAGTGTCTCTCCTTAGGGTGCCCTCATACTTTTCATCTGCAAAAAAGATGGGACTCTCTGTATGTGCATAAATTATCGCCAGTTGAATAATGTCATAGTGAAAAATAAGTACCCTCTTCCCATAACTGATGATCTTTTCGACTAGCTTCAAGGTTCTAAGTGTTTCTCCAAAATAGATATCTACTCGGGTTACCATCAGTTGAAAGGTAGGGAAGTTGATATTCCCAAGATTACTTTTCGAAGGTAGTATAGCCACTTTTTGGTTTAACAAATTCTCCTGCAGCCCTTATGGATCTTATGAATAGGGTGTTTAAGCAGTTTTTGGATATGTTCGTTATAATTCTTATTGATGACATCTTGGTTTACTCTAAAAGTGAGGAGAAGCATGCCAATCACCTTTGAATCATACTTCAGACTCTCAAGGATCAAGAATTATATGTCAAATTCTCCAAGTGTGAATTTTGGCTAAGTTTTGTGGCTTTTCTTGGTCACATTGTTTCTAGTGAAGGAATTAAGGTGGATCACCCAAAGATTGAGGCAGTGAAGAAATGGCCCAGACCCACAACTCCAACTGATATTAGGAGTTTCTGAGGTTTGGTGGGCTATTATAGGAGGTTTGTGGAAATTTTATCTACTATAATTCCTCCATTAATAAAGCTGTCACAGAAAAAGATAAAGTTCCTATGGTCTGATGCTTGTAAGGGTGGTTTTGAGAAATTAAAAGATCGTTTGACTTTTGCTCTTATTTTGACCCTACCCGAGGGTACTGAGGGATTCATGGTATAGAATGATGCCTCCTAGGTGGGAATTGGATGTGTACTTATGTAGCATGGTAAGGTGGTGGCATATGCTTCCAGGTAACTTAAGGTGCTTGAGAAAAATTACCCAACCCATGACCTTAAATTAGCGACAGTGGCTTCTGCACTCAAGATTTGGCGCCACTATTGATATGGAGTGCATGTGGACATCCTCACTGATTATGAGAGTCTGCAATATGTTTTCACGTAGAAAGAGTTAAATCTCAGGCAAAGGAGGTGGCTTGAGTTGTTAAAAGACTACAACATGAGTTTGTATTACCACCCAGGTAAGGCAAACGTAGTTGATGATGCTCTTAACAGGTTATCCATGGGAAACCTTTCCCATGTGGAGGGGTAAAAGAGAGGGTTGGTAAAGGATATTCATTGGCTTGCTAATTTGGGAGTCCGACTTTTGGACTATAAAGATAGGGCAGTGATTGTTCATGAAATGGCTAAGTCATCTTTGGGTGCTGAAGTTAAGGAAAAATAGGTTAATGATCCCATACTTATGCAAATTAAGGAGAAGGTTGGCCAATAGAACGTCATCACCTTTGAAATAGGGGGAGATGGAATCTTACGGTACCAAGGGAGGTTGTGTGTTCTAGATGTTGATAATTTACGTGAGAGGATTTTGACTGAGGCCTATATTTCCAAGTATACTGTTCATCCTAGCTCTACTAAGATGTACCATGATTTAAGAGAGTTGTATTAGTAGAATAATATGAAGAGAGATGTTGCTAATTTTGTTGCTAAGTGCTCTAACTGTTAACAAGTGAAGGTTGAGCACTTAAGGTTGGGTGGTACTTCTCAAGATATAGCTATTTTGATTTGGAAATGGGAATGGTGAATCTGGATTTTATGGGAATGGTCGTCCACATGCTAGCAACCAGTATGACTCTATTTGGGTCATCGTTGATAGAATGACCAAGTTCGCTCACTTTTTTCCTGTGAGGATGACTTATTCTGGAGAGGATTATGTGAAGCTATACATTCAGGAGATTGTCAGGCTGCATGGTGCACCTGTATCTATAATATTTGATAGTGGTACGTAATTTACTTCTCAGTTTTGGAGAGCTTTTCAGAAAGGTTTGGGTACACAAATGAATCTTAGCACCGCTTTTCATCCTCAAATGGACGGTCAAGTAGAGCATACTATTCATACTTTGGAAGATATGTTAAGAGCCTGTGTTATTGATTTTAAGGGTAGTTGGGTGGATCACTTGCCTCTTATTGAATTTGCCTACAATAATACCTACCACTCTAGCATCCAAATGGACCCATTCTATGCCCTTTATGGTATGAGAAATCGGTCACCTATTGGGAGGTACGAAATAGGTGAAGCTAGATTGTTAGGACCTGAACTTGTGCATCAAGCGATGGAAAAGGTTAAGGTTATTTGAGAGAGGCTAAAGACCGCTCAAAGTTATCAAAAATCCCATGCCGATGTAAGACGAAAAGAGTTGGAGTTCGAAATTGATGATTGAGTGTTCTTGAAAGTCTCTCTTGTGAAAAGAGTGATGAGATTTGGGAAAAAGGGTAAGCTCAACCCTTTTTACATTGGTCTTTATCAAATTATGACAACAATTGGAAATGTTGCTTATGAATTAGAGTTACCCGTGAGTCTGGCATCGGTTCATCCCTTGTTTCATATATCAATGCTCAAGAAGTGTGCGGGCAATCATTCTCTTGTAGTTCCCGTAAAGAACATAGGTGTAAAGGATTTCCTGACTTATAAAGAGGTTCCAATAGAGATTTTGGATCGTCAAGTCCAATAATTGAGGACCAAAGAAATAGTCTGGGTTAAGGTGTTGTGGAGGAATCAAAAGGTAGAAGAAGGTACTTGGGAATCAGAGTTGGACATGAAGGCAATATATCCCTTTTTGTTCACATCTTTGGATGATATTGGTTAAGTTACCAATCCTATTCCCATCTTTAATCTTTTCGTATTCATGCTTAGTGTCTGTGCTAGGTGAAATCTAAGAGTCGTGTGCTTCATTCTTAATTTGATTGGTTGGTTTTGTCGTGGGATTTCCCCTTGATGTTTAGAAGCTTCAGATAAATCTATAATGTTACATGTAAATCCTTACATCATTCTAAAAGGACCTTAACCATCATTCGAGGATGAATAATCTCAAGAGGGGGATATTGTAACACCCTAAATTTCTGAGCTAAGATTCGACCTATTCATTAAATGTGTATAGACCCAAAACTAATGATTTATAATTGTAAATAGGTGTTAAGATCAATTCCTTAGTTTGTGAAGGGATTGGGATATGAATTAAGGTCATAAGGAGCCTCTAGCTCAAAGTTGAGTTGAAAGCTTCCATATCGATTGAGTTTTAGTATGAGATTTTACTAGAGTCAACTTCAAATGATCATAACTCCATAAATATGAAGAGTTTTGAATCTCAAGACCCACTAAATTAAAGGTATTCTAGTTTTAGATCCAATGACACCAACCAATTATCAAAACAATACCGGATTAAACAGTTATACTTATTTTACTAGAGGGAATATATCTGTTAGAGAGTGATGACCGAAGTGAAGACCCGTCACTTGAGTGAAGACCGAAGTGATGACCCATCACTTGAGGTCATCAACCTTAACCAGTACGCAAAATTTTGCCCAAAAGTGACGGGATGTCACCTAGACCATCAAACGAGATTTTTTGCAGTTTTAAAATATGTTTTAAGGGATATTTTGGTCCTTTCCTTGGTTAAAACCGTCCCCCACCTATACCCCAAACCCCTAAGATACGAAATTCATCTGTCACAACTCATTCCACTCTTCCCTAAAACTCTTAGAAGAAAGAACACTTACGGTTCAAGGTCTAAGGCTCAAATCTCAAACTTTCTCAAAATTCTTTCCATCAAAAGGTATGTTGAACAATCCTCTTTCAACTAAATCTATAAGTGGTTGGATACCTTTTATGAAAGTTGTATTTATGTGGATTTTGAATATGGGTTTTGAGAATGGTTTTCGAAAGGTGAATTGATTGAAGCTTGCGAACCCTTTTTGTGAAATTGCTCTTAAATCATTCTTTGAATTTGGGAATTGATATTATTGCTTGAATTATGAATTCTTGTTATTATGAAACTATATTGGGACATGTTTAATTCAAGAAGTTGTGTTTCTTTCATAAATCACCTTGTTATTCTAATCTTGATTTTGGTGAGAAAAGGAAAAGTACTAGATCCCTTGGTTTTAAAAAATATTGATATTCAAATATGAAATATTTAACCTTTAAGGGATATTTAAATGTGTTTAAGTCTTCGAAATGATGAGGCTAATGATGTATGAATACAAGAAACAAATATGGCATGATATGTATGACTTGCAAGTCTTGATATGACGATACCAACTTAACGAATGCCCCTATGAAAGACTTACTTTATGTCAATGTTAAATGTTTATGAAAATGCAATAAAATGGGCTTAAATAGAATTATATAGTTTATCGAGAAGGTGTAAGTCCTCGTGACCCAATGTCTGAAACCTATGTTTTGCCGACATATGGGTGGTTCACTCCTTAACGTGACAACCTTATGATGTTTTCCTCAATGAGGATATTATGATGGCCAAATTATATTTATCTCAATTCATGTGAAAAACATGGATTAGAGGCCCCACCGGTTAGGTGAAGACCGGACCCATATAGCCCATGGATTACTTAATGTCTGTGAAAACTGCATACTTCAAAATTAAAGTTTATTAAATGGTTATGCCTTACGTTTTTGAGTCACTTGTCCCATACTTTGCCTATTATGATTTATGTTAAGATTCTTCTGACTTGCTTAATAAATTATTTTATCCCATCCCTTGGGTTGTATACCATTACTCATGGTACTGAACATCCCCGAATGCTACATCTTTTCATGATGTAGGTTTGGAGGCAACTCTTCATGGTTTTGTGCAACAATAGTATTCTTGGGATAGCTTAAGCCAAGTGGTGAGCCCTCCATCTTCCGAAAGGCATATGGTTTCCTTTTATTAGACATTGAGCATCCTTTTTGATGGTATCAATGGGGCAATTTCCTGACTTAGGATTTTCATTCATAAAGTTAGAGGCTTCGTAAACTGATGTAGTTGATGTTATCATGTTCTTATTCAGAGTTGAACTTATTATTCTATTTAAGTTGGATTTCCTTTTTATTGGGTCTATTTCCTTAATTATTATTGAATATGCTTATGATGATATGCTACGGGGTCCTCTTAGACTTTCATTGGTCTGGGATGCCTGTTACGTCCAGGGCCCAATCTTGGGTCATGATAGAAGCTTATTTATGAGTTTGTAGGGTGTCACAAGGCTATGGTTATTAAACGTATGCATGATATAGAATTGACGGGAGAATCATGATTAGGTCTGCGATCATGGTGTTTGGATGGTAAAAATATGAATTAACATAAAAAGGATCTAAATGATTGATAATATGTTAAATAAGGAGTCCTTTGATGTATAATATTGTCACGACCCAAACGGTCTTGAGTGGCACCCACCTAACTCTATAGTGGGAGAACTAATCACCCCAACCCTTAACCCAACAACTTATCCTTACACTTAATCACTTACTAACCCAAACACAGATTATTAACTTATAACCTGTCAAGCAATATATTCAATCTAAGATCTCTATTAATACAAATAAATAAGAAAATGTGGAGTATCTCTAACTATTACATCCCCCGGGACCCGAAAGTCATAGTACAAGAATTACTAATCCAAAACCAGTCTGAAGCATAATCCATAAGTACTAAAATCAAATAGAAAAGTCATCATCCAACAACAAAGGACATGAACTAGAAGAAGATGCAATGGCTGCCCAGACATGGTGCTCACCCTTGAATCAAAGCTGCAAATCTCAAACTACAGCCGAGATCTTATCTCAAATGCTGGAACATGCTCTAAACTTAACAAGAAGAAGAGCACATGTAATATCAGTACAAAAATACTATACTAGTAGGCATCATCGACCCACTTAACTCAAAACTATGCAAATAGATAAGTCAAACGAAAGCAAGAAGCAATCAAGACACAACTCATAATCAACTAACAAATTCAATTCAAATTCATAAACATCTCAACTTACAAAAATAATGACTATCCTTATCATATCAATCATTTTCAAGTTATTTGAATCAATCGCTTACACTTAGGCTATTCCTTAAACAATAATCAAGGAACAATCACATATACAATGCGAATAATCAGGGCATATATAAATAATGTACATACACATTAGGGTCGGCAGTGACCCTTAGTTATGACCTGCAGGGGATGAACTCAGTCTATGTACCGCACCAGTGTGTTACCCGATCCCAATATCAACCTGTGTTGGCATGACACCCGATCCCAATATCATCAAATAGGTAAAACTCAACAATAGTGTTCAAGCACAACAATATCAATAAGCAAGTTTGAATTTCATTCGTCAACTCTTAATCTTCAAGTTAATCATTTCAGTTTAAACTTTAACATCATCTCAACCAACAATCACAAGCATGCCCGAAGGCTAATCACAATCACTTAACTCAAATATAAGCATACAGTCAAATCAAGTCTACAATTATATTTAAATCATAACCTAACTTGTATCAGAAAGCACTAATTGGCCAAAGCCTTGCCTTTTCTTGCAATTTATGCTTGTTGTTGGTCTATAAACAAAAAATAAGAATGATTTAGTACAATATTCCCCACTTCTAGGCATTATAAACCTAACCCAATGATAACACTCAATTACACTGGTATGATATATGCGATCGCTAGCAATATATTTACCCAACTCTTGAGTCGAGGTCGATTCCACAGGGAATGAATGAGATAGGTTCACCTTAGAGTGTAATAACTCACTCAATGCTTGCTTGTAATCTTTAAAATACAATAAAAGTAAAATGGAGGTTTGTTTTGAATGTTTTTAGATTTAATTTATCAATCATGAATTTGATTTGCAAGAACGAGTACTTGAGGGTTATAATCAAAAGAGAAGGTAACTTGGGGTTATGCCATCATGAGTGTGAATGCATACATGGGTAAGTGAAAATTTTCTTTAATTCAACTAAAATCATGGGTAGGCTAGATTTTGAGTCTTAAAGTTAATCTTTTAATAAAAAAAATAAACTTTACATGTGGGTCCTTTCGAACACCTCACATGTGTTTCTTCATAACCAATATAATACCTAATGTCTAATATCTATCATTAAATTATAAGAATAAAGTCATTATTAACCATTACTCCTCACCCTTATCCCCTTTGTCAAGGATGATAAAGGATCTAAGCTCAATTAGAGTTTGCAACCTCCAATTTTGGGTTGATAACATGGAGTAATGGCTAAACCCATAATAATTAATCAATTAGAAAAGTAAATAAACACTACCCATGCAATAATCACTACTCAATCATAACACAATCCCAAGTTGGGGAAATTACCCAAGCATAGTAAGAGAAAGAGAAATTATACCCATACGCTCATTGAAATCTTCTATCGAATCAAAATATTCACAAGTAAAAATCCAAATACAATGTAGGAAAGCAATAAATAGACTAATCCCAACCTTAGGGTTTCAATTACAAGTTTCTAGATCTCAATTTTAGTTAAAGATAGGGTTGAAAGCTGCTAAAAAGCCTTTTATAGCTACAACAAAAATAAAGCCAAGAAATTATGAAACTGCTACCGCCCTCACTTAGGTGAAGGAGAGACAGCATCGCCGAACTCATCGGTGATACATCGAAGTGAGTCTTTATCACCAAACTGGCTTTGAACATGAGCTTTAGTGATTGGCAACTGTTAACTTTGGCGATGGACTTTTACCATCGCCGAACTCCACGGTGATACACCAAACTCTTCCTTCTTATCACCAAACTGGTTCCTTTGGAACTTGAATGAACTACTAACTTTGGTAAGGACCTTCAACTTAAGCGATACACCTTGATGTTTGGCGATCCGCCAAACTGCTTGGGCGATGCCATCTTTGCTTTTTAGCACCAATTCTCCATGTTTTTGCTTCTTTATTCTCTACAACCTCTTCTTAGTTTCAACCCTCAAAACAACAAAACTAACGTTAAAATTAACTCAAATTAGCATTGAGAACTTGATTTCTCACCGATTTTAGGCCAAATGAGTATCGACTCATCCCCTATTCATTTCAGTATATGGACTCAGCCTAATTCATCGTTCTAGGACTTTTTTTACCCTTTAATCTCTTTTAATTCTCCGTATTTCATGATTAAAATGAACAATTCTATGTTAGGAAGTGATTTCTAACAATCTAGAGTTAATAATAATGGAATTTAAGTCATTTCCAACCAATTCCCACCAATTCATAAACCTAGAGAAAAACCCCAACTTCCAACCATGATCATGATCCTTTTAATTCTATGAATCTAAGGGAGTAATTACAAGTTTGAATGATAAACAAATCTTACCACAAAGATGACCCCCCCCCCTCCCCCTCTAAACAAATGGTGAAAATTGTCTTTTCTCAACCCTTAGATGAAAACTAAAATAATAAGGAATGAAAATTCCACTTTTCTATTTTAACTGGTATATATTGCATGTTCATTGCTGTAGAGGCAGATTCATTGCTGCAGCGACACATCTATTGCTGCAACGACACTCAAGCCAAAAGCAACCATTGTCGTGGCGACCCTTCTGTGGTTGTGGCAACGTCGCTGCAGTGATAAATCTATCACTACAGTGGTGCCAAACACACAACTCAAGACTTGCTCCCAGCCCTGCCCATTTCATTACACACTTCCTGATTATTGACATCACGAAGTAACCCTTTCACGTAAATCGCTATAATCAAAGTTCTACTAACCTGTTTTATGCACCAAAAGTTTCTATGACTTTCTAAACTCGTCATCTACCATAAAATCACATCAAACCTCACAACTAACCCACCAATAACTACCATATTTTCTTAAACCACACCTTGTTCAAAATCCACCCAAAATTAGGCTATTCAAAATTTCCCCAATTTTGCCTAAGGAAAATCTAAGTCTGGAATTTTATCTCCAAACTCACCATAATGATGTTTTGGATCATTACAAATATGTGTTTGTTTTTTTTCCATGATGAGGTGAAAAACAAATGAAGTGATTGTGGGTGATGATAGGGAAATTGTATAAGCATGTGACCTATGAACCATAGTTAATAACTTAAAAAGGGTGAAATTGATGTTGTGCAAGTCTTAGTTATGTATTTTTTCCTATTTTAATATTGTTCCCTGAGTGGTCTGTGAAAGAGGAAGTGTGATCATAGCATAGATGTCTTAAAAGAAAGCTTGGCTAGGTACTAGGGGTGATCGGTATAAAATTTATAATAAGGTTATAAGGATGTGTGGGATAAGACTGGATAGTCTAATAAATGGCTAATGGAATGATGTTTACGGATCTAGTGATGAATTGAATATAATGGCTATTATTCTATTAATTGAATCCACCGGTCCTTAATGTGATAGTGACAGTTGGATAAGTGAATAAACTTATCAGTGCTTAATTGGAGTTAAGATTTAGAGTAGTACTTGTGTGCTTCTGAATTGAATACCTTGTTGATTGGTCTTCGAACATACTTGTTATTGATGATTGTGATCAAGTTAATGCTTGAATGAATAAGTTGTTGCATGTCAAATCTAATTAAAGTAAATTATGATTGTAAAGTGTACATGTGCATTGAGTGCACTATGTTATACCCTGAGATATAGTGGGTATGGAACCATGAATTGATATCGGTTAATGGATCGGGTACCATGCCGATACAAATATGGATATTATTATTATTATGATAGATCGGGTACCACGCTTATAAAATATATTATATACACACATATAATATATTAGTATAGATTAGGTACCATGCCAGTACGGTACATAGACCATGGTGTGACCCCTATAGGTTATGACTATTAGGAAGAAATAAGAACCCCTAATATGTGTGTACATATGTTAGAGTGTTTATGAGGTGAGTGAGTACTATGAGTTGATGAGATATAGAGATTATATATTTCATAAGGTTGATATGGATATAGATCCACGACGTGAGGTGACTGTTATAATTCTAGAGTTCTTAGGGCTTGATATGTCTGGTTTATGACTTACATGTATTTACATTAATGGTATATGATGTGATTATTGTGATTGTGAATTGATGATTGGTTGTGATCTTGTGTAGTAGATTATATGATTGATTATGGCTATTTTTCTTGGCTTGATAAAAGTAACAGTTATTGATTAATGCTATTTGTTGTTTATATGGATACTTGCGTACTCGCTTTATCAATTTGGGAATTACTTTTGAAGTTGTGGTTATTGTATTTCCTGTGGTGTTGAGGTAGTTGATTGATTAATCAAATCGGTATTTAGGCTCACATCCTATAAATATAGATGTTAATTTTTTTATTAATGGTTAATGGAATCTATCTTAATGGAATTAGAATGTCTAGAGTAATTGACTGGGTTGATTAAATTAAGAAGGATAATTAGAAACTTCTAAAATATTGAAAGGTTGTAGTAAGGATTGTGAACCTTAGTGTTGAACTATTATATGAAATTTCCATGATTTTTCTTGTGATTTCTATGTGATGTTGTGTGATCTTACCCTAGTCGATCGATGATGCTTAATAGTAAGTGTGGTGTACTGATACTACTTTTGCAATATCCTTTTTGAGATGTAGGTGTGTTATAGGTTGAATTGGAGTTTCTTAGTAGGATGGTGATGCACTCTTCTTCAACTTCTGCATCTCATTCAGACGGAAGTTATGTCTCTTACTGTTTGCTCTTATTATAGAAGCTCTTATACATGTCTAGACTAGGTTTGGGGTAATGTTGTAAGCTGTTGAGTATGTACATTTGTAAAGGTTTTAAATTTATTGTTACGTAAAGATATACACATTTGAAAAGCTTTTACTTGAATTTCTGCATACTAATTGGTTGGCTAGTAAAGATTCTCCTATCTAACTAGAATAGAGTAGATGGGCACAATCCCTTAACTTGGGGCGTGACAGTTGGTATCAAAGCCCTAGGTATCTAGTCTCACAAGTATAAGAGCAATGTCAACTAAAGTCCTATGGATTAGTTTGTTGACGTCCACATCAAATCCTCAGGAAGCTATGAGGCATCTAGGAGTCATTTCTTTTCTTCTTTCCTAGAGTGCTATCTTGGTGTTGTCTACCCGGGTTGAGTCCAATTTTTATCTATTCGATTCTAATTGGTATGTCAATGAGTTTGAATATGGAATCTAGTGGATTCTAATTGGTATCTTAAGGAGTTTGCAATTGGAACCTAGTTGATTCCAATTGGTATCTATCGATAAGAGTCAAGACTTACAATTTGCATGTAAATTATGATGAAATTGTTTGGTTGCATAGATTATGGTGAAAACTAATTGTGTAATTACATTTGTTGAGCCAATAATAAGGATCGGTGCACGAGGATTTATGGTGATTTGTAGTGCATTAATGTATGTTAATGTCTTGTGAGATGAAAAGATAATGAAAAGAGTGTTTTAGGTCTGAGTATCCTATCTAAAATTTTCCTTAATGATTGAAATAGAGAAATTTTTAAGACTAGCAGCTTAAAAATAAACAACTTGTATGATTAAATAAAGAGCTCAAATGATTATACTCATTATAGAAGTATTCAAAACACAATTCCGTGTTAGGTATACATTGCGTTAAAGGGTAGAAACTTAATTTTTTTCCAGGTTACTGCTTAAGGGCCGCTGCAACGGTGAGGTTGCCACTGCAGCAAGACCTCTATAGTAGGTCATCTGCCTATTGTAGCGGGCTACGCTACTCGCTTAGGTCACTGTAGTGGACTCTGGACTGCCATAATGGGATCGTTGCAGCGGGTGAGGGACCGCTACAATGGTCAGTAGGAAATAGCTAGCTCAGCCCTAGTTCAAAATTTCATTTTTTCTAAAACACGATTTGAGAGCAAGTTCTAACAAAAAATACGAAATTCATCAAAGGTACGGGCCTACAAATAAGGCCAGTGTTCCCAAAATTCCACCAACAACACCTTTTTTTAAACTTGCAGGACCCATTGGGTCATTTATTAGAAATAAAAAGGTGGGTTATTTACAAAGTCGGGTCAGAAGTGTTGAGCCCAAATCAAATCCAGCAACAATAATAAACTAAACAAAAGCAATTAGGAAAGCTGCTGAAATTTCTAGAACACCGTGGAAAACTCTCCATCCTCTTCGATCTTGAGATAACATCAATTCCAAGCTCGTTTAGCTGGAAATAGCTCTGATTCTATAAACCCAAGTTGAACTTGATACATTTAACCTCCAGCTCAAAGTTTATTTGACAATTTTAGAGCTTAAAGATACACAAGACAATGAAGCTTAGAACCTCAAGTAGACGATTCTACTTTATTAAGCTTATCATCTCATAGATCTGCATACTTTGCCTTTTTTTCGTTCATTTGCAGGGTATTCCACCAATAATACCAAAATATCAAAAACAGTCGAAATATCTAAAAATGTAAAAAGAGTAATCTCTAACAAGTGCCCATGTAGGGGCTAAACCAACTTAATCAAAAAATAGAGGATAAGGGGGCAAGGGATAAAACATGTCGGGTCCTAACTCTCCACTCCATCCTCTCTGAAGCTCAAAGCGTCGGAGCCGTTCTCATCCAGTCCACTCAGAAATGATAACTCTTGCACATCATTCGTCTTTACCTTAGGAGGCTTCTTGTACGGGGCGAAGAACTTTGTAATAATCTTCATACCTTCCCACATATAGACGAACTCTACGTGAGTCTAGTCCAAGAAAGCAAAGGCACATAGAGGTATGAGGGGCCTGTTGTAGTATTGGAGGATGTGAAATCTCGAAGAGGCTTGGGCATCCTCGTTAATATGTCTTTCACTGGGGGTGCCCGAAAGGCTATGTAGGTTGTGTGAGGCCAGTCCCAGCTTCCCCAATATCCTACGTCCAACTACTCTCTCCCACATAATTATCTTTCTTTTCTTTTTACTCATCTCTTGTGCGCCCTTCACCCTTAGCAGATCAAAGGATGCATCACACTCGACCATAGAATCCCTATCATCCATCGGTACACCCGCCCTCTGGCATAGCTCAGTAATCAAGGAAGGAAGGAATAAATCCTTTGGAGTATTAAAACAAGCCCTTCCACTCCTCTAGATCTGCTCCCTGACATTAATATTTATTCGGTCCAGAACACAGGCTATCAGTGACGTTTTTGAAAGGACAAATCCTTCAGGAAACCAAGTTCAACCACAGGAGTCTATCCCTCATGTTCTCCACCATTAGCAAATCAGCTAGCCACTGGCTATCACATTCTAGCTCCTTGGCCTTGTATCTATCATTTGATGGACTTGGAACCCCAGAGTGTCATTGTTGAACTCAGCCCCGATAGAGATATCGACGCCCCAAATGAATATGGTGAGAGTTGGAAGATCCCACTTTACCGTTGGAAGCATAGCATAAAACACCCTCACCTAATATTTATTACATTTGCATGTTGGCACCACCAATAGCCCCTAACCTATCTCCTGTAGCCGAGTATAGAACTCTGGCATCTCTTCTTCCCTACTCATAACAAACCCACGCTTATGTGTGAGCCCTCTAATCTGAAGGTCCAAGAACCACCTTACAGTTGGTATTGATGAACCTCTTATAGGGAAGAGTGTTGCCACCTACGACCATTATAACTATAATGCCTAAAATAAAAGAAAGAAGTTCATTAGACAACAACAATTTTATTAAAATAACTTAAGGGATTAAGCGTAAAAGCAAAGATTTGTAGAAATTGGGTCGGAAAACTTTCAATCTGTGAAGGAAAGCTCACTACCTATCGATCGTTGCAGCAGCACCCTGACCATTGTAGCAAAGCCTCCACAATGAGAGGGGCCTCACCATAGAATCTCCACTATAATGGGCTATGGCTCGCTGCAGCGGGGTCTTCTTCTCCAAATGGGAACCGAACCCAACAATGGTGTTTTTGAAATTTTCTCCACTTTTAACAATTTCTATACCAGATCAAGCATAATGTAGTAGTATACGACCTATATACGTTGTTTTTAGGGGGATTAACACCCGAACCAAATCTCAAATTTAAAAAACACTCCTTCATATACCCCATTTCATTTTTGAGTTCAAACCCTCATGAACTTCTTAAATCTTACGTCTAGCAGGGGTGTTCATGGTTTGGTTAAAAACTAAACCAAACCAAACCGACTAAAAAAAAAATCGACATTTGGTTTTGTTTTGAATTTTAAAAATTGACAATATTTGGTTTGGTTATGGTTCTACTAAGAAAAAACCAAAAAAATAACCAAACCGAACCGACAAATTATATATAAAAATTTTATAATTATTTGAATAGATAATATTAGTTTTTCATAAATAATTATAAATATTTTATACCTTTTAATCATTAATTTGGTTTTAGTCTACTTATTTCATATGCACTACAACACATTTAAATAATTTTCATGGTTTGATTTGAATATATAATATTAGTTTTTAATAAATGATACTTATCTAATTGTATATATGTGGTGTGGTGTGGTGTATTATCAATTTTTGATTTCTTTTCTAAGACATTCATCTACTCTTCAATGGCATGCCCCTTTGATTTTTTAAGGATTGAGAATTCTGTTTAAATATCTATATTGTTTCTATGGATGTTAGACATGTGAAGTAAAAGAACTTCTACAGTGATGCAACTTACACATGCTAAAACTTCAAAATAGTGTTGAAAAGTAATAAAAGATTCATATTCATTCATCTTGTGATAGTAGAGAGAAATAAATTGATTCCTAACGTTCATTTGAAATAGTTGTCTTATGTCCCATTGTTTTACTATTATCAATTTATCATTAGCTAATATAAACCAAGAAACCGAACCAAACAAAACTAAAACCGACAAGAACCAAACCGATGGTTTTTATTTTATTTGATTTGATTTGGTTTTAGAATTTTAAAAACATACTTAATTGATTTGGTTATGGTTTAAATTAAAAACTGATCTAAACCGAACCATGAACACCCCTAAAGTCTAGAATGCAATAGGAACATTGAAGACGTAATATAGACTAGCATGCTTCAAGATTTCATTCCAATATGGGCAAAAACAAAACAATGCCCCCAAAACCCCAATTCTTGGTCAGACCAAGCAATTATAAGCATGATTATGCAAATTAGAAGTTAAAATAATGAAATAAATGCGTAAATAGAGAGTTTTCCCTTAGAAATCAATGTAGGGAGAGAGTGGCGGAGAGAAGATTTGATTTTGAGAGGGATTATAAAAGTTGAAAAGTGGTAAATGAATTCCTAACTCTCCCTATTTTATTTACCTAAGGACCACTGTAGCGACTCGTGGTCTGCTGTAGCAGTGCTACAATAGCAAGCCCTTATCCGCTATAGCGGCCAGATATGAAATTGTTGCATCTCAATTTTTTGTATGGTGTCTTACGTTGTGCTAAATCCTTTCCCCCCAGATATCATAGGTTTTAATAAGAACCCAAGCAAGTAAATTATTTTTCCAAGTTATCATTGTACATAGAGAATTAATTGATTCAAATGTAATACCGGTTCTGCGCGAAAAATATTTTAGAAGGCCTTCATGGGAAGGCCGGTAACTATTGTTGGTTGATATATGAGAAAAATTAATCCTTGTAGTAATTTTCTTCAAAAAATATTTCAATCTTTTACTTATCATCACTAGTGTCTGTTCGGAGATGAACGATTGGTAAATTAGTATTTATTGTAATGACTCGTTCTGTCGTTATTGAAGTATCCGTGGTAGGAATATAAAAAATTTAAAATTTTACATCATTGTGAATTTAAGCTGGGGTAGCCTTTTATTTTTTTTAATGATCATGTTGGATAAAGTGCTAAAGAGATGGGCTCAGACTACTAGAGGCCCGCTGCAGCGGTCCCTTGGCTGCTACAGCGAGCCCGTTATAGCAGTGACTTGGTCGCTACAATAGTAACGAGGTAGCGGGTACGCAAATTAAAGCCCTATTTTATTCATCACTTGTTTTAAAAATAGGTATTTTCTCCTAAAAATTCCGCTAGGTCTATTCCTAAGCCAGAATGACTATAACACAGAGTCAAGGCTCTCAAGGAACACATTCCATGTCAGAATTACTAGATCAAGAATGGGAAATCAATGTTGAAGGCACTCCATAGTAGTATCTTGATGTCAAGGTAGGGTATGATATATGAGTAGTAAACTATGAATAGTAAATGTATGCATGATATAGAATTGACAGAAGAATCATGATTAGCCCTACGGACATGATGTTTGGATGGTAAAAGTATGAATTAAAATAAAAAGGATCTAAATGATTGATAATATATTAAATAAGGAGTACTTTGATGTGTAATATGTGATTGTATGTTGTTTATGATAAAGTGAAATATTAATGAAGTGATTGTGAGTGATGATAGGGAAATTGTGTAAGCCTGTGACCTATGAACCGTAGTTAATAACTTTAAAAGGGTGAAGTTGATGTTGTGCGAGCCTTAATTATGTATTTTTCCTACTGTAATATTGTTCCCTGTGTAGTTCATGAAAGAAGAAGCATGATCATGGTATAAAAGTCTTAAAAAAAAGTCTGACCAAGTAGGTATAAAATGTATATCAAAGGTTACGAGGATTGTAGGATAAGACCGAATAGTCTAATAAACAACTAATGAAATGATGTCTATGAATCTAGTGATGACTTGAATATAAGGGCTATTTTTCTATTAATTGAATCTCCTTAATGTGATAGCGATGGTTTGGTAAGTGAATAAGCTTATGAGTACTTAATTGGAGTTGAGACTTAGTGTAGTACTTATGTACTTCTAAATTGAATAACTTGTTGATTGTTCTTCAGACATACTTGTGGTTAATGATAGTGATATTGTTAATGCTTGAATAAATAAACTATTGTATGTTGAATCTAATTAAAGTACATTATGATTATAAAGTGTATCTCTGAATTGAGGACTTCCTAAGAGATAGTGGGAATAG
Organism: Capsicum rhomboideum; assembly: GCA_031232105.1. Taxonomy (NCBI): domain Eukaryota; kingdom Viridiplantae; phylum Streptophyta; class Magnoliopsida; order Solanales; family Solanaceae; genus Capsicum; species Capsicum rhomboideum. Next base: position 19,493,001 of record CP124710.1, read on the forward strand.
AGCCATGAGTTTATATTGATTGAGGGATCGGGTACCAAGCCGGTATGGATATGTATATTGATATGGCCACTATTGTGAGGGATAGAGTACCACACCAATACAAATATTGATATTGTTACTATTATGATGGATCGAGTACCGTGCTAGTACAATTTTATATATATATATATCATTTGGATCGGTACCACACCAGTACGGTGCATGGACCCTAGTGCGTCCCCTGCAGGTTATGACTATTGGCAAAAATAAGACCCCTTAGCATGTGTTTACAGATGTGACAATATTTATGAGAAGAGTGAGTACTATAAGTTGATGAGATATAGAGATTATATGTTTCGTGAGGTTGATATGGACATAGATCCATAGTGTGAGGTGACTGCTATAATTATAGAGTTCGCATGACTTGATATGTCTTGCTTTTTCGTGTATTTACGTTGATGGTATATGATGTGATTATTGTGATTGTGAATTGGTGATTGATTGTGATCTTGTGTGGTGGATTATATGATTGATTATGACTATTTTACTTGGCTGATAGAAGTAACTGTTGTTAATTAATGCAACTCGTTATTTATAGGGATACTTGTGTACTAGCTTTACCGATTTGGGAATTATTGTTGATGTTGTGGTTATTATATTTCCTATAGAGTTGAGGTAGTTTATTGGTTAATCGACCAGTTATTTGGGCTCACATCCTAGAAAGAAAGATGCAAATGTTCGGTTAATGATTAGTAGAACCTATTTTAATGGAATTAGAATGGCTAGAGTAATTGACTGGCTAACTGAATGAAGAAGGATAATTGGAAACTTCTAAAATATTGAAAGGTCGTTGTATGGATTGTGAACCTTGGTGTAGAACTATTATCTGAGATTGTCATGATTGTTCTTGTGATTTCTATATGATGTTGTGTGATGTAACCCTGATCGACAGATAAGGCTTATCAATATGTGTGGTGTACTAATACTACCCTTGTTACATCATTTTTGGGATGTAGGTGGGTTGCAGGTTGGCTTAGAGTTTCTTAGTGGGATGGTGATACACTTATCTTCAACTTCTGCATCATATTCAAACGAAAGTTGTGTCTCTTACTGTTTGTCATCATTGTAGAAGCTCTTATACATGTCTAGACTAGGTCTTGGGGTAATGTTGTAAGCTGTTAGTATGTATGTTTGTAAAGGTTTTCGATTTATAGTTATGTATTGATGTACACATTTGAAAAGGTTTTACTTGAATTTTCGCATATTAATTGGGTGGGTGGTAAGGGTTCTCCTATCTAACTAGAATAGAGTAGGTGCCCGCACGATCCCGTAACTTGGGTTGTGACAAATAAAATATAATAATAAATACTAATTGATAACCTAGCAAAACTAGTAAGCGATTTTCTAGTAAATTATTTGACTATTTAAAAGGCTATTAATATATTTAAACCAAAAACAAGCAAGAGTTAAGTTCCATAACGTTTACCAAATGAAGTGCTTACTAGAGAACTTTGCTGAATACTTATACTTGCAGTTATAAGAAGGTAGTCTATGCTGAAATCTATCGAAGTTAGGTACCTTAGCTAAAGAAGTCCATATTTTTCTACCTTTTTAGAGCAAGCAAATATAACAGCTGCCTAGCACCTTCCTTAGAGAAACAATAATAGCCAAAATATAACCAGAAGAAATTGTAGCTAAAAATATTACAAGGAGCAGGGTGTTGGGATCTTCTCAGCCTGCAAAATATTAGCAGAAGCATGACCTTGAATCAATTTGAAGTGACTTTCTAGCTATCTTGTCATTTGTTCGAAATTCAGCCCATCCTCTTTTCATGTGTCAAGACTCAAATCACGAAATTGTATGGGCACCTACCCAACTCTACCCTAGATAGAAGAATATTTACCATCCAACCATTAATTAACTGTGGAATACATTTTTAAAGCCTTAAGCATTGAAAAATAATACAAACTCCAATTTAGACCAAAACGTTTTACAATAGCAAAAGCTTAATTCAACTAACAACTTCCCAGAACCTAGTCTAAACACATACAAGAGCTCTAAATACAAGAATAGTAAATCAAGACACAATCTTCATGTAAGAGTAGAATATCAAGAGTTGTTGAGGAACGATCTCCGCTGCACTATAGAAACTTCAACTGATATGTAACCATATCTATACCCCCAAAAAGAGGTATAGTAAGTGTAGTATCAGTACAAAACACATGTACCGGTAAGTATCATCACTTGATCAGGGTTAGAAACATATAACAACGTATAGCAATCAAGAAGAGTTCATGATACCATTCACTTAACGAACTTCAACACACCTGCCTTACCTTTTTCTTTTAATTAAACATTATTAACTTATCCACAAAGCGTGACTAAATGATACAATACCATGGAACCATCAAACCCATGTCTCTTACGCACTCATCTTAATTAAATCCATTCTACACTTCTCTCTTAGTAAACCTCTTTCATGACAACCCTCACTTCTTATCCAATTACCACTACCCACCAGTAATACAAATATCAGGATAATTAATTAAAGCAGCAACTGATTAGCAAGAAAGGATACGATTATACCCTCATATATATATAGACACGCATACCTTGTATTCACCTCCACCTGTAATACATTTTCACAAATACATCAACTTACAAACCACAGGTTATCCTCTTCTTATCAATCCTTTTCACGTTACTCGTAATAATTTACTTACACATAGTCAGTCCAATCATCAACTAATCACATATACGATGATATACAACAATGCAATGACAGAATACAATAACAATAATATATGCCTAGAAATAGTGTACACACATGGGAAATTAGGGATCCTTAATCATGACCTACAAGGGATGAGCTCAGTCCATGTATCGTATCGACGTGGTACCCGTTACCGACAGCAAGGCTATCAATATTTATATCGGCGTGGCACCTGATCCCTATATCATCAAAATAGGTGAAAACCTCAACAATGTTTAAGCATGATAATATGAACAATCAAGTTCATATTCCATTCAACAACACTTATAACATTCAAGTTTATCATTCAACTTAACCTTAACATCAACTCAACCAACAATCACCAGCATGCCCGAAGGCTAATCACATTCATCTAACTCGAATACAAGCATAGAGTCAAATCAATTCTACAACTACTCTCAAATCGACCACTTCGTACCTAACCTCCAGGAATTCCTCCCAATCAACTCAACCGCCCTTATCATAAAGTAACATACCAAGGTTTGTTTTGCCACGACAATAATTTGTCCCTTCTAATTACTCCTCACTTACTACCATCTACCATTATCCCAATTTTTGTGTTCTTCGTAAGGAAAACTCCATAACACCAATCTTCTAAACCTTTGCTCTGCTAATATCAACCCTCGCCCAAGAAACTCAAATCCAAGCTTAGTTCTACCTGTAACTTCTCCCGTCTTCCACATTTAACCTCACTAACTAGCACCCTCGAACCTACCGACTCCTCTTCCACAATCACCATAACTCAACCTATCCCGAACTACTATCATCTTGGAATATACAAGTCACTACTATATCTACAGACTAATTTCACTTCTTTTAATACTCCTTCAAACAAAACCTCATACCAACCCATCATTTACCCGACTTGCCTCTAGTTCAAGTAAGCATAGCAATTTCTTAACATAATAAGGGTTAGCACATACCATAAATCAACATGCAGCATGTAATACATCAAATCCCGTTACTCTAAGTTCATTTTGTTATTCATTCCATCCAAACTCCGTGTTCGTAGACCTAAACCTGAAGTCCCCCGTCAAAACTATAGTTATTACACATAACTAACTCAAATCTACTACAATTAAACCATAACCTACCTCATTGACAAGTTCACTGCTATGGAGAGTGAATATTCTCTCCTTCAGGACTTTTGCTATCCATTCCATCGAGGTTTTTCTTTAGAAATTATATGGACAATACCCTTCCGAAACTTGGTCTTTGCATCCTTGTCGTTCTAAGCCTAGGGCTCATCTGGGATATTTTTGAGGTAGGTCGGCGATATAAGAGACCATAGCTAAAGGAAAAGAGTTCTAAAACCTCAGGGATTGATTTACTGACTTCTATTGTGGCAAGCGAAAGGTCGCTGCAGCGGACGCCGGTAGGTTCGGCCTAATTGAAAATTTCGGTCCATTTAACTTTTGAGCCATAGATTTTCTACCACAAAAATTAATTCTAACCAAGTGCAAAGTACATTTTTTATCAAATATTGAAATGATTTTTACCATAATGATGGAATGGATCGTTACATTATGATAATCCTTGATCCGATATGCATTATTTTCACTCCCAAATCTTTTTCTTTTTCATTAACCAACCTCATTTCTTCATGTCAATTATATATATCCTTTTGGTAAATCTCATTGGGATAATCTAACAAACATATTCATCAAGAAAACATGATGGTTAGGTTTTTAGAAAAAATAATTAGTACATAAAGGAATAAAAATTTTAGATAACGAGAAAATAGAATATATAAAATAATTGAACCTTACCATAGAAGCTTCTTCAATCAACTTATCTTATACAAAATTTGATGATGAAATAGGAAAATATGAAGAGGGACATATAGATGGGGTATATATCCATCTATATTGAATTGCGGACGTGTATGTCTTTTTTAACACAATTTCATAATACGGATTGTCACTATTGATGTACACTAAACTGTATCGATTGCTCTTGTTTGGACCATCTTCTTTATTTTTAGTATTAACTTCTTCATCCAACTGATCTGAAACAAATTTGATATAAGTATAACTACTATGACATGCTTCCTACAAAAATATTGTGTAATATTTAAGAACGTAAGTTTTAAAATTCTTATGGTTATAATTATGATATATTTAAAAATATTATGATATATTTATAATCACTAATTTCAATAGTGATCTTCATTTCATTTTTAAACTATATGTGTCTATTCAAATTTTATCACATAAAATGAAACATGGAAGTTACTAGTTGTTTTTAAGCAAATTAAGGAGCTTACTTATAAGTTATACTCGTGTTGATATATGAGTCTCTAACTATATTAAAGATCAAGTTGTTAATTAGTTTACCAAATATAGCAAGTTTTTGTTTTTTGAAAGTTTAACAATGTCTTGCTACTAACTTATAATGTAACAAAATGACGAATTTCATACTGTTAATAGCTAAGAAACCATATAAGTTGCTTTTGTACCTTGTGAAACTACAGTCCTTTAAGACACTTCTTCCTCGATTAGATTATCTTCAAGGTTAACTGGGATATCATCCTCTACTTTCCCTTCTTGTCTCTTTTTTTTTTTCTGTCTTGTACTAAGGGTCCATGCCTCAAATATTTAGTAAAGTGCTTAAATACATCTGAAATATCTGTAGAATTATCTGACTCAATCTTTGTTGTTCAATATTAATTTTTTGTTGAACTCAAATCAAATATTAAAATGAGAATGAGCATTGTATCCGAATATCAAAATGTGTCCGCAATGTATTGAGTAATAGTCACTGAAATCCTTCCATCCTTGGGCTAGCCAAATCTAGCCTTTAGAATGTTTCACTTCAACTTCCCATACTTCTCCACTAATCATGCTGAAAAGAATAAGAATAGCCTTGACATACCGTACTTTGGAACTTTTTCTCTTATGTCATGTCGCCAAAGCCCGTCAATGAAAGATCTTATCTATAACATGACATCATATATGCCAGTATAAGCAGCTAACCAAGAAGAAGAATGATGTCGGCAACACAATAATAACTAATGAGTGGCAAGTTCAACAAATATGATAAATAAACTATGTATAGCCGCACCCTTCTATTCCCCGTTTTAAAAAATTATCTTATGACCTTTCTATGAGGTCAAGCTTACTAACTTTGTCCTTACTTCAAATATACAATCTTTACGTTGTCAAAATAGTTATATAAACTTGAAATCTCGACTTTCAAATACCGTCTCGCAAGTTCTTTCATAGAATTTATTAACTAGAATGTTAATAACTTCTCATAAATAGTAGTATGGGGTAAAAAATATAGCTACAATCTGAACTTGTGATAGCCGCATGATTCGGCTCTATACTATTGTATGAAATAAAAACATATATGATTGTGCTACTGATTTGTTGGATTATAAGCTTGAGAGAACAAAAGTGGGATCTCACATATAAGATGTCTTTATATATAAATCAACGGCAGTAGACTGTTTCTTAATATGAAAAGTAATGAGTAATACTTGATACATCCCAAATCGGCATCAACGCTTTAAGGAACATAATTCGAAGTCACCACATGAAGATCCAAACCATGAACCTCATAAGGGCACAAGAACATGCTTGGAGAGCCCTTTTGAAGCCTACACTAGAGCAATACCATGTGTGGTTGATAGCTTGGAGCATGGAACGACTTTGGAAGAAGCCAAAAGGTTACTGCCTTGGCTTGATGGCTCATGGGACGGACCACCAAGGCCTTGATGGCTCACTTGGCGGCCCGTCAAGAGAAGACAATCCACACATGTTTCTGTCAAAGCCTTGACGGCCCTTGGGATGGACCACCAAACCAGTGACGGCTCCAATGGTGGGTCGTCACCCCAAGACAGTCCACTTAAGTTGGTTCTTTTCTTAAGTTGTTCCATGGGTCACTTGTGGGATGAATGTAATAACTTAGCCCTAGACTATAAATAGATTAGCTTAGGTCTTTATTTCCTTAGTTAGCTTTTGATATTGATTGAGAATGAAAACTCTTGAGAGAGAGTTTGAGAGCTTGGAATGGCTCTTGTTGAACTTTGTTTAGAAACAGTGGTTATAAGGGCGTTTTGATTCCCTTGCGGTCAACGTAAGAGATTAGGTGTTTGTTGATAATCAAATTAGGGGGTTTTGAGTTTAATATACTCTTTAGTTCCTTTTTCTTCTATCTTCTTTGTGTCAATCTATCTATCCTCTTTATCTATCCTTCATTTTTTTTGTTTTCATAGTCAAATCCTTATTTTTGTATTTGGGATTGTATCATTTGGTATCAATGCTGAGCTTAGAATCGTCCCCACGATTCTAGTCTTAGGTTTGTTATCTTTAAAATCACAAAAAAAAAGGTGTCAAAAAATGTTTTGGGTGTTTTTGAAATTTGAGCTTTTGATTTTTGAGTCTTCTTGAGTTTCTAGTGGTAGAATCCTATTCTCTAGTACTATTTGACTCTTTATCTAAAGTTTGAGCTTATTTCAACAAGATTAGAGTGTTCCACCATTCTTGAAGTTTGAGTTTGAAGAAATTTGAGGTGGGTTCTCAAATTTGAAATTTGTGGTTGAGTTTTTGAGCTTAAAATTGCTTGGGTTGTGTTCGGGAGCTTGAAGTAAGCTTGGGTTTCTAATTTTGTCAAATTCTGAGTTTGTTTGCTTAAGGGTCAAATTTGAATGTTCTTGTGTTCTTCATATTCTGCATATCTTATTGAAGAAGAACATTCAAAAAGGGTGTGTTTGATCCAAAAGGAGTGAAAAAAGGGGTTGTACTTGTTTATGCCAAGGAATATTCCAATATTCCAAAAGAAGAAAGGATAAGGCTAGTACAAGAGGGAATATTCCAAAAGAGAAGAGACAAGAATAGAGTACAAAAGGGGGGACCATAAGGAATTCAAGGCTGCCAAGAGCTTGAAGGATCCATTGAAGAACACCAAGTCCTTGATTAACAATCAAAGTACTCTGCCAAAACCTTAAGAGAAGGATTGTGTGTTGTTCTTAGATTGAAGGGAAGCTTGGCGATCCTCCACCCCATTGACAACCCTTCATACCCTCTGTCGCACAAGAACACACCTTGAACGAACTTTCTGATTAGTTGTGGTAGATCCCTTGACAAATTCCCAAGCCATTGACGATCCACCAAACCAACCGTTGACCAAGAGAACCCAAGGACCATTCATCCTAAGCAGCGACGACCCGGCCGATGGACCACCAAGGGGTTGACGGTCCACCACCATGGTCGTCACCCAAGGCATTTGGAACCCCTTCACTGGTTAAGTGGTGACGGGAAGGATGACTGACCGCCACCAAGGTCGTCAAGTTGGACCCAAAATTCAGTAAGCTCATTTTAGACTTCAATTTTCTTATCTTGATTCTTAATCCTCTTTTTTTTTAATTCTAAACACTAATTAACAACTAGTAATCTCTCTACTTGGTTGTGATTAGTTTTTGAGTCCGTTTTTCTTCTTCGTCCTATTTCTTTTGAGCTTTTCTAGTTTTTATTTCGTTGTAACTTCTTGGTTCAAATCGGTAAATATTTTATTTGAGTCTTTCAAAACAAGAATTCATTCTGACTAAGAGTAGAAATCGACACCTTGTGTACTGCCAGAGTATAAGCAATCTTCAACCTTAACCAATCCAATTGTGAGGCATACAAAGGTGAGAATCTTACGAGTGTTGGTGAGGAGCTTTTACTACTAACCTTGTTTGCTCATTGTGTAGGTGCTCTAACGAAGTATGTCATCGGTAGCCTCGGATACATGTGAATACGACATAGGAGACTATGATTATAGTAATGAAGACTATGGAAATTATGGAGATGGTGATTATGGTGATTATGGAGGCTATGAATATATTCATGATCAAGAGCCACGTGGGAATGAGAGCTATTATACTGGAGAAGAATATGAGGCGAATGGTGAGTCTAGTTCTTATAGTGAACATGGAGAGAAAAAAGAGACTTGTGAGGACTCTTATGATGATCATGAAGCATGTGAGAAGTCTTCTACTTCCCACTCTGATCATGAATGAGATGTGAGGTATAGCTTATTCTTCTATTCACCTTATAAGAGTTATGGTGGGAATGTACATGAGGATTGCGAAGATTCGTACTCCTTGTCTTATGGTACTTCTTATCGTAGTCAAATCAGTGTGAGTGGTTATACTACTTATAATAAAAGTCATCCAATGAGAAGAAGAGAGTGTGCATATCCAATGTCAAGGGATACTACATCTTACCCTTTTTGTTCTAGTGCTCAAATATTGAGAAGTAGGAACCACGGTGGATGTGAAGGGTATAGTATGAGTCGTAATCCCTCTAGAGCATTTCTTTCTATCTTCAAAGGGGAACGTGATCCCGAGGTTTATCTTGATTGGGAATGGATATGTGAAAGGTTTTTCAAGGACAATGATATGAGCGAAGTCGAACAAGCCACATATACCATTAAGCCTGTATCCGGGCTATATCCATATCTCTGTTAAGAGCAGTAATGGTACAGTCTCTGATCAATGATGGATCCAATCGATCCACATACCGATGAATTCTATTGGCCATAGTGGCTACCATATGGGGAGCATATCTGGCCAAAGAATTAAATTGAAGACTGTACTCCCGGATGCTCATATTTCCTTGACGAAGATTTAGAAACTGGTCTGCGCGTGCCTCCCGAATCTCATATGGAAGGTAGTGATCCAGGAATGCCACTTTAAATTCTTCCCAACTAGCTGGGGGTGCACCGATACCCCTGGATCATTTCCAATCTTCATACCATAATATCGCCTTTCCTTTCAATCTATACGCCGTAAGTTCAACTGTTTCTACACCAAATATATGCATGACATCCAAAGCCCTTTTGATTTGATCGATAAAATCTTGCGGGTCCTCATTAAGATCCGATCCAGTGAATATAGGAGGGTCTAATTTTAGGAAATCCTATGTACTTCGACTAGCTGCCCTAGTCTCACTGTCATTACTTGTTATTGGACCAGCTTGTCCTTGATTCTGTGTCGTAACTATCTGAATTAACATGTATACTGCATTTCTTAAATCCTGGTCAGTGACATTAACAGGTGGCTCAACAGGTTCGTCTCTCCTTCTTGGCTCCCCTGAAGCTGGAAAAGTAGAAGAAGCCCACGATGCAAACTCACTTTCAGCTTCATCTTGCTCAACCCGTTCAGGTGGTAAGTTACTAGTTCCTTCTCTGCCAATCCTGTCTAGCTTCTTAGTTTTACCCTTGCCTCTTCTTGTAATCGGCATTATTACTATAACGAAAGAGAACAAAGTCAATGGTCAGGTACAATTCTATAACCTTGGCTCTAGTGTACGATCTAAAAATAAAGAAATGAAACAACTCCTAAATGACCCATAGCCTCCTGCTCATAAATGTGGTGTACAACGCATCCATGAACAAGACTCTACTCGGACACGGCTTTGTAGACACCCTTAGAAAGACCTGCTTTGATACCACTTTTGTCACACCCCGTATCCCAACGAGGCGAACTGGCACCCGAAGCTGATATGGCTCTAGAGAACCAATCTTTTCTTGTGAACCTTCGTATGCATATCCTCGTATGAATCTTATGATACCTCATGCAACTATGCGGAAAACATGAATATGGAAACATAAGCTATATAAATATATCTAGGAAACTTGGTCGTTAGGGCCATCAAGTCAAACAGAACACACATCTCTTACATTCACCTTCCCATATATGTCTACAAAGCCTCTAAATGATACATGAACACAACAAACCTATAGTCGGGATAAGTCCTCGCTTTATACAATAATTATAATACCAAAATAATGTATACAGGTGACTCGAAAAGCCCCGAACCAACTGGAGCTCACCAATGATCCGCGGATGACTCGTAGCCTATTGTGGAGGTCTACTAACACCTGTGCCTGAAGCAAGTAAAGTAAATCCCCCAAAGGGGTCAGTACGAAGAATGTACTGAGTATGCAAGGCTATAAGAAACTTCATGAAACTTAAAAACCTCAATGAACTTGATTTCAAGAGAATAGTCAATGTGGATGAATCATCGTTCAGTATGTGTGGAAATATGATCCTTACGTTCATTATTCCATTTTCCTTTATGTCCGTTACCATTAGTAGTTAGAGTAACCATCAATATGCAATGCAACCGTTAATATGCAACCGTCAATATGCAACCGTCAATATGCAACCATCAATATGCAACCGTCAATATAGAGAGAGAGAGAGCAGGTTCGGCCCTTAGGGCTACCCCCTGTTAGGTTCGGCCCTTAGGGCTACCCCCTGTCAGGTTCGGCATCAAGTTAGGCTTTTGCCCCACTGAGCTTCCCCCCTGCCATAACTCGAAAAAAAGTGAAGCAGGTTCGGCATCAAGTTTGGATTTTGCTTCACTGAGCTTTCCCCCTGATCCAACAATATCGGGATCGGCTTGAGTTAGGCTTCCCCCCCCCCCCCCCCACAAAGCTATCACCCGTACTCAATAAGTATAAGGAAAATATAAAGTAACCATAAGGAAAAATATAAAGTAACCATAAGAAAAATATAAGGTAACCATGAGGAAAATATAAAGTAACCATGGGGAAATTCCTTCTTTCATTACTTCTCTCTTTTACTTTAATGGGATTGATACATGGGAGATCATACACTTATGGGAAACACATAACCGCATTACTTCAGTCTTTTACGTTCATGAGATTGATACTTTGAAGTTGTAACATTATTGGAAGCTTTGGAACATAACATTATTGGAACTTGGAATCATGTCCATAATTATGTGAGAAATGAATAACAATAGATCAAGACTAAGACATAGATGATAATATGAATTGAGATGCCTTAGGACATTTCGGAATTGAGTAAGTACCATGACAACATCAACAATATGTGTTGCAGGAGGATACGAAAAGATTAACCTTACATACTTTGTCGTCTTACTACGATTACACAAGCCTATATGGGGATACAATAGTCCAGATTCCTCTTTATGTTTGACTCTACAACACAAGCATACATCGGAGCTTACATTAGCAACTAGTTACTATACCAACGTATAAAACGACAATGAGCTATATGACTGCCGTATAACGGCATATCGTCCTTTACAATACAATCCGCTTCATTACCATGAAAACAACATCATCACATTTCACACATTGACCAAGACATCATAAATCAATAACATTTTACACCAAGTTTACCCTTTACACTTCCTCATTAACACTACGTTACCTTTTCTCCATCAAGTCACTCGATAGCTTTCACAATAACACTTTTAACATCAATCCATATTTTATACCATTCAAAATACCTCCGGTATACTCCTTTATAGTCATTTAAAAGGTACCATAAGTTGATAATTGCATCCATGAAGGGTATAGGGGTTTCGGGGGGCCAAAGGGATGCAAAAACAAGCAATTCGGAGTTCTGGGCCGACCTGCTAAGCCACCTACGCCCGTAGGTGTCTGAAATGCATCTGCAGGTGACCTTTGGCAGTAGCCAGAGTCACCTGCGTTGGCACCTGCGTCGGCAGGTGCTTCGTCTGAGAGGGCGGGTGCCCGTTTCAGCCAAAAGGGGTCTCTTTTGGGTCTTTTTATGCAATGAATGGTCCATGATAATAAATAAACTTCTTTTAACATATTTTTGATCATCTCATATGCCAACCATCATCCATGGTCTCACAACACACATAAACATCACCAAAACCTCACTTTCTTTTCAATCCGCCACCAAATCCATAACCAAATTTACAACAAAAATTCCAAACATTATACACAAGAATAAAACAAGGAAAGAATATAATCACATCTCACATCTCAATATTGAATCCATCAAGTTCACTTCCTTCAAGATCACAAGTCTATGTTCAAGTTTACAAGGCAAAACCATCCTCCGATTTAGCAAACACAAATTGTTTTACACATAGTGAACTTCTCACACTTCACCAACATAAACAACATGATATAAACCATCTTCCATGCATAAAATATATTAAACCATTATAATATACACTTACCAAGTCTTGGAAGATGATGATCTTGATCCAAAAGATGAAGGTCTAGGGTTTGTGTAAGATAAGGGAATATTGGAGATAATTCTAGAATTGGCATGGGTGTCACAATGGAATAAAAATATGATTTGTGCCCTTTTATAGTCCCTTTTAGTCTCCCTTATCCAATCTTGGCATTACATGAAATGGTTGATTAGTCAAATGGAAGAATGGGTCATCTTTGCCCCATTGGGTCAAGTCTTCCATGTGATTTTGGGCCTCATTTAAGCCCAATGTCTCATGACTCATTTAATGCCCAACAAATTAATGGATAATTCATCAAGTCTCTCATGTTTTACTAATTTCATTAATGTAAACGTAGTCGTATAGGTTCGACAACATACGGGGGGTTACACCTCCTACGAAGGTCTAATCCCCTGTACTAGGCCCAATATCCATTATCTTATCAATAACATTACACAATACATACTTTTGGTTCTCGACACTTAAGTAACCATTGTTCAATGTCGTCAAATAGGGTTTGGTAGGTACGGGATGTTACAGGTGCTATGGAAACTATATCACTCCCTCTATAGTCGACTATTTGAGGATACCTCGAATGTCAAAGCAATGTCCATATTTCTTGAAAGGCCATAGAGTTACGGATAGTGTGAAGGTTTCCTTCACTTGAAATGGGTACTATGAGGAGGTTTGATGTGATGTATTTCCTTTGGACTTTGGACATTTATGTTTGGGTGCCAATTGGTTTAACCGGCATGGAATTCCAAATGAGGAAAATTGGTCCAAGATCGTTGTAGACCATTAGGGAAATCACCTCTATCCACCCATTCTTTCCAAACCTCAAGAAAATGTGACCACTTACTCCAAGTCCCTTAAAAATGAGAGACAAAATATAGAGAGGGGCAAGGGAGTGAAAAGTGGTAACCCAAGAGTGGAAAAAAGAGAGATTGTGAGGAGTGACGAGAGGGGGTTACCACAAATCCAATCTAACTTTGTTTGTCCTTCTCTTAATAAGGACACTTGTGCAGGTACTAATATTACAAATGGAGGAGGAATACAAGCTTCCAACATAGGGTCTAATCAAAAAGATTGGGAGATTAATTTGGACCTATGTATCAAACCAAACGAAGGGTATTCCTACACATTGAAAAGAACCTTACAGGTAAAGAAGAATCTTCTCATGAGCTTCAAGGTATCATAGCTAACTCTTGCACTTTAGTAAATGTGAGTGACCATTGTGTGGATACTATCCAATTGAGTGTGAGTGATAGCTTACCTACATGTGAGCCTAATGATTCTTTACCTTATGATGATAATGTACATGTTGAGAGTGTGGATACACTAGTTGATCCTATTGATGACCGAATTAACTCTTCTTGTAAGATCGATTTGAGTCCACCTAGTGTTAAAACCTTGGTGTTGAGTGATAGTACATTATCTTGTGAAAATGGTGTTGATCAACATGTGTGTGAATTGAGTCCACTACTTGAGGATGTTTTTGATGTAACTAATGAACTTTAAGTTAGTAATGATGTTGATAATGTTGATCATTTGAATAGGAGTGACCCCTTGAGCATGCCTTTAAATGAAAATTCTATTACTTGCTTGGCTCATAGGGATGGTCATGTTTTAGAAACTTCTTCAATATTTGACAATTGTCATTTTGAGAGTGAATTTACATTTCCTAATTCTCCTTCTTGGATTGATCCTTCTCTCTTTAAGTACAATTTCTTGTTTGAAGATGATGAAATCACTTCTATTACGTTACCTAGTAGTGTGGATCATGTTAATGATTTAGCTCTTCTTAAGGGTTATACTCTATATAACAACCCACTATGGTGTGACAATAATCCTCCTAAAGATGGAAACCTCTTCTTGGAAAATAAGAGTACCCTTATGGGGAAGGATTGTAAAGAAATGGGAAGTGATCTTTATTTTCCAATTGTTTATTCTTCTTTGTGTGTTCCAATTCTTGAGCATACTCTTGATAATGTTCTTAAGCATAGTAATGAGCATGCCCTTGAGGACACTTTAGATGAAATCAATTTGTGTGACACCTTTCTTTACTCTCTATTTGCTCATGATATTGCCTATTCTTGTGCGGAGAGTATATCTCTGTGTTGGTGGCACCCTTGGGAAAAAAGAGTGTTGTTTAGACCCATGTCTATGGCCACTCTATCCGTTTGACCTCGGTGACCACTTGGAACGTGGTGATTGTAGAACACCCCACTTGATGCTTGGTCAAGATGACAAGCAAGATTTGGATGGAATTGTTGGTACTCTTCCCTATGACGGAGAGTTTCTCTTGAGGATTTACAATCCACTTGATAGACCCAAGTTGTGCATGAGAGGTAATTCTAACCAAGATGAGAGTTCCTTAAAAAAGAGGAGTAATGTAATGATTCGAAAGAGTTCACCATTGTGTGTTTTCATTCTTGACCAAGGTTATGTGACTTATAGGTCAAAGAGTGAGCCTTCTCTTGAAAACACTTTAGTTAAATTCCATTTAGGTGATACCTTTCTTTGTTTCTTGCTTGAAATTAATGACCCCTTTCTCAAATGTGGTATCAATCTTAAGGACCCTAGGGCAAATGTGTCATTGCCCCTTTTGGGTGTTACTTACATACTTGAATCCTTATTTGACACATGTGTGCTTAAGTTGCGTGGAACACAACTTATGGTTGCTAAGTTGATTACTCGCTTGTGGAAGAGCTATGGTTGTTAAGAACTTTTTGTCACCATTATGGGGTTTGACAATTTGAAGTGTCAATTAGGACTCTTGGAAGTTGTTTGAAGAAGAGAGGTTCTATTTACTTGAAATATCTCTCTCTCTCTTTGTGTGTTCCTACTCATGAGCATACCTTGGATGAGATTAGTGTCCTTAGCACCTTTCTTTACTACCTTTTTGCATATGATGTTGTTCATAACCATGTTGAATCTACATCTTATATGGGCATGGATTTTTTAGAAGGGAAAAGTATTGTGTACTTAAATGATTTGAATCCATCCTTGAGAGCATTAATTGCTAAATCTCTTGATCCATGTGGCATTCTTGTAGATGGTAATACCATGGATGAGATTTCTATGCTTGATTCCTTTCTATACTACCTCTTTGCTTATAATGATGTCCATGCTAGTTGTGGAATTATTTATTTAGAGGTAATATTTCCTTTGGTTGGTCCACTTGTTTGAGTAATGATGCATTATGGGTCTTTCACTTTTTGGACCCCAAGAAACTCTTGTGGACTTTTGAATCATTGATGGCACCACCTTGGGGGTGGTCTCTTGAAGAGATAATGAAACAATTGTGTCTTATGGCTCCCAAAATGAATTTGGCCTTACCTTTGGGGCTTGTTGATGCCATTATGACCTTTGTGGTTTCCTTATGTCTTCTTGGTTTCTCTTATAGCTGGCTCCCTTGTAGCCTTTTCCATGAGTTCTTCATGTTAAACACAAAGAACCCTTGGCTATATGTCAAGTGTGTACAACCTTGGCATGATGATAAGATATATTTTTGCTAACACTAACCCTCATGCCATGAGGATATTGTGGTTGCTTGTTTTTCCTATGGTTTTGCAAGGTTTGGATTCAAGGATGAATCCTTTTCAAGAAGGGGAGGATGATACATCCCGAATCAGCGTCAACGCTTTGAGGAACATAATTCGAAGTCACCACATGAAGATCCAAACCATGAACCTCATAAGGGCACAAGAGCATGCTTGGAGATCCCTTTTAAAGCCTACACTAGAGCAATAACATGTGTGGTTGATAGCTTGGTGCTTGGAACGCCTTTGGAAGAAGCCAAAAGGCTACTGCTTTGGCTTGACAGCTCATGGGACGGACCATCAAGGCCTTGACGGCTTAGTTGGTGGCCTATCAAGAGAAGACAATCCACACAAGTTTCTGCCGAAGCCTTGACGTCCCTTGGGACTGACCACCAAGACAGTAACGGCTCCAATGACGGATTGTCACCCCAAGACAATCCACTTAAGTTGGTTCTTTTCTTAAGTTGGTCCATAGGTCACTTGTGGGCCCAATGTAATAACTTAGCCCTAGACTATAAATAGATTAGCTTAGGTCTTTATTTCCTTAGTTAGCTTTTGATATTGATTGAGAATGAAAACTCATGAGAGAGTGTTTGAGAGCTTGGAATGGCTCTTGTTGAACTTTGTTTAGACACGGTGGTTGTAAGGGCGTTTCAATTTCCTTGCGGTCAACGTAAGAGATTAGGTGCTTGTTGATAATCGAATTAGGGGGTTTTGAGTTTAATATACTCTTTAGTTCCTTTTTCTTCTATCTTCTTTGTGTCAATTTATCTATCCTTTGTTTCTTTGTTTTCATAGTCAAATCCTTATTTCCGTATTTGGGATTGTATCAATTCTTTTACATGGTTTGAGCAAATAAAAACCACACATATTTGTGGCAGTAAGTCCTCGTATCCATTATATATATATTACAATTCCTTAGTATAAAGAGCTAATAGATGATAATGTACTAATGAATGTTATTGCTACACCTAATTTTGGCCCTCCACAATTTAATTAATTTTTGAAGCCTTTTCAATTTCAAACAATTTGAAATAATAGTTTTACAAAATTAAAAATACTTTCAAAATATTTTCAAGGCTATTTTTCCATTTTTCAGTAAATAAATATTTTTATGTATTCCTTAATATATATATATATACTTATATATTTTTCATTTTTAAATAAACATTTGGAAAAATTGATGTTTGATCCCGAAAAGAAGGAAACAATCTTCAGAAAGTGGGTTTTTATGATCCGCTAAAGAATCAAACTTATTTAAACGTTCCTACTAAATCTTTTTGCCAAAAAATAGTGTTTGAATTAAATATAAATTTTATTTCCTAGAAAATCAATTAGATTACTTAATTAGTCTTTTTATAATTGGACTTTTGTGTAAAAGTGATTATTTTACATTGTCAAATTGCGAAGCTTAATAATTAATTAGATACATAATTTATTCAATCCCAAATTTTGTCAAATTAAAATTTTCAAGCCGAAGGACCAGGTCCTTGAGCTTTTTAATTATTTCAAACCAAATGGATTATTGGGAATATGTTTTCATTTCCTCTCACTCTTTTCAAAATCAAGGCCCTCACCCATCTCTTCTCTCTCAAACTACTCCTTTTTGAAATACAAACCATTATTTTTTACTATAAATATATGGTGTTGGAGTAATTGGTAAAGTTGTTGTCATGTGATCAGGAAGTCACGGGTTCAAGTCTTGGAAACAGCATCTGGCAGAAATACAAGGTAAGACTGTGTACAATAGATCCTTGTGGTCGGGTCCTTCCCCAAATCTTGAGCAAAGCGGGAGCTGTAGTGCACCGGACTGCCCTTTTTTAAAATATGTGGTGTTGGTTGCCATTTTCCCTAGGAGGTTTTCCTGAGGATTTTTAGAGTTTTGAAGAGTCTATTTCTCTAAGTCTTAAGAACCAGGGCATTAGTAAAAAGTTTTTTTTTTCAATTCCTCTATTTCGGCTAAGTCAAGTCGGAGTCAAATAATTGAAATCATCTCAACTCATCGTCCTAGTTTCGCTGCCCGAAAAAAGATAATATTCTTCTTCTCATTGGGTTTCTAACTTTATGTTTAAGCTTAACTAGTTTGAATTTCTATATGGTAGTAATTTCTTTCCTTAATCGCGGATTCGGCTCCTGTCCAGTGAGCACTCCATTCAGTTCCTCCGGCGGCCCTCTTGATTTTTGACACGTGGCTTCTACTAAATCTGATGGACAAAGTTGTATTTTGATAGTAGTTAATCTTTTAGCTCACCCAACAAGTTGGTCTCTGTTCACCCACAGAATCCATAAATTCTGACAATAAAAACTCCTTGCAAGGCATGAGAACAATTTATTTGTAAAAAGATGAAATTTAAATCTCCAACAACTAATAGATTAATTGAAATGGTGATGACAAATAAAACAGTTTCTGAAGAGATTGTCTGCAATTATACAGTGTGAGTGGTCTCAACATCAAAAAACTCAGAGATGGAATTCATAAAATATCTTTTAATAATATATTGCACAGCGAAGGTGAAATATAAGATTTTGGCATCATCTGCCATGGCTAAATCCACCCCTTTTCTTCTCTTCCCCAGCACAAGCAATAAAACAACACCGAGCTTCAAACAAAGATCACATATCCAATAGTTTTGGTTGGCCAATTTTAAATTATGCCAGTGAAGGCCGCATTGTCCCACCTTACGTAACTTCTCTGTTCATATTGTCTCTAATTAGGGAGATAGAGTTTTTGGAGAGGAAAAAGGTGTTGGGTGAGATAATCTAACAGAACTAATTTTGTCCATCAGATTGTAATGACCTTCCCGGTCATTTACCTCCTTTTCGTGCGTTCTCAGCGTTTAGAGCTTTTCTATAACTGCTCCAAGTTATTTATGACTTGCTGGGACTGACAGTTCGGTTCCCGGGCAGTTCGTTTGAGAATATTATTTAGACCGAGCACGTTGTAAAATGTTAAATTAAATTAGAATTTGATAAAATGACATAGTTAATTACCTTTCAAAAATATTTATGATATTTATAAAATTCTTTAGTGATGATGTATCTATACTACTTTATAAAAGTTCTATAATTTATTTATATTTTAAACGGAGATAGTAAATCTAAATATGTTAAAATAATATTTTTATTTTATAGAAGTTTTGTTCAAATGACGGACTCTCAATGCTAGCATCCCGAACATAAGCAAGGAATGAATCACAACCCCTCACCATCAATCTACGAGCCCGAACATATGAAATAATCCCCGTCGGTGTGCGGCTAACAGAACCCTGCCACACTACCGGGGGTACACCAGGCATGGCTAAGGTCACGGTCTTGGCAAAGCAATCCAAGACTGCATGATGAAAAGACAACCAGTCCATGCCCAGAATCACATCAAAATCTACCATGGCCAATACAATAAAATCAACCTGAGTCTCAAACTCCTGAATAGTCACCAGACATGATCTATATACCCGATCCACTACTAAAGAATCACCAACGGGGGTAGATACACGTAAGGGCACAGATAATAACTCAGAACATAAACCCAACCGTGGTGCATAATAAGTAGATACATAAGAAAACGTGGATCCGGGATCAAATAATGCAGAAGCTGGCTGACGGCATACGAAAATCGTACCTGTAATCACCGCATCCGAAGCCTCAGCCTCTGGCCTAGCTGGCACGGCATACAACTGACGCTGGCTACCACTAGTCTGAGTACCAACCTGACTACCAGTCCGACCTCCCTGTGCTCCACCTCGAGAACCCTGGGGACCACCCCGACGACCCTGTGCACCACCTCTACCTACTGGCGGTACAGATCTGATGGGCTGTGCTGTCTGAACTGAAGGCTCAATAGCCCTGCGCTGAGGACACTCACGCGCGAAATGACCGAAAACGCCACAAGTATAACATGCTCCTGGCTCCCTGCCCCGCCTAGAAGATCCAATATGACCACCTCTAGCAGATGAACTGGGTTGACCACGCCCCTGAGGCTGGCTAACAGAACCACTATAGGTGGGCTGACCCCTATCAGATATCTGCAAAGCTGACTGTACGGGCCTACTAGGCTGACCCTGTCGCTGAAAAAACTGCTGATGATGATGAGGGTACCTACCCTGAAACTGGAAACCACGACCTCTGAACTGCGAACCACTATGGCTCCCACTGAAACTACCCTGGACACGAGGTCTCTTATCGCTGCCCCCTTGGGCCTCGCGATCCATCTCCTCAATAGAGTATACATGCTCAATAATCTCTGCGAATGACTTCCCTGAAGTCACTAAACTCTGGGTAGCCCTGCGGAGTGGCAATCTCAGTCCCCTGACAAAACATCTAACTCTCTCGTACTCATCAGGCAAAATAGAAGTAGCGTGCCTAGCAAGATCATGAAATCTCGCCTCATACTCGGCGACAGATAATGAACCCTGAGTCAACCTGGAGAACTCATCCCTGAGTCGCTCCCGCATAGTACGGGGCATATACTTTCCCAAGAAAATCTCGGAGAACTAGGTCCAGGTAATCGGTGGAGATCCCACTGGCCTGGAATCAAGATATCCCCTCCACCATCTCCTCGCTGCAGTATCGAACTGATATGCCACGAAATCAACACCACGAGACTGTACCAATCCCAAATTCCTAAGTCTATCCTCGCAGTTGGACAAGAACTCATATGCATCCTCACCCGGAGTACCAGCAAATCTCGGTGGAGCTAATCTCAGGAAGCGACCCAACATCTTCTGCTCCTCGGCAGACATAACTGGCTGATCTATAACTGGCTGTGGAGCTACTGGTACAGGTAAAACCTCAACTCTCGGTGCCACAGCTACAGGCTGCGCCCCAGCACCAACTCCCTGTGCGGCTGGCTGTACTCCCGCAGCAGGCGGACCTCCAACTAATTCCAACAACTGAAGCAATGTACCTCGGAGCAAAGAAGCATCAATAAATCCGGGTGGAGCCTGGGCTGCCCCCTGGCCCACCGGCTGCTGTGGCGGCGGAACATCTGGAACTATAACGGGATCGGGTGACGGATCCCTAGCACGATCTGGTCCTGGGGCTGCTACTCTGCCCTGCCTTCGACCTCTAGGTCGACCTCGACCCCTAACTGGAGCCCTCGCTGCAGGCTCGGGGTCCCGACCCCCGGCTCTCGTATTATGCGTCCTAACCATCTGCGTAAAGAATGAACCAAATAGAGATTAGAAACCAACATAGACACCAACGCACTGAGGCGAATCAAAGAAATAAGATTTACCCTAAACATGCTCGGTAGCCTCCCGAAGATAGGATACGGACGTCTCCGTACTGATCCGCGAGACTCTACTAAACATCGGCTCATGCACCAACAATACCAGTGAAACCTAGGCTCTTGATACCAAGCTGTCACGACCCGATTTTTCGAGTCATGATGGCGCCTACCGTAACCCACCAATAGGTAAGCCAAACCCTAGCCCGGAGCGACAAGCAACGGGCTAACGGGCGGAATCTCATAAAACAGAGAAGAAGTAGAAGTAACCATATTTATAAACATGCTATAATGCTAAAGACAGAGTCAGAATATGTATATATGCCAAGACTGAGAAGGAAGAGGACAGTATATAAAGTCAAGAACCCTTCCCAAGACCTGGTGAGGTCGGTACAAGAGCCACTACTAGACATGTCAAAAAAAAATAAGACAGAAACCAAATATATACAACAAGGACTACCGTCTCGAGAGCAAAAGACTATACAATAGAGATAGAGTAGGATCTGCCTCGGACGTCAGTAAGCTCACCCTGCTCTGGAGTCAGTGCTGGAAAGAGAGTCACGTCAAAACCGTCGACTAGTGCCCGAATTTGCATCGAGGAAAAAGATGCAGAAGTGCAGTATGAGTACCGGGGCAACGGGTACTCAGTAGGCATCATCGGCCGACTGAGCTCAATATAATATAAGCAAGCTAAAATGCGAGGGTGCATGCTAGGTCCGGGGTATAAATAATAAGTAAATACACTACTGCCGAGGCGTGTAGATATGCTCAGGAGATAAATAAATACGATACTGAGTAAAGAGTAAATAAATGCATAAGTAAGCACTCAAGTCAAACATAACCTATCTGGGCCCCCATAAACCCGATAGGCACACGAAAGAAAACAATAACCCAGCCTGGCCCCCATAAACCGGCGGGACACACAAGAATAGTAAATGCATAGTCACCAGTGTCTCGAAGCTGTATTAGTATCCAGTAACCAGAATAACCAACAAGGGTGCACCGGGCTTGAACCGGCACCAATGGGTAATAACAAGAGGCCAGACACCGAAATCGAACCGGACATAGTGGATAATAACAATAGGCCACATATATCATAACCGCCGGACTCGAACCGAAACTCAGTACCAAAACTCTCCAATCATATCATAACCAGATGCCGGACTCGAACCGGAACTCATAATAATCAGTGGCCGGACTCGAACCGGAACTCATAATAATCAGTAACCAAGTGACATAGTAGTGCCAGAATCCACACAAATACAAGTAAACGGGGACATACCAGCGCCAAAATAAACTCGAAACATAAGTAAAGGAGCTAACCCACCACGTACTACAAGTCAATCTCGGGATCCTTCCAGGTCAACTATCTACCATAAACAATATGTATATACAAGTCTGGGTATACATTCTAAGTCATGGCAAGGCGATTCCGCATCCTAAATCAAACTAGCCGACCCCGGTCAAATACGGTGCTATTAGGGACTAACAAGGCTAAACAGGTCAAAAGGGCATAAATAGGGTAATTTAATACAAATTTTATCCTAAAAGATCATCTCGGGGCTTAACTAAGCCTAATAAGGTTTAAAGCTAACTACACCGACTGTGAAGAGTAGCGGGGCCCACTACGGGGTTCCGGAACCAAGTCTGGGCTAAGGTTCCCCAAACCCCTACTAACAGCGGTACAACATTAACCAACCCTATAAAAGTAATATCTGGCACACCACGAGGATAACAGGCCCAAAACACATCCGAACAAGGCCCTAAACGGCCCAAAAGGCCTAGTCATAGCAAGTCAGTGCCAATCCACAACTACCAGCCCAAACACTAGCATAATAACATGCAAATACTATAAACAAACTCAATCTAGGTATACGGTAAGCCTAGCCTACCTGGACGCCGCCAAACGCCTGCCAAAGCTTGCTAAATAGGAGTCTTTCCCTTTCGAGAGACCTCCGATTGCTGCCACGCTAGCAAAATAATAAACTACATGTCAAAACATGAATTTTGATACCCATATTGCATTAGTTCAAAAAAATATCCAAACGGTCCATGTGGGGCCCACTTGCGGAATCGAAAAACCGAAACCGTCACAGAGTCCCAAATCACCCCGTGACCAATAGTCACAACTAACACCGCTCAATTTGAGCTCAATATCTAGCTCAAATATCAACACCAATTCCAACAACCACCGTAACTAAAACTACCATAAAAATAAGAAAACGTACCGTAAAAATGACGAGAACGAGTCCACGAACTCAAATATACCAACCCCTAACCTTGAATCTCTCTAGAAATGCCTAAAATTGAGCTTAAAGTACTTTAAAAAAAAATGGTGGAATATATGTATTATGTAGTTTTAATAAAGAACACAAAATGAGGAAAAAGTAAATAAAACTATAGTATATATATATATACACTACACGTACAAGACCAACAAAAAAGTAAGTCTTTTAGTCAAATGCCAATTAATGTTGCATGCACATGGCCTTATCCATTATTTTGCTCTCCGTATATATATATTCGGATACTGCATAGGCTCGTGGTAAAATAAATATAATATTTTAAATATACCATCATGAATAGAAAATTATATTTAGTAGAAGCCACGTGTCAAAAATCAAGAGGGCCACTGGAGGAACTGGATGGAGTGCTCACTGGACAGGAGCCGAATCCCTTAATCGCTTTCTGTCATCCTGTTTTCTTTTTTTTTTTTTTATGTGCATTCTATTTCTAACCCGTTGCCTTTTAAATAAATTATGAACTATATATTTAAATTCCAGTAGCCTTAGGGGTCATTTGGTAGAGTGTATTGGAAAAGTTAATGCATGCATTAGATTAATGTACTACTAGTATCTTGTTTGGTACATTTTTTTCACCCTATGTATAACTAATACTACACTCTATTGTGTATTGAGTTATGTATTACTAATACCACTCTTTTTCATGTATTAGTAATAGAAAGGGTTTCAACACATGCATGAACTTAATAGATGACAAAATTACCCCTCAAATCCCTACTAAAACATTTCCGAAGTCATTTTCCATCGTTCTTTGCCCTCTTCTTTGAACTTTGCCAAAACGATTTGCATTTAATTCTCGTTATCATGGATGAAAGTTCTCCATTGAACTGCATATCAGTAAATTGTCTGATGATTAAATAGAATAATTGCCTAAAGACCGGTTAGGCAAACTTAGCTGGTAATTGAACCGACATTCATTAGGCTTCATCATCTTTCTTCCAAGGATTGAACTTTGATTTTCTGCCCCCTAAATTTTATCTACCAGTTTATTTGGTAAAGGACATGACAAAGTGTTAATTCTTCAAACCTTTTCCCATAAATATCAGTGAAGTTATATAAAAATGTATAGGTATTTTGTGAACTCTGTTGTAAAGAAAGTCTGTAGGGTATTTTTGTAAACAAATATTTTTTTTATAAAAATTATATAAAACATATTATTTCTAATACATCAAACCAAACATTGTATAAGAAATAATGTCAGCATAATTAATATCAGCATTACTAATGCAAGCATTACTAATACACTCTATTCAACATTATTCTTATACACTCTACCAAACGACCCCTTAGTTCATCCAGACTTCTGCTTGAATTAAGTTCACTTTGAATACGCGAAATATGTGAAATATGTCGACGTTAAGGTTTGTTTTTATGCTACATGTTCATCAGTTGGTGATTGTAAAGTTTGAGTTTTTCTGGTTCTTGTCGAGATGTATAAGCTGCCATTATTTAACGTTCACGTAACTTCAGTGATAAGTTACAAAGTGTAGGCTTAATGAAACCATTCTTGGTTGAATTTATTTGTTTCAAAACCACGTCAATAAGGCGTTGCCCATAACTCATGTTTCTAGCTCTATCATGACCTTGTTTGATCATTATACATATATATCTTGTTTGACGTGAAACAGTTTTGCTTGTTCTTTCATGCAGCATCCATTATACAACTTCTCGCGTTATGTGAAAGAGTATAAAATATGTAATTGAGTAGGAATTGAGGACATTGGAAGTAATTTCCTCTTCATCTCTATCGTCAAGTGTCAGCAAGTACTCATCAGCTTGGTTTCAACACTGATTTGGTAAAACGGTAGCTGCCTCATGGTATTCTGTTTAGTTTTCTCCTTCTCGTTTGATGAGGGGTTGTCACTGAGCATTCCTAGTCACACGGGGAAAGAGGTCAAATGGCAAGGCAAGGCCATACGCCTGTTTGGCTCCTCGCGAAGTATGGCTGACGTTTTCTTTTTGTTACCATGTTTCTACTCAAAGGTGATTAGTTAGCAATGAAGACATGAATCGTCGAATTGAATCTGTTCAATTTCTCAATTCCTCTGTGAGTAAAGAATGTTATATGAAAAGTCAGCTTCTTTTTTTTTTTCACTGATTTACTCCTAAAAACTGATGAGAGTGGTCTAGAACCAATTTTGTGCTATCCCGTGATGCGTTCAAATTTACATTATCCCTGCTTGTTGAACACATATCTCAGAATTTGTAAAAGAGGAAATTTGTCTTCTATGTCACCGGTATGATGAGAGAAGAGGACTATGTATCTTTGTGTTTGGTCTTTCATATATGATCATCTTTATTCTAGTGAAGGCTTGTAGATTAATTATTTGCTGCTTTCCTCATGTAGATGTTAGGAAAACAAATGCAGTAGATTAAATAATGAGGATTATCTTAATCATGTTGTGATTAACTGTAGTTGAGTTAATTAGCCTTGAGAAAGTGAATGGTCTTATGTGTTAACTAAAGAATAGATTCCCTTATTAATATATTTTCTGTTCCTCTTTTCTTATCTTTGTTGTTATAATAGCTCTAGTTGTTTAAAGTTTATGACTGAAATGTTAGAACTGTCCCTTATTTATTTTCTGATCTCTTCTTTTTTACTTTACTGCATGAAATATCCCATTGAGTTCCAACTGGACTCATAGTCATAGTCTCAGCATCTTCGCTATCTGGTTGAAAATCCAACATCCCTTCAAATCAGCTCCTATCTGTCCAAACGCTGAAACGAGAGCTTCGTGCCAAAGCCCAAAACCGATGCAGCAACAGCAGCTCGAAAGAGCAGGAAATCAGGCCTAACAGCCTAGCTCTAAACTCCCCTTATCCATGTTTTAGCTTATATTGTATTATGAATTTATGTTAAACTCACTAACTTATTACTATTTTTTTTCTTTCTCAACTTTTTACTTATCTTCCGAACTCAATCTTCTTTTAAAGTAGCTATTTGTACGTTGTCCAAATACAGGGCCGGCCTAAGCAGGGGTGACCCACCCTATGTCAAGGGGTGTCAATCAACACTACTTTGTTGAAAATTTTTGTATTATATATATATATATACTCCCTCCGTTTCAAAAAGAATGACCTAGTTTGACTTGACACGAAGTTTAAGAAAATAAAGAAGACTTTTGAATCTTGTGGTCCTAAATTAAAATTATGGTAAATGTATCAAAATGCCCTAGAATCTTGTGGTCTTAAACATGCTATGTGGAAAGTTGGAATTAAAGTGTTGCCAAAAAAGAAAAGGGTCATTCTTTTTTAAACGGACTAAAAAGGAAAGTAGGTCATTCTTTTTGAAACAGAGGGAGTATATAAATAATCTGAAAAATACAGAATATCTCTATAAATAAAATAAATGACACAACATGAGCATATGATCTCACTTGGCTTGTTGGTTTGGCGCTTCAATTTTGAAGTTGAGATCTCCAGTTCGAGCCTCAGCAAGTGCAGCTTTGGGCTTTTTCCAGTAAACTATTTGTGTGATAAAAAAAAAGTTTGTTGTTAAGGAGTTTCGAACCTCCAACCTCCAATTCATAATTAAATTAGGATATAAAAAGCCAATTGAACTAGGATTTTATTTATGCATTATTGTAGAAAACAGTTATAAACTTGTCGAGAAGTTACAATAGTATACTTGATTTATGTTTTATTAATACGCTTTAAATATTTTTTATTAATACAAAGTTATTATATTAATGATCCATTTGTTTATTTTTTAAATGTCGACACCACTTACAAAAAATTCTGTGTACGCCATTGGGCCTAAGGGTAAGGCAAATGAAGCCTCTACCTTAGGCCACTAATATTTAAGGCCTAAAATTGCTAAAAATATAAGTATTATACTCTATATTTATTTATGTTATACATTGTTTTTTAGTCAGTTATAAAAAGAATAACACTTTTTATATTTAGTAAATGTTTGACGACTCTATCAAGGTGTTACTCATTTGAGTTTCACTTATTTGGCAAAAAATCCACATAGTTGTACTCTTCTATGTGTTAACTTTTTTTTCAATCGAGAAATCACTGAAAGCAAGTGGCATACTGTTAAAAATACGGTGAATAATACACCCATTTTTCTAACTTTCTACACTTAATGGTCATTCTTTTGCCTACCACAAAGTTCAGAAACATAATGTGCGTACTCTTTCCACCAAAAATTTGGCGTTTCTTTCATATCTCATTATAAATTATATTAGGAAAGAATCAAAGGCCCTTTTAATATATTTTGGCTTTAGGCCACTAATATCATTGAGCCGTCAAATATTTCTAAAAGTTCAAGTTCTTACTTAAATAATTTCTTTAGAGGATTAAGATAGTTTCTTTTAAGCTCTACTACTATTTTTGTTATAATACTCGTTTATGTCTTTTACTTTCAAATTTTAACGAATACTATTTGAGATTACATTGCAAGTACTTGGCAAAGAACCAGTTTTACGAACTTGTCAAACTACAAGGTTAATTCATCAATTGAATTAATAGAGTAATTAAGTGCTAAATGAATTGTTTTCAAACAAAATCACTTTTAAACTTCCAATTTCGAATGAGTTACACCATTTTAGCCACAGATATTTAAATCTCCCGTTATATGTTATAATTGTAATATTTCATTTAATTCAATAGTTAATATGCAAATCGGTTAACAGCATTTTGCAGATCTCCTGAGATGACTAATACTTTCCTTGGGAGATAACCATAACCCTTACCTAAACTCTAGTTTTTCAAATAAGAGGCTTTTATTCAAAATCACCCTTTAAATTGGTTTCTTAATTTTTCTAAAATTAAGTGGCGACTCTTTTTCTTTTATTTTATTTTTCAAAAATTATAGCCAAGTAATGAAACGTTTTTGACTTAGTTTAAAAACGGGTCATAACGTTAGTTTAAAACGGGTCATAACGATGCTCTCTTGAAGACACGTGGGATTGTGACTAGGATGACTTGGTTACTAAGTGTAGTATGCCTTTCCAACATTAAATTATAATAAAAATAATTATCTACATCTACAACTATCTACAATATATTAAAAGTGTGAAGACCCTTAGAAAAGTGAATCAAACTTTTTGTCCTTCATTAAAAGTATATGCAATAGACAAAATCATCTTTTTACTATTTTCCTAAAACTATAATTATACATAAACACTAATAATAAAAAAAAAAAATTGAAAATTGTTTTGATTGTTACTTGAATTTTATTGTATCATATGTTGGGTTCAAAGTGAAAGTGAATGGAAAATGGAGGGAAAAGTGAAATGTGTATTCACTTTATAAAAGGAATGTTCTCCCACATTGGTCG
Organism: Capsicum rhomboideum; assembly: GCA_031232105.1. Classification (NCBI taxonomy): domain Eukaryota; kingdom Viridiplantae; phylum Streptophyta; class Magnoliopsida; order Solanales; family Solanaceae; genus Capsicum; species Capsicum rhomboideum. The sequence goes on from CP124710.1 coordinate 19,522,083, forward strand.
GAGAAAGGAAAATTCTTGTGCTTAAGTATAGAAGCACTCTTTCATGTGGATAGTGAGGCAAGAACAAGGCAAATCTCGCGTCGTCGTCATCGTCGTCACTCGCTCGCTCGGCTCTACTTCAGCTTTGGCTTCGGATTTGTCAAATGATCGAGACACTATCTTTTTGGACAAAATTCATTCGTTGTGACATGTGCTGACGCATGTCACAACGCACCTCGAAGGGAGGCAACCCTTCAAGGCACTGTTTGATAATGGAAAGGTGACATGTACGCGCACCTGGCGACTTGCGAATTTCTTGAGGTAAAGGCACAAAATTTTGAAGTGAAAAACACTCTCTTCTTCTTGAAAAACTCAAGTGTGGTCTATAAATCATTGAGTGAGTTTGTAGTTTAGCAAATTTGAGGTACCATCATTTGCTGAAGTGAATCATTTTATTCTGAAAAGGTATATTCCGTTAATCTCGGGTACTTGAGGGGAATAAATTTCTTAAGGACACACTGTGAATTCGGTGGACTTGATTTTTTTCTTTCCTCATCTCTTTCTTATGGTTTTTTCTGTTTTTCCATAAAAATAGTTTGAACTTCTTAGTTGTTCTTGAACTTATTGTTGAAGTTTATGTTGTAAATACAGATTATGTATCCGGAAAACAACAATCTTAAGGAATTTATAATCTGTATTTTTTGGTTTCTGGAGATTAAAACCATTTGATTTTCTACTCTGTTTGAACTTGATAGTGATTTGAAGATATAAAAACTTCATCACGAGTCAAAGTTCATTCGGTTGACGATTTGAAGAATATAAAAACTTCATCGTTAAACTAGAAACAAGTTGTTTAAAGTTTAAACCTTTGCTATTATGGCAAACTCCGCTACGATAAAGGTTAAAGGAATAGGAAAGATTTGCTTGAAGATGACATCAGGCAAGGTGGTGACACTTAACAATGTCCTTCATGTTCCGTAGTTGTGAAAGAAGTTAGTTTCTACTTCACTTCTGACTAAGAACGGATTCAAATATGCATTTGTTTCCGACAAAATTTTAATTAGTAAGAATGAAGTGTATGTAGGCAAAAGTTACCTCACCGAGGGCCTTTTTAAGATTAATGTAATGACTTGATATGAATAAAAGTTTTGGTTCTTCTTACTTACTTGAGTCAAATGATTTATGGCATGAACGTTTAGGACATGTTAATTATAAAACCTTGCGAAAACTTATTAGTTTAGAAGTTTTGCCTAACTTTGAGTGCAGTAAATCAAAGTGTCAAATATGTGTTGAATCTAAGTATGCTAAACATCTGTATAAGTCTGTTGAAAGGAATTCCAATCCCTTAGACTTAATTCACACAGACATTTGTTATATGAAGTTGACACCATCTCGTGGTAGGAAAAAGTATTTCATAACTTTTATTAATGATTGCACTAGATTTTGTTATGTTTATTTGCTGAATAGTAAGGATGAGGTAATAGAAACATTTGGGCAATATAAAACTAAAGTCAAAAATCAGTTGGATAAAAAGATTAAAATGATAAGAAGTGATAGGGGTGGAGAGTAAGAATCTCCTTTTGCAGAGATATGTTTGGAAAATGGAATTGTCCATCAAACTACTACCCCGTACCCACTTCAATCAAATGGAATTGCAGAAAGGAAAAACCAAACGTTGAAGGAAATGATGAATGTTTTACTTATAAGTAGGTTTACCGCAAAACTTGTGGGGGAAAGCTATCCTTACAGCAAACCAAATACTCAATCGAGTGCCCCATAGCAAGACACAATAAATTCCATATGAAAAATGAAAATGAAGGAAACCCAACTTGAAATATTTTAAAGTGTGAGAGTGTCTAGCCAAAGTCCAAGTTCCTATACCCAGATATCCATGATAATACAGTAATTGAATCAGATAATGCTGATTTCTTTGAATACATTTATCCATATAAAACTAGACATGAGTTGTCCTATGAAGGGTCTAAACAACCTAGGGATGAACCAAGGGAAAATATACTTAATTAAGAGAATCCAAGGTGAAGTAAACATAAAAGAACGTCAACTTCTTTTGGATCAGATTTTGTAATATTTCTTCTTGAAAATGAGCCTCAAACATTCAAAAAAGTGATGTCGTCTGAGGACTCATCCTTTTGGAAAGAGGCAGTCAATAGTAAGATTAATTCAATCTTCAACAACCATACTTGGAAATTGGTTAATCTTCCTCCAGGAAATAAACTTTTAGGTTCTAAATGGATCTTCAAAAGGAAAATGAAAGCTGATGGTACTATTGAAAAATACAAGGCAAGACTTATTGTGAAAGGCTTTAGACAAAAAGAAGGCCTTGATTATTTCGACACATACTCGTCAGTAACAAGGATATCATTCATTTGGATGTTGGTTGCATTAGATGCGGTATATGATCTTGAAATCCATCAAATGGATGTGAAAAATGCATTCTTAAATGGAGAATTGGAGGAAGAAATTTACATGGAACAACCTGAGGATTTTGTGGTTCCTGGTAAAGAAAGAAAAGTGTGTAAACTTGTTATGTCACTTTATGGACTAAAGCAAGCATTCAAACAATGGCATGCAAATTTTGATCAAACCATGTTGGCAAACGGATTCAAGATAAATGAATGTGATAAATGTGTTTTTATTAAAGACACTCCAAATCACAAATTCAATGTTTGTTTATATGTGGATGACATATTGATCATCAATAGAGACATTTCTGACATAAATGCAACAAAAAGAATATTTGAGAGCAAGTATGATATGAAAGACCTTGGAGTTGCTGATGTGATCTTAGGGATAACAATTCATAGAACTCCACAAGGGTTGGCATTTTCACAGTCTCATTACATTGAAAAGGTACTTGACAAGTTGAAGTATTTGGATTTCAAAATTGTCAAGACTCTATTAGACGTGAGCTTTGTACTTCAAAAGAATGAAGGTGAAAGTGACTCACAATTGGATTACGCAAGAGTGTTGAGAAGTTTGATGTATATCATGAATTGTACACAATCAGATATAGCATGCACTATTAGTAAATTGAGTCGGTATACGAGTAATCCCATTCAAACTCATGGATGGCAATGAAAAGAGTTTTGGGGTATCTAAAATATACTCAAGACTATGTTTTATATTATAACAAATATCATGTGGTGATTGAGGGATATAGTGATGCAAATTGGGTCACAGGATCAAATGAAGTAAAATACATAAGTGGATATATATTTACTCGTGGTGGAGAAGCAGTCTCATGGAAATCATCCAAACAGACATGTATTGTCCGTTCTATAATGGAATCTGAATTTATCACGTTAGATAAAGTCGGTGAAGAAGCTGAATGGCTCCAAAATTTCTTGAAAGATAATCCTTATTTTCCCAAACCTTTGGCACCGGTATGTATACACTGTGACATTCAAGCTGCAATAGAAAGGGCAGGGAGCATGATGTATAACGATAAATATCGTCATATAAGACATAGATATAATACCATTAGAGAACTACTCTAGAGTAGAATTATCACGATTGACTATGTGAAGTCAAAAAATAATGTGTCGGATCCACTAACAAAAGGTCTATCTAGAGAGGGAGTTGAGAGATCATCGAAGGGAATGGATTCATGGCCTAGGACAAGTCATCACGGCGACAACTATACCTAGCAGACCGGAGATCCCAAGAGCTAGGTTCAAGGAGATAAAATAAAGTTGTGACCGATGGTTCAACATTGTTAATTAACTCAATCCATTCTCATGATGAAGGCAATGTTTAGGAAATGTAATGACCTTCCCGGTCATTTCCCTAGTTTTCGTGTGTTCTCAGCGTTTAGAACTTTTCTATAACTGCCCCAAGTTATTTATGACTTTCTGGGACTGACGGTTCGGTTCCCGGGCAGTTCGTTTGAGACTATTATTTAGACCGAGCACGTTGTAAAATATGAAATTAAATTTGAATTTGGTAAAATGACATAGTTAATTACCTTTCGAAAATGTTTTTGAAATTTATAAAATTCTTTAGTTATGATATATTTTATAACCTATTAATAATTTAAGCGGAGATAGTGAATTTAAATATGTTAAAATAATATTTTTATTTTATAGAAGTTTTATTCGAAATAATTTTCTATTAATTATGATATATTCAAAAAATTATATTTATTTTACCACGAACCTATGCAATACCCGAATATATATATAATGGGATGAATATACTTTGTTATATTGCCACCTCCACCCCACGTGTAGGTGGAGGGAGTGGCCAGGAAGCTAAGTACAATATAGTGGCAGCATATTAAAGTGGGTTTGTATTAGTAAGTTTATAAGTCACTTCTCGTGTCACATTATGCATATATATATGTATGTATAAATGTTGTGAAGAATTAAGAGAAACAACATCAATTTTTGACAGTTTACTTAATTGAAAGAAGATTAATTATCTACATCAAGTTATTCAAGCTCGTGTTCTAGTGGAGAAGTGTTTGTGGACGTGTAATCGTCGTTATTTTGGTAAGTTTTATTGTATTTACGGTAGTTTTCTTATACGTTGGTATTGTTGGTGCTTATTTAGAGCTTAATATGAACTCGGATTGGATAACATCTGTTGTTACTATTGGTCACAGAGTTATTTGGGACACTGTGACGATTTCAGTTTTTCGATTCCGCAAGCAGGTCCCATGTGGACCGTTCGGGCATTTTTTGAACTACTGCAATATGGGTATCAATGGTCATGTTTTGACATGTAGTTTATTATTTTGGTAGCTTGGCAGCAGTCAGAGGCCTCTCGAAAGGAGAAGGTTCCTATTTAACTGGCTTTAGCAGGCATTCGGCGGCTTCCAGGTAGGCTAGGTTTACCTTCCTTTACACTTAGATTGAGCTTATATGTGATATATGTATGCTATTGTACTGGTGTTATGGGCTGGTATGATAAACTTGGTGGTGGTGTTTTGTTGTGATTTAGGCCTTCTAGGCCGGATAGGGCTATTCAGATACATTCCAGGCCCGTTATCCTCGAGGTACACTACAGATGACCTATTTGGGGTCGGATAGTATTGTTATGTTGATTTCTAGTTGGGGAATGTTATTGTTGGATCTTAGTCCAGGATTAGGCAGACTTATCCTAGACTTAGACAGGTATGAATAGATTTGGTTTTTGGGACCCGTTAGCGGGCCCCGCTACCCTTTTGGTCGACTTGTCAGAACTTTGACATCTTTGGGTTTAGTTAAGCCCTTTATGACCTGTTAGGGTTGTGACGGGATTGAGTCATCCCGATTATACCCGGTTGTCCTGTTTAGCCTTGTTAGTCCCTGATAGCACCGTATTTGACTGGGGTCGGCTAGTTTGACTTAGAATGCGGACCAGCCTTGCTATGACTTATAATGTATACCAGACTTGTATTGTTTATAGTAGATAGTTGACCTGGAAGGATCCCGAGATTTACTTGTAGTACGTGGTGGGTTAGCTCTTTTATTTATGTTTCGGGTTCGTTCTGGGGCCGGTATGTCCCCGTTTACTTGTGTTTGTATGGATTCTGGCACTACTCTGTCACTTGGTTACTGATTATTATGAGTTTCGATTTGAGTCCGGCCACTGATTCAGATATGATGGGTACTGATTATTATGAGTTCCGGTTCGAGTCCGTCCACTGATTATTATGAGTTTCGATTCGAGTCCGGCATCTGGTTATGATATGATTGGAGAGTTTTGGTAATGGGTACAGTGGTTACTGGATACTGATACAGCTTCGAGACACTGGTGACTATGCATTTACTTTTCTTGTGTGTCCCACTGGTTTATGGGGGCCAGACTGTGTTATTGCTTTCTTTCGTGTGCCTATCGGGTTTATGGGGGCCCAGATAGGTTATGTTTGACTTGTGTGTTTACTTACGCATTTATTTAATCATTACTCTGTATCACATTTATTTAGCTTCTGAGCATATCTATACGTCTCGGCAATTACTTATGTATTTATTACCTATACCCCGAACCTAGCATGCCTCCTGCACTTTAGCTTGCTTATATTATATTGAGCTCAGTCGGTCGATGATGCCTAATGAGTAACCGTTGCCTCGGTACTTATACTGCACTTCTGCATTTTTTTCCCCGATACAGATTCGGGCACTAGCCGATGGTTTTGACGTGACACTCTTCTCAACACTGACTCCGGAGCAGGGTGAGCTTACTGACGTTCGAGGAAGATCCTACTCCATCTCTACTGTATAGTCTTTTGCACTTAATACTGTTGTACTTGTTATATATATTTGGTTTCTATTTTGTATTCTGGACATGTCTAGTAGTGGCTCTTGTACCGACCTCACCAGGTCTTGGGAGGGGTTCTTGACTATATATATGTTGTCCTCTTTCTTCTCAGTCTCGGTATGGTTTTATTTTGATTCTATTTGCCTTTATATTTCTAGTATGTTTATGAGTATGATTACTTCTACTTCATCTCTAGTTTTTGAGATTCCGCCCGTTAGCCTGTTACTTGTCGCTCCGGGCTAGGGTTTGGCTTGCCTATTGGTGGGTTACGGTAGGCGCCATCATGATTTAACTATTGGGTCGTGACAGGAAACAAGGATAAGGCTTATGATTTGAAGCTTTGTTATGGTTTCTAAGTTTGGAAGGTATGACCAAATAGTTTGATCTAGTTGATTAAATATTTAGGAATCACCTATGTGAGGGTGAAGTGGAAGTTGTTTCAAGAAGAATGATAGTAAAGGCCTATTCTCTAAGCTCTCATGAAACCAGATTTTGTTCATGGCTGAAACGAACAAAATCATGTGAACCATAAATGGTAAAAAGATAGTTATGTGACTTGTGTTGTGTATGTGTACATTAATGTTCAACGGTTCAAAGATATAGCATCTACCGATTGACTGAGTGCATCCGATGCAAGTTTACTACGGAAAGTTCAAAGGAAAACCTACTTATCCAGATGTAATTAGTCTTTGCTTGTAGATCACACACTTATCCGTATATTTTTTGATTAAATAGTTATTCCCTAGTCATATGGGGGATTGTTGGGTTCAAAGTGAAAGGGAATGGAAAATGAAGGAAAGAAAATGGAGGAAAAAGTGAAATGTGTATTCACTTTATAAAAGGAATGTTCTCCCACAAGGTGGGAGAAAGGAAAATTCTTGTGCTTAAGCATAGAAGCACTCCTTCATGTGGATAGTGAGGCAAGAACAAGGCAAGCCTCACACCGTTGTCATCATCGCTCACTCGGCTCGATTTCAACTTTGGATTTGGATTTGTCAAATGATCGATCAAGAGACTATCTTTTTGGACAAAATTCATTTGAAACTTGAGAGTTAATGATTCAAAAAATTCAATCTAAAATTTCTCCATTTACGGAAGCACCCAAGCATGTGCGGACGCATGTCACAACACACCTCGAAGGGACGTGACCCTTCGAGGCACTGTTTGATAATGGAAAGGTGACCTGCACGCGCACCTGGCGACCTGCGGACGCAGGTGCCAACGCAAGTCAGACTGAAGTTTTTGTTTTTGGAAAAAAGTCAACTGGTAGGAGCAGATGGGCCATCTGCGGGTGCAGGTGGTCCCGACGGTACGAAACAGTGCGATTTTTCATGAATCATTGCTCCTTTTATGAAGCACCACCTTTTTGCTATAAATACCTAATTTTTTCCTCAGGTAAAGGCATGAAATTTTTAAGTGAAAAACACTCTCTTCTTCTTAAAAAACTCAAGTGTGATTTATAAATCGTTGAGTGAGTTCGTAGTTCAACAAATTTGAGGTACCACCAATTGCTGAAGTGAATCATTTTATCCTGAGAAGATATATTCCATTAACCTCGGGTACTTGAAGGGAATAAATTTCTTAAGGACACACTGTGAATTTGATGGACTTGATTCATTCTTTCTTCATCTCTTTCTTATAGTTTTTTCTGTTTTTCATAAAAATAGTTTGAACTTCTTAGTTGTTCTTGAACTTGTTGTTGAAGTTTATATTGTAAATACAGATTGTGTACCCAGAAAACAACATCATATTGTTAAATCCACCGAAAAGTCTTAAGCAAGGCTGTACAATTGACAAAATTGTCATATAGTATTTTCTTAAATTATTTTTTAATTTCATTAGATTAATTTTCCTTCAATATTTTAGGATTCTTTTCGTTTCTTTGTTTAGGATTTTGTAATGTCGTGTTTAGGTTGTTTAGGTTTCTTTATTTAGGATTTTCTTTGTTTTAGGTCTAGGATTCAAATTGGAAGCTTTTAAGTTCGTATTGGTGTGGACTAACTTATATTTTGACTACTCGCTACAGTCAGTTAATTGGCCATCTAAAGAGGAAGATGCATATCCAGAAAATCACAAAAGCTTGAGCAGCAATATGGCTTGAGAGAGAGACCCTTCTAAGGATATGACATTTGTTTTAATAAGCATTGCTGCAACATAGAAGTCATGTATTGGGGAAGTAATTCACTATTATAATCTTCTACTTCTACAATTTCAATTCACAGCTATTGTAAAGTCCAATTCATAGTCTATATGAGAAAGAGCATCACTATATTTGGAGCGGTAGAAAAGATATACCGACTATTTGATCAAGAAGATGGATTGAAGTGGCATGAAATTTGCAGGTCAAATTTTACACTTTTACGATGGAACCAAGTCAAATTGTGCAACTTTATGAATTATCAAGCACTAATTATCGGCTTACTAAAGACACCAACCGTAATTTAAGGAGTTGTTAATGTATTTCACCTACCGTATTTGTATCTTAGTTATTTACAAATACTCTATAACTAATTAAATAAGTTCTCCATCTTTACATGTTCAAAAGATGTTGAATTTAATTATTGTATTCATGTTTATTATTTAAGCAAACAAAATATTTTCTTTAATGTTTGAACTCATTAAAGTGAAGTATATCAAGGATAATGATATACTTCTCGAGAAACTTGAATTTCACTTAAATTAGTTATCACTAAATACATAAAGGAACTTGGATTTATTTCCACCATATTTATTACATCTCGAGAAATTAATTAATGCAAGGATAATGATATACACATAAATTATATAATGCTACATAGCCCAAATGGACAACGTGAAACTCACAAATTAGGTTTATGTGTCTTTGGCACGAGAAGAACAAATAACATCAAACACACGAGGTGTTACAGACAAGAGGCGTTTTTCTTTTCGGTTTTTTTTCTTCCCTTTATTTTATTCAAAGATATCTTGTAATTTCTTGAATTCTTGGATCTTTATGAGAATCATGAACAATTAAACTCCATAGTTAAGTTCAGAAATGGCCCGTGATCATATAAATTTTAAATATATTAGTCCAAATAAATATGGTGGATTAATATAATTGAATTAATTATTTAAGTCCAATAAATACGGATTTAATTAAAGTCCAAAATTCATCAGGCTAGTCCATTAATTTGGGCTACAAATAATGAGCCCACTTGGTTAAGCCCAATATGTCATCTTATTCTAGAGGCCCAATTTGGCGCCACGTGTCAAATGAAGTGGCATGCCAAGTCAAGTAAAGGAGCCAATAGGACCGTGCCACATGTCAAAATGATGCAGCAAGCCTAGTGAAATCAAAGGCCCATAAGAATGCGCCATGTCACTTAAATCTGATTGGCCAAAAGAAGTAGGGGCCTCATAATTCAAAAAGGGGACCAAGAATTCTAACGAAAAGCAAGAGAGAGCTCGTGGATCAAACACCACAAATTTCTCTACAAGCTACAAGTCCAAGCATTCAAGTTTATAAACAACTGAAGATCAAGACGAAGATTCAAGATCAAGCTCAAAAGCCCTTGAATCCAAATTCACAAGTCAAGATCAAATCCACCAAGTTCACAAATCAAGTTCAAGCTCATCAAATTCAAGATCAAGCTCGAAGCCCTTGAATTTAAATTTAGAAAGGCGAATCAGAGGATTCATAGAGATTGTAACACTCACTTATTGAAATCAATAAACGATTGTTGCAATATTTTTCTTGTCCCGATTATTATTTTCTCGATCGAGAATTTTATTGTCTACAAATTCTGGCACACCCAGTGGGACAATCTCTACCTCTCATCTCAACTTTCCAACTTCAAAGTTCAAGAATACCAAAATGACTTCTAAGAAGGTCAACTCTCAATCCACTGCCCCTAAGGATGCTAATTCCAAGTTCTCCACCGAGGTAGAAGGCATCCTTGATGTTACTTTTGGAAGCTTTGGGGCTGTCACAAGGAGCAAGGCCAACATGATGGGACAACAAACACATCAAGTATTGACGACATCAACTCCAGTTTTTGGATCTTCAACCCCAAAAAGAACAAGGTCCTCTACAAGTGCTTCAGAAGAAGGAAGCAGTGTGGCATATAAAATTAAGAAGACTCTGGCTCTACTTGATCTCTCTGGTTCAAAAAACTCTGGGACAAAGAACGATGGTCATTCAACTAACATGTCATCTCCACTTACTCCACGCGAGCCAAGGACTTCAGAGATCAACTTATGTGACAATTCGTGCTACTCTCTGATGTCTCCAATAATCATGCAAACAATGTTAATTGATGTCTCATCCATGGAGGAGCAACTTGGGAATATGGCAAAAGCGATTGAAGGTTTGACCAAGTATGTGCAAACTCAAGACACTCGGATTGGTAAGTTGATGGATCGAATGGAAAGCTTAATAGATGGAGAGTCTAGCCATGCACCTGGAAAGGCTCCAGAAGTTCAAGAGATAGATCCTCCTACCAAACAGACACCACCTACTAAGGAGGTGCCAGTCGCTTCTGATAGAATGATCCCAATTGATCTATTGAAGGAGTTCATTGAAGGGACCCTTAAGGACAAGTACGACGTTACTACCAAGTCTTCCCTGACATATGCCAAGCCTTACACTGCTAGGATTGATAGCTTCAAGATGCCTGTCAGCTATCAACCCCCCAAATTTTAACAATTTGAGGGCAAAGGGAATCCAAATCAACATGTCGCCCACTTTGTTGAGACATGTAACAATGCCGGAACATATGGTGACTATCTCGTCAAGCAATTTGTCCGCTCCCTAAAGGGAAATGCCTTTGATTGGTATACAGACCTCGAACCTAATTCAATTGATAGCTGGGAGCAACTGGAGCATGAGTTCCTAAATCGCTTCTATAGCACGAGGAGTACAGTGAGAATGGTAGAGCTCACAACTACTCGTCAAAGAAAGGATGAGCCAGTTATTGACTTCATCAATCGATGGAGGAATGCTAGCCTAAACTGTAAAGATAGGCTCAGTGAAACTTCCGCAATAGAGATGTGTATCCAAGGAATGCACTGGGAGATTCTCTATATTTTGCAAGGCATTAAGCCAAAATCCTTTGAAGAGTTAGCTACTCGTGCTCACGACATGGAGTTGAGCATGTCTTCTGCCGAAAAAGGAGTAGCACCCATCCATGACCCTTGAAAGGGAAAGGACAAACAGGAACCCAGGAGATGGACCAAGTTTGTCCCAAAAAGAAACAATAAAGAATCCATTAATCTCAACGTGTCTCCTATGAAGCTCACCACAAAGGTGAGCAAGAAGCAAAGCGTAAAGACTACTTCTCAAGCGCGTACAAACCAGAAGTTGACTTTCAAGGAGATGCAGCAAAAAGAATACATATTCCTTGATTCTGACGTTTTCAAAATTTTTGATGAACTTCTTGAGCTGAAGCTCATTGATCTACCAGAAATGAAGTGGCCCGACGAAGCTGGAAAAACTGATGACCCAAACTATTGTAAGTATCACAGGCTTGTGAGTCACCCTTTGGAGAAATGTTTTGTCTTCAAGGATAAAATCATGCAACTGGCTAATGAGAAGAAGATCGTGCTTGATGATGCGAAAGCCAGTTCTCATCAAATCTCCATCACTTTTGGCTCACTCGATCTGGTCCAAATATGCAACTTCAAAGAGCGTAATGAGGAGCCATTAAAGTATGACAAGTCTCTAATTGATGAAGGTGATGATGAAGGTTGGACTTTTGTGACTAGGCAGAGACGCAACAAGATGACGAGTCTACGAAAAGACTCATCCAAGCAGCCAACCAGAAGGAGAATGGTGAAAAAACTAAGAAAACAAAGGTTGGTTGAGCTGCCAAAGAGGGAGAGTGTAGTGGAGCATCACCACCAAAAACCACGGTGTCCTATGACCTTGGAAGAATTCTTTCCAAGTTAGTTTTGCGCCAAGACAACTCAAGACAACATTGAGGCATCTTGTTTCGATACTGACAAAGAAGAAGCAAAGGACGAAAGGCTATTGATGGAACCTCCTTATCCTGAAAGGCCTACTAAATCTCTTCACCAAGAAGCACATGTATGTAATACAAAAATCATATTTACATACGATGATCTCCTATTTGGTGAAACGCTACACAATCGTCCCTTGTATATGGTAGGTCATGTTCTAGAGAAGAAGATAAATAGAATCCTGATAGATGAAGGGTCTGGAGTAAACATCCTGCCTATTCGCACACTGAAGGAACTTGGCATCACAATTGATGAACTTACTGAAAGCCATTTGATGATCCAAGGGTTTAATCAAGGAGGTCAGAGAGCCATAGGATCCATCAAGTTAGAAATTTATATGGACGATTTACGATCAAATATATTGATGCATGTGATCGATGCCAAGACTTCATATAATATATTGCTTGGTAGGCCTTGGGTACACGAGAACAAAATTGTTTCATCCTCCTACTATCAATTCTTGAAGTATCTTGAAAATGGAGTGGAGAGAAAGGTAGTGGCCGATAATAAACCATTCACTGAAGCTGAATCACACTTCGCAGATGCAAAATTCTACTTGAAGAATTATGTCGTGAAGGAAAAAAAGGTTGATGATGTCACATCAACCAAGAGTGATGATCTTGCAGCTAAGAAGGCCGAGGTGGTTGTTGAAAACATTGTCATTAAAAAGCCTCCCTTCACTTCAAATAAAGGGAATGTCGCGTACTTGAAGAAGAAGGCAACTCCTGTGCTCCGTTATGTACCAAAGGTGGGGAAAGAAGGGCTCTCATCCGATGTCCAAGATAATGTACTAGGGGGGCTAACTCTTCCGTTAAAGCGAATCAATGCAATAAATTTGTCCTCAAAGCTACTTGGGGAATTTATGGCTAAAAATTCGTCGCGAGATATGACACTCTCTTCAAAGCGCACGAAAGAAGACTTTGATCCAAACACTTACAAGTTATTTGTAAAGGCTGGATACAACCCTAATGAGCCATCAAATTTGGGGAAAATCCCATCAGAAGCCATTACCAAGCAAACGCGCGAAGGCTTAGGGTACATGCCGCCACCGCCTGTTCGCATCTCTATAAGAAGGGTAGCTAGCGACTATATCACTGTGGAAGAGGAGTCTACTACTTCCAACAAAAGGCTCTATCTTTGATCTACTTGGAGAATCAACCACAAGAACTTCTGTGTTTGAGAGGTTCGGTCCACTGAAGAAAAAGAAGAGTAACAAACCTCAGAGAAGTTATCAAGGCACTATGACACACTCTTCACTTAGAATCCAGAAGGATTTCCAAAGTTTGATTCCTTCTAGAATGAGGCGACAGATAAAACTTGTGGTTTCGTGCAAGGAGGTGTTAAAGGAAAAGACTAATACTGTGGTTTATACCAAGGAACATAAGGAATACAAAGAAAGTGTAGGCTCTTCATATCATATTACAACCCAGAGCGAGTACGATACATCATCTCAAATAAAGGTTGAAGAGTCGAAAGATATTTCTCGGTGTTGCCATATATCGGTCAATGACAATGATCCTCAAGAAGAGGAATATGTTGGAGATGCTCCGTCAGAATTTGAAGAAGGAGTAAAGACGATGATAGATCCCCTAAAAGAAGTTAATCTTGGCACTGATGAAGACCCAAGGCCAACTTTCCTAAGCGCTTTTCTAGAAATGGATGAAGAAATTACTTACATGGACTTACTCAAAAAATATAAGGATGTCTTCGCTTGTTGTTATAAGGAGATGCCTGGATTAGATCCAAAAGTAGCAGTTCATCAGTTGGCAGTCAAGAATGGAGCTCGTCCTGTTAGGCAGGCCCAAAGACGTTTCAGATCCGACTTGGTTCCATTGATTGAAAATGAGGTTAACAAACTCATTGGAGCAAGTTTTATTCGTGAAGTTAAGTACCCCACATGGATATCAAGCATTGTGCCAGTACGGAAGAAGAACAGCCAAATTTGAGTTATTATCAACTTTAGGGATCTCAACAACACATGCCCTAAGGATGAGTTTCCAATCCCTATTCCAGAGTTGATGATTGATGATACTACTGATTTTAAGGCGATGTCTTTTATGGATGGATCATCCGGCTATAACCAAATCCGCATGGCACCAAAGGATGAAGAGCTCACTGCATTTCGTACGCCTAAAGGTATTTATTGCTACAAGGTGATGCCTTTTGGTTTGAAGAACGCTAGTGCCACTTATCAAAGGGATATGCAAAACATCTTTGATGATTTACTCCATAAAAATATTGAATTCTATGTGGAAGACTTAGTGGTAAAGTCAAGAAAGAAGAACGACCATTTGAAAGACTTGAGGATGGTATTTGAGTTGCTCTGGAGATATCAGCTTAGGATGAATCCGTTGAAATGCACCTTTTGAGTTACTTACGGAAAGTTCCTTGGCTTTATTATATGACATCGAGTAATTGAAATTGATCAATACAAGGTTGATGCAATTTTGAAGATGCCCGAACCTCAAAACATCCATGAATTAAAAAGTCTTCAAGGGAATCTAGCATATTTAAGGAGGTTCATCTTAAATTTGGCGGGAAAATGTCAACCATTTAGCCATCTCATGAAGAAGGGTGACCCTTTCAAATGGGACCAAGCTTGTAGTAAGGCCTTTGAAAATATCAAATCTTACTTGATGAAGCCTCCAGTACTTGCGGCACCTATACCTGGAAAATCGTTAATTCTCTACATCGTTGCATAAGAAAGGTCAGTTGGAGCATTATTGGCCCAAGAAAATAGTGAAGGTAAAGAGAACTCTCTTTATTACCTGAGCAGAATGATGACGCCAAATGAGCTGAATTATTCACCTATTGAAAAGTTGTATTTGGCGTTGGTCTTCTTAATATAAAAGATGAAGCACTACTTTCAAGCTCATGTTGTTCATCTCGTGTTTAGAGAAAATCCCATCAAGTTTGTAATGTCAAAACCAGTCCTCAGTGATCGACTTGCAAGGTGGTACCGTCAATTTCAACAGTTTGAGATCATATATATCCCTCAAAAGGCCGTAAAGGGACAGGCATTAGCATATTTTCTGGCAGACCACCCAATACCAGATAATTGGGAGCTAACTGATGAACTTCCTGATGAGGATACAATGGTTATTGAAGTTCGACCTCCATGAAAGATGTACTTTGATGGTGTGGCACATCGTGGTAGAGCTGGTGCTGGCGTAGTGTTTGTCACTCCGCAGGAAGAGGTTATCCCATACTCCTTTACTTTGACACAATGTCGCTGAATACCAAGCGTTGATACTCGGACTTGAAATGGTCGTCGACATGAAGCAACTACAATTGCAAGTCTTTGGAGACTCCCAATTGGTGATCAAACAGCTCTTGGGAGACTATGAAGACAAAAAGCCTGAGCTACGTCCATATCATAGTTATGCTCAGAAGTTGATAGGATGGCTTGGAGAAGTTACCCTCCAACACGTGCCAAGAAAGGAAAATAAGCAGGCCGATGCATTGGTTGCTTTAGCTTCAACCCTTACTCTTCCGAATCAAACACGAGTTACTATCCGCCAAGAATGGGTAGTACCACCACCGGATGAGGAGGAATTTACAAAAAACAAACCTGAGCATCTCGTCGCTGTGTCTGAAGCCGTAAAGGTAGATTGGAAACAACCAATTATTAACTACTTGTGTTATAGAATACTTCCTGAAGATCTAAGAAAAAAGACTGACATCCGTCGGCGTGCACCTCGTTTCCTTTACTACAAGGACACGCTATACAAAAGGTCATTTGAAGGAGTACTCTTGCGATGTTTAGGAGAGGAAGAAGTAGTTCAAGCTTTGCAGGAAGCACACTCGGAATTATGTGGATCTCATCAGTCTGGCCTGAAGCTCCACTTTCACATAAAAAGGATGGGATATTATTGGCCAACGATGGTGAAAAATTGCTTGGACTATGCTAGAAGATGCAAGGCCTGTCAATTTCATGCGAATTTCATACATCAGCCTCCTGAAATATTACACCCCACTATCGCATCTTGGCCATTCAATGCTTGGGGATTGGATGTTGTAGGACCACTACCAAAATCTTCTGGTGGACACTTATACATCTTGCCGCGACAGATTACTTCTCAAAATGGGCCGAAGTTGTTGCTCTCAAAGAAGTAAAGAAGGGGAATGTTGCAAACTTCATCCGAGTAAATATCATCTACCACTTTGGAATTCCTCATTACATAATAACTGACAATGGCAAGCCATTTGATAACAAGCTGATGAACAAGATTTGTGATCTCTTTGGTTTTAAACTGCGTAAATCTTCTATGTACCATGCTGTCGCCAATGGTCTAGCTGAAGCATTCAATAAGACTTTATGCAACCTGTTGAAGAAAGTCATCTCCAAATCCAAACGAGACTGGCATGAACGAATGGAAGAAGCTTTGTGGGCATATAGGACGACTCACCGCACACCAACGCAAGCAACCCCATACTCACTTGCTTTTGGAGTTGAAGCAGTCCTACCACTTGAGCGTCAAATTCTTTCTTTAAGACTTGCTATTCAAGAAGGGCTCACCGAAGAAGAAAATAGTAAGTTGCGTCTTGCGGAGTTAGAAGCTCTTGATGAGAAGAGGCTAGAGGCTCAACAAAATCTTGAATGTTATCAAGCCCGTCTATCTCGTTCTTTCAACAAAAGGGTTCGTTTGAGGTGCTTCCAAGTTGGAGATCAAGCCCTAGCAGTAAGGAGGCCCATTATCACTTCTCATAAATATGGGGGCAAATTCACCTCTAAGTGGGATGGACCATTCATCATACAAGAGGCATATTCAAATGGTGCTTACAAGCTTGTCGATGCAGATGGCGTGAAAATTGGTCCTATCAATGCCAAGTTCTTGAAGAAGTACTATCCTTGAAGGAAGATGATGCCCCTTAAGGCACGAGCATAAACTACATGTCCACTCCTGGTCCGTAAGAGTATAAAATATGTACGGCTCAAAAAAAAAAATGTCCGCTAGGTTAAAAATATCGAAAGAGGCGGCCTAGGCAAAAGTTAGGACTAAAAAAATAAAAAAAAAGAAAAAAGAAAAGCCACTCTTCCAGAACTATGTTGTGACTTGATCCTCTTCACTGAGGTACGTAGGCGCTTAGAAGTTTCCTTCTAAGTTCAGTTGCATGAGTGTCAAAAAAATATATGTTCCCGCTTGATCCGCCACACGAAAGTTAAGTCTGCAAATATTCTGATTAAACTTTGGGCTTACACAAAATATTCATGAATCAATGGGGGCAGAGCTCCATATAAAAGGTAAGCGTCTGCAACAGGATTTGAGACCCTCAAGTTCTTCGAGCCTACAAGTTGAAGTTGTAAGTCTTCCAAGCCTGCGAATTGAAGCGTGTTTGTTGAAGTCAAAATTCACTAAGTCAGTAACGTTGAAGTATCAGGTTCACCATATCTGCATGCTAAAGTCATTAAAGTTCAGCAATTCTGCAAGATGAAATCTCAAATCTACCAAGTCTGCAAGTTGAAGTTGTCAAAATTGCCAGGTTTGCAAGTTGAAGTCTCCAAATCCGCTAAGTTTGCAAGCTGAAGTCTCCAAATTCGCCAAGTTTGCAAGGTGGAACCGTCAAAACCTCCAAGTTTCAAGTTGAGGCCTCTAAACTTCCATGCCTTAAAGTGGACGAAATTTGTCCCTTTGCACCTTAAGTTAGCCTTTTCACAGGTTTATACTTGAAAGGATATATAAATCTCCATGTCTTAAGGTGGACAAAAATTTGTCCCTTTGCACCTTAAGCTGACCTTTTCACGGGTTTATCCTTAAAAGGATCTATAAATCTTCATGCCTTACTTAAGGTGGACAAAAATTTATTCCTTTGCACCTTAAGCTGGCCTTTTCACGGGTTTATCTTTAAAAGGATCTCTAAACTTCCATGCCTTAAGGTGGATAAAAATTTGTCCCTTTGCACCTTAATCTAGCCTTTTCACGGGTTTATCTTTAAAAGGATCTCTAAACTTTCATGCCTTAAGGTGGACAATAATTTGTCCCTTTGCACCTTAAGCTGGCCTTTTTACAGGTTTATGTTTAAAAGGATATCTAAACTTCCATGCAAGGTGGGCAAAAATTTGTCCCTTTGCACCTTAAGCTGACCTTTTCACGGGTTTATCTTTAAAAGGATCACTAAACTTCCATGCCTTAAGGTGGACAAAAAAATTTGTCCCTTTGCACCTTAAGCTGGCCTTTTCACGGGTTTATCCTTAAAAGGATCTATAAATCTCGATGCCTTAAGGTGGACAAAAATTTGTCCATTTGCACCTTAAGCTGGCCTTTTCACGGGTTTATCTTTAAAAGGATCTCTAAACTTCCATGTCTTAAGGTGGACAATATTTTCCCCTTTGCCCCTTAAGATGTCCTTTTCACGAATTTGTTATGTAAAGCATCCAAACTTGAAACAGAACTTGTCAGGTCTCAAGGTGACGGAGGCGAAGTTAAACTCTCGCACCTTAAGCTGACCATTGCATAAGTACGTCGGTGATAGGGACCAAGAACTTGTCAGGTCTCAAGGTGACGGAGGCGAAGTTAAACTCTCGCACCTTAAGCTAACCATTTCATAAGTACATCGGTGAAAGGGACCAAACTTGAAGCCGAACTTGTCAGGTCTCAAGGTGACGGAGGCGAAGTTAAACTCTCGCACCTTAAGCTGACCATTGCATAAATACGTCGGTGATAGGGACCAAACTTGAAGCCGAACTTGTCAGGTCTCAAGGTGACGGAGGCAAAGTTAAACTCTCACACCTTAAGCTAACCATTGCATAAGTACGTCGGTGATAAGGACCATACTTAAAGCCGAACTTTTTCGGTCTCAAGGTGACGGAGGCGAAGTTAAACTCTCGCACCTTAAGCTGACCATTGCATAAGTACATCGGTGATAGGGACCAAACTTGAAGCCGAACTTGTCAGGTCTCAAGGTGACGGAGGCGAAGTTAAACTCTCGCACCTTAAGCTGACCCTTCATGAATGCTATACGTTTGAGATCTACCTACAAAAGAAGAAAGGAAAAGACAACACAGAAAAGAAAAAAAAAAAAGGGGGGGCTCAAGAAGAAGAGAGATTATTACCTGTCAGGACGTTTCAAACTCGGAAGCCATACATCACCAACTCAGATAGGCTTGAGACAAGATGTTTTTGTGAGAATGAATCCCTTGAAATCTAGTTTCAAGCAATCAAAACACTTTTTGATGGTGACGGTTCGACATCATGATATAAATTATTTGGTGAGACAATGCAAATCTGAAATTCTCTGCGAGACAGAATTTAAAGTCAACTTCAAAAATTTATCTAGAACAATCAGGGGAGTCTTAAATTCGAAATTTTGGATATATAGTAGATGAATATGTCTGGTTTCTATAGAATTAAGCGGATCATGATTTCGATACTCCCACATTGAGATACAATCTTTTTGGTATCATCGCGCAAATCTGAAACTGCTGGTGCGTCAAAATCCAAAGGTAATTTCGGAATAATATATGAAAATATCCCGAAATTATTAAATCATGAATTTTGGATATGTTATATATCTTTGTGTCTAGTTTTGTAAGAATCAAGCGTCTTGTGATTTCATCATTCCTACTTCGAGATATCAAGGTTCTAGTAAAGACGTGCAGATCTGAAATTTTCAGCATGATAAAAGTTAAGGCTAAATTCAAAAACTTTTCTAGAATTATATTGAAGGCTTTTAAGTCTAAATTTTGGACATGTTGTAGACATCGAAGTCTAGTTTTTGGAATATCAAACCATTCACGATTTCGATACTTCTACAATTTGATATGAATTTTCTACCACTAGCATGCTGGGCTGAAAAAAAGTGACGAAAATTAAAAGAGAAGAATATATTACCTAGCATTGTGCTCCTTTGTGTGACTCCTGATGTTGCAATGTCAAAATAATAGAGAGATTCCATCTATTTATAGATGTAGCAAGACATTAATAGTCTCCTTGTTGAAATAAAACTAGGAGAAGTTTTCAAGTCCTTAAGGAGGTGGCATACTCCTAATTGGAGTGGAATTGGGACAGTTTAAGTTTGTAGGAATATAGACATCCTAATTCTAATTGGAGAATGGTTGGTTATGGAATAGAAGGATTTCATTCCCAAAATGGAAAGGAGTATCCTGAAGGCGTGCAAACAAGAAAAAAAAAGAAAAAGAAAAGTCAATTAATTTATTTTGGACTTGAATTTTGACCTAGAATAAAGGGGTTCCATAAATGTTAAGGAATTTTGCATATCCAATATACCCATGATAATTTCTATGCACATAGCACTTCGTCATGATATATATATATATATATATATTTGCACACAAATTCCGGTGCAAGTAAAGAGTCAAGTCAATACTTTGAGCCTGTCTTCGAAAGATTAAATATCTCCGACAAGTATCGAAGTGAAGGCATTTGTGACCATATAAATTTTAAATATATTAGTCCAAATAAATATGGTGGATTAATATAATTGGATTAATTATTTAAGTCCAATAAATATGGATTTAATTAAAGTCCAAAATTCATCGGGCTAGTCCATTAATTTGGGCTACAAATAATGAGCCCACTTGGTTAAGCCCAATATGTCATCTTATTCTAGAGGCCCAATTTGGAGCCACGTGTCAAATGAAGTGGCATGCCAAGTCAAGTAAAGGAGCCAATAGGACCGTGCCACATGTCAAAATGATGCAGCAAGCCTAGTGAAATCAAAGGCCCATAAGAATGCGCCATGTCACTTAAATCTGATTGGCCAAAAGAAGCTCATCTTCACCATGACTCTTTTCTTTCCACAACTATAAATAGGGGCCTCATAATTCAAAAAGGGGACCAAGAATTCTAACGAAAAGCAAGAGAGAGCTCGTGGATCAAACACCACAAATTTCTCTACAAGCTACAAGTCCAAGCATTCAAGTTTATAAACAACTGAAGATCAAGACGAAGATTCAAGATCAAGCTCAAAAGCCCTTGAATCCAAATTCACAAGTCAAGATCAAATCCACCAAGTTCACAAATCAAGTTCAAGCTCATCAAATTCAAGATCAAGCTCGAAGCCCTTGAATTTAAATTTAGAAAGGCGAATCAGAGGATTCATAGAGATTGTAACACTCACATATTGAAATCAATAAACGATTGTTGCAATATTTTTCTTGTCCCAATTATTATTTTCTCGGTCGCGAATTTTATTGTCTACAGGACCTAAAATGGGTAGGTCTTGATATTTTGTCCCTCATAAAAAATGTCTTATAAAAATGGCCTTCATAAGGAGTGATCTTAATTTTTTGGTCCCTCTTAATAACTCTTTGCCTATAAGGCACACGTTCTAACTCTTGCCCATGAGGCAAACGTTCATAACTTTTCAAGACAATAAACTTGCACAAATTAACCAAAAGTTTTATCTTATAGGCAAACGTTAGAAGTTAGATATGCTGCCCATAAGGCACATGTTCTAACTATTGCCCATAAGACAAAAATTCATGACATTTCAAGACAATGAACCTACACAAATTGACCACAAGTTTTGCCTTATAGGAAAATATTAGAACTTAGATATGTTGCCCATAAGGCACACATTCTAACTCTTGCACATAAGCCACTCGTACAGGACATTTTAAAACGGTGAATCTACTCAATTGACCATAAATTTTGCCTTATAGGCAAATATTAGAACATAAGGCAAATATTAGAACTTATTTAGGGGAACGAAAATTAAGACCAGATATTTGGGCGATAAAAATTCAAGACAGGACACTTTGGGGACACTAAATGTAATCTCCACGTTTTAGGGTTTTGGCACTGACATGATGGTTGACGTTTGACAATCATTTATACTTACTTAATTTTTCGCTATTGAGTTATTTCTTCTTGGTTTTAATCATTTGATTGCTTGATCACCTTTCAACATTATCTGCGGCTCGTTAATTAGACTCGAGAGAGGGACTTATGAGCGTAATAAGAATTAGGAATTGTTCGTGAACCTCTAGAGATAGGGAATCGTTTCGCTTATGTGAATAGGAATATATGTTTTAATCTTGCTCAATTGAATATAGAAGAAAAATAAATGTTCCCAATTATCCAATGATCATTGAAATATAGCGTTAGATGTAGTCAAGTAATCTTAGAGTTATTGACAAGATGCTTAATAAGTGATATCAATCTACAACTAGTAACTCAGGAAAATCAATAGATATGACTATTGGACGACTCAATCGGATGTTAGATTGCCATGACCTTGGATCTTTGTCTCATATGACTAAAACTCTACTCTTCTTAGCTTGCTACATTTTTCTTGTTTTTTTATAGTTAATTGTTAGTGTAATTAAACCCAAATTTATTGACTCCTCGAGTAGTTGAAATAAACATTCAAATTATACGGTCAATCTTATAAGTCTCTGGGTACTATATATAGACTCAAAATCCGATATTACTTGTACAACTGTGTATTCTTACGTATTCATTGGCAACAACAATTATATACATCTATTTTTAAGATTTTTTTTTTTACTTAACGCAAAAAAATAAGTAAAAACCTCATTTATTTTCCTTCAAAATATTTTCCTTCTTACCGAACACTTGATATCTCAAGTAGACAACAACTATATCCCATAAGCGCAGTGATAACGATCCTAGTCGGAGGTGACTAAAATCGATATCGGAATGCGGAATTAAACAACAAAATTAAGGATAGTTGAGAAATAAGATATGAGAAGTGAAAAAAGAAAGGCTCAATTGAACAACAATTAAACCAAGGGAGAAAGAGGACTCAATCAAATGCACGAGAAACCAAATTGAATCCATAATATGATAACTCGATGCTCAATCAAGTGAAGAAGATAACACAAGCAATTCGGGAATCCACCCTAATCACTCGATCTAAGCTAACAATTGGAATTGAACCCAATTACTATCCTAACCTAGAGTAACTAAATATCAGTCTATTTAAGACAATTCAATCATCCAAAATCTAAGTAATGAAAATGGCTAAGGCAAGTATTTATAGTCCTTGATTTCAATTAGAATATAGAAACCCAATTTGAATCCACAAATGAGTAACTCTTGTGAAAATCAAGGTTAAGAAGTTCTAAATCAACAATGGGAATCCACCCATCACTAACCTAGATTTAGCTACACTAAACTAGACCAAAGGGATTCCACCCCAAAACACTCTTTAAGAGTAATATTCTCAAATCATCAAAATCTAAGTAATGAAAATGGCTAAGGCAACTATTTATAGTCTTTGCCTTTTCACAAATTGCCTATTACATAAATAGCCCAAAAGTGACTATTTAGTAAATAACCCCACAAGGGACCTTCTTGATTGTCCCAATAGCATCTTGATTGCCCATGACCTTGTGTATTTATTTCTTCATGCCTTCCTCCTAGCTCCAAGCTATCATCCATATATAGAAGTCCATCCTAATATTCCCCATGTCAACCATGCTCGCATCATGCAGGTTACTGTTGGAAAGCAGATGATTATTATTGAATGTAGAAGTTGAATAAATAGATTACAAATACTAAGAAGACTCCTAACAAAATACTAATAACATGTCCTAACTAAATAATATCTGTTGAAACTAAATAGTATCTGCTAAAGGATAATTATAAATAAAATACTACTTCCTAAATAGATAACTACTGCTATAACAATATCTGATAATAGTGAGTTGCTGAACAATGTTCCAATATGCCCTCTCAAGTTTGGCGATGGGTCACTAAGCCAAACTTGAACAGATTTTTCTCAAATACATGTTTAGGTAGTGCCTTAATGAGAGTATCATCTATTTGACCTACACCATGGATATGAACAACTCAAACCTTTTTTACGTCGACATAGTGGCTAACAAAGTGGAAGTCCACTACAGCATGCTTCATTTTGCTATGGAGGACCTGATTTTTGCTCAGAAAAGTGGCTCCAAGTTTGTCACAATAAATGATAGGTAGCTGATGTACTGGAAAGTTCAGCTCAGTGAGTAAATTAGTAACCCACAATGTTTCAAAAAGAGCATTAGCCACGGTTCTATACTCAAACTCAGTGGAGGAGCAAGAGATGATATTTTGCTTCTTTGAGGACCAGCTAATCGGGTTTTGACCAAGGAACAAGATGTTCCCAGATATGGAAACTCTATCAGTAATGCCCCCACCCCAATCTGCATCAGAGTACACGAGCAGATTGAATTCCTCAATGGGAGTAACACGTATGCATAGATGGATGGTGTCATGCAGATAACGGAGAACACGCTTCACAGCTTTCCAATGAAGATTTGATGGGGCTTGTATAAACTGGGACAACTTATTCATTGCATAGGCGATGTTCGATCTAGTGAAATATAAGTATTGAAGCCTGTCTAAGACCCGATAATAGCGTGTTGCATCAGTCATGTAAGTACCATCAGATGGTGTGATAAGCTCAGATGCACTCATTAGTGTGTGGACACTTTTATAGTCAGTCATTAGCTCATCATTTAAGATCTCATTCACATAGTTTGTTTGGGTGAGAATTAAACCGTCAGAGTTGTGTATCACTTCAACACCAAGAAAGTAATGAAGGTTGCCCAAATCTTGAATAGAGAATTGAGAAGCAAGGGAAGTTATAACCTGATTGTCACTAAAAGTATTGCTTCCAGTGATAATAATGTCATCCACATAGACAAGGATAAACATTGTGTCACCTAGACCCTATCTGACGAGTAACGAGGTATCTGATTTCGTCTTAACAAAGCCTATGGACGAAAGATAACCCGTGAGGGCATTGTACCACGCCCGAGGGGTTTGTTTCAATCCATAGATTACCTTGCGAATATGACATATGTGAGTTGTTTTGTCATCATTTGTGAACCCCGGAGGTTGTGTCATGTACACCTCCTCTTCTAGGTTGCCTCAGAGGAATGCATTATTGACATCAAACTGACGGAGGTGCCAGTTGTGGTGAAGTGCCATAAAGAGGACTATTCAGACCATTGTAGGCTTGACAACCGGGTTGAAAGTGGCATGGAAATCAATGTTCGGTCTCTGAGTGAAGCCTTTCACAACCAGTCGTGCTTTGTATCTATTAATAGACCCATCCGCTTTCCTTTTTATCCTGAAAATCCACTTTCAGGAGATAATATTTTTAGTTGGGTCTGGAGGAATAAGTTCCCAAGTCTGTTTTTTAATTAAAGCATCAAGTTCCTATTTCATTGCTACACGCCACTCAAGATATTTTTGTGTTTGTTTGACAGTGGTGGGTATGGTGGTGGGGTTCAACTTTGTCAGGTAATCAAAAATTTGTTTAGGTTTGGTGATATTATTTTGGGAGCGAGTGACAGCACGGGTAGGGGGAGTTGGACAATGTGGTGATGAAGGAGTGAGCACCGACTCAGGGATAGGGTAGGTTAGTCGAGGAGCCATGGGAGTTGGTGGTTTGGTGTTTTTACTTTGATATTCAAGGAGAGTAGGTGGGCTGCTCTGTGTGTTTGTAGGGATAGGCATTTGTGAATTTATAGTGTGACGTGTTGTTGGGAAACACAGGTCGGTAGGTTGAAAGGAGAAGTCCTGGATAGTAGGAATTGAGGAAAAGGAGGGACATAGAAATTTACCTGGAGAAGGGATTGTTACAGGAGGTGAATCTGCTTTCACCACTGATGCACTGTCCGAGGAGAACTGTGAGTATGAGTTGGTTTGGGATTTTTCTAGAGAGGAATCAGATGTTGATGGTGAGTCTGCAATTGTGCGTGCATGTATTTCTAAGTGAGGGGTAAAGTCTGTGATTGTGGCAGGTTTGGTTGTAGGCTCTGAAGACTCTAAAGTAGTGGTATTTTCCCAAGTCAAAAACATTCTCAATAAATTGCACATCTCGGGATAAATATACCTTTGAGGAAGTTGGTTCATAACACTGGTGACAATGATGGGACAAGGAAAAACCAAGATAGAACACGGGGTGGATTTTGATTCAAGTTTATTTTTGGAGTATGGTTTAAGCCATAGTTATCATAAATAACCAAAAATTCGCAAGGAGCTATAATTAGGTGATTTTCCAAGTAATCATTGGAATGGGGATTGATTATCCAGTTGAGAAGCGGGTAGGCGGTTGATGAGGTAGACTGCGTGATGACACGCAAAAGATCAAAATTGGGGTGGAAGGGACACCTCATGTAAGAGAGTTCTTGCAGTTTTGACGATATGGCGATGTCATCATTCAGCAAGTGCAACTCGTTGAGGCGTATAGGGTGGGATCGAAAGGTGTTCAATGCCATAAAGTGAAAGATAGGGGTCAAGACCTTTATACTCTCCTCCTCCATCAGTGTAAAGTGACAAAAAAAATTTGTCAAAATGTTTTTCCATCATAGGATGGAATTTTTGAAAGATTTCTTTGACATCACTTTTATTTTTTAATGTGTAGAGCCACATGTATTTCGTATAATGATCAACAAAAATACAATAGTATAATTTTTTGTCAAGAGATAAAATTGGTGATGACCCCCGTAAATCACTAAAAATTATTTGAAGCGGTTTAGAACTACACAAAAATAATTGGATGTCGATGGGCTTGATTAGATAGACAAGACTTACAATAAAAATATTTGTCTCGCTCATGAAATGGGAGCGAGAATTTATTTAAAATAAACCTAAGAACTCTAGAATGAGGATAACCCAAACATTGATGCCAAGTAGTGAAAGGAGTGGATGTGGCAGTAATGTGAGCTTGGGGATATGAGACAGGCCACTCATACAGTCCATTGTTGGTCCGGCCGTGCACTAGCGGTTTTCGCATTTTCAAATCCTTCACAACAAAGTCTAAAGAAAAAAATTCAATAGATTTTAGATTGTCTTGACAAAACTTAGAAACAGAGAAAAGCTTGCGTTTAATGGATGGGGCACATAAGGTGTGGTTTGGCTTAAAAACATTATTTGATGTATTTAATTTAGTAGAACCAGTGTGAGAAATAGGAATTTTGTAACCATCACCCATGGAGACATCCTCGTTACTGTGGTACGGTTGTAGGTTGTAAGGCTCTGTAGTGATGTGATGGGTAGCTCCTAAGTCGACTATCCAGGGGTTGGTGGCAGCACTAAGCCCAGTGGCATAGTTGGCTTTGGCTTCAAAATGATTGTGAGACTTCGAGCGGCAAACATTGGCGGTGTGGCCAATCCTATTGCATAGTTGACATCGAGTAACAAAGCTTGGATTTGAGTTAGGCTACCACTGTGGTGGAGTATTTTGATGTGAATTCTGACGCCTTTTTGGGGAATTACTGTTCTATCTGTGATTGGTGCGATTGTTGGTGTTGGATTTGGCAGGAGTACCAACTGCGGCAATTATGGGATCGGATAATTTCTTAGCATCCTCGTGGCGAAGGAAGAGCTCATGGTCAAGTAGTTTTTCAAACAGTTCCTCATAGGAGACAGTCGTATCACGTGCACGAATGGAAGCATATATCTCACGAAACTCAGGACCTAGACCGCTGAGTATTTTGACGATAAGTTCCAGGTTGGACACAGGAGCACCGGCAGTGGCTAGCTCATCCGAAAGGGACTGAATGATGTGAAGATATTCAGTGATGGAGCGAGAGTCCTTAGTGACCTGGGCAAGTTGATCATGCAGACTGAAAACCTGGGTTTGGGATTTGTTAGCATAAATGATATGTAAAGCATCCCAAGCTGACTTAGATGAGTCAACGACAACAACGGTAGAAGCAATTGTGGGTTCGACAGAATCCATAAGGGCATTCTGAATGAGTTGGTCCTAACGAAACCAATTTAAGAAGGCAGGATTCGGTGATATGTTCGTGCCGAGGGTGATTGTGCGATTGGGTGCAGGGGTGGTTCCATCAAGATGACCAAAGAGGTTGTAGCCATACATAAGCATGGAGAATTGGGCTTTCCAGGTGGCGAAGTTATGACCACCGCTTAGTTTGATGGGTAATTGGGATGCAGGATTGAATTGAATGATGATGTTGGTACCCGTTGTATTGTCAGCATTAACAACTCTGGGGTTGTTGCTATTGTGATTGGTCATTCTGGCTAATCTGTATGAGGAAGAGGAAAGAGAAGGAAAAAAAATTGGATCAATTCTCGTTAGAGCGTGTAGAGCCCTAATACCATATAAGTGCAGGTTAAGTGTTGGAAAGCAGATGATTATTATTGAATGTAGAAGCTGAATAAATAGATTACAGATACTAAGAAGACTTCTAACGGAATACTAATAACATGTCCTAACAAAATAATATCTGTTGAAACTAAATAGTATCTGAAAGGATAATTATAAATGAAATACTACTACCTAAATAGATACCTACTACTACAACAATAACTGATAACAGTGAGCTGCTGAAGATGTTCCAATATACCCAACATCAAATTGGGCAGGACAGGTAGGTAAAAATAAGGAGGTGGAATATTATATTGTCTTGTACAAGAAATTGAAATTGGCTTCAACTTTTTTTAAACGCAATGTGCCTCTCAAAACCTCTGATTTAGCTCTCAAGAAGAATCATAAAAACAATGCCTAATGCTGGCATAATACCACAAAACCAAAATGAAATGATCTTATTATATGCATCACATGAATTAATTTATTACAAGAGAACATCGTGTAATTTAAAATACTACTATCAAATTAAGGCAATGACCACTAAATCAAACGCTCATCGAGGACATGACCCTACATAAAAAGTGTGGAGGTCGAGAATTAGGGTAGATGATTAGAAGATAGTCGAGTTTTCCCTCTTTCCAATGGTAGAGGAGGGTTCTAGTCTGGACCACCTATCAGTTCCCTTACCAGTATTATTATTATTATGCTAGCAGTATCATATTTTTTAGGTTTATTACTACTGTTGTTGTTTACCTTGATTAATTTAGTATTTTTTAACTATCAGCACCTTTCTTTCTCCATTATTTTCATCATAACTTTCTATTCTGGTACTTTTTGCAAAATTGTTCTCTAAAACGATATGTTTGAGCCGTTGGTCTATTGGATACAACATCTCTACCTCCACAAAGGTAGGAGTAAAGTCTGCACACACTTACCCTCCTCCGTATCCACTTGTGGAATTATACTGAGTAGTATGTTGTTGTTTGACCATTAGATCGAAAAATTACTTGCTAACAATTTTTTAAAAAAAAGACAGGAGCCTCTCCTATAAAAATTCATTAATTTTGAAGGATAAAACACAACACATCGTTCCTAACTCATTAAGAATTCAGAAGAAAAAAGATTGAGAATGGCACTCAAAGCAGCTAGTTCTTTCTTACTATTCCTCTGTTAATTCTAGCATCCGTGACCCTTTCAAATGCTGGAGGAATTGCAATTTATTGGGGTCAGAATGGAAATGAAGGCACCTTAGCAGAAACTTGTGCCACTGGGCACTACAAATTTGTTAGCTTTTCTTTACACTTTTGGGAATGGCCAAAATCCAATGATTGATCTAGCAGGACATTGTGTTCCAACTCTTGGTGGTTGTACTAAATTAAGCTCTGACATAAAATCATGTCAAGCGAAAGGCGTTAAAGTCCTGCTTTCTGTTGGAGGAGGGGTTGGTAGCTACTACCTTAACTCGACCGAGGATGCTAGAGAAGTTGCTACTTATTTGTGGAACAACTTCATGGGAGGAAAATCCAGCTCACGTCCTCTTGGCGATGCTGTTTTGAATGGAATTGACTCTGACATCGAAGGTGGAACTGACGAGCATTGGGATGACCTTGCTCGGTTTCTCTCTTCATACAGAAAACGCGGTAAGAAGGTGATACATCCCGAATCTCCTCACGACCCTTTACTAGGAGCCAAGCAAGGGAGCTACAAAGGTTGCAAGCCATGTTCATAAAGTGTGAAGTGTTGGAGCAAGTTGTGACCTCATCGAAAGGGTTCCATGTGTTAAAGATTGAAATAGGAACTCAAAGAGAGGAGTTGGGAGGCTTTCAAGGTGTGATGGCTCACATGGAGGTCAGTCAAGGGCGTGACCAACCGCCACATGAACCGTCAAAGGAAGGGCAAGAGGATTGCACACTGTCTTGGGGTGACGGTTCGCTTGGAGGACCGTCACCAACTTGACCGTCAACCTGGTCGTCAAGACCAACCCAGTAGAGGACTTCACTGTTTTGGGGTGACGGATGGAGTGGAAGACCGTCACCCAAGTGACGGGCAGTCAAGGCCA
This sequence comes from Capsicum rhomboideum, assembly GCA_031232105.1. NCBI lineage: Eukaryota > Viridiplantae > Streptophyta > Magnoliopsida > Solanales > Solanaceae > Capsicum > Capsicum rhomboideum. The sequence continues at coordinate 19,552,402 of CP124710.1, forward strand.
TCGTCAAGCACAAGCAGTCACCATTTGGAGGCTATTTTTTGTCATTTATTCATGGGTCACTTTTGGGCCTTGTAGTAGACTATATATAGTAACTCTTAGGGTTTATTTCCTTAGTTGTTTTGGGATAATTGATGAACACTACTCTAGTGAGAGAGTTCGGTGAGCTTATGTTGAGTAATTTCTTAGAAACGAGGGTTTAGAGGGTGTCTAGAATTCCGTCTTGGTCCACGTTAGAGGTAGGTGTTTGTAGGCTGATAGTAGTTAAGGGTTTTTGGATTTAAAATGTCCATTAGTTCTTAGTTCATCATCCTTCTTGTGTCTATCTTCTTCTATCTCTTGATTAATCTTTCGTTTATCGTAGTTTATTCTTGTTTTCGTATTTAGCCTCGTAGCAGAAGGTCTACTTAAGTGCAGCACCACAGTGTCCTTTTCCGGATGCTTGGGTAGGAGGTGCACTCAAAACAGGTCTTTTTGACTATGTTTGGGTGCAATTTTACAATTACCCTCCTTGCCAGTATAGTAGTGGGGATATTGGTAACCTTGAAAGTGCATGGAAAGCAACGGACTTCAATTCCAGCCAAGAGGATTTTCTTAGGATTACCTGCTGCTGCTGCAGCAGGAAGTGGCTTCATTCCTGCAGATGATTTAACTAAACAAGTTCTTCCAGCAATTAAGGGATCTGCTAAATATGGTGGTGTGATGCTCTGGTCTAAGTACTATGATGATCAAACTGGATATAGTGCTTCCATTAAAGGTAGTGTCGGATATATTAAAATCGATGAATCGATACGATTATGAGTGTTGAATACTCAGTGTGTTTATGTATGAGTCTTGAATCTTCATAGTGTGTTGATGTATAATTTCATGTAAAAATTTAAACAGTATATGGACCATCTATTTTCCCTCCTTTTTCATGTTATCTTAATTCAAGAAGATGAATTTCAGAGATGCAAAAACATATATAACTTCAAGACTATCATAATCTACCCAGAAAGTTGTGTTGATTCAGGTAAAGTTCGGATTGTTATCTGATATAAATTAATCGGGGAAGTTCCAAATAGTCAAATTCTTAAAGGTATAGCTAATCGAGGATAAGAATAAAGCAAAAGAGAAGGAAAAATCCAAACTCACATGAAATGTTGTTTTAACTATTCATTTTCATGATTCGCTTATCCTCACCTCAAAAAGGAAGAAAGAAAATTATAGAATGAACCTACAAGAATTGTGTTTAACTAGAAACAGCACTAGGAATGACAAAAGTAAATTGTCAATGAATATCATAGACTTGAAAGTAGGTAATGTTCTTGGACACATGCAAATGGTCGTCATTCATGGATAGTTCAACTCAAACAAACTCCATCCAATCAACTAGAAATGCAGGTGCTTTGCTCTGAGATATTACAATTTGTAAAGAGCAATTAAACTGAGATAATAGGAACGAAAGGCCGGAGTCTTCTGCAGATATGACTTCGTAAACAAATCTGGTATTGGGCAACAGCCAATATCCTATGATTAAACCTCAGGGAAGTTGCTACTTATATTTGGTACTCTTTTTTGGGAGGGAAATTCTCCTCTTGTGCTCTTGGTGGGTCACTTTTGGATGGAATCGACTTGATGTCAAGGAAAAAACAAACAAATACTAGGTTGATTGTATCTATTCCAGGAAAAAAACGATTAATAGAATTCTTGACAATGTGCAGCTCCACATTGCCTATTTCCTGATGCTTTGGTTGGAGGTGGCTATGAAACAGGTCAACTCCAGCGAGAAACGACTCTATAGCAATTCTCTAAATAGTTTCCAGATCATGTCTACAGACTAGAGACAACACAGTATGGATTGAAGCAAGCTCCAAGATCATGGTATGAAAGACTCTCCAAGTTCCTACTAGAAAATGATTTTCAGAGAAGAAAAAAGATATGTCAATTCATTCCTAATAAGCTCCGTCAATCTCCAAGATGCACGGGAGCATTGCCTTGAACTTCATCTGGTCCTCCTAAGAAAATTTTCCATTGCTGGAAAGACTCCATCTTCAAGCAGAACCACATAATATAACAATGTACCATCTTCATCTAATTTGCATCTCTTAGGAATGTTCTAAGTAAAACTTGCATGAACAAGTAGAACTGGTGAATTTACTTTTCTTCTTTATTGTGTTGAATCATTTATTTTACAGATGCAAAACATATGTATTTTCATTACTATGATAATTTAGTCATTAATTTGGTGTTTATATAGGTAACTCAGACTGGTGTTTGATATAACTAATAAAGGAAATCCAAAATTTTTAAATATTTTTAACGAATAGCCTCAAAGTAAAACAAAGGGGAAATTGAGAAATTGGTTGCACTAACTTTTCTTTTGACAGTCAATGCTAAATACTGGTGATTGGTTCTCAAGCAGGAAGATATTTCTGCTAGGGACAGAAAGGCAATGAAGGATACAAGCTGAGGCTTGTTGCTACCAGGAAATGACCATGTGAAAGTAACATTTCTTCAGGTGTTTGGCAATGGACAGAATCCTTTGATCAACCTAGATAGTCATAATACATATCAGTTAGTCCTAATTGATGCACTGGTCTCAGCTTTCCTATAAATCTTGCCAGGTGAAGTTATTATCTCATAAAGGACCTAGAATTGACCTCTTGCCCTCGCGGTGAATTTATTTTGGATGGAACTAACTTTGACATTAAGGAAGGGGGAAAAATTAATAAGGAAGGGGGAAAAATTAATATTGAGTTGATCTTGCCAGGTATCTGTTCCAGAAGCAGCAAGAAGATATTTTTTAGTGCAGTCTCAAAATGGCCGTTTCTTGATGCTCAGATTGGACATGAATCCCTCTTCATATGGATACAGTTCCACAATAATCATCCATGTCAATACTATTAACTATTAAGAGTTCCTGTCAATCTTGAAGACGCATAAGAGAAATAGAGTCCACCTACTACTGCTAACCAAAATTTCCTGGACTTCCAGCTGGAAGTTGCTTTAGTGCTGTGGGTGATTTATCCTTATAACTAGTACTAGCTATTCTGATTGTAACTGTACAAATGCATCAACCTATGGTCCAAGAATTATGACGATCAAAAGGGCTTTAATTATGCATCGAGAGCCTTGTTAGAAATGTTTACTCGATTACTCCCCTTCAAATTTTGATCTTAATATTGAAACTCCACAAATACTCGCAGACTCCAAATCATTCTGTGCTAGCATATCATTAAGTCAATTTGGTTTTAAACAAAAACACTCTGCAGATAGACACTCCAAATTAGTGTCCAACTCCAATTCGTTTTGTGTTTAACCTATCGCCAAGTCATTTTAATAGTAAGCTGAAAAAATCCCATGTACTACTTAGCTCGCAATTGATTAAAGAGTAAGTCACTGAACACATATGGAGACACTGTTGAGAGCATGCACTTGCACCATTCAAGTTCAACCAAGGAAACAGGGCAGCACTATAATGATTGATCATTGCCTAACATTTTCATAGGGAGGGTTAATCTTCATTTTCCACCTTTGCCATCGCAAAATGTATGATATTGCAACCAGAAAAAAAAAAAAAAAAAAAAGCAAAGTCAAAGTTCAAAGTTCAAAAAGTTTGACCTGAATCATGATGTTATAGCCAAAAGTCTCATCTGTCAGATAATTAACCAGATCGAAAATCATAGAAAGACGAAGATTATCTACAGATATACCGAGATTAAGTATACAACTGCATATAATATATGCCTATATTGATTAAGTAGTTTTTGCACTAACTTTATACTGAAGCAGTTTTAAGTGTGTTCTTGAAACAAAATCACAAATCGTATTGCAAGCAGCAGAGAAAGCAGAACCATTCCCTCTCTGTTCCACCAGCCAATACAGGAATTAAAATAGACATTATCCGATTGCAAAGAAAACAAACAATAACTTACAAAAATCTCCAATTTTGTGCAAAAAAAGAATATTAGCCATGAGTGTTAACAGCTTCCCAGAGCAGACCCCTAGCCTGCATAGCTGCAGTCCTGAGTGTCCTTATTGTCCACCTATTGGCCTCATAGAAGGACAAACTCCGGTAAGGCAAATTGTGCTTTTTGCATAGCTCCTGCACAATAGGAGAAATTTTCCTCAGTTGGCACCTAGGCAGCCTTGGAAATAGATGATGCTCTAGCTGGAACTGCAATCCTCCAAAGAACCAATCCATCTGAGGAGAACAATCAATGTCGATAGTCCCAGCTGTTTGTTTCTCAAACCAATCGTTCCCTTTGGGCTGTCCAACATAGACATCAGCAGCAAAATGGTTCAGACAGAATTGAACATGTTGAATCCCGGTCACAGCAAAGCTTGTGAGAACAAACAACACCCTCTCTGTCCAATTAGGCAAGGTAGAAACAAGAAGCGGAAACCAAGTCCAGAAAACCATGATCCCCAATATGTTCAAAAGTCTATCAGGCACTTTTCTACTTGAGAACAATAGCAACAATGTCTGGACAAACAAATTCACCCTGGAAACACATACGATTGGATAGAATGTAAAATGCTGATAGCTGACAAAGAATTTCGCCAGGGAATCAAACGTAAGCTCTCTTCCATAGAACGTAGAATTCAACGACTTAAACAGGCTAGAAGAGACTGCGAAAACTGGCAAGTGCTGAAGATCAGGGTCATAATCCAGGCTATTACAGGCCACATGATGAGCATTATGAGTCCATTTCCACCAAGCAATACTAATCCCAGTAAGACAATTCCCCGACAGAATTTGTACCATTTTGTTGAAACCCCGAGTCGTCATAATTAAATAATGACCAGAATCATGACCCAAATAAGAAATCTGCATCCAAGTCAACCCCAACAATGCTCCACAAAGCATATGAATCAAGAAACTATTACTAAAAAGTACACCATAAAAAGTCAAGAAAAGCAACAAAGCTATAAAGCAGAATGAACAAATCACCCCATGGCCCTTTTTTTCAAACAATCCAGCTTTAGCAAACTCAACACAAAGCTTTCTATAATCCCTTGATACCTCAGAAACCTCATAATCTTGCAAATAATATCCAGTAAAGAAGTTATCAAGATATTTCCAAGCAGTACCTGGATGAAAAGCAATGAATGCATCAGTTGCTTCTTGACCAGCAAGATTAAGTATAGGGATATCCCCACCAGGGTGTTGCTTAATCCAATCAGTCACATTGTAAACTTTCCCTTGCACAGAGATCCACAAATCCTCCCTCTTGTTATGCTTCTTTAACTCCTCAGCTGTTATGTACTTCTTAGAAACAGCCATTATGTAACACCCTAGTTAGCAGTTCCAGCTCCGTATCAACCAAATTATGAATCTATCAAAAAGAGTGATGAATGCAGAATGGATCTTAACAATTAACAGTAAAACAACCCCTTTAGCTGTTTTATGAAACAAATGTATGAAATGGGGTTGTTCTTTATAGGAATGAGGTTGTTGTTTATAGGGATGTTTCGATCTGGTTGCTACAGAGACTGTGGGAACGGAGTAAACTAAGGGTTCGTTTGGTACGCGTACAAGGTTGGATATTTCGCAACTAAGTTTGTTACTGCTAAATTTATGTCAGATTTGGTTGATGGTATAAATTATACCGTCAATTAAATATTTATATAAACCTGATATCAGACTAAATCTTAGATTTCATCTTAGCTCATTCAACATAAAATTATTTTATTCCACTGCTCATATAGGATAAATTAGTTCAGAAATTATAATTTTAAGAATATAATTCTGAGATAATTTGATCCAGTATCAAACCATACCTAAGAAATTTTTAAAACTTGGTAGCTAAGGTGCTGAGTGGTCTAAGTTTTCGATACTTAGGAAAGAAGTTTCGATGCTTTTGGATGGAGATATTTTAGGAAAGACTCAAAGATGATGGAATACTTGCATAATTTTGACGCGTTTTTTAGGGGAAAAAGTGTGTGTCACCACTTGTTTGACTCAGTTACACATATATACTCCATGCGTTCCGGTCAATTTTATCTTTGCATACTTTTATTTTTTAATTTGTTTCGAAAAAAATTATAAGTATCTCTTTATATTAAATTTTTAGTTTCATAAATAATAAAATAATCTATAGGCAAGTGAATATTTAAATAATTTATAAGGATGTAAAAAGATATTTATAAATTATACTAGGGCTGTGCAAATTTCGGGTCAAACCAATAACCCGAACCGATAATTTGGTTATCGGATTAATGGTTCGGATTATTGGTTTATCGGGTTGGGTATCGGTTTATATACTACTATTATTGGTTTATCGGGTCGGGGCTCGGTTTGGTCATGGTTTTAATCGGTTAACCCGACAAACCGATAATTTCAGCACTTCAATGATAAGCTTTTAATTGACGAAGAGTCAAGAGGCCCAAAAGACCCATTGACGTTCACCGATTATTACCCTTCAATACTTCTCTTTTAGGTTTACACTTCTCATTTCTCAAAGTTGCGCTCAAAGGATCTCTCAGTCTCTACGATTCCAACTGGTATGGAAATCGTCGATTTTCTCTATGTGATGTGTACTTTCTTGCTTATACCCACTTCAAGTTTTCTGTTTCTTTTGGGGGTTTTCCACTGTTGGTTTGATTTAATTGATTGTTCTTGATTTTTCAACTGGGTTTGGGCATTAAGGTTGTCTTTGACGTCAAAATCGTGATTTCTTTTCAAGTGGGTATGTGTAACTTGGAGTTATTTTGAGATCAAAATCAAGATTTTTGAAGTGGGGTATGGGTAATTTTCTGAATTAGGTTGTCATTGAGACCAAGGACTTGATTTTTGAAGTGGTTATTGGTAATTTTCTGAATGGGTGAAGGTAATAATCTTCTTCATTGCGATTCAAGCTGTGTGGCTACTTAATATGCAGATTGTGACTGCTGCACGGTGCAGCTTGTGTAGCCCATATTTGAAAAGCCTAATCTTGATTTGTCACAAAGATTGTATGGTGTCAATAGAGGTTGTTGTTGCTGGAGATGGAGATTGTAACGTTATGTACTGATGACTTGAATGTGACTGCTATATGCTGCAATTGTGCAGCTTGCTGCCCAGATTCTCTAACCAGTGTGTGTCCTCTGCACATTTTTTGTATGAAATGTTATCGGTTAACTCGATAATCGAATCGATAATGATAAAAACCGATTAACCAATAACCGATTAACCGATATCTTAATGGTTTTTTAACGGTTTAGCATGTATACAAATCGATAATCAATAGGTAAAACCGATAACTTTCATAACCGAACCGAACCGACCGATACACAACCCTAAATTATACTAACTTTTTTTAAAACAATCACTATATATTTAGTTAAATATCATCACAGAAGAGAAAAATGGAGTATGATTAAATTTCATATTGTTATCTATATTGTATAGTAGATGTTTATTACATGAGTTCTAGATAAATTTTTAATTAGATAAACTTGTAATCAGATAAGCTTGTAATTGAATAAGTTTGTAATTAAATAAGCAACTTGCAAGTAGCTTATACAATAACTTCTTTTTTTCTATAAATAGAAAGTCAATTTCATTCATTTACATATTAGTTTGAAGTTGGATGATATATCAAGCTCACCTTTTATACATTCCCCAATTGTATTTACTTTATAGTATTTATTTTATAACACTTTATTAACACGAGCCTCTTCCATCTCAAGCAAATACTTTGAAAGTCTTGAAGATATACTTTTTTTTTCTTAATGAATGACAAATTTTCTTAACGTAAATTTGTTGTTCTGGACATATCTAGCATAAGTTACATGTCTTCACTCTTGGATGCTTCATGTTGAAATACATCTTGATATAATAATTCTGAAAAATACCATTAAAGATAAAAATCAAGCATCAAGTAATATCGTGCAAATGCATTTATATTCCTAGTGTGGAAGGGAGTAAATTGAAAAAATATTTTAAGTAGGCGTTTGACCATGAAAATTAAATTTTTTGGAGTTGGAATTGGAGTTGAAGTTGGAGTTGGAGTTATGTTTGCCCATGAAAAAAATTAGAGTTCTTTTTGACTTTTTGTGAGAGGAGTAGGAGTGAAATTCCGGAAAAAAATTTCAATTTAGTGAAATAAATTTTATGGTCAAACACCACAAAATTTCACTTTTTTCACTAAAGTGAAATAAATTTCCAAACAAAAGTGAATTTTTTTTATGGCCAAACGGGTCCTCAGACTTGGTAAGGTGGTGAGTGGTCTAAGTTTTCGATACATAGAGAAAAAGTTTGGATGCTTTTGGAGGAGATATTTTAGGAAAGACTAAAAATGGTGGAATTACTACTATATAAAAGTGTCAGTTAGCAGACAGTTGGTGTAATGACCTTCCCGATCATTTTTCTCATTTTCGTGCGTTCTCGGCGATTAGAGTTTTTCTATAACTGCCCCAAGTTAATTATGACTTGCTGGGACTAATAGTTCGATTTCTGGGCAGTTCATCTGAGAATGTTATTTAGACCGAGCACGTTGGAAAATACTTAATTAAATTAGAATTTGGTAAAATGATATAGTTAATTACCTTTCGAAAATATCTTTGAAATTTATCAAATTCTTTAGTTATGATATATTTATACTACTTTCTAATAGTTTTATAATTTATTAATATTTTAAGTGGAGATAGTAAATCTAAATATGTTAAAATAATAATATTATTTTATAGAGGTTTTATTCGAAATAAATTTCTATTAATTATGGCATATTTAAAATATGGTACTTATTTTATCACGAACCTATGCAATACCCGAATACATACATTATGGGATAAAAATAATTTTGTGGTATTGCCACCCTACTCCACGTGGAGGAGGAAGTAGAGGACAACAAGTTCACTAAAAGATTGGGTGGCAGTACATATTAATAATTAATGACAAAATATTCAAGACTTAACTAGTAGTAGTGAGTGGATTTACACATATGTACATATATATCCATTTTCCTTACACCTTGCATCTTTTTTGTTTGCTGTGAGTGTCATAAGCGCTCAATCATTTTCATATAAGCTTATAAGTTCCTAATGACGTAATAAAAAAATTGTGGAGAAAGATTTTTGGTGTGCGATATATTTTACTCTTAAAGGAAAATTAATTTCAACGTTCTATTGTCTACCGAAAGAAATTAATTATCTACATTAAGTTATTCAAGCTCGGGCTCTAGTGGGAAAGTATTTGTGGACGTGTAATCGTCGTTATTTTGGTAAGTTTTATCGTATTTACGATAGTTTTCCTATACGTTGGTATTGTTGTTGCTATTTGAGCCACATATTGAGCTCGAATTTAGCGGTGCTAGTTGTGACTATTGGTCACTGAGCTATTTGGGATGCTGTGACGGTTTCTATTTTGCAATATCGCAAGTGAGTTCCACGTGAACTGTTCGAACATTTTCTGAACTAATTCAATATGGGTATCAAAAGTCATAATTTGACATGTAGTTTATTATTTTGGCAGCAGTCAGAGGCCTCTCAGAAAGGGAAGGCTCCTGTATAGCTGGTTCTTTTGGCAGGCTTGCAGTAGCGTCCAGGTAGGCTAGGTTTACTTTTTTTTTACACTTAGATTGAGCTTATGTGTGATATATGTATGCTATTGTGCTGGAGTTGTGGGCTGGTATTATAAACTTGGTTGTGGTGGTTTGCTGTGATTTAGGCCTTTTAGGCTGGATAGGGCTATTCGGATATATTCCAAGTCTGTTATCCTCGTGGTACACCAGAGATGACCTATTTGGGGTCGGATAGTATTGTTGTTGTTGTTGCCAGTTTGGGAATGTTATTGTTGGAACTTAGTCCAGACTTAGACAAGTATAACCGGACCTGATTTTTGGGACCCGATAGCGGGCCCCATTACCCTTTTTGTCGACTTGTCAGAACTTTGACATCTTTGGGCTTAGATAAGCACTTTATGATTGTTAGGATTGTGACGGGATTGAGTCACCCCGATTATACCCGGTTGCCCTGTTTAGCCTTGTTAGTCCCTGATATCACCGTCTTTGACCGGAGTCGGCTAGTTTGACTTAGAACGTTGACACGCCTTTCCATGACTTATAATGTATACCCAGACTTGTCTATACATATTATTTATAGTAGATAGTTGACCCAGAAGGACCCCGAGATTGACTTGTAGCATATTGTGGGGTTAGCTTCTGTACTTATATACTAGTAGTGACTTGGGACTAGGGTATTCCCCGTTTATCTGATATGATATGACATTTGATTCTGTTTTGGTTACTGGCTATGATGAGTTTTGGTTCGAGTCCGGCTACTGATTCAGGTATGATGATTTTGGTTATTGACTATTGGGTGTTCCGGTTCGAGTCCGGCCCGAATTGTGGTACACTATGAGTTCTGGTACTGGTTACTGTGGTTATGATACTGTTTTTCTTTGAGTTCTGGTTCGAGTCCGGCAGATATGATATATATGTGGCCTATTGTTATTACCCACTGCATCCTGTTCGACTCCGGCGTCTGGCCTCTTGTTATTACCCATTGGTGTTAGTTCAAGCCCGGTGCACCCTTGTTGGTTATTATGGTTACTGGATACTGATACAGTATCAAGACACTGGTGACTATACATTTACTATTCTTGTGTGTCCCACTGGTTTATGGGGGCCAGGCTGGGTTATTATTTTCTTTCGTGTGTCTATCGGGTTTATGGGGGCCCAGATAGGTTATGTTTGACTTGTGTGTTTACTTAAGCATTTATTTACTACTTATTCGGTATCACATTTATTTATCTCCTAAGCATATCTATACGCCTCGTCAGTTACTTATGTATTTTTTTATTTATACCCCGGACATGGCATACACCCTCGCATTTTAGCTTGCTTATATTATATCGAGCTCAGTCAGTCGATGATGCCTATTGAGTACCCGTTTCCTCGGTACTCATACTGTACTTCTGCATCTTTTTCCCCGATGCAGATTTGGGCACTAGCCGAAGATTTTGGCGTGACTCTCTTCTCAGCACTAACTCCGAAGCAGGGTGAGCGTACTTGTTATATATATTTGGTTTCTATCTTGTAGTCTTGATATGTCTAGTAGTGGCTCTTGTACCGACCTCACCAGGTCTTGAGAGGGGTTCTTGACTCTATATATATTGTCCTCTTCCTTCTCAGTCTCGGTATGGGTATATTTTGGTTCTGTTTGTTTTTATATTTCTAGCATGCTTATTAGTACGGTTACTTCCACCTCATCTCTGTTCTTCTGAGATTCTACCCATTAGCCCGTCGCTTGTCGCTTCGGGCTAGGGTTTGGCTTGCCTATTGGTGGGTTACGGTAGACGCCATCATGACTCAAATATTGGGTCGTGATAGCTTGGTATCAGAGCCTAGATTGTATGGGTAGTGTTGGTACATGAGCCAATGTGTGGTAGAGTCCTGCGGATCGGTGCAGGACCTCCTGTATCCTATCCTCGGGAGGCTACGGAGCATTCTTAGGGGAGTCTATTATTTTCTTGACTCATGTCCGTGCGTCGGGTCGATGTTGGTTTCTGATTTTCATTTGGTTCACTCTTTAAGCAGATGGTTAGGATGCATGGTACGAGAGCCGGGGGTCGGGACCCCGAGCCTGCAGCAAGGGCTCCAATTAGGGGTCGAGGTCGACCTAGAGGTCAGAGGCAGGGCAGAGTATCATCCCCTAGCCGAGATCATGCTAGGGATCAGTCACCCGATCCCATTATAGTTCCAGATGTTCCGCCGCCACAGCAGCCGGTGGGCCAGGGAGCAGCCCAGGCTCCACCTGGATTTATTGATGCTTCAGTACTCCGAGACACTTTGGTGCAGTTGCTGGGATTAGTTGGAGGTCCGTCAGCCGAGGGAGACCAACCATCCTTACAGGGAGTTGGTGTTGGGGCACAGCCTGCAGCTGCAGCACCCAGAGTTGAGATTCCACCAGCGCCGGTAATTCCACAGCTGGTAGTAGCTCATCCAGTTATGTCTGCCGAGGAGTAAAAAATGTTGAGTCATTTTTTGAGACTAGCTCCACCCAGGTTTCTGGGTACCCCATGAGAAGACGCTTATGAGTTCTTATCCAACTGCAAGGAGAAGCTGAGAAATTTGGGATTAGTGGAGTCACGCGGGGTAGATTTTGTTGCCTATCAGTTTGATACAGTCGCGAGGAGATGGTAGAGAGTTTATCTTGATTCTAGGCCAGCTGGATCTCCACCCATTACTTGGGCACAGTTCTCTGAGGTATTCTTGGGGAAGTATATGCCCCGTAGCATGCGTGAGCGTCTTCGAGATGAGTTTTCCAGGTTGAGACAGGGGTCTATGACAGTAGCTGAGTATGAGGCAAGATTTCATGATTTGGCTAGACATGCTACTATGATCTTGCCTGATGAGTACGAGAGGATTAGATGTTTTGTCAGAGGGTTGCGATTAACACTCCGCAAGGCCACACAGAGTTTGGTGACTTCAGGGAAATCATTTATTAAGATAACTGAGCATGTATATTTGATAGAGGAGATGGACCGCGAGGCCCAAGGGGGCAGCGATAAGAGATCTCGGTTTCAGGGTAGTTATAGTGGCAGTCGCAGTAGTTCGTAATTCAGAGGTCGTAGGTTTCATGGTAGGTACCCACAGCAGCAGCATCAGTCCTTTCAGTGACAGGGTCAGCCTAGTAGGCCCGTACAGTCAGCCTTGCAAATTTTTGATAGGGGCAGCCCGCCTATAGTGGTTTTGGTAGTCAGCCTCAAGGACGTGGTCAATCCAGTTCATCGACTAGAGGTGGTCATACAGGATCAGTCGGATCTTTTAGGCCAAGCAGAGAGCCAGGAGCATGTTATACTTGTTGGGTTGTCGGTCATTTCGCGCCTGAGTGTCCTCAGCGCAGAGCGATTGAGCCTTCAGTTCAGACGGCACAGCCTATCAGATCTATACCGCCAGTAGGCAGAGGTGGTGCACAGGGTCGTCGGGGTGGTCCCCAGGGTTCCCAAGGTAGAGCGCAGGGAGGTCGAACTGGTAGTCAGGTTGGTGGTCAGACTAGTGGTAGCCAGCGTCAGTTGTATGTCGTGTCGGCTAGGCCGGAGGCTAAGGCTTCGGATGCGGTGATTACATGTACGATTTCTATATGCCACCAGCTAGCTTCTGCATTATTTAATCCTGGATCCACGTTTTCTTATGTATCTACTTATCATGCACCACGGTTGGGTTTATGTTCTGAGTTATTATCTGTACCCCTATGTGTATCTACCCCCGTTGGTGATTTCTTAGTAGTAGATCGGGTATATAGATCTTGTCTGGTGACTATTCAGGAGTTTGAGACTCAGGTTGATTTTATTGTATTGGCCATGGTAGACTTTGATGTGATTCTAGGCATGGACTAGTTGTCTTTTCATCATGTAGTCTTGGATTGCATTGCCAAGACTGTTACCTTATCCATGCCCGGTGTACCCCCGGTGGTGTGGCAGGGTTCTGTTAGCCGCACACCGACAGGGATTATTTCATATGTTCGGGCTCGTAAATTGATGTTGAAGAGATGTGATTCATTTCTTGCTTATGTTCGGGATGCTAGTATTGAGAGTCCACCGCTTGACTCCATCCCTGTAGTTCGTGAGTTTCCTGATGTATTCCCGACTGACCTACCTCGCCTTCCTCCTGAGCGTGATATAGAGTTCACTATTGACCTCGAGCCGGGCACCCGACCTATTTTTATGGCTTCTTATCGTATGGCTCCTGCTGAGTTGAGAGAGTTGAGTACTCAGCTCCAGGACCTTCTGGGGAAGGGCTTTATCAGGCCGAGTATGTCACCTTGGGGCGCTACAGTTCTGTTTATAAAGAAGAAGGATGGCTTCATGCGTATGCGTATCGACTATAGACAGCTAAATAAGGTGACAGTAAAGAATAAGTATCCTATGCCTCGTATTGATGATTTGTTTGATCAACTTCAGGGTGCAGCAGTATTCTCGAAGATAGACTTGAGATCTGGATATCATCAGTTGAGAGTTAGGGCTGAGGACATCCCAAAGACAGCCTTCAGGACTCGGTACGACCATTATGAGTTCCTGGTGATGTCTTTTGGGTTGACTAATGCCCTAGCAGCTTTCATGGATTTGATGAATCGTGTATTTAGGCTATACTTGGACTCCTTTGTGATTGTGTTTATTGACGACATCTTGGTTTATTCAAAGAGCAGTGAGGAGCACCAGCAGCATTTGAGGATTGTGCTCCACACTTTGAGAGATCATTGGCTTTATGCCAAGTTCTCAAAGTGTGAGTTTTGGCTTAAGTCTGTAGCTTTCCTGGGGCATGTTGTATCCAGACACGGTATCATGGTAGATCCAGCAAAGATTGAGGCTATTCGAGGTTGGGCTAGGCCTACGTCGCCTACTGAAGTTCGCAGTTTTATTGGGTTGGCAGGGTACTACAGGCGGTTTGTTGAGGGTTTCTCGTCTATTGCATCTCCTATGACCAGACTAACCAGGAAGGAAGTTCCATTTCAGTGGTCTGAGGATTGTGAGGTGAGCTTTCTGAAGCTCAAGGATCAACTTACTTCAGCCCCTGTGTTGACTTTTCCAGTTGAGGGCGAGGGTTTTATAATGTATTTTGATGCGACTGGTATTGGTTTGGGATTTTTTCTGATGCAGCAGGGTCGTGTCATTTCTTACGCATCGAGGCAGTTGAAAGTGCATGAGCGTAATTACCCCACTCATGATTTGTAGTTAGCAGCGGTTGTGTTTGCACTGCGGATTTAGAGGCATTATCTCTACGGTGTTCATTGTGAGATCTTTATAGACCACCACAGTCTTCAGCATATTATGACTCAGAGGGATCTTAATTCGAGGCAGCGCAGGTGGATTGAGTTGCTGAAGGACTATGATATCTCTATTCTCTATCATCCGGGCAAGACGAATGTGGCAGCTGTCTCCGTAGCATTCGAGATCAGGTATTAAGGGGTGAGTCTTAGAGATATACCTTGGGTTCTGATGGTGTTCTGAGGTTTGACAGCCGTATTTGTGTTCCGGGGGTTGGGGATTTGATTTAGTTGATTTTGCACGAGGCGCACAGTTTCAGATATTCTATTCACCCTGGGACAGCTATGATGTATCAGGATCTGAGGCAGCACTATTGATGGAATGGTATGCGGAGAGATATAGCAAGGTTTGTAGCTCGATGCCTCTGTTGTCAGCAGGTAAAAGCCGAGCACCAGATACCTGGTGGATTGCTTCAGCAGTTGCCCATTCCCTAGTGGAAATGGGAGAGGGTCACTATGGATTTCGTTGTTGGATTACCTCGCACCTCCCGTGGTTTTGATAGTATTTGGGTTATTGTAGATCAGTTAACTAAGTCTGCACACTTTATCCCTGTTCGAGTCTCCTATAGTGCTAAGAGGTTAGCTCGTGTATATATTCAGGAGGTGGTTCGCCTACATGGAGTGCCAATATCTATTATCTCAGACCGAGGGTCTCAGTTTACCTCCAGTTTCTGGCAGACTTTCCAGGAAGAGTTGGGTACTCAGGTGGACCATAGTACTGCATTTCATCCTCAAACCGATGGGCAGTTGGAGCAGACGATTCAGGTATTGGAGGATATGCTCCGCGCTTGTGTGTTAGACTTTGGGGGTCAGTGGGATCAATTCTTGCCTTTAGCAGAGTTTGCGTATAATAATAGCTTTCATTCCAGCATTCAGATGGCTCCGTTTGAGGCTTTGTATGGTAGACGGTGTCGGTCTCTAGTTGGATGGTTCGAGACTGATCTAAGGCGTATTTATATGCCTTAGTATCGACTTTAACCCATGTTTACCTTAGTTTTGAGAACAATACGTATATATTTCGTATGGTTTTGATGGAATATGTGATATTGTGCTAACCAATGTGATTAGACCCTTGTAGGTAGAATTTGCGACTATTTGGAGCATTTTGGCGTGGAAAGCGAGGCTTGGAGAAGCTACGAGCAAAGGATATTGATGATAAGAGGCAAGCCAAAGAGTTGAACTTGAAGAATCCTGCCAAATGTGCAAAGAAAAGTCGACGAAGGAGGAAAATCAAAAATTAAGGGCCTGGCGCGCCAAGGGGCGTGCCAGGCCGCTTTTGGGGAAAATTTTGTTCAGCCAGGCAGCACTGGGGCGCCCCCAGGGGCGTGCCAGGCTGCCTGGGAGCACCCTTTGCAGAGGCCAAATTGGCCTAAGTGTCAGGCGTGCCCAAGGGCGTGCCGGGCCACTTTTGGCTAATTTTTACCTCGAAATTCACTCTATAAATAGGGCTTTTGAGTTATTGTATCACATTCCATCTTGACAAGGATACTTTGGGCGTTTTTGGGCATTGAAATTAGGTTTCATTCATCATATTTTCAGTTTTTATTTCTTTTTATGGTATTTTATTACTTTTGGATGTTAATTAACATTATGAGTGGCTAAAATCCCTCATTCTTAGGGTTAAGGCCAAGAACATGAATCTCTTGGGTTAATTTTAGTGGGTTTTGCTGAAGTTTATCATAAATTGGTTATTCATATATTCTAAATTTCACTATTTTGATGCTTGATCACCATTGAAATACATTCCTTGTCTTGAAGTGAGCTCGAGAGAGAAACTAAGAGATAGAACGTGGAATATAAGAGGTGTGGTCTTTCTCGGGGAAGGAATTCTAAGGGATTGACATGTGGTTAGGACCGAGAGGTACCTACTCCACCACACTTGGTCAATTACGAGAAGAAAGATTAAATGCACTAGAATTGGTTAAGCTTATCACCGCTCACTGATGTAGTTAGGTTTCTAATTTCTAGTAGAAGATTATATTTTGGAGACGAATATAATTGTAAAATTAACCTCGGGATCAATAACCAAGATAAACAACTCAAATTGCTTAAACCAATGACAATTATGCTCAAGAGACGACGTTCGAAGTGCCTTAGCCCTGGGAATTCACTTTTTATTGATTTTTCAAGCATATTTGCGAAAACTAAAGTTACGGTAGCGAAGATAGGAGTTCATAGTTCGCAAACAATTAATTTTAAGTGACAAATCCTGTTTCCTTTTCGCAAAACTAGTTTTTAATTATTGTTGGACGTCTAGAATTGATTTCTGTTGACGAAAGTCCCTTGGGTTCGATATCCGGCTCTTTTAAAGGAGCCACTATATTACTTGAACGATCACGTACACTTGCGTGTATAGCTGGGTCGTAACAGAGACTTCAGAGGTCAATCCTCGTGGCACGGATTTGCTCCGAGAGTCTTTGGACCGAGTTCGGGTGATTCAGGATAGGCTGCGGACAACCCAGAGTAGACAGAGGAGTTATGCAGACCGTAGACGTCATCCGTTGAAGTTCAGAGTTGGTGATAGGGTCTTCTTACGAGTATCGCCAATGAAGGGTGTGATGCGGTTTGGTAGGAAGGGAAAGCTTAGCCCCAGATATATTGGACCCTTTGAGATTCTGCGGACAGTCGGGAGGTAGCATATGTGTTGGCTTTACCTCCGGCCTTTTCATCTATTCACCCGGTATTTCATATTTCTATGTTGTGACTGTACATTTCGAATGAGTCGCATGTGCTTCAGTAGGACTCGGTTCAGTTAGACGATAAGTTAACATTTGTGGAGGAGCCTGTGTCCATTTTAGCAAGAGATGTTAGACGGTTATGCTCCCGAGATATTCCAGTGGTAAAGGTACAATGGCTTCACCGTCCGGTTGAGGAGGCCTCTTGGGAGCTTGAGTGTGATATGCTAGCCCAGTATCCTTACTTGTTCACGTCTACAGGTATGCGCTTACTTTTGACTTTCGCGGATGAAAGTCCTTTTATTAGTGGATGTTGTAATGACCTTCCCGGTCATTTTCCTCATTTTCGTGTGTTCTCGGCGTTTAGAGTTTTTCTATAACTGCCCCAAGTTATTTATGACTTGCTGGTACTGATAGTTAGATTTTCGGGCAGTTCATTTGAGAATGTTATTTAGACCGAGCACGTTGTAAAATACTTAATTAAATTAAAATTTGGTAAAATGATATAGTTAATTACCTTTCGAAAATATCTTTGAAATTTATCAAATTCTTTAGTTATGATATATTTATACTACTTTATAATAGTTTTATAATTTATTAATATTTTATTATATTACTTTATAATAGTTTTATAATTTATTAATATGGGTATCAAAAGTCATAATTTGACATGTAGTTTATTATTTTGGTAGCTTGGCAGCAGTCAGAGGCCTCTCAGAAGGGGAAGGATCCTGTATAGCTGGTTCTTTTGGCAGGCTTGCGGTAACGTCCAGGTAGGCTAGGTTTACTTTCCTTTACACTTAGATTGAGCTTATGTGTGATATATGTATGCTATTGTGCTGGTGTTGTGGGCTGGTGTTATAAACTTGGTGGTGGTGGTTTGCTGTGATTTAGGCCGGATAGGCTTGTCAGAACCTTGACATCTTTGGGCTTAGGTAAGCTCTATATGACTGTTAGGGTTGTGACGGGATTGAGTCACCCCGATTATACCCTGTTGGCCTATTTAGCCTTGTTAGTCTCTAATAGCATCGTCTTTGATCGGGGTCGGCTAGTTTGACTTAGAACGTTGACCCGCCTTTCTATGACTTATAATGTATACCCAGACTTGTGTATACATATTGTTTATAGTAGATTGTTGACCTAGAAGGACCCCGAGATTGACTTGTAGCATATTGTGGGGTTAGCTTCTGTACTTATATACTAGTATTGACTTGGGACTAGGGCATTCCCCATTTATCTGATATGATCTGACATTTGATTCTGTTCTGTTTACTGGCTATGATGAGTTCCGGTTCGAGTCCGGCTACTGATTCAGGTATGATGATTTTGGTTATTGACTATTAGGTGTTTCGGTTCGAGTCCGGCCCCGGATTGTGGTACACTATGAGTTCTGGTACTGGGTACCGTGGTTATGATACTGTTGTTCTTTGAGTTGAGTCAGGCAGATATGATATATATGTGGCCTATTGTTATTACCCACTACGTCCTGTTCGACTCCGGCGTCTGGCCTCTTGTTATTACCCATTGGTGTCGGTTCAAGCCCAGTGCACCCTTGTTGGTTATTATGGTTACTGGATACTGATACAGCATCGAGACACTGGTGATTATGCATTTACTATTCTTGTGTGTCCCACCGGTTTATGGGGGCCAGACTGGGTTATTATTTTCTTTCATGTGCCTATCGGGTTTATGGGGGGCCAGATAGGTTATGTTTGACTTGTGTGTTTACGTAAGCATTTATTTACTAATTATTCGGTATTACATTTATTTATCTCCTGAGCATATCTATACGCCTCGGCAGTTACTTATGTATTTTTTATTTATACCCCGGACATGGCATACACCCTCGCATTTTAGCTTGCTTATATTATATGCTCAATCGGTCGATGATGCCTACTGAGTACCCGTTGCCTCGGTACTCATACTGTACTTCTGCATTTTTTTCACCGATCCAGATCCAGGCATTAGCCAACGATTTTGACATGACTCTCTTCTCAGCACTGACTCCGAAGCAGGGTGAGCTTACTGACGTTCAAGGCAAATCCTACTCCATCTCTACTGTATAGTCTTTTGCACTCAAGACTATTGTACTTGTTATATATATTTGGTTTCTATCTTATAGTCTTGATATGTCTAGTAGTGGCTCTTGTACCGACCTTACCAGGTCTTGGGAGGGGTTCTTGACTTTATATATATTGTCCTCTTCCTTCTCAGTCTCGGTATGGGTATATTTTGATTCTGTTTGTTTTTATATTTCTAGCATGCATATTAGTACGGTTACTTCCACCTCATCTCTGTTCTTCTGAGATTCCGCCCGTTAGCCCGTCGCTTGTCGGTCCGGGCTAGGGTTTGGCTTGCCTATGGGTGGGTTACGGTAGGCGCCATCATGACTCAAATATTAGGTCGTGACAGCTGGCGGTTGTCATGCCTGCTTCCAGCTGTCTGCTTATGGTCGAGGACATTTTGGTAATTTTATATTTTTTTCCCATTTTAATTTAATTGTTTTATTTTTATTTTTAATCTATTATATATTTAAAAATTGCGTAAAAAGTATTATAAATTACAATAATTAATAATTTAAATTATTTCAAGGAACACAAAAAATTTGGTTGACTCGAAATTCTATCAGTGCAACATAAATTGGGATAAAGGAAGTTATATATTATTGAAAATGTCATGAAAAGTAATATAAATCGCAATAATTAACAAATTAAAATATTTGAAGGAAGTATAAAAAATTGGTTTGACTTTTCAAATTCTATCAATGTCATTTAAATTGGGAAATTACGTAAAAAGTCGTATAAATCATAATAATTAGCAACTTAAAATATCTAAAAAACTATATAACAAATTTGATTAACTTTCTCAAATATTTTATCAGTGCCACATAAATTGAGATTGAAAGAGTAACATATAGTATCTGAAAATTATGTAAAAGTAATATAAATCAATAATTAACAACTTAAAATATTTAAAAATCATATAAAAAATTTGGTTAACTTTTCAAATTTCATCTGTGCCATATAAATTGGGATAAAAAATAGGGAAAAGTACACAAAATGGACCTAAAACCTAAACTATTTACATTTCAATACCTTCTCCCTTAATAATTCTCAAAATATTCCAGCGCTACAAATTAATTACGAGTCATGCCCCCTTAGTTCAATTTCGACGGTTACAGTAAATTGCGGTGCCTACTTTCTTTTTTTTCTTAAATTGTGGCGTGCTCTTATTTTTTGGATTGTTGCCTTCACATGTTGCATCAGCTATGTCACCCACACTTATTTTTCCTACATGCCATCATACTATTATACTCCCAACTACTTATTTATTTTATTTAAATATAAAAATAAATATAGTAGTTGCTTATTTTTTGACTAATAAAATATAAAAATAAATAAATGGTTAGATTATAATAATAAGTAATTAAAAAAGAATACTAAATTTACTAATTTATTTAATAAAATTTAAATTAGTAGAAATATATATTTATATTATTTTTTATTAGATTATCTTTTCTTATTGTTTCTTTTGAATAGTGAAATAAAATATAAAGATAAAGATATTATCTTACTATATTTGGACTAATCAAAATATAAAAAAATTAATAAATAAACCCAACAATAAATAATTAAGACTGATAAGAAGTATCTCATTGAAGGACCCTCTATGATACCATCACAGTATATCCATATATTGTGATGGTATCATTAAGGACTCTAGCAGACCTCAATGATACTATGGCAGTGTATGGATATATTGTGATTGTATCATTGAGAATTGAGAAGTGTCTTATTGAAGGTTCGAAGATGATCTCCAGGATACGCTCACCGCATATCAATATATTGTGATGGTATAATGGAAGATTGAGGAGTGTCTCATTGAAGCATGATATCATATCAGTATTAGATATAATGTAATGGTATTATAAAAGTCTGGCTGAAGGACTGAAGTAAACTACAATGATACCATATCAGTAAATAGATATATTGTGATAGTATCATGGAGGTCTCACTGAAGGATTGAAGTAGAGATCAATGATACCATGACAGTATATATATATACTATGATGGTATCATTACGGACTGAAGTAAACTACAATGATACTATATCAGTAAATAGATATATTGTGATAGTATCATGGAGGTCTCACGGAAGGATTGAAGCAGACATAAATGATACCACGACAATATATACATATACTGTGATGGTTTCATTTGGACCGAAGCAAACACTAATGATATAATGACATTATATAAATATACTGTGATGGTATCATTAAGGTCTCACTGAAGGATTGAAGCAAACATCAATGATACCATGACACACTCTCTCTCTCTCTCTCTCTCTATATATATATATATATATATATACTGTGATGGTATCATGGAGGTCTCACTGAAGGATTGAAGTAGATATCAATGATATCATGATAGTAATAAATATATTGTGATTGTATCATTGATGTCTCACTGAAGGATTAAAGCATTGAAGCAGACATAAATGATACCATGACAATATATAGTTATACTGTGATGGTATCATTACGGACTGAAGCAAATCCAATGATACCATGTCAGTATATATATACTATGATGGTATCATGGAGGTCTGACTGAAGGATTGAAGCAGACATCAATAATACCATGACAGTACATAGATATACTGTGATGGTATCATGGAGGTCTCACTGAATGATGAAGCATATATCAATGATACCATGATAGTAGATAGATATACTGTGATGGTATCATTATGGACTGAAGTAAACCCAATGATACTATGTCAGTATATATATACTATGATGGTATCATGAAGGTCTGACTGAAGAATTAAAGCAGACATCAATGATACCATGGCGGTATATAAATATACTGTGATGGTATCATTACGGACTGAAGCAAACCTAATGATACCATGTCAGTGTATATATACTGTGATGGTGGTATCATGAAGGTCTGACTGAAGGATTGAAGCAGATATCAATGATTCCATGACGATATATAGATATACTGTGATATATATATACTGTGATGGTATCATGGAGGTCTCACTGAAGGATTGAAGTAGATATCAATGATATCATGATAGTAATAAATATATTGTGATTGTATCATTGATGTCTCACTGAAGGATTAAAGCATTGAAGCAGACATAAATGATACCATGACAATATATAGTTATACTGTGATGGTATCATTACGGACTGAAGCAAATCCAATGATACCATGTCAGTATATATATACTATGATGGTATCATGGAGGTCTGACTGAAGGATTGAAGCAGACATCAATAATACCATGACAGTACATAGATATACTGTGATGGTATCATGGAGGTTTCACTGAATGATGAAGCATATATCAATGATACCATGATAGTAGATAGATATACTGTGATGGTATCATTATGGACTGAAGTAAACCCAATGATACTATGTCAGTATATATATACTATGATGGTATCATGAAGGTCTGACTGAAGAATTAAAGCAGACATCAATGATACCATGGCGGTATATAAATATACTGTGATGGTATCATTACGGACTGAAGCAAACCTAATGATACCATGTCAGTGTATATATACTGTGATGGTGGTATCATGAAGGTCTGACTGAAGGATTGAAGCAGATATCAATGAT
Organism: Capsicum rhomboideum; assembly: GCA_031232105.1. Lineage (NCBI taxonomy): Eukaryota > Viridiplantae > Streptophyta > Magnoliopsida > Solanales > Solanaceae > Capsicum > Capsicum rhomboideum. The sequence goes on from CP124710.1 coordinate 19,575,452, forward strand.
TCCATGACGATATATAGATATACTGTGATGGTATCATGAAGGTCTCACTGAATGATGAAGCATACATCAATGATATCATGACCATATATAGATATACTATAATGGTATCATTATGGACTAAAGCAAACCCAATGATACCATATCGGTATATATACACTGTGATGGTATCATGGAGGTCTACCTGAAGGATTGAAGTAGACATCAATGATGTCATGACAGTATATGGATATACTATGATGGTATTATGAAGGTCTCACTGAATGATGAAGCATATGAAAAAAAAAGAAATAAAAAAGAAAAGAGAATCAAATAAAATTACAAAAGAAAAGAAATAAATAAAATAAAAAGTAAAAATAAAAAAGGACCGAAAATATGAAATTAATTTGTGGTGAAAAAATAAAGAATATTATGATTTGAGAAAAAAATGAATGAAAAAGGAGAGAGAAAAAATAAAGAATAAAGAAATAAAAAAAATAAAAAAAAGAATGGAACAAGAACTAAAGAAATTGAAAAACAAAGAGAAAATAAAAAATAAAAAACACAAAAAGAAAAGAAAAAAATAAAAGAAGGAGAAAGAAGAAGTGGAGGAAAAAAATATTAAAGAATAAAGAAATAAACGAAAAAAAGAAAAAAAAAAGAAGAAAAGGAACAAGAAATGAAGAAATTGAAAAAGCAAAAATAACTAAAAAAAATAAATACAAAAATAAAAGGAATCAATAAAGAAAAAAAAAAGAAGTAGAGAAAAAAATTAATGAATAAAGAAATAAACGAGAAAAAAGAAGAAAAAGAATATATAAAATAAAAATTGAGTGTGAATTAGATTGTGGTGTAAAAATAAAATAAAAAATAAAATAATTTTATGAAAAAAAATAAATGAATAAAGAAGCATAAAAAGAAAAGAAAAAAGGAAATAAGAAAAAAAAAAGAAAAAAGAAAGAAGTAGAGAAATAGAGAAATAAAAAGGAAAGAATTAAAATGAAGATAAATAACTAAAATTACAAAAGAATATGACATTTTATGTAATTAGTTAAAAGGACATTTTATAGAATGGGGCATTAAGTTATAAATAATTTGCTCTTATAGTGTAAGAATGTACTTTCTCCTAAAAAAATAATATATATTGGGCCCGTGCTGCAGAGGCTCATGTATCTAGTACTTGGATAATTGTGACTCGTTTTTTAGGGGAAAAAAGTTTGTGTCACGACTTGTTTGACTCAGTTACCCATATACTCCATGCGTTCTGGTCAATTTTATCCTTTGCATACTTTTACTCCCTCCGTTCCATTTAGTTGGGCATATTTTATTTTATACGATAATTAAGAAATTATACATTGATGATAAATTTTATTATTTTATCCTTCACCTATATTAATGATATTCATTGGGCAGAGGAATGAATATTGAAATTGTAATTATTCATATTTAATGTATACTATTAATTGTTAATTATATCTTAATTTAGTAAGTGATCAACTAATATGGGACATTTATTTTTAGTAAGATGACCAACTAAAATAGGATGGAGAAAGTATTTTTTAGTTTGTTTCGAAAAAAAATTATATCTCCTTATATTAATTTTCTTAGTTTTACAAATAATAAAATATTTTATAGATAACAAATATCTAAATAATTTATAATAATGAAGAAAGATATTTTGCAGTTTATACTAATATTTCAAAAAAAAATTAGTACATATATTACTACTTAGTAGAAATATGAGTGAGCATACAAGTGAAGCACATAGCTAATGGTTGTCATGTGTGGTTCTTGGAATTGACATTAAATTTAAGGATATTTTGGGTATTTTTAATGTTTGGTGCTTTAATTTTGTTCTATCTAAAAGCTCCATGCATGTATATTTTTTTTATTGGACAATAAACCCAGCCTACAGTTAATTTATTTCACTTTGTATCCCAAAAAGTTGTACTTCAGATATCCAAGCTGATGGGCCCCCCACACTTTTTCTATTGTCCTTTCTTTGTTGGCTTACACTTTATTTGTTTCAATTTTCTTTTAGTATAAATATAGTGGATCCATATTTATTTCAACTTATCATTTATCTCTCTTTTTATCTTCGGTTCCCCACTTTCACCATTGTATGCTACTATCATGTAATATCATTTATTATTGTGTTGATTCAATATTATTTATCTTTTTATTGTGTTGATTCAATATTATTTATCTTAATTTTTTTAATTTGTTATATATTTAAAATTACGTAAAAAGTATTATGTATCACAATAATTAACAACTGAAAATATTTAAAAGTATATAATGATTGACTATTGATATTTCACTTACACCATATAAATTGAGATAATGGGAATAACATATATTATTTGAAAATTATGTAAAAAAAGTATTAATGTAAATCACAATAATCAACATTTCAAAATATCTAAAAACTTTATAACAAATTTAATCGACTCTCCAAAGTCTCTTTTACCACTTAAATTGGAACAAAAGGAGTAATGTATATTGTGTGAAAATTACGTAAAAAATACTATAAATCATAATAATTAATAATTTAAAAATATATAAGATATTTCATCGACTTCAAATTTCATCTGTGTCACATAAATTGAAACAGAAGGAGTAACATATATTGGGCCCGTGCTGACACGAGACTGTGTATCTAGTTTAGTTAAATATCATCAGAGTAAAGAAGAACGGAGTATTGTTAATTCATATTGTTATAAATACATTATATTGTAGATGTTTAGTACATAGTTTCCTAGATACCTTTTCAATTGGATAAGTTTACAATCAGATAAGTTTGTAATCAAATAAATTTGTAATTGAATAAGCTTGCAATTAAGCAGCAGCTTGCAAGCAGCTTACATATCAATTTCCTTTTTTTTTTTATTACTTCATAGGAAATCAATTCCATTCATTTGTACAGTAAATAACATATCAGTTTCTCTATTTATATTTTTCTCTGGTGTATCTACTTTATAGTACTTATTTTATGACACGTTATCAGCACGAGCCTCTGTCGTCTCGAGTAAATATGTTGAAAGTTTCAAAGGTATAGACTTTTTTTTATTAAATCAATGACAAATTTTCTAAACGTGAATTTGTTGTCTGGAATATATTGGACAAAGTTTACCTGTCTTGGGTGCTTGATGTTGAAATTCATCTTGATGCAATAGGTCTGGAAAGCACCATCAAAGATAAGGTCAGGCATCATTTCAATTCTGTGCCAAAGCATTTATATTCCTCCACCATCACCTTGACGAGGACTTGAAATTGGAGTCTCATTAGTAAAGAACCTCTTATGTTGTGAAATAATTTAAAAGATAAATATGATCACTTAAAGATGGTCGTTCTTCCACAAGCATAAGACTACAAAATATATTTGTGAGTATAGTTCTTCAATGTTTAAAATTATTTCACAATTGAGATTATATAGTGAAAATATTACTGGTTATGATATGTTGGATAAAACTTTCACCATTTTCCATACCTCGAATATGCTCATGCAACAACAATATCAAGAGATAAGATTCAAAAAAATAATCTGATCTAATTTCATATCTTCTTGTAGTGAACAAAATAATGAGTTATTAATGAAAAATCATGAAAGTCGGCCTATTAGTTCTAACTAAAGTGAGTGAGAAAAATTTCCACCAAGCTAAGCGTGAAAAAAGTAGTAGCCTTGATCATAGTTATGGACCCAAACGTGGTCATAGACGTGATCGAGGGAAGATCTCAACTCATGATGATTGTCTTGCACCAAATAATATCCTTCACATCAGGAGTGAAAAGAGTGTTTATCTATTTGACTCATTAGTGGGCTAGCTAATATTTATCTGGGGATCTGCTTTGCATATTTTTGTCCGCGCTTCTAGAGAGTTTGAAATACTTGTCCCCTATTTATTTTCTTACGTTATGTCACTGATGGTGATGAGTGATCGTTTCTTATCCTTTACGAGAGGACACCTTTGCTGCAGACACTCCAAGAGAGAACCTTCAAAGACGTAGCTTCTGTTATTGCGTGATCACGCACCTGAATTGTCTATCCAGATTTTGGTTAGTAAGAAGAAAAAATTGTCTCAAGAGCATCTATATATAATCTAGGAAAATACTAATGACACCAAATCCGACCACAATCTGAGACCATGACTCCTGACACAGGATCCAGGAACCGACCTTGACAACCACAGCAAAATCCGACCCTGACTTCTCACCCTAGACCCAACCCCTCGATTTGTGACCCAAGAACCTACCCCGACTATCCATTTGGAACATGATCCCTACTCTCGACCCGGGACCCAACCCCGACATCCAACCTCGACTTTCGATCTGGGACCCAACCCCGACAATGACTCCAACTCGAGACCCGACCCCAATTTCCAATCCGGGACCTGACCCCAACAACCGACCCAAGATCCGACTTCGAATCCCGACTCCTAATCTAGGACCCGACCTTGACTCCCCACCCGGGACCTAACCCCAACACATGACCCCGACTCCCGACTCCGAGCTAAAACCTGACCCTGACTTTTGACTCTGGACCTGAGTCGGGGTTGGGGCAGGGAGACGGGTCCCTACTCGGGGTTGGAGTCAGAGGTTGGGAGTCGAGTGGAGATCAGACCCCAATTCCCATCTTGAGGTTTGATCTCAAGTTGGTGTCGAGAGTTTTTCTCGAATTGGGTTCAGGGTCGGTGTAACACCCCGTATCTACCAAACCCTACTTGACAATGTTGAACAATGGTTACTCAAGTGTCGAGAGTCAAAAGTTTGTATTTTGTAATGTTATTGATGAGATAATTGATATTGGGTCTACTACATGGGATTCGACCTTTGTAGGAGGTGTAACATCCCGTATGATGTCGAACCTAATTAAATTCTGTAACGTTCATGGAATTATTGGAACATGAGAGACTTGATGAATTAAGACATTAATTTGGTGGGTATTAATGAGTCATGATCCATTGGGCTTAAATGAGGCCCAAAATCACATGGAAGACTTGGCCCAATGGGGCAAAAAGATCCAATCTTCCATTTGACCAAATCAACCATGCATTTAATGCAAAAATTGGATAAGAGAGACTTAAGGGACCTATATATATATGGGGAAAATAAGATTTTTATTCATTTGGACACCCATGCCTTTTCTAGAATTTTCTATAACTTTTCCTTATCTTATACAAACCCTAGACCTTCATCCTTTGGACCAAGATCATTATCTTGCAAGACTTGGTAAGTGTATATTATTATGTTTTAATATATTTTATGTATGGAAGATGGTTTATATCATTTTGGTTATGTTGGTGAAGTGTGAGAGTTATGTTGGTGAAGTGTGAGAAGTTCACTATGTGTAAAACAATTTGTGTTTGCTAAATCGGAGGATGGTTTTGTCTTGCAAACTTGAACATGGACTTGTGATCTTGAAGGAAATGAACTTTATGGATTCAATATTGACATGTGAGATGTGGTTATAGTCTTGCCTTGTTTTATCCTTGTGTATAATATTTGGAATTGTTGTTGTAAATTTGGTTATGGATTTGGTGACGGATTGAAAAGAAAGTGAGGTTTTGGTGATGTTTATGTGTGTTGTGAGACCATGGCTGCTTGTTGGCATATAAGATGATCAAAAATATGTTAAAAGAAGTTTAGTTATGATCATGGACCATTCATTGCATAAGAAGACCCAAAAGAGACCAATTTGGTCGAAAAAGGGCACCCACCCTCGCAGGTGCCAACGCAAATGCCCCTGGCTACTGCCAAAGGGCACCTGCGGACGCAGGTCAGCCACCTGCAGACGTAGTTCAGCCACCTGCCAGCGCAGTTCGCTTTGCAGGTCACTTCCAGAACCCCATTTTGCATGTTTTTGTCCCCCTTTGACCCCCGAAGGCCCCTATACCCTTTATGGATATAATTAGCAACTTGTGATGTCGTTTTAATGAATTTAAAGTGTCGTATGGAGGCAGGTTGGAATGTATTAAGTATGGATTGTTGTTCATATGTTGTTATGAGGCAAGTTGATAGGAGAAATTATGACGTAATGCTAATGAGAAAGTATAAGGGTAAGTGAGATGTGAAATGCTATTGATGTGCGATATTTTGGTCAATGTGTAGAATGTTATAGTGTTGTGGGTATGATAATGCAATGGAATGTACTGTGAAGGATGAAATGATGCTATGTAGCAGTCACGTAACCCATTGTGACATTCATACGTTTGTAAGGGAGTTGGTTGTGAACATGAACTTTGTTATGTACTTGTATTGTAGTGTAAGACGTAAGGAAGAAGCTGGACTGTTGTGTTCATATATAGACTCGTGTACTCATACTTGGAAGTGAAGGTATGTAAGGTTACTCTTCTATATCCTTCTGCAGTATATGGTGTTCACATTGTCATAGTACCCATTCGATTCCGAAATGCTCTAAGGTATTCCGTATCCGGTAGTTGACTAGTGTTACTCATAAGTTCCTTACTCATTGGTCAATGGTGAATCATATGACTCATGTCCAGTAGTTGACTCATGTTCATTAGCTAATATGGATCATTAGCCTAAGGTTCCAAAAGTGTTACATTCCATGAGGGTTCTATAGAATTCCAACTACGATTGACATATCTTGCTATTCACATGTGTCCTACTCTTAGATGAATGATGATTCACTTATCTCTTATTTATTGACTAAAGTTCCTAAGCTGTCATGATGTTGTAACTTCTAAGAGAACTATCTCAACGAAAGTAATGAGGTAAAGAGAGCTTGTGTAGTTTGAATAGTATTGTTCCAATCATGTTATTTTCTAAAGTCTAATAATATTATGATTATTTTTGTACCACTCTTCCACAAGTAAAAGTACCAATCTTATCAAAGTAATATGGGAAGTAATGTGCAAGCTAATATATCTATCCCTCACAAGTAAAGGTATCAATCTTACAAGAGTAAAGACGTGAAGTAATGTATGTATGTATTCCAAGTCACAAGGTATCGCTAAGCAATGAAAGTAAGAATAACAAGAGAAAGAAGTAATGTATAAATAATGAGTATTCATGGGTGGTATCCCAGGGGTTAAAATACCTAGCATGGGTCGATCCCAATAACACGGGTGGTATCCCAGGGGCGATAGAAAAGCCTAGCATGGGTCGATCCCGATACATCCCAGGGGCGATATAAAAGCCTAGCATGGGTTATCATAAGTACATCCCAGGGGTGAGACGAAAGCCTAGCATGGGTTATCACAGTACATCCCAGGGGTCACAGTACCAAGCATGGGTTAATGACATCCCAAGGGCGACACGAAAGCCTAGCATGGGTTAGCACATAACATCCCAGGGGTCAAAGTACCTAGCATGGGTTAATCTCATCCCAGGGGCGACAGAACAGCCTAGCATGGGTAGAACAATAAAGATGAACATATGTGAAGACAAGAGAAGTAAAGAACGTAATGTACATGGTTTCCCCACATACAGAAGAGAGTTCATTCGCAATTACCATTTCTCTTATATTGATGCCATTATTGTTGTTATTATGTATGATGTAATTCTTATGGCCTTACATACTCAGTACATTATTCGTACTGACCCCTCTTGGGGGATTTACTTTAAATGCTGCAGGCGCAGGTACTAGTAGACCTCCTCAGTAGGCTGCGGACCATATACAGATCTTTGGTGAGCTCCAGTTGCTTCGGGGCTTCCCAAGTCACCTGTGTACCCTAGGTTTTGGTATTATGTAAATATGGTATAGACATGGTCATGTATCTCTAGAGGCTTTGTAGACGGTTGTGGGAAGATAATGACTTGATGGCCCTGTCGGCCAAGTTTCACATATGTATATATTTATCACATGTTTCATGAATTCCGTTATTAGCATGATAAGTTCTTATGTGGTAATGGTATTTCTTATGGCATGCATATAAACGAACATAAGCAAAGATTGGTTCTCTCAGGCCTTATCGGCTTCGGGTGCCAATCATGCTTCGTTGGAAGTCGGGGCGTGACAGTCGGGTCGTAGCTTCAGCTTACCGAGGACTTGACCTTAGATAGGAAGGTGTGGAGGAGGCGGATTAGGGTAGAAGGATAGTAGGTAGGAGGGTTTTTTTTTTTTATCCGTGCTAGTAGATATAGTACTAGTATTATTTCAGAGTGTTTTATCATTTGTCGCAGTACTTGGTGAGTTTTGTTTATGTTATTATTGGGTTTGGTAATTTCGATTGATTCTTGTCCCTTTACTATTTCTTTTCTAGACTGTTTTATCTTGAGCCTAGGGGTTATCAGAAACAACCTCTCTATCTCACCTCTAAGGTAGTGGTATGGACTGCGTACACTTACCATCCCCAGACTCCACTTGGTGGAAATATACCGGGTATGTTGTTGTTGGGTTCAGGGTCAGGTCGGGTCTCGAGGTCAGGAGTTCGAATCCAGGTCGGGTTTTGGAGTCGAGTCTCGAGTCGAGGTCGGATCCTAGGTCTTATTTCTTGGATCAAGTTTGAGAGTTGGGTCTCGAGTTGGAGTCGGGTGCCGGGGTTAGAGTTTAGTCTTGAATCGTGGTTGGGAGTCGGGTCCCAAGTTGAGAATCGAGTGTCAGATCCTGGGCAAGTGTTCGAAATTGGCACCCGAGCCTTGGGTTAAGGTGGAAAGTTGGAGTGTGAGGTTGATAGAAAGTTTTGGAAAATGTTTCCCTTACTTTTTGAAGGGAAGTCATTTTTCTTAAATTTGAGAAAAATAAGTGCATTTCAAAAACATTTTCTAAAATATTTAAATCAATCAAACATGAGAAAATTGGATCACATTTTCTGTCTGGAGACAGTAAATGTTTTCTTTCATACCAAAGACACTCTAAAGGAGGTTAATATACCAAATCAAACCCAGAGAAAGGTTTCTGAAATTATCCCTCTAAATATCTTGTCATGATCACCGACCATTTGAATTTTCTAATTAAGGAGCACAATGGAAAGGGGATCTCCTTTGGTTGGAACAGTTCATTTGTCCAATTGTTAGAATATTTTTATAGGGAACCGTTATGTACATACTAACTCATAAATGTGTCCTTTGTTTATTATTAACCTTGTATTTAAATACTCCATCCATGCTGGACGCACTATATTCGACGTGATAAATATTTGTTTACCCGAAAAATGATCATCAATTGATGTTAGTTATATGTTCTAAATATTTTTTTTGTTTTTAGTTGAGCTTATCTGATTGGTATACCACATTGTTTATCTAATCAGCTGATATACTAAATATTTTATTTGTTTTTAGTTGAGTTTGTCTGATTGGTATACCACGTTGTTTATCTAGTCATCTATCAGTTTTATCTGCAAAAAACCCATAACAATAGCCTAACAATTCTATTTGTATAACACGGTAATACCTATGAGTTGGTTTAGTGGGTGCACATACAAAAGAAAAGACCTCCATTTAATTACATATATATATAAAAAAATCGTGGCAGCCTAGAAATTGTCTATGTATTTGACCTAATGCAAAATAAACATTAATGTGAGACAATATAAGTACAATCTTTCGACCAACATGAGTTGTTTACCGTCTATTTGGGACAGTTAAATTTGTAAGTGGATCAAGAGCATGCGTTACGGCTTAGCTTTGAGTTAGTAGCGAGAGTTTGCAAAATAACAAGAAGAGATTGACAATAATATAAGCAATGAACAAGTTAAATTTAGAGAACAAATCTTGGGCACAACACGGAACGTATAACCAAGATCCACAGACCACGATCTGGCCACAACCAAAAATAAGACCAGACTAAGCAAAGTAAAACAACTTGGAATAAAAGCTAAGAGAATTTTTATTACTCAGAAGTAGAGAGATGGGGAGCAGATGATGCCTTTACAATGGAGAGGGGACAACTATTTATAGTGTACAAGATTGGCCTATGACTAATAGGAGATCGCCACTCCAGCCTTATAGTATCGCGACCAATGGTCTCGCACCATCTATCGAGGATCCTTTGGAGAGTGCCAACCAAGTATTTCGCTTCTAACACGGGCCTGCCGAAGATCATCTACACACCTGAGAGCACTGACATATTGGTCCCTTGTCCATTCTTTAATGCGCTGTCGCTATCGCGTGTGGCCTTCCGTTATCTTTTTCTAGACCGAGAAGGCATACTCCCATCTCGGTATCATTCCCGAGGCATCCTGATCATGGACATTTTTCAACTTTACCTGACCCGAGATGGCCCATATCCATCCAACTTATTTTACCCCATACAGATAGTCCCTCCACTTTTTAAGGATAGCGTTAGATGTCCTCAGGAAGCAGAAAGACCTGGAACCAACTTGTCTAAAATCATTGTTGGGGCGCTTAGTATGCCTTGGTTACCTGTCCATTTCTGTGGCACATGGTGACCCTTTATGATGCGAGCACAGTTATCTTGGAGCACATTAGAAGGGGCTTCCATATATGGATGATAGCTTGGAGCTTAGAGAAAGCCATGGAGCAACAAATACACAAGGTCATGGGCGATCAAAATATCATATGGGCAATCAAGAAAGGCTCTTGTGGGTTATTTTCTAAATAGTCACTTTTGGGCTATTTTTGTAAAGGCAAAACTATAAATAGTTGTCTTAGCCATTATCATTCTTAGTTTTTGATGAATTGAGAGCTTTGAAGCTTGTAGTAGAATTCTCTAGGTGAAGCCTAGCATTAGTGTAGTTTGTAGTTGATAATCGTAGATTGAGTGTTTAGGGTGGATTCTCTAACTTGCTCATGTTAACTTCTTCTATCTTAATCAATCATCTAGTTTCCCTCTTTGTGGATTTAATTTGATTTTATCATTTTTGATTGAGTCAGATTTATTGTTATTTGATTGAATTCAATTGAGAAGTGAAGGTATAGAGTCCTTTGTTGCTCATATATCCGCTCGAATTTTGATAATTTCACATATTCTTTTGTTTATTTCCATGAAGAACACCATGAACATGTGGAATGTTGAAATTTGTTGTTCCTTTTGTTTATTGGAGTTTGTTCGTACTGTTGAAAGGAGCTCGTGTTTAAAATTTCATGTCAATCGGAGCTCGTTTGATTGAGGTTGAATTTTTGAATGTTCATGGAATTCTTCATAGCTAGAAGATGGAGAAAATGAATTTATTTTCAGCTTGGAATTGAGGGCTAAAAACTATTGGGGTTTGTTTCCTAAGTTGAGGGAAAGCTAATTCTAAACTTTGAGTCAATTCCAAGTTGATTTGTGGGTGTTGGGAATTAGTGTGTGTTCTTGCTGTTCTACGTGTTCTTGGTAATCTTCAAGTTGTTCTTGAAGAAGGAGGAAAAAGGTACATTTGATCTAATTTTCTCAAGTCAAAGTGTTTGTGGATCCACTAATGAAAATTTTTAAAAAATATTTTTATTTTTATTTTTCATGTGGATAGGCCACGTCAGCAGCCGCGTCAGCAACCAGCTGCCACGCCAGCAACCAGCTGCCACGCCAGCACCAGCGCAGCCAGCCCAGTCATCTCCCAACGCAACACATATCTAGCTTTCCCACTTGCTCCTGAGGCTCGTGAATGCCAACTTCAGAGAGCAAAATTGTGCAGGTTTTGTGGACTTAGTTTTTTTTTTTTTCAAAATTTTTTCTAAGTGTCCAAACTTCCTACTTCTTTTTCTATACTCATTTTTCTTTCATTTCTCAACTATTTAATAATTAATTAATATCTTTAATTACTTGTTAACTTTCTAAACATCAAATTATTTCTTTGATTTTTCAAATTAAGTAACAACAAGAAATTTCTTCTACTTTTGTTACTTAGTTGTTGAGTCCAAAAATTTTTCGTGCTTCTTTTATTCTACTTTTCTTTTCTTATTTCGTAGATAACTTTCTTGATTCGTGTCCTTTTAGCTTTATTTGAGTCGTTCTTCTTTCAAGAGTCACAAGGATTTACTCCACCATAAAATAAGTGACCTTGAATTAATTGAGCGGAGCTAGTTCACGAGCAATCTTGGGAAGAAGTCGTGGAGGTGAGTTGAGAGTTACACATAAGTGACCTAAGACTTTTATTACTAACCTTGTGTGTTGAGTTTGGTAGGTACAATGCCTAATCACTTTCCTTATAATGATGGAGGAAAGAGCTCGGTGAACAACATGGGGTCATATGCCAATGTGTCAAGGTGAGTGACTAATGTGAATCGAATAGTAGCTGAAACAAACGGGAGGCTTGAAGGTATGGAGAAAAGGGTGAGAAGGATGGATAGTATAAGGGAAAGGAGTTTCCCTACTACAAATTAAAGTGAGGAAACAAGAAGGACATCGGGTTAAGATCCTAACATATACTATCCCCAACCAAATCAAAACCAAACCTACCACCAAACTACATTCCAAACAAACAACCTTCTGAGCCATTTTAGATAATTCACCCCATATTCAAGTGAACAACCATATCATTTCCCACGAAGGATTCATTCTTTTGTGGAAAACCAAGTTAGAAGCCAAGCACCTCCACGAAATGTATCACATGCGTTTTTACATGTACCCTATGTTCTAACCCAACAACGCTACCCACAAATACCCTACCAAAATATCTATTATCAAAACTCCCTTTATGATGAGATGTATGAAGAATCTAACCCCGATAAATGGTGGAAAGGACCCGAAGGCTTTGGTACGAACAAAGCATGGGATGTCAAGGGAAATGGAATGGTTGAGATATGTATAGGGATGAAGAAGGAATTTGTGAAGATCGAAGTGATCGATATAGTGATCAAGGTGTTTCGAATCAAGGGATGGGCGACAATATGGTGAGTCTTCCAGTGTTCCAAGATGGTAGTCAAGCTATTCAAGCTAACTACAACACGAAAAGGAAAGATCAAGCCTATAGATATAATCATGATATAACTCAATTTTCTTGTCCTTATATAGTTTGATGTTATAAATTTCAAGGTGAAGGACATATTATTAGAGAATGTCCACGAATAAGGTCGAATGTGATCTTGTGTGATGGATCTTTTGCTAAAAATCTGATAGAGTATGAGGTTGGGAATGGTTATGATGAGCCTAAGGTTAGGCATGATGATGCAACCTCAAAGGTAGATGGTGAGCAATTAGAGTAGGACTTGAACTCTTTTTGTATGTGAAAGTTAATCATGGGGAACCTTTCTAAAGAGGAACTTGATCAAAGTGTGAATCTATTTCATACAAGGTTTAAGATGATGGATAGGGTATGTTCCTTGGTCGTTGATGGTAGGAGTAGTACTAATTTGGTGAGTGGAACCATGGTTGATCGAATGAAGCTCCCAACATAAAGGCACCCCAAGCCATACAAACTTCAATGGCTCATTGAGAATGGTGAAATGGAGATAACCAAGTAAGTGATAATCAATTTTAGCATTGACAAGTATCGAGATGAAGTTCTATGTGATGTTATGCCTATGCAATCTTGTCATTTGTTGCTTGGTAGACCTTGGCTAGCCAATAGGGATGTTAAATATCAAGAGAATTCCAATAAATACTCACTTGTATTTGGAGGATGAAAGCACACTATTATGCCTTTAACACCCTATCAAGTGAGTAAGGACTATAAGATAATGAGGAAGCTCCAGGAAGTATTTAAGAGAGAAGAACTTACGAAGGAGGAGAAGGACTTGGCTTGAGAAAGAAAGTTGTATGAGATTGATGAGCCAAGAAGTGACTTGAAAGAGGTGGACAAGGAACACTTAATTGTGGGATTTTCCAATACCAATCCATTATTGCCTACTAACCATGGTGCTAGCACTTTACCTAGTACCATACCTTCTCTATTACAACTTCATGGACAATTTCTCCCAAAGGAGGATCCAAAGAAAATTCCTCACAAACAAAGGGTTGAAGGCCAAATGGATTCCTTGTTTGTGAGGGTTGAAGGCCAAATGGATTCCTTATCTAAGAATTCTAACTTTGATGAAGATTCGACTCAAGGGAGAAGCCTAAACAAACTCCCATGGGTTGATGGATGCTTAGTGAAAGAGGGTGGTACATCTAATCCTTTGAGCTTAATGATAGAGTTACCTACCAAGGAAGTAGGTGGACCAAGCCTATTGGTCCAATATGATGCATGAGAAGGAACATCCTAGTGAAGCATGTATAGAGGACAAGAAGGCAAGCTCAAAGCCTTGTCCCCAAGGTATATACCTACCCCCTCTTATTCCTAGTGATCCTTGGAGACATGATGATATTTTCATTATGATAAATATATTTTTGGAAAAAAAAAACTCATACCATACCATGCGAAGATTGAAGTCTCTAAAATTCTTTCATGGTTTATCTCTTTTGTGCTTAAATTGTGTGAGCTCCATATTTTGGATTCCAACTATACTTGTTGTTTGCAAAATAATACATGGTGCATACTTGATTCCCAGTTTATGTGTTCTACTCCTTACCACACTTATTTGGTTAAACAAGTTGAGGTTTTAGGATTGATTCATAGGAGTATGCTAAGATTAATGAACATAAGAAATGCATCTTATAGTTCCTTCAATCTCTCAAAGAGCATGGATCCCTTTGTTGATAAACTCCTTGTGGGAGTTTGTTTGAGGAAGGACAATGAAGTGTACTTGAAATGCTTAATCTTGTTCTTTTGTATTCCAAATTATGAATGTCTTCTTTTTAACATGCTAGACTTAAAGTGTGTATTTGCAATTGAGAACCCTCGAGATGATTTGAATACCTTTCATTCCTTTCTTTATTACTTGTTTTCATATGATGACCATTTGTTACAATATGGTCTCACACTTGTGAACCCCAAGGAAAATATGTCATTGCCTAGTTTGGGAGTTTTATATATATGTGCATCCTTGTTTGACACACTTGTGCTTAAGTTTTGCAACCCACAACTAACGGATGATAAGTGGTTTACTTATTTGTGAGTCCATGGATATTAAAGGTTTCTTATCACCTTGAAAGGGTTGGACAAGTTGAGTTTTCAAATAATACTCTTGGAAGCATGCTTGATACAATGATAGGAGGGACCCCAAATCATTGGGAGTAATATTTGATATGGAGTGATTTGACTCCTAATAGATCCCTCTACCATTTTAGTGGCATAGCTTCATTGGTGTACTTTCTTTCTTTAAGAAGCTGCTTGATAGATAGGGATGTTTTGTGCTTAAAATGTCTCTTCTTATCTACTGATGTCCTTATCTTTTGGCAAGCCCTGGATTCGGATAATAATCTTAGCAATTTTCTCTACTACCTCTTTGCTTATGATGATACCCATGTTATTATGGGATTTGTTTGCTATAAAGGTAGAGGTATATGTGACTTGCACTTCTTTGACCCGGATGAGCCTTTATGGGTGATTGCATCACTTTTGGTATGGTCCTATTGCGAGGCGATGAAATAATTTAGTCTTGTTGATATTAAAGTATATGTGATATCATCTCTTGGGATTCTTGATTCCATTAATACCTTTTTGGTTTCCTTATCTCATGATAATGCTTATAGCCAAATTTTCTGTACCTTATCAGATGAACGACTTTTATATAACACAGAGGTTAGTTGGATGTATTTTTAATGTGTGCCTACTTGGCAAGTTGGTATGGTTGATAACCCTTATGCTAACCTTCATGCTATAAGGATATGTTTGTTGTTTCTCTTTCTCATGTTTTTGGAAGGTTCGAATTCGAGGACGAATCCTTTTGAAGAAGGGGAGGATGATATGAGAACGGTTAGCTTGGAGCACATTAGGAAGGGCTTCCACATATAGATGATAGCTTGAAGCTCGGAGTAAGCCATAGAGAAACAATAATAAATACACAAGGCCATGGGCGATCGAGATGCCATATGGGTAATCAAGAAGGTGCCTTGTTGGTTATTTTTGAAATAGTCACTTTTGGGATATTTTGAAATAGGCTATTTTTGTAAAGGAAATAACTATAAATAGTTGTCTTAGCCATTTTCATTTTTAGTTTTTGATGAATTGAGAGATTTGAAGCTTGTAGTAGAATTCTCTAGGTGAAGACTTGCATTAGTGTAGTTAGTAGTTGATAATCGAAGATTGAGTGTTTAGGGTGAATTCCCTAAATTGCTCATGCTAACTTCTTCTAACTTAATCAATCATCGAGTTTTCCTCTTTGTGGATTCAATTTGGATTTCTCCTCTTTGATTGAGTCAGATTTATTGTTATTTGATTGAATTCAATTGAGAGGTGAAGGTATAGAGTCCTTTGTTGCTCATAAATCCGATCGAATTTTGATAATTCCACATATCGTTTTATTCATTTCATTTTTTTTCATTTTGATTCTAGTTTTTGAATTAGGATCAATATCTATAATGACTGAATCTGTCATTATTACAAATCACCTCGAGGTTAGTGCGAAGTCCCAGAATTATTGGGACATTAATTGAAATGTACATGGGGCCATGGGCATTAAAAATTAGGAGACTTAAACTTTTGGGTTAGGCTGACGTCATTCTGCTATAGCGGTAATTATTCTGCTATAGTAGTACCGCTATGGCAGTAGACCAACCGCTATAGTGGTGTGACGCGACCAGTATAGGTTGTAGTGGGGTTTTATTTTGCTCTTTCTTATTTACTAATGTAGAAACGTGGAGAGGCTTCAAGTAACCCTAAAGGCTGCCTCCTAAGCCTTAGACCCACAGAATAAGGAGAAAGGAGTGTGTATGGGTGCAAACCCATGGATTTCCGAGGACTAATGTGTTTGTGAGATTGACTATAGGCTAGGATTTCACTTGGTTTGTCCTTTCTTCAGCTGGATGACATCTAGGTAAGTTAAGGTTTAATTGAGTAGCACAGATTTGGCTTTGAAAGCATGATTATAATGTATATTGATTGAATATTGTATGTTTAGGCCTTCAGGTATGGGGTTATGGTGGTTAGTATCGATTAGAATTCAAGTAGTGTTCGTTTGGGGGCTACTTATGTATTAAGTGTCATGCTAAGTTGTGCATATGCTATGAATTGATGTTCCCCATCCTATGTACGTAATTGGGGGGTAATGTATAGGTAATTTCTGATCATGGGCAGTATTCCTTCAGAGGAGTCATAACCATAGGTGAGGTAGGGTAGGTTCCTTAGTATTTAAGATGGTGTAAATTGTTATGGTCCTCGGGGCTCATGTTTATGGGTGCAAGATTGTGAGGTTCCTAATTGATGGGGTAGGTGATGGTGGGGTAATTAATCCAACTTGTATTATATGTACATATTAACTACTTTGTAGTGTGATTGGTTAATATATGTTTATGGGTGTGATCTATGCATTGTTTACTTGCTTTATGACTTAGCCTGCCTTATATTGTGAATTGTGAAATGTTTCGGTATTTGGGACGTTTTCATAGGTTATGGTTGGATTAAGGATTACAGACATTCATGTCTGGGGTTTTAGTATATGGATGGTAATTGTCCCCTGCAGGTCATGTCTAGAAGGTAGATGCATCACCCATAATGTGTATCCACGAAGGTATGTATAAGTTTGACGTTTTCATGAGTGAACCGGGGATTATTCTTACATGTTGGATATATGTTTATTGAGATCTTTGTGTGGTTCAGGTACTTCTAATATCCTTGGATGCCTTGTTGTCAGAGTCAGGGTATTTTGGCTTGGAAGTTATTGAGGTCTGACTCCTTGATTGATTAGGGTTGGGCTTGGGCTGTTCGGTGTATGTCTTAAAGTGTAATTGTGTATGCTTGATATTATTATTCATGTTTGACTTGACTTGGTAAACATTTTTGATTTGTTTCTCTTGAGTATTCACATGTTTCTTATCATATAACTCTTAAGGGTAGGTTGTTTGGGTCTTGGTGTCTTTGGATGTCATATTACTTTAGGATCAGTGAATTCCCAACTCAAGCCCTTTTCCTTGTCATTGCTATCATGTTATTGTTCCCGCATTCCCAACTGAAGCCCTTTTCCTTGTCATTGCTATCATGTTGTTGTTCCCGGTGGCTGGGTATTAGTGTGAAAAGGGTTATTTAATAGAAGCAAGGCTAGTAAACAAAGGGATGGAAGTCGTCTTGGGGTAGGTTTGGCTAGTTATCAAAAATACCGGAGGCAGGCCTGTGCCAAATGGGTCTTTACCGAGTATTTTAGGTGGCTGGATAGACTCTTAGCTTAGGTCTAAGGTGTGTCTGTGTGGTAGTAGTCTCCTTAGGGGTGATGTTAGCTTTTAGTGTGAGGTCAGGATCGGTGGTTTTGGGATAGAGAGAAAGCTTTGGGAAGGGATAACAAGTTACATAAGTATGCTTTATTTCTTCTGATTATTTATGTTATAATTATGTAATCTGATTCAGGTCGATCGATGAGGCTTACCAGTATGTGTGGTTGTATTGATGCTACTCTTGCTGTACCTTTTTTGGGGTATAGTCTTTTGCAGGTTTCAGTTTGATTTCTTGACTGTTGCGGTAGAGATCATCTAGCAGCTTCCACTTTCTCCTTCATGGTAGAGGCTGTGTCTTGACTGTCCCCTCTTTAGCAGCTCTTGTACCTATTTATACTAGGTCCTAGAGGTAGATTTCATTCCTCATTTATTATTGTAAATCTGGTTTAATAAGGATTGGTATTTTGTTAATTAATAAAGACTTCCGCATGTTACGTTGAACGGGTGGTAAGGGTTTCTCCTATCTAGATGGATTAGATTAGGTGCCCTCACGATCCGGTAGTATGGGTCATGAAAATTTGGTATCAAAGCCTAGGTTACCGGTCTCCCAGTACAAGAGCAAATGTCGAGTAGAGTCCTGTGGATTGGTGTGTTGACATCTACATCTAATCTTCAGGGAGCTATGAGACATTCTAGGAAATTGTTTCACTTCCTTCTTTCCTTTTGTGTGATTGTTCAGTTTTGGTATGGTTTAAGTTTAATTGGTATCTCGTGATTCCAATTGGTATCTCGACTAAGAAAGTGGATGTCACTTGACTCCGTTTGAAAGGATATAAGCGACGCAAATTGAAACTGGGAAGGTTCCAATTGGTATATGGCCCTCTGGGCCAAGTAAATATACTAGACGACCCACTTAGGGTCCTCATATGCACAGTTAGGTGTATGTTATTTAAGGCATAGTAAGTGATGGTTGATTCTGGCTTTCCTTGAATTTATATGTGGTGATTGTAGTTGCTTGATTTGCTTGAGTCTATGCTATGTGAATGCTGTGAATTGTTATGTGCTGAGTGGTGGTAGGTAAACCTTAGACTATGATTGTACTATTGTTTTATAGTGTTATAAGGGTCTAAGCTGGTGCTTAGGGATACGAAACCTAACTTGTGGTTGATATTGAACACCAAAAAACCTGTGCTAAGTTTAGTTAAAACGCGTGGAAATTGTGTGGTTGTTGTTATTGACAAGGATGAGTTTTATGATATGAAAAAAAGGTTTGGATTCGTAATGGCGGGTTAGCTTAAAGGAGGTTATCTTGTGTTTTACGATTTCATAAACGCATTATGTGTTGTGATGCAAGGTTGTGGTTGACTGTAATTGGTTAAAAACTCATTTCGGGTTACTTATCAAGGTTTCGATGTTTTTTACGAGTTTGCATTAGGGGTACTAAGTATTTGGAGAAGGAAACATAGGAATTTTTTTTTTGAAAATCTGGGCAGCCTCTGGTTCAGGCTGCCACAGCGGCATGACCACCACTATAGCAGTAATTTCTCCGCTATAGAGGTACCACTATGTCAAAAGGCTCACCGTTATAGTGGTAAGGGCGGTTCAGTGAGCCTTCTCTGTTCTTCCCCTATTTTTGACTTTATGTTTGCTTGATTTTTCTCGATATTAGGGTGCAGGGCATTACATTAATGAGAAATAACATCAATATCATATAAGTATGCTTATCATTTATTAATGCGGGAATAAAAATAGCATCCACGTGCGGGAAATAAGAAGGGAAAAAGGTGGAATGTCTAGTACATACCCCAAGCGGGGGCAACCTAAATGATCTAAAATAAAGGAGGAGGCGAAAAAGGAACCTAGATAGATGCCCTGTCAGTCGTGGGATGCTGGGGCCGGGTCATCTCCTTCTGCATCACTCAGGAAGGAAAATTCCCTCAAATCCCCCAGCTCTAGCTCGGGGAGCTCCTGGTTGGGTGCTACGCACCCGAACATGACCTTCATGGTTGTCTACATTCGAGCGAGCAGGCGATCCCGGGAGCACCTCTTCTACCTCTCCTCGTCAAGCTCTCTGTGGAGCGTTGTAATGTCCTGGACAAAGGAGGGAAGTTGCTCCATAAACCTCATAACAGTAGCCAAGTCTGCCTCCAACTAGCTACTAGGGATCGTGGGCTGGGACTGGAAGGGAACAACATCATCATCATCGTTCCCATCTACCCCAAGCACCTCCTCCACTGCCCTGCTACTCTCTGCCTCACCGACCTTTCACTTTTTTCTTTTCTGGGACGAGGGCGCTCTCACCAAGAGAGGGTGAAAGGGAATGTCTATCTCTGCCACTATATCATTAAGCTCCTTCGGTATCCCCACCCGTCTGCATAGCTCCGACACCAGTCCTGGGAGGAAGGGACCCCTCCTAGGACCTCGGTAGAAATCCTTCCACTCTATCACAATCTGCTCCCCCACGTTCAGTCGAACGCCCCTAATAGCACAGGCCACCACCAAGGCCGAGGATAGGTCAAGTCGGTAGTGTTGTTTGACGGATGAATCATTCGTGTCACCAGGTTCAGACACCTCCTAGTGTCGACTGAAAAGTAGGTGTCGATGACACCTTCAGTCGTAGGCCAGTATACCCGATCCCAGAACTCCTCTGGAATCAGTGTGTCCCTCAGCCACCCCATGTCCATCTCCCGGGCCTTGGCTAAGTAGTCAGCATTAGAGATGTGGGGTACCCCGAGCACCTCATTAATGGTGCGAGTCAATGGGTACGTCCACTCTCCGAATGTGGATAGTGGGGCTAGGGAAATCCCAGAGCACGGTAGGGAGTATGGCAAAGAACTCTCTTATCCAAGTCGCGACCCTGTCGGGGGGAGTTACCACCAGCGATCCCCATTCAAATTCCTGTAGTCGGTTGTAGAACTCTGGTGCTTTCTGCTCCACTTTTGTCATGTCGAAGCCTCGTTAGAAAAAAAGACCCAGTCACCAGTACTCCTGGAATCGTCCCCAAGTAGCCTCGTCGGGAAATCTTTCATAAGCAGGGGCGTTAGCTTGGTTTCTGGCCATTGTATATGATAACCTTTATTTTTTACCAAAGGAATTCGTTAGGAATCATCGTGCATCGAGTAGGGATCAAGCTTCAAAAAGTAAAAATTTCCAGTTTTTGAAACTGGGAGGCCACTGTTTTTGGTCTCCTGCTATAGTGGTACGACTACTGCTACAACGGCGTTGCTAAAATGGTAATTTCACTGCTATAGCGATGAAGACTGCCAACAGTCAAGGAGTGCCATGACTCAAAATATCCGTTTTTAAATTTTGGACTCAGATCAGTGTTCCAGCAGTATACTAAAACTGTTATATGCAAAAATTTGGGAATGATAACTCCTAGATCATGCCCAAATCACCATTCCAACTCCAAAAAGGACCCCTCGTATTCCCCTTCATTTCAGGTTCATTAAGACCGTAAACTTCGAGTTTCTTACTACCAGAATGCAATATAAGCGTTGTGAACATAAGGGAAACAACCATGCTTTAAAATTTCAACACAACCAAGCCCCAAAGACCAAAATTCAAGATTTACTCTAAACTCTCGATTTCAAAGTAAACTCTAGCATAAAGCATGCAAATTCTGGAATGGCAAAGTGTTAGAGAGCAAGGAAGTTGAGTGTTACCTGTTTCTGATGATGAGAGCGTAGTGATAGGAGAAGGGGAGGATTATTTTTTAGTAGAGAGGGAAAATGATAAGAGAAACCATTTTCCCTCTCTATAATTGCTCGGGACCGCTATAGCGGTGTGATAGCCGCTATAGCGGGGACCCACCTCAGTTTCTATAGGCCTTTAAATTTCAATCCTTTAATACCTCATCCGATGGTTGTAGTTTGACTCATTCTGGTTATTATTTCCTTGGCCTTCGGAGAGTAAATTTCTTGGTTGCATCGTGCTCATGGGTACGAAGGAGCTATTTCGAAGAGATTGATGGCGAGGTTTTAATTCGTGATTTAATAAAATTTGTCGGGTTATTTGAATATTGAATTAGGATCCGGGAGTAGTAATTAGTGGCTTATGATCTCACAGAGAGGTGTTAAGTCCAAGTATCTAGACTTGGACCATTCCCTCTTTGATCATTCGAGGATGAACGATGGGTAAATTAATATCTTTTGTAACAACTGAATCCATCGTTATTAGAAATCACCTCGAGGTTAGTGCAAAGTCCCAAAATTATTGGGACATTAATTGAAACATACGTGTGGCCATGAGCATTAAAAATTAGGGAACTTAAACTTTTGGGTCGGGCTAATGTCATTTCGCTATAGTGGTAATTATTCCGCTATAGCGATATCGTTATGGCGGTAGACCAACCGCTATAGTAGTGTGACGCGACCAGTATAGGTTGTAGTCGAGTTTTATTTTTTCCTTCTTATTAACTGATGTAGAAATGTGGGGAGGCTCCAAATAACCCTAAAGGCTGCCTCCTAGGCCTTAGAGTCATAGAATGAGGAGAAATGAGTGTGTATGGGTGCAAACCCATGGATTTCCAGGAACTAACTCATTTGTGAGATCGACTACAGGCTAGGATTTCACTTGATTCGTCCTTCCTTCAACTGGATAACATCCAGGTAAGCTAAGGTTTAATTGAGTAAGACAAACTCAAATTTGAAAGCATGAATATAATGTGGATTTACTGGAGATTGCATATTTAGGCCTTCGGGCATGAGTTTATGGTGGTTATTATTGGTTAGAGTCCAAGGAGTGTTCGTTCGGGGGCTTCTTATGCATTAAGTGTCATGTTGAGTGTCATACTGAGTTATGTGTATGCCTTGAATTGATGTGCCCCATCCAATGTACGTTATTGGGGGGAGGGGTAATGTATGGTAAACTTTCGATCATGGGAAATATTCCTTTAGAAGAGTCATAACCATAGGTGAGGTAAGATAAGTTCCTTAGTATTTAAGGTGGTATAAATTATTATGGTCCTCGGGGTTCATGTTTATGGGAGCAAGGTTGTAAGATTCCTAACCGATAGGGTAGGTGATGGTGGCGTAATTAATCTAACTATTATTATATATATATATATTAAATACTTTATAGTGTGATTGGTTAAGGTATGCTTATGGGTGTGATCCATGCATTGTTTACTTGCTTTATGACTTAGCCTGCCTTATATTGTGAATTTTGGAACGTTTCGATAATTGGGATGTTCTCACAGGTTATGGTTTGATTAAGGATTACAGACATTCATGTCTGGGGTTTTAGTATATGGACGGTAATTATCCCCTGCAGGTTATGTCTAGAGGGTGGATGCATCACTCATAACATGTATGTACGAAGGTATGTATAAGTTTGACGGTTCCATGAGTGAACCGGGGATTATTCTTACATGTTGGATATATGATTATTGAGATCCTTGTGTTATTTAGGTACTTGTAATATCCTTGGATTCCTTGATGTCAAAGTCAGGGTATGTTGACTTGGAAGTTATTGAGGTTCGACTCCTTGATTGATTAGGTTTGGGCTTGGGCTGTTCGGTGTATGTTTTAAGGTGTAATTGTGTATGCTTGATATTATTATTCATGTTTGACTTGACTTGGTGAACAGTGTTGATTTGTTGCTCTTGAGTATTCACATGTTTCTTATTGCATAACTCTTAAGGGTAGGTTGTTTGGGTCTTGGTATCTTTGGATGTCATAAAATTCTTTAGGATCAGTGAATACCCAACTCAAGCCCTCTTCCTTGTCATGGCTATCATTTTACTGTTCTGGATGGCCGGTTACTGGTGTGAACATGGTTGTTTAAGAGAAGCGAGGCTAGTAAGCAAAGGGACGAAAGTCGGCTTGGGGTAGGCTAGGCTAGTTACCAAAAAGTCGGGAGGTAGACCTTGTGCCAAATGGGACTTTATCTGGTATGTTAGGTCGCTGGATAGACTCTTAGCTTAGGTCTAGGGTGTGTCCTTGTGGTAATAGTCTCCTTAGGGGTGATGTTAGCTTTTAGTGTGAGGATAGGTTCGGTGGTTTCGGGATAGAGAGGAAGCTTTGGGAAGGGATAACAAGTTGCATAAGTATTCTCGTTTTCTTATGACTATTTATGTTATAATTATGCAATCCAATTCGGTTCGACCGATGAGGCTTACCAGTGTGTGTGGTTGTACTGATGCTAATCTTGCTATACCCTTTTTGGGGTATAGTCTTTTGCAGGTTTCAGTTTGGTTTCTTGACTATTGCGGTAGAGATCATCCAGCTGCTCTCACTTTCTCATTCATGGTGGAAGCTGTGTCTTGACTGTTCCCTCTTTAGCAGCTCTTGTACCTATTTAGACTAGGTCCTAAGGGTAGATTTCATTCCGCATTTATTATTCTAAATTTGTTATAATAAGGATTGGTATTCTGTTAATTAATAAAGACTTCCGCATGTTACGTTGAATGGGTGGTAAGGGGTTCTCCTATCAAGGTGGATTAGATTAGGTAACCTCACGATCTTGTAGTTTGGGTCATGATATTATGACTTTGCCTTCTACTAATTGTCTCCAACCCCTAGTATTCTTACCAGTCTCTTTCATCCTACTCTTTCTCATCCCAGTAGATTCTCCAGTTTTTTGTCCCCTCATCTTTCGTTGTCCCAAATTTCCTTCTGTAGTCCTTTGCCTTACGCTTCAAATTTGTTGACTTCCAGCATCTCTACCACATGAGTAAATGTTGTTGTCGCTCTAACTAGGTTACTAGTGCCAATTTTGACGCCACATCTTTTGGTATGGGAGTAGCTAGTGACACTGCAGCCCCCACTGTCGACACACCCAAAGTTCCAGTCATGAATTGAGTAAGTTCTCCTTTTGTCTCTGTTAATGACAACCTCTTTAGTCATATAGTAAAGTTTATGGATGAGGCCGAGTCCTTGGTGGACTCGGTGGTCCCCAAATAACTCAACTTTAAGAATGACTACAAATGCCACAACTTTAGAGATTACTCGTCCTCATAGCGGAGGCATTCCATCATCTACTTTGTGTCTTTGATGGACGAGAGCACTATTCAAAGGATTAAAGATGACTGTGGCGGGTCGAATGACATTGAGGTCCTTTCTCCCCTTCCTTCAGAAGATATTTCCACCTTGAAGCTTACCTGGGGTTTTGTACCTACCCCTTCACCATAGGTCGTGGTCGTGGTCCCATTCTTCGTTTCATTCTCTAATTTTGTAAAATTTATGAGATTTATGTAGGTTAAGTGGCCCTTACGATTTGGAGGGTTGTCTCTTGCCTTTATGTCATTTCCCGTAGCTTGGGATTGGATTTCACTCTTGGACACTTTATTACCTTGTATGCTTCTGGAATTGTTTGGTAAAAGTTATTTATTGTCAAGTGTTGGGTTAGTAGGGGCATTTTTTTTTAATATGTATGAAGTGGCCTAATAATGGTAGGATAAATATGTATTCGTTCTTTCTAACTTTCTTCTTGGTGAAATTGCACTTTCAAAGAAATGGGACTGTCG
The DNA here is from genome assembly GCA_031232105.1 of Capsicum rhomboideum. Classification (NCBI taxonomy): domain Eukaryota; kingdom Viridiplantae; phylum Streptophyta; class Magnoliopsida; order Solanales; family Solanaceae; genus Capsicum; species Capsicum rhomboideum. The sequence goes on from CP124710.1 coordinate 19,600,924, forward strand.
GCATAAGCCTTCCTTCTCCTTTTTATAGGGTTTTACCTTTTATCCTTTCTTTACCTCTTTTTTTTTTATTACAACCAAGATTTGGGCCCCGTCCCCTATGGATATTCACTCCTGGGTCAAGAGGATCCTTGGGTCAAGAGGATCCTTGGGTCTGTATGGTCGGAAGAGCGCAATTGGGAGTACATATCCACCAGGAAAGAGTGGATCTATAATGATCATGGTAGGTGTTACCTCATTGTTTTTCATATTCTAAGTGCATGTGTTGATACTAACTCTTCATCCTTCCTAAAAATCAAAGTTGATGCCATCATAATCTGTGGGTACAATTTTTATTTGACACCTGAAGGGTCTGAACTTTCACTTGTTTGGCAGATCGAGGAAATAGAAAAGCTTTTAGAGGCAGATCCATGGTCAAAAGGGAAGAGAAAAGCTGTCGGGACATCTTCGTCTTTGGGAAAAAGACTTAACATAGGCAGATCAATTTTCCCATCGTAAGGGGTGACATTTTTTGTGTTGGCTCCCGAGGTTGGTAAACCAGAGATCCAATCCCTTGGAGGGGATCTGTTCATGACTTGATCGATGCCCCATTATCTGAGACGTCACCCTCAGGTAGAAAGACCAAAAATAATGCCTAGAGTGCCTCTCACAATCTTTCTGCAGAATTAAGTCCTTATCCAGAGGCCCATACATATTCGGTGATCGGGTACTGGCAAGGAGTGTATTCTTATCCTGTCGAACAAATCTTTTTGGAGGATATAGTGAGTTTGTCGCAATAGGAAAACCAGGCTCTTCTTAGAGGTATTTTTTTAGCCATGTCGTGGGTAAGCTGGTAGGTTCCTACAAGAATTGCTCCCCCATCCTTATTTTTTGCCTTTTTCTGAAACTAACCTCTTTTATTTACTTTGGTAGTGGTATATCTACATTTGCAAGGCCCTATCCCGAGAAGAAGGTGAGTTGAAGATAGGAGATCTTCAAGAAAAGGTTGTCATTTTGAAGGAGCAGGTTTGGCGTTTGGAGGATTGTTCTTCCACAAACAAAGAGCCCCTCAGTCAATATGAGGAAATTCAGGCCCAATTAAACCTTAAAGCTGATAAGCTTACCGACAAGTTCAAGGGTGCAGATGAGAAGGTTGATCAGGCCTATTAAGAGTTGTTACACCTGCAAACCCTACTAAAGAAGAAAGTTGTTAAAGTCGTGGCCGCTCGGGATGTATTAGAACTTCTCTCGATAGAAGTTATCTCTCTTAAGGTGTTTAAGAATGCTTTTTATGAGAAATAAGAAAAAGTCAGAGCTCTTTGGTGGACTTTGAGGAAAAGCAGGTCCATGCATTCGTCCATGAGGGATTACCTCATGACTACTCGTCATGGCGAGATCTGGGAGGAGAAGTTAGCTATTCTTGAGAGCATTGTGGCTGATCCTACTATGGCTCAAAAAGAGATCGATGTTGTTCGTCTGATGGCCAAAGCCAACGCCTGCCCACCATTCGATCCTGCCGAAGCAGCCTCTTCACAGACGACATGTCTTTGGGCAATAACTATGACGAGTTGCCAGGTTTACCTGTTGGGTTCCCTTAAAGAGCGCACTTCTTGTTTTAGATTTCTCATTTATCTGATCCCCTTTGGTTGTACTCCCTCTTAATAATTCTGATACTTTTTTTATTACGTTGAATTGTTGTATGCTATCATACATTTACTTATTTTATTTTGTTTTTGTTTTTTTGCTTGGCTCTTTGTTTGCCCAGGGTGAGACCACTTTCGTACCAAAATCTGTTATTTTTCCTTTTGTCTTAACTTCATGGTCGAATGTGTATGCTAATCGGTTTTTATTATCATTACATTTCCACTGAATCCATCTGCCATCCGGGAGGCAGGGCTCTCTATCGAGAAAGGCACGATATGTCAAAGCAATGTCTGATCACATCTTTCTTACTTCATCGTTCATATCGCCTATATATCTTATTTTATTTTTCTTTATATATATGTGTGTGTGTCGCATGCTATGTTGGTTGTCCACAGCCGGAGCCCATTGTGAGGTTTCGTATTCAGCATTTTTGTAAGTTAGGAAGTCTCTTAACTACTTTAATATAAAGTTCTTTAGACGTTTGAGAGTTCTGGATAGAGTGTGTAACATGCGTGTTACACTGATATATGATCCAGGATAAATTTATAACAGGGATAAAAAGAAAAGAAAATGGATATTGAGGGACTTTTTATTCAATCAATATTCAACTCCATGGTTAAAAAAAGAGTGAAATTTGGTGAGTTCAGAATGGTCATCTTGGTGCCCTTGGGAACGCCTCCCTTAGTCCTAGCTACTGGTTTTTTCCCAAATGTTAAGCCCGGGGGCTCGCTTTTGGCCATTTGGCCCTTACCTCGTTAAAAACCTTACGAGCAAAAACACCCAAATGGGAGAAAAAAAGACAGACAAAGGAAAAAAGAGTGCAGGGCTTGTTGGGGGTATTCTGCTAACACTAGTATCTCTTCAAATGACTTACCTTCCAGCTATTACGCTGCTAGTTACCTTGGAGGTCGGCTAGCTAGTATGCCCCTTTTCTGACTATACCGACTACTCTATATGGCCCCTCCTATTTGGGACCCAACTTCTTCTCGTTTGGATTTCGAGTGCTCCGTATGACTTTTCTTAGCACCAAATTCGATATTGAAATGAAGAAGCTTAGTTTGCGGTTATAGTATCTTTCCATTATTTGGTTTTGCGCCATCGAGTGCACGAGAGCAACCTCTCACCGTTATTCTAATAGATCCAAGCTTCCTCTTAATGCTTCATCATTTATTTATTTGTCGATGTTTGAGTAGTGATAACTAGGTTCGCCTACCTCGATAGGTATTAGCACCTCAGCACCATATACCAACTAGAACGGGTCTCCTCCGTGCTATACTTCATGATTGTGCGGTGCGCTCATAGCACATCGGGTAGCTCCTCAACCCAACATCCTTTAGCTTTCTCTAATCTTTTCTTAAGGCTAAGCAACACCATTTTATTTATGGACTCAATCTGCCTATTTGCGTGTGGGTGGGCAGGAGATGAGGTGATTCATTTAATGTTTATTTTTGGCCAAAACCTTCGTTACTTTTGATCCTTTGAATTGAGTGTCGTTGTCACATGCAATTTCCTTGGGCATCCCAAACCTGCAAATTATATTATCCCATATGAAGTCTATCACTTCCAGCTCTCGAACATGCTTGTACGCCTACATTTCAACCCATTTGTAGAAGTAATTTGTTATGACCAGCAAAATCTTTACCTGGTTGCGAGCCGATGGCAAAGTTTCCACTATGTCCATCTCCCACTTTATAAAGGGCTAGGGATAGGTTACTGCGTGCATCACTTCCCTCGGGTGGTGGAGCTTATGGGCAAAATGTTGACATTTGTCGCATTTCTCAATGAACTTCTTGGCGTCCTTTTCCATATTAAGCAAATAATGCCTACCTCCACTACTTTGTGTAGCAACAAGCCTGCTCCAAAATGATTTCCACATACTCCCTCATGGATTTCCCTCAGAACGTACTCTATATCCCTAGGTCTTAGACATTTTGCTAGTAGCCCTAGGTACGTTCTCTTATAAAGGTTCCATCCACTAGCCAATATCTGGCCTCTTTCTTTCGGAGTGCTCGAAATGCCTTTGCATATGTCGGTAGCTTGCCTTCTCTTAGATATTTAATGTAATCATTTCTCTAGTCCCATACAAAGTTGATGTGGTTCACCTTTCCTTATTCCAGGGCTTCCAATGTCGAATATAAAAGATGGACCACAACTCTTCTTATGATGTCATCCACCTTTGTGGTTGATTCTAGCATAGCTAGTGCGTCCACCATGTTATTTTATCTTTATGGAATCCACTCCAGGCTCCATTTCTGGAAATGAAATAAATGATCCAGTACCTTGCCCACATAATTCATCATCCGCTTATCTTTTGTATTAAAATCTTCTTTGATCTGATTCACCGCTAGTTGAGAGTCGCAGAAGACGCCAATCATCTCTGCACCCACACTCCGTGCCAAACCTAAAAATTTAAGAAGGGCCTCATACTCTCCCTCGTTGTTAGAAAGAGAGATACATCTGATCGCCTATCTTAACCTTTCCCTTCTTAGGGTTACCAAGACTATACCAAGGCCTATCACTTTTTCATTGAATGTCCCATTGGTGAATAGGGTCCAAGTTCTGAGTCATTTTCCAGAGGCCTAAATAGCCTCTTTTTCGGCCTGGGGGGGGGGGGGGGGTCATGTTTGGGCTAAAATTAGCCACTAAATCTGCCAATGTCAGGGACTTGATAGCAGTCCTAGGCTTATACTCGATATCAAACTCGTTAAGCTCAACTTCTCACATGGTCATTTAGCCGAACAACTCAGACATGTGGAGGACATTCCACAGAGGGTACATTATGACCACCATAATTAGATAACACTGAAAGTATGGGCATAGCCTCCGAGCGGCCTTTACCAGGGCCAGGGCGATCTTCTTCAAGCGTGAATATTGGGTCTCCATGCTTTAGACTTTTACTAACGTAATAAATAGGATATTGCATACCTTCTTTTTTGTGAAATAGCACAGCACTGATGCTACCTCTGCCACTTCTAGGTATAAGAGCAACTGGTCTCCTTTTTCTCAGCTTGGCCAGCAAGAGAGGGCTTAAAAGATAAGATTTTAATTCTCGTAAGGCTTGTTAACACTCGGGGTTCCATTCAACATTAGTGTTCTTCCTTATTAATAAGAAGAAAAGGTAGCATCTTTCCGAGGATCTTGATATGAAATTGAGAGTAGCGAGCCAGCCTGTAAGTTTTTACACTACTTTAATGTCCTCCAGCATGTTCGGTATTTCTTTTATAGCTTTGATTTTATCCAGATTTACTTAATACCTCTATTCGACACAAGAAATCCCATGAATATCCTAGAGCCCACCCCAAAAGCACTTCTCGGGGTTTAGCTTCATGTTATGCTTTCTCAAAATAATAAATGCTTCCTCGAGATGCATCAAGTGGTACCGAGTTTCCTGCAACTTGACTAACATATCATTAATATAGGCTTCTATGGTCTTCTTTAATTGCTACTCGAACATCTGGTTTACCATGCGCTGATTAGCAAAACCTGTATTATTTAACCCAAAAGGCATCATATTATAACAATATGTGATGTGGCTAGTAATAATTGACGTTTTCTCTTGGTCTTGTGAATCCATTCGAATTTGATTATACCCGAAGTATACATCCAAAAACTCATAATCTCATGCCCGACCATAGCATTGATCATGTGATCAATGTTTGGGATGGGAAAAAAGTCCTTTGGGCATGCTTTATTTTGTACCACTACGACGTTTTCCAACCATTCTAAATATTCGACTTCCAAAATAAAGCCTATCTTGAGCAGATGGGCCACTTTCTCTTTGACAAATTTGTTCTTCTCATCCGAGATGGAACTTTGCTTCTGCTTCACCGAGGGGTAATTAGGGTTGACCCCAGTCTATGCATGGCCAACTCATGAGAGATCCATGTAATACCAAAATGGTACCATGTAAAACAATTGACATTATTTCTAAGAGAATCAAGAAAAACAAGCTTAAGCTCTAGGCATAGTCCCGAGTCCAGATATACCTTCCTCTTGGGTGATTGGGGAAAAAGGGGAATTTGGTTGAGCTCTTCTGATGTGAATTTTATCTCATCCCTCTCATTCGGGATGTAGCGAGCCCTAGGAGTTTCATACCATTCCTTTTTCCCAGTGCGTGGCTCGGGGAGGCCGTCACTTGCCTCTATCCAGGGGCGGCCTCCGATTCTCTGGTATTTAGGGGCGTGCATCAGTCGATTTAGTTTGGTTTTATGTATTATCGATTTGGTTTATCGGTTTTCAATTTTTAAATATGCTAAACCAATTACCAAACCAATACGATATTTTTATCGGTTTTTGATTTATCGGTTTTTAGTCCTTAACGGTTTGGTTTTTGGTTTAACCGATAAGAAAATACTCATAAAAAAGAAATAGTAGCAACTAACATGAAAAGAAACTGAATCTTAGTTGCAGCCAAAATCCTATGTGATGTATTTTAATTTACAAGAGTCTTCAAGCTTGAACTGAATGTTAGTTCAAGAATATGAATCCTAGTCGCTCGACACACACTATCGTCATCGTAAACCCTCGCCTTCGGTTTACCAGAGAGGAAATTAAAAAGGTTAAACTTTATATCTTTATCGGGTTATAGGTTTTCAAGAAATTGAATAGGTTTGTTAGTTTGTAGAAATTAAAGAGAAATTAAGAGAAATATAATAAGTAATATAAATATATATATATATATATATTTATATATATAATGTAAGTAGGTGTACAGTAGTAATTTAGTATATTCTTATTAGGTTATCGGTTTACACAATAACCCAATAAGAAAAAACTGAAACCAAACCAATAACCCAATAAATTTTTTTTATAAAACCATTAAAAAGTCGTTAACCTAATAAACCAATAGAAATTTTATCGATTCGGTTTATTGGTCAGTTCGGTTTTTGCACACCTCTGCTGGTAGTGATGGTATACATTTACCTGAGAGGATCCTGGTCTCCTCTTATTTGTTGCATGCCTTTTGGGGTGGGGAATTTGATCACCTGATGGTACATCGATGGGACAACCCTAATGGAATTGATCCATGGCCTTCCTAAGATGACGTTATAGCCCATGTCTCTATCAAGATGTTAAACAGGGTGGATTTCTCCAGCCTTTCGGTGTAACTTCCCCTCTGGTTACCTTGCTGGCTATATTAAATCTGGCCAAGGTCTTATCCACATGCGTTATAGTAGTGTTTGACTCTATTTGATCAAAGACACTCTTGTGCATGATATTGGCTGAACTCCCAGGGTCCACAACACTCGCTATACATCGCAGCCATCTATATTCATAGATATCACCAGGGAGTTGTTCTGGGCGCCCCCTTGCTGATTTAGGTCTTCTTCCCCAAAGTCCATTTTAGAGTCATCCTCCTGGCGCAATTCTCCAGTATCAATATGATGATTTGTCCTTTTTAGAGATCTTGCCCCTTTCGACTTGATATGGGTTTCTGTTTTGCTGCCTCGAGCCTTTCGCCTCTCCTGCACGTTGACATTTATTGTGTTCACGACAAGTGGAGAGATCTCATCTCCAATGGTTGTTCGGTCTTCTGAGCCTGTGGGATCTATCAGTTGAGTCCTGGCGTCTACCGAAAGGCGGGATTCTTTACACGATCACCACCATTAAACATGACCTGCTGTCCTACAAAGCAAAAATATAAAAGAGAACTAGCGAAAAGAAGCTAAACCCGCATAGTTGCTCTGGCCCCAAGGTGGGTGTCAAACTGTTTACTATCTATTTGGGACAGTTAAATTTGTAGGTAGATGAAGAGCACGCGTTACAGCTTAGCTTCAAGTTAGTAGCGCGAGTTTGCAAAATTACAAGTAGAGATTGGCAATAATATGAGCTATGAACAAGTTAAAGTTAGAGAACAAATCTTGAGCATATCACAGAGTGTACAACCAAGATCCACATACCACGAGCTAGCCACGACCAAAAACAAGATTAGACTAAGCAAAGTAAAATAGATAAAACTTGGAGACAAAGCTAAGAAAATTTTTATTGCTTAGAGGTAGAGAGATGGGGAGTAGATGATGCCTTTACAATGGGGATAGGGCACCTATTTATATTGTACAAGATTGGCCTGTGGCTAATAGGATATCACTACCCGAGCCTTATAGTATTGCGACCAATGGTCTCGCACCACCTGTCGAGGATCTGTTGGAGAGTGCCAACCAAGTATTCCGCGTTTGACACGGGCTTGCTGAGGATCATTGGCACACCTGGGAGCCCTGACACATTGGTCCTCTTCACTTCCTAAGTCCCCAGGACCTACCAAATAGATTGAAGTCCCCTTCGCTCTGCTAGGCACTGGACTGTCCGTTATTCATCCTTTAATGCGCAGTCACTATTGCTTGTGGCCTTCCGCTCTCTTCTTCTAGACTGAGAGGGTGTACTCCTATCTCGATATCATTCCCGGGGCATCCTAATCACAGACAACTTTCAAATTTACCCGACTCGAGATGGCCCATATCCATTTAGCTTATTTTACCCCATACATGAGTTATGATATTATGGTTGAGATCCCTATATCATTAACCAGATGTCTTTGTTTGAGCTCCGGAGAATAAAGAAAAAATTATGTTAGTATTGTGTTTCAAAATGAATCTCGTAATGTGCGAAATCGAATATAATCGGACACCGAATTAAAAGAAAAAAAAAAGAACAAACAAGTACAATCTTATAACCTTCAAAGCCATACAACTTCATATAAGTGCTAATTATGTCTTTAGGGTTTGAATAATTAAAATGGTTATTCACGAATAGTCTTGACTCGTTTTGTTTAGAAAAACAAGTGGGTGTCACTATTTAAGATTGCATTTGGCCCAGCGCTAGGAATTTGATACTAGTAAGTCTATTTGGTCCATCTGTATTAATAATAAGGGAAAAGGGCCTAAATTACCCTTCAACTATATGAAATGGTGCAAAAATGCCCTTCGTCTACCTATTGGGCCTGAAATGTCCTTCACGCGTACCTATTGGGCCTGAAATGCCTCTCTCGTCTACCTATTGGGGCTATTTTACCCTTTCATTTAACATCTGACCACTAACCCCACTTCATTAATAACGCGACATATTTCTATTGGTCAACTAATATTTAATTAAAATAATTAATTTCTCCTTTAAAATTCCGACCCGCCCAAACTAATTGAAACGGACTAAAAGGGAAAGTAAAACAAACTAATTGAAACGGAAAAAGTATTTTTTTTCTTAAGCTCAAAAATACAGGAAGAATGAGATACGGCAACTCTGCCTGTAGATGTTGAAAAGATGGAAGATTCTGTGAAGTCCCTAGTATATGAATATCAATATGGTTACTCTTTAAGATGTCCCTAGTATATGAATATCAATATGGTTTACTCTTTAAGATATTTTGACTAGTTTTAAGATGATAATAAAATATATCAACAATTAGGTGGGGCGGGTTATTAGGTTGGGCGGGTCGAATTTTAACGGAGAAATTAATTATTTTAATTAAATATTAGTTGGCCAATAGAAATATGTCACGTCATTAATGAAGTGGGGTCAATGGTCAACTGTTAAATGAAAGGGCAAAACAGCCCCAATAGGTAGACGGAAAGGGCATTTCAGGCCCAATAGGTAAATGAAGAATATTTTTGCACTATTTCAAATAGTTGAAGAGCATTTTAGGCCCTTTTCCGTAATAATAATGTGGGCGTCATGTTGCACATTGTAAAATGTAAACCTTTCCCTTGATAGAAACCAATTTTATGGATTTTTATGCCTCTTTAGCTCTTCAAGTGTCATGTCTCCAAAGTAGGCATCTGTACGTGAATTAATTAATATTTAAGAATAAATAATGGTTGACTTTAAGTTAGAAAAGTTGAAGTTGTGAAGGAAAGTCTTGGAATAACTGATAAATTTATTGTCATGTGATCTGAAGGTCAGGGATTTAAGTCGTGTAAATAATCTCTTGCAGAAATGTAAGATAAGACTTCGTACAATAGAACTTGTGCTCTGGCTCTTTTCGGAATTCCGCACATAGGAGGAGCTTTAGTGCACCGGGTTGCCTTTTTAAAAAAAATTGAAGTTATATATGGACCTGAAAATATAGTTAAACTTCTATAAGTGAAAACTTCTAAAACCTATTTTTCAAAATACATATTTCTATTTTTAAGTTGAAATAGTGAGCCAAATTGATAATACATACTTATTTATATAATCCTTAAATATTATTTTAAACTTTTGAAAAAATATCTATTGACAAAGAGATGCTAACCATCCATTGTAACCAACGAACCCCCTTTTGTACTAATGATGAAACAAAAGTATAAGATGAGGAATTATTTTACATTATTTATGGGGTTGTTTTGATCTAGTTCTTGTAACTGTTGTGTCTGAATGTGATTACCTAAGAAAAGAACTTCGAACTTTGTTGTCTTGTTCTTGTTTCTAAAGTGGAATACATAGAGAAGAAGATTCGATGCTTAGGATTTGTTCGGTATAATGAAAATATTCTCCACTGAAAATGTTTTTTATAGGTAAATATTATAGGGCGCTAGAAGGTGTGGCATGTGGGGATGATAAAGGTGACTATGGGGTATGGATCAGAAGCGGAGTTAAAAAATTTGATTTATGGAATCATAATTCTTTTACTTATTTGATTTTGGATAGATTATTTTTATATACTAGTCTATGGGAATATGCATTGCACGTTTATCGCATGTTATTTAATACAAAAGTTGAATAGCTAATAATATACATTTTAAAAGGTACATATATTTTTACAAAATAAAAATCAAAACAATACAAGAAAGTAACAACTCTTAATTTAAGTTAAATATTCTTGTAAACTTGAGGTTACTTTAGTGATATATATATATATATAGTACTCTAATTTAAGGACACATTAAATACATACTTGAACATACATAATAAATTAGTTACCTTGTAAAATTAACTATTATTCATAAAAAATAAAAAATCAAATTAATACATACATTCAATCCTATCACCATCAACCCAAACTGTCAGAGTCATACGAATCCTGTTTCTACTCAAACACATTAATATTAAAAAGAAAGTATTAAAAGATTTAATAAGTAGAATTATACTTGATTTCAAAGTTCTAAATTAGAAGAATTAATATGGGAGATATATAGCTGTATTAAATAGTTCAAATAAGGAAAAGATTTATATAAGGTAAAATTTTAATCAATTTTAAACTCCTAAAGTTTAGTACTTAAATATACTTTTTAATATAATAAAACAATCAATATTTCATTACACATGTATATGCACTTTGCGCATGTTCGGACTCTTCAAAAATGTTGTCGCACTCGTGTAGAATTCTTCAAAAAGACACTATTTCTGGAGAATTCGACAAACACCCGTCGACATTTTTGAAAAGTCTGAACAACATAAGGGATTTGTGTTTGTACCTCTTTAGATGTTCCAATTCCTTCCTATAATAAATTGACTGCCGATATTCATAATTTTGCACTGCTAATTGCATTAACTTGTCATTTGCTGATAAGACAACCTAATTAGATAACATTTTTTAGAAAAATATTAGTCAAATATAAATCACTTGGTTAAATAAGATTGATAATATATGATGTAAACAAAAAATAATACTTACCAATTACAAAATGGAGATTTTCCATCACAGAAATAGATTGATTTAGTCCAATCCTTAATCTATGATCAAGGTGTTCAAGCTCAATCTTTAAATAAACCCCCCCAAAAAAATATATATTCAATAACTTGCAAAAATAAACCAAAAAAATAAAAATAAACCAATAGCGGGTAAAGTAGCATGCTCAATCTTAAGTTCAATAGCTTAAATTCTTCAATTCATGCTCAATGTTAAAATAAATCAAAAAAAAAATAGCATGTAAACAATTTGTAAAAAATCAGAATGAAAGTTTAGCGGATAAGGTGTTTAATTGTGAGCACAACTTATTACTCCTATTTTTAAGATTAGTGGGTAAAGTAATATACTATTAAGGTAAACTATTAAAAGAACTATAGTTATATTAGGTAAAAAATTTAATTGTTTAAAGTCCTAGAATTTAGAATTTGTTATGTAGTCTAATAGGAAAAGTTTAATAAGTAAAATTTAGTAAATATAAAAAATTAACAAATTTAAGAAAAATAGTGAAAAGACGATTTTGTCTAAAGCGGAGTCTTTTAATGAAGGGCAAAAAATTCAAACAATATTTCTAAGGTCCTTCACACTTTTAATATACTAGTTTAGGTGTACGCGCCTCGCGCGTATACCTCACTTTAATGAGTTTAAACGTTACACTAAATAAGATATTTGTTTAAATAATAAAGATGAATACAATAATTAAATTCAACATCTTTTGAACATGTGAAGATGGAGAATTTATTTAATTAGTTATATAGCAGTGGTAAATATCTGATACAAATGAGGTAGGTGAAATACATTGACAACCCCTTAAATTACGGTTGATGTCTCCAGTAATCCGATGTTTAGTGCTTGATAATTCATAAAGTTGCGCAATTTTACTTGATTCCATCCTAGAAGTGCAAAATTTGACCTGCAGATTCCATGCCACTTCAATCCCTCTTCTTGATCAAATAGTCGGTATCACTTTCTACCGCTCCAAATATAGCCATGCTCTTTCTCTACACTTCACCCATAATTTTAAAATTTAGTTTGTAACATAGATTCAGAGAAACAATAAAAATAATGTCTTAGAAAAAAAAATTTATAATATTTAATATGATTTGATCAAGAGACCTACATATTAACAAAACTAATATTAAAAAATAGACAACTTATTGAGAAAATAATTTCATGCTAATCAAACAATTCCAGTAAATTTCTATGTGAATGAAGAGACAAATTAAAATTAGTCTAGAGTTTATCAAATTGTCTATTGTTTTTCTTCCTATCATGTGTTAAAACCTAAGGAGTTTTTTCCATAAGACAGCTTAGCATATGTTAAGGATTTAGAGCTTACTCCTTCACTGCCTCTATGATATGACATAAAAAGCTCCCTTTCAAGATCCCCTTTTTCATTCTTAAATTGATTCAGGATAATATTCCTATTGATGTTGCAGTGAGGAGATTTAAAATTAACAATCCTTCTCTGTGTTGTTCATGTAAACTTCAAACCATTATTATTTCCTAGTTTTGGCCATTAGTTTTTGATCAGTAGAGATTTAATTAAACTAATTTATGATACTATCACTTATTGATCATGGAACTGTTTGAATCCAACTTTGTCCATTTCTCAAGTATAAATGCTAAGGTATCTTAGCACTGAATTTCCTTGTCATGATTTATGGGTTCCTGTCAACCAAGCACCTAATATTGCTATTGTATACAATTGCAAAGAGCAATTTAATTTCATACCACTCAAATTATGGTGAAACAAATATATATGATCTCCGCACGGACCACTAATGTTGTAGGTATGAACAAACTAAACCTAGACAATGCATAACATAAAAGTTATCAACCTTTACACAAAAAAATTCTTAAAGCCGACCGACATTCATCTACCACCTGTAAAATTCAACAAAACAATACGATAATAGAGATATCAAAACAATACAACTAAACCTAACCTTTATACAAAAAAATTCTTCAAAGCCGACCGACATTCATCTACCACCTGTAAACTACCACAAAATAATACGATACTAGAGATATAAAAATAATACAATTAAACCTAACCTTTACCTAAAAAATTCCTCAAAGCTGACCGACATTTATCTACCACCTGTAAACTACAACCGAATAATACAATAATAGAGATATCAAAACAGTACAATTAAACCTAACCTTTATATAAAAAAATTCCTCAAAACTGATCGACATTCATCTACGACATGTACGTAGTTGGCTTAAGTTGTGGGAAAAAAAAGATTTACGTTATTTTCTTTAAAATTTCTGACAAAGTCCTTATATAAAGAAATATTTAAGCCATGAGTATTTTCTAATTGGACTTCTACAATTGATGGATTTATATCCCAAGTGCAATAGGACATGTCAAAAAAGGAAAAGTTCACAAGGTAAGGAATTTGCACTAAAAATATGAAAAGGAACATTAAATTACATTAATATAGAAGGAAAAATTAAATTACACGAATCGGATAAATTAAATAATAATGAAAAAAATAGTGAAAAGACTATTTTATCTAAAGCGGAGATTTTTAATGAAGGGCAAAAAGTCAAATCACTTTTCTTAGGGTCTTCAAACTTTAAATAGATTATAGATATAGATTATAGATTATAGATTACAGATATAGATTAGAGATTTAAGATATATTAATAAATTTTAAATAAAAATACATAATTTAAGCTAAAGTAGGTGGGCATAATTTAAGCTAAAGTAGGTGGGTCCCCTCTATCAAAGGAAAAAATACACTAAATGAACCAAAAACTTAAACTAATAACACCCAAATGGCCCTCCCTGTCTAATTTCTAAAATACACAGTCGACTAATATTATTTACCCCATATGCCCCAAAGCATGCAACCTTTTTTTTTTTTTTTTTTTCCCATGTGCAGACTTTTTTTAGGGCACATTAAATAGCGGCACCTTTCTTTCTTGAGAAAATTTAACGAAAGGAGTCCCAAAAGTCTTGTTTTAACTTTTGGGACCCTTGACCAAGTGTAAGGGTCAAAATAGTTTTAAAAATCAAATTAAGTTAATTGGGGACCCAATTAATATTTTTAAAACTTCTTAATCTTTTAAAAAATACAAAACAATCCACAACCATTTTAAATAAAAAACAAAAAGACAAAATCAGATTTTAATATCTCACAACTCCCTTCTCTCTCCTATCAAACGTCTCACCCCTCTCTCTCTCTCTCAAACCCAACAACTGTTGGAACTGACAGACAACAGATCGACGCGACAGCAGCCTCCGGCGACTTTCAACCTCCGGCGACGACAGATTCGAGTTCTTCATCGTTGCTTTTTAACTTTCAACAGTCATATTCACAGGTAAAGGCTTCTCTGTTTTTTTGTTTTCAAAAAAAATTAGGGCTTTTTAGTTATGAAGAAAAAGAAGAACTTGAGTTAACTTCTCTTCTTAGTATGGGTTAACAATTTTAGTATTTGATGCTTAAAAACGAAATGGGAACACAACAAATGGTATGTCTTCTCTTACTGTGGTGGTTGATGTAAATGATATTTTTTTTCTGAGTGAAATATGATTCTTTGTTGTTGTTGTAGTTCTTTTTCTCGAACATTGTTGTAAAAATAGTGAAACTTGAATTTTAAATTTTTTTTGGAGTTTATCTGTTGTGACCAAATCCAACAATTGTTGATTTTGTTGGTTTAAGTGAACACTTACTCAACAACTGTTGGTTTTGTTGGTGTTTGTTCTATTTCTGTTTCTTCTTGAAATTTGTTTGTTGTTTTTGTTGGGGTGTGTGTTGGTGTTGTTGTTGGTGTTGTATTTGTAAATTCTGGTAAATGTTCATGTTGTTGGTGTTGGTGTATTGATTTGATAAATGTTGGTGTTTTTGGTTTATTTGTTTGTTGTTTGTGTTGTTGGTGGTGTTGGTGTATTGGTAAATGTTGGTGTTGATGTATTGATAAATGTTGGTGTTGTTCTTGTTGATATATGTATTATGTGGTAAAAATGTTGCTACTGGTTTGATTTTTTCCAACAGATGACTCATATGTTGCAACAGATGACCCATCTGTTACAACTGATGAGTCATCTGTTGGAAAAAGCATAATAATTATTCCAACAGATTACTCATCTATTACAACATATGGGTCATCTGTTGGATGAAATAAAAACAATTATTCCAACAGATGACCCATCTGTTGCAACAGATGGGTTATCTGTTGGAAGAAATAAAACCAGTGGCAAGACTGTTTTGATTTCATCCAACAGATGACCCATCTGTTGCAACAGATGGGTTATCTGTTGGAAGAAATAAAACCAGTGGCAAGACTGGTTTGATTCCTTCCAACAGATGACTCATCTGTTGCAACAGATGAGTAGTCTGTTGGAATAACTGTTTTGATTTCATCCAACAGATGACCCATCTGTTGGAAGAAATAGGCATGTAGCCAAGATTGTTTTGATTTCTTCCAACAGATGACCCATTTGTTGCAACAGATAAGTCATCTGTTGGAATAACTATTTTGATTTCATCCAACAGATGACCCATCTGTTGCAACAGATGAGTCATCTGTTGGAAGAAATAAGCCAGTAGCCAAGATTATTTTCATTTCTTCCAACAAATGACCCATCTGTTTCAACAGATAAGTCATCTGTTGGAATAACTGCTTTGATTTCATTCAACAGATGGGTAAGTTGTTACAACAGATGAGTCATCTGTTTGAAGAAATAAAACCAGTAGCAAGATTATTTTGATTTCTTTCAACAGATGACCCATCTGTTTCAACAAATTACCCATATGCTGCAATAAATGGGTAATCTGTTGCAACAGATAGGTCATCTGTTGGACATATTTTGTATTGTGTTGTATTTATTAAATTTACTGTTACCCTTTTTTTAATGATGCACAAATCAATTGTAATATTTTTTGTTTTTATCTTGTTTGTAGATTAAATGGCTCCCAAAAGAAAAGAGAGTGGATCAACTTCTGACAACACAAGTAAAAAAGCAAAATTACAAACACCATTAGAAGAATTTGTTGAACAAGCCCTTTCACAAACAAATAAAGATGTACAGAAAGAGAATGAAGATGTGGAAAGAGATAATGAAGAAGAAATTGAAGAAGAATCAGTTTAAAGTTCTAGAGCTGATGTAGAAAAGAAAGGGGAGAAAGATGAAAATAAAAATGAGGAAGAAGATAGAGATGGTGGGAATGGAGATAATGAAGAAAAATAAAGTGATAAAAGAGATGAGCTGGACGGTGAGGATGAAGGTGAGGAGGAGGAGGAAAAAGAAAGTGAGGAAGAAGATGGAAGGCAAGTGAGGAAAATGAAAGAGTTGATGATGATGCTGAGATATCGTTGATCTCTCATGAACGTAGATTGAAAGCCCAGCATGATCTTGTCAAAACTTTTAGTATTGACAAGTTCGAAGTTAAGATGCCTATAAATAACCCTACAGATTTGACTGATGATTTTGTAGTTAAATCTGTTATGGGTAAAGGTTTTGATGAATTTAGGAAGATATTGAGGGATGAAAAATTGGAGGATTACTTTAAGTCCAGCTGTTTAGGACACTTTCTTGATCTACCGGAGGATAACAATGTACGCTTTCAAATGACCATGGCGTATGGTCTTCTCAAGCGCAGGATCAAGTATATGGGTGATGATACAACTTTGAAGGATGAGGAAAAAAAGATGGATGAGATTTGGATAAACTATTGTGGCATGCCGGTTTGTTTTGGCATGAAAGAATTTGCCATAGTGACTGGACTGAGATGTCATCCTCCATCTGAACCTCTTCCCACAGTTACACCCTTAAAAAAGCCAAAGGCAAGCAAGCCATCTAAATCAGCCAAGAAAGGAAAGACACACACCAAGACACCCACCAAAACCAACAAAGGCAAAGACAAAATAAATGAGTTGTTGGCTGTTATTGGACCTAGCTATAAAGCCAACCAATTGAAAGTTGATCTCCAAAACAAAAGGTTTTTGAAGAAGTACAAGGAGCCATTGTGCTTAGTTTGGTTTGTGCATTCCATTTTATGGGCCAGAGACACCAACAAAGTCATAGAACCTGAACTGTTGGTGCTTTCTCAGGATTTGGAGGCATTCAATAATTATCCATGTAGATATGAAAGCTATTTCTTGACTGTCAAATATTTGTTGACAAAGTTATCTTCAAAGACGAGCAGCTTATATGGCTTTGCTTGGGCTTTCATGGTAAAGTTCACTCCTAGTTTCTTAGTGTTTCATTCAGTTATATTATTGACTAGTTATTCTGATTTTTTATTTGCATCATGTTTACATTTTTAGGCGTGGGCATTTGAAGCCATTCCTCACCTTCGACAGCAAGTTAAGGACTATTCGGAAGAGGTTTCTCATCCAAGGATCATTAGGTGGTTGTCTGCCAAGAATAACTCAAGGATGAATCCCCTTGATCTCTTCAACCCTCCTGATGATGCAGTAAGTATTTTTTTAAATAAAATAACTTTACTCATTTTAACAAGCATTGCAACAGATAACTCATCTGTTGCAACAGATGACTCATCTGTTGCAATAAATGGATTATCTGTTGGAAGAAATCAAAATAGTCTTGCTACTAGGTTAATTTCTTCCAACAGATGTGTAATCTGTTGCAACATATGAGTCATCTGTTGCAACAGATGAGTCATCTATTTGAAACATCATAAAAATTATTCCAACAAATAGGTCATCTGTTGCAACAGATGGGTCACCTGTTGTAGTTCTATGAAGAAGATGTCTTATCTGTTGCAACAGGTTACCCATCTGTTGTAAATTATGGGTTGATTTTAATATATCTACTTTTATTTATAGGTTGTGCATCCCTGGATAGTCCCTACTGAGCAAGAGTTGGAGATGCCTGCCTTTCTTACTCTAGGGATTGTTCAAACAAAACCAGACCCTAAGGTGGATTTAATAAAAAAAAGAATTGGGTGGAGCAACAACCATCAAAAGGGAAGCACCTAAGGAAGGTCAGATTGTTCTTGTTGAGCCTGCTGTTGAGGCTTTTGGTGATGCTGCAACAGATTTGGGTGTTGGTGTTAATGTTGGTGGTGGTAGTGGTGATGGTGATGGTGTTGGTGATGCTGGTGTCAGAGATGATGGTGATGAGCATGTTGATGATGCTCATGAAATTTTTTTTGAAAAAAGAGTTGACCATGATGATGGTCATACTGGTGGTGGATATGGTGGATTCACCCCTTTCAGTGGGCATACCACCTCTTTTGGCCCCTCTTCAAGCTCATATTCTGCATGCAAATGTCAAGAATGCAAGGACAGACATGACAACTTGATTAGTTCTATTGATGCTCTGACTGTTGCTGTTAAGGAATTAACATCTAAGAGGGGTGTCATTCCAACAAGGAAGATTACAGAGCCATTCACTCCATTGGAAGCTAAGAGGAGGAAAAGAGCAATTTCCAAGGTACTATCAGATATTAAATCAAGAAAAATTGCAACTCCTCTTCCTTGCACTGTTGAGCAACTTCCAAGGGCCATAGGAGAACAGGGAGAGCTAAAGAAGGTGAATGTTTACAAGTTGGTGAATGCCACAAGAAAGGCTAAGCTGAATGCCCTGATGAAATCAAAAAAGGCCCCAGAAGAGTACTCCATGCATCAATTTAGTGCAAAAGACTTCCAAAACATGACTAATATGAAGGTGTGGTACGAGGACTGGGTAAGTTACTTTTTCTAATCTTTTATTTATTTAAATTTCATTAGTATGTTCATTTAGATGATCCATCTGTTGCATTAGTTTGCAGTATATGGGTAATCTGTTAACAAATTTAGAGAACTTATACAACAAATGACTCATCTATTGCAATAAATTATCCACCTATTGCAACAGATAAATCATCTGTTGCAACAGATTACCCATCTGTTGAATTAGTTTGCAGTAGATGGGTAATCTACTAACAGGTTCAGAGAACTTATGCAACAGATGACTTATCTGTTGCAACAGATAAATCATCTATTGCAACAGATAAATCATCTGTTGCAATAGATGGGTCTGTTGTATTAGTTTGTAGTAGATGGGTAATCTACTAACAGCTTATGCAACAGATGACTTATCTGTTGCAACAGATTACCCATCTGTTGTATTAGTTTGCAGTAGATGGGTAATCTACTAATAGGTTCAAAGAACTTATGCAACAGATGACTTATCTGTTGCAACAGATTATCCACCTATTGCAATAGATAAATCATCTGTTGCAACAGATTACCCATCTGTTGCATTAGTTTGCAGTAGATGGGTAATCTACTAACAGGTTCAGAGAACTTATGCAACAGATGACTTATCTGTTGCATTAGTTTACAGTAGATGGGTAATCTACTAACAGGTTCAGAGAACTTATGCAACAGATGACTTATCTGTTGCAACAGATTATCCACCTGTTGCAACAGATAAATCATCTATTGCAATAGATTACCCATCTGTTGTATTAGTTTGCAGTAGATGGATAATCTACTAACAGGTTCAGAGAACTTATGCAACAGATGACTTATCTGTTGCAACAGATTACCCATCTGTTGTATCTTTTTAATTATTATTAGATGTTACTAACTTATTTAAATTGTATTCTTATGTCAGTATGTTGATGAAATTCTTTGCCTGATGCGGGAGAGGCATCTCAAATTCACTGGGTACTATGATCTCGGGGATAGGATCATGGACCTCAACTTCTACAGTTACTTTTTAAGTAGGTACAACAAACTCAGCAAAGAAGTGACAACTCCTGGTGGCAGAAAAATTGAGGAGTTACTTACTGAATTGGAATGGGATGAGGACATGATGGATTACTGTAGAGGGAAGAGGCCATATCCAGGTGCCATGGATTGGACGGAGGCAAAGAGGATTCTCGCAGTCCTGAACTTGGAGAAAAAGCGTTTTGTGACTGTTGAGATCCTTATGAATGATGGAGTCATGAATGTTTACGACTGCAACATACCAGTTATTGAAGATTGGTAATTTTGGATTTGCATGGAGCCTTTGTTGGAGTTGTTCCCAAAATTGTTGAAGCAAAGTGGCATAATGAATCACTTGCCAGAAAAGTTGCTCAACGAACGATGGGCTTTTGATGGTCAAAAATAGAACATTCCCAAAAATGAGACTGGTGCCGCTTGCGGGTCTTACTCGCTTGCATTTATTGAGCTTTTGATAACCGGCACTTGTATTACAACTTCCAAGACTCTATTGAACGATAACGCAGTTTCAAGGATGCAAGAGGTTTGGGCTGCTGGGGTGGCATTTAAGAGTTTGGAGCCCTGATGTGGGTTGTAATTTCTATCATATCAGTGTAATTTCTAGACAACATAGCAATTTTTTATTTTTAGTATCTTTAGTTAAATATATAATGTAATTGGCGATAACAATATTTTATGTTTGATAAATGTACAGTTTTTAATGTCATGAATTATATTTTTTACTTAGATTTGAAAATTTTGGATTATTAAGCAGAGATGTCTAATATGTCTGATTATTTCCAACAGATGCATCATATGTTGCAACAGATGAGTAATCTGTTGCAACAGATGATGCATCTGTTGAAAATAATCAAGCAGATATGCTCATCTGTTGCAACAGGTTTTTCATCTGTTGCAGCAGATGTCTAATATGTTTGATTATTTCCTACAATCATAACATATGTTGCAACAGATGAGTAATCTGTTGCAACAGATGATGCATCTGTTGGAAATAATCAAGCAGATATACTCATCTGTTGCAACAGATTACTCATCTATTGCAGCAGATGTCTAATATGTTTGATTATTTCCAACAGACTCTACACCTGTTGCAACAGATGACCCATCTGTTGTAACAGGTGACCCATTTGTTGGACACAATCAAACAGATATGACCATCTGTTACAACAGATGACAAACCTGTTGCAACAGATGTCTAATATGTTTGATTGTTTCCTAGTCATTACATATGTTGCAACAGATAAGTAATCTGTTGCAACAGATGATGCATCTATTGAAAATAATCAAGAAGAAATGCTTATCTGTTGCAACAGGTTTGTCATCTGTTGCAGCAGATGTCTAATATGTTTGATTATTTCCAACAGACTCTACACCTGTTGCAACAGATGACCCATCTGTTGTAATAGATGACCCATTTATTGGACACAATCAAACAAATATGACCATCTGTTGCAACAGATTTGACATCTGTTGCAACAGATGTCTAATATGTTTGATCAGCTCCAACAGACTCTACACCTGTTGCAACAGATGACCCATCTATTGCAACAGGTGACCCATTTGTTGGACACAATCAAACAGATGTCTAATATGTTTGATCAGCTCCAACAGACTCTACACCTGTTGCAACAGATGACCCATCTGTTGCAACAGGTTATAATCTATTGTAATAGGTTATGTAGTTAGTTGAACATGTAAATGATATTAAATTCATTAAGATTGTAATTGAACTTGTTAATTAAAAGCTAATTATGGTTAAATAACCTTTTTTATTGACAATCATGATTCAATGAAGCAATTCACATCAATTTAGTCGATTGATCACTCTATTTAGGACGAATATAGTCAGTTGTACATGTAAATGATATTAAATTCATTAAGATTGTAATTGAACTTGTTAATTGAAAGCTAATTATGGTTAAATAACCTTTTTTATTACCAATCATGATTCAATGAAGCAATTCACATCAATTTAGTCGATTGATCACTCTATTTAGGACGAATACAGTCAGTTGAACATGTAAATGATATTAAATTCATTAAGATTGTAATTGAACTTGTTAATTGAAAGCTAATTATGGTTAAATAACCTTTTTTATTACCAATCACGATTGAATTTAATGACTGTAGGAAACAATCAAACATATTAGACATCTGTTGCAACAGATGACAGACCTGTTGCAACAGATGGTCATATCTGTTTGATTGTGTCCAATAAATGGGTCACCTGTTGCAACAGATGGGTCATCTGTTGCAACAGGTGTAGAGTCTGTTGGAGCTGATCAAACATATTAGACATCTGTTTGATTGTGTCCAACAAATGGGTCACCTGTTGCAATAGATGGGTCATCTGTTGCAACAGGTGTAGAGTCTGTTGGAAATAATCAAACATATTAGACATCTATTACAACAGATGACAAACCTGTTGCAACAGATGGTCATATCTGTTTGATTGTGTCCAACAAATGGGTCACCTTTTGCAATAGATGGGTCATTTATTGCAACAGGTGTAGAGTCTGTAGGAAATAATCAAACATATTAGACATCTGTTGCAACAAATGTCTAAACCTGTTACAACGGATGGTCATATCTGTTTGATTGTGTCCAACAAATGGGTCACCTGTTGCAACAGATGGGTCATCTGTTGCAACAGGTGTAGAGTCTGTTGGAAATAATCAAACATATTAGACATCTGCTGCAACAGATGACAAACCTGTTGCAACAGATGAGCATATCTGCTTGATTATTTCTAACAGATGCATCATCTGTTGCAACAGATTCCTCATCTGTTGCAATAAATGTGATGACTGTAGGAAACAATCAAACATATTAGACATTTGTTGCAACAGATGTCTAAACCTGTTGCAATAGATGGTCATATCTGTTTGATTGTGTCCAACAAATGGGTCACCTGTTGCAACAGATGGGTTATCTGTTGCAACAGGTTTAGAGTCTGTTGGAGCTGATCAAACATATTAGACATTTGCTGCAACAGATGACAAACCTGTTGCAACAGATGTCTAATATGTTACAACAAATGTGAATATCTGTTTGATAATGTTCATTGAAGGATAAATCTATTACAACAGATTACTAATCTGTTGCAACATATTTTATTATTTAAACTAATTTTACATCTGTTGCAACAAAATATGAACACACACATACTACAGTAATTGGATCATAAACAAAAATATATTTTATACAATAAATAACATACATTACATCACCAACTAAACTAAAATATGAGTTAAAATTATCAAGTCCACAAAACCAACAACAAGACTATACAATAATTATGGAGCATTTCGATTTGGACATGTAGTTCTTTTGTGGCCAATCGTCTTACATATGGAGCACTTATTTTTTCTCGTTGGAAATGATTCTCCGACTCCACGCCTCCTCTTCTTAGCCCTTCTTCCCGGTTTGCTTGGGTCAACATATGGAGAAGGTATTTCTCTCTGTAAAATCTCCAAAGGAATAAGCCACGAATCTTCGGGAGGTATCGAATTAATTTCCTCACAATATGCAATTATGTACTTCTCCACCGAATAATATGGAGATGCGTACTCATAAATCTTGTTTTCAAAATCTGCACCATATTGGACTCGAAGCGCTGCCATAGCATGTGGACAAGGTATTTTATCCAAGTCAAAAACTCTACATGTACAAGCTCTCTTTTGAAGATCGATCGTGGCAACATCACCATGACCGGTAATAGTGAACTTGTAGTTAGATATTTGATGAGCCAAAAACTTGTTTCCCAAGTTGATGTACTTTGATATTTGTTTTTCCATTGTAGGAACAAGTCTGTTTGGTGAGTTGGTCAACTCCATACGCCTCTCGTGGAAAATTTTTGCAAACCTTAAGTTTATTTCGTCAAATAGAGCGACAATGGAAAATTCTCTTTCAACCTCAAACATTGCATTCACCGACTCAACAATGTTTGACGTCATAATATTATACCTATAGAAAAAAAAAACCACTTAGTAAGACATAGAATTACAATAAACTCAAACAAGACAATTACACTTAATTTATAATATTGTACCTATTTCCCGGACAGAATGCCCTGCTTCATTTGTGGAATCCGACACGATCGAGATGTTCGGTTGCCTTGGGTACCATATCCCTTATTTGATTGAAATGGTCATAGAACTGCCCTCTATCGTACGCTTTCGCTGCTTTATAAAAATAAGATACGACCTTTGAATTGTGAAAGTTGTTTCGAATATTTTCTCCAAGGTGCCTCATGCAACAACCATAATGAGCTGAAGGGTAAACAATCGAAACCATCTTTCCTATACTTGGATGCCTATCAGAAATTATGCACAACTCATCCGTATCATCTACATAGTTTCTCATTTGTTCAAAAAAATATTGGTATGAGGCATCACATTCCTTGTCCACTACACAAAAAGCCACCGGAAAGATATGATTCTCCGCATCTTGTGCCACCGCCGCTAGCAATACTCCTTCATACTTGCTCTTTAAGAATGTCCCGTCAACGGCTATGACTTTTCTCATTTGTTGAAAACCATGAATCCAAGCCGCATAGGCTACAAAAAAGTACTTGAACCTTCCATTTTCATCAACCTGCAATGCCGTCTTACTTCCTGGATTTGCGGACTCAAGAATATAACGGTACGCATCAAGCACTGCATACCCGTGCTCATGTGTTCCCCTAACCAAAGACTTTGCAATCTCCATGCCCTTATAAATCTTCCAATAACTCACCTTACAACCCAATTCTGTACGGAGTTGATTGGCCATATCTCTTGTAGACGGGCCTTTACCATTGGGGAAGCTATTTTTGAAGTATTTACCGATGACCTTTGCCGTGGTGTGCGGATTATGGCTCGTAATATGCTCCGAACCACATGTGTGATACTTTTCATAAGTTCTAATACAGAATCTGTCAGAACTTATGAATTTCACAGCCCTCAACCACCACTTGCACTCCGGATGTGCACATCTGAAACAATACACACTACGCGAATTACTCACCTTCTTGAGTCTGAAATCTTTTTTCAAGCAAGCAATATGCAATGAAGTGATTAGTTCTTCCTTGTTCTTGAATTTCATTCCCTTGTAAAAACCTGTTTCATCATCTTGAAGATTGCTCGACTGTGTTGATTGAGAACTGCCCACTGTATTGCTCGCAACAACGGGTGTAGGTGTTTAGTCCTCCTCCTCTTCATCTCCACTCTCATCATCTAGAATATTCATGTCCGCACCATCCAATTCATCATTTAACATATCTTGTTGGTCTTGTTCTATACTCTGATTCTCTATCGATTTTTCAACCACGTACACCCTTAAAATGGGCCTAGCTGCATCACTTAGATAAGCATGCAAATGAACCTGATCGCTTATCTTAAAAGGCAGGACCTTCTGATTTTCAAAAGAGCTGTGCATGTAACTGATGAAAAGATCTTTTGGTTGGCAATTAAGTCCACAATTGCTGATGATTAAGTTCACAAAATCATCATACAATACATCTCTTTGGACTGTCATCGCTACCGTCTCTAACATGTCACCATCATTCCAACGCCAAATAAATTGATTGTTTTTCTCTATCCACTCACCATGACAATCAACACCTACTGTTATTGAATCCTCCATTAATGGTACCTAAAGAAATTTGTTTAAAAAATTTAATAATGATAGTAATTTGAGTGGCTATGTACAACAACAAAATTAAATGCACTATCATTGTCCCAACAGATAAGCATCTGCTGCAATAGATGAGTCATCTGTTGCAATAGATAACTTATCTGTTGCAGCAGATGACCTTTCTGTTGGGTGCATGTTCAGATTCAGAAGCTCAATCCAACAGATAGAGCATCTACTGCAACAGATAACTCATCTGTTGCAGCAGATGACCTATCTGAACCAGCTTTACCAGCTGATGTAAGATAAATCCAACAGATAGGTCATTTGTTGCAATAGATGAGTGATCTACTACAACAGATGATCAATCTGTTGCAACAGATGGAATAGCTGTTGGATTCATGTTACAGTAGCTCAATCCAACAGGTAGGTCATCTGCTGCAACAGATGAGTGATCTGTTGCAACAGATTACCCATCTGTTGCAGCATATGACTAACCTGTTGGATTGAGCTGCTGTAACATGAATCCAACAGGTAGGCCATCTGTTGCAATAGATCACTCATCTATTACAGCAGATGACCTACCTGTTGGATTGAGCTACTGTAACATGAATCCAACAGGTAGGTCATCTGCTGCAATAGATAAACCATCTGTTGCAATAGATTACCCATCTGTTGCAGCAGATGGCCTACCTGTTGGATTCATATTACAGTAGCTCAATCCAACAGGTAGGTCATCTGCTGCAACAGATGAGTGATCTGTTGCAACAGATTATCCATCTGTTGCAGCAGATGACTAACCTGTTGGATTGAGCTGTTGTAACATGAATCCAACAGGTAGTCCATCTGCTGCAACAGATTGATCATCTGTTGTAGTAGATGACCTACCTGTTGGATTGAGCTATTGTAACATGAATCCAATAGGTAGGCCATCTGCTGTAACAGCTAGGTCATCTATTGCAACAGATGGTTCATCTGTTGCAGCAGATGACCTACCTGTTGGATTCATGTTACAGTAGCTTAATCTAACAGGTAGGTCATCTACTGCAACAGATGATCAATCTGTTGCAACAGATGGACTACCTATTGGTTCATGTTACAGTAGCTCAATCCAACATGTAGGTCATCTACTGCAACAGATGAGTGATCTGTTGCTACAGATTACCCATCTGTTGCAGCAGATGACTAACCTGTTGGATTGAGTTGCTGTAATATGAATCCAACAGGTAGGCCATCTGCTGCAACAGCTAGGTCATCTGTTACAACAGATGGTTCATCTGTTGCAGCAGATGACCTACCTGTTGGATTGAGCTGCTGTAACATAAATCCAACAGGTAGTCCATCTGTTGCAACAGATTGATCATCTGTTGCAGCAGATCACTCATCTGTTGCAGCAGATGACCTACTTATTAGATTGAGCTACTGTAACATGAATCCAACAGCTAGGTCATCTGCTGCAACAGATGACCTAGCTGTTGCAGCAGATGTCCTACCTGTTGGATTCATGTTACAGTAGATCAATCCAACAGGTAGGTCATCTGCTGCAACAGATGATCAATCTGTTGCAGCAGATGACCTACCTGTTGCAGCAGATGACTAACCTGTTGGAACTACTTTAACAGTAGTGGAAACAATCCAACAACTGTTGTAAATAAATACAACAGCTGTTGGATACGCTACAGAAAATTGTTGAAAAAACAGCAGATATACCCAAATGAGAAATTGAACTAAAAATCATTTTTTACTTACCAAAATCACCAATGAAGTAATTCCCAGTTATATACGAACAAAATTTGGTCCAAAATTTCAAACAAGAAGAAGAGGTAGTAGCAGCCACAACAACAATAACAATGGTGAAGAAGAAGAAGAAGAAGAAGAAGAAGAAGAAGAAGTAGCAGCAGCAATAACCACAATAATGGCGAGAAAAGAAAGAACAACAACAAGAACAAGTAGAAGAAGAAGAAGAAGCACCAACGACAATGGAGAAAAAAAAATCGCGCAGGAGGAGGAGAGAGAAAATGGGAGAAGAGGCAATTATTTTTCCTCTGTTTTTAGTTATAATTAGGGTTTTATAAGTTGGACCAAAATGTAAAAAAAAAAACTTTGAGGGCAACTCCCACACATTCCTCAAACTCCTTAATCCTTAATCTAATATTTGTCACCCCCTACTCAATAATTAAAACTTGAGTCACCACAATTTCATTCTCAAACTTTTTGGTCACCCTTAATTCAATGCCCCTTCTTTCTTTCTTTCCAATTTTCAGCATTTGGCATTTGCAATTTGTTTCAAATACTCTGTTCTTTTCTTCTTCTTTTTTCCTACATTTTCTACTTTTTCTTTCTTTTTTTCTTATTTATTTTTCATTTATTTACATACAAAAATAAATATAATAACTAATTATTTTTTAACTAATCAAATATAAAATAAAATAATTATACTTCAATGAAAAGTAATTTAAAATAATATGAAATTTACTAATTTATTTATTAGAATATAAATAAATAGAAATATATTTTTTATTTTTAATTAGATTATCTTAGTTTTTATCCGTTTCTATTTAAAGATAAAATAAAATATAAAAATAAAGATATTATCTAACTAGTTTTAGACTAATAAAAATATAAATAAATCACAACAATAAGGAGTGTCTCATTAAGGAACTGGAACAATCCTCTTTACTACCATCACAGTATATTCATATACTGTGATAGTAACATTGAGGATTGAAGTAGACATCAATGATACCATGACAGTATATAGATATATTGTGATGGTATCATTACGGACTTAAGCAAACCCCAATGATACCACGTCAGTATATATATACTGTGATGGTATCATGGAGGTCTAATTGAAGGATTGAAACAGACACCAATGATACCATGACAGTATATAGATATATTGTGATGGTATCATTACGGACTTAAGCAAACCCAATGATACCATGTCAGTATATATATATATATATATATTGTGATGATATCATAGAGGTCTGACCGAAGGAATGAAGCAGACGCCAATGATACCATGACAGTATATAGATATACTGTGATGGTATCGTGGAGGTCTCACTAAAGGATTGAAGAAGACATCAATGATACCATGACAGTATATAAATATATAGTGACGATATCATTATGGACTGAAGCAAACCCACTGATACCATGTCAGTATATAGATACTGTGTTGGTATCATGGAGGTCTGACTGAATGATTAAAGCAAACATCAATGATACCATGACGGTATATAGATATACTTTGATGGTATCATGAAGGTCTCACTGAAGGATTGAACCAGACATCAATGATACCATGACAGTATATAGATATATTGTGATGGTATCATTGCGGACTAAAGCAAATTCAATGATACCATGTTAGTATATATATATATTGTGATGGTATCATGGAGGTCTGACTGAATGATTGTAGCAGACATCAATGATACCATGACGGTATATAAATATATTTTGATAGTATCATGGAAGTCCTACTAAGGATTGAAGCAGAAATCAATGATACCATGATAGTATATAGATATACTGTGATGGTATCATTACAGACTTAAGCAAATCCAATGATACTATGTCAGTATATATATACTGTAATGGTATCATGGAGGTCTGACTGAATGATTGAAGCAGACATCAATGATACCATGACGGTATATAGATATACTTTGATGGTATCATGGAGGTCTCACTAAGGATTGAAACAGACGTCAATGATACCATGACAGTAAATAGATATACTGTGATGGTATCATTACGAACTTAAGCGAATGAAAAAAAAGATGACATCAATGATACCATGATAGTATATAGATATGGACTGCGTACACTTTACCCCCCCCCCCCCGACCCCACCTGTTGGGAATACACTAGGTATGATGATGATGAAAAAAGAAAAGAGAATCAAATAAAATTACAAAAGAAAAGAAATAAAAAAAAAACACAAAACCAAAAATATGAAAATAGCTTACGGTGAAAAAATAAAGAATACTATAATTTGAGAAAAAAATAAATGAAAAAGGAGTGAAAAAAAATAAAGAATAAAGAAATAAATTTTTTTTTAAAAAAGAAAAGGAACAAGAAATAAAGAAATTTAAAAATAAAAAACAAATACACAAAAATAATAGGAACCAATAAAGAAAAAAAGAGAAAAATAAAAGAAGAAGTAGAGAAAAAAAATAAAGAATAAAGAAATAAAAGGGGAAAAAGAAGAAGGAAAGAAGCAAGAAATAAAGAAATTGAAAAACAAAGAGAAAATAAAAAATAAAAAAATGCAAAAACAAAAGCAACCAATAAAAGAAAAAAGGAAAAAAATAAAAGCAGAAAAAAATGAATAAAGAAAAAAAGAAAGAAAGAAAAAACTAGATGAAAAGGCGTAAATTAAATTATTGTGTAAAAAAAAAAATAAAGAATAAAATAATTTTATGAAAAAAAACACAATGAAATATAAACGAGAAAAAAGAAAAAAAGTAGAAAAATAAAAAAGAGATAAATAACAAAAGCTACAAGGTAAAAGGAAGAGGACATTTAGTTGTAAATAATTGACTGGAGCATGAATGTACTTTCCCCATTATCAAACCCGTATCTAGAATAGTGGCCCATCGTGAATGGGTGTGTTGGTGAAGGAAGAGAAATGAATGGAGTAAATTCCTCAAATTGTCACTCAATTATTAAAAATATCTTATTAAAGTCACTTATGATTATTTTTTGGACAATATTGTCATTAAACTCTACAAATTATTCCAAACTAACTAAAAGTCACAAAAAAATTTAAAAATTAACGGAGGAATCCTTTTCCATTTTATTTTTTTATTTTTTATGATCCATATTTTTTTAAATAGTGGTAGACTAGTAGCATAACAGTAATAATAAGGATAATACTCCCTTAACTTTTGATTTAATAATATTAACTAATAATATGTTTTTGTTTTCTTATTTTAAGTTGTTTACAATAACTATTTTAAACTATTTATCATTTATTATGATAATTATTCTTTTGAAAAATTTTCGTGCTTTTACAAAAAAAAACAAATATTTTTTGGAAGAAAATTTATGGGCACTTTAAAAAAGTTCTTGATAGTTTAGATTATAGTGAAAGTTACGTGATCTTTTTTACTATAAGAATTAATTCGATAAGTTTCTACACATTGATTATAAGTTTGATAATCATCTATGTAATTGACTGTTATGTAAAATGTTTTTTTTAAAATTATTTTTAGTGGGTTCAAGACATGGGTTATGAGTTAGTGGGTATTGGGTGAAACATGAATTATAAAAAAAAAAAAAAAAAAAAAAAAAAGGGAAAAAGACTCCTCTGTTAAGTTTTAAACTTTTTTATGACATTTAGTTAGTTTGGAACAATTTGTAGAATTCAATGAAAATATTGTCCAAAAAAAATTATAAGTGACTATAATGGAATATTTGTAATGATTGAGTGACAATTTGAGGAATTTACTCAAACAAATGTCACTTATGAAATTTGTTTCTCATTCTTTCATCGTAAAATTAGTTTTTCTGATTTTTAAGAAGCTTATTTAATTATTTTTTTTAAAAGAAAATATTTTAATCAATCAAGTATAAAAGCAATAATTTAGAATCCTCCAATATACCAATACCAAACATACCTTTAGAGAAGATATTTTAGGAGAGAGAAATGTGCCGAGAATGGTGGGTCTAAATTCTAAAATATTGCTACTACTGGTCTACTGCTACTATTTTTTTTAGTAAAACATAGTTTGATTTTTTTAATAAATAGTTTGAAGAAAAATAATAACCCACCCCCTGTTGACTTCATTTCAAATAAGTTAAGATTAATTCCGTACACGTTATGAGACTTTTTCCGTCTATTTTGGATTAATTAAAAGAGCTCTTTGATGCTAAGTTCTCAAAATATTTATCATATTTATTTATAAGAAGTTAAATTGTATAATTTTTAATCAACATTTAAGATGTAATTTTCTAGCATACTAATATAAAAAAAATATATATATATATATATATAATATTTTTCATATTATTTTTAAATATATTAAATTTTAATTTTAAAATATTAATTTAATTAATAGGTAAAATGTAACAAATATTTTGATATCGAAAAAATACTACTTACCAATTGCAAAATATTGATCAAAGCAAATGACTTGTTGTCTTGCTTATGTAAAGTTCAAAATAACTTCACTAGGTACCGCATGTTTTGGTCGGCACATTATTGGAGTTAAATATTTTGGCATGAGGTGCGTCAGGCGTGCAATTATTTTAGTATCTTTTTTTTTTCTTCCTTTTAAATACTTTTTCACCTTCTTTTTACTTGTCACATTTTATTTTATGAGAGTTAATTTAATTAATTTTTAAAATTAAATTAAAAAAATTTAATATTTTAAATTTTAAATTTAAAAATTATATAAAAAATATTATAAGTTGTAATTCTTCTCATATTAATATGATAAAAAAATATATTTTAAAATATCAATCAAAATTCATGTCGTTTGATTCTCGAGAAGTAAAATGTGACAAGTAAAAGAAACTAAGGGAATATTATATTTTATCACAATTTATATGATATTCTATAGAAAAGAGAAGCATATAATAATTCATCCGTTACATGAATTTTCGGTTATGAAGTTGAATCTTATAAGCTTCGAGTTTAAACAATACCTCATCCATTTATCTTTACTTGTTCAGTATATTAAAAATAGTTTTTCAATTTTACTTGTTCAGTTTGAAAAATCAAGAGATAATTTATCATTTTATGTCTATTTTATCATTATTATTAAACGTTATTTTTTAACATTTAGATGACTTATAATTAATAGGAATGATATATTAAAATACTCTTTTATTTATTAGTTTAGAAAAATATGTCAAGTCAAATATAAACAAATAAAAATGAACGAAGAATTTTTTTTTCCCTCTATATTCTTGATTTCCCGCTGTCACCATTTGTTGACTCAGTTTTTACATCGCGTTGCCCGGCGTTCGAAATTTGATACTACTATTTTGTCCATCTATATTAAATATTAATAATTAATAATTAATGTGCGCGTTATGTAGTTATATTGCATGTCCCTACTTGCCAAATATTGGTAAGGACACAAAATTTGTCACATTGTAAACTTTCTCTTGTGATATTTATATAATTTCCTATTAAAAATGTTCTATTTTTAAAATTAAAGTTTCCAGATTTCATAATTAGGTCAAAAGAAAATAAAGAGAGGCTAAGCCTGACCTCTGCAATACAATTTTAGAGACGAAGAACTTATCCTTACGCTCTAAATTATCAATGAAAAGAAAAGGGCAAAGAAGAGGGTTACTCCTCAACGTATATGAGCTTACAAAAATTAGTTCTAAAAACTAAAGAACGTAACTTCGAGGTATAGAGCAAGCTAAGAAGAGTCAATCGGGACAAAAAATGAAGTTGCCATTTTTCACTCGGATTCTCATATTAGACACTTGGCTTGTCAACTACTTCATTTTTTCTATTGAAAAATGTTACTAATAATTGAAATAACATTTGAAATGGTTTACAAAATCAAATCTTTTATTGACGAATCCTCTGGTGACCATAACAAACAAACACCAAAGTCTTGTTCATGTTTGTAAAGTCGTGTCATGATTTAGTCTCAATGCTTATATTGCTTAAAGAAAATATTTTAAGCGTGTCACCCCTTGTTGAATTAGTTTCACATTTATTAAGATTAAAATAATTTGACTCGTTTTTTGAGATAAAAAAGAAGAACATGGGGTCACTTGTTGAATTAGTTTCACATTTATTAAGATTATAAAAATAATTTGACTCGTTTTTGAGATAAAAAAGAAGAATTGGGTGTCACCACTTGTTGAATCAGTTTCACATTTATTATGATTAAAATTCCATAGACGTTCTAAGACTTTTTCATAGATGCTACATGGTGCCCCACTTTCCAATTGCAAAATATTGAATGCAAATTAGTTTTGGCATATTAGTTATAAATATTTTGGCATCACTTTCTAATTACTAACATAGAAAGTGAATCTTATTTGTTGGGATGGTTCCCCTTTCCAAATTACGCAATAAGTTAGAATATTAACTTACCGAGAAATTCTATTCATGGATCTTGGGATAATTGCATTTTTTATTATCAAAAAATAGTATTCCTTAAGTCCTAAATAAGGTCAAATTAAAAGGTTTTTGCATTTCTTCAATTCGGAACAACTAATATTGGAGGAGAGTTTTCTCTCTCATCAAATGCTCTCTAGGTGCACGTTAATCTAACTTGCGCTGGTGGTAGCATCCATGGCTAAATGGAGAGGACGACCACATAAGGAGACTATAGTTACTGTGGGAAGCTCGGTTAGTGCGCGTGTCATGGTGGAAATACCGGAGGAGGGTAGCGAACAACGAAGTAGTTACTCCGACATCTAATCTGTTTCCTCGAACAAGTTTGGAAATTAGATCTACTGCTGGATTAACATCAGGGTTAAACAAGAGAATCAATTTAGGGGTGTCGACGGAAACTCCAGTTGCTTCAGTGTCGATACTCAATATAACCATGCATGCGTCAACTGTTTCAAATTCGGGTGCTGAAAATAGTCTAGATCCTCGTTGGACTGGGCTATCCACCAAAAACAGAGTTGTAACCTATGAACTCACACTGAATTTCACCCCCCCCCCCCCACCACCAGAGGTGATTGCAAGTAATGTTACTGTGAAATTAGAGAAAAAAGAGACAAAAAAGGAAATCACAAAGTGGAAAACTACTCTAATTGTGTATGTAGTGGGGGATACCTAGGAATATAATTTCTTGACTAAGTTATAGCACAGAATTGGAATACTGTTGCTGAGCCTGATATTTTCTATCATGAGGATGGGTACTATGTAGTTAAATTCAAATTGATGAGTGACCTTACCAAAACACTGCATGTAGGGCCTTATAGTATTAACAATAGGCACTTAATCTTGAAACAATGAGATTCAACCTTTGATTTCAATAAAGAATTCTTAATGGAAATACCATTGTGGATAAACTTTTCTAGCTTACCTATGAGTTGATGGAATTATGACTCGCTAAACCTTATTGCTAGTGCCATAGAAGTCCCTAAGAATGCAGATAAATGCACAGCCAGGCAGTCCAGAATTTCCTATGCCTGAATGCTCATAGAGGTGAATGTGACCAAACCTCTACCTGAAGAAATTACTGCGATGGATCTATTTAGGAGGATATTTCAGCAAGCTGTTGTGTTTGAGTGGAGACCTGAATATTGCTGTGAGTGTTTGATGATAGGCGATGATTATGGTAAACAAAGATTGAGAGAAAACAACCATAAAGAGGCTAAAAAATATGAGGCATGGTAACCTAAAAAGAAAAAGAAAGTGGTTCCTACTTGGCTGGTAAAACCTGATAATTAGACAGTGAGGCAACCACCAACACAGCCAGGCCAACCAATGAGAATAACAAAGACATAAGTCACTCAATATCCTGCAACTGCATGTCATCAAGACAGGGAGAAGCAATTGGCTAAAGGGAAAATAACTGTGGAGATTAATGATGTTCTAGTACAATTAGATCAGACTACTAGACCAGCGCATAATGAAGGGGCTTTGGATCAGAATGTGAATATTACCATACCTCTTAAGAATGGGTTTGATGTGCTTCAATTACCTATATTGTAATGGCAATCTCCCTTCCTTCTAGTTCAGGAGAAGGGACTTTCATCCGTTATTAAATGTCTTGGTTAGTGTGGAATGTAAGAAGGATTAATAAGAGGTATAAGTAAAAGAAGATCACTGTGTATCTTAGAGAGAACAATATAAAATTTGCAGGATTGGTGGAAACAAAATTGAAGGAGCCTAAAGCTAGAGCAATTATGAATGAAATTACTCCAGGTTAGGATAGTGTAACAAATTACACCAAAGCAGTAAATGACAGTGTGTGGCTGCTATAGATCCTAATGTATTTGAGGTTCATGTAGTAGACCAAAAGGCTCATTTCATTCATTGTGACATTAGAAGCAGGCAGTTACAAATAGGCTGTGTTATAGCAGTCATATATGCTTATAACACCATTGAACAAATGAGCGTTCTATGGGATCAACTGAAAAGATTGTCTTTAAATTGCGTCAAGCCATGGTTGTTAGGGGGAGATTTCAAAACAATCTTATATACCCAAGATAGAATTCATGATGCACCATTATCATCTTTGGAGGTCAGAGACTTCTCAAATTGCATTCACAGTCTCATGGTTATAGAACTCCCTTTGCAAGAAGATTATTACACATGGTACAATAAACATCAAGAAGGGGAAAAGTTTGGAGTAGGTTATTGGTACATTTGAGGTGTTACGACGTATTTGTGAGGTGGTCTATAAGTTGTCTTTGCCATAGGTTTATCCTGTGTTTGTTTGATTTTTCATATTTAATTTTAATATTAAAGAAATACTATTTTGATGGTTTTCGTGTGACCCATTGAGATTCAATGTAGTTGGATTAGAATTTGGTCTTTGAGAAAGAGAATATATCTGTCTTGGATAGTTAGATTCGGAAGTTGATATCCAAGGAGGTTACATCTGAAGGTGTGATAGAGGCATTGACTAAAGGAGAAACCCACTTGGGATACTGAGTTAGACATTTGGAGCAAATATCGATAACTTTTTTACCGTTCAAATACTTTCTTTCTCTTTAAATTCAAGAGCAAACATGAGGCTTAATGGTGAATGATGTAATGATCCTTATGGTCGTTTTGTATTTTCTACCTCTTTCCCTGTTTTACACTCCTCATAGCTTTCTTTAGCTATTTATGACTTGCATGGATGGATGGAATGACTCCCGAGTTGATCAAATGTGTTTCAGGGAAGATATTCAATTTTAGAAGTTTGGAACTTGAAAAGTTTTACTAAAGTCAATATTTAGGTTGACAAGGTTGGATTTAAGTTATGATGATTTCACTCAGAGCCGTCAATATGGGCCAGGCGAGTTGGGCTAGCCAGGCCCGACCTGTAATTTGATAGGGTTGGGCTAAGATTTTTGCAGCCCATTTAAGAACAAATTTTTTTAGCCCGGCCCGAATAAGCCTGTTGGCCCATGGGGCTTGAGCAATGTGGGTTGGGCCAGCCCGTTGGCCAAATAAAAAATAGTTAAAAATAAAAATAAAAATAAAATAGAGTACTAAAAATAAAAGCGAAATCTAAACTCAAAGTCTACTTAAACCATCATAAATATGTAAATATTAGTTATGGTTAAAAAATAGGTAAATAGTTAAAATACAAAATTCTAATTTTTTTTAAGAAATCACTATTGTCTATTTAGGATTTAGTCACTTTCACTCTCGATAACTATAATTGTCTTCTCCTTTGTAGCGCAGACCTTAGTCATTTCAATCTCATTCTCCACTATTCAAAGTTTAATCCATCACTATTGAAAAAAGTTAAGTTAATATTTTCATTTAACCAGTTATATTATTACTCATTAATTATTTAGTTTGCTCATTAATATCTCTATTTGGTTCGAACAATATCACGTCAAAAGTTATTCAGTTTTGCAGATTATTAGGATTTTTTGTGTGAATTTGAGACTTAGTAAGTAGTAACACAATGTGATATTGTCTTGTAAATATATATGTTATTAACATTTTAAAATTTATATTAAAAAGATTATAAGAATAATATTTTTTAAAAAAGTGGGTTGACCCATCGAGGCCCACAACCCACAAAGTGATGACTTAGGCCTGCTGTTTTCTAGCCCGTCATCTTGATGGACCAGCCCGACCTGACCCGTCAAATTTCAAAACCCATGTGGGCTACCGTAGATGGGCTAGGCGGCCTGTATTGATAGCTCTAATTTCACTAGGTTTGGAGGGTGATTTATAACTTCATTGGATAATTACATGGACCCTGAGACATTCAGGAGTGATTTGCACCATTGAGTTCATTTCGAGCTTTCGGAAAGTTTAGAGTTGACTGCGAACAACATTTGATAAAGACAAACTTGGGTAGGTGATGTGATGATTTCAGCAAGTTCAGAACCTATTTTATGATTAATTTACATTATTGGTTTGTGTTCAGGAGGTTCCGGATGATTTTCGAGGGTCGAATTCAAATTTGAAAGTGTTTGTAATGTTGTAGAATCTGGTGCCAGACATCCTTCTTTGCGTTTGCTAGGTGGTGGTTGCGTTCATGGCGAAGGAAAATGGTTGGTCTTCACGTTCGTCCGGGGGTTATCACGTTCGCAAAATTGAATCATTTTTTCTTGTTTTAGAACAATCATTAAAAAGAAGGGTATTTTTGACTCATTTTACTAGTTGGAGGGTATTTTTGAGCCAAAAATATAACGATTAAGGGCATTCTTGATCCAAAAATATAAAGAAAGTAAAACTGACCCATTTAGAATAGTTCAGAGGTATATTTAATCATTTTTTCTTTTTTTCGAGTAAAATGCATGCTAAAACACAATTTTAATTTTCAATTTAACTTCAAGTGTCACCAAATGCATATTCAAACACATATTTAAAATTTAAAATTTACACTCAAAATTTTGAACTCGCCTCTACACCTACTTGAATATTAAAACATAAAAAAAGTAAAGCAACTCCAAAATCAGAATAAAAGACAAGGAGTGGAAATTTCAGGGGTACCCTTCTGGACATAACTATTTCACCAGTATCACTTTTTTAAAATTTCTGAAACGTCTAAACATTTCAGCTTAAATTCAAGTAAAATTCAAGTAAAAGTGATTGAGTTTCAGTTAATTGTACATAAACAGATAAACTTCTGAGAAAAATGACTAAATTCAACATATATAATTAAAATTCTAGTAAAAATAAATATACTTTAACCATATGAAACTTCATCTTTAAACATTACACATCTAAAATTATTTTGAAGCGAATAAATTACTAATAAATTTCTATATACTCCTTCTGCTTCATTTTACTTATATCTCGTTTGGCCAAACTTCTAAATCAGTTTATTTAAAAAGTGTCTTTTCTAGAAGTGTTTTTAAAAAAAAAGTACTTTTAGTGAGAAGGAGTTTGTGTTTGACCAAGCTTTATAACAATGCTTTTAGGGGTCGTTTGATAGAATGTATAAGAATAGTACAAAATATGGTGTATTAGTAATGCCTGCATTAGTAATACTTGTGTTAGTTATGCTTGCATTTTTCTTATGCAGTGTTTGGTTTGGTGTATTAAAAATAACATTAATTGTATAGTTTCTAAATTTTTTTTTTTTTTTACAAAAATACCCTCCATAAATATGATGGAAAGGATATAGAAAAGATTTTGAGGGACAATTCTGACTTTAACCATACTAATGCATATATTAAATCCATTGCATTACGAATACCAAGGATTTCCATGCATTACTAATATACTCCTTAATACTAAATAGAGTGTATAACTAATGCAAACATTAGTAATACATAGGATGAAAAAGTGTACCAAACAAGGTATTAATAATACACAAAGCTAATGCATGCATTATTTTTTTAATGAACTCTACCAAACGACCCCTTAGTGTATTTTTCTCAAAAGTGTTTTTTAAAAAAGTGAGTGTATTTTTCTCAAAAGTGCTTCTAGGAAAAAACTACTTTTTTTTGGCTTATGAAAAATTATTTTTTCTACTCCTCAAAACATTTATTTTCTTTCAAAAGCTTGACCAAACATTCATTTTAAAAAAATAAGTACTTTTTAGAAAAAAATAAATATTTTTGGAAAAAAATAAGTTTGACCAAACAGGCTATTAGTCCCTGTTGACTTGACATACCCCTTAAAAAACTTTCATTAAAGGTATATTTTACTAAATTAATCTTATTAATAATGTCTTGTAATATTAAATTTGAGTATTATTACTTTATATAGTTATTTAATAAAAAGAGTAGAAATGA
Organism: Capsicum rhomboideum; assembly: GCA_031232105.1. Taxonomy (NCBI): domain Eukaryota; kingdom Viridiplantae; phylum Streptophyta; class Magnoliopsida; order Solanales; family Solanaceae; genus Capsicum; species Capsicum rhomboideum. The sequence continues at coordinate 19,640,315 of CP124710.1, forward strand.
AAAATTATAATAAACTTTTTTCTAATTTAATAAATTAAAATAATTATTTTTAATATAAGAATCAAATAATATGAAAGGAGTGAGTGGAATTTAAATGGTGATTCTAAAATGGGATATAATGGCATATCGGCCAAACCAAGCAACACCCAGTTTGTTTTCCTTTTAAGATAGTTGGCAAATAGTGGCTCCACGAGTCTCACGACAGACAAGAGAATCAAATTCTGAGTGAGTGGAGACAGTTACCATGTGAAAATGAGTGTACATGTTCTTACAATAACAACAAATTTTTAATATTTAAATTAAAAACTTACATCCACCGCTATTTTCACATTTTATCTCTCCCCCCAAAAAATAATAAAAAAATCTCGTCGCCGCATAGATAGTAACTCCAATACCTAAAGTTTCTAATCTTCAGCATATTTTTATACAACTTTTTGTTTCATTAATACATTAGATCTGTTTTGCATTTCTAGTATGAAAGATTTTCTTTTCCAAGTGAAATTCCCCTATATGAAAGAGTGAAAAAGTGCTTTTGTTGTGTCATTCATAGTTTAGTTGTAAAATAGATTCAAACTTTGGGTTTTAATTTGTTTGTTACATAATGGCTGTTTCTAAGAAGTACATAACAGCTGAGGAGTTAAAGAAGCATAACAAGAGGGAGGATTTGTGGATCTCTGTGCAAGGGAAAGTTTACAATGTGACTGATTGGATTAAGCAACACCCTGGTGGGGATATCCCTATACTTAATCTTGCTGGTCAAGAAGCAACTGATGCATTCATTGCTTTTCATCCAGGTACTGCTTGGAAATATCTTGATAACTTCTTTACTGGATATTATTTGCAAGATTATGAGGTTTCTGAGGTATCAAGGGATTATAGAAAGCTTTGTGTTGAGTTTGCTAAAGCTGGATTGTTTGAAAAAAAGGGCCATGGGGTGATTTGTTCATTCTGCTTTATAGCTTTGTTGCTTTTCTTGACTTTTTATGGTGTACTTTTTAGTAATAGTTTCTTGATTCATATGCTTTGTGGAGCATTGTTGGGGTTGACTTGGATGCAGATTTCTTATTTGGGTCATGATTCTGGTCATTATTTAATTATGACGACTCGGGGTTTCAACAAAATGGTACAAATTCTGTCGGGGAATTGTCTTACTGGGATTAGTATTGCTTGGTGGAAATGGACTCATAATGCTCATCATGTGGCCTGTAATAGCCTGGATTATGACCCTGATCTTCAGCACTTGCCAGTTTTCGCAGTCTCTTCTAGCCTGTTTAAGTCGTTGAATTCTACGTTCTATGGAAGAGAGCTTACGTTTGATTCCCTGGCGAAATTCTTTGTCAGCTATCAGCATTTTACATTCTATCCAATCGTATGTGTTTCCAGGGTGAATTTGTTTGTCCAGACATTGTTGCTATTGTTCTCAAGTAGAAAAGTGCCTGATAGACTTTTGAACATATTGGGGATCATGGTTTTCTGGACTTGGTTTCCGCTTCTTGTTTCTACCTTGCCTAATTGGACAGAGAGGGTGTTGTTTGTTCTCACAAGCTTTGCTGTGACCGGGATTCAACATGTTCAATTCTGTCTGAACCATTTTGCTGCTGATGTCTATGTTGGACAGCCCAAGGGGAACGATTGGTTTGAGAAACAAACAGCTGGGACTATCAACATTGATTGTTCTCCTCAGATGGATTGGTTCTTTGGAGGATTGCAGTTCCAGCTAGAGCATCATCTATTTCCAAGGCTGCCTAGGTGCCAACTGAGGAAAATTTCTCCTATTGTGCAGGAGCTATGCAAAAAGCACAATTTGCCCTACCGGAGTTTGTCCTTCTATGAGGCCAATAGGTGGACAATAAGGACACTCAGGACTGCAGCTATGCAGGCTAGGGGTCTGCTCTGGGAAGCTGTTAACACTCATGGCTAATATTCTTTTTTTGCACAAAATTGGAGATTTTTGTAAGTTATTGTTTTTTTTAAAATTGTACTTGGATAATGTCTGTTCTAATTTCTGTATTGGCTGGAACAGAGAGGGAATGGTTCTGCTTTTTTCCGCTGCTTGCAATACGATTTGTGATTTTGTTTCAGGAACATACTTAAAACTGCTTCAGTATAAAGTTAGTGCAGAAACTACTTAAGTCAATATTGGCATATATTATCTGCAGCTGTATACTTAATCTCGATATATCTGGAGATAATCTTCCTCTTTCTATGATTAGTCATGTCCTCGTTATTCAAGATGTTCGATCTGGTTAATTATCTGACAGATGAGACTTTTGGCTATAACATCATGATTCAGGTTAAACTTTCTAAACTTGATGAGCAGATTGAGCAAATTTGTATGTGGTTTCCATCACCATTATGTCTCACACTGTGACTTCATTGTTTCTTCTTCATTTCATTTATGTTTTTTCTAGTTGCAATATCATATATTTTGCGATGGCGAGGGTGGAAACTGAAGATTAACCCTCTCCATGAAAATGTTAGGGAATGAGCAAACATTCTAATGCTGCCTTGTTTCCTTGGTCAAACATTAATGATGCAAGTGCATGCAGGCGACAGTGTCTCTATGTATGTGTAATAACTTATACTAAAATGACTTGGTGATATGCTAGCACAAGATGAATGAATATGAGTCAGACACTAATATGAAGTGTCTATCTGCTGAGTGTTTTTGTTTACAACACAAAATGACTTAATGATATGCTACCACATAATGATTTGGGGTCGGAGACTGTTGTGGTCTCAACATTAAGATCAAATTTGAAGGGGAATAGTTGAGTGAACATCTCTATCATGGTTTTCAATGCAGAATTAAAGCCCATTTGGTCATCATAATTCATGGACCCGAGCAAGATACAGATATGCAGAATTAAAGCACTTTTGGTCATCATGATTCATGGACCCGAGCATGATACAGATATGCAGAATTAAAGCCCTTTTTGTCATCATAATTCATGGACCAGCATGATGCATCTGTACTGTTAGAATCAGAATAGCTGGTAGTACTCGTTAAGATAAATCACCACAGCAGTAAAGCAACTTCCAGCTGGAAGTCCATAGGGATTTTGGTTAGCAGTAGTAGGTGGGCTCTATTGCTCTTATGCTTCTTCAAGACTGACAGGACTCTTAAGTGGTCAAGGGGTGAGGGTATTGACTATAGCATCACTGATTCAAGATAACTTTGCAAATTTATGCAAGACGAAATTGGTGCAATGGTTGCGCTTATTGTTATATCTATAATCCTTCATCTGCTTCATTTTTCTCTTGTTCTACTGGTATGTGTTTGATCACTTAATTTCTCTGTGTTGTGTGCTAGGAAATACATTGGTATGAGTTAATGTCGTTATAGCACGGAAAGAAGTGGAACTTAGAATCTTATTTCGCGTGTGCACGTTCTTTAGACCATAGCATGATGTCTCCTTATTATTGCTTAGTACTTGTGAAGTCAAGTCTCTCACACACGTAACAAATCAACTATGATGCAGCTGGAATCATAGGAATTTCTCTTAGAAGGAATAGATACGAAAGTCATTGCTTGTAAGAATCTTAGAGATTTACAGAAATTCTTAGAATTGTATTTATATGGAGTAGTGCTGTAGAATTGCGTCTATAGTTAAAGATTTCTCTTTTAAGGCACCCCCAACCCAAGCATCAGGAAATTGACACTTGAAGTAAGATCTTGTCTTTCTATATGTATATGGCAAAGATACCTGCAAGATCAACCTTTTTATTAGTTTGTCCATTTTTTAAACCGACACACCGGGGGATGTACAAGGTGGAGGGTAGCGTGGGATGTAGTGACGAACTTAAATTTTCACTCAGGAGGTTCGAAAAAATAGAAATGTAAAAAATAATGCAGTCCCTAAGAATCAAACCATGGATGTTGAGGTGCATTTTGAATGCCCTGGGCAGCTGAGCTAACTTTTTGCATATTGTTCACACGATTTGCATATTGTTCACACGATTCAAAATTTATATATGTACATAAAAAAAATCTATCCAATATATACAATATATATAAAAAAATCTATCCAATATATACAATATATCTTTTAGCCGAGAGGGTTAGGGTGAACACTCTCTCGACCCTCTAGATTCCGCCCCTCGTGGGTTGAGGACTATTTTCCTCGCAAAGAAAGTGTGGCCAAGATAAGTTGACTTCTCTGAGTGACATTTGAGGAAGCAGGGAGATCGAGGGTCCTCCTCCATTCAATGTAATTAACTTCACTTCTTGGCAAGCCGTTCAATGTCATTAACTTCACTTCTTGGCAAGATTTTACATCAGAAGCTTAGAAGATTTCTGTACAGAAGTTTTGAATGTATATCCACAGAATTGAAGTGAAATTTTTTGTAGAATTTAAAGTCAATCGATTATGAATGTGTATGATTTTTAATATGTATTTTTTCTTTTTGTGCATAGATATATACATAATTTAAATTAAATAGAAAATAATGGAACTTAAAAAAGTTTCCCTAAATCCACCTCTGAAACAAAGAGGGAAATCGGTAGATAGCATGAAATTATAGACCATATTATAAGGTATTTCTATTGAATTAACAGTTCTTTGTCATCATCAATTTCATGAAGTGGATGTATATAAATATATTTTAGTTCAATTCAAGCCAAAGCAAGAAAAGAGAATTGTTGCATTCAAATGACATATAATTTCTATATTGGCCAAACTGATAGAGTTCCTTAAACTGATATCAATTTCACACAGACACCTTAATTAAAATTTGTTCCTATTGGCCACCTTTAAAATTGGTGTCTAGTTAAAGGGTTGTCCATGTATTTGCCTTTTATATTAGTAATAATAAGAGAATAGTTAGAGTTAATGGTAAAAAACGCACATAAAATATCATTTTTTTGTGAGTTTCATCATGCCTTAATATTTCATTGTTCTCTTATAGCCCGTTTGGTCAAACTTATTTTTTTTTTTCCAAAAATATTTATTTTTTCTCAAAAGTGCTTATTTTAAAAAATTGAGGTGTTTAGCCAAGCTTATGGAAGAAAATAAGTACTTCTGGGGAGTAAAAAAAAAGTAATTTTTCATAAGCTAAAAAAAGTAGCGCTTCTCTCCAAAAGCACTTTTGAAAAAAGCACTTATGAGAAAAATACACTTAAAAGCATTTTTAAAAGTTTGACCAAACACTAATTACTGCTCAAAAGTGATTTTTTAATTTTATTGGCCAAACACAACTGCTTCTCACCCAAAAGTACTTTTTTAAAAAGCACTTCTAAAAATAAGTTGCTTTTAGAAGTTTGGTCAAACAGGTTTTAACCTACGCACACTATCACTTTCTTCGTATTAAAACATACCTCAATACTTTGATGGCTAAATATTTGTTCCCAATCGACAATAGGCGCGTGTAGGGATGACAATGGGGCAAGGCGGGTTTTAGACTATGCGGGTGCGGGATGGATTAAAATAATTTTTTTAAAATTAATGCGGAGCGGGTTACGGGTTTATGCGAGTTCAAACAAAATAAACACTAAAAAATTCTAACCAATTAGTAAATGTGATCACTGTAAGACAACGAGGTCATACGTGAACTGTAGCTCTAATATTTGTTTACATCTCGTACTGCTGCATTACTGGGTAAGTACAAAAAAAAAAAGTTCAGTGTTAATACTTTGGACTAAGACATTGGCTAACTAATTGCGTCTCTTTAGTGTTATAATTATATAAATTAAGTGACCTAGACGTGATACATTTAAGAAATAAAAGCGTCAAAAGTTTTAAATTTTTTATCAGTTTGCAAATACAAAAAAAAAAAAAAAAAATTTAAAAATTATGTGGGGCGGGTTGAAAACAGATTTTTTGGCTATGTGGTGCGAGGCGAGGCGGGTTGAAATCTTCGCGGGTTTGCCCCACATCCGCCCCGCTCTGTCCCATTGCCATCCCTAGGCGCGTGTAGGCCAACTTAGAATCGAGGAGTGTTTTAATACAAAATGAGTATAGTTGAGGTGTAAAATCCTGAAAATATGATAGTTTAAGCTGGTAAATAGAATAATGAATTGTTAAGATATTGGTTATAAAAAAAATGGATTGTTAAGATATAAAACTTACCAATAATGTATAATCTAAGTATGCTTTTACCATTAATTCAAATCATTGCAAATCACGCCAAAATATTCAAAATGATGTAATGCTAATGTTGGGTGTCATAGACCAATAACCTCATATAGCAATCTTACAACAAGTGACGTTACTCAGAATAAAAACATCAAAAACTTTTATTTAGGCAAGAAGACAACCTATAATTTGTGTCCTTATCAATATTTGGCATGTAACATGATGCACAATGCATTCTTAATTGATGTGAAGCTGAGTCAATTAATGGTGACAACCATTTTTATTGTATTAGATAGGGGATGTGGAGCACGCATATTTTAATAGTTGGGTAGGAGTGTTGTCGTGCATTATAGTATGGTAGCTTAGGGTTTAGCCGTAGATATCTATTATTGTTGTTGTTTATTGTATTTCAATTATCGCACTATTTTGTGGCTGATTATTTTTTGTTTTGTTTTGTTTTGTTTCTTTTCTGATTAGTTGTTATATTTTCTTCATTATTTTTCTTTTCTTTATATCTGGATTTGCTACACTTGAGCCGAGGGTCTTGCGAAAACAACTTTTCTACCTCTCCGAGGTAGTGGTAAGGTCTGCATACACTTTACCCTCCCCAGATCTCACTTGTGGGATTTTACTGGGTATGTTGTTGTTGTGTTGTTGTAACCATTTTTTTTTTCAAAATGAGTCACAACTTATTATCATTAATAAGAAAAAAATTACCAAATAATACTCCCTCTGTCCCAATTTATATGAAACACTTTTCTTCTTAGTTAATCCCAAAAAGAATGACACATTTCTATATTTAGTACTCCCTCCGTCCCATTTTATGTGACCTACTTTCCTTTTTGGTCCGTTCCAAAAAGAATGTCACATTTCCTTATTTGGTAACTTTTTAAAAGCACAATTACTCTTTTACCCTTATTGGTCCCACTTAGTTAAAAATAATAGTAGTACATTTTTAATAAAGGGCAATTTAGTAAACATCACCAAGTCTTTCCTTATTTATTAAACTCCGTGCTCGGTCAAAGTAGGTCACATAAAATGAGACGGAGGGAGTAACAATTTAACTTTAAAATACCCATTTTACCCATAATGAAATGATTTACAACCACACAAACATCTATAACTTATTTTATAGCATAAGTTTCAAAAGTCTTCCTTTCTTTCTTAAACTCCGTGCCAAATCAAACTACGTTACATAAATTGAGACAGAGGGAGTAGTTCAATTTGTAAGGAAGCGTACGTTTGAACCTTTAGGTGTCGTTTGGTAGAGTGTATTAAAAAGAATAATGCATGCATTAGTCTGGTGTATTTCTAGTAACTTGTTTGGTACATATTTTTAGCCTATGTAGAACTAATGCTTGCATTAGTTATACACTCTATTGTGTATTGAGATGTGTATTAAAAAAAAAAAGGGTAGCCCGGTGCACTAAAGCTACCGCTATGCGCGGTGTCCGGGGAAGGGCCCCACCACAAGGGTGTATTATACGCAGTCTTACCTTGCATTTTTGCTAGAGGCTGTTTCCAAGGCTTGAACCCGTGACCTCCTGGTCACATGGCAGCAACTTTACCAGTTACTCCAAGGCTCCCCTCGAGATGTGTATTACTAATACCTCAAAATCAATGGTATTAGTAATGCAATGGATTCTAATGCATGCATTAGCATGATTAAAGACACAATTATCCCTCAAAATCTTTTCCACATCCTTTCCAACATATATATGAAGGGTATTTTTGTAAAAAAAAATATTTTTTTTAGAAATTATACAATTCATGTTATTTTTAATACATCAAAGCAAACACTGTATAAGAAAAATGCAAGTATAACTAATACAAGCATAGCTAACACAAGCATTACTAATACATGCATTACTAATACACCATATTTTGCATTATTCTTATACACTCTACCAAACGACCCCTTAGAGGTTTAAGACTTACTTTTCTGCCTGAAATTAATTTTATTTTTTCTTCAAGCAATGTGACATATGATTCAACCGTATAATTTTAAAAGAGGATACACTTATAGTAAGGATTTTTTCACCAGAGTAGTTTTTCAAGAGAGTCAGTATCCTTTCTGGCTTCACCTTTATAACTTTTGCCTTCCAAAATCAGGTGGCAAACCCTTCCGCAAATCCAGTGCTATATATAGGCACATATTCAGGTTCTTTTTGACAAGTGAATTTGCACAACTCGTGTTCCTTCAACACACAAAAAAAATATTAAAATAATGTAATTTGAGCAAAAGAATCTTTAGCTATTCATAAAGGAAAAAGTGAAGAGCACCCTATAAAGAAGTGAAAAATCTTTAGAAGCATCGGTTTTGTTGTGAATGGGTTGATAATTTATTTTTCTTGTTGCCTGCTCAACTTGTTTATTAGCTGGATGGGTCGTCTCGATATTTTGTTAGTTACTTTTCTTTTATTTATTTTATCACTTGAATAGAGTTTATATAAATGGATAATTTCAAATATGTACAAAAAAATAATTATTTTACAATAAATACAGTCAAGTTTTCTTTATCAAAAAAATAGCCGCTGAGAAATGTACATAACTTTCGTGACTGCAGGCAACACAATTTTGCTCCAACTTATTGAAGGTTTTTCTTACTTTTTCCTATTTATTTTTTCTTTCTTGATTGTACTTCAAAGTTACAGGTTAGCTAATTCAATTTTTTGTCAAATCTGGTTGGTATGAAATAATTAAAAATGTCTCTTTTCTTGTCCACTTGACTGGTTATGTGATTTGAATATATTATTTTCCTATAGCATTCTCATTAAATTTATACTATGTGACGTCATGTAATATGAATAAGTAAATGGTATATAAATCGCGTATCGATATTATATAATGTCGCATGTACATGTAATGTATCAATATTGTATACATAGTTATGTAATGTATCGACATTGTATAAATAAATATGTAATGTATCAATATTGTATACATGATGTATAAACGTGTATCGATATTGTATAAATGATGTATAAACGTGTATCAATATTGTATAAATAGTTATTTATTGTATATGTAATGTATCGATATTGTATAAAAGTTATGTTATGTATCTTATTGTATAAAGCTTATGTACTGTATCGATATTGTATAAATGATGTATAAACGTGTATCAATATTGTATAAATAATTTTCCAAACTCAGTTATCACCCGGTCAATTCTAAAGATATCAATACCTAAATTTGTCAACTGGTTTGGTCCTTGCATATAAGGGAAGCTTGGGTTGGCAGCAAAACCAGTACAATTTTTCACTACGATGAGGACTTTCTTCAAAATCTTAGTGAATTATATCACATCAACAATTATTTGTGAAAAAGTATTTTCTGTCCTCACGATTTTCACCAGAGGCATCAAATGTGCATGAATTCACACAGAAAAAGAAAGAAAAATGAAAATTAGAATCAAAGAATAGAACAAATCATGAAACAATAACAATATATAATCTCAAAATAAGGCACCAGTTTTGTCATGCATGAAGATCAGAAGTATTGAATGTCACCACATTTTCTTTTATCTTTGGTCATATTATGTATAAGCCTTCCTTTTTAGCCATATAAAACTTATTATATTACAACCTCCATAAACAAGTTCTTTCAATCCGACCAATTCAAATCTCCTTAAAATAGTCTCAAATTTTAGATATGAGCTCCTCTCGATGTTTTGAGCCTTTTGATATATAATTCGATTGAAATAATTCACGCTTGCAGTACGTCGAATATATATATTTTAAAAGAATGGAAAACAACGAAGAAGAAGGAGGAGGAGGAGGAGGAGGAGAAGAGAAGAAGAAGGAGGAGGGAGGAGGAAGAAGAAGAGAAAGGTCTAGCTGATTCCCATAAGTTACCCTTTTTTGGTAAATATTATGGCCGAGCAGCCACTAAGAGTAGTTGTCATTTTTTTGATAAATATTATGGCCGAGTGGCCATTAGGAGTAATTATCCTTTATATAAAAGTAGCAAAAAGAATGTGATGGCAGCATGTCTTTAGTTTCCTATAGGTCACGTCTAGCTGCAATATAGTGTTAGCATGATGGACAACTCACAAATCATGAATTAATAATCAATATTGTATATATTAATCTAATTATATATTGTTGTATATGTGTAATTATAGAGATCTGATATGGTAATCAAAAAGTATAAATATTGTGATATAATAGCAGATTTGGAGGGATACAATAGCGGATTTAAAGGGATAGAATATCTGATCTTTAGGGATAGAAAAGGCGGATCTTTAGGGATGTAATCTTTGAATACTTTCTATTTAATGGCAAGACTCTCAACATTGAGAGACATTCAGCACAAATTTGACTTGATATTAGAGCCTTCTCTTGAGTGTCTTGTTTCATAGAGTCCATCTTGGTTCATTTGAATTTATTTTTGTGTTGATTGTTTGTGGACAACCAGTCCTTAACATCTTGGACTTTTGATCTTGGTCATTCTGGTTGTTTATTGATTCATAGTGTTTCTAGCTTTCATATCTATTCAAGAACATGACTTCATATCAATTTGAATCCTTCAATGTTCGCTTCAGTGGAAAAAATCATTCTTCTTAGAAATTTCAATTTTGATTATTTGTCACTGGAAAAGAACTATGGAGCCATATAGATGGAAGAAACCATGCTTCTATTGATCTTACAAAGTTAGGTGAATGGAATATTAAAAATGCTCCGGTGATGACATGACTTTTAGGGTCAATTGACCCTCTTATTGTTCTTAATCTCAGGACCTACAAGACAACTAAGGCCATGTGGTATTATTTACAAAAGGCTTACAACCAAGACAATAGCGCAAGACACTTTCAGTTAGAGTATGAAATTGCTAATTACTTTCAAAGAGATCAATTCGTTCAGGATTATTTTTTTGGATTTCAAAACTTATGGACTGAATTTATAGATATAGTTTATTCTAAAATACCTGTCGAATATCTCTCTATAATTCAGGCAGTTTATGAGAAAAGCAAGTGAGATCAATTTTTGATGAAGTTACGTTCCAAGTTTGAGAGCTTTCGCTCTAACTTGATGAACCGTGACCCGTCTCCCTCCTTGGATGTTTGTTTTAGGAAATTACTTCATGAAAAGCAGTATTTTGTCACACAAAATGCTTTCAAGCAAGAAAATAATGTCGTTGTTGCATTTGCTGCTCAAGGTAAAAAAAATGGTAGGGATATGACTAAAACTCAATGCTACAGTTGTAAGGAATATTGTCATATTGCTAGCAATTATGGCAAGAAGTTTTGTAATTATTGTAAACAACAAGGACACATTATCAAAGAGTGTCCCGCACGTCCTCAAAACCCGATCAGTGATTTTCAAGCTGGGATAAATAGTTTCACTACTGAGAACTCATCTTTGGGACAAGTTATTACTCCTGAAATGGTAAAACAAATAATCGTGTCAGCTTTTCAGCTTTGGAGTTATAAAGTAATGATATTATATCTAATTTTTGGCTTGCTGATTCTGGTGCTTTCAATCATATGACCAACTCAGCTAGTATGCTAAAAAATATTCATAAGTATCACAGTCCATCACAAATTCAAGTTGCAAATAGTAGTAATTTACCCATTATCAAGGTTGGAGATATTATGAAAACTTTCAAAAATGATTTTGTATCACCATAGCTCTTCACTAGTTTTATTTTAGTTGGACAATTGGAAGATAACAATTGTGATATGAATTTGTTTTCTTAATGGTTGCCTTGTGTAGGATCAGGTGTCGGGGACGATAATTGCGAAGTGGCGTAAAGTTGGATGATTGTTTCCTATACACTTTTTCATTCCTCATGTTCTATCTTTTGCATGTACTTCTATAACTAGTAAGACTGAGGTATGACATAAGTACTTAGGACATCCAAATTCTATTGTGTTGTCTCATTTATCAAATTCTGATTTATTGGAAAATAAAATCATTTTTTCACTGCTTTTTTTGATTGTTCTACTTGTAAATTGGGCAAAAGTAAATTTTTTCCTTTTCCTAATTTTGGTAGTCGTGCTACAAAGTGTTTTGATATAATTCATAGTGATGTTTGGGGCATTTCACCAATTATTTCTCATGCTTATTTCAAGTACTTCGTAACATTCATAGATGATTATAGTTGATTTACGTGGGTGTATTTTCTTCATTTTAAATCTGAGGTATTTTTCATGTTCAAGACATTTTTGGCCTACAATGAGACTCAATTTTTTACTTGCATAAAATTATTAAGGTCTGATTCTGGTGGAGAATAGATGTCTTATGAATTCAAAAAAAAAAAATTCTTGAAAAAGGAATTGTCTCACAACGCTCTTGCCCATATATGCCACAACAAAATGCGTTGTTGAGCATAAAAATCGCCATCTTTTAGATGTCACTCGTACTTTATTGATTGAGTCCTCTGTTCCATCTAAATATTGGGTAGAAGCTTTGTCTACTGCTGCTATTTGACTAATATACTATCATCTAAAATGTTAGATCTTGAGTCTCATATTATCATTTTTATCATAAAATCCTAGCTATGATAATTTTCATATATTTGCTTGTATTTGTTTTGTACATCTGCCTCCTTCTCAGCGTAATAAAGTTTTTATTCAGTATACTAAATGTGCTTTTATGGGTTATAGTACTTCACAAAAAGATTTTATTTGCTATGATCCATGTTCTACTAAATTTTGTGTTTCTAGAAATGTTGTTTTCTTAGAGAATTAGTATTTCCTACTCATGTTGATTCATCTCCTATTTCTCCTCCTCTTCCTACTTTTGAGGATTTGTCATCTTCTTCTAAGCGGATCAAAGACTGCTTTGGAACTAGAATTCGAGAATTCTTCAAGGTTTGCTCCTCTTGAGCCCACTCGAAAAATCTACTAAAGTATCTCGTACTCCTAATTGATATGACTTTTCCTTTACTTTATCCATCATTTCTCTTTTAACTTGTTACTCACAAGCTTCCAAGCATGAATGTTGGCAGAAAGCAATGGAGGAAGAACGTTTGGCTCTTAAAAGAAAATAACATATGGGATATTTTTTCATGTCCTTCAATTGTCCGTCAATTGGATGTAAACGGGTTTATTCAATTAAACTTCATTCTGATGGAACTCTCGATCAGTATAAAGCTTGGTTGATTATTTTTGGTAACAGATAAATAGTATGGTGTGGACTATGAAGAGACTTTTTCACTAATAGCAAAAATGACTACGGTATGAACTATTGCCATTGCTGCTTCACAAAACTTACCTCTTTATCAAATGGATGTCAAAAATATTTTTCTTCATGGTGATCTCAAAGAAGATATTTATATAAAACCTCCACCTAGTTTATTCTCATCACCTACTTCAGATGTATACAAAGTTGAAGCGGTATTTGTATGGATTAAAATAAGATCCCAGAGCTTGGTTTGACAAATTTTGGTCTACTTTGCTGCAATTATCTTTTGAGCAGAGCAAATATGATTCATTTTTGTTTCTTCAAAAAACATCTACAGGTTTTGTTCTTCTTTTGGTATATGTAGATGAAATTATTATCATAGGAACTGATTATTCACTAATCACTAGCCTCCAACAGCAACTTAAGGATTAATTTCATATGAAAGATCTTGGTACTCTTACATATTTCTTGGGATTGGAAGTTTATAGTGATTCTTCAGGCGTGTTTCTAAGCCAACACAAATATACTCGGGATTTAATTTCTTTGGTTGGCCTTCAAGGTTCCTCTTCCGTAGATACTCCATTAGAATTGAATGTAAAGTATCATCGTGAGGAAGGCGATCTTCTTTCTGATCCAACTATATTTTGGCAATTAGTTGGGAGGTTAAACTACCTTACTATTAACCGGCCTAACATCTCTTTTGCAGTTCAATAAGTTAATCAACTATGCAAGCTCCTCATCATCTTCATTTGGTGGTTGTTCGTCTCATCATTTGATATTTCCTAGAAATATCTAATTATGAATTATTCTTTCCTAGTGGTTCTTCTATTCGTCTTAATGCTTTTAGTGATTCTGATTAGATGGGATATCCTAATACCCGTCATTCAGTTACTAATTAGTGCATATTTCTTGGAGATTTCTTGATATCTTGGAAGAGTAAGAAACAATATCATGTCTCAAAATCTTCAACAGAGGCTGAATATCGATCCATCTACTTCTTGTTTTGAGGTTGTATGTCATCGTGGATTCATTGCTGAGATTGGTCTCCATGCCGATAGTACAAGTGCTATTCAGATTGCTACTAATCCGGTTTATCATAAGAGGACTAAACACATCAAAGTAGACTGTCATTATATATGAAAAGTTGTAGATAAATTATTCATTACTCTAAATCCATGGCACGATAATGTCATCAGTTTCTAATAGGCAAATTGATGCTTCTTAATCTACCAACATCAATTTGAAAGGGATGTTAGCATGATGGACAACTTACAGATCATGAATTAATAGTCAATATTGTATATATTAATATAATTGTATATTATTGTATATGTGTAATTATAGAGATATGATGTAGTAATCAAAAAGTATAAATATTTATGATAGAATAGCAGATTTGGAGGGATACAATAACGGATTTAGAGAGATAAAATAATTGATCTTTAGGGATGGGTAAGACAGATCTTTAGGGATATAATCTTTGAATGCTTTGTATTTAATGGCAAGACTCTCAATACTGAGAGACACTCATCACGAATTTGACATATAGAAGTTGAAGAAAAGCATTTCTTAAATCTTCTTTTCTCATCATTTACACACTCCTTCTTTGCCATCACCAATAGAAGAAGAAAACCTAAAAAAAAGAGCTTGGATTACCTCGCACCTTGTTCAGATTTAAAATCTTTCCTTTTTTTATTTCTGATATTGAATTTCTGTGTTTTTACCAAAAACTTAAGAATAGTATTTTTTCCTTAATTCAATGAAAATGAGTAGATTTTTATGAATTTAAGATGCACCAACAACAACATACCCAATGAAATCCCACTAGTAAGGTCTGGGGAGAGGTAGAGTATACGCAGATCTTAGCACTACCTCGTGGAGGTAGACATACTGTTTTTGAAAGACCCTTGGCTCAAGTGTAGCTAATCCAGGTACAAATAAGAAGGAAACAATGAAGAACATATAACAACTAACAAGGAAACAATGCAAATTCCACAAGAGAGAAACAAGAACCGCAAAAAATTAGTACGATAATCGAAATATAATAAATAATAGATTATGATAGATATCACAAGCAGAGAATATTACTACAACTAGTATAACAACAAACACCAAGAATCCTAAACTCTTGAGAAGCAAGACAACACTCTGACTTGACTATCCTTCTACCCTAATACACATCCTTCACACCCTCGTATCTAAGGTAATGTCCTCGATAACCTGAAGCTGCATCATGTTCTGTCTAATCACCTCTCCCTAATACTTCTTTAGCCTACCTTTACCTCTCCTCATACCAACTACATCCAACCTATTGCATCTCTTTACTGGGGCGATTGCACCACGCCTTTTCATATGTCCAAACTACCTCAATCTCACTCCCCTCATCTTTTCCACTACGAAAGTTACTCCCATCCTATCTCGTATATCCTCATTCATAATCTTATCGTACCTATTATTCCCATACATCCACCTTAATATCCTCATCTCTGCAACATACATCTTCTAAAAATAAGAGTCTTTGACTGACCAACACTCCATACCGTACAACAACGTCTTTTTAAACACCACTCTATAAGACTTACCTTTAAGTTTGGGTGGTATATTTTTATCACACAAGACTCCAGAGGAAATCCTCTACTTCATCCGTGTCACAACAATATAATGTGTGATATCATCGTCAATGTCCCACTTTCTGAATTATAGATCTAAGATACTTAAAACTGTCTCTCTGGGGGATAACATGTATGTCGAGCCTCACTTCCATGCCTGTCTCATTCTATCTCTCATTGAATTTTCACTCCAAATACTCTATTTTAGTCCTGCTTAACCTAAACCCTTTAGCCTCTAGAGTTTGTCTCCATACCTCCAACCTAGCAATAACACTGCTACACATCTCATCAATCAGTACTATTTCACCCGCAAATAAGGCACTTAATCTTAAATGTACCACTTTAATTCATCCATCACTAAGGCAAAGAGGGACGGACTAAGAGATGGTCCCTAATGTAACCCCATTTCCACTAGAAAGTGCTCTGAGTCTCCTCCTACCATTTTAACCTGCATTTTAGCTCCATAATATATATCCGTTATCTCCCTAGTGTAATTCACCGGTACACCTCTAGCCTCCATGCATCTCCATAGTACTTTTCTTAGAACTTTGTCGTAGGCCTTCTCAAGATCAATGAATACCATATGCAAGTTTCTCTTCCTGTCTCGGTATTTCTCCATCAATCTTCTCACAAGATGGATGACTTTCATAGTAGATTACTTTAGAATGAATCTAATATGATTCTCATGAATGGACACACCCCTTCTCACCCTCATATATACCACTCTTTCCCAAACTTTTATAGTGTGACTTAATGATACTAGCATGAAAGGCATGGACGACCCTAGCATGGATAACATGGACAACACGTACGATGTACATGAAAAGGGAAGCTTGAGAGTTCATGGGATTTAAATTGATGAATAAAAAGGGCCATTTGTGCAAGTGGATACCTCCTAAATTCAAGAATTGACAAGGAAGACAACCAAACAAGGCCATTGCCTCATTAAGGGCAATATTGTAAAAAGCCAATGCCTTCTTTATTTTCTTAGTATAAATAGGATCTTTTTCATCTGAAAGAGTAAACTTTGTTGAATATTGAGGTTTGAAGCTTGTAGTTTCTAGGTGAAGCCTAGCATTAGTGTAGTTCATAGTCGATAATTAGTGAATAATTAGTAGTGGGATCTTGAAAATGTTTGTTGAACTTATTTAACTTGATTAATAGATGGTTGCCCATTTGTGGTTATTTTGGTTTTCCTTTGATTTGTTGAGTGGAGTTCAATTTAAGTTGTTGAAATCAATTGGGAGGTGAGGGATTTAGCCCCTTGTTGCCCATAATTTCAAGAGCTTGAGTATTAACTCACATATCCGTTTTTGTCTTATTTTTCTTCTTGCCTTTGATTCTTATCATTTTGGTATCAAGAGCCTAGGTTTAGGTTTGTTTTCAAAAATCTAAATCTTGGGATTTCGGTCTATTCAAAAATCTCAAAAAAATCTAATTTTTTTGGTTTTGATTTGTTGTTTTTTGACACTAAATCTAGATTCTCTAGTTTTTTTTGAGCCTAGATCTCGAATTTCATTTGATTTGAAGGAATAGAAGTGAAGTTGCCATTGAAGGATTTGAAGCTTTCGAAACTTTGTCAATTTTGAAAAGTGAATCTATTTTTAACTTGGAATTGAGGGCTAAAAATTATTGGGGATTGTTCATGGTGTTGAAAGGAGCGCGTGGTTAAAATTTCATCGAATTTGGAGTTAAAACGAAGGAGTTATGAATTTTTGAAGATTGTTATTTTTTTGTTGTTTTTGAGCTCCTTCATATTGTTCTTAGAGAAGAAGCAAAAAAAAGTACACTTTGATCAAAAAATTCTCAAGTTAAAGTTGGTCAAAGTATTAGTGGGTTCACTTGTGAAAATTATTTATTTTTTTTCCAAAAATTCCACGTGGAAATGCCATGTCAGCAGTCAACGGTCAAAGTCAACCATTGACTGCCAACATAGCAGCCACGAGGACAGCCGCATCAGCACAAGCGACCAGAACTTTTCCCACTCATAGCCACGTACGCGTGTGCCCCAAATTCAGAGAGTGAGTTTGTATAGGTTTTTGACACTTAGTTTTTTGTTGGGTCCTAAGTTTTTGGGATCCAAAATTTTTTTAAGTGTCCAAACTTCGTGATTCTTTTTTAAAATCTTTCTCCTTCGATTTTTCAACTATTTAAAAAATAATTAACATATTTAATCACTTGTTAACTAATTTTAAACATCAAATCATCTCTTTGATTCATCAAATTAAGCAACAAGAAGTAATTTTCCTACTTTTTTACTTAGTTTTTTTTAGTCTGTTTTCTTTCGTGCTTCTTTTCTTCGACTTTTCTCATAATAATTTGTAGATAAACTTCTTGATTCAAGTCTTTTTAGCTGTAATCGAATCGTCCTTCTTTCAAGTGTCACAAAAATCCGCTCCACCATAAAGGATAGGTGAACTTGAATTGATCAAGCGAAGCTAGTTCACTACCAATTTTGAGACGACGCTATAGGAGGTAAATTGAGAGTTTACATACGAGTGACGTGAGGCTTTTGACATGTCCTATTTTCCACCAAGGTTAAAACAAGTATAACTTATGGACTCTAAAAGAATTGATTTTGTACAGAGTCGCCACCTAATTTTTAAGGAAAATAAGAAAACCTATTTAATTATTGACATGTATGACTTGTGTTTTAATCTGCGAAAAACAATTTAGATTCTAGGTAAGGGTTCAAATCATTCCTAAGGGAAGGTGTTAGGCATCCTTCAGAATCCACAAAATGTGGTACCCGACTAGACTAAATTTATCAAAGAGGAAGGAGGTAAAAATCATTTTTTGAGAAGTATGAATAATTAAAATATGTAATAATGTAAAAAATGCATGTATAAAACATGATATGTCAAATGCATATATAGACTTTCTTATCGTAATATATAGGTATAGAAATAAGCAAAAGTATGTTGTATAAAATATGTATAAAAATATATATATGAAAAAAGTGTTCTTTTATGAAAGGAAATCACTTTTGTGTGTAATGTATGGAAAGAAAAGTAATTTTTGTATTATACTAAAGAAAAAGTATTCAAATAATATTTTGTATTTGACAAAAGTTAATGGGAGAAAAGATTAAATTAAATGAATGTTTATTTTTGAAAGAAAAGACTGCACAATATCTTTTAATGAAAAAAAGTGTGAATTAGTTGATTAAATATCCGAATCAGTTTGATTCTTTATATAACTATTAATGGCCTAAGTTTTGCCTAAATGCGTGGTGAGGTTTACGTAAGTAAAGAATATGGCATTTGGAATATCCCCCGCCCAATGGCCCAAAAATAAAGTTTTCACTATGATTAATATTTGTACAATTGTAAGAATGTAATATACAAACATAAAATTTAAATTCCTTTTTGAATGTCCTTTTCCGAGAAGTATCCTCAAGAACCTGTGTAAACACTTGTTAAAAATATTAGTAATGAACAAATAATTATAAAAATATGTGTGCATATATGTATGTAAATGTATATATGAAAAATAATATTTATTATATAGTGAACTCAGATGAAGTTTTAGATACGCCATCGCTACGAAGTGGTTGCTCAAATTATCGGCCGTCCTAAATCGCTTTGCCAAGATACGAATCGTAAAACTTTTGTGTTGTCGTGGTAATATAATAATTTCGTCATCGCCCAAATTTATTTTTTGTTACGTATTTGTATACGTAATGTCCGTCTTTTTATTTGTGGAGGCCTCCAAAACCAACGAAATTTTTTCACTGGCCACGTATTGATAGTTGATATAAAATGACATAACTTGAAAAATAAAATTCATCTTTTGTTATGGGAAGGCCTCGAAAATCCGACGGAGAGATATTGTCATTGGCCATGTATTGATACTTGATATAAAATAAGTAAACTTGAGAAAATAAAATCCGTCTTTTGTTATGGGAAGGCCTCGAAAATTCGACGGAGAGATATTGTCATTGGCCTCTCATTACTAATTTAATAAAATGTTAAGAAAAAAACATGATCCAAAAAATTCATTATAGACAAACAGAGTAGCATGAAAAAATTAGGACAACAAACAAGCATCGTTAGAGTTGTAAAAAAACAAACATAATTAGCACAAAAGTTAGTAGGTAGAAGAAAGTCATAGAAAAACACATGATTTTGCTAAAAAGATAAGCAAGATTAGCGAGAAAAATTGGCCGTTGGAGACCTACAAAAACTTGGACAAAGATTGCAATATCAGCAGCAAAACAATAACAAGCAAGATTCAATAAAACACGTATACATAAAAATGGTCACAGTCATGAAGTGGGGTTTATTGAAGTTGGATAGTAGTCCACTGCAGAAAAAAGATAAGGATTATGAGAGGAGAAATAATTGTGAGCCTAAGAGTAAAAGAAAGAGCTCTAAAAAATGAGAAATAGTATTTTGCTTCTTTTAAGAAAAAATGATGGAGAAAGAGGGGAGCATTAAGAGAATAAAAAGGGAGAGACAAATGAGAGAGGGTTGTTGTTGTGGTGTTGGTGTTGGTTGGTGTGATGGAGAGAAGAGAAAAAAGAGAGGAGGAAGGGAGAGAGGATGAGAAGTGTGTGTGTGTGTCTTTGTGAATGAAAAGAGATGAGTTAGTATTAAAAAAAAGGCAAGATCTTATCAAGCTTATTTCTTTCCTAAAATGTCAAAAACAAATCCCTTGAATCTTGGGAAAGTGATAGAAAAAGTCAAAAGTTGAAAATAATGGAGAAAAAGAAAAAAATTAAAATATAGTGAGTGTGTGTATGTGTGGATGAGAAGAAGAATAATAAGTTTTGGTCAAAAATAGTGGTTGAGAAGCCCAAGTTTTAGGGATAATGTTTTTTTCTTTTACTTTTTTGGAGCAAAATAAGGGATAAGAGTAAAATAAGGGATATGATTGAACAAAAAGATATTATACATTGTGTAATATTATTCTCGAATAATTTACACCGTGTGAGTTTTGAAATATCGATGAATTAATTGTATCTGCTATCTATGAAAAAATTTAACTAATGTATATATAATTTTTAAAATATAAGTATAAATATAAATAATGTAAAAATAAATGTATTGTGTGGTAAATAATAAAATTATATTGCTCGTATTGTGTATGTGCAGATGACTGTTAAGAATTAAAATGACAATAAATTGATAAAAATCCTAATAATTATGAAATTAAGGATAATTATCAATAAATTGTGAAAAGTTAAAATATGACAATAAATTGATAAAAATCCCTAAATAAGGATAATTATCAATAAATTATAAAATGTGTAAAAATTGTATTTTGTGCTCTTTAACGATCAGGAAGCCTAAAGACGTTAATTTTAAGCACGGAGAGCCAAAATTGGGTACGACTTGCCCCTTTTTGTATGAAGATAATGTCGAAGTCTTCAGACGAAAACATTGACGTGTAGCCAATTTTGCTCGACAAATATCATATACGGCAAAAAAAAATTTGACCGAACTCTAATTTAGAGCTGCCTACAATCTTGAGTTGCACGAGGATCAGGTCGAGTGTAGTTCAAAAGATTAGGCAAATTTCCTTTGTCCCATTATTAGAGACGGACGACCCTGTGAAATGATTATTTAGAAAAGGACTATTTGGGAATGAAAGTGTTTGTTTATTTCCGACGTCTTTTCAAAATTACCGCAGTATCGAGTTGTGAGATGCTGGGGATGCAAAATTGTGTACTTGCTAGGGAGAAAGAATGATTATGGTTGTCATGACTGAACTCTGCATAGAGCTTCCTACATATCTCGAGTGTCACGAGAATCAGGTCAATATAGTTTGAAATGAAGAAATAGGGTAAATTTTGAAGCGGTTCTCAAAATTTTGCCCCAGTATATGATTTGTGGTAGCACTGACTTCTCTAAAGGAACTTTAAAAGAAAATCTTGTTGTTGTGGATTGTATTTTCGATTGAAAAGATGCATGATTTCTCCGATTGTCTACGGAGACTGTGTGATGAATGATGTCTCTGATTGTCTATGGAGACTTGATGACGAGTGACATCTTCGGTTGTCTACAAAGACTATGTGAACGTTGTAAAATCCTCCGATTATCTTTTGGGGACTTATGTTGCATGATATCTCCGATTGTCTACGGAGACTGATGTTGATGTAAAGTCCTCCAATTGTCTTCGGGGATTTAATGTATGATATCTCTGAATGTCTACGGAGACTTGAAGATGATGTAAAATCCTCCGATTGTCTTCGGGGATTTAATGCATGACATCTCCAATTGTCTACAGAGGCTGATATTGATTGTTGTAAAGTCCTTCGATTGTTTACGAGGACTTAATTCATGATATCTCCGATTATCTACAGAGACTTGATGTTGATTGTTGTAAAGTCCTTCGATTGTTTACAGGGACTTAATGCATGATATATATGATTGTCTATGGAGACTTGATGATGAATGTCATCTTCGTTTGTCTACAAAAACTAAGGCCCTCAATTGCCGAGGTGATTCAAATGTAAAGAGCTCTCGGCTGGCAGAGCAATTAAAAGGTAATAGCCTCTTGACTGGCCGTGCTATTGAGATGTATAGTTCTATTTACTGGCGGAGCAATTGAAATATAATAGCCTCTCGACTGGAGGGGCTATTAGAATCTAAGGGCTCTCGACCGGCGGACCAATTGAAATATAATAGTCTCCCGACTGGCGGGACTATTAAAATGTAAGGGCTCTCGACTGGCAGAACAATTGAAATATAATAGTCTCTCGACTGGCGGGATTATTGAAATGTAAGGAGCTCTCGACTGGTGGAGCAATTAAAAGGTAATAGCCTCTCGACTGGCGGGGCTATTGAAATGGAAGGGGCTCTCGGCTGGCGGGGCTATTGAAATGTAAAGGGCTCTCGAATGGATGAACAATTGAAATATAATAGTCTTTCGACTGATGGGGCTATTAAAATGTAAGGGCTCTCAACTGGTGGAGCAATTGAAATATAATAGTCTTTCTACCGGCGGGACTATTGAAATGTAAAGAGCTCTTGACTGGCGGAGCAATTAAAAGATAATAACCTCTCGACTGGCGGGGCAATTATAAGGTAATAGCCTTTCGACTGACGGGTCTATTGAAATGTAAAGAGTTCTCGACTGGCAGAGCAAGTAGAAGGTAATAGCCTCTCGACTGGCGGTACTATTGAAATGCACAAGGCTCTCGACTAGTGGAGCCATTAAAATTTAATAGCCTCTCGACGGACGGGGCTATTGAAATGTAAAATACTCAAATTAGAAGGAGGACACTTAACAAAGAAGTGAAATATTTGTATTTGAAGGTGAGTAATTGAGAAGGAAAGTCAACTGTCAGTATTTAGAGGTGGGTGCCTTCAATGAAAATTAAAAATGCTCGTATTTGAAAGTGGGAATCTTGAAAAACAAATAAAATTTGTTTGTATTTGGAGGTGGGTGCTTTGAAAAAGAATGAAAATTATTTTTTATTTTCTATGAAAAAATGCTGACATGTGAAAAAGACATAATCGTGTCTTAACTTTAGTTGGTACCAACAATTAGTAGTGTGCATAAGAATTCTCCCATTTTCTTCTCCGCTAACCGAGATCGATTAGGTACCTCAGACATACCTAAGTATCGATAAGATTTGTTCATCTTGCTTCAAACAAAGATTTTGAACTATACCTATCCTCATATTTCAAGTGCCCTCTCTAGAAAGAAAGTCCCATTTTTCAATCATGTTTAAGTAGTTTTCATTTGAATTTGAGGGCGTCTAGAGAAATACACTCACACTCAGAAGGAAATTGAATGCATGCAATTGTGATACCATAGGCTTGACCTTCATATAAGTATCCACTAATGTGAGAACACTTGAAATAAGATCATGTAGGACTTGTTATCGGCTTGTAATGTAGGCTTAGGGATGGGTAGGATGACATTTGGGATGAAAGTGACTAATCCCTTAATGAGCGTCGCATTGTATCTGTGCTTTTGATATTTATTACGCTTTGACGCTTGATCTTATTTGTCTTGCTTTGTTGTCCCTCATTTTGTATTTGCTTTGACTTCTTTTGAATCTCTTGCTAGAGTCTTTTCCCTTTTCTTTTCAATAAATACATTTTTTTTAAAGATTCTCTGCCTTTGTTGGAGTTCTTTCTCCTTTTTTTTTTTGTAGGTTTTTTTACTCCTTCTTCTTTGAAGTCGTATTTTCATTTTGTTCTTCTAGGACACAACTAACACGTATTTAGTGCGCTCAAGAAGGTTGGGCCAAGAGAGGGAAAATGCATGTAAGCACTCAAAAGGTATGGGCTAAGATGTGGCTGTCCAAAGAAAAGACTTTAGGCTCAAAAGGGGAATGCTAGGATTAATGTCATTTGGTGGGCTATGGAAGGTACAATCAGGTCAAAGAAGGCCTACGATCCTTTCCTAAACCAAGTGTAACTCAGAATTTTGCCTCAACAAACATTTAGGCCAAGTTCTAGATCAACAATGCAATGTAATAAATTAAGCTAAATCTCACCACACAATGCACATAAAATGATGAGGTTGACTTCGTTCTTATCTTGAATGTATGCAAGAGAATTTTTCAAGTGTCACTCAGGTGTGATTAAGAGGTACCAAATGAATCTATGGTTTACCATGAAGTCGGTCCTCTCCATCATAACAATTTGTTCTTTCCCATGCACACTCCTAACATTGTTGGTACCAATCAAGTAAGAACTTTAATCTTTTTTTTTTTTTTTTTTTTTTGAAAGAATGTGACCGAACCCGAATGAGGGTTGCCTACGTATCTTGTGAAAACAACAATCAGGTCTGCGTAGTTCAGGAGGATAGAATATAGGATGTGAAGTAGGAAAACAACCTTTTTTTTTTTTTTGATGTTTTGATAAAAGAGAATCAAATACGAAAAGAATTGCCTACGCATCTCACCTAGATGAAAATCAGGTATGCATAGTTTATGGAGATAGAAAAATGTGAAATAGAAAAATGAACTTTTTTTTTCAATAAGAAACACCGAACCCAAAAGGGCTGCCTACGTATCTCATGAAAATGAGAATTAGGTTTGCGTAATTCGTGAAGATTGGAAATAAGAGAGTAAACTCTTTTTTTCTTTTTTGTAAAGAGTACTGAACCCCAGAAGGGCAGCCTACGTATCTCATCGAGATGAGAATCAAGTGTTCTTAGTTCGCAATGGTAAGGAATAAAATATTTGTATGAAAATGGATTCATGTGTTGAAGAAATGCAAGACAAAGATATTTACTGAATATAAACATAGATACAAAATTAATGCGAAGGTATAGACAAACTCAGAGCGATGCCTCGTAAGACTGATGTTGGCTGACATCTTTGGTGAGAGAGTAACTATTTGTGGGAAGAATCATTGGTGAGGTCTCCCAATTGTTTGAGGGGATTATTTGTTGTGCTGATCGTCTCTCGTTTGTTTTTAGGGGGTGACATGTTGTGGCCTCCCGATTGTCTTCGAAGACACCTTTTATTGTGTTTCTTCCTGAGATACCTTTATGTGAATCATTGTGATCACCCCCACCTGTTGGCGGGGACGATTTTCCTGTAGAAATATGAGAAATAAGTGAAAGTAGAGAAGTCATGAAAAATGACAGTGAAAAAGTGTGACCGATTGGTCAAAGACTCCCCTAATTTGTTTGTTCTACTATGTGTTGATGCCTGGTGGAGTCTAATACCCCATGTTTAGTACATGGACCATTTATCTGCAAGAACAAGAGAAGAGCGGGTTAGGGTTGTTCTCAGATCAAAAGATTAAGAGGGATAGAATTAGGCCCCGTAGCCAATTGATACGTTTGGAATAGGAGACCAATGTGGTGCTCCCGTGAGTTTCGGGGATGATGTTGTTCCTCCTGCGTTTGAAGGAAACTTCTTAGTTTTAAGAAAGGATGTTTGCTTCTATGGATTTGAGACTCATTCCTCTGTCTTTTATTACATGATTCTCCCTGATAAGTGCCCCTGTAAAGAAAACAAGTTGACTTATGTTGAACCCTTAATCTCGGGAGAGTAGAAGTGATTCACCATAATTTCATGACCTACGATATATAATGTTAAGGATCTCCGACTAGCGGAGCAACTAAAATATAGATGCCCTCGACTGACGGGGCAGCTCGACTATAAAAACCCTCGACTGGCGGGGCAGCAGGATTATAGGAGCCCTACTGAAAGGTAAAAGGGAAAGGTGTGAGGAAAGACTTATGTCTCATGACTTTGAGACAAAATTCGAAAGGATTATTGTGATCAAGCTGACATTGATATTCTTGAATTTTGGATTTAATGAGATTGGTCGACGCTTTTGAGGATATTTTGAGAGCGTCATTGGACTATTTCAAAAATTTACGCCAGTTTGTAGTTCTGGGAAACTTATTTTAAAATTGTAGAAAGATCGAACCCTTATGTGGGGTTGCCTATATATCTCATCAAGACGAATCAAAAGGAGAATCAGGTCAGAACGTAGTTCGAACGAACTTGTGGATTTGTATGTGGCATGTATGATTGTCATGAAGTAACGTCCATCCTTGGAAATGATGTGAAAGGCGATCGAGTGGGAACTGCTCATAGACATGAAGCATTGAAATTAATCCGGTTAGACGACCGAGAGGATGGATGTCAAGTGTAGACAGAGCTTTGACATTATTTCAGTTTGTTGACAAGATTGAGAAGGTCAGACATTGGAGAAGTTAAGGCATTACTTTACCACTGTTGGAAGGATTGTTATGGCTGAAAGGGTGTTGAACCCTTGCTTTTGAAAGTGAGGATCAATCGTCATAAATTTAATGGTTTAGGACGTTCGAAAGAAGAAAACTTGATTTCCCCGAACCAAAATCGGGTGAGGATTTAGAGGTAGGCCAGCTAAGCACTAATGTCATTGAGATTTGAATTTGTGGGGGTTATTGATTTACGCTCTTAAAAGACATTTAAAGAGCGACTTTGAACTATTTCAAAAAAAATTGCCCCGATTTGAATACCAGAGAAATTATTCTGAAACCGTGAAGAGACCGAACCCTAATATAGGGCTACCTATATATCTTGTCATGACAAGAATCAGGTCAAAACGTAGTTCAGACAGATATTTGGTGGTTTGTATGATTATTATGGATCGCTAATGGTATTGAAAAACGAAGTGTGGTATGACTAAGAGTTCAGATTCAAAAATATATTTGGAGAATGAAAAGAATGTACAAGAAATGTGTTAATAGTTCTTGGAAAAAGATGGCAGAGTCCAAAAGAATGATTATAAGGATAAAAAATGGATGTGAAGTGATATGACGGTAAAGGATGATCGTAGAGACTGAAAATGAGTGTGAGGAATTAAAGATATTCTAAATTCAACACAAGTCAACCAAAATTATCAGACATAGTGGACAATGTTAAACATGTCGTGTAAAGTATATGTATAACTAAAGAATGTACAGTGAATGCAAAAAATATATAATAGCTTATAAACATGTATCAAGTAAAGAATGTGTAACACATAAAGAATAAAAATTTATCCCGCCAAAGTTATGATCAAAATCGTGTATAGATACGACCTAAGGATTCTAAGAGTAGATTCACCTAGATTGGTATAGGGTATTCGGACAACCGCGAGAGGGTGAGTGGTAATCCAAATGCTCCTACTCTAAAACTAAGGAATCCAAAGAAGGTTTGGGGGAGTGCAATAGACACCCCGCGTGAACCACAGTGTGTGAGGTGTACGGCCAAGGACTCGATAGAATCGTAATTACGATTAAATACAGTGAAACTATGTAGCAGTTTTCAGAATGTATAGATACAATGAATAATGAATCAAATAATTGATAAGACTTTAATACTTATTTGTGCAAATAATGTAAAACATTTGTGATCAAATCACAGATAATTCACACAATTTGCAGTATGTGAAACAAATAAAGAATTAATGAATTAAATAATTAGCATATGTCAAACGTAAAAACACCTCCCTCAATTGAAAAATTGAGTCTATCATGGTTAGAACCTGCTTATTCCCTAGCAGAGTCGCTATTCTGTCATGTACTATTTTTCTGTCATGTACTATTTTTCACCAAGGTTAAAACAAACATGACTTATGGACTCTAAAAGAATTGATTTTGTACAGAGTCGCCACCTAATTTTTAAGGAAACCTATTTAATTATTGACATGTATGACTTGTGTTTTAATCTGTCAAAAACAGTTTAGATTCTAGGTAAGGGTTCAAATTATTCCGAAGGAAAGGTGTTAGGCATCCTTCAGAATCCACAAAATGTAGTATCCGACTAGACTAAATTTATCAAAGAGGAAGGAGGTAAAAATCATTTTTTGAGAAGTATGAATAATTAAAATATGTAATAATGTAAAAAATGCATGTATAAAACATGATATGTCAAATGCATATATAGACTTTATTATCGTGATATATATGTATAGAAATAAGCAAAAGTATGTTGTATAAAATATGTATAAAAATATATATATCAAAAAAGTGTTCTTTTATGAAAGGAAATCACTTTTGTGTGTAATGTATGGAAAGAAAAGTAATTTTTATATTATACTAAAGAAAAAGTATTCAAATAATATTTTGTATTTAACAAAAGTTAATGGGAGAAAAGATTAAATAAAATGAATGTTTATTTTTGAAAGAAAAGATTGCACAATATCTTCTAATGGAAAAGAGTGTGAATTCATTGATTAAATATTCGAATCAGTTTGATTCTTTATATAAATATTAATGGCCTAAATTTTGCCTAACGCGTGGTGAGGGTTACGTAAGTAAAGAATATCCCCCGCCCAATGGCCCAAAAATAAAGTTTTCACTATGATTAATATTTGTACAATTGTAAGAATGTAAAATACAAACATAAAATTTAAACTCCTTTTTGAATGTCCTTTTTCGAGAAGTATCCTCAAGAACCTGTGCAAACACTTGTTAGAAATATTAGTAATGAACAAATAATTATAAAAATATGTGTGCATATATGTATGTAAATGTATGTATGAAAAATAATATTTATTATATAGTGGGCTCAGATGAAGTTTTAGATACGCCATGGCTACGAAGTGATTGCTCAAATTATCGGCCGCCCTAAATCGCTTTGCCAAGATACGAATCGTAAAACTTTTGTGTTGTCGTGGTAATATAATGATTTTGTCATCGCCCAAATTTATTTTTTGTTACGTATTTGTATACGTAATGTCCGTCTTTTTATTTGTGTAGGCCTCAAAAACCGACGGAATTTTAACATTGGCCACGTATTGATAGTTGATATAAAATGACATAAAATTCGTCTTTTGTTATGGGAAGGCCTCGAAAATCCGATGGAGATATATTGTCATTGGCCATGTATTGATACTTGATATAAAATAAGTAAACTTGAGAAAATAAAATCCGTCTTTTGTTATGGGAAGGTCTCGAAAATCCGACGGAGAGATATTGTCATT
The DNA here is from genome assembly GCA_031232105.1 of Capsicum rhomboideum. Lineage (NCBI taxonomy): Eukaryota > Viridiplantae > Streptophyta > Magnoliopsida > Solanales > Solanaceae > Capsicum > Capsicum rhomboideum. Next base: position 19,669,504 of record CP124710.1, read on the forward strand.
GGCCAAATAATGTAGTATTTGCTCATTACTAATTTAATAAAATGTTAAGAAAAAAACATGATCCAAAAAATTCATTATAGACAAACAGAGTAGCATGAAAAAATTAGGACAACAAACAAGCATCGTTAGAGTTGTAAAAAAACAAACATAATTAGCACAAAAGTTAGTAGGTAGAAGAAAGTCATAGCAAAACACATGATTTTGCTCAAAAGATAAGCAAGATTAGTGAGAAAAAGTGGCCGTTGGAGACCTACAAAAACTTGGACAAAGATTGCAATATCAGCAGCAAAACAATAACAAGCAAGATTCAATAAAACATGTATACATAAAAATGGTCACAGTCATGAAGTGGTGATAGTCCACTGTAGAAGAAAGACATGGATTATGAGAGGAGAAATAATTATGAGCCTAAAAGTAAAAGAAAGAGCTCTAATAAATGAACAATAGTATTTTGCTTCTTTTAAGAAAAAATGATGGAGAAAGAGGGGAGCATTAAGAGAATAAAAAGGGAGGGGCAAATGAGAGAGGGTTGTGGTGGTGGTGTTGGTGTTGGTTGGTGTGATGGAGAGAAGAGAAAAAAGAGAGGAAGAAGGGAGAGAGGATGAGAAGTGTGTGTGTGTGTCTTTGTGAATGAAAAGAGATGATTTAGTATTAAAAAAAGGCAAGATCTTATCATGCTTATTTCTTTCCTAAAATGTCAAAAACAAATCCCTTGAATCTTGGAAAAGTGATAGAAAAAGTCAAAAGTTGAAAATAATGGAGAAAAAGAAAAAAATTAAAATATAGTGAGTGTGTGTATGTGTGGATGAGAAGAAGAAGAATAAGTTTTGGTCAAAAATAGTGGTTGAGAAGCCCAAGTTTTAGGGATAATGTTTGTTTTCTTTTACTTTTTTGGAGCAAAATAAGGGATAAGAGTAAAATAAGGGATATGATTGAACAAAAAGATATTATACATTGTGTAATATTATTCTCGAATAATTTACATCGTGTGAGTTTTGAAATATCGATGAATTAATTGTATCTTCTATGTATGAAAAAATTTAACTAATATGTATATAATTCTTAAAATATAAGTATAAATATAAATAATGTAAAAATAAATGTATTGTGTGGTAAATAATAAAATTATATTGCTCGTATTGTGTATGTGCAGATGACTGTTAAGAATTAAAATGACAATAAATTGATAAAAATCCTAATATTTATGAAATTAAGAATAATTATCAATAAATTGTGAAAAGTTAAAATATGACAATAAATTGATAAAAATACCTAAATAAGGATAATTATCAATAAATTATAAAATGTGTAAAAATTGTATTTTGTGCTCTTTAACGATCAGGAAGCCTGAAGACGTTAATTTTAAGCACGGAGAGCCAAAATTGGGTGTTAACAACTTTTACCACTAATATTATTTGTTGAGTTTTTTAGGTACCATGTCTAACACAATTCCAATTGGGGAAGGCTCTGATCACATCATGAAGGCTCTTACGTACCTCACTAAACAAATAGCGGAAATGAGTGTGGATATGATGGAATAAGAGCGGAAATGAATGGAAGAATGCGAGGTATTGAAGAAAGGTTGGTACGGGTGGAGAGAGTGAAATCACTTCAACTAGAAAATAAGGAGATAAGGTGGCGTTAGTGCAATCCACCCACGGACTATGTTACCCTCAATAAAACCAAACCCGAAACTTCTAACAACCTACTTTCCAAACAAACATCGCTCTAAACTATCCGAGACAAGATACACCACATCCCCGTCCACATCCATCGTTTTATGGCACAACAAGTTCAATACCAAACTCTAATCTAAAACGCATAAAGCATCCTTGCATGAATCCCACATATCAGCTATACCAAATGCACCACAAATGCCCTACCAAGACTACCAATTCCAAAATCCCCTCTATGATAAAATGAATGATGAGATCAATAACGATGAGTTTTGGGAGCATGGAGGTAGGGGTGGTTATGGTTTGCTAAGAGAAGGAGTTTGACCTTGGGACATGAGGTGGGACCAAGGAATGAGAGGTCAAAAATATAGGAATTGAGAAGATAAGATGGGAAATAGAGGAGATAAGATGGGATATATAGGTAATAGGATGGGAAATAGAGGAGATAGGTTTGGAGAGAGGAATGATCAAGACCGAGGCTTAAACACTATCAAGGTCACACTTCCAAGGTTCAAAGGAAGTAGTGACCCCAATGAGTTCTTGGAATGGAAAATTCAAAGTGAGCGAATCTTTCTCACAAATAATATCTTTGAAACTTTGAAGGCGATGTATGCTCTCACCCAATTCAAAGGTATGCGTCTACTTGGTGGGAGTCCAAGAGACGGGAAAGGGAGATCCATCACAACTACTAGTTACCTATTTGGCAATAGTTGATTTTGCTTATGTAGTTGAGGTACTTGACTCCAAACTACTACCAAGAAATGCTCAAGAAGGTGTATATGTTGAGGCAAGGTTCCAAAAGTGTGGAAGAATATTACAATGAGTTTTAAAATTTGCGAATGAAGTCTAAGCTTGAAGAGAACATAGAGGGTATGGTGATTCAGTTCATGGAAAATTTGAGGTATAAGATCTTGATGCCTTTGAATCTTAAACGCTATGATACTCTTGAAGTGGCTTTCCATGATGCCTCAAAGGTAGAAATGGATTTGAAAGAAGAGAAGGCATACAAGGCCAAGAGTTCTTCAACTTCCACATGGGACAAGAGTAGAGATAATTGGAAGACGATAACTTTTAAGAGGCAACCTAAGGGTGATGGTCAAAATACTCAAGTCAAGCTTGATTACAAATCCAAATCAAGTGAAAATCCATAAGGGGGTAACTATGTTAAACCTAACTTTCCTCAACCTTCTACCATTCAATGCTTTAGATGTCAAGGGAGGGGACGTGTTGCTAGTGAGTGTCCTAATAGAAGGACAATTATGGCTATTCAGAAAGGTTATAAATTGAGGATGATAATGATTGCGATGAAAAGAGTGAGAAAGAGGAATGTAAAGGTGAGGATGAGGGAGTGACCTCGGGAGATAAAGTAGAAATAATTGTGGAAAGAGTCAATTTTGCTTGCCTTATTAGGAGATGAGTACTCTTACAAGTGGATGATTTTGATTTGATGGTGTATGAAAACCCCTCCTATGTTGAGGAAAAGATGAAAGGTGAAAGTGAAGACTCCCTACTTTTTCCAAAAGAGGATTTGAAGAGAATTTCTCATAATTGAGGAGATAAAGGCCTATTGGAGCACATTTCTAAGGATCCCTACCTTAGAGAGAGTGATAGAGAATTGGCTCAAGGGAAGAACATGACCAAACTTCCATGGTTTGGTAGATACTTGATGGAAAAGGGTAAAACATCTAACCCTATGAATCTAAAGGAAGAGTTACCTACCAAGAAAGCTCCTATAAAGAAGTAGGTCGACCAAGGCTATTGGTCCAAGATGGTGCATATGAGAAAAGGTTCTTGTGATACAAGTGAGAGGGATAAGAAAACAAGTTCAAAGGTATGTACCTACCCCCTCCTATTCTTAGTAATCCTTGGAGCCATGATGATATCTTTCTTATGGTAAGTAGGATCTTGGAAATGAGACATCTCCTACCCTACCATAAGAAGATTGAAGTCTCCAAGATTCTTTCATGATTTATTTCTTTTGTGCTTAAGTTGTGTGAGCTCCAAGTTTTGGATGCTAATTATGTTTGTTGTTTGGAGAAGAGTCCAATGTACGTACTTGTTACCCAATTTATGTGTCCTACTCTTTGTCACGCTCACTTGGATGGACAAGTCGAGATGTTAGGATGGACTCTTAAGAGCATGCTAAAAATGATGAAGATAGAAGATTTGTCCGATAGTTCTCTCAACATCTCAAGTGACATGACTCAATATGTTAAAACACTCTCTCCCGGAGATTATTGAAGGAAGGACAATGAAGTGTACTTGAAGTGCTTTATCTTATCATCTTGTGTTCCAAATTGTGAATACTTTATTATTAAAATACAAGCTTTAAGGTGTGTATTTGCAATTGAGAAACCTTGAGATAAGTTGAATGTCCTTCATACCTTTCTTTACTACTTGTTTTCTTATGATGACCTTTTGTTTATATGTGGTCTCATTCTTGTGAATTCTAAGTCAAATGTGTCATTGCCTATCTTGGGGATTGTTGATATGCTTGCATCCTTGTTCGACACACTTGTGCTTGAGTTGTGTGGACCCCAACTAGTGGATACTAAGTTGCTTGTTCAATTGTGGGAGAGTCTATGGTTAGTGAAAACCTCTTGTCACCTTCATAGGGTTGGGCAAGTCAGATTTTCTAATTGTACTCTTGGAAAGTGCTTGATAGAGAGGGTGACTTTGTGTTTAGAACTCCTCTTCTTATCTACCGGTACTCTTAACTCTTAAAGTACTCTAGAAGAGGTTCATGATAGTAGCACCTTTCTCTACTACCTCTTTGCTTATGATGATACCCATGTTGGTATGGGATTTTCTCACTATAAAGGTAGAGGTATATGGGTCTTGCACTTCTTTGACCCGGATGAACCCTTATGGGTGATTACACCACTTCTGGTGTAGTCTTCTTGTGAAACGATAAAATAATTGTGTCTTATGGCTCCAAAGTTAAATGTGATACTGTAACACCCCGTACCTTCCTAACCCTACTTGACGACATTGAAAAATGCTTACGTAGGTGTCGAGAGCCATACATATGTATTTTGTAATGTTATTAATGAGATAAGTGAATTTGGCCCTCGTATATATGATTAAACCTTCGTAGGAGGTGTTTTGTGATTTTTGTGAAGCATTTGTGGGGTTCAAAATGAGGCTAAGAGGACCTCTAAACAAAGGATATTAAGCGTAAGAAGTAAGCTAAAGAATAGGACTTGAAGTATCTAATCAAACCCGCGAAGAAAAGTCGAAAAACAGAATTTTTTTGAAAAACTAAGTGTAGGGCCTGCCACACCGCTTTGGGCCAAATTTTTGTGCCCAGAGTCAGTAATCTGGAGCGCCCAAGGGTGTTCCACGCTGGTTTTGCCACTTTTTCAAAGTTGGAAATTTTCGTAAGTCCCAAGGGTGCCCGGGGATGTACTGAGCCGATTTTTGCCACATTTTTTATACAACCACGAGTATATACATGGAATGATTGAAATATTATATTGTTATGATAAAATTACTCGAGAACGAATTTGGCATCAAAATGACAGGTTTGCCCTTATGGTCAAAATAAGCCATACGTGGCTAGAATCACTTGTTTTTGGGATTGAGGCTACGGATATGAATAGAATGATTGGGAATATTGTTGTAACATGTATAAGATGACTTAAACATGATAAATTATTAATTTTATTGGGTTAAGTGAATGGGGCTCAATAAAAGGCCCAAAAATGAGAAGAAGGCATGGACCAAAATGGGTCAAAAGACCCATTCTTGCCTTGACCTTCTAGACCAAGCATTTAATTCTTTAAGAGTGGATAAGGATGGAAATAAAGGCTTATAAAAGGAACCAAAAAATCTGATTTTTATTCTTCATAAGTCTCATGCCTTTTTAGACCAAAAGATAAGATATTTGCTCTCAAACCCTAAGGACTCAAAGCTCACTTTTGGAGCAAGATCATCACTTTTCAAGCTTGGGTAAGTGATTATTGTTATGGATTAATATGTTATATGCATGGGAGAGTATGTAAATCATGTTGGTTATGCTTGGAAGTGTTGGACATGGTACTTTGTGTTTTTATATAAGATTTGTGATCCATGAGATTCAAGCTTGAATTATGACTTGTGACTTTATTGAAAGAGCACGGTATGGATAAAATATGAACATGTATGGTGTGATTTTATTATTAAACTTGTTATTTTTCTATAAGTGTAAATTGTGGGATTTGGCCGATATGTGCTATGAGGTGTATTAAGGTAATTTTGATAGATTATTTGTGATGTGGTGTGGATAAGAAAGTGTAAAGGAGAAGTGTTGTGGTGAAATGTATTGATTATCATATATTGGTCAATGTTGAGAATATTGTGGGATTTTTGGGATAATAATTTCATCAATGGTTTTGTCAAGGGGAAATGGCATGTTTAAAGGCAAACATGTAACTCATTGACGTTATATGCATTTGTAAGGTAGTTGGTGGTTAATGTGAATTCCGTTATATATTTGTGTTGTAGAGTGACACATAAAGAAGTAGAGGGAATATTGAATAAGCATCTAGGATTGTATATTCGTATTGAGAATACAAGGTATGTAAGGTTACTCTGTCCGTATCTTTCTGCGGTAAATAGTATTCACATTGACATTACGCTTGTTCCATCCCGAAATGTGCTAAGGTATTCTATATCCGATTATCAATGGTCATTATCATATGTTTCCTACTCATAGATCAATTGTGAATCTCATGTATCATATTCATGGATATTGTTCCAAAAGCTCAATAAGGTTGTTTTCCAAAGTTCCAAAAGTGATTATGCTCATGTATCTTGTTTATGGATGATTGTCCAATGGTTCCAATGGTGTTATGTTTCCAATAAGGCTATGTTTCCAATAATGTTTATTCACATGTCTTCTATTTTGGTTATGGTTCCAAAGCTTCCAAAAATGCTATGTCAAATGAATGTATCAATCTCTCACAAGTGAATGTACCAATCTCTCACAAGTAAAGGTATCAATCTCTCAAAAGTAAAGAAGTGAAGTAATGCATATGTGGTTAATGATCAAGTATGGGTGGCAGATTTAGGGGCATAAGCCTAGCTCAAGTCGATCCCAGGATCAGGGGGCAGTCCTAGAGGCATAAGCCTAGCTCGGACCGAACCTGACAGGGGGCAGCTCTGGAGGTATAAACCTAGCTCGAGCCGAACCTGATATGTTGATTTATGGGTGGCAGCTCTAGAGGTAAAAACCTAGCTCGAGCCGATCCCAATATATTGATTCTTAGGGTGGCAGATCTTGAGGCATAAGCCTCTCTCGAGCCGATCCCAACATAACGTTATGTTATGTAAACCCACTGATCAGTCGGGGCCCGGGTATCACAGGTCACAAGAAAAGATGAATAATCATAGAAGCAAAGAAAGTAATGGAAGCAATATACATGGTCTCCAAAGTTCAGTATAGTGACTTATCCATATTGATCACTCATTTGTATTTGAGTTTATTGACATGTTTACATATCATACAGTTTCATTGAGCCGTACATACTCAGTACATTCTTCGTACTGACCCCTCTTGGGGAACTTACTTTAAATGCTGCAGTTGCAGGTACTAGTAGACCCCCGCAATAAGTTGATAGTAATTACAGATTTTTGGTGAGCCCCAGTTGGTTCGGGACTTCCCAAGTCACAGTTATACATTTGTTTTGATGTTGTAAATGTTGTATAAAGCGGGGACTTGTCCCGAATTTAAGTTGGTCTTGTATATGCATCTGTTAGAGGCTTTTGTAGACGTATGTGGGTATATGGATGCAAGAGATGTATGTTCACTCGACTTGACGGCCCTAACGGCTAAGTTTCACATATTGTACATGTTTTCCATGACTTCCGCCATAAGCATTTTATATTTTATCAGTTACATGAGATAGTATGATGTTCATATAAAGCTACGCATACGAATGTACATGAGCAAGGATTGGTTCTCTCGGGCCATATCGGCTTCGGGTGCCAGTCCGTCCCGAATGAGATTTCGGGGCATGACAAAAGTGGTATCAGAGCAGGTTGTTTTAAGGGTGTCTACAAAGCCGTGTCTGAGTAGAGTCTTAATTATCAATGTGTTGTGCACCAAATTTATAAGTAGGAAGCTACGGGACATTTAGGATGTTGTTTCTTTTCTTCACTTCTAGATCGTGCAATAGAGCCAGTTTTATAAGCTGAATTGTATCTGATCATAGTAATTGTTTTTCTTTGGTATAGTCAAAATGCCAATCACGAGGAGAGGTAAAGGTAAAGGGAAGCAGGTAGATGTGCCTGCTGAAGAAGGAATGAGTAGACTACCACCTGACCATGTTAGTCAAGGTGGAGCAAATGCTGAAATATCATCGCGGTCTTCGTCTACTTTGCCAGCTCCGGGAGAGCCAAGAGGTAGAGAAGTACCTGCCGAACCATCAATGAATTCCACTGACCAAGATTTAAGGAATGCAGTACATATGTTGACACTGTTAGTGGCTGCACAGACACAGAGACGAACTGGCCCATTGATAAATGAAGATGACATGGCTAGAGCAGCTAGTCGACGTACACAGGACTTCCTAAAGCTAGACCCTCCCATATTCACAGGGTCAGATCCGGAAACAGATCCACAGGACTTCGTGGATTAGATTCAGAGGGATTTGGAAGTTATGCATGTGACGGGGGTAGAGACAGTTGAACTTGCTGCATACAGATTGAAAGGAGAGGCGATATTATGGTACGAGGATTGGAAGAAATCCCGTGATATTGGTGTAAATCCACCAAATTGGGAAGAATTTAAAACAGCTTTCCTTGATCATTACCTTCCCTACGAGATCCGTGAGGCACGTGCGGATGAGTTTCTAAATTTGCGTCAAGGAAATCTGAGTGTGAGAGAGTACAGCTTGCAGTTTAACTCATTGGCTCGATATGCTCCAAATGTGGTGGCTACAATGACTGACATGGTTCATTGATATGTGGACCGATTAGAGCCATATCTAGTGAGGGACTGTACTATTGCAGCATTGAACAGAGACATGGACATCGCTAGAATCCAGGCATTTGCACAGAAGATTGAGGACCAAAGGCAAAGAAGAGGGTCACAGGACTCTGAGGAAGGGCCATCAAAAAGGGCTAGACCAATGGGGGTAGTCTATGGTGTCCCCAGGAGAATCTAGATCTCAAATGTTACCGCCTAGACCCTCGTTTTCATATTCTAAAACAGGTGCTCACTCTCAGTTCCGAGGGTTTAGAGGTGGTCCATCTGGACAGAGTATTGGAGTTCACAGATCATAGGCAACAGGTTTTCATCGTCAGCAGTGTCAGCACTGCAGGCGTACTCATGCAGGTACATGCCGAGTGGGGACAAATGCTTGCTTTTGGTGTGGCACAGCAGGGCATATAATGAGAGAATGCCCAAAAAGGGGAGCGAGTGGTGTAGCACGACCTACGGGATCAGTCGTTGCATCATCAGCATCGGTTCCTTCCCTAGACAGAGGCGTTCAACCTATTGTTTGTGGTAGAGATATTAGAGGATGAACAGTTAGTTCCAGTGGAGCCCAAAATTGTACCTATGCTCTAGTGGAAAGGACGAATGTGGAGGCATCTCCAGTGGAGCCCAAAATTGTGCCCAGATGCAGTAAGCTGGAGCGCCCAAGGGCGTGCCACGCTGGTTTTGCCACTTTTTCAAAGTTGGAAATTTTCTTAAGTCCCAAGGGTGCCCGGGGATGTACCGAACCGATTTTTACCACGTTTCTTATACAACCACGATTACATACATGGAATGAATGAAATATTATATTGGTATGATAAAATTACTCGAGAACGAATTTGGCATCAAAATGACAGGTTTGCCCTTATGGTCAAAATAAGCCATACGTGGCTAGAATCACTCGTTTTTGGGATTGAAGCTACGGATATGAATAGAATGATTGGGAATATTGTTGTAACACGTATAAGATGAATTAAACACGATAAATTATTGATTTTATTGGGTTAAGTGAATTGGGATCAATAAAGGGCCCAAAAATGAGAAGAAGGCATGGGCCAAAATGGGTCAAAAGACCCATTCTTGCCTTGACCTTCTAGACCAAGCATTTAATGCTTTAAGAGTGGCTAAGGATGGACATAAAGGCTTATAAAAGGGACCAAAAAATCTGATTTTTATTCTTCATAAGTCTCATGCCTTTTTAGACCAAAAGATAAGATATTTGCTCTCAAACCCTAAGGACTCAAAGCTCACTTTTGGAGCAAGATCATCACTTTTCAAGCTTGGGTAAGTGATTATTGTTATGGATTAATATGTTATATGCATGGGAGAGTATGTAAATCATGTTGGTTATGGTTGAAAGTGTTGGACATGGTACTTTGTGTTTTTATATAAGATTTGTGATCCATGAGATTCAAGCTTGAATTATGACTTGTGACTTTGATGAAAGAGCATGGTATGGATAAAATATGAACATGTATGGTGTGATTTTATTATTAAACTTGTTATTTTTCTATAAGTGTAAATTGTGGGATTTGGACGATATGTGCTATGAGGTGTATTAAGGTAATTTGATGGATTATTTGTGATGTGGTGTGGATAAGAAAGTGTAAAGGAGAAGTGTTGTGGTGAAATGTATTGATTATCATGTATTGGTCAATGTTGAGAATATTGTGGGATTTTTGGGATAATAATTTCATCAATGGTTTTGTCAAGGGGAAATGGCATGTTTAAAGGCAAACATGTAACTCATTGACGTTATATGCATTTGTAAGGTTGTTGGTGGTTAATGTGAATTCCGTTATATATTTGTGTTGTAGAGTGACACATAAAGAAGGACAGGGAATATTGTATAAGCATCTAGGATTGTATATTCGTATTAATAATACAAGGTATGTAAGGTTACTCTGTCCGTATCTTTTTGCTGTAAATAGTATTCATATTGACATTACGCTTGTTCCATCCCGAAATGTGCTAAGGTATTCTATATCCGATTATCAATGGTCATTATCATATGTTTCCTACTCATAGATCAATTGTGAATCTCATGTCTCATATTCATGGATATTGTTCCAAAAGCTCAATAAGGTTGTTTTCCAAAGTTCCAAAAGTGATTATGCTCATGTATCTTGTTTATGGATGATTGTCCAATGGTTCCAATAGTGTTATGTTTCCAATAAGGTTATGTTTCCAATAATGTTTATTCACATGTCTTCTATTTTGGTTATGGTTCCAAAGCTTCCAAAAATGCTATGTCAAATGAATGTATCAATCTCTCACAAGTGAATGTGCCAATCTCTCACAAGTAAAGGTATCAATCTCTCAAAAGTAAAGAAGTGAAGTAATGCATATGTGGTTAATGATCAAGTATGGGTGGCAGATTTGGGGGCATAAGCCTAGCTCAAGCCGATCCCAGGATCAGGGGGCAGTCCTAGAGGCATAAGCCTAGCTCGGACCGAACCTGACAGGGGGCAGCTCTGGATGTATAAACCTAGCTCGAACCGAACCTAATATTTTGATTTATGGGTGGCAGCTCTAGAGGTAAAAACCTAGCTCGAGTCGATCCCAATATATTGATTCTTAGGGTGGCAGCTCTGAAGGCATAAGCCTAGCTCAAGCCGATCCCAACATAACGTTATGTTCTGTAAACCCACTGATCAGTCGGGACCCGGGTATCACAGGTCACAGGCAAAGATGAATAATCATAGAAGCAAAGAAAGTAATGGAAGCTATATACATGGTCTCCAAAGTTCAGTATAGTGACTTATCCATATTGATCACTCATTTGTATTTGAGTTTATTGACATGTTTACATATCATACAGTTTCATTGAGCCGTACATACTCAGTACATTCTTCGTACTGACCCCTCTTGGGGAATTTACTTTAAATGCTGCAGTTGCAGGCACTAGTAGACCCCCGCAATAGGTTGACAGTAATTGCAGATTTTTGGTGAACCCCAGTTGGTTCGGGACTTCCCAAGTCACAGTTGTACATTTATTTTGATTTTGTAAATGTTGTATAAAGCGGGGACTTGTCCCGAATTTAAGTTGGTCTTGTATATGTATCTGTTAGAGGCTTTTGTAGACGTATGTGGGTATATGGATGCAAGAGATGTATGTTCACTCGACTTGACGGCCCTAACGGCTAAGTTTCATATATTGTACATGTTTTCCATGACTTCCGCCATAAGCATTTTATAATTTATCAGTTACATGAGATACTATGATGTTTCTATGAGGCTATGCATACGAATGTACATGAGCAAAGATTGGTTCTCTCGGGCCATATCGGCTTCGGGTGCTAGTCCGGCCCGAATGGGATTTCGGGGCGTGACAAAAGTGGTATCAGAGCAGGTTGTTCTAAGGGTGTCCACAAAGCCGTGTCTGAGTAGAGTCATACTTATCGATGTGTTGTGCACCACATTTATAAGTAGGAGGCTACGGGACATTTAGGATGTTATTTCTTTTCTTCACTTCTAGATCGTGCAATAGAGCCAGCATTATAAGCTGAATTGTATCTGATCATGGTAGTTGTTTTTCTTTGGTATAGTCAAAATGCCAATCACGAAAAGAGGTAGAGGTAAAGGGAAGCAGGTAGATGTGCCTGCTAAAGAAGGAATGAGTATACTACCACCTGACCAAGCTAGTCAAGGTGGAGCAAATGCTGAAATTTCATCGCGGTCTTCGTCTACTTTGCCAACTCCGGGAGAGCCAAGAGGTAGAGAAGTACCTGCCGAACCATCGATGAATGCCACTGACCAAGATTTAAGTAATGCAGTACATATGTTGACACACTTAGTGGCTGTACAGACACAGAGACGAACTGGCCCATTGATAAATGAAGATGACGTGGCTAGAGAAGCTAGTCGGCGTACACAGGACTTCCTAAAGCTAGACCCTCCCATATTCACAGGGTCAGATTCGAAAACAGATCCACAGGACTTCGTGGATCAGATTCAGAGGGCTTTGAAAGTTATGCATGTGACGGAGGTAGAGACAGTTGAACTTGCTGTATACAGATTGAAAGAAGAGGCGATATTGTGGTATGAGGATTGGAAGAAATCCCGTGATATTGGTGTAAATCCACCAAATTGGGAAGAATTTAAAACAGCTTTCCTTGATCATTACCTTCCCTACGAGATCCGTGCGGCACGTGTGAATCAATTTTTAAAATTGCGTCAAGGAAATTTGAGTGTGAGATAGTACAGTTTGCAGTTTAACTCATTGGCTCGATATACTCCAAATGTGGTGTCTACAATGACTGACAGGGTTCATCGATATGTGGACCGATTAGAGCCATATCTAGTGAGGAAATGTACTATTGCAGCATTGAACAGAGACATGGACAACGCTAGAATCCAGGCATTTGCGCAAAAGATGGAGGACCAAAGGCAAAGAAAAGGGACATAGGACTCTGAGGAAGGGCCATCAAAAAGGGCTAGACCAATGGGGCTAGTCTATGGTGTCCCCAGGAGAATCTAGATCTCAAATGTTACCGCCTAGACCCTCGTTCTCATATTCTACAACAGGTGCTCACTCTCAGTTCCGAGGGTTTAGAGGTGGTCCATCTGGGCAGAGTAGTGGAGTTCACGGATCATAGGTAACAGGTTTTCCTCGTCAGCAGTGTCAGCACTGCGAGCGTATTCATGCAGGTACATGCTGAGTGGGGACAAATGCTTGTTTTTGGTGTGGCACGGCAGGGCATATAATAAGAGAATGCCCAAAAAGGGGAGCGAGTGGTGTAGCACGACCTACGGGATCAGCCGTTGCATCATCAGCATCGGTTCCTTCCCTAGACAGAGGCGTTCAACCTATTATTCGTGGTAGAGATATTAGAGGATGAACAGTTAGTTCCAGTGGAGCCCAAAATTGTACCTATGCTCTAGTGGACAGGACGAATGTGGAGGCATCTCCTAATGAAGATACAGGTATATTATCCATATTTTTACATGATACATATATATTGATCGGTACGGGCTTTACCCTATCGTATGTCACTCCATTGATTACTATGAATTTAATGGGACACCGAGGTTATTAGTTAAGTCAACTGAAAAATCTCCACTTGTCGGTGACTTTATTAGAGTTAAAAGAACATATCATAATGGCATAGTAGATGATTGTGGTCACAGATGATTAAGTACTCTTAAAAGCGTCCCCAATGAAAGGGGTAATAGGATTTGGAAGGAAAGAAAATTGGCTCTACACAACATGCTATGTGAAATTACTGGAAGTGCATAAGAGTTCCATTTCATATTACTCCCATTGAAAATATACGAATTACAGAGGATGTCACTAGGAAGAGCTACCTATTGCTATTCTAGATCAACAAGCCGAAGAGGTCACCTGGGAAACTAAAGAAATGATGAAATCAAAGTATCCATATTCGTTTCAAACGGACAGAAGAGTTCATAGTATGGAAGTGAAGAAAAAAAAATATAATAAGTAAGTATTTATATGAGTATATGTATAGAGATGCATTTGTTGTAATTGAAACAATATTGTTAACATTCGAGGACGAATGTTCCTAACGGGGGAAGAATGTAACACCCCGTACCTTCCTAACCCTACTTGATGACGTTGAACAATGCTTACGTAGGTTTCGAGAGCCATACATATGTATTTTGTAATGTTATTAATGAGATAAGTGAATTTGGCCTTCGTATATGTGATTAAACCTTCGTAGAAGGTGTTTTGTGATTTTTGTGAACCATTTGTGGGGTTTAAAATGAGTCTAAGAGGACCTCTAAACAAAGGATATTAAGGGTAAGAAGTAAGCTAAAGAATAGGACTTGAATTATCTAATCAAACCCGCGAAGAAAAGTCAAAAAATGGAATTTTTTTGAAAAACTAAGTGTGGGGCGTGCCACGCCGCTTTGGGCCAAATTTTTGTGCCCAGATGCAGTAAGCTGGAGCGCCCAAGGGCGTGCCACGCTGGTTTTGCCACTTTTTCAAAGTTGGAAATTTTCTTAAGTCCAAGGGTGCCCGGGGATGTACCGAGCCGATTTTTACCACGTTTCTTATACAACCACGATTACATACATGGAATGAATGAAATATTATATTGGTATGATAAAATTACTCGAGAACGAATTTGGCATTAAAATGACAGGTTTGCCCTTATGGTCAAAATAAGCCATACGTGGCTAGAATCACTCGTTTTTGGGATTGAAGCTACGGATATGAATAGAATGATTGGGAATATTGTTGTAACACGTATAAGATGAATTAAACACGATAAATTATTGATTTTATTGGGTTAAGTGAATTGGGATCAATAAAGGGCCCAAAAATGAGAAGAAGGCATAGGCCAAAATGGGTCAAAAGACCCATTCTTGCCTTGACCTTCTAGACCAAGCATTTAATGCTTTAAGAGTGGCTAAGGATGGACATAAAGGCTTATAAAAGGGACCAAAAAATCTGATTTTTATTCTTCATAAGTCTCATGCCTTTTTAGACCAAAAGATAAGATATTTGCTCTCAAACCCTAAGGACTCAAAGCTCACTTTTGGAGCAAGATCATCACTTTTCAAGCTTGGGTAAGTGATTATTGTTATGGATTAATATGTTATATGCATGGGAGAGTATGTAAATCATGTTGGTTATGGTTGAAAGTGTTGGACATGGTACTTTGTGTTTTTATATAAGATTTGTGATCCATGAGATTCAAGCTTGAATTATGACTTGTGACTTTGATGAAAGAGCATGGTATGGATAAAATATGAACATGTATGGTGTGATTTTATTATTAAACTTGTTATTTTTCTATAAGTGTAAATTGTGGGATTTGGACGATATGTGCTATGAGGTGTATTAAGGTAATTTGATGGATTATTTGTGATGTGGTGTGGATAAGAAAGTGTAAAGGAGAAGTGTTGTGGTGAAATGTATTGATTATCATGTATTGGTCAATGTTGAGAATATTGTGGGATTTTTGGGATAATAATTTCATCAATGGTTTTGTCAAGGGGAAATGGCATGTTTAAAGGCAAACATGTAACTCATTGACGTTATATGCATTTGTAAGGTTGTTGGTGGTTAATGTGAATTCCGTTATATATTTGTGTTGTAGAGTGACACATAAAGAAGGACAGGGAATATTGTATAAGCATCTAGGATTGTATATTCGTATTAATAATACAAGGTATGTAAGGTTACTCTGTCCGTATCTTTCTGCTGTAAATAGTATTCATATTGACATTACGCTTGTTCCATCCCGAAATGTGCTAAGGTATTCTATATCCGATTATCAATGGTCATTATCATATGTTTCCTACTCATAGATCAATTGTGAATCTCATGTCTCATATTCATGGATATTGTTCCAAAAGCTCAATAAGGTTGTTTTCCAAAGTTCCAAAAGTGATTATGCTCATGTATCTTGTTTATGGATGATTGTCCAATGGTTCCAATAGTGTTATGTTTCCAATAAGGTTATGTTTCCAATAATGTTTATTCACATGTCTTCTATTTTGGTTATGGTTCCAAAGCTTCCAAAAATGCTATGTCAAATGAATGTATCAATCTCTCACAAGTGAATGTGCCAATCTCTCACAAGTAAAGGTATCAATCTCTCAAAAGTAAAGAAGTGAAGTAATGCATATGTGGTTAATGATCAAGTATGGGTGGCAGATTTGGGGGCATAAGCCTAGCTCAAGCCGATCCCAGGATCAGGGGGCAGTCCTAGAGGCATAATCCTAGCTCGGACCGAACCTGACAGGGGGCAGCTCTGGATGTATAAACCTAGCTCGAACCGAACCTAATATTTTGATTTATGGGTGGCAGCCCTAGAGGTAAAAACCTAGCTCGAGTCGATCCCAATATATTGATTCTTAGGGTGGCAGCTCTGAAGGCATAAGCCTAGCTCGAGCCGATCCCAACATAACGTTATGTTCTGTAAACCCACTGATCAGTCGGGACCCGGGTATCACAGGTCACAGGCAAAGATGAATAATCATAGAAGCAAAGAAAGTAATGGAAGCTATATACATGGTCTCCAAAGTTCAGTATAGTGACTTATCCATATTGATCACTCATTTGTATTTGAGTTTATTGACATGTTTACATATCATACAGTTTCATTGAGCCGTACATACTCAGTACATTCTTTGTACTGACCCCTCTTGGGGAATTTACTTTAAATGCTGCAGTTGCAGGCACTAGTAGACCCCCGCAATAGGTTGACAGTAATTGCAGATTTTTGGTGAACCCCAGTTGGTTCGGGACTTCCCAAGTCACAGTTGTACATTTATTTTGATTTTGTAAATGTTGTATAAAGCGGGGACTTGTCCCGAATTTAAGTTGGTCTTGTATATGTATCTGTTAGAGGCTTTTGTAGACGTATGTGGGTATATGGATGCAAGAGATGTATGTTCACTCGACTTGACGGCCCTAACGGCTAAGTTTCATATATTGTACATGTTTTCCATGACTTCCGCCATAAGCATTTTATAATTTATCAGTTACATGAGATACTATGATGTTTCTATGAGGCTATGCATACGAATGTACATGAGCAAAGATTGGTTCTCTCGGGCCATATCGGCTTCGGGTGCTAGTCCGGCCCGAATGGGATTTCGGGGCGTGACAAAAGTGGTATCAGAGCAGGTTGTTCTAAGGGTGTCTACAAAGCCGTGTCTGAGTAGAGTCATACTTATCGATGTGTTGTGCACCACATTTATAAGTAGGAGGCTATGGGACATTTAGGATGTTATTTCTTTTCTTCACTTCTAGATCGTGCAATAGAGCCAGCATTATAAGCTGAATTGTATCTGATCATGGTAGTTGTTTTTCTTTGGTATAGTCAAAATGCCAATCACGAAAAGAGGTAGAGGTAAAGGGAAGCAGGTAGATGTGCCTGCTAAAGAAGGAATGAGTATACTACCACCTGACCAAGCTAGTCAAGGTGGAGCAAATGCTAAAATTTCATCGCGGTCTTCGTCTACTTTGCCAACTCCGGGAGAGCCAAGAGGTAGAGAAGTACCTGCCGAACCATCGATGAATGCCACTGACCAAGATTTAAGTAATGCAGTACATATGTTGACACACTTAGTGGCTGTACAGACACAGAGACGAACTGGCCCATTGATAAATGAAGATGACGTGGCTAGAGAAGCTAGTCGGCGTACACAGGACTTCCTAAAGCTAGACCCTCCCATATTCACAGGGTCAGATTCGAAAACAGATCCACAGGACTTCGTGGATCAGATTCAGAGGGCTTTGAAAGTTATGCATGTGACGGAGGTAGAGACAGTTGAACTTGCTGTATACAGATTGAAAGAAGAGGCGATATTGTGGTATGAGGATTGGAAGAAATCCCGTGATATTGGTGTAAATCCACCAAATTGGAAAGAATTTAAAACAGCTTTCCTTGATCATTACCTTCCCTACGAGATCCGTGCGGCACGTGTGAATCAATTTTTAAAATTGCGTCAAGGAAATCTGAGTGTGAGATAGTACAGTTTGCAGTTTAACTCATTGGCTCGATATGCTCCAAATGTGGTGTCTACAATGACTGACAGGGTTCATCGATATGTGGACCGATTAGAGCCATATCTAGTGAGGAAATGTACTATTGCAGCATTGAACAGAGACATGGACAACGCTAGAATCCAGGCATTTGCGCAAAAGATGGAGGACCAAAGGCAAAGAAAAGGGACATAGGACTCTGAGGAAGGGCCATCAAAAAGGGCTAGACCAATGGGGCTAGTCTATGGTGTCCCCAGGAGAATCTAGATCTCAAATGTTACCGCCTAGACCCTCGTTCTCATATTCTACAACAGGTGCTCACTCTCAGTTCCGAGGGTTTAGAGGTGGTCCATCTGGGCAGAGTAGTGGAGTTCACGGATCATAGGTAACAGGTTTTCCTCGTCAGCAGTGTCAGCACTGCGAGCGTATTCATGCAGGTACATGCTGAGTGGGGACAAATGCTTGTTTTTGGTGTGGCACGGCAGGGCATATAATAAGAGAATGCCCAAAAAGGGGAGCGAGTGGTGTAGCACGACCTACGGGATCAGCCGTTGCATCATCAGCATCGGTTCCTTCCCTAGACAGAGGCGTTCAACCTATTGTTCGTGGTAGAGATATTAGAGGATGAACAGTTAGTTCCAGTGGAGCCCAAAATTGTACCTATGCTCTAGTGGACAGGACGAATGTGGAGGCATCTCCTAATGAAGATACAGGTATATTATCCATATTTTTACATGATACATATATATTGATCGGTACGGGCTTTACCCTATCGTATGTCACTCCATTGATTACTATGAATTTAATGGGACACCGAGGTTATTAGTTAAGTCAACTGAAAAATCTCCACTTGTCGGTGACTTTATTAGAGTTAAAAGAACATATCATAATGGCATAGTAGATGATTGTGGTCACAGATGATTAAGTACTCTTAAAAGCGTCCCCAATGAAAGGGGTAATAGGATTTGGAAGGAAAGAAAATTGGCTCTACACAACATGCTATGTGAAATTACTGGAAGTGCATAAGAGTTCCATTTCATATTACTCCCATTGAAAATATACGAATTACAGAGGATGTCACTAGGAAGAGCTACCTATTGCTATTCTAGATCAACAAGCCGAAGAGGTCACCTGGGAAACTAAAGAAATGATGAAATCAAAGTATCCATATTCGTTTCAAACGGACAGAAGAGTTCATAGTATGGAAGTGAAGAAAAAAAATTATAATAAGTAAGTATTTATATGAGTATATGTATAGAGATGCATTTGTTGTAATTGAAACAATATTGTTAACATTCGAGGACGAATGTTCCTAACGGGGGAAGAATGTAACACCCCGTACCTTCCTAACCCTACTTGATGACGTTGAACAATGCTTACGTAGGTTTCGAGAGCCATACATATGTATTTTGTAATGTTATTAATGAGATAAGTGAATTTGGCCTTCGTATATGTGATTAAACCTTCGTAGGAGGTGTTTTGTGATTTTTGTGAACCATTTGTGGGGTTTAAAATGAGTCTAAGAGGACCTCTAAACAAAGGATATTAAGGGTAAGAAGTAAGCTAAAGAATAGGACTTGAATTATCTAATCAAACCCGCGAAGAAAAGTCAAAAAACGGAATTTTTTTGAAAAACTAAGTGTGGGGCGTGCCAGAGGGCGTGCCACGCCGCTTTGGGCCAAATTTTTGTGCCCAGATGCAGTAAGCTGGAGCGCCCAAGGGCGTGCCACGCTGGTTTTGCCACTTTTTCAAAGTTGGAAATTTTCTTAAGTCCAAGGGTGCCCGGGGATGTACCGAGCCGATTTTTACCACGTTTCTTATACAACCACGATCACATACATGGAATGAATGAAATATTATATTGGTATGATAAAATTACTCGAGAACGAATTTGGCATCAAAATGACAGGTTTGCCCTTATGGTCAAAATAAGCCATACGTGGCTAGAATCACTTGTTTTTGGGATTGAGGCTACGAATATGAATAGAATGAGTGGGAATATTGTTGTAACACGTATAAGATGACTTAAACACGATAAATTATTGATTTTATTGGGTTAAGTGAATTGGGCTCAATAAAAGGCCCAAAAATGAGAAGAAGGCATGGGCCAAAATGGGTCAAAAGACCTATTCTTGCCTTGACCTTCTAGACCAAGCATTTAATGCTTTAAGAGTGGCTAAGGATGGACATAAAGGCTTATAAAAGGGACCAAAAAGTATGATTTTTATTCTTCATAAGTCTCATGCCTTTTTAGACCCAAAGATAAGATATTTGCTCTCAAACCCTAAGGACTCAAAGCTCACTTTTGGAGCAAGATCATCATTTTTCAAGCTTGGGTAAGTGATTATTGTTATGGATTAATATGTTATATGCATGGGAGAGTATGTAAATCATGTTGGTTATGCTTGGAAGTGTTGGATATGGTACTTTGTGTTTTTATATAAGATTTTTGATCCATGAGATTCAAGCGTGAATTATGACTTGTGACTTTGATGAAAGAGCATGGTATGGATAAAATATGAACATGTATGGTGTGATTTTATTATTAAACTTGTTATTTTTCTATAAGTGTAAATTGTGGGATTTTGGCCGATATGTTCTATGAGGTGTATTAAGGTAATTTTGATGGATTATTTGTGATGTGATGTGGTGTGGATAAGAAAGTGTAAAGGAGAAGTGTTGTGCTGAAATCTATTGATTATCATGTATTGGTAAATGTTGAGAATATTGTGGGATTTTTGGGATAATAATTTCTTTAATGGTTTTGTCAAGGGGAAATGACATGTTTAAAGGCAAACATGTAACTCATTGACGTTATATGCATTTGTAAGGTAGTTGGTGGTTAATGTGAATTCCGTTATATATTTGTGTTGTAGAGTGACACATAAAGTAGGAGCGGAAATATTGTATACGCATCTAGGATTGTATATTCGTATTAATAATACAAGGTATGTAAGGTTACTCTGTCCGTATCTTTCTGCGGTAAATAGTATTCACATTGACATTACGCTTGTTCCATCCCGAAATGTGCTAAGGTATTCTATATCCGATTATCAATGGTCATTATCATATCTTTCCTACTCATAGATCAATTGTGAATCTCATGTCTCATATTCATGGATATTGTTCCAAAAGCTCAATAAGGTTGTTTTCCAATGTTCCAAAAGTGATTATGCTCATGTATCTTGTTTATGGATGATTGTCCAATGGTTCCAATGGTGTTATGTTTCCAATAAGGTTATGTTTCCAATAATGTTTATTCACATGTCTTCTATTTTTGTTATGGTTCCAAAGCTTCCAAAAATGCTATGTCAAATGAATGTATCAATCTCTCACAAGTGAATGTACCAATCTCTCACAAGTAAAGGTATCAATCTCTCAAAAGTAAAGAAATGAAGTAATGCATATGTGGTTAATGATCAAGTATGGGTGGCAGATTTGGGGGCATAAGCCTAGCTCAAGCCGATCCCAGGATCAGGGGGCAGTCCTAGAGGCATAAGCCTAGCTCGGACCGAACCTGACAGGGGGCAGCTCTGGATGTATAAACCTAGCTCGAGCCGAACCTGATATGTTGATTTATGGGTGGCAGATCTAGAGGTAAAAACCTAGCTCGACTCGATCCCAATATATTGATTCTTAGGGTGGCAGCTCTGGAGGCATAAGCCTAGCTCGAGCCGATCCCAACATAACGTTATGTTATGTAAACCCACTGATCAGTCGGGGCCCGGGTATCACAGGTCACAGGCAAAGATGAATAATCATAGAAGCAAAGAAAGTAATGGAAACAATATACATGGTCTCCAAAGTTCAGTATAGTGACTTATCCATATTGATCACTCATTTGTATTTGAGTTTATTGACATGTTTACATATCATACAGTTTCACTGAGCCGTACATACTCAGTACATTCTTCGTACTAACCCCTCTTGGGGAACTTACTGTAAATGCTGCAGTTGCAGGCACTAGTAGACCCCCGCAATAGGTTGACAGTAATTGCAGATTTTTGGTGAACCCCAGTTGGTTCGGGACTTCCCAAGTCACAGTTGTACATTTGTTTTGATGTTGTAAATGTTGTATAAAGCGGGGACTTGTCCCGAATTTAAGTTGGTCTTGTATATGTATCTGTTAGAGGCTTTTGTAGATGTATGTGGGTATATGGATGCAAGAGATGTATGTTCACTCGACTTGACGGCCCTAACGGCTAAGTTTCATATATTGTACATGTTTTCCATGACTTCCGCCATAAGCATTTTATAATTTATCAGTTACATGAGATAGTATGATGTTCATATGAGGCTATGCATACGAATGTACATGAGCAAAGATTGGTTCTCTCGGGCCATATCGGCTTCGGGTGCCAGTCCGGCCCAAATGTGATTTCGGGACGTGACAGATACCACCTTTTGGAACTCTTGATTCCACAAAGACCTTTGTGTTTTCCTTGTCTATTGATGTTTATCATAATCAAAACCTTTGCACCTTGTATGATGAGTTGCTATTATTGGAAGCAAAGGATATTTGATTGTATTTCAAATTTGTGCCTCTTTGGCATGACGATATTATTTCTAACCATTGTGCTAACCCTAATGCTTTGATGATATTTTGGTTGTTTATCCTTCCTATGTATTTTTAAGGTTTGGATTCGAGGACAAATCCTTTTCAAGAAGGGGAGGATGATACTAGCACTGATGGCATGTGCGACCCTAGCATGGATGGCATGGACGACGTATAATGTTCATAAAAAGGGAAACTTGAAAGTTTGTGGGAGTGAAGTGGATAAAGAAAAGGGGTTATTTGTGCAAGTGGCTAACTCCTAAATTCAAGAATTGACAAGGAAGGCAACCAAACAAGGCTCTTGTCTCATTAAGGGAAATATTGTAAAAAACCAATGTCTTCTTTGTTTTCTTAGTAGAAATAGGATCTTTTTCATTTGGAAGAGTAGACTTTATTGAATATTGAGCTTTGAAGCTTGTAGTTTCTAGGTGAAGCCTAGCATTAGTGTAGTTCATAGTGGATAATTAGTGAATAATTAGTAGTGGGATCTTGAAAATGTTTGTTGAACTTATTTAACTTGATTAATAGATGGCTGCCCATTTGTGGTTATTTTGGTTTTCCTTTGATTTATTAAGTAGGGTTGAATTTAAGTTGTTGAAATCAATTGGGAGGTAAGGGTTTTAGCCCCTTGTTGCCCATAATTTCAAGATTTTGAGTATTAACCCATATATCCTTTTCTTTCTTACTTTTCTTTTTGTCTTTGATTCTTATCATCACTTAATAACTTGATACCTCTATAATTATTACAATTTTGGATATCACTTTTGTTCTTGTACAATGGTACCATAATACTCACCACTATTCTTCGGGCATCTTAGCCATCTTAAAAATGACATTGAACTAAGCAGCCAACCACTCCATACCTACCTGTTCGTGCTCTCCAAAACTCCACTAGAATCTCATCAGGTCCGGTCACTCTTTCCCTGTTCATTCAACTAACAACAACAGTAACCTCCTCAACTTTAATACATTTACAATACCCAAGATCCCGATGTATCTCAAAGTGCTCCAAATCACCCAACATAATGACTTTGTCCCCTTCTTCGTTCAATAGTTTGTGGAAGTAAGCTTGCCATCTTTGCTTGATGAGCGTCTCTTCCATCAATTCCTTGCCTTCTTCATTCTTGATTCACTTCACTTAATCTAGGTCTCGAGCCTTTATCTACCTCGTCTTTGTGAGCATGTATAGTTTCTTATCTCTGTCTTTGGCCCCTAGTTCAGTATACAATTATTCAAAAAATCTCGTCTTTGCTTTACGTAAGCAACCTTCTTAGCTTTCACTTTGCGTCGAACCTCTTTATTCCACCACCAATACCCTCGGTAACCACTAAAATCGCCCTCGACACCTCTAACACCTCTTTAGCTTCTTCCCTTATGCATCTATCTTTCTTATCCCACATGCTATCCGCATCCCACTACTCCTCCAAGCCCCCATCACCTTTAACTTCTCCCCCAATTCTCAGGATAGGTCAGGGGTCAAGGTGCCCCATTTAATCCTTGGCCGGACATAAAGATTTTTCTTCTTCTTGTTCTTTTTCCTCCCTCTCTTAATCTCCAAGTCCATCACTAGCAACTTATGCTGGGTAGTAAGATTCTCACTCGGAATAACTTTGCAATCCTTACAAAGGCCTCTATCGCTCTTCCTTAAGAGTAACTAATATATCTGAGTTTTAGCCGCCACGCTACAGAAGGTAACCAAGTGATTATCCTTCTTTAGGAAGCACGAGTTATAAATCACCAACTCAAAAGCTTTAGCAAAATCTAAGAGCGAGGTTCTACCTCCATTTTTATCCCCCAAACCAAATCCTCCATGCACATAATCAAAACCACTAGAAGTTGACCTGATATAGCCATTGAAATCTCCGCCAATGAAAATCTTCTCGTGTGTGGTATACCCCTCATCACCTCATCCAAATCCTCACAAACGTGCTTCTTTGCCTCCTTGTCCAGGCTCACTTGAGTCACATAAGCACTAATAATGTTTAAAGTGGACCCTTCAACGACTAGCTTAATTGTCATCATCATATCATTGATCCTCCGAACCTCCACCACTTACTCCCTAAGGTCCTCGTCTACTAAAATGCCTCCTTCATTCTATCCCTCGCACCTCCTAATTACCACAACTTGAACCCATCCATATAGGGGTGGGCATTCAGTCGGTTTGATTCGATTTGTAAAATTTGGTTTAGTTTTTCAATTTTCGGTTTGGTGAAAATGATAAGCAAAATCGAACTGAAATAAATTTGGTTCAATTCAATTTTTGCAATTTTGGTTTGGTTTTTTGGTTAACCGAGCCATGATGAGTTAGGGATTAGATGAATCTCCCTCATCATTCTTAACCTCAAAATTTTACTATTTTCTCATCATTCTTAAGCTCAAAATTCACCTGGAGTAACTCAATCACATATTCAATATGCAAGATCCATCAATTTATTCACAAATCAAGCCTCAATTCCTAGAGCAAGAACACTTGAGTTGTCCTAGATGTGATTCGCCAAACACAAAGTTCTGCTACTACAATAATTACAACCTTTCTCAGCCATGCCACTACTACAAAAGTTGTCGAAGGTATTTGACCAAAGGCGGTACTCTTCGGAACATTCCAGCTGGTGGAGACTCTTGCAAGAACATGAAACGATCATCTTCGTCAACCAATAAGAATTTATTCCTCAATGACACCATCCTTTGCAACACCTCCATTAACTTCCTCTAATGAGTTAGGGATTGGATTTTTCAGATTCGGGTAATTGGGCAAAAGGTCTATAAATTTGGGCCTAGTAGTGGTTGGTTGAGTGTACATAATGTATATAGTGTATAGGTATTGTGTAATTGTATTGTCTAAATTTGGTTTTTCGATACCAAAATTATTTTTTAAAAAAACAAGAAGACAAGCCAAATTATCAAAAAATTAAAGATTAAAACCAAAACCGATCGAAAAACTGAATAACCAAAACCAAAATTTAAAAAATTTCAATTTAGTCGATTTTTTTTTAGTTTGAAACTGACACGTACCCAGCCCTATGTCCACATCCCTATCCTTAATACCTACCCATTTAATCTCCTGAACACAGACTAATTAATCTTTCTCTTTTTTAGAATCTTCGCTAACACTATGGACTTCTCCGTCAAAGACTATATATTTCAAGACCCTACCCTTGATCTAGAGAACCCTTAACCCACTTATCGCTCCTTCCCCTCGCCCCTGTCCTCGATCGAGAGCAAGACCCTAGTCTACCATCATCCACCAGATCTAGCTACTAAATCAAATATAGACTACTCGAGGTGAACACTTAAACACGCTGAAATCACTACTACTGTACAAGCAAAAAATGGCAAGTAAAACTAATATCCCCCAAGACTCTAAAGAAGAACTAAGGCGTGGAAATAAATATTAGACTAGAAAGCCAGACAACAAATAGAGCCAACCTACAACCGCACAAGCAAGAAAGGTAAGTAAAACTAATACCTCAAGAATGATATAATTAAAAGTAAGACCCTTAAAGGCAATAGTAAAACAAGGGCAGATCGAATAAAATGGTTGAATATACAGAATCAATAGTGTGGAGGTAAGAACATGAAATAAATGTACCAATCCAACGCAGTAACAAGAACTCAAATGACAAACGAAATTAAAAAAAACTCACAACATTGCTCGACCACATGAAATACACTAAAGTTTACTTAAGCTTGTAAACACAAGAAATACACTAAGGTATGGAAAGGCAGATAGCAGAACTGAAAATCAAAGGCAATGAAGTAGCAGAAGTTCTGAAAATCAAAGATAAAGAATTAGGGAAAATCAAACCAATAATGAAGACAGTACGAATTTAGTCTAGTAAACACAACAATACACCGGCAGAAATCATATAAATCTAATCGCCAGAAAAACAGAAATAAAGTAAAAAGAGAACAAAGACAGAAGAAAATGAAAATATGAAGTGGAATAGTACTACAAGAAAAGGAAACGGGGCATTAGTACATATATTATATCAAGTACTGAAAGTTGCTTTGAGTGTGGCATGCGCAAATAGTAATAGGGGTGTAAAATGGGCGGGTTGTGTTGAAATTGAAGATATTAAATGGGTTGAATTAGATATTGGGTTGGGTCATGATCCACCCAAATTTACTTTGGGTTGAAATGGATTGGATTGAAATGGGCTAAAAATCGAGTTGGTCTTGACCCGCTTAGTCTAAAGAATATTAACATATTAATATTTACCCCTTGTAACTACAATTTGAATACCAACTCAAGAAAATAAATTTGGGTGGGGGTGGGGATGGGTAGGGAGTGGGGGGATGGGGGTTGGGGTAAAAAAAATTTTTTAAAAAAATTAATTTTTATTGGGGAGGGGTGTGGGGTAGGGGTGGGGGTAGAGAGGGTTTGAGGGGGATTTTGATTGAGGTAAGAACCTTTTTTTATAAAAAAAAAAAAAAAAATTTTAAAAAAAAATTTTTTTTTTTTTAGGGAGACGGTATGCCGTATGGGGGGGGGGAGGGGGAGGGGGGTTACAAAGGGTGGATATGGGGGTTAGGGTATGGAATTTTTTTTTAAAAAAAAGAAATTTAATTTTTTTGGGGAGGGGGGGAATGTGGTATGGGGGTGGGGGTTGCGGGGTTGGGGGTTGGGGGTGAGGGGGATATAGGGGTTGGGATAAGAATTTTTTTTTAAAAAAAAAAAAAAAAATTAACTTTTGGGGGAGGGGGGGTATATTGTATGGGTGTGGGGGTGTGGGGGGTGCAAAGGGGTTAGGGAGATATAGGGGTTGGGTAAGATTTTTTTTTTTAAAAAAAAAATAATATTTTTGGGGAGGGGGTATGCCTTATGGGGGGGTGGGGGTTGCAGTTGGGGGTAGGGGATGTGGGGGTTGCAGTTGGGGGTAGGGGATGTGGGGGTTGGGATAAGAATTTTTTTTTAAAAAAAATAAATTTAATTTTTTTAAAAAGTATATTATATTTTAAAAAATTAATTTTTTGGGGGGAGGGGTAGGGGTGTGGGGGAGGGGTAGAGGTGGGGTTGGACCGTGGGTTAAGAAAAGATTTTAGAATTTATTTCAAAAAATAAATAAATAAATTTTGTTGTTGGGTGGGAGTGGGTAGTATAGTGGGGGATGGGGCAAGAAAAAATATTTTAAAAAAGCTTTTTAAAAATTAAAAATAATTTAATTAAGAAAAGTAGGGTGGGGGTGGGGTAAGTTGGGGGTGTGGTGGGGTTGGGGTGAGGTGAGGTGGGTAATTTAGAGAGTGATATAAGACATATTATCTCTTATTTTCCCTACTTTCATTAAGAAAATCATTTTCCTATTAAACGGGTTGAAATGGAGATTAAATTGGGCTCAGTTGAACCCAATTTAAAAATGGGTGGGACTTAATGGGTTGAGATTTAGCCAATAGTAAATTATCTTGAACCCAACCCATTAAACTTTGGACGGGTTGGGCGGGTCAACTCAAATTAGGCTCATTTTGACACCCCTACAATAATATTGTTAAATTAGCTAAAGATTTTGGATCAGATTTTAATATTTATCTTCAAATATTTACTTAGTCATGAAATTTGGTCAAGTTTTAAGAATCTGATCTTTAAATATTTTTAGGTCTTAAAGACTGATGCAAACCTAAAGAGAAATTTCACTACCAATCACAAAAAAATAATTTTTTTAAAATAAAATACATGTCCAAATACAATTTCAAGTTTCAAAAATCAAAACTTTAAAAACTCAAAATTTTAAATTTCAACTTCAAAATGTATTGTCAGCCGTTTACTTTTACGCAACATACATGTGAAAGGTCTTTGCAGAAATATTTCTCCTTCGTCAACATTTGTTGAAAGGATCCTTTATAAATAGTTGGCACTTGACTTGAGTCGATCACATCACCACATGCACACTATCTTTACACACACAATATAGCTACTTGATGCACGTATGACGCACAAGATGCACGTATGGTGCACAAGCTGATTCTTATGTACGAAAATATATTTACCTGATTAAATATAAATAAATTATAGAGGGGCCGAGAGGATGGTTCAAATATTGAAGTTTCTTATCTTGGGCTTTGGGTGACAGTATGAGATATTGCTTTTGATGAAATGGATGTCTTGCTGCATCATTTTATATGCTATGGGTTCTTCTTTTAATCTCCGAAAAAACCCAGATATGTAAAAGATTTTTTTATTCTTAATGAATCTAGTTCTCTTGGTCATGTTATGGAGATGCCTAATATTTTGTACACTTTATGGTGAATACCATATTCTAGTCAGTTTCATATTTTTTGTTATTTATTTGACATTTTGGCATTCCTTTATTTTCCAGAGTGCATGGTAAGTGGTTCTGGTTCGTAAAGTAGTAAGTGGGAAGCGGTCCACTGATGCACCATTCATTGATAAGGGACCTAATATTGTTAGATGGGTATGTTATGCCACTAATTTCTTTTTGCCTGAGTTCATTCAAACTTAAGATTTCTTTTTTCAGAGTACTGACATTGCATTGAAGAGTAGGCTAACTTGCAACCATAATGCAACTGAATTTTCTAGCTACTGAGGGTAGACAACAGGAGGTAGTTGATTCATATTTTGAACAGGTATAAATGCAAAGCTTGGATGTACTTCTTTCAGTTGCCACACAATGCGTCTCCTTCAATCCGAAGGAGAGGCCACCATGCACAAAGTTGTACATATTCTTCAATCTGAAGGCATGACACCGTACCCCTGTGACTTCTATGATAGGAACTCTGATTGAACTTAGAGATTCCCCACATTGAATCGTGTCACTCTTTTTCTGCCATTAAGTGTTTAGACTTCATATTTTGTATTTCTTCACAATTACTAATTTATCCAGTTGTATTATGTGATATATGAACGAAGAAATAGATATTGTTGAAACTTCTCTCCGCATTGGTTTCTCACTGTTTTTCAAATTAAGTTAAATCACTGCACTGATTTATCTCTAATTCTTTGCATTGGTTTATCATTGATGGCTTGACTTTGACTATAGATAACCTCTTAAACTGACTAGGACTGTGTTGATATTAAAATATCCCGCGTCTCCCAGTAAGTGGGAAGCGACCTACTAATGCATCATTCATTGAGAAGGGCCTCAACATTGTTGACTAGGTATGCTATGCCACTAATTTCTTGTTGCCTGACTTTATCCAAATTTATGTTCTTTTTCACCATATGCACACCATTCTTACACACATAATATAACTGTTTGATGAATGTTTGGTGCATAAGATTCACGTGCGATGCACAAGATGTACGTAAAGCGCACAAGATGCACGTATCATGCACAAGATCACGTGAGACTCATGTAGAAGGTAGTTTTATTGAATATACTTGAAATCTCTTCTTAAGATTTGACTTTAGACCATCAATTTCACTGAGCTGCCCCTGGACTGTCAAGGTAAAGGTTATTTGGAGTTGAAAGATAATATAAAAAATATTTTTATACTAGGAAACTTTGATAGGAAAAATAGTAGATGCGATGCCTCCATTTTGTAAACCTGCATTTTGCCTCAAGGTAGGTGTAGGACCTGTATTTTGTAAATTTGAATTTCCAAGTTATCACATTTGTTCTTAAGTCTTATATCCATAGTGCAACTAAATTTTCTAGCTACTGAGACTAGACAACAAGAGACTATTGATCCACATTGTGAACGAGTACAGACGCAAAGCTTGGATGCACTGCTTTCAGTTGCCACACAATACGTCTCTTCAAATCTGGAGGAGAGGACAACCATGCACAGAGTTGTACATATTCTTGAATATGAAGTCTTGATGCCTTGCCCTAGCGACTTCTATGATACAAACTCTGATTGGATGTTGTAACTATTTTTGAGGTGCTGACATATTATTTGTAAGGTATTATTTGGATTCAACAACCAATTAATGTGTGCTTGTCATAACTATTTTTCTTTCTTTTTTTGTTTTGGTAAAGGTATTTTTGTTGAGAGAGAGAGTGTGTAAAAATCAAAAAGAATTTTTTTTAATAATCTATATAAATGGGGGGAAATGTAAAAAGAAAGGGAGAGAGTGAAACTTTAAGTCCCCGCTTGATTTTTGCCATGGTATTTTAGCATCAGTTTTTTAAACGTAGATAGTTTTAAATTCTTTTGTAAAGTTTGCCACTGTTTGTCAAACCATAGCTAAATAACCGTGGGTAAAAGCCACTTTTTTGGTAGTTTGTAGTTCCAACTCCTCATGAAACGCGGGTTGCATTTAGAAATCTTGAAAACAAAGTGGAACGTGGACCTTAACGCACTTGAGTTGACAAGCAAAAGTTGCTCTTACGGTAAACACTTCTCACTTCCAATCCTAAGGCTATGAGTTCAATTCACCAAGGGACCTGAAAAAAAGAAGTAATCTGAGTTTTTAGATGAAAAGAATACTATGACTATTAGCTCATTATGGCAACGTTTACGCGTACCAACACTTGAAGAAGGTTCATATATTAATGTTTTTTTTTGGGATAACATATTGATACCGGTCCTGAGTCGCGCACAACGGTGGTTTAATTTTTATGAGGTAGCAAAGAAGTTTGGAATTTTAGTTATTGCCTATGTAAGTTTAATTACACTCGGATGCATATCAAAGAAGATGTTGGAAATAATAATTCAAAGTTGGAGTAGGAATCCTTAGTAGTTTAGAATTTAGTATATTTGGTATTTATTTAATTCATGTCTAATTAGGATTAGGATTTGTTTGTCCTAGTTCATATAGGAATAGGTTTTCTAGTCCTAGTTTAATTTGGTTATGCACTATTATAAATATGGGTGCTTGCTACATATTTTCTAATGTTTTGAGGTAATCAAATAAAGAGTAGAAATTTAAGAGCTTTTTGAGTTATTGAATAAAGTCTCCTACCTTATGTCTCTTGTTTAATTAATTTCTTCTATTTAGTGATTGTTGGGTCTTTCACTTGTGCTTATATTATTTCTTTGAGTCATTGTATTTCCTTCAAATTGGTATCAGAGCTTGTGTGAGATCCTGTCAGAGCCTATGTGAGATCCGACATATATAGAAAAATATGGATATGCCATATTTACCTGATTGTCCTGTTTTTGAGTTCAATGGAAAAGATTTTGAGAGCTGGTATCAACAGATGAAGAATTTTTTCAAGGCTAATGAATTATGGTCCATTATTGAGAATAGATATGTAGAGCCCCCGGAAGGCAAAACATTAATGGGTGAAGCAACTATTCAATCGGAGAAAAATAGACAATTGAATAATAAGGCACAGTACTACATTGACTGCAAGGTTGAATTGCATGTATCCATCAAAATTTTATATGTAGAATCAACAAAGGAAGCTTGGAAAATTTTAGTGAAATACCATCGACGTGCTGCTGACATGAAGAGAGAGAAACTTCAAGAGCTTTGGAGACAGTATGAGTCAGTCCAGATGAAACCAACTGAATCAATTAAAGAATTTTTTATAAGAATTAGAGAAATTATTAATGATATGAAGGTCAATGGAGAAATATTGGAAGAAGTTAAAGTTGTTAAAAAGATATTAGAATCTCTAAGTTTGAAGTTTCATGACAAGAAGACAGTCGTAGAGGCTACTCAAAATCTTTATTCTTTGAGACTTGATGAGTTAGAAGATGAGTTGGTGACATATGAGATGTCCCTAAATCAAGAGACATTTGAATTAGTGGAGGAGACATTGCAGGCAAAGTATGATCAACCAACAGAAAATGAAGAGTTAACAAATCTGGCAAAAATTGATGAAAAGGATCAAAATTCAGAAATAGTGGAGAAAAGAAGTGAAGGTAAAGATAATTTTTGTTGTGGTATAGATGCCTTTGAGTTTAAAGAGGACTCCAATAGTGTTGAAACTGATTTGCCAAAAATTCTTGAGATAACTAAAAATGATGATTCGGTTGAAACTGATGCTCTTTCAATAGAAGCTAGTAGTTTAAATCATGAGAAGTGTAATAGACATGATTGGTCTATAAAAGGTGAAGATATTGAAAAAGAAATACCCACCCTTATCGCACAATAAAAAGTTTGTGAAGATATTGAAGAAGAAGCTAGCAATGAAAGAACCAAAAGTATTCATCAAGAGCAAGTTTTTGATGATCTACTCAAAATTGAAGCAGAAACAATTAAAAATTTAGATCCGCAATTGAAGTGCATGATTATGGATATTGAAGATACAAACAACTTCGAGTCATTAACCAAAGTTGTAGATTTTGAAAAGTATAAAAAATTGATTGTTGATGATACTACTCCACCACATACAAAAAGGTATATTGAAGTTGAATGGGCACGCAGGACCAAGTACAAACCAATTGGAGAAGCAGATGATTTTAATGCAAAAAGAAAAATTATTCAAGATTATAAGAAGAGGAAAAAATATGATAATGATGATGATGATGGTATTTTGAAGATGAAGAAATTCAAGTTGACTTTGAATCGCGTTGAACAATTGAAGCTAACTAAAGATGGCACCCGCAATTTTGTTGATGCTACATATTTTAGAAAATTGATGGAAAGTCTAACATACTTGATTTCTCCAAGACATGATATTATTCAAGACATGCTCAAGTTTGAAGATCTTGGTTTAAGGGAGGCTATATTGGAATTAAACCAAGAAATTGAAGATTGGAGAGAAATTCTCCAACGCAAACAAGAAATTGAAGATTGAAGATAAGTGCTCAATACAACAACCATGACAACAAGAAAAGGCGAGAGTATACAACTTTGAATTACGGGAGGATGTTGGAAATAATAATTCAAAGTTGGAGTAGGAATCCTTAGTTGTTTAGGATTTAGTATTTTTGGTATTTATTTAATTCGTGTCTAATTAGGATTAGGATTTGTTTGTCCTAGTTCATATAGGAATAGGTTTTCTAGTCCTAGTTTAATTTGGTTATGCACTATTATAAATATGGGTGCTTGCTACATATTTTCTAATGTTGTGAGGTAATCAAATAAAGAGTAGAAATTTAAGAGTTTTTTGAGTTATTGAATAAAGTCTCCTACCTTATGTCTCTTGTTTAATTAATTTCTTCTATTTAGTAATTGTTGGATCTTTCACTTGTGCTTATATTATTTCTTTGAGTGATTTTATTTCCTTCAGAAGATTGTCCCTGATTGACTTGTTACAAATATAATAACCCAAATGGGATTTACTAAAAGAACATGAGGTACTTTTCCTTTTAAAGATGGCCATTCTCTACTACTTTCACGGATTTGCCTCCCCTCCATTATCCTTTCCCTTCATTTCATCAATTACACATCTAGATGAGAGACATGTGTATTATTTAATTTTTAAAGGTCAAGATTATATTGTATTAACAAGTATCATAACCATAGTTAAGTGATTAAGTTTGAAAAATACTTTCTTAACTTTGGTAAGAAAAGATATTCCTACAAATCTTGGTATTCATTTATATCAATAATTTTATATACTATTTTATATTCATATATTAAATTATACGATATTTAAGCTGAGTATTGACAAATATCCTTTTGTGCTAATAAATTTATTCTTAAAAATATTATGTTGAGAGACAAAAAAATAAAGGAAAGAATTATCGACAATGTTGACAAAAAGCATAAAATAAAAGAACTAGATATTTTATTTTATTTTTTTAAAAAAGAGGAGAGATCATGAGAAACTACAAATAGTGAATATCCACAAAAGTTCAAGGAGAGAGTTACTGCTGCCTACGTGCGGTAGCTACTTTTTTTGAAGAAATAAATTCTGTTCTTTTCTAAATATATTCTTTTTTTTGTGTATGAAATAAAAGAAAATATTTTTCTAAAATGTTTTTGAAGAATACTATTTATTAGGCTAAACAAGTACATTGTTAAGTTCATCTTCTACAATTGTAATATTTGAATATAGAAATATGAAATGAAATTAATGGGTACCAAATTTGTGAGGAATATCTTTTTTCTTAGCAAATTTGGAGGATATTTTTTTAAAATTTAATCACCTAACTATGGTTATGATACTTGTTAATATAATATAATTTTGACCTTTAAAAATTAATTAAGACACATGTCTCTCATCTAGATATGTACTTGATGAAATAGAGGGAAGGAGTAATGAAGATGAGCCAAATCCAGGGAAGGAGTAATGAAGGGGAGCCAAATCCTACTTCACATTATCATTATCCAAAAATCAGGAAAGTAATGACACCTACCTATTCCATCAATAGGTAAGTCAAACCAAAACACAACACAATTGGAAGTCTGAAAATGTAGAAATTGACATTTAAAAGCAAACTTAAGTAGAAGGAGGGGCAAATTTGAACTATCTATTCTAATAGGTTAAAGATATTTTTGATCCAATAAGTGGAAGAAGGGATAAATTTGATCCAATATGTGAAAGGATGACATTCTTGAATCATTTCTAATATGTTAGAGTGCAATTTTGCACCCTTTGTAAATGTGATTGTTTTTGTCTTTTTATTAGTAAGGTTAAGAAAAAAGTTTTTTTGGTTCGTGTTTTCGGATCTTTTTAGTTGAAGCATTATTTTTTTTTATAAAAATTAGGAAATTAGGGAAATTTTGGTGCCAAATGCCAAGTAAGAAATGAAAAAAAAAAAAGAAGAAGAAAAATCTAGCTTAGAAGGTTTTGTAGAGGAATCTTAATAGCTCCTTGTTGGGTATCTGAACTTTCACCTGTTGGTGAGGATTTAATTTTCTACCCCTATATGTAATCCCCATTCTCCTCCCTATTTTCTCTTTCCCCTACCCCTAATTTTATTTTATTTTTAAAAAAAGGTTTCTATAGAGAAATTCTTGAATGCATATCCAAAGAGTTGAAGTGAGAAATTGCATAAAACTTAAAGTCAGTCGACTAAGAATAAGTATGATATATATGTTTCTTTTTGCGCATACAAACGCTTACATACTTCGAGTCAAAATCAATAAATTTAGTTGACGAATTTAAAAGAATTTTCTCTAAATTCAAGACTGAAACAAAAGCAGGGAAAAAGGGGAGATGACATGAAATTATAGTCCATATCATAAGGTCATTCTATTGAATTAACAATTCTTTGTTGTCATGATATTCTCACGTGGTTGTATATAAAATATATTATATTTTAATTCACACCAAATTTGGAAAAGAAAATTGTTGCAATCAAATGAAATATAATTTCTATATTAGTAATGAGAAAATAATTACAGATCATGTCAAAATATTCACAATGATATAATGATTATGTATGATGATAGACTAATAACCTCATATAGTAATCTTACAACAAGTGACGTTAGTTAGAACAAAAATATCAAAAACTTTTATTTAGGAAAGAAGACAACCTATAA
Organism: Capsicum rhomboideum; assembly: GCA_031232105.1. Taxonomy (NCBI): domain Eukaryota; kingdom Viridiplantae; phylum Streptophyta; class Magnoliopsida; order Solanales; family Solanaceae; genus Capsicum; species Capsicum rhomboideum. The sequence continues at coordinate 19,705,447 of CP124710.1, forward strand.
TGTATGTCTTCGTCAATATTTGGACATGTAACATGACAAGCAGTGCATTCTTAATTGATGTGAAGTTGAGTCAATGAATGGTGACAATCACTTCTTTTTCTTCTCAAAATGAGCCACACTTTTTGCTTACTGCCATTTTGGTGCTACAACTTACTATCATTAATAAGAAAAAAATTACCAATAATAGTTCAATTTGTAAGGGAGTGTGAAATTAACATTTTTTTTCTTCTTCAAGCCATTTGACATATGATTCAACAGTATAATTTTAAAAAAGGATACACTTACAGTAAGGATTTTCTCACAAGAGTAATTTTTCAACAGAGTCAGTATCCTTTCTAGCTGAATACCAGGATGACAACTATTTTTTGATCTAAGGATTTGAAAAAGAGTTCCTCCATCAGTTTCTTCAAGATCTTTAAGGGGTTAGACAGAGGTTCTTGTACAAAATAGAATGTTCCTTTAAATAAAAGGGTAAAAATATTATGCTATTGAGACGTGTCTTATGATCGATTTGCATATTTTATTTGTGTTTAGGAGGTTCCGTATGAGTTTTGAATACTTGAGTTGCACTCTAGTTGAATTTAAAGTTAAGAGTTGACCCCGATCAAATAGTTGACAAACTGAGATTCATGATTTGAATGTTCCAATAGGTTTTATGATGTTTTGGCACTTGTCTGTAGAATTTGGTTTAATCTGGACGAGTTTCAGATGGATTCTGAATATTTTGAGTGCTTTGGTGTTGTTTAGGCATAAAAGTTTGATGACTACATTTTTAGTTCTAGAAATCGAAATTTTACTTAGAGATTGTTAAAATTATGAGCATGAATTATAGGACTGATTTGAAAAGTTTAGTGTAATTTTGATAAGTCGAGATCAAAATTTATCGTGAAACTTGAAGTAATTCTTTAATGAGTAAAAATAATATATGATTAGAAAAATAAGCTCGATTTCGAGTATTGATTGAACGACTAGATCTGTATCATTATTTATGATTCGTAGGAAAAAAAATTGGTGCACTTCAAGGTCATATAAGGAAATTACATTCATTTTAGTGAAAAATTACACTGCTAGTACAAAAGGGTGTTGGTGTGTACCATTAATGATCGGATTTTTGAATCTAAGCGATTGAAACAGACTTTTAATGATAAGATTTTCTTTTTTATGCTTGAACCGTATACTAAATCTTAGATCACATTTATTTGATATTTTGGACATATTTAGAGTTGTAGAGTTCGAAATGGGATGATTTTTGTGGCATTCTTCTTGATTTAACTATGGAGTAACTAATCTCTATTTTGATATATATATTTTTTTTTCATAATTTCTTCAATTTACTTTTGTTATTATCCATGAATTTATTGGAGAAAATTGAGGTTTTTTTTTTTCTTTTTGCCATAGATTTAGAAATTGTATTTATTTGATTTGGAGGTCGATTTGAACTTGATTTTCGATGAAATTTCATATTTGAGATTATTGTTCTATGATAAATTGATTTTGAAATAAAATTTCAGCGTTGACCCTGGGAGCTTAGGATTGACTTATTGAGTTCGGAAAATTTTTTATAGCAATATGGGTGTCTAAGAACTCGTATGCACATGTAAATTACATATTTGACCAGATTGGCATCGTTCAGAGGTTTTAAGCAAGGCAAAGGCCACAACTTGACTTGTTGGACTCCTATTAAGGCAAGTTGAAATTTTTTTAATTCTTTATGAAGTGTTAGTGAAACGACCCTTTCCATCGTTACGGTATAGTCTAGCGTGCCAATATTCGAATTAAGATTCTCCTTGGATGAAGTGTTAGAAACTTTAGGCTAGGCTAGTCTTAGATGATTTCCAAGTGTGTTATGGTCTAGTTAAATCCGGTAATGAATAGGTTGATGACTATGTGATTTGGGACCATAATATGATAGTTAAGAGATAAAGGAGTACGTAGAAACTTTCGAAATTGAATTGGGTTAGTAAAACTCTGGATATAGCATTCGACATAAAGGAGTTAGTTCGGGATGTCAAAATCTAGAAGTGTGTTGCAAAATTGGCAAAAATCTAGGACTGTTGGACTTTCTGCCTCGCATAGGCCGCTATAGCTAGCTACCCTCAGTTAAATGTAGTTTTCAAACTTAAAATGTTGTTTTCATTCCACATTCATTCAAGGCGAGCTTAGGACGTAAAGGGGCGAATTTCAACAGTTTTCATCTAAAATTCTTCATTGAGGTAAGTTAATCCACCTATTTAACAAGTTTTTAGATAATTAATCCTTGGAATCACTAGATTTTGATCATGGTGGAGAAATTAACTTGACCTAGATTTATTTTCTGGTGTAAAGTAGTAAAAATAAAGTGTAATCCTCGGACTTTGATCAAGGATGGATGGATTTTGATTACATCGTTAGAATTTATTCTTAAAAACATGAATTTGATAGAATTAAAGTGGAATGAAGGTAGAAAACTCTAGAATAAGGGAATGATCATGATTTTAATCTTGGGGTTATGGGATTAGGTTATAATCCTTGAAGTTATTGGAGCATTGTTTGATTATTGATTGTATTATTGTTTTTAGACCACAATCAAGCCAAAGTTGCAAGAAAAGGCAAGGCTTAACTTTGCTAGAGCATTGCGGGGTTTAGATTGAGATAGGTGATGACTGAATTGTAGTTAAAGACTTAATTTGATTTATGTGTGCATGTTAACTACCTATTTGTCTACTTGTTGCAATGCATGCAATTGAATATTGACTTGTTGGATAATTTTACAAGTTGTTGATCACCTGAAATGATATTATGTAAGACTTACTTTTAAGTCCAAGTGTGGTTAAACTCTTTCATTATGAGATTGTAAATGTTATGATATGGGTTGATATTATGAAATGAACTGGTAAAGGCTGATCATCATAAAACTGGTAGATTTTAGAAAGTATAAGGGTAGGGACGTTGGAATAATATGGTATAACACTTGGTTTGGGATAAGGGTGTCAGATACTAGTTGTCTAGGTTATTTGATACATGAACTGAGCTCATCCTCTGCAGATTATGGCTAGTAGACATTTATAAGACCCTTTGCATGTGTGTACATGGTATTGGAGAGTTTGACGATTCCATGAGTGGACCGGATTATATTCTTGTTGCTAACCTAGGTATATTCTTGTTGCTATTTTAGTTTCTTGAGTGAACCTGGTTATATTATTATTGTTATTTGAATCCATGAATGATCGGGGTTATTGATATACTTGAACTGAGTTGATATTATTGGAGTTCAACAAAGAGGTAATTGTGACAAGGTTGAGTTGTCTGTTATGAGTCATGTTAATTGACTTGGTTGAATATTTGTACTTGTACTATCTTTTCCTTGATTACTTGGTTGATTGCTTAATGAATCTGTAAGGAAAGGGTAAGCGAAGGAATAGTTGCTAAGTGATACATGGTTGCTCTTGTTTACAAATTATTGATTATGTATTTTTATTTATTAAGTTGAGTTGGTCTATGATCCCACCAGGACATAGTGATTTTGTACTGATACTACATGTACTCTTTTTTTGGTTGAGTTCAGAGATGAGACCTCATTTGTAGACAATGATCGCTTTTCGACTCAAGGGTGAGCTTCATCTTCTGAGCAGCCATCAGCCATGGGTCTTCTTACACTATGTTCTTGTCCACTCGTTTGGACACAGGCAGTTTAGTTATTGTTAGTTTTTCAGATTGTACCCACATATTGTTTTTTTAGATGTTTTGGTACGATGACCTTTAGTTTCTGAGGGAGTTTTAGACATTTTGAATTATTTCCGCATTGTTTCGTTTAGAACTATTGAATATTGTTATTGATATAGAATTTCCTTTTTTTGCATTTAAAAGTAATTAAGTATTGGTGTTGGCTATTTGGGTTAGATGATTCTCTCACCGTAGGGGTTAGTATAGATGCCACTCGAGACGTGGTTTGGATCGTGACAATTAGTATAGTGGGTTGCTAAAATAAAGAGGTAATGGATAATGAGTGTCTCATGTAAATGAGATGCCAAACATTTATGTGGGTACCGATATCATAATATGAGTAAATGAATGATTCCTCCTTGTTTTGATGAATTTTATAGGCTTAATTTTTAGCATATTGACTTAGCTAGATGTTTATATAGCTCATGTGATATTGATGAATTGATTTTTGGCTGAAGGTCCGTACATGAAATGCTTGCTTGATTATTTCTTTGCTTGTTTCCTTTCATTGTTAAATAATTAGAGTTAATTGAGATTGTTTGTGCTGGGGATTGAATTTGGTATAGGATTTGCTGTGTTGACATTGCATCTCATCCACATTAACATTGAGGAATAAAAAGGATAAATCCTGGTAAAGAATCATCTAGGATATTCCTGATATAGGGTTATAAGTACATGGTGTTGCATCCAGGATAATCCTATAGTGTTGTCCAGTACAGAGTGCATATACGAACCTCATGAATTTTTTATGAGTTTCGACTATCCAACAGAGAAAACGGATATATACAGATTATTTGCCAGTGCATCTCATTTCATTATCATACATTTCATCTTGATTTTAGGTGATGATACACCTAAGTGTTTATAAAATAATTTATTTTTTCTTCATGTTTGGTTGAAATGATTGAGATAGCTGGAGTGTTATGATCGATACTTACTGTGATTTTATGGCACAAGTGGTTCTGAATATTTTTCTATCTTATTAAATGATATCTTTTAGCCATTAAATTTCATTGACTTAAATTTTTTAGTTTTTGATGTTTTGATTGTAAACTGATGAGAGGAGAAGTATAGATCCGACCATCGTCATCACTTTATTTAAGGAACCGGCGACAGAAATGAGTCAATGTATCAATAAAGTGACGAAAATAAGCCACTGATTTAAAGTGTAACTAAAATAGGCTACCCGGAATATTTTCTTCCGTTTTATCATATTTTGTTAACGTCTCCGTTAACTGCTAGAAACAGTGAAAAATTCTAAAAAACGGAGTAAAAACTTCCGAGTTATAACACGGAATTAATAACTCTGGGTTTCAAATAAATTTATTCATAACCCGGAGTTATTAATTCTGTGTTATCTAAAAAAAAAATATTCAAATAACACAGAACTTTTAGCTCCGTTTTGTAATATATATATTTTTTTAAATAACACGGAACAAATAGTTCCGGGTTAAAAATAAACTTATTTGAAACCCGGAACTATTTGTTCCGTTTTATGTGAAAGTTCCGTATCAGGTTTTTGATTTTATTTGAAGATAATTTAGCTTTCCAACCTCAAAAGGAACAACCCCAGAAAAGGAATTCCCATAAAGAATCAAACTTTGCAAACCTTGAACTTCAAAAAGCTCAACAGGTGAACTACCAGAAAACAAATTACTCCTCAAATTAACATGTCTAAGCTCACTAAGAGATCCGAGACTAGATGAAAGAAACCCAGTGAGTTTCTTTTTTGGTATACTACCAGATACAACTTTTTGATCTTTACATGTAATACCATTCCAAGAACATGGGGTTTCATCAGAATAATTCCAATTTTTCAATGACCCTTCGGCCTTCAGGGTCTTGTCCAATACCTTTCTTGAATGACCAAAGAGCTATCCCTTCATCATTCAAACAACTCACTAAAACACAACAACTACACAAAATCAAGAACATACACAGTACTTTCACATAAAATGGAACTTTCAAGCACTGTTACGGAACTTTCACATAAAACGGAACTTTTAGTTCCGGGTTTCAAATAAATTTATTTTTAACCCGGAACTATTTGTTCCGTGTTATTTAAAAATATATATATATATTACAAAACGGAACTAAAAGTTCCATGTTATTTGAATATTTTTTTTAGATAACACGGAATTAATAACTATGGGTTATGAATAAATTTATTTGAAACCCGGAGTTATTAATTCCGTGTTATAACTCGAAAGTTTTTGCTCCGTTTTTTAGAATTTTTCACTGTTCCTAGCAGTTAACGGAGACGTTAACAAAATATGATAAAACGGAAAAAAATATTCCGGATAGCCTATTTTGGTTACACTTTAAATCAGTGGCTTATTTTCGTCATTTTGTTGATACATTGGCTCATTTCGATCGTCGATTCTTATTTAAGGATTAATTGATGATGCTAATATTTTTTGTGCTCACTTTTTTTTTCTGCACCTTCGTTGTGAAGGTTATGAGCCTAGCATGAGTGACAGTTGATCCTTGTTGAGATTGAGGTTGATTGAAGTTTTGGAGGTAGCGGTTGGGTGTCTACAACATCTAGACTTGTATATCTTTTATTATTTTTACGTCTTATTATTTTTGAACAGTATAGTATATTCTAGAAGCTTGCACTCATATCACCAAATCATTTGGGTTAAACTTTGTCACATTTTGCATTTCTAATTTGAAATTTAAGAAAAACTTGTTTTAAGACTTATTTTACTTTTAATTATTATTTTTTTGCATCTTTTTTTGAGGATTGAATTGATTAATAGTTGGCTTACCTATTGGTGAGATTGGAGTAGGTGCAACTACTTTAGTGGTATTTGTATCGTGACAACTTGAATGCTAATAATAATCTGATTTCGTAATCATGTCTGCTTGAAACATGTCTATGTTGGTATACCTTTTCTAAATATGTGTTTTCTACTTTAGTTACTTAACCGTTTCTCTGTTTTCTTCGCTCTTTATTTGTTTTCAAGGAACAACTGAAATTGGAATTTCGCATTTGAAATTCGGTCTTGGCGTAATATGTTTTGGGCCTGCAGCTATTAGAACCTTCACAACACTTGGAGTTAAGTATTAGGAGGTGGGCTTCATAGTTTCTTCCCTCTTTTACAGTATATTAATATTAGGGAAAATTTCAATTATATACAGAAAAATAAAATATTTATAAAAAAAGTAGTCCGCTTTTCATTTACAGAAAAAATAGCCAAAAAGGGTCATGGGCTCAACAAAGCTCAATTTGGCCCAAGGCCATTAGGCCATTTATGCTTCTTTTTTTTTTCTTTTTTTTTTTAAGCGTTAATTTTAAAAAAAAATAATTATTTTTGCTCTTTTTTGTTCAAACATTTTCCGTGCAATTTTTTTTCATGGATCAATATTGTATACATGGTGTATAATCATGTATATATGATGAACAATAATTATGTAGTGTATATATAATGTATCGATATTGCATAAATAGTTATGTAGTATATATGTAATGTATCGATATTGTATAAATAGTGCATAAACGTGTATCGACATTGTATAAATAGCGTATAAACATTTAGTGATACTATATAAATAGTGTATAAACATGTATCGATATTGTATAAATAATTATGTAATGTATCGGTATTGTATAAATGGTGTATAAATATGTATATATGATGTACAAATAGTTATGTAGTGTATATGTAATGTATAAACAAGTATATATGATGTACAAATAGTTATGTAGTGTATATGTAATATATCATCACACCACATGGATCGAAAGGTAAATATTGACAACATCAGATTTCCTAGAGACAAATCACACATGTATCAAAAGGTGATATTGATAACACAGGTTTCCTAACAAAAATAATATTAGTTGGTTGACACGACTTTGCTCAAAACAATCATTCCTCTGCATCTTTGACACAATTTTATAATCATGAAGAGGAATAATAATAATAATCTCTGCTCGTCATTTGTTAGTAACACTGCTTGTCCTTACCAATAAGTTGTTTTGGTTGACAGGGCTTAGCTCAAAACAATCATTCCTCTGCATCTTTGTCACAATTTTATAATCATGAAGAGGAATAATAATAATAATCTCTGCTCATCGTTTGTTACCAACACTGCTTGTCCTTGCCAATAAGTTGTTGAAGATTCCGAGCATGCTTCTTTCCCATCTTATGTGTCTCCATCACCTTGTTGGAGAAGGTCCCTATCTTACATGTGTCACACCAAAACTTGAACTTTGTATTCTCATGCTCCTTACTGTTTTGCTTTTCATGAGCTGTATTATATTTGTTCTTTCTCACGTCATCTACACCGTCGCCTTGTTGGAGAAGGTCCCTATCTTACAAGAGAATTGCTAATAAATGTGTTTTATTACAGAAAATATACAACATAGGTCATTTTGGGTAATTTTTGCAAAGTTAGGCCATTTTACTTGTAAATAATTGTAGTGGGTTGACATTTTGCATAATTTTCCCTTAATATTACTATTGATATTATTTGCTAATTTTGTATGTGTTTATGTGATTTTTTCACAACTTATAACCTTATTTATAATGAGTGACCCCTCTCTTTTGGAATTAAGTTTTATTTTCTCTTAAAATAAATAGTTATCAGGTACTGTCTGAGCGATTGATTTTTTGAACAAGTAAATAAATGAAGAACTCTTTTTTATATACATATAAAACCTGGAACTGAATTTGTAAGAAGAAGATTTTTACTAACTGCTTTTGCATTTTTTAGACTACTTAAAAACAAAAGAAGCATCAAATGATTCTTTCCAAGTCCAAGTGAACTAGTTCAAACATTAGGCTCAAATAGTCAATAATTTGTCATTTGTGCTAAAATGGGTTGCTGGCCCAATTTTGTTTTCAAACTAATATTGTTTGCAAAAAAAAAAAAAGAAGAAAAAACTACACGGCATAAGAAATATAAGCCACTAATTATGACCAATAACAACATTTTTAAATAATTACTAATCGAAATAAAAATAGCATTATTTTATGTGGTCCCCATCGATTTTAATTACTCTAATACATTTGGAAGAGAAATGTCCCTTGTTTCACGCCTTTTAATAGGTACAAGTTACCATTTTTGAAATCAAATACCATTTACCATTTTGAAATGAATTTCTTACTTTACCAATTTTTCCCCTTATTCAATATTGTAATATCCTTCTTCAAGCTCTTCAATTTCTGAGTAAGGATAAAATCTGCACTACTAGATTCTTTCAACTTCTCAACAAAGCCCTCTGATTGCAACCACCAAATCAATTATTGCAAGGCCCGTGAGCGAAGCATTAAGCAGTAAATATAACTAGCGAAGCAATATATTCCTTGTTAAGGCCTAATTATGGATATATATTTAGTGGAAGGAATGAAAGGTAAATAAATTCTACACGATTTTAGCGAGATTCTCCCCCCAAAATCCTGTTCTTCACAAAATTTGGTAAGCAATATTATCAATTATTTCATCGTATTCGTCCATAAATAAATCACGCATGTACTTGTGTATTTGTGATTTTGGTTGTATTTTTCTTCATCTTCCGTAGTTTCTTTTCATTATTCCGTAGCTTCAATGGCGCCACAATGAGGCAAGTCGAACCATACAAAAAGTTCTAAATTTTCATAGCCAGATATCATCGAAATTGAGTATGAATGTTGTGCCAACGGCCACCTATAGCAAATTTTGACGACGGTGGTGGAATTGAGTTAATGACTTGATACGAATTGTATTTGTTGATACAAATTAGTAGATGTATATCAGCGAAATTAAGTCTCTTTTATACTTGTATTTTGTATTCGTTGATATAACTAGAACCATACCAATAAATGACACATTTCTGTTTCTGTTTCTGTTTCTCCTTCTCTTTCTATTTCTATGTTGTACAAAAAAAATACAAATACAATATATTTGTAATTTATTCGTTGTACAATTTCATTTATACCATGTGTTTTGTATATGTATTTTTAGTGAGTGCATCATTTATATTTTAATATATGTATTTTAATTGCATATTTGTATTTGTATCAATGAAATCAAATATCTTTCGATACTTATATTTTTGTATTTATATTCATTGATACGAATTGTATATGTTGATACAACTTGAACCATACAAATAAATACGATACAAATTGTATTACTAATTGATAAGAATTGTATTTTGTTGATACAACCTATACCATACAAATACAAATGATACATTTGTATCAAATGATACATTGCATATTTCGTATTTGATAGACTCAAGCAAATACAAATAATGCATATGTCTGTTTATATACAAATACAAATGAAAGCTCAAAAAAAAAAACGGAAAAGAGATAGAAATATAAAATTTAAAAAAAATAAGAAAAAAATGAGAAAGATATAGAACAGAAAGAGGGAGAGTGAAAGAGAGGCGAGAGATTGAGGAGAGAAAAAAAGAGAAAATCATCAACATTTATCTCTGATTTGAATAACCTTTAATGCAACATTATATTTGGTAATGTAATCTTCCATTAATGTCTCACCCGTGATTTTAGCAATAATAAAAGATAATCACTTTAATTAACGATTTGTATTTGTATTTATCATTAAAAATGCGTGCCAAATACAACTCGAGAGGTTTACTCTCATCAAAAAAAATTACTACCATGCATAATTATGATAATGTTGCTATTTCATATTTAATTACTGCTTAAGATTTATTATTTCAAAAAATTCCTCAAAAAAAAAAAAAAATAGTGTAAACAACACAAATTTCACTACTATAAGATGTAATTACTCCCTCTTTTATTACTCTTCAATATAACATAAAATTTCATGAAAAAAGTAGGTGGATACAATAAGAATGATCAGATACATTATGCTTTCTGATACATCAACAACTAATTTAAATTTTTTATATAAAAAAAAAGTAACGAAAAATACTTTAAATAGGGAGTAAATCACGCTATACAATTTGCGAGATATGAAGTATCCCAAAGGTAGCAAAACAGATTCAAAATTCAAATTAGCTCACCCAAATCATCGATATTTCAAGCAACCATCATATCAATTTCTTTCTTCTCCATAAATCATATGCATTTTGAAAGATAATTATATTTTTCCCTTTAGCGTATCTGTAGAACACAATGATGAACATGTCAATGTTGTTAAGGCATTCAGGGATTTAGGTTTCACGGATCAAATACAAAGGCTATAAAATTGATAAAATTATGAGTACAAAATAATGCATCGTACATGAATCTGATTGCCATCATAGCAATTGAATTGGAAATTGACGAATCTAAAAAAAATACATGTCAAATACATTATTGAAGAAAATTTAGCACCAAAGAAGATTCGTAATGATATGGGGGTGAAACTTTTTATGATGATGAAGAAACATGTATATGACTTTGAAATGTATCCAATGTTCATTACTACAACAGATAAAGAAATCGGTGATATTATGTTTGAGGCAGATACGTGTGCAATTAGGTGTTTAGAATGTATGGAAACAAATGGATTTGCAGTAGCTGTTGTTGATAATGTTGAGGCTTTGTCTGTGATCGACATGAATGTTGATCACATAATCACAAATTGCAAAAATAAAGTAGTCAAAGTGAAGTAGTTGTATAAGGACAAAGAAACTCTTGTATCTCTGAAGACTAAGTATTTCTTCGATCATAAATTTAATTTCAGCACTGTGATATCCGACAAACAAATGTTTGTTTATCTATGGCTATTCGAATATGGATCCATTCATATATATGGTACTGTAAGAAAGATATGATACATTTTCTGTGTGGTTATGTAGTAAGATACGTTGCTATCTAGACCTAGTTATATAAATATCACACAATCTAGATACATAAATATGTTAGATATATACTAACTATTCCAATTTTATTATAAAATGATTAAGTTATATACATTTCAAATAGTTAGAATTATCAGATATTTGATTTTTAAGGTAGATACATGACTGACCATATTAATAATAGATATATTTTAAATATTCTAGATACATGATAAATGTTCATTTTCTGTACATGGATGTTTAGATACATTATTATTTGTCCGTATATATACTAGGTCCATCTCAGATATATTTGAAAGTAATAAGATACATGGTGCTTTTCAGATACATTAGATTCATGATAGATGTATTAAATTCATGATGGTTCGACTAATCTATATATAATAATAAAGTAGAAACAAGTCAAGGTGATGTGGCACCTCTCTATGGCCTCCATTCATATTTATCTTTTTTCTCCTTTTTTTGAATTTTTCCCTTCATTCTTTTCATTAATCAATTTGTTTAGTAATTAAAAAAACTATTATATTTATTACATCTAATTATGTTTTATGAGTTACAAAAAACATCCATCTATTTATATTCTCTACTTAAATAACATGTCTCTCCATCTTCCTTCTACCCGGTCTATAAATAACAATTATCTATAGAGTTGTTGGATGCTTATTTTTATTTTCTTCTTATTTTTCTTTTTTACTATATCTTTTTTTTTCTTCATTTCTTTCATTGATCATGTGTTTACAAATCAAAAGAAAGGATATAGTAAATGTGATGTTGCAATATGATTATTTATGGAGTTGTTGGAGGCTTATTTTCATTTTCTACTTATTTTTCTTTTTTACTATATCTTTTTTTTTTCTTCATTTCTTTCATTGATCATGTGTTTGCTAATCAAAAGAGATGATAAAAAAAAATGTGATGTTGCAATATGATCATCACTTTGATAAAGATTAGAGATATATTTTCCTTCGTTTTCTTCACCGATCGTGTGTTTACTAACCATAAAAGAGAAGACATAGAAAATGTATGTTGCAATGCAATTATTACTTTGATGAAGATTAGATATATATTTTTCAGATTTTTTTCTTGTGTCATAATCGTCAAACACAAGTTCATCAAGATGGAGAAGGAAATTAATTTGATGGTGATGGAAGATTCTTCAAAGGAAGATAGATTATTTTGGTTCAAATTCATCAAGATGAAGAAGAAAGTTAATGATGGTGAAAGATTCATCAAGGGAAATGGTCATATTAGTTTCATAGAGTAAAAGTTTCAACGATTTATATGTACACACCCTTATTGTTGTTTATTTTAGTATATTTAATTAGTTATTTACAAATACAAAATATGTACTCTATAAGAACAAGACTATTACAAATTCTTACATTATTTTGTATCAAGGCCAACAAGAAATAGTCTTTGACTAATTATTTCGTTGTTGATATAAAACTTATTGATATTTCGTTGTATAAACTTTTCCGTTTTAAATATACAATTAATAATAATTTAAGACTTTAAAATTTGTTTAAGTAGCAGTTTTACGATATAACACTTTTCTATGACTAACAATAATATCTATTTATAATTATTTTTTGCCTTTTTTCTCTTCAAACGTTACCCAAAAAAAAAAAAGCTCGATTAATTATTTTTGCTCCTTTTCCTCCTCCCCTATTTGTCAGCAACCAATGGAAAATAATGGGTCAAAAATACAAATGAAACATTAGGAATGTATAAGAAACCAATACACCATTACAAATTATTACACCTAAAATATTTCAATAATTAGCATTAAGGGTAATAAATAATAAACAATCTACACATAATAAAGCTAGAAAAAAGAAAAGTGATGTGACACCTCTCTTTAGTCAAGGTTTTTATTTATGTTTGTTTCTCTTTCTTTTTTTTGCCTTTTTCTTCATTTTTCTTAATTATTTTATTTTAAAAAATCATCTTCATAACTCACACCTCTTCATTTTCATAACTTCTATCCTAATAGATATCCATTAATCTTATGTCTTTTAATTCACACATTTTCATCTTCATAACTACGACTCTTAATAATCTCCATTATTTTTATGTCTTTTTAAATCCATAACCCCCAAATAATATGTTACCTATAAATTATGCACCTTATCATGATTTTCTTCTCACGAATTTGAGTTTGATCACATATGATCAATGGCAAATGGCAAAGACATATTAGAAAGTTAAGACAATACTTTTATCAAATAATTTCTTATTTTCATGTACATATTGAAAATAAGTACTCCCTCTGTCACAATTTATATGACATACTTTTCTTTTAAATCAGTCTCAAAAAGAATGACACATTTCTATATTTAGTAACAATTTAACTTTAAAATACTCAATTTACCCTTAATGAAATTATTTACATGCACACAAAAACCTATGACTTATTTTAAAACACAAGTTTAAAAAATCTTTATTTTTTTCTTAAATTCAATGTCAAGTCAAACTACATCACATAAATTGGAACGGAGGGAGTATATAATTAGAAGTCAAACACAAATATAAGAGACCACATCAATTAATTCTACGCTTCCATTTCATTTCATAGATTTCATCTAACGCGTGGTTATTCTCATTTCATGTTCAATTAATTATTTTATTTTCGATTTCATTTTTTTAATTTCTTTTTGTTTCTATTCTTAATCATGGGGAGAAAATCATGATAAGGTGACGTAATTTATAAATAACTAATTATTTGAGAGTTACGGATTTAAAAAGACATGAGAATAATAGAGATTATTAAGAATAGTAGTTATGAAGATGAAAATGTGTGAGTTGCAAGAGATAAGATTAATAGATATTATTATGATAGGGGTTATGAAAATGAAGAGGTGTATTATGGAAATGACTTTTAAAAATAAAATATAATTAAGAAAAATTTAAAAAAGGCCAAAACAAAAGAGAAAAAAATAAATAAGATTCTCGGCCAAAGAAATGTTTCACATCACTCTTCTTTTGCTTAGTTTCATTATTATATATACATATAGATTATCCTTTTCTTTTCCTTTTTTCTCCATATTTCTTTCTTTCTTCTATTAGTAGACTTACAATTTTTATGTTTATTATTATTATTATTATTATTATTATTATTATTATTATTATTGCATTTATATTGTACAATTTAAGTTTTTAGCAAAGATAAATATTTTAAACTAAATATAAGAATTAATATTATACCTTCTATTTTATTTATCATTAATTTGTTTGTATTTCTTTTTTTTTTTTTTAAAATAAAATAAATGAATCTTCATGTTTGTAAGAATTTTTTTTATAACCGCGCGAAGCGCGATCAAGTACACTAGTATAGTGTATATGTTTGTGCAACTATTTTCTATAACGACCCGTTAGGTCGTTTTGAGCACTAAAACTTTTTTTTCAATAAAAAACTCTTCTCATTAATTTTAAACTATTTGTTTAACTAAGGTTATTTAATTGACGAATAATTATAAATAATTAATTTAATTAATAATTAATGAATCAGGTTCATAATTAATTTAAAATGAGGAAAGGACATAAATATCCTCTCGAGCCAAACAAAATTCACCAAAATGGCCCTACAATTCATATTCGCATATTGTAGCCATTCAACTAGTTGCTGGCTTTCTCTTTTCTTTTTCTTTTTTCGCTACTTTTTTTCTTTTTCTTTTTTCGTTGCTATTTTTTTTAAAAAAAGTTAATCTTCTATTTTTAAAAAAAATGAAATACAATTTTATAGTTCTCCTATTTTTTTTTTTAATTCCACCGAAAGATAAGTCACATTAAATTTTATAGTTTTTTTAACAAATAAATACAAATTTGTAAATATTGTAATTGATACTTTTTTTTTTATCAACCAACTACAAAAAAGTATATTTTTTACTTGTTATATAAAACTAACATATTTTATATAACAATGATACATATACATATTTTATACATAAATGATACAGTTTCTATATACATCTTATACAAATATATATTTTATATAATAATTATTCAATTTATATTCATATCATATACAAAATACATATTTTATACAATAATTATATAGTTTCTATACACATTTTATACAATCTTTAGCTACAATAATTATTTAGCTACATATTATATACAATAATTATACAGTTTCTTTATAAATCTTATACATACGTATATTATCATACATATACATATTTTATACAATAATTATACAGCTTCTATACACATCCTATACAACCTTTAACTGCAATAAGTTAGATACATATTCTATATATAACAATTATACAGTTTCTATACACATCTCATACATATACATATTTTATACAATAATTACACAATTTTTATACACATCATATATAGTTTCTATACATATATCTTATATAGTTACATATTTTATACAACAATTATAGAGTTTCCATACAATTATATTTAATATTTTTTTTTTTTTAAAAAAAGGAAAGCAGAGTTTTTAGCCAAAAAAAAAATAAAATTAAAGCCAAAAAAAAGAAAAAAAATTGGAACAAAGGGTCTGAATGACCCAAATTGTGAAATGACCAGTATGTGAAATTACTTGGGCCGACTGGCCATGTAATGTTCAATAACCCAAACATGAGCTATTATTAATTTTGTAAAAGGTCAGCTTATGTCCTTTTCCCATTTAAAATCATATGTCATGTTGCCCATATACAGGAATTAAATTAAGTGTGAGGGTTTTGATATGTTAAAGCATAACATCAAAAGTGTGGACAAAGAAGGGCGCAGAGTTACGGTAGTAGTTTCATACCAAAATCTTCAACGAAAATTCTTGATGAGTTCCAGGCAGGGGCGGCTATAATATCAAGCAAGTGAAACAACAACTTCAGGCCCCCAAATTAGGGGGCCCCATATTTCAATCATAACCTATATATATAGACTTATTGTTTTAATAAAATATTAACTTCTTCATTGTAAAATGGTAAAATAAATTCATAAGGAAAGATTTGTTTAGATTTGTTACCGTTGACATTTGACATGAAAATGAAAAGTTGATTGGACATTTACACTTTTTTACTTTTTATCTTTTCTTTTTTTGGAAAACGTTTGGAAGAGTTTACACTCTTTCTTTCTTCTTCTTTTTTGTGGCCGAAAATTCTCTCTTTTTCCTTATATATTGAACAGATTTTTATTATTTTTTTTACCTTTTTTATTAGTTATCTTTATATAATAATATATGTGGTTAGAACTCCATCAGTCCATTGTTTCTATTGCTCAAAGTTAAAGTGCAAGTTCTATTATTTCTACCAAAAGAGTTAGAAAAATTATTATGTATTGATAAAAAAAGGTATCACTTGTTGTTCTTTCTCAAATTTCAAGTTCCGAAGGAAGTATAAAGAAGCAGTCACAACATATCTTGGAATCTATTCTTCAAAATTTTTGATCAGGTTTTATCATTTCAAATTCTAGTTTTATTTTTAAATTTTATCTTGTATTTATTATTTTTATTATTTGTATTGTAGATATTTTTAATTATTTTATTAAAATTTAACTATGTCAACTAGAAAATATGAATCCGGTCATTCAAAACTCAAAAGAAAAAGAGAAATCGAAAATCTAATAGCATCTCAAAAAGGAGCTCTTGATAAATTTTTTACAAACAACAAAAGAAATAAATCGAAAAATATAGGAGAAGGTTCTCTAAATGAACAAGTCACTAACTTTGATGAGTTAGATAATAATAAAATTCAAGAAGAAGAAGAAATTGTTGAGAAATCCGATTCCGCCGTAGATTCTCAAGAAAATCAAGAACTTTTAAATGAGTTAAATAGTTGCACTCCAAAAAATATATATGATCCTAGTGAATGGACTAATATAGATACAACGTTGAGAGATTTGTTAGTAGAAAAAGGACCAATTAGAATTACAGACATAGATTTTCCTACGGATAAACTCTTAAGGCATTTTTCTAATACACATTATTTTCAAAAATTGGCAAATGGGGAAAGACATGAAAGAAAATGGCTAGTCTATTCTAAAGATTTAGATAAAGTATTTTGTTTTTGTTGCAAGTTGTTTAATACAACTTCTAGTGCTAGGAATAATAAACTAGCTAATGAAGGTAGTAGAGATTGGAGAAATCTTAGTACTAAGCTTAAAACTCATGAAACAACAAACGAACATATAGTTAATATGAGCGCATGGATTGATTTAGAAATGAGATTGCACAAAAATAGAACAATCGACAAAGATGTTCAAGAACAAATTAATAGAGATAGAGAACATTGGAAAAATGTATTGTCAAGGATTATTGCCGTCATAAAAGCTCTTGGAAAAAATAATTTGGCATTTAGGGGAAAAAAATGAAAAGATCTATCAAGAAAATAATGGAAACTTTTTAAGTTTAATTGAAATGATTGCAGAATTTGATCCAGTCATGCAAGAACATGTTCGACGAATTAAACATGACGAAATTCATAACCATTATCTTGGACATAATATACAAAATGAATTGATAAATTTGCTGGCAAGTGAAATCAAGAATAAAATTATTGAAAAAATTATAGAAACAAAGTATTTCTCAATCATACTTGACTGCACCCCAGATACAAGTCATCAAGAACAAATGTCTTTTATATTGCGAAGTGTAGATATTTCAAAAACTCCAATAAAAATTACTGAGTATTTTTTAAAATTTCTAAAAGTAGATGATACAAGTGGAAAGGGGCTTTTTGAAGTTATTGTAGATGAGATAAAAAAAATTGGACTTGATATTAATAATTTAAGAGGACAAGGATATGATAATGGATCCAATATGAAGGGAAAACACCAAGGCGTGCAAAAAAGACTTCTAGATATAAATTCGAGAGCATTTTATACTCCATGTGGTTGTCATAATCTAAATTTAGTACTTTGTGACATGGCTAGTTCTTGTACAAAAGCTATTTCAGTCTTTGGAGTGGTACAACGTATATATTCACTATTTTCTTCTTCCACTAAACGATGGAAAGTCTTAAAAGATAATGTGCCCAGCCTAACTCTTAAATCATTGTCACAAACACGATGGGAAAGCCGTATTGAAAGTATTAAAGCAATACGATTTCAAACTCTACAAATTAGAGATGCTTTATTGAAATTAGTAGAAATTAGTGAGGATCCAAAAACAAAAAGTGAAGCTAATTGTTTAGTTACTATTTGGCATGATATATTATTTGCGTTTAACTCAGTTAGCAAATCATTACAATCAAAAGATATGCAAATTGATGTTGCCATAGATCAAATAAGAGGTTTGATTTCTTTTTTCAAAAAATATAGAGAAGAAGGATTTGTAGCTGCTATGATTTCTGCTAAAGATATTGCATCTGAAATGAATATAGAACCTGAATTTCGTTCTAAACGTGTAATATATAGAAAGAGACAGTTTGATGAGAATGCTCTTAATGAAATCACAAAGTCTCTTGAAGAATCTTTTAGAACTGATTACTTTTTATATATAGTAGATCAAGCCATATCTTCACTTCAAAATAGATTTGAACAATTCGAAGCTTATGAAAATACTTTTGGTTTTTTATTTAGTGGTAAAAAATTGAGATCACTAAATGAAGAGATTTTGAAAAACATTGTCTTAACCTTGAATGTTTTTTAACATATAATAATCACTCAGATATTGATGGTCTAGACTTATTTTCTGAATTAAAAGTGTTACGGGAAATAGTACAAGTAGATGATAATACTCTAATTGATATCCTGAACCAAATAAAAAGACTAGATTCTTTTCCAAATGCATACATTGCTTATAGAATAATGTTAACAGTTCCTGTTACAGTTGCCTCGACTGAGAGAAGTTTTTCAAAATTAAAATTGATAAAATCTTACTTAAGATCAACAATGTCTCAAGAGAGATTGAATGTATTAGGTATACTATCAATTGAGAAAGAACTATTAGAAGAAATTGATTATAAAACCATTATTCATAACTTTGCATCTCAAAAAGCTAGAAAAATAGATTTCAAATTTAAAAAAAAATCTTAAATGAAAAATTAATTAAGGCCTCTCATTGAAGTCTCGCTTTAGGCCCCCGTTAGCGTTGAGCCGCCCCTGGCTCCAGGTTTGATTCTTTGAGCAATAATATTCATAGTGTTATTATGTTTGTAGTTATATTGGGATTATGTTATTATGGGTGCTGATTTGATGCCATTAGATTTGAATAAAATTAAAGAAGTCAATCATGAGGTAATGATTACAAAAAAGAAGAAGAAGAAGATAGAATTAGCCAATATTAGGCATTAATGATAGATGGGTGAGGTTTGTGGAACTGCATATATCATAGGTGAAGTCACTGGTTCTTGAAGTGCTTATGGTAAAGAAAACGTAAGCTTAAATTTGTGTTATATAAAATGATTTCTACGATCTTTGAACATAAAGTATTATTTTACCGTTTGGGTAAAAAGGAATTAAATTTCAAAGTTGAGATTTGCTCACCGTAGGTTTGTAAAAATATTAGTAGGTCAAATTGTGGGAGTAATTAGGCCAAGTAATTGAGGGCTAATGATAGGTTGTTATGAGGTAATCATTATTAGGAGAGGTTATATGGAATGGGTCTTGACAGATTGGTTAAGTTATTATGGTTATCACATTGACATACATAGTGGATCACCTCGTGGTCGATGTTACTGTGTATTTGGCTTCTGTCTTGAATTTTTCTTATTGTCATTATATTATGATTCGAGTTTTGACATATTGGTATACTTAGTTGAATATTAGGTGTATTATATTAGATGAAAATCGTTAAATTTATGATATTCGAAGAAAATTGAAACTTAGTCCTAGATTTGAAATCTAGGAAATATGAAGTTTGACCTATATAATTTAATCAAGGCTGAAACTTGATTATATATTCAGACCTGTTTACTTACGAATAATGCATAATTGATAGGTTGGGAACGTTTCGAAGCTTAGAGGAAGGAAAAGATGAAATCTTGAGGGTATGTGACATGTTATTCGACATTCGAGGTATGTTCAGACTTTGTTGAGAGACATTTTGCTAATTAAAGATTAAAATGAAATAGATAATAGTTAAGGGAGAAAGATGGGGGTCTCGTATCCGTGGTTTTATGGGCATTGGTACTAGTAACAGTGTTATATAAGGAAAAGTTTATTACTACATAATCCGAGAATGTCAAAGCATATGAGCATTACCTGATGAATTGTTTACTTTGTTGCTTTTTGTGTGTTTGTGTTTCTACATTTAACCCGTATATTTGTGATTGTCGAGGTGAATATATTCCACGCCTGTAATTTGATTGAAATGAGATGCATCATCATCTCTTATTTCATTGATATTGTATTATGTACATGCATTGACATTGAGTTCGAGTGTGAGTAAAGGTCAGACACGTGGAGGTCATCCGTGCTCCAATCATTCTGTGATTATGAGTTGGGCACGTGAAAATCATCCATGTTGGGAATTGATTGATTGTTTTGGTCATAGTGCGTTGAGATCATCTGCATAGACACATGGAGATGTCCGCACAAACACATGGAGATCGTTCGTGTCGGTATATGAATCTCGCGAGTCCCACGTGGATCATGAACTCACAATGTATTTTTGAGAAGTATTGTGTATATGCGGTTGAGAGATTACTAGACATCTGAGGCATATTATCTCATTACATTGCATTGGATTGCATTACATCTTCCATCTTTACTTGATTTTGAGCTTAATTAATGTTTGAATATTTCGTGGCAATTGATTATCCCTATTTCAGTTAAATTTGACTGTTAAGTATAGTGCTGACTTATAATTAGAGAATGATTTCTCACATAAATCCTCTCACTACTTCTTCATTGTCGATCAAAGAGACATACTGAGTAAATGTGGTTTTGTACTCATACTACACTTGTTGCACTCTTTTATGGTGCAATTCGATTCTGAGTACTAACACATCTCGTGAAGATTTTTGAGTCTGAGATTGAATCATTTCGGAGTTGTGGTGTTGCTAGGTTGTTCCACAGCCCACACCTTCATCTATCTTTTATTTATTTTGCTATTTAGTATTCAGACAGGATATTTCTTATATTTAAACTTGTTATTTCAGTTTCAGATGTCATAGAAGCTCTTGAACTTATGACACTAATCTTGGTTGATATTTAGTTAATTCCGCACTTACTTCGTGAAAGACTTATTTTTTTGATAGTGGCTTGTCTCTTTACTTTTTCTCTTAATTAATCAAATTGAATTGATAAAATCATTTGATTGGCTTACCTATCGATTGGAAACATAGGTGTCATCACAACTTGTATTTTTGAGTTGTGACATTTTCTAAAGTGTGTATTTGAGGAATGTTGTTGAATATTCAGGACAACATATTTGCATGGATCAACTCTCTTTTGAGTTAGAGGTTTTCATGATGAACATACATGTCCATTGAAGGATAGAGTGTTCACACATTGTTAGGCTACAATTGCTTTTGTAGGTGAAATTACTGCTTCAAAATTGATGAATCATAAAAGAATACACACCGTAAATGACATTATTAAAGATGTAAAACGTGATTTAGGTGTGGACATAAATTATATGAAGCCATGTCGCGCTAAGGAGCGGACTATAGAAATAGTAAGAGGTGGCCCAACTAATGGATACCGACAAATTGCTAGATACAAATTTATGTTGAATTCAATATATCTTAATTCTTACATAAGGATGCATAAGTCACCAAAGAATTGAGTTCATGTATCTGTTCATAACATTATATCCATTAATGAGAGGGTTTGCGTATTACAAATCAGTAATCGTAGTGGACGGGAGTCAATAAGGGTGGTGCATATAAGGATACATTCATTTCAGCCAGCACTTTGGATGGAGTAGGTATAAGTTGTATAATTATGTCTTTTGATATGTATCTGAGACATTATATTAACAGATACTTGTTCAACATTATAGAAAGTATATGTATCTAGTACATGTAACTAACTTTTAGTTCATATACATCCAAACTTATGTTAGTTTTCTTTAATTTTTCAGAATGTATATTATCAATTGCATATAGGGTAGTAGATATAGAAAATGATTCTTCATGGACATAATTTTTTAAATATTTTAAATGTGCTTTTAGTGAGCATGAGAACATGTGTGTTTTCTAGGATCTCAATGAAAGTATAATTAGGAGTGCAGGTATAGCGTATTCCAGTATGCCACATTATGCCTTCTTGTGACATCTTTGGAAGAATATATGCAGAAACTATAGTAGGAGTATAAATAGACTGAACAAAGTATTTTATGCTATGACCGAGCATACATGCAAGAGGATTTTAAAGTGCTTATGGCTAAAGTTGACAAAGTGGATCTAGAGTCAAGAATTTTCTGGTTAAGGCAGAATATGAAAAATGGGCAAGAATTTATACACCGGTAAATATGGGTAGGATGATGACTTCAAATATAGCTGAATGTATGTCACACCCCGAATCTCAACGAGGCGTGATTGGCACCCGAAGCCGATAAGGTCCGAGAGAACCAATCTTTGCTTATGTACGTTCTTATGCATGCCAAAAGAAATACCATTATCACATAAGAACTTGTCATGCTAAATCGGAATTCATGAAACTTGTGCTAAATATATACATATGTAAAACTTGGCCGACGGAGCCATCAAGTCATCATGGACACACACCTCTTACATTTGTCTTCCCACAACTGTCTACAAAGCCTCTACAGATGCATGACCATGTCTATACAATATTTGCATAATACCAAAACCTAGTGTTCACGTGTGACTTGGGAATCCCCGAAGCAACTGGAGCTCACCAAAGACCTGTATATGATCCGCAACCTACTGAAGAGGTCTACTAATGCCTGCACCTGCAACATGTAAGGTAAGTCCCCAAGAGGGGTCAGTACGAAGAATGTACTGAGTATGTAAGGCCATAAGACAACTGTATCAATACATATGAACTTCAATGGAAATAACTATAAGAGAAAACTCTATTTGTGGAATGATGTACAATTCTTCTGTTATTGTCATTTACGCTCATTCATACATAATAACAACAACCATGGAATCAATATAATAGAAATATCTAATGTGAATAAACTCTCTTTCTGTATGTGGGGAACCATGTATGTTACGTTCTTTACTTCTCTTGCTTTCATATTCATTCATCTTTATTGTTCTACCCATGCTCGGCTGTTTTGTAGTCTTTGGGATGAGATGAACCCATGCTAGGCACTTTGACCCCTGGGATGTCATATGAACCCATGCTAGGCTTTCGTGTCGCCCCTGGGATGTCATTAACCCATGCTAGGCTTATCGCCCCTGGGATGTTATGCTATGTGAACCCATGCTAGGCTTTCGTGTCGCCCCTGGGATGTCATTAACCCATGCTAGGCTTATCGCCCCTGGGATGTTATTGGGATCGACCCATGCTAGGTATTTCACCCCTGGGATATCACCCATTAAACATTACTTCTTTCTTTCACTACTCTTTCTTTCATTCTATGAGGGATACCTTGATGATGGAAACATTCTTGAAACTTGAAACACAACATACATTACTTCACATCTTTACTCTTGTAAGATTGATATCTCTACTTGTGGGGAATAGGTACATTAACTTGTCCATTACATCTTTCATTAATTTTGAGAGGTTGGTACTTTTACTTGTGAGAAATTGGTACAAAGATAAACATAATATTCTTGGACTTTGGAACAAGACATGATTGGAACAATGTTATTCAAACTAAACAAGCTTTCTTTACCTCATTACTCTTGTTGAGATAGTTCTCTTAGAAACTACAACACCATGACAACTTAATAACTTCCGTCCATAAATAAGAGATAAGTGGATCATAATTCATCTAAGAGTAATACACCTATGAATAACAATATATATCAACCTTAGTTGGAACACTGTAGAACCCCTTTGGAGTGTATCACTTTTGGAACCTTAGGATAATGGTTGCTATGTAAGACACATGTGGATATCAACTATTCATTAACTCGAGAGGTGATACCTTAGGACATTCTGAAACTTGTGACATATTATCCAATAAACATGAGTCAACCAATGGACATGAGTTATGTGATTCACCATTGACCAATGAGTAAGGAACATATGAGTACACTCATCAACTACAGGATATGGAATACCTTAGAGCATTTCGAAAACGAATAAGTACTATGACAATGTGAACACCATATGCTGCAGAAGGATATAGAAGAGTAACCTTACATACCTTTGCTTCCAAGTATGAGTACACAAGTCTATATATGAACACAACAGTCCAGCTTCTTCTTTATGTTTCACTCTACAATACAAATCCATAATGGAACTCTCGTTAACAACTATTTACCGTACAAGTGTACAAAACGACAATGAGCTATATGACTGCCACATAACTTCATTTCACTCTTTACAATACACCCCACTGCATTATCATACCAACAATACCATAATCATGCCACACATTGACCAAGATATCATACATCTATAACATTTCACACCACACTTACCCTTTACGCTTCCTCATTATCATTCCGTCACAATTACCCTATCAACTTGCCTCATAAAAACTTATGAACAATCATACATACTTAACATAGTCCAACATGCCTCCATACGACACTTTAAAGTCATTAAAACGACATCACAAGTTGATAATTACATCCATGAAGGGTATAGGGGTTTCGGGGGGCCAAAGGGATGCAAAAACAAGCAATTTGGAGTTCTGGGCCGATACGCTAAGCCACCTGCTCCTGCAGGTGGATGAAATGCGTTCGAAGGTGACCTTTGGAAGTAGACCTGCGTTGGCACCTGCGCCCGCAGGTGCTTCGTCTGCGAGAACGACACTTTACGGTCAATACGTCACCAAAACCATAACCAATTTCACAATAGAAATTCCAAACATTATACACCATGAAAAAACAAGGAAATGATATAATCACATCTCACATGTCAATATTAACTCCACCATGTTCACTTCCTTTAAGACCACAAGTCCATGTTCAAGTTTACAAGGCAAAATCATCCTCCGATTTAGCAAACACAAGTTGTTTTACACATAGTGAACTTCTCACACTTCACCAACATAACCAACATGATATAAACCATCTCCCATGCATAAAATATATTAAACCATAATAATAAACACTTACCAATACTCACCAAGTGATGATCTTTGGCCAAAAGGATGAGAGCTTAGGGTTTGTGGAAACATTGAGAAAATTCTAGAAAGGCATGGGTGTCCAAATGAATAAAAATCTGATTTTTGGCTCTATTTATATCCCCTTTTAGTCTCTCTTTATCCAAACACTTGGTCCACTAATAATGTAGGGACTTGTTCTTGCAAGAATGGGTCATTATGCCCTTTTTGGGCTATGTCTTTATGCCAATTTTGGGCCTCATTTAGCTCATTAACAATTTGTTAATTGAGCCCACCAATTGAATATATATATATATATATATATATATATATATATATATATCCCTCAAGTCACTCTTATCCATCTCTTGGCATTAAATGCATGGTTGATTAGTCAAATGGAAGATTGGCTCATGTTTTGCCCCATTGGGCCAAGTCTTTATTATGATCTTTGGGCCTCATTTGGCCCAATGGCTCAAGACTCATATAAGCCCCAACAAATAATTGCAAATCTCTCATGTTTTCATTTTTCCCTAACTGTTACGGTTGTCAGCTAAACTCAGAAACGTACGGGGTGTTACATTCTTCCCCCCTTAGAAACATTCATCCTCGAATGTTAACATCGTCGTCTCATGTGTAACAAATGCACTTCTATACATATACTCATATAGATACTTACTTAGTCTTTCTCCACTTTCGCACTTTTGAACTTTCCCTTTCGTTTGAAGCAAATATGGGTACCTTGGTCTCATCACTTTGTTTTAGCTTCTCCTCATTTATTTACTAATCCTTGCACTTGTCGGTCTAGAATAGCCATAGGCATCTCTTCTTAGTGGGATCCTCCATAACTTGTACATCTCTAATGGGAACAATATGAAAGGAAACTCTTATGTACTTCCGGCACATGTCATATCCTTTCTTCCCAATCCACTTACCCTTTTCATTGGTGACGCTTTTAAGAGTACTTATCATCTACGATCACAACATCTACTACACCATTACGATATGTTCCTTTCACTATACTAAACTCACCGACAAGTGGAATTATTTCCATTAACTTAACTCATAACCCCAGTGTACTATTAAATTCACGGTAGTTGATAAAGTAACATACGATAGGGTAAAGTTAGAATCAATTACTACATGTACATCATGTGAAAAATATGATAATATACTTGTACCTTCATTAGGAGGTGCCTCTTCATTCTGTCGGCCCACTAGAGCATAGGTGCGACTTTGGGCCCCACTGGAACTAGCTGCTCCTCTCATGTCTCTACCACGACCAATAGGCTGAACGCCTCTGCTTGGGGAGGGAACCGATGCTGATGATACAACAGTTGATCCCGGAGGTCGTGCTATACCACTCGCACCCCTTTGTGGACATTCTCTCATTAGGTGCCCCACTGTGCAACACCCAAAACAAGCATTTGTCCCCAACCGGCATTCACCTAAATGGTACCTTCCACAATGCTGACACGGAGGACGAGAAGATCCTACTGTCTGTGAGCCTCGCACTCCACTACTTTGTCCAGATGGACCACCTCTAGACCCTCAAATTGAGAGTGAGCACCTGCTGTGGAATAAGAGAATGAGGGTCTAGGCGGTAACATCCGAGATCTAGATTCTCCTGGGGACACCATAGAGACGCCATATATAGGTATAATGCGGTACACTGAAATACGCTATACTTACACTCTTAATTATGATTTCATTGCGATTCGATACAGCACACATATTTTCACGCTCATTGAAAGCACATTTAAAATATCAACAAAATTACGTCCATAAAGAATCATTTTCTGTATCTACTACCCCATATACAATTGGTAATATACATTTAAAAAACTAAAGGAAACCAACATTAGTTTGAAAGTATATGAACTAAAAGTTAGTTACATAAACTAGATACCTATATTTTTCGTAATGTTGAATAAGTATCTGTTAATATAATATCTTAGATACATATCAAAATTCATATTTATACATAATCTATCCAGAGTGCTGACTGAAACAAATGTCGTAATCTATCCAGAATGCTTACCAAAATGAATGTCTTCTTATATGCTCCATCCCAATAACTTTCGTCCACTACGACTACTGGTCTGCAATATTCAAATCCTCTCATGAATGAATACAATGCTATGAACTCATTTTCTGGTGACTTATGCATCCTTATGTAAGAATTAGGATATACTGAATTAAACACACACACACATATATATACATACATACATACATATACATATATATACATACATACATACATACACACACACACATATATATATATATATATCTAGGTATTTATCAGTATCCATCAGTCGGGCCACCCTTTACAATTTCTATAGCTCGCTCATTAGTGCTCCATGTCTTCATGTAATATATGTTCACACCTAAAATATATTTCACATCTTTAATAATGTCATTTGAAGTGTGTATTCTTTTATGATTCACTTATGATTCATCAATTTTGGAGCAGTAATTTCACCTTCAAAAGTAATTGTAGCCTGATGTTGTATGAAAATCCTATTTTTCAATGAACAGTTATGTGCATCATTGAAACCTCTAACTCGAAAGAGAGTCGAACCATACAAATATAATGCCCTGAATATTCAACTAAACTCTTCAGATACACACTCTATGCTAGTTGGGCCATCATGAATCCAACGTATCTGTTATGAATCTAATGTATTTGAAAAGCATCATGTATTTTATTACTTTCAAATGTATCTGACATGAACCTAATATATTAATGGGAGGATAATAATATATCTAAACATTCATGTACAGAAGATAACTTTGGAATGTATATAAATTAAAATGTATCTAAAAATTTTAAAATGGATCTGTCATTAATACGATCAACCATGTATCCATCTAATAAACTAAACATTTGATAACTTTGACTATTTGAAATGTATATAACTTAATTATTTTATAATGAATTTGAAATAGTTAGTATGTATCTGCCATATTCATGTATTTAGATTGTGCAAAATTTATATAACTTGATCTAGATAGCAATGTATCTAACAACACAACCACACAACAAATGTATCCGACCTTTTTTACAGTACCATATACATGTATGGATCCATATCGAATAGCCATAGATAAACAAATTTTTTATTTGTCTTCAATGCTTTGAAATTAAATCTATGATCGATGGAATACTTAGCCATCACAAACATAAGAGCTTCTTTGTCATTGTATAACTGTTTGTTCTTGACTATTTTGTTGTTACAATTTGTAATTATGTAGTCAGCATTCATGTCTATCATAGACAAAACCTCAATATTATCAATAACAGCTAATGCAAGTCCATCCATTTTCGTACCTTCTAAACACTCAATTGTACATGTATATGCTTCAAACATAATCTTACTTATTTATTTATCTTTTGTAGTATTGTTGAAGGAAATTTAACAACAATGAAAATTTGTAAGAATATGGATTGAAGCTTTTTATGGTGGTGAAGAAACATGTATAATGTCATTGTATCACAATTTCATCAATTTAGTAACCTTTGTATTTGATTTCTGAAACTCAAACTCCTGAATGCCTTAACAACAATGACATGTTCGTCATTGTGTTCTACAGATATGTCGAAAGGGAAAATACAATTATCTTTCAAAACGAATATGATTTACAGAGGAAAAAGTTTGAGACAATGCTTACTTGAAATATTGATGATCTGGGTGAGCTAATTTGAATTTTGAATATGTTTTTGCTACCTTTAGGATACTCCATATCGCCACAAACTGTTATAGCGTGATTTACTAAAATCCTGAATTAGTTTTGATGTATCAGAAAGCTTAATGTATCCGACCATTCTCAATGTATCCACCAAATTTTTTTATGAAATTTTATGTAATATTGAAAAGTAATGAGAGGGAATAATTAGCTTCTGTAATAGTGGATTTATGTTATTTACACTATATATTAGTTTTACAAACATACCTTACATACATAGTAAAACAATTTAAGACTATTTTACTTCAGTATACACATGCATGCTACATTTATATTTACATACCTCATACTTTTTTTAAAAAAAAAACAACACAAAATTAGTCTTAAATTATTTTTGAGCTAAATAAACCTCTTTACCTTCTCAAGGGTAAAAATAAGATTGCGTACTGTAGACATATAAATTTGTTGGATTAAATTCATACAAAATTTTGGTTTAATTCATGTTCATTTGGGTTGATTAATTAAATTCATTTTATTAAATTCAAGACCAAAGTCCATTACACCTTGGAGCCCAAATCTATGCCACGTGTCAAGGTGACTTGGCGTTCCCGTCAAATTCAAGACCAACAAGACGCCGCCTCGTGTTCAAATGATGTGGAAATCTCATTCAAATTCAAGAACCAGTCAAAAGCTGCCAAGTGTCAAAATGACATGTTTCGGCCAATCACAAGCAACCTGACCTATTCCCTACAACTATAAAGAGGAGAGTAACATAACACATTCTAGGGACATTCTGAAAATACATCTACAAGTATTGGAGCAACATCGACATCGACTACTAAGTTCTTCCAAGGAGCAATCAACGGAGTTCTGCCCGGAGATTTTTCCAAAGCGACAAAACACTTTCCAACATTCCCGGCGATTGAAAACATCTCTAGGAGTCCAAATCCTCCAACGATTCGAGAAACACGCTGCTGAAGGTCCTCGGATCATTTCTAAGTTTAGGAGAGAAGAATCAAAAGAGTTACGGAATTGTACTCACGAGATTCATTAATAAAAAATACTTTTTCTTTTATTCATTTTTGGTTGCAGTTAATTTTCGACGCTTTGAAAATTTATTGCGAACACGTACACACCACCCTATCGAGGCCCCATTTATGGAATTACACTGAGTATGTTATTGTTGTTATTTGACTATATTCTGGGCTGGTTATGTCGTTATTAGGTGCCAAATTATTGTTACTTTCATTGCTTTTTGTTGTCTGAATAAGTTCTTTGCAACTAAAACAAGAACAATTATTTTCTTCTATTAACAATGCCGAAAGATAAATAATGTCACTGTCTGAAGCATGAAGCATGAAGCATGGTCCGTATGGTTTACATTCTAGTGGAATGGTAACGAAGGGATAATTCATGCAGTCATCAACAATAATAAAATGTGAGCCTGCCTACAATAGATTTCTTCTAAAAGCATAGGACGAAAAATTAAAGTGATAACATGACTAAAATATCAACTAATAGGTATTGTCTATATGGACCTTTTTCTTATTGTGTTCTATATTTTGTTAAGTATGCTTTAATTTCCAGAAATTGTAGATCTTTCGAGATAATTTCTTTTAGGTGATTTTATGTCTACTTCGTCATGTTTTACTACTTCACTCACTGTAGTTTTAATATTTGTGGATTGAAGCATCTCGTATTTGACATAACACATGACCACACTACTTTCACTCATTTTATTCTCGATATGTGTTACTTAGACAAGCTTGTCATATCTAAAACTTGTCAAAAATACTTCCATGTTGTCTTGTATTTCTGTTCCAAGAAATTGAGGTCACTTGTAAATTATTAATCCAAGGAGTGTACCCCATTCCTTTGCTCACTATATATAATCACATTTCTTTTCTTTTTTCTTCAATCTCCCATTACACAATTGACCAATATGGAAAACTCCCTTCAGTATCTTGCTAGTGAGAGCTTTTCATACAGTTGGTTGTTGAATGAAAATCCTTCCTCCCTTAAATCCTCCATTCTTGATTATCACAATGATATAGCGTTTTTGGAATTAGAATCCCAAAGTTTCAACTTTGATATCAATCCTACTTTTTCTCTTGTTCATGCTGATGAAATATTTTCAAATGGACATATTATGCCCTTGTATCTTGACACACTAAGTTGTACGGACTTTTCACTGTCGATGCAGCACTCGTGTCATATTCTTCAAAGATATACTACTTTTGGAGAATCCGACTCTCACCCTCTGACATTTTTGAAGAGTCCGAGCAACATAGTTGACACATCAAAGATTGAATCTTTTCAAGAAGCAATTTGTAACTTTGACACTTGTTCAATTTCTTCAACTGCTCTCACACCCTTTTCTCCATTTTCTACTAAAAACAGAGGAAAACAGAGTAAATCATGTAGTAGAAGTTTGCTCAAGAGGTTAAAATTCTTCTGGCTGTTTTGCAAGAGTTTAGGCAATTCAAGAAAACGTTCAAAAGTTGATGATTTTGAAAGAAAAGTTTTGGAAATTGATTGGGCTGAAAATGCAAATAAACAAAGAAATGGTAGTAGAAATTCACCAAAGACCTCCCCCATGAGAAGTCCACCATCTCATTGTATAGATATGGAGAACACAATTTCTGAGGCAATTCTGCATTGTAAACGATCATTTGGTATGATAAAAGAACCGTAGCTTTCAATAACAGGATCTTAAAGTCCAAGCCAGAAAGTGCAACATATATAAAATGCTTATGCATGTACTTTTTCTTTCAACTCTTTTCTCCAATTGTGTATATCAAGATTTAATTCATATTTTGATATTTTGTACATTCCAAGGTGAAAAATAAAGTCATAGGTTGGATACTATGATCCCGTTTGGGTAAGATTAAAAAGTACTTTTAAGCATTTGTTTTTAAGCCAAAAGCTATAAGTATCCAAATAGATTTTATGTACTATCTTCTTGTATGATGAAAATTTCTACGTATTTTTCTTTATTTTACTACTATTTTGAAGCCTCTACTACCATATTATCAATGCTTGGGGTTGGGGATCTAGATATTCTAGAGAGAACAAGTTCTTGAAAGAAGGCAAAATGAAGAATATTTGAGATTTAAGAGAGGATCTATTCTTTGGAATGTTTCTTGAAAAATAAAATAAAATGGTGAGGTTAAAGTTGGATGGGGCCCTCAGGCCCCTCATGTACATTGTCTAAGTTTTTCTTTTTGTACTTATTTGGGATGGTTGTGCCAACATATATGAGCAGTAAATACGATATGGGAAAATTATGGAAAATGTTCATTGGGATAAATTATTTACACAAAAAATAATTTATTTTTTTCTTTTTACTTAAAATAGTCTTTTTGGCCATTATTTTTAGTGAAAATAGCCACTCGGCTAAATGTTTACCATAAAAATGGCAAGTTGCCATTTTCTACCCTTTCCTTACTGTTGCTATGTGTCAGGCCACTTGGTCATTTGGTCATTGGGTCATTTGGTTCATTTTCTTTCTCTTTTTAAAAATAATAAAAAAATTAATTTTTTTTTTTTGCTTTTTTTTTTTTTTTTAAATCATTAAATTTTTTTTTTGTTACTCTTTTTCTAAAATATTTTTCTTTTCTAATTGTTTCACTTCTTTTGTGGAAAAATGAATATTTATGTTGTTTTATTATTTTTTGTTTATATTTTTATTTATTAAGGTGGGAACGCATGATAGTTAAATAAATATCGATATTGATACACTACATAATTATTTATATAATACCGATACACGATTATACACCATTTATACAATGTCAATACATTACATACCTATATATACAATATCGATACACGACAATATACTATTTATACAATATTAATGCACACTTGTACACCATTTATACAATGTCGATACATTAAATAACTATTTGTACAATATCGAAATACGTTTATACACATTTATACAATATTGATATATTACATATACACTACATAATTATTTTTGTACATCATATATACATGTTTATACACCATTAATACAATATCGATACACATTTATACATTATTTATACAATATCGATATATTAAATATATACTACATAACTATTTATACAATATTGTTACATTACATATACACTACATAACTATTTGTACATCATATATACATGTTTATACACCATTTATACAATATTGATACATGAAAAAATTGCATGGATAAAGTTTTGAAAAAAAGGGAAAAAGTTTTTTTTTTTTTTTTTTTTTTAATAAAAAAACGTAACAACAAATTTTATTTTATTTTATTTTTAAAAAAATTAACGCTGAAAAAAAAAAGAAAAAAAAAGGAAGCAAAAAATGGCCTTGGACAATTAAGCTCTGTTAAGCCCATAACCCTTTTTGACTATTTTTTCTATAAATAAAAAATGGGCTACTCTTTTTGTAAACTTTTTATTTTTTTATATATAAATGAAATTTTCCCATTTAATAATTTATGTTAGTGGAATTGGAGATCATTTCACACTTAAATATCGAACTAAAAAGGCTAAATTCATAGCTCTTTCATGGAGCCAATCTTTTGAATCACAAGTGCAATGCCTCGTGTCATAGGCCTAGTAGTAACGAGTGGCCAATCGAATATCTTTATCAAAAAATTATACTATGTATATAGAAAATTATACGAAATATATATATATATATTGTAAACAGATGCACAACAAAAAGGGATATGCAGAAAGCAAAAAACTAAAGATAAAGTCAGCACACTGAAAATTAATGGAACTCTCTTGACTGTTATTCAGTACTCTGAGGCTGCTGATTTTATAGGCAGAAAGACGTAACAATATTAAATACAAAGGCTGGAACGACTAATTAATATTACTCCTAAAAAATAGGAAACAAATTCACGATAAACTACTCTCTTTGAGACTAGGACAAAGTTGGAAAACAGGACTTTATTTGCTAACATATATATATATATATATATATATATAAATATTAAAAATTATTTTTCATAATATATTAAATTTTGAAAACTTTTAACGAAATTTCTAGCTTTACCACCCGCCATACGCCATAGCACTGTCCTTACTCACCATATGTCCCCATCCCTAGGCCCTAGCTCCCCCCAGTTCCCCCTAAAGAAAAAGGAAACTAAAACAGAAATGGGCACTGATACACTGTACATCAGAAAACACATAAATAGCTACGAACTTGTGACATATTACCAATTACGTATCTAAATTTTTTCGGTGACATATCGCCATATATACTTGTCTATAGTAAAACTATTACTACAACCTTGAGCATTGGACAACCATATTTAGGATTATCGTGTAATGCATACCCAGTCGCGTGTCTACTAAAATTTTCATTTATTTCCCTTTTCTTGGAAGAAAATGGAGGTTCGTCAAAGATCAACTTTGGCTTTGAGATATGACGTTTAGGGGTCGATTGGTGCAAGGAAAAAGTAATCGTGAGATTAATATTCCATAGATTATTTAGTTCTATTGTTCGTTTTGATTTATTTGGATTAAAAATGGGATTGAAATTTGAATGTTTAATATTCAGATGAAAAAAATAATAACACTTAATGACTGAGATCTGAATGATTAAGATTTAGACATTCACTTTGGCAAATAAATGAAGTCAAAGTAATATTTCCGTCTCAATTTATGTAGCATAGTTTTATATTTAGAAATAATTTAACTTTAAGCTTCTCATTTTATCATTAAAGTTATCATTTACCGTCACAAAAGAAATAAGAGAATTAACCTAAATAGTCGTCCACCCAATTACTTAAACTTAATGTATCAGATAGATGTAAATACATGTATGATCATGTATAATGAGAGTAAAATCTATATATACCAGTTAGAAAAAGTAAATCATAAACCTACTCAACTATTCTTGAAAACCCCCCGTAGAAATATCTATGACTTTTATGAGAGCACAAATTTCAAAATCCTTTCTTTATTTTTTAACTCATACCTAGTAATACGGCGACATAAATTGGGAGGGAGTACGGAGGGAGAGTAATACTCATGTTCAACGTTATCTTGCATACTCCCCCCCCTCCTCCCACCCCCAAATCATAGATATACCCTTTCATGGATTTGTAAATAGGATGTTCAATAATGCTATTCTTGGGGAATAAAAGATGATGCTGCTCATATACTCGTTACTATCCAGAGTACGTACGAAGTTCTGAACTTTCTCTAGACAAGTGTTGCTATCGAGAGTACGAATAAGTTAAGAACACCACGGCACTGAACTCATCATGAAAGGGATGCTAAGTGCTAACCTTTCCCATCTCCTTAGAGAAATTCAGACACGAAATCTAAATTTTAGATTATAATTTTTTTCATTTATTGGATATTGAATTGAATATATTATTTATACATATCAAGCCAACCTTTTAATACAAATAAAATATTTAAGCTAAAACTAATGAATTCTTTCGAACATATAGCTAACGGACCGGGCGCACCCCCTGGAGGAACTTTCTCCAGACAACTGTTGCTATCAAGAGTACAAATAAGTTAAAGAACACCACGGCATTGAACTCATCAAAGGGATGCTAACCTTCTCCATCTCCTTAGAGTAATTCAGATACGAAGTCAGAATTTTTAGTTCATGAATTTCAGATTATAATTGTTTTTATTTATTAAATATTGAATATATATTTTTTATACATATCAAATAAATTTGTTAATACAAATAAAGTATTTGAGCTAAAACTAATGAATTCTGTTGAACATGTAGCTAAAGGACAGGGCTCAGCCCCTGGAGGAACTTTTGCCTTGTTGAATTGAGAAGGACTACTCAGTCGTTAAAGTAAAGAAGCAAAACAACGGGGTCCTATGAATGGCCTTTGTTAGGAGAAAAAACCATAACTTGCGCCATCACCTATTTGTTTGTATATAAAATCCATAAAAGAAGAGGACTCGTCTGATCAAACTCCACCAATTTATTCTTTATTTTTAAAAAAGACGTCTTATTGTCAGCAAGTCTCTGGAAATTCTAGATTTTACACTACTCTCAACGGCTTTATCCATCGAAGTCGTTTGATATTGTAGTTTGAGTGGCTAAATGGTACTATATACTGAGAAATTTAATTATGTATGGACTGTTGGCGTATTCTGTTACTCTATAATGAAGGAAAATTGTATTGATAGGGAAAATTGCAATCACATACATTAATATAAGCGTACATTTTCAATCTATTACAAATACTTGAAACTAGTGACCAAATCTTCCAAGGGAAGAAGAAATAGAGAAGGAAGAAGTGAAGAAGATCCAGAATTAATCTAAGCAACTAATTAGAAATTTGGTCGTTTGGTAGAGTCTATTAGAAAAAAATAATGCATGCATTAGCTTTGTATATAACTAATGCCTTGTTTGATAAACTATTTCAACCTATGCATAAGTAATGCTTGGATTAGTTATACACTCTATTTGGTATTGATGTTTTTTTTCTCTCAAAAGAGTACTACCAGGAAGCATCCAGAGTAGATATATTATATCATAGAAAAGATTGAGGGGGCTAAGCCTAACCTCTAAGATACAATTGACAGATTGTTACTGTTGGGGATAAATCCCGCCACAGAAATAATATTTGCGGTAATAACAGCTAAATAATAACGTAGCACCGTGATACGATAATCAACAAAAGGAATAACAAGGACACAAAGATTTTAACGTGGAAACCCTGCTGAATAAGGGAAAAAACCACGGGCCCGAGAGGAGCAAAATAATCCACTATAATGAGGAATTTTCCACTTTGTAGGTCCGAGTTAAATACTCTAGGAACCACTACACTCTAAAGAAATAACCCTCTTTTGATTTTTTCACCTCACTATAATACCACTCACACTCTCTATTTTTCTTCACACACTATTTTCTCACACTCTCTATGAGATGCTCTCCACAACTACTTCTTAGTTGTTGTTTTTGGTTGTGCTACAAATGAGGAAGTGATGCCTCCTATTTATAGGAAAGATGACCAACATATCATCCAATCAAAATGCTTGGATTTGTTGCAAGTTGTGCAACTTGACAATTTGCAAATCTTACAAGTTGTGCAACTTGGCAATTTGCAAATCTACCCACAACAAGCTTATACAAATTGACAAATTGTCACCTACCAAAAAACAAGTGTTGTTGCCTACAAGCTACTTGTATTTTGTTATTCATTTTTATTTTATTTTTCCATTAAATGGGTATGGACCCTATCAATCTCCCCCTCCAGACCCAATAACCGGAAGGAGATAGCATCGAGCTTCTAGTTTGAGTGCATGCCGATAAGTTCCTTGCATAAATCGAATGTAACACCCCGTACCTTCCTAACCCTACTTGACGGCATTGAATAATGTTTACCTAGGTGTCGAGAGCCATCAGTATGTATTTTGTAATGTTATGGATGAGATAGTTGATATAGGCCCTCGTACATGTGATTAGACTTTCGTAGGAAGTATTGTGTGACTTCGTGGAACATTTGTGAGGTTAAAAATGAGGCTTGGAGGACCTCCAAATAAAGGATATTAGGGGTAAGAAGTAAGTTAAAGAATAGGACTTGAAGTATCTAACTAAACCCGCGAAAAAAAGTCGAAAAATGAAATTTTCAAAAAAATAAGGTTGGGGCGCGCCAGAGGGCGTGCCAGGCCGCTCTGGGCCAAAATTTTTAGCCCAGAGGCAGCAAGCTGGCGCGCCCAAGGGCATGCCAGGATGGGTTTTTCCATTTTTCAAAAGTTGGAAATTTCTTAAGTCCCAAGGGTGCCCGGGGACGTACCGGGACGATTTTTGCCATGTTTCTTCTACAACCACGAGTATATACATGAAATGAGTAAAGTATTATATTGGTATGATAAAATTATCCGAGAACGAATTTGACATCAAAATGACGGTTTTACCCTTGTGGTCAAAATAAGCCATACGTGGCTAGAATAACTTGTTTTTGGGATTGAGGCTACGAATATGAATAGCGTGAGTGGGAATATTGTTGTAACACGTATGAGATGATTTAAACACGAGAAATTATTGATTTTATTGGGTTAAGTGAATTGGGCCCAACAAAAGGCCCAAAAATGAGAAGAAGACATGGGCCAAAATAGGTCAAAAGACCCATTCTTGACTTGACCTTCTAGAACACCACATTTAATGGATAAGGATGGACTTAAAGGCTTATAAAATGGACCAAAAAAACTGATTTTATTCAGTGGACATTCTCATGCTTTCTAGACATTTCTCAACCATTTTTCTCTCAAAACCCTAAGAACTCAAAGCCAACTTTTGGAGCAAGATCATCATTTTTCAAGCTTGGGTAAGTGATTATTGTTATGGCTTAATATGTTATATGCATGGGAGAGTATGTAAATCATGTTGGTTATGCTTGGAAGTGTTGAACATGGTGTCTTGTATTTTTGGTAAAAGATTTGTGATCCATGGGATTTAAGCTTGAAATATGACTTGTGACTTTGATGAAAGAGCATGGTATGGATAAACTATGAACATGTATGGTGTGATTTTGTTATTAAATTTTTTATTTTTATATAAGTGTAAATTATGGGATTTTGACCGATATGTGCTATGAAGTGTATTAAGGTGAATTGATGGATTATTTGTGATATGGTGTGGATGAGAAAGTGTAAATGAGAAGCATTGTGGTGAAGTGTTATTGATTATCATGTATTGGTCAATGTATGGAATATTGTGGGATTATTGGTATGATAATTTCATCAATGGTGTTGTCAAGGGGGAAATGACATTTTAAAGGCAAACATGTGACTCATTGACGTTATATGCATTTGTAAGGTAGTTGGTGGTTAATGTAAATCCCGTTGTGTATTTGTGTTGTAGAGTGAAACATAAGGAAGGAGCGGGATATTGTATGCACATCTAAGGTTGTATATTCGTATTGAGAATACAAGGTATGTAAGGTTACTCTGTCCGTATCTTTCTGTGGCAAATAGTATTCACATTGACATTACGCTTGTCCTATTTTGAAATGTGGTAAGGTATCCAATATCCGGTTATCAATGGTTATTATCACATAGTTCTTATTCATTGATCAATTGTGAACCACATGTCTCATATTCATGGTTAATGTTCCAAAAGCTCAATAAGGTTATGTTCCAATGTTCCAATAGTGATTATACTCATGTATCTTGTTCATTGATTATTGTCCAATGGTTCCAATGGTGTTATGTTTCTCACAATGTTTATTTACATGTCTCTCACTCATTGGTTAATGATCCAAAGCTTCAAGTAAAGTTACAACTATTATTGTATCAATCTCAAAGTAATAAATAAAGTAATGCATATATGTGGTCAATGATCAAGTATGGGTGGTAGCTTTGGGGGCAAATGCCTAGCTCAAGCCGATCCCGAGATTTGTTGGATCAAGGAGCAGTCCTAGAGGCATACGCCTATCTCGGACCGATCCTGACAGGGGGAAGCTCTAGGGGTAATAACCTAGCTTGAGCCGAACCTGAAATGTTGGTTTATGGGTGGAAGCTCTAGAGGTAATAACCTAGCTCGAGCCGATCCCGATATATATTAATTCATGGGTGACAGCTCTAGGGGAATAAGCCTAGCTCGAGCCGATCCCAACATACCGATATGTTATGTTAAAACCCACTGTTCAGTCGGGGCCCGGGTATCACAGGTCACAGGCAAAGATGAATAATCATAGAAGCAAAGATACAAAGAAAGTAATGAAAGCAAAATACATGGTTTCCAAAGTTCAGTATGGTGACTTATCCATATTGATCATTCATTTGTATTTGAGTTCATTAACATATTTACATATCATACAAGTTTCATATGGCCTTACATACTCAGTACATTCTTCGTACTGACCCCTCTTGGGGGATTTACCTTACTTACTGCAGGCGCAGGTACTAGTAGGCCTCCACAGTAGGTTGCCAGTTGTTGCAGATCATTGGTGAGCTCCAGTTAGTTCGGGGCTTCTCCGAGTCACAGTTGTACATATGTTTTGGTGTTGTACATGTTGTATAAAGCGGGGACTTATCCCGACTTTTAGTTTATTTTGGTCAATGCATTTGTTAGAGGCTTTTGTAGATGGATGTGGATGTATAAATGTAAAAAGTACATGTAGTTTTGACTTGATGGCCTCAACGACCCAGTTTTCGCATATGTATATATATATATCATGTTCCATGAATTCCGTTGTTGGTGTCTAATGCACTTACGTGATCATGGGTTTCTTATGGCATGCATATGAATGAATAGAAGTAAAGCTTGGTTCTCTCGGGCCATGTCGGCTACGGGTGCCAATCCGTCCCGATGGGATTCGGGGCGTGAAATCGAACTTGTCTCTTGGCACCACCTTGGTCAGCATATCCAAAAGATTCTCACTTGTAGGGACCTTCTTGACCTGCATAGATCCGTCCTCTAGCTTTTCCCGAACCAGTGATATCTCACGTCTATGTGTTTCGTCCTTGCATGATACATAGAGTTTTTGCTCAAGTCTATTGCACTTTGACTGTCACAATAGACGACATACTCCTTCTGATGCAAGCAAAGCTCTTGAAGGAACCGTTTCAGCCATACCATCTCCTTGCCAGCTTCAGTAGCTGCAATATACTCCGCTTCAGTTGTAGATAGTGCAACACACTTCTGCAACCTCGACTGCCATAATATAGCTCCCCCTGAAAAGACAAACAAATATCTAGTAGTGGATTTTCGATTATCAAGGTCACCTGTCATATCAGCATCGGTATAGCCCTTTAAGATTGGTTCAGATCCTCCAAAACACAAATAGTCTTCCGAAGTACCTTTCAGGTACCTGAGTATCCACTTGACTGCTTCCCAGTGTTCTTTTCCAGGATTTTCAAGGAACCTACTAACAACACCAACTGCATGAGCAATATCTGGTCTGGTATACACCATTGCATACATCAAACTCCCGACCGCTGAAGAATAAGGAATTTTAGTCATATTCCCTTTCTTTTCCTTTGTTGCAGGGCACATCTTCTTGCTTAACTTTAGATGACCCGCAAGAGGTGTGCTAACAGCTTTAGCACTCTTTATGTTGAAGCGTTCGAGTACACTTTTAATGTACTTATCCTGAGATAGCCACAACTTTCTGTTTACTCGTTCTCGAATAATCTTCATCCACAGAATTTGTTGTGCTGGGCCCAAGTCCTTCATATCAAATGACTTGGACAAATCTCCCTTCAACTTGACAATCAGCTCCTTTTCCTGTCCTACAATTAGCATGTCATCCACATACAATAACAAAATAATAAAGTTGTTGTCAGAAAATCTTTTGAAGTATACACATGGATCAGAATAGGTCTTTGTGTAAGTTTGACTTTGCATGAATGAGTCAAACTTTTTGTACCACTGCCTCGGTGCCTGCTTCAACCCATAAAGACTCTTATTTAGTTTACACACCATGTGTTTCTTTTCAGCTACTTCAAATCCTTTTGGCTGCTCCATATAAATTTTCTCTTCCAAATCTCCGTGAAGAAATGCAGTTTTTCACATCTAACTGCTCCACCTCAAGATCTAGGCTAGCTGTTAAGCTCAAAATGGTTCGAATAGAAGTCATTTTGACAACAGGTGAAAAAATTTCATCAAAATCAATACCTTTCTTCTGTTCGAAGCCTTTTACCACCAATTGAGCTTTGTATCTGACCAGCTTGCCATTTCTATCTTTCTTGAGTTTAAAGACCCACTTGCACTTAAGTGATCTTTTACCTCTTGGAAGTTCAACCAGCTTGTACGTGCCATTTTTCTGTAGAGATTCCATCTCTTCTTGCATGGCTTTCATCCACCGATTCTTTTCTGGACGGGACAATACCTCCTTAAGACTTTCTAGCTCCCCTTCATCATTGATAAGGACATACTCTGAGGAAGGGTACTTGGATGACTCTACCCTTTGCCTTTCTGATCTCCTCAGAGGTTGAGATTGATCTTCTTGATTAGGGTACTCCACTTGCTCATTATAATCACCAAGTTGCTCCCCCTGCTCGATAATCTCATCAGGTTGCTCCCCCTGCTCGGCAACCTCATTGGTTGTACTTTCTGCACTTCTGGGATGACTAGAAGTAGAAGGAATGGTAATAAGGTTAGGGACTATACCATTCTGTTTCTTGTCCTTCAGATCATCAGTAGTCCCGACTTCACTTTCTCGGAAGACTACATCTCTACTTCTGATGATCTTCTTCTTTTCAAGATCCTACAATCTGTACCCGAACTTTTCATCTCCATATCTAATGAATATGCAGGGAGCCGATTTATCATTCAGCTTTGTTCTCTGCTCCTTAGGAACATGTGCAAAAGCTCTGCAACCGAACACCTTTAGATGTGAGTAGGACACCTCTTTATTGGTCCAAACTCTCTTTGGAATATCAAACTCCAATGGAACTGATGGACTGCGATTGATCAGGTAACAGGCCGTCTGAACTGCTTCACCCCAAAATGACTTAGGCAGTTTAGCCATTCTGAGCAAGCTTCTCACCTTCTCGACAATGGTGTGATTCATCCGCTCAACTACACCATTGTGTTGTGGGGTTCCAGGAACTTTTTTCTCATGTCTGATCCCATGACTTGAACAGTACCCTTCAAATTCCATTGAAGTGTACTCACCTCCATTGTCAGTGCGGAGACGCTTTAGCTTTCGACTCGTCTCCTTTTCCACC
This sequence comes from Capsicum rhomboideum, assembly GCA_031232105.1. NCBI lineage: Eukaryota > Viridiplantae > Streptophyta > Magnoliopsida > Solanales > Solanaceae > Capsicum > Capsicum rhomboideum. The sequence goes on from CP124710.1 coordinate 19,748,348, forward strand.
AGAGCATGAAACTTCTGGAATACTTAAAACACCTGATCTTTGGTTTTCAAGATATAAACCCAAAATTTTTGTGAAGCATCATCAATAAAAGTAACAAAATATTTGTTACCGTCCATCGATTCTACCTCCATTGGACCACAAACATTCGAATATACCAAATCAAGTATATTCAACTTTCTTTGAGACGATTTCTGAAATGAGGCTCTGTGTTGCTTACCAAAAAAATAGTAGTCACATGGTTTTGCCGTCGTACCTTTGGTAAAAGAGATGAGTGATTTCTTGGCGAGAATCTGCAATCCTTTCTCGCTCATATGACCCATTCTTTTGTTCCACAAATCAGCAAAAATCTCTTCTCGAGCCGCATTCAATTCACCTCGACATATTTCTGCATTTGTCCTATACAACGTGCCACGACCAACTCCTTTTGTAATCACCAATGCTCCCTTGGTGAGTCTTCATTTTTATTTGCAAAATAGTTCTCGTACCCATCTCGGTCTAAAGCAATTCCTGAGATCAAGTTCAACCGCAAATCAGGTACATGGCGCACGTCTTTCAGAACCAATGTGCATCCCATATTAGTCTTGATACTAATATCTCCGATCCCCACAATATTTGAGTAACTTGTGTTACCCATTTTCACAGTGCCAAAATCACCTGCTACATATCTACAGAATAGATCCCTTGCAGGTGTAGCATGGTAAGATGCTACTGTATCAACCACCCATTTCGACTCTAGACCTGCCAAGTGCATGCACTCCTCTTCATCATTTATGAAGAGAACAACATTATCATTGTTTTGCACTGTGGCATGTCGTCATTCTTCTGGCCACTACTTCACCTTTGCCCTTTTTTAGAATTGGACAATCTCTTTTGAAGTGACCTGGTTGATTGCAATTGTAGCAATTTCTGGCTCTTGATTTAGATCAGACCTTGGACTTTCCACGACCTTCGAATCTTTCATAGTTACTTGAACTCCTCTGGTGACTCTTGCCTCTACTTTCTGAGATGAGAGCCTGACCATGATTTTCAGGCTTCTTTCTCATCTTCTCATTAAGTAGAAGAGCTGACGTGACATCCTTCGGCTCAATAGAGTCCTTACTATGCAAGATGGTTGTTGCCAAAGTATCATAAGAAGATGGCAACGAGTTCAAGAGCACAATGACTTTATCTTCCTCCTCGATCTTTACCCGGAGGTTAGCCAACTGCGTGATTAGTCCGTTGAGTATATTTAAATGTGACAAAAAATTCGTACCTTCACCCATATGTAGGGCGTACAATTGCTTCTTTAGGTATAATTTATTTGTCAGTGTTTTGGACATATATAGATTTTCTAACTTTTTCCAGATGTCAGATATACTATCTTCGTCGATGATATTATTGACCACATCATCTGTTAAGTGCAACCTGATTGCACTAGCAGCCTTTTCATCCATTTCTTCCCAATTCTCCATTTTCATGGATTCGGGCTTTTTGGATATGCCACTTAGTGCCTTGTATAATCCTTGTTGGATGAGTAGATCCCTCATCCTTCTCTGCCATGTTGAGAAACCGCTATCACCGTTAAATTTTGCTACCTCATACTTTACTTCGGACATTTTTATTTCTTCGAGTATAGTACGACCCACCGCAAAAAATTATTTCTGTGAATAAGCAGAACCTGTGCTCTGATACCAGTTGTTGGGGATAAATCCCGCCACAGAAATAATAGTTGCGGTAATAACAATGGAATAATAACGTAGCACCGTGATATGATAATCAACAAAAGGAATAACAAGGACACAAAGATTTTAACGTGGAAACCCTTCTGAATAAGGGAAAAAATCACGGGCCCGAGAGGAGCAAAATAATCCACTATAATGAGGAATTTTCCACTTTGTAGGTCCGAGTTAAATACTCTAGGAACCACTACACTCAAAAAAAATAACCCTCTTTTGATTTTTTCACCTCACTATAATACCGCTCACACTCTCTATTTTTCTTCACACACTATTTTCTCACACTCTCTATGAGATGCTCTCCACAACTACTTCTTAGTTGTTATTTTTGGTTGTGTTACAAATGAGGAAGTGATGCCTCCTATTTATAGGAAAGATGACCAACATATCATCCAATCAAAATGCTTGGATTTTTTGCAAGTTGTGCAACTTGACAATTTACAAATCTTGTTTGGATTGGTTGCAAGTTGTGCAACTTGACAATTTGCAAATCTTGCTTGGATTTGTTGCAAGTTGTGCAACTTGACAATTTGCAAATCTTGTTTGGATTGGTTGCAAGTTGTGCAACTTGACAATTTGCAAATCTTGCTTGGATTTGTTGCAAGTTGTGCAACTTGACAATTTGCAAATCTTGCAAGTTGTGCAACTTGACAATTTGCAAATCTACCCACAACAAACTTATACAAGTTGGCAAATTGTCACCTACCAAAAAACAAGTGTTGCTGCCTACAAGCTACTTGTATTTTGTTATTCATTTTTATTTTCTTTTTCCATTAAATGGGTATGGACCCTATCAGTTACGTTTGGCTCAATCATGTCTCAAAAACAGAGGTTTGATTGGGAAGGATCCCTTAGGGAACTTATTAACCTCTGGCCTACTATAACAAACCAAAATGTTAGCTAACGTAAAAGTTAGCCTTATCATATCTAAGCCTTAAACTAGGCATTCGAGCTTTGTCTAGTAGAAAGGACCCTCTAATTTCTTGTGGTAGGTTGTTGGCATCCTGATACATAGAAGTAATACCTTGTCGAGAAGCTTTCTTGGCCACAAAATTTGCAACCAGATAGCCTCCTTGAAGCAATGGGAAATCTGTACCTCAGCAAGTTCTAATAGCTCGAGTGCTTTCTACGGTAGTCTTGAGTTTCAAATTTTTGGTTTCTCCTTTATTTAGCATGCCTGTGATGATCTTAGAGTCCAGTTCAATCCATAGATTAGTGTAACCCTTATCAATGCGCCATTTAATGCCATAATAGACAACAAGAGCTTCTGCCTAGCTCATTGTTGCTATGTCATATGACTTAATTTGGTATTTAGGTGTATATAACTAATTGTTTGCAACAAATTTTAAAGTAATAGAAATTAAATTGCAATCACAAATAAAATATGAAGAAATAAGAATTTTATTTGATAAATGTGGAGGTACAAATCTGTTCTTCCCTTGATTCTTCTCTCTAAATTTCTCCATGATTCGAGGACTGTTAGTAGCGTATTTCTTGAAAAGAGGATGATTTTGATCTTGATCTCTTTATGAATATCCTAGTAGTTTACGTGATTTTGAGATGCCTCTTACGGGGAATATTTTATCCTTTAAATAGGCATGATTTAAGGTTTATGCCAAAGTAGCCTCTAAGCTAGGTTTAGGGAAAGGTAACCTCGGAGAACTCTACAGAAATTGGATTCGTCTTGAAAAATCCTACAAAATTTCGATGTCTACAAATGCCCCTACTTCAAGGCTTATCGGAGTGTAGACTTGATGAAACTAAAAAATGAGTCTTGAAGTATTGCTTCCATTTTTGCGGTTTTGTGACTCCAAATTTGCAGATCTGATTTGTGAGAGAACAAATGAAGGACAGATTTGGTCCCCACTGAGCGTACCAATTTGTTTACAACAAATTTTAAAGTGTGAGAAATTAAATTACAATCACAAATAAAATATGAAGAAACAAGAATTTTATTTGATAAATGTGGAGGTACAAATCTATTCTTCCCTTGATTCTTCTCTCTGAAATTTCTCCATGATTTGAGGGTCGTTAGTAGCTATTTCTGGAAAAGAGGATGATTTGGATCTTGATCTCTTTATGAATATTCCAGGAGTTTACATGATTTCGAGATGCCTCTTACGGAGAATATGTTACCCTTTAAATATGCATGATTTAAGGTTTATAGTAGAGTAGCCTCCAAGCTAGGTTTAGGACAAAGTAACCTCCAAGAACTCTAACAGAAATTGGATTCATCTTGAAAAATCCTACAAAATTTCGAACCTCAAAATCTGTGGTATTAGTAATACAATGAAATCTAATTTCTAAGTATGTATTAGCATGGTTAAAGACCCAATTACCCCTCAAAACGTTTTTCCCATTCTTTCCATCATATTTGTCGAGGGTATTTTTGTAAGCAAATACTTTTTTTAAGAAAATATGCAATGCATGTTACTCCCTCCATCTCAAAATAGTTGGCATGTTTGCTAAAAAATTCACAATAGTTGGCATGTTTAAAAGATCAAGAGATAATTAATTGTTTTTTTCCAACTCTACCCTTAGTAATTTACTCATTTTAGAATCTGAAAAAATAAATTACAATATGTAATGACAATATTTAATATGAGTTTAATAGGGTCATATTAGTCAATTTACACCCATATTAATTTTTTCTTAATAGTTGTGCAAAATCTATACATGCCAATTATTTTGAGACGGAGAGGGTATTTTTAATACATCAAACCAAACACTGCATAAGAAAATCTCAACTTAAAAATGCATAATATCATTACTAATACACCACATTTTGTACTATTTTTATACACTATATCAAACGACGAGAACTTCATAGCATGAGCCTTAACAAATATTTCCAGTTGTTTTAACCAGGTCTCAACTCTCAAGGGTAGTTTGTCAATTCTCCAAACGTGTCTTCCACTGTAATCACATTCATTACCTGCTCTCAAATGTACATGCAATAATAAAAATATTAAAATATAAAATAATAATAGCTAAATATATGTACTTTTGATCGAACATCATATTCACCTCCCTAAAGGATAATTTGGAAGAACATCATGACTTGAATCAAATAGACAAAGTTCTTTTGTCTGTCTTTGGTTCATTTGTTTCTATACTATTACTTTTTTATAGAAGAAACACCACCCAAGGTGTTTTTTTTATCGCATTTGAAATTTGAAAGCATTACTTAATTCGTTGCATTTGGTTTTTTATGGGTCCAACCTCCCTTTTAGACATTCTACTTGTCCCGTTGACTGTTCTTTTGCGATCTTTGTCTCAGTTACCAACTCATTCACTCACTTCCAATGGTGCCCCTTAAAACACGGATTTCTTTCTCGTGGAGGATAAGGTGTTAAGTTACTATTTATCTTTTTGATTAGACTCCTGAAATTGACTAAGCATTTTATTTAAATAAAGATAGAGCGAGAAGCATGTCATATACCATACGTATCAATTCGCGATGCAAATAAATACTTCATTCGTTCAATTTTACTTGTCTACTATATTAAAAATATTTTTTTACTTTTGTTGGTAGTATATCAAGAGAATTTTTTTTTCACCCTTAATATTATACTCATTTCATATTATTTTACAAATTCATTAAACACTATACGCTAATTAATATGAGTATTATGATAAAATAAGCATTTTACTATTATTTTTTAAATGGGTGTACAAAATCAATTGTTGATAAGTAAAAATGAACGAGGTATAATTCCCATGTCAAAATTAATCAAATTTTATGTTGACTTTAGCTATTGAATAGATATATAGGGTGTGTTTGGTATGAAGGAAAATGTTTTCCTGGAAAATGTTTTCATGGAAAACAAGTTGGATTCTTATTTATTTTCTCATGTTTGGTTGGTAGGTGGAAAATATTTTATAATGTTTGGTTGGTGAATGAAAAATATTTTCTAGAAAATATTTTTTAGTGTTTGGCTAGAGAGTAGAAAATACATTTTGGGAAAACAGTTTCTGACACGAATATCAACTTCGACGATCTATCAGGGATCCGACCCCGACACCCGAACGGGGACCCAACCCCAGCCCTAACTCTCCACCCAGGAACCGACCCCAACTCTCGACCCGGGACTCGACCTTAACTCCCGACCCCGACACCCAAACCCGACTCTCGACCCAGGACCCAACCCCAACACCCTACTCCCAATTCGAGCACCGACCCCGATATTCGATCCCGACTATCGAACCGGGACTCGATCCTAACACCCGATTTGGGACCCGAGCCCGACACCGAATCCCGACTCTCAAACCAAAACCCGACCACGACACCCAACCCCGACTCGGGACCCGACCCCAACTACCGATCGATACCCCAAATCGGGACCTGACCCTGACAACTGATCCGGGACCTGATCCCGATAACTAACACCCGACCCGAGACCCGACACCCGACCTAGGACATGACCCAAACACCTCGATATCTGACACCTAACTCGGGACACTACCCCATACCCCAATACCCCAACACCAGACCCCAACACCAACACCAGAATCGGGACTCGACCTCGACACCCGACTTAGGACCCGAACCTGACACCCGATCCCGACCCCGACACCCAACCCAGACTCCCAAACCGAGACCCGACTCCCGACCCGAGACCCGACTCCCACCCGAGACCCAACTCCCGACTCTCGACCCGAGACCCGACTCCCACCCGAGACTCGACTCCTGACCCGAGACAAGACTCCAGACCCGAGACCCGACTCCTGACCCCCGACTCGAGACCCAACCTTAACACCCGACCCGAAACCCGATCCCAACTCCCAACTCGAGACCCGACCCCGACACCCGACCCTGACCCTCAACCCCGAGAATCGACCCTGACAACAGACTTGGGACCCGACCTCGGCACCGACCCCGACTCCCGACCTGGCAACCAACCCATAATCCAGTCGCGACTCTCATCCCAAGACACAACCCCAACTCATGACCCCGACTCCCGAGTCGAAAATCGGGAGTCAGGGGCGGGAGTCGAATCCCGTGTTAGTGTCGGGCATCAGTAACCAAAACTTGGCTTAGGGTGAAAAGTTGAGGTGTGAGGTTGAAAGAGAGTTTTGGAAAATGTTTTCCTTACTTTTTGTAGGGAAGTCATTTTCCTTCAATTTGAGGAAAATAAGTTGATTTATAAAACATTTAAGCCAATCAAACATGAGAAAATTGAAAAACGTTTTCCAGAAAATGTTTTCCTTCATACCAAACACACTCATAAAGTATGTTATGCACTAGAGTAATCTTGATCGAACTATAGAAATGTCAAAAATGTCGAAACATGTCACGTGAAGGTCCATAATTCTATGTTCGAGAAAAAATGTAGCTTCTGTCATCGGATCACAAAGGTATTTAGAGAGAAGAATCAAGGAAATATATAAAATTATATTTATATTGTTTATTAATAAAATTTATTTTTTGATATTATTTTGAGATTGCAGCTTAATTTTGATCATACATCAAATTTATCGCGAACTGTAACATAAAACATAAAGTAAAATAACCTAATATAAACAGCTAAAATACAGTGATAATGAATTTTTTCATATATTGTAAATAATGCATATAAGTTAAAATCTACTCCTTTCTGTTTCACTTTCTATTGATTTGTCCTTTCTGTTTCACAGTTTCACTTTCTATTGATTTGTCAGTGGATACTAAGTGAGAATGAATTTTGTCATACATATTATTTTCAATGAGGCAGGTTACACATTTCTATTGATTTTTCAGAAGCAAAGAGGACAGTTTGTGAGTAGTCATTGGTGTTTCTGAAAGGTACGTGCAAGAAAAACAAGCTGGATACTTGTTCCTTGTCAAAGTTATCAAGTTGTTCGAGTCTAGTTTAATAATTTCATCATTTTGGGAATTGAGTTGTAACTTTATTTTGTTTATTCTACAAACACTTTCTATGGAATTGTTTTGAAAAATAATCAGGGTTAACTTGAAGGGGTTAGCCATATTTGAATAGCCGTTAGGGGTGAAAGGATTAGAGGTTCTTTTTTTTTTTTTTTTTTTTTTTTTTGGGAAGAAGGGGGGGGGGGGGGGGGGGGCGGGGGCGGAGAGAGGGGGTTAGGATAAAAAAGATATTATATTAATTCGGGAGTGGCTTGGGGGGTGGGTGGGTTAACATAGTAGTTATTATAACTATTCGAAGTAGCAGATGATGTTTTTAGCATAACAAAAAAGAGTTCCCACTTTAATTTGTCTGGTTCTAATATTTACACACAAACAAGAGTGGAACTGCTCAATGCACACGTCTGCCACTAGGTTCTAAAGGATTATTAGAGTTAATCTCTTAGGATCGAGTTAATCTCTTAGGATCATTTAATTGTAATTTAAATTTGGCTCGTTTTATTTTAGTGGAGTTTAGTTAAATCCTACAAGTGTAGGTTCTGGTTATTACACCTTTTAAGTCGGATGGATATTTTTCACGTAAAAATTTGTGTATTCTTTACTACCGCATTTTTTTTACTCATGATGTAGCACTAGTTAGAAACATATCTACTACCAATTTCATCATCTATTCTTCGTACGTTAAGCAAGAATATCGACAGATATTAAGAACTCTATGTAAAAAGCCCAATTAAATATGATCAAATTCACCCTCTCTTATGTGTTGTATAGCCGTATAGGTGCATAAAAGTTAAAACATCAGATAAGATTTCATTGCACATAAAATTCTCATGTCAAAATGGTTACATTATTATGTTGCCTTTAGATTGAATTCAATGAATATAATGTAAAGTGTGTTACACCAAAGTAGACTTTATCGTACTAGCTATATAAATGTACAAAATGTCGATGCACATGGTGTAATCTTTATACAAAACATTGTTCTAAGATCTCTTTTGGTCTTATCAATGGTCATTTTGAAGCATGGGGTCATCGTTGTGTTCATATACTTTCATTGTGTAAAAATAAGGAGCTTGTGCTCATGTATTATTAAATAACGAGAGCTGAATAAAGATTTGAATATAATCTAAAACATGGTATAATGGTAATAACTAAAGGATTTTACTTATATATACTGATAATATATATTATTAAAGTTCTTTCACATTACTAATTTCATTTATCATGGGCAATTACATATAATTAGTTACTTTTTAGATGAAATGATATTATATTCTTTGAATAGAAGCAATTCATATATAAGTTAAATTCCAATAATTAAAGGAGTTCAAATTTTGTACAATGTCAAAATGATCTTAAAATGTACAAGTTGCCATCAAGATGAGACTTTGCCTATGGGACTCTTTAGACATTCCTAGTTCAGAATAAAACAACTAGGTAATCTTGGCAGCAGCTAGACAACTGTAGTGTGGGTGTTCACAACAGCAAAATCCAATTCTAAACACTTTTCCTTAGTTAGCAAAATTTCAAGCAATGAGTTAAATTCCAACTCACGAATATATAGTACATTTTTTTTAAGCTGACGGTCCATCAAAAACATCTCTATCTCACAAAGATAGGGGTAAAGTTTGCGTACAATACAACTAAAAAATAACTTTTTTTCCATTGAAATTTTCCACTAAAAATTATTCAGTGGCTATTTTGGCAGATATTTTGATTGAATCAGTGGAAAAAGAAATAGTAGTAGTGTAAAAATTAGGAAGCTTCATAGTGTATCAGTAAAAATTCATAGCACAAATTTCCCATTGAATGCGGGGGTGGGGGAGGGAGACCCTCCATTTCTAGCAGTGGTACATCCTATAACCCCTCCCCCCTCCCCCTCCAAGACCGCATATTTGGGATTACACTGAGTATGTTGTTGAGTTAATTTCCAACTTAGGGGAGGGGAGGGGAGGGGACCGAGACATAGTTGTTTTGTTGATGTTGCCAATGTCTGGTTTAGTCGCTGTTCACGCAGACATACAACGTTGCTATTCACGTTTCTAGAATGCATATGGTTTGTCCAAAGTGCAAGATTCATCGTATTGATATGAATTTAGACTTTGGCTTCCGTATGAACAAAAAGAGAAGAGAAGTTGTGCTAAAGAAAAGTACATTACGTTCAATTCAAGGCAGGATGCCTCTTATCTTATGAATGGATAATTTTACATGTTATTAAATAGCGGAATACATCGACAACTCCTTAAATATATTAGTTAGTATTAAATTTCATTTAAACCCTCGAACTTCACCTGTTCAATTGAGCACCTGAATACATGATAAAATATTTCTATTACACACTTATATATGACTCAAATTTCAAAAAGTATTTGTGCGTGTTCTCAAGCGCCGATTATGTAGATAAGTTAATCACATAAAATACATCACCTCATTTAATTATATGCATCAGCCTCAATAAGTCTTAAAACCTCATTCTTTTTCCAATTGTGGTTGGTGCAAATAATTAAAAGAGGTGATATATTTTATGTGGTTAATTTATCTACCTAATAAACATTTATAAACACAGGCAAAAACATTTCCAAATTTGAGTTGGAATAGGAAAACATTATCATGTTTTCATATGCTCAATTAAAATAGACAGTATAATACAAATGTCTAAATAAAATTTACTAGTCATCTGCCTTAACATAACTACAAAAGACTTGCAAGATTCTTAGTAAGGGGGGAACCAACGATTCATTCAATTTAGCTTGTTAAAGTCACATCAACTTCAAGCTTAATAATTAGTACGTACCCCATAAATATCAGTACAGCAAAGGTGAAGACAAAAGTTTTGGCTCTTCAAGCTTCATGTTATTCCAAAATTCTTGTTAAGTACCAATCCAGCAATGAAACGAAACAAAATTCATTACACTGCATGTGACTAGAACAATCTTGTTGTGGAAGCCGAATATATAGAGTGCGATTAAGTCGCAACTACTCTATCTAAAGTTAGCTATATAAATAGTAAATGAGAGAAAAATAAGAGAACACCAAAAATTTATGAGGTTCGGCAACACTTTATTTTTTGCCTACTCCTCGGACACAATCAATTACATTTTATTTCACTCCAAAAGAATACAAGTGAAATACTAGAAGAGAGAAAGGAGATTCAAATGCCTTCAAAGATGAGAAGGCAAGTGAGAGAGGTTAATATACAAATGAACTAAGTGCCCCTATTTATAGAAGTGAATTCCTCCTTTTGATGTCATCAGTGACATCATCATCTTCTCGATGTCATTAGTGACATCATCATCATCATCTTGATGTCATTAGTGACATCATCATTACACAAATGTCAAAGTTCAACATGTGAAATCATTTAATGGTAGTCAAAGATTTCGACTACACGTTGAACTTGGACATTTCTTCCTAAAGAAGAATTCCTTTTTTTTCAAAACGTTCACACTAGTTCTAGTCAAACGTTCACATTAGTTCTAGTCAAACGTTCACACTAGTTCTAGTCAAACGTTCACACTAGTTCTAGAATCTTGTCAAATTTAACAAATCTCCACCTTGGCAAGATTCTCCATTTTCAATTTTCTCTCAGCAACAAATTTTGATTGTGTCTTCAACCTTAATCTTCAATATTGAACAATGTTGATCAAGTTCAAACAATGTTGAAACATGACCGCAGTCACCACTTTCGTCAGCATATCGGCAGGGTTATCTGGAGTCCGAATTTTCTGCACTATGACTCCACCTTCTTCTATAATGCCTTATACAAAATGATATCGAATATCAATGTGCTTTGTCCTTGCATGATAAACTTGGTTCTTTGATGATTGAATAGCACTTTGACTATCACAAAATATTGTGATGCCTTCTTGTTCAATACCAAGATCTCCAAGCAAACTTTGAAGCCAAATTGCGTCCGTCACAGTCTCCGTTATTGCCATGTACTCTACCTCCATGGTAGACAAAGCAACTGTTGACTGCAAAGTAGATTTCCAACTAATTGGTGCATTTGCTAAAGTGAAAACGTAACCAATAGTTGATTTTCGTTTGTCCAAATCACCCGCATAATCTGAGTCACAATATCTAACCATATGCTGACTATCCTCCTGCTCCAAAATCAAACCAATATCTACAGTATTACGAATATACCGTAGAATCCATTTCACAGCAACTTTGAATCCTTTTGGCTGAGTCATGTAGATTTCCTCTTCCAAGTCTTTATGTAAAAACACAGTTTTTACATCCAACTGAACTAGTTCCAAATTCAACTGTGCTACCAAAGCCAACAAAACTCTAATGGAGGAGTATTTTGCGACTGGAGAAAACACCTCATTATAATCAATTCCCTCCTTTTGAGCATATACTTTGGCCACCAATCTTGCTTTGTAGCAAACACCTTCTTGGTTAGGAAATCCTTTTTTCTTATCATATACCCATTTGCACCCAATTGCTTTGTTGCCCTTCGGGAGATTGGCTAAGCTCCATGTGTGATTCTGATGAAGGGACTGTATTTCTTCATTTATGGAAATTCTCCACTTATCTTCTTTTGAACTTTGGACTGCATTTTTATAAGTGGTAGGAATACCATCAACTACAATTAAGGATGCACAAGCCACTATATCCATGAAACGAGCAGGATTTCTTATTTTTCTTTTTGGCTTGCTGGTTGCTATTGATTCAAGTGTTGGTTGAGGTTCCAGAGATGGAATCTCCTCTTCAACTGGCTTTTCTTCTCGAGGAAAATCTCCTATTGTTTCCTCGTTTTCTTCTTATGTTGGAAAAATTAATTTTCCCTCAAACTCCACCTGCTTTGAAGCACCATCAGTTTGTTTGACATCTTCAACTGTTACCTTATTTGTCAAAGTAGATTCATCAAAGGTAACGTCCCTGCTAAATATAATTTTTCTCGTCTCGAGGCACCATAATTGGTACCCTTTGACTCCAGAAGTAATCCTCATAAATACAACCTTCTTTGCTTTTGGATCCAATTTGGACTCTCTTACATGATAATATACAATTGAGCCAAATACATGCAAAGAACCATAATCTCCAGCAGGTTTTCAATACCATTTTTCTAATGGTGTCTTGCCGCCAATTGCAGCAGATGGTAGACAATTAATGAGGTGGCATGCATATGTTATTGCCTCAGCCCAAAATTCTTTGTCGAAGCCAACATTGGATAACATACATCGAACCTTCTCCAGCAAAGTCCGATTTATGCGTTCTGCCACTCCATTCTATTGTGGTGTATTTCTAACGATGAAGTGTTTGGCAATACCATTTTCTTCACAAATCTTCTTGAAAAGATCACTTTTGTATTCTCCACCATTGTCTGTATGAAGACACTTGATCTTTCTGCCAGTTTGCGTCTCTATCATCGCCTTCCATTTGAGAAAAATTCCCAACACTTCATCTTTAGTTTTCATTGTATACACCCATACTCTTCTGGAAAAGTCATCAACAAAGGTTACAAAATAGTTTTTCTCACCTAATGAAGGTGTTTTGGAAGCACCCTAAACATCAAAGTGAACATAATCCAAAATACCTTTAGTATTATGGATGACAGTTCCAAATTTAACCCTTGTCTGTTTCCTTTTAACATAATGCTCACAAAACTCCAAGTTGCACATCTTTAATCCTTTTACCAATCCTTGATCTGATAAAGTTTTCAAGGATTTTCCTCCAGCATGCCCCAAGAGCATATGCCATAGCCTGGTCATTTCTTCCTCCTTATCATCACTGGATATTGCTGCCGCAATCCCAATAACTGTACTACCTTGATAGTGGTACATGTTATTGCTTCTTCGAATTTCCTTCATTTACCACCAATGCACCGGAGCATATTTTCATCACCCCATTATCTGCAATGACTTTGAACCCCTTTGACTCTAGGATCCCTACAAAAATGAGATTTTTCTTCAAAACCGGTACGCATAGAACATCTGTTAATGTTCTGCTCAATCCATCATGATTCCTTAATCGGATGGAACCAACACCATACGCGGTAAGAGGATCATTGTTTGCGGTATGAATAACTCCACATTCTCCTTCTTGTAAATCAGTAAACAAATCTCGATTGGGATACATATAATAGCTACAAACTGAGTCCATCAACCATACTTCAGATGATTTGGATGGCTCTGTTGTAACTAGTGAGAAATCAGAGTCATCACAATCAGCTACATTTGAGTCCATGACATCCTTTCCATTGTTAGGTTTGGCCTTGTTTTTCAACTTTGAACAATCTTTCTTCCAGTGACCTTTTTCTCGACAAAAGGCACATTCATTTTGCTGGGTTTGGATTTTGACTTGGATCTTCCTTTCTTTGTTCTCATTTGATCTTAAGAACGACCTCCTACGACCAGTGCTTCTCCTTCTTCTACGATGTCTGGTTTCTTCTCTTCTATGGCAATATCTAGTCCTTATTGAAAAAGGACATCAAGAACTTCGCCTTGACACATCCCAAAATGTCCTTACCCGTCAAAAATTTCAACTGCAAACTTCGCATTTGACACAATTCTTGTCATGAGCGAAGATGCCAACGATGACGTATTATTGACACCCGATGTGGAATCTTCAGCTTTCTTGTCTGCCATTTCTACTACAAATACTATTTATTAGCTAACCGTACCGAAGACCAAAGTAATTCTTTTCTGATGTGGAAGTTCAGACTGTGCTGCAACCACAGAGCATACTCAGATAGAACATTGGGTCTGATACCAATTATTGCGGAAGCCGAATATATAGAGTGCGATTAAGTCGCAACTACTCTATCTAAAGTTAGCTATACAAATAGTAAATGAGAGAACAATAAGAGAACACCAGAAATTTATGAGGTTCGGCAAAACTTTATTTTTTGCCTACTCCTCGGACACAATCAACTACATTTATTTCACTCCAAAAGAATACAAGTGAAATACTAGAAGAGAGAAAGGAGATTCAGATGCCTTCAAAGATGAGAAGGCAAGTGAGAGAGGTTAATATACAAATGAACTAAGTGCTCCTATTTATAGAAGTGAATTCCTCCTTTTGATGTCATCAGTGACATCATCATCTTCTCGATGTCATCAGTGACATCATCATCATCTCAATGTCATCAGTGACATCATCATCATCATCTTGATGTCATCAGTGACATCATCATTACACAAATGTCAAAGTTCAACGTGTGAAATCATTTAATGGTAGTCAAAGATTTCGACTACACGTTGAACTTGGACATTTCTTCCTAAAGAAGAATTCCCTTTTTTTCAAAACGTTCACACTAGTTCTAGTCAAACGTTCACATTCGTTCTAGTCAAACGTTCACACTAGCTCTAGTCAAACGTTCACACTAGTTCTAGAATCTTGTCAAATTTAACAAATCTTTCTAGCAAAATGTAATGTTAACATCGGATGGTCATCCACTTTTTGTAATGGGAAGGCTTAACCAAAACTTTGCCCACAAACTTGTAATGAAATCACTATAAAGCACCCTACTTCACATAAAACTATTACGCATCAAACCTTTCTTGGACCGTGCGTAATACACACTGTATGGGGTTAAAATCTGCCTAATAAAGACACGTGGCACCAATAGAGGAATCAACATGAGGACTCATTGTAAAAAGATTAATGCGGAACCTCGAGATGCCTCCCCGAGATGGAAATGGTAGAAGGTTCCCTCTCGAGGAAAATGAGGACTCATTGGATTATCATCCCCAATGATATGGCACAAGGGACAAACAAGAGATAAGCTTGTAAGACTGCTCGGATGTGTGGACGAGCTCGTATGGAACTGAGCAGTGCAGGAATATTAGCTAGATCCACCAGGTTGAACGCGTGGCACAATGACATAGATTTTAGTACCTTTGGACTCCAATAGCATATTCTAATTGGTCAAGGCCTAATATTGTAACATATAAATAGTCGCCCCTCTTTACTCGTAAAGGGATCCTGACTCTGACTCTCTTACCAAATACAATAGCTTTCTTGGTCTCTAAACATTTTTCTTGCTTTGCAATTTGTCTTTCTTTGATAGTAGCTCAGATAGTTGGGAGCTGATCTCAGGAACACACATACTCACTCTCGGGTCACTTAGATTTGACTTCTTTACTTTGTTTATTTTGTTTATGTTATATTTCATTATTTTCATTCACCACACCCATAACACCCCTTACCGAACAAGGTCCGATGCTATGCCCTTGAAGAACTAGACTGGCTGCCAAATCCTAAAACCTAGAAGGCGCATAGAACCCTGTTGAAAATCTACGAAGTCACCCTGACCTAAGAACCACTCAGAGTACCTAGCAGTGCCCTCACCATATGACATACCTTCTAGAAAGCTAAGAATTTTAACCATGGTATCTTGAAGAGCTAGCGTGGCCACAAATCCAATCGGAGCCTGGGTTGGCCCCAGACCCTCTAGGTGATGCTGTAGATCCGTAATCTCTATCTTGAGCTCTGGTGATAGCTACCTAGCCTGACCCTAAACTAAGGCTCTAGTAACTGGTGCAGGAGCCCCGCCCACGCTTACCGATGATCTCATCCTATCCATATGAGAAATAGTGAAACAAAAAAAGATTTTAGAGGTTTATACAAATAAGGATGCATGATACAGAGTCAAAGAAAGAGTTTTTCTTAAGAATGCCCTTTAGCCTCCCGAAGATAGGATACAAACATCATTGTAACAATGTGTGGGACTCTACTAGATACTTTCTCTTGTACCGATGAGATCAGTGGACCTAGGCTCTGATACCAATTTGTCACGATCCAAAATCGGGTCATGATGGCACCTTCTATAATCCCTCTAGTAGGTAAGCCAAACCCCAAGCCATATACAGAAATTAATAGCCAAAAATAATAAAGGGAGTAGAAATGAGAACAACGGGCTACTATGTATAGATACATACATAACATGTATAATAATATACAAAATAGGGCCATAGAGAAACCGAAAAGATAGAACATACAATAAAATTCTGAAACTGACATAAAACCCTAATGTAGCCCTGCAAACTTACCCCTGACCCGAGAACCACTCAGAGTACCTGGCAGTTCCCCTGCTTGTGATATACCCTCTAGAAATCTATGTTTCAGAGCTAAAGGAATGTTAGAATGTCCATCTGAGTCTGTTTACTAAGAATGTTAACTAAAGTCAAACTTCTTAACTTCAAAAGCTCCAAAATAGATAAATTGGTTTAAAATCCAACCAGACTCCCCAAGAACCAAATCATCAGTCCTGGTATGTCATAATACCCTGTAGCAACTATAAAAAAGCTCATAACAGGGAAACACATCTTTCTACTTGAATCAATTGATTTTAGACCAATTGCTTTCTTAGACATGAACTAAATTACCAAATCAATTATGGCTACTAGTGACACATTAAAGTAGAAACAACTATTGAAACTTCAATATTGTAATAGCCTAATCAATTGTGGCTATTAATGGGTTTTTCATTAATGTATTGGTCACTTAGCGCATACGGTATGAAACACTTGTTGCAACATTCTCATCTTATATTGGCATGCTTATCTCATTTATTTTACTTACTCAACACCATAAAAATCTTGATATAGAAACTTCCACAAGTCTAACCTAAGCTTTTACTTCAAAAATCCTCAAATTCATCTTCTTAGAGAAACTTACATCTGGCTAACAAAACAAGTCATAACATGGTGGTGAAAATTCACAAGTCTGACTAGTTGACAAGACCAACCTTTATAAACATAACCTCATACTAATAAAGGTTGTATTAGGTCTCATCTCTTCATGTTTCTTAACGTAAGAGGTAATTTCCCGTGTTAGAGAGGCAATCTCGCAACTTTTTCAACACGCTTTATAAATAAAACACATATCATCACATGCATATAATATATGAACATAAATTCAAGAATCAAATATTAATGGGCATATATAACATTCAAGATGTTTTTCAGTATATATACATGATCATATCCTTCAAGAATCTAGATTCATAACATGTTACTCAAACAGATTTTTAGTTAACGCCTTAGTAAGAAAATCAACTATCATACTTTACATAGGTATGTATTGTAAATTTATTTCGTGACTTGCTACTTTGTTCTCACAAAGTTATAATTGATGCCTATGCTTTTGGTCTTACTATAATACTTAGAATTCTTTCTTTATATAATAGCCGCTTAACTATCGTGAAATAAAATCATGGGATCCTGAGGATTCTTTGGAACATCCAAATTCCCAAAGAACCTTTCCAATCAATCTTCTTGTACTACAATGTACAAACCACAAATTCAATTTTCATAGTCAAAAAGGTTGTGAAAGTATTTTTCTTAAAAAGAACCATCATCTATACAACTGTCACAATCTAAAATTTGGGAAAATGATGACATAAATCTAATCCACCGATAGGTAAGCTAATAAAAACACGGTTTCAAAACTTGAATAAAATATGTGGAAAATAACAATTAAAAAGATATAAGTCATAATTAAACTCCTTCATAAAACTCAAAGTCAACAATGCAAAAATAATACAAATTTAAATCCCAAACCTAGAAGTCACTAGTACAAGTGACTATCATCCGAATACAACTCTGAAAATAATAGAAATATCTGAAAGAGGTGCAAAAAGGTAAAAATATAGAGAAGATCCAAAGGTGTTGTGGATCAGCCAGTTGAATTATATGAATCTCAATTTGAAATGACCCAAAATATTGTTACACTGAAATAGGAGGTAGAAGTTGCACCTAGACTCCTCTTAGCAAAATTTTGAGGAATTCAGGGCTAGTCTAGTATTGTCTTATTCTAGAGGATATGGTATTTGAATGAAATTTGATACTAATATGATTGTTAATAGCGGAGTTTGATGTGATAGTTGGATAGCCAACAAGTATAGGAGACTATAGAAACTTTCGGTACCTGAAACAGAATTATAAGACTTTAGTTATAGCGTTTCTCATGGAAGGGTTAGTTCGCGATGTCGAAATTCATTCTGTGTGTTGTAAAATGAGGAAAATTAAAGAGAGGTCATGAGTTCTGTATTAGACCACTGTAGCAAAAAAAAATTATCGCTACAGCAGTACCACTGCGGTCGTAACAAGAACCGCAGCGGCGACCTCCGTGAAAAGGACGCGAATCGCTGCAATGGTAATTATCTTCTGCAGCGGTAACATGCAGTAAAATATTAGTTTTAAAAACTAGAATATATTTTTATTGTCCACTTTTTTAAGAAACGCAAGATAAGGTTCTAGAGAAGGCAATTTTCAAAGGGTTTGTGGAGTTTTTCATCTTTGGAGGTAAGTAATTACATTCTAGCCTTTAGTTTACTTCGTTTAACCTTACAAAATCACTAGAAACTGGATTAATAGTGGGTTTTGGCGTTCAACCCTATTTTAGATGAAAAATAATAGGATTGTTTATAAATTCAGTATGTAATGATCCTAGGGTGTTAGAGAATACTAATGGAACTAGAATTACGGTTGTTTGTGCTACTTCAAGTAAAATTCATGAGGTTTAAAAGATAGAAAATCCTAATATGAAAAAATAGGGTAAGTTTATGGCTAGAATCAGTGGTTGTTGATCCCTAACAATTAAAAAGGAATATTATTGAAATGGGTGTATATTCTTGTTGTTATAGACCAAGAACGAGATCAAAAGGGCAAAAGTGTGGCTTAAAGGTGACTTTAAGAAAAAGAGTTGAGGTAGGCTATAGTTTTGTTGTAACACTTAGACTTTCTTGGCTTTGTGCTTGTTTGTGAACCTAACATCTATGATTGCCTTCTAGTATAACT
The DNA here is from genome assembly GCA_031232105.1 of Capsicum rhomboideum. Taxonomy (NCBI): domain Eukaryota; kingdom Viridiplantae; phylum Streptophyta; class Magnoliopsida; order Solanales; family Solanaceae; genus Capsicum; species Capsicum rhomboideum. Next base: position 19,767,676 of record CP124710.1, read on the forward strand.
TGTGATTTAATGACTGCATTGTATTTTCATTTGCATTCTGATGATATGTTGATTTGATGGGTCGGGTACTATGCCAGTACGAATGTGATGATGGGTTGGGTACCACGCTGGTACAAATGTGATAATAGGTAGAGTACCACACTAGTACAAATATGTTAATGGGTTGGGTACCACGCCTGTACGATGTTATGTTGATGATGAGGTTGAGAAGGGTAAGAGATGATGCAAACATCTTGCATGCATGTACTCATACATATGCATTGGGTGCCTTATGATGATTATACTTGATGATGAGTTGTTGATGAGAAAGATTACGTATGAAAGCAAGTGAAAGTAAACTTGTAAGTTGTAATCATGTGATAATATATGATATGTTAGGTTGAATGATATCATTGGTTATGAGTTTTGTTATGATCAATTTTATACTTGTTTGGCTTTCTTACTTGTACATTATTGAGCTAGTCGACCTATGATGCTTACCAGTACTTGTTGATGTACTTATGCTACATGTACTCTTCTTTTGTTGAGTGCAGAACATCTTCTAGCGGTTGAAACGTGACCTCGGCTTTCAATAGTGATTCAGGCTTGATTTTAAGGGTGAGCACCATGTTCGGGCAACCTTTAGATCCTCTTATATTATTGATGTCCCTTATTTCGGGACTAAGGCAATTTTCTTTTTTTATGTTTTGGGATATTCTATCTATTTCCAGACTTAGTTGTTTTTAGATAGTCTTGTACGGTGATTTTTGGTCTCGGAGATTATAATAAATAGAGGTTTCTGCACTCTATTCATTTTATGGATGATAATGGCATCGGATGATTATTAGTTATTGATGAACCCATTTTAGTACTTGTTAAAAGGCATGAGTTAATATTATTATGAACTTGAGAATAACACTTAACGAGTAAAGGTGAGCATAGTATGGTTCTCCTGCAATAGGTTAAGGTGGGTGTCAATCATGACCTTTTGGATCGTGATAGAGATGGTATCAGAGCACTGGGTTCATAGATCTAGTCGTACAAGAACAGGTCTAATAGAGTTATACGGAATGACAAGAACAGGTCTAATAGAGTCATGCAGAATGGTACGAAGACATCTGTACTTTTCTTTAGGAGGCTATGGGACATTAGGAATGAACTCTTTCCTTTCTTTCTTTCATGTTATAACTTGATTCCAATTGGTATCCAGCGATCTAAATTGGTATCTAATCCTTTTACTCTTGTTCATAGATGGTGAATACTCGTTCCACCAGAGTAGTAGCAGCAACACCTATGATAGCATCTGCAACAGCACCCGTACCAGCCCTAGGGCCGCAGTTCAGAGCATTTCTTGAGTTAGAGGTAGAGCAAGAAGGGGAGAACGGGGAGCATTGCCCATTAGGATTTGAGCACAAGTAGCTGGGAGACCGACAAGACAGAGATCACTGTCCCCTCACCCACAATAGGATGCTCCAGGCCTTGCACAGGATGAAGAAGAGGTGGTTGAGGAAGAAAAGATGATACTCCAGAAAATGTGGTGCCAGCACCAAATGGTACAACTCTGGTGCCTTTTTCTGTAGAGGTGATTTGAGAAGTGTTGATATTCTTAGGAAGCTTGGCTGGCACTGGATACACTCCAGTGATTCCGACTGCTCCGCCCACAGCCTTGCAATATACGACTGCTGTAGCACCCAGAATGGATGCAGTCTCTAAAACAGGGGTGTATCCCCAACAGGTACTTGGACCTATGATGACTGATAATGAGCACGTGCTATTTTATAAGTTTATGAAGATGAAGCCCTCGATATTCCAAGGTACAAAAACCGAGGATAATTTTGAGTTCTTAATAGATTTTCAGGAACGTCTATATAAGATGAGTATTGTTGAAAAGTATGGTGTGGAGTTTTTTTCCTTTTAGCTGTAGAATAAAGCCAAGAAATAGTGGAGGTCATTTGTGGAGTGCATGGCTGCCCCACCTCCGCTTACTTGGGCTCAATTTCAGAATGTAACCTTGAGAAGTATATTCCTCACACTTATTATGACCAGAAGAAGGATGAGTTTCTGAGGTTGGAGCAGGGTAACATATCCGTGGCGATTTATGTGGCCAAGTTTAATGCCCTGTCTCGCTATGCACTACAGTTGATTACCTTAGAAAAAGAGCAGATCAGGTACTTTGTAAAGAGTCTGAATTTGAGGATTCAGTTGGCTAATTTATCTGTGGTTATGTCTAGTAAGTCCTTTCAAGATATTGTTGAATTCTCTAAGAAGGCTGATGCACTTGACAAATAGGAAGAGGTAAAGGCAGAAGAGAAGAAAAATTAAACTTTTAGCCAATTCAGTGGTACCTTCTCAAAGGGGAGAGGTTCTTTTAAACCGTACTATTCAGCTATGCTAGTTTTAGCATAGGTCCAGTCTGGGGTTAGCTATTAGCCTTTCCGAACCGAAAGCTACATGTCTTCTTCTTCTTCTTCTTCTTTTTCAGTTCAGAGGCCTACTTTGGGACCCAAATGCTTTGACTATGGGGGTTTGGGACACGTCAGAAGGTATTGTCCTAAATTTTTGTCTTCAGATCAGTTGAATCAGTAACTAACTTCTACTGCCATAGTTTTGGTAGGTTATGGTGGTGGAGAAAATGGTAGGGGTCGTCCACAAGGTGGGCGCGGTGGCCAAGCTAGGGGTGGCAACCAGATAACCTAAGTGGAGGGCAAGTTAGTAAAAATGGAGCTTAGAGTGGCTGAGGTGGCAGTTAGGGCGGTGAAAAAGCACATCTTTATACAGGTCTGGCTCATCCTGAGGCGGAAGTTTCTGATGCAGTGATCATAAGTACTATTCTTTTCAGTGATCGTATGGCTTCTAAATTGCTTGATCTCGATTCTATCTTCTCTTATGTATCTGTGAAATTTACTATGGGTAGGGACTTAGACTGTGAATATCTTGATGGTTCTATGTATATATCTACCCCTGTTGGGGTGTATGTGTGTGTTGATCAGGTCTATCGTGCGTGTTTTGTGGTGTTCATTTGGTTTAAGACCCTAATAGATTTAGTCATCCTAGATTTGGAGGAATTTTATATTATTTTGGTGATGAGTTGGTTGTCTCCTCATTATGCTGTTCATGTTATGCCAAAGTTGTCACAGTGGCGATGCCCGGGAAAGTGAAGTTAGAATGGAAGGGTACTTTTAGACCTAATCCTGTGAGGGCTGTGTCTGCAGTTCATGTTTAAAAATTAGTAAATATAGGGTGTAAGGAGTTTCTAGCCCATCTCCGGGAAGATAAATCTGCAGTCCCTCCTATAGCATCAGTTCCAGTGGTTTGTGAATTCCTAGAAGTGTTTTCGGATGATCTTTTGGGTATGCCTCCAGATCGAGAAGTTGACTTTTGTATAGGCCTAGAGTCGGGGACTAGACCTATTTCAATTTCATCATACCGTATGGTACCTGCAGAGCTGAGAGAGTTGAAATCCCAATTACAAGAATTATTAGAAAAGGGATTTATTCGCCCAAGTGTCTCTCCTTGGGGTGCACCAGTGTTGTTTGTGAAGAAGAAAGACAGTAGTATGAAAATGTACATAGATTACCGCCAGTTGAATAAGGTGACCATTCATAACAAATGTCCCTTACCTAGAATAGATGATCTGTTTAGTCAGTTACAAGGAGCTGCAGTGTTCTCTAATATTTATTTGAGTTCGAGTTATCATCAACTAAATATCAGGGCAGAGGACATTCCAAAGGCTACGTTCGAAATTCATTACGGACACTACGAGTTTCTGGTTATGTCTTTTAGGTTGACCAATGCCCCAGTTGATTTCATGAGCTTGATGAATAGAGTACTTAAGTCCTTTTTGGATTCGTTCATTATTGTGTTTATTGATAATATACTTGTTTATTCTAAGAGTGAAGAAGATCATGAGGTTCATTTGCATACTGTGTTGAAGTTATTGAAGGAGAAACAATTATATGCTAAGTACTCTAAGTGCAAATTCTAGCTTTCTTTGGTGTCCTTTTTGGGCACATGGTTCATAAAAAAGGAGTTATGGTAGACCCACAAAAGGTTGAGGCTGTTAAGAATTGGGCTAGACCGACGAACTTGACAACAATCCATAGTTTTGTAGGGTTAGCCAGTTACTACTGCTGGTTTGTTAAAGGGTTTGCTTCTATTTCTTCACACATGACCCGCTTGACTCAGAAAGAAGTTCCGTTTGAATGGGATTACAAGTGTGAGGAGATCTTTCAAAAGCTTAAAACTTTGTTGACTTCAGCTCCAGTACTAACCCTGCCTGTAGAGGGCAAATATTTTATTACATTTTGTGATGCCTCACATTTGGGTTTAGGTGCTTTGTTAATGCAAGATCTGAATATGATTGTTTATGCTTTGAGACAACTAAAGAAAAACTACCCCACACCTGATTTAAAATTGGCGACCGTGGTATTTGCTTTAAAACTTTAGAGACACTATCTCTAAGGGATGAAGTGTGAGGTGTTCACAGACCACCGCGGCTTACAACATGTGTTCACCCAAAAAGAATTGAATTTGAGACAGAGGAGATGGATGGAGTTGATTAAAGACAATAACGTCTTAATCCTGTATCACCCAGGTAAAGACAATGAGGTAGCGTATGCACTAAGCTGGAAACTAGTGAGCATGGGAAGCTTAGCAATGTTGGAGGTATCCATGAGCCCATTGGCGAGAGAGGTTTGGTCCTTGGCTAGCAGTTTTCTGAGATTGCAGGGAACTAGTGAAGGAAATGTGTTAGCACACGTGAGGCTTGGTCCACTTTCTATGACCAGATTAAGAGAAGATAGTTTGAAGACAATAAATTTAACAACCTCAGAGAAAAGGTGTTACAAGGGAAGGCGAAGAAAGCCATTCTTGATGATGAAGAGACCTTAAGAATTCAAGGTCGGTTGTGTGTACCTCTGGTAAATAACTTAATTCCAACCATCCTAGCAGAGGCCCACATTTCCATGTACTCCATACATCCGGGTGCCAACAAGAAGTATAGAAACTTGAGGCAACACTATTGGTGGCGAATGATGAAGAGTGATATCGTAGATTTTGTGGTTATGTGTCAAAATTGCCAGCAAGTCAAATACGAATATCGGAGGCCTAGTGGTACTCTTCAATGGACGCCAATTCTGAAATGGAAGTGGGAACAGATAATGATGGATTTTATGGTTGGTCTTCCAAAAACCTTAAGGAAATAACTCTATTTGGGTTATTGTCGACCAATTAATTAAGTCGGGTCATTTTAATCCAGTAAGAGTTGATTATAATACGACTAAGTTGGTCAAGATTTATGTGAAGGAGATTATAAGGCTACATGGGGTACCGGTGTCGATTGTGTTCGACAGGGGTACTCATTTCACTTTTAATTTATGGGAGAGATTTCAGTCTGAGTTGGGTTCAAGATTAGACCTGAGCAAAACTTTCCACCAACAAATCGACGGTTAATCTAAGCGTACTATCCAAGTGCTTGAGGATATGCTCTGAGATTGTGTTATGGATTTAGGGGGTCAGTGGGACCAATACTTACCATTGTGTGAATTCGCCTACAATAATAACTACTACTCTAGTATTGACATGGCTCCTTTTGAGGCCATATATGATAGACGGTGTAGGTCCCCAATTGGGTGGTTTGACACGTTTGAGGTGAGGTCTTGGGGCACTAATATGCTCAAGGACTCTATGGAGAAAGTGATATTCATATAGGAGAAGCTCATAACGGTTCAAAGCCAATAGAAGGAGTATGCAAATAAAAAGGTGAGGGATATAAAGTTTTAGAAGGGGGAGAAGATACTCTTAAAGGTGTCACCCATGAAGGGTGTGATATGATTCGGTAAGAAGGGAAAGTTGAACCCAAGGTACATAGGACCCTTTTAGGTGTTGAAGGAAGTGGGTTGGTAGCATACAGGCTGGTTTTATCCCCTAGTATGTCCGGGGTTCACCCTGTTTTCCATATGTTAATGTTAAAGACGTACCATAGAGATGGTGAATATATCATTTATTGGGACCTGGAACTATTTGATAAGGAGCTGTCCTATGAAGAGAAATCAATTGCTATCTTAGCTAAAGATGTGAAAAAGTTGAGGACTCAAGTTATTCCTTGTGTGAAGGTTCAGTAGAGGAACCGTACTATTGAAAAGGCTACATGGGAGACGGAAAAGGACATGCGTAAGCGGTATCCACACTTGTTTATTGACTCAGGTATACTCTATTATAGTTGTTATGTTCTTTTCAAGCCATTTTTCATTTGGGTACAAATAAGTGGTAAATTGGTATCTCATGTAATGACCCAAAATGTCGTTACGCTGAAATAGGAGGTAGAAGTGGCACCTAGACTCTTCTTAGCAAAATTTTAAGGAATTCAGGGCTAGTCTAGTATTAATTATACACCCTAGAAATGAGTGTACGCGGTCGTTAGCAATATATTTACCCAACAAGAGTCGGGGTCGAATCCATGAGGAAAAATGTGACTAGCGATCGAGAGAGTAAGAAACTAAAGCAACTCGCTAAAATCCAAATAAAGATACAAGTGTTTTGGGGATTTTTGATATATAAAAGTGAAACAAGGATAAAACCTATTTTAATATGAACAAGTTGATCAATGGCTTTCACAAATGATGGAAAACAAGGAAAATGATATTGGGGAATCAATTCTACCAACGATCCATTGTATTTAACTAATTACTCATGAATTACTCACAGATTAACAAAGTAGCCTTGGAACCTCAAGTATCCTCCACGTCTTTCGATCGATTGACAAACATTTCTTGGCTAAATTCCATCGAACATTACCCAAGTGTCAACACAAGTAGTTCCAATCTATGGCTACAATAGAATTTCACTATGTCTAGCAACAAATTTATTAGATGGGTCATATGTCCTAAATCACACTAAATTTATCTTTTCCAACCTCAATTAGCTCTTTCAAGCATTAATCAAAGTAGATGGGCTATTCTCACTCTAATCTCCTCTTTCAAGCTCAACTAGAGTAGAATTGATAGAGCATGAGATTAATTTAAACAAGCAAAACTCCTTTATAAATCAAGAGTAATCAATTAACACAAAAGCATGAGATAAAATCAAAACCCAAATTCAAAACATAAATATTGCATTGTGTCCAACAACATCATTCAAGAATGAATCTTACTACACCCAAATATTCAATACAAAGCAAGAAAATGAAGAAAGGATTAAGAAATATTCACTACAAAGCTTCCAAATCTTCACTCCAAGGGTGATGATGGAATTCCTTAGCCTCCAAGCTTGAGAAAAATGCCAAAGATCCAGTTTCAGATCTGAAAAATCCCTTTTATAGCCCAAAAATCGTGTTTCAGGTAATTATGAAAACGCCACCGCATTGGTCATCTGCTTTCTCATCTACCTCCACAGGTGGGCATCTGCCCCCGCAGGTCAGGGCGCAGGTGAGGCACCTGCCTCCGCAGGTGAGGCATCTGCCCCCGCAGGTCAGGGTGCAGGTGAGGTTTCAGCCCCTTCCAGCTCACTGTTTTGGCCATCTGCAGCCTCATCTGCGTGGTCAAGTCCCCATCTGCATGGGCGAGTGACCAATTTTTGATCCATGTATCATTATAAACCCCTTTCCTTAATTTTTGCGCTTCTTTTCATCAAAGCTCTTTGTAAACCCAAAGTACCTGAGATGATCACCATTCAAAGGTTAATTAGCCTCATATTATGAATTAACAACACAAAAAATTATAAGAAAAGAGACACAAATAAGTGGCAAAACCGGCACTTATAAACATCCCCAACTTAAAGACTTTCTTTGTCCTCAAGCAACACAACATCAAAACTTAATGAGGCTATCTATTTAAGCTCAAAAGCCAACATCAACACTTTCATATCATATTTTTCAATTATCCACCATGACTATGACTTTGGTTGGTACTAATAATTTGTCAACAAGCATGTGAGTCTTACCCAAGCAACTCCATCAAGATCAAACACACTTTCAAGAATACAATGGAGTTTCAAGAATGATTGAGTAACAACAACCAATTCTCAAGAAGTGACTCCCAATCAATAGTTAATCGAACATGCTACTTTGCCTTATTTTAGGAATTTATCAACTTCACCAATCTATCCTAGTTTTCATGCCCTCACAAGAAAGAAAGTCCCAAACTTCACAATATTTACACCACTTAGACAAGGGACAAATACACAAACACTCACACTCAACAAAGAATTTCCAATGCAAACAAGTATCATACCATAGGCTTTCCCTTATTTTCATTTGCCACTAACTCAAAAGTATCGATTGGAGATCTTGAAGGACTTTTTCTAGCTTGTAAGGTAGGCTTGGGGAAGGGTAGGATAAGCATTTAGGATAAAAGTGACTACACCCTCCTTGAAATCTACAAAACACAATATAATTCAAACTTTGATCATTTTCCCCTTCAATTTCATACAACACAAGTGCCTATCTTTTTCATTCTAGTTTACCACCTTATTGACAACTTTCTCTTTTCTTTTTCTTTTATCATTTTCAATTCTTTTTCTCATTTTATTCAATCATTTTTTCCTTAAGGCACTCACTTACAAAACCATGTGCATGATCACCTCTTTCAAGTTCCACCACACCCCCAACTTAGGCTTTAAGCCTCAAATTGTTGATAAGTGGTAGTTTTGCCACTTATTTGTATCTCTTTTCTTATAATTTTTTGTGTTGTTAATTCATAATATGAGGCTAATTATCCTTTGAATGGTGATCATCTCAGGTACTTTGGGTTTACAAAGAGTTTTGATGAAAAGAAGCGCAAAAATTAAGGAAAAGGGCTTATAATGATGCATGGATCAAAAATTGGTCACCCGCCCACGCAGATGGGTACCTGCCCACACAGATGAGGCCGAAGATGGCCAAAAAAGTGAGCTGGAAGGGGCTGAAACCTCACTTGCGCCCTGACCTATGGGGGCAGGTGACTCACCTGTTCCCTGACCTGTGGAGGCAGATGCCCACCTGCGGGGGCAGATGAGAAAGCAGATGACCAATGCGGTGGCATTTTCATAATTACCTGAAACACAATTTTTGAGCTATAAAAGGGATTTTTCAGATCTGAAACTAGATCTTTGGCATTTTTCTCAAGCTTGGAGGCTAAGGAATACCATCATCACCCTTGGAGTGAAGATTTGGAAGCTTTGTAGTGAATATTTATTAATCCTTTCTTTATTTCCTTGCTTTATATTGAATATTTGAGTGTAGTAAGATTCATTCTTGAATGTTGTTGTTGGACACAATGTAATATTTATGTTTTGAATTTGGGTTTTGATTTTATCTCATGCTTTTGTGTTAATTGATTACTCTTGATTTATAAATGAGTTTTGCTTGTTTAAATTAATCTCATGCTCTATCAATTTCTACTCTAGTTGAGCTTGAAAGAGGAGATTAGAGTGAGAATAGCCCATCTACTTCGATTAATGCTTGAAAGAGCTAATTGAGGTTGGGAAATATTAATTTAGCGTGATTTGGGACATATGACCAATTTAATGAATTTGTTGCCAGACATAGTCAAATTCTAGTGTAGCCATAGATTGGAACTACTTGTGTTGACACTTGGGTAATGTTCGACGGAATTTATCCAAGAAATGTTCGTCAATCGATCGAAAGACGTGGAGGATACTTGAGGTTCCAAGGCTAATTTGTTAATTCGTGAGTAATTAGTTAAATACAGTAGATCGTTGGTAGGATTGATCCATTAGCATTTTCCTTTTCTTCCATCGTTTGTGAAAGCCATTGATCAACTTGTTCATTTTAAAATAGGTTTTATCCTTGTTTCCCTTTTATATATCAAAAATCCCCAACACTTGTATCTTTATTTGGATTTTAGTGAGTTGATTTAGTTTCTTACTCTCTTGATCGCTAGTCACATTGTTCCTCATGGATTTGACCCCGACTCTTGTTGGGTAAATATATTGCTAACGACCGCGTACACTCATTTCTAGGGTGTAATTGAGCATTTCCATGCACCTGTTTTTTCACAATTTTTTTTGGAGAGGTATGCTCATTCCAATATTTCACAATGCAAGACTAAATCTATTAGTACCAAACAAGTCACAATCCTACATTTTGATTCCAACAAGGGCAATAATGCCACGGGTACTCAGACTTCCCCTGCACATGACGCCAACACCAAAAAACAACAATAAAGATGATTTTTTCTTAAGAATGTCATCACTCAATCCATCATTTGGGAAAGGGTCACCACAAGCAACTACCAAAAAGAAAACCTATAAGAATCTAACACAATAAAGAAACTAATCTTGAAGTAAAAACAAGCGAAACAACTAATCCAACAAAATTAAAATTAAGCTCAAACCCAACAAGGGCACACAACATTCATAACCACAAAAAAAACATCATTCAACTTGAGCTACCAACAAAACACTCTTTAGAAGACTTGACAACTTGTAATATAGTGCACATAGTAGGAAGAATACTTCCTAATAGCAATTAGCACATGAACAATGGAAGAAAGTAGAGAAAACTACACTTAGGAATTTCATCAAACACATGGTGGACATCATATAGTAAACATCAATAAGAGTAGTGTGGGTACTCAAGAATTACAAAAATTTGCATAACTCAACTTCAAACAACTAACAACACATCCTTTATCTTGATATTAGCTCCACACAATAACAAAAACACTTCACATTAGCAATTGGAACATGGAGTAACAAAGAACAAAGTGGATGTTTCACTTAGAACTTTTATCAAACATATGGTGGGTGTTAAAGTGGGTACTCAAGAATTTCCTAAAATTCATGTCAAATATGACACCCATACTAAACCATTCACAAAGACCACAATTTTTGATGCCACATAATTCATTTCAAGCCTGACAAGGGTACAACAATCTTCAACAATGCCCGACAAGGGCACAAATGTATCAAAATATATCAATAGTACACACCCACATGAAAACTAGGCTCTTCCACTCCCAACTAAAATATATTGCATTGTCCCCAATGCAAGAAAAACTACTTGAGAAGGAGGTAATGGGCTCCCTGAGGCACACTAGATGGGAGGATTGACATAAGAGTGGCCTTTAGTAGTGTAATAGTTTGAATAGTAGGAGCCTCCTCAGACTGGGCTCCTGTTTTATTCCCTTCAAATTTTTGCATCCAAACATGTACAAATCTCTACCAAAAACTCTAAAATTTTATGGATTAGTCAAAAATAAAATCCTAAGCTATTCTAAAAATTAAAATTTCATAAGTAAATGTAATTTTTTTAAGAATGATGGGGTGCCTCATGGAACGACGCAAACAACCTTACCATTTATCTCTCCACTTTGAGGATTTAAATCTTCGGCTCAACTTTAAATCAAGATTTCGATGAAGCTTGTGGGGCAAATGAAAGGAAGCAAAGAGACACACTCTATCTCGCCATTTGGAACACTTGAATCTTTTACCCAACTTCACATCAAAACTTAGTTTAGGCTCGTTGGGTATTGGTGAAAAAATCAATAGGCTACTCGTTTGATACCGCATCTTGCACTTCTTGGCCTTCCAGTGAGGGAAGTCATTTTTCCCTCTTGGAAAGAAAAACTCCAAGATGTAGGTACTTTGCCTCTCATCCACAAAATTCTCCATTTGCTCGATTATTTAATTTCCATCACATCTACCAAGTACAACGTTGAAAAATGGTTGGAATGAGGTTTAAACATCTCTATTTCTGAATTTGCATTTTTATTGACATTCTCATCCCGAAATGAACTAGAGTCTTCACAAAGGATTTGATTAGCTTTATTTTTCAACTCTAGTAACATTTCATCAATTTTGGCATCTTGTATTATTTTTGGCTCGGTGGGTTGGGAAATCACCATGAATTCTTCAACATCAATCTTGACCACATCTTCATTGGAACTCAACTTGAACTCATTATTCTTGACCATTTGAAGAGGAGCATCATATGCCTCAAGTTTTGATTTCACAATGGACTTTAACTCATAAATGGCAAGTTCAAGTTGGATCATTTCATGACATTTCTCAACATGCATTGGGAAAAAATCATCCTTTTAGGAAGATTCCCTCACGTAGTTTACCATTGGCTTCAAGTTGTTGAGCTCGATTCAAGATCCACTCTTGGCTCACAATTTCCAATTTGTCATATGTTTCTTCATTTTGAAAGGCATCTTCACAAAGGTCTTTCTTTCCTTCAATACCTACTTTTGATGCCGCCATGGATTGATGCATAAGAGGTACCTTCTCACCCATTTTAGGTACCCGTTCCAAGTTAGTTTGAAGCAATACTTGAATGCCTTCATGACCGGCTCTTTGTGCTTCCAACTCCATGTTATTGCTCCTATCAAACTCAAAAGCACAACTAGAAAATTTCTTAGAGCTTGGGGAGGGGGAAGGGACATTTTCACAAGCATCATTATGTCTACTTTGACCACCACATTCACAGAAAGTAGATTCCACATAATATTGAGATGATGCACACACCTCTCTCCCGAGAGCTTTTTCACAATTTTGCCAAAAGTGGGGCCCTCCACAATAAGGACATGGATTATTACCATAAGATTTGCAACCACCAAACTCATTTTCATTCCATGATGCCATAGTAACAAGTATAACAAAATAAAAATCTAACCAACACAAGAAACAAAATAAAATCACGAACACATATTCACAAGTCCGAATCAAACCAAGTAAGCTACAAGCCAAACTAACTCAATACGCCAAATTATTCCCCGACAACGGCGCCATTTTTGATAACGCTCAAATACACCCTAGAAATGAGTGTATACGGTCGTTAGGAATATATTTACCCAACAAGAGTCGGGGTCAAATCCACGAGGAATAATGTGACTAGCGATTGAGAGAGTAAGAAACGAAAGCAACTCGCTAAAATACAAATAAACATACAAGTGTTTTGGTGATTTTTGATATATAAAAGTGAAACATGGATAAAACCTATTTTACTATGAACAAGTTGATCAATGGATTTCACAAATGATGGAAAACAAGGAAAATGATAACAGGGAATCAATTCTATCAACGATCCATTGTATTTAACTAATTACTCATGAATTACTCACAGATTAACAAATTATGCTTGGAACCTCAAGTATACGCCATGTCTTTTGATCGATTGACAAACATTTCTTGGCTAAATTCTGTCGAACATTACCCAAGTGTCAACACAAGTAGTTCCAATCTATGGCTACACTAGAATTTCACTATGTCTAGCAACAAATTCATTAGATGGGTCATATGTCCCAAATCACGCTAAATTAATCTTTCTCAACCTCAATTAGCTCTTTCAAGCATTAATCAAAGTAGATGGGCTATTCTCACTCTAACCTCCTCTTTCAAGCTCAACTACAGTAGAAATTGATAGAGCATGAGATTAATTTAAACAAGCAAAACTCATTTATAACTCAAGAGTAATCAATTAACACAAAAGCATGAGATAAAATCAAAACCCAAATTCAAAACATAAATATTGCATTGTGTCCAACAAAAACATTCAAGAATGAATCTTACTACACCCAAATATTCAATACAAAGCAAGAAAATGAAGAAAGGATTAAGAAATATTCACTACAAAGCTTTCAAATCTTCACTCCAAGGGTGATGATGGTATTCCTTAGCCTCCAAGCTTGAGAAAAATGCCAAAGATCCAATTTCAAATCTGAAAAATTCCTTTTATAGCTCAAAAATCGTGTTTCAGATAATTACAAAAATGCCACCGCATTGGTCATCTGCTTTCTTATCTGCCCCCGCAGGTCAGGGCGCAGGTGAGGCACCTACCCCCACAGGTGGGCATCTTCCTCTGCAAGTCAGGTCACAGGTGAGGTTTTATCCCCTTCTAGCTCACTGTTTTGGCCATCTGCGGCCTCATCTGCTTGGGCAGTCCCCATCTGCATGGGCGGGTGACCAATTTTTGATCCATGCATCATTATAAGCCCCTTTCCTTAATTTTTGCGCTTATTTTCATCAAAACTCTTTGTAAACCTAAAGTACCTGAGATGATCACCATTCAAAGGATAATTAGCCTCATATTATGAATTAATAACACAAAAAATTATAAGAAAAGAGATACAAACAAGTGGCATAACTTCCACTTATCAATGTGGTAGTTGAATAAAATCTTGTACTAATGTGATTGGTAATAGCAGAGTTTGATGTGATATTAGTGTAGCCAACGAGTATAGGAGGCTGTAGCAACTTTCGACACTTAAAATAGAGTTATAGAACTCTGGTTATAGCGTTTATTGTGGAGGGTTAGTTTGCAATGTTGAAATTCGTTTTGTGTGTTGTAAAATAAGGAAAACTGTGGAGAGGTCCCAAGTTCTACCTCAAATTGTTGCAGTAAAAAATGTAACCGCTGTGGCTGTAACAAGAACCATAGTGGTGGCCTCTGTGAAAAGGGCGCGAACTACTGCAACAAAACTTTAATCGTTGCAGTGGTTATTATCCGCTGTAGCTGTATTTTTCACTGCAGCGTAACATGCAGTAAAAATTCAGTATTAAAAACCAAAAAATGTTTTCATTTTCCAATTTTTTCAAAAAGTACGATAAGGCAATACGGAAGGCGATTTTTAGAGGGTTTGTGAAGTTTTTCATCTTTGGAGGTAAGTAATTACATTCTATACTTGAATTTACTTCATTTAACCTTAGAAAATCATTAGAAAGTGGATTACTGGTGGGTTTTGTGGTTTATCCCTAGTTTATAGAAATTGATGAAAAATGATGGGATTGTTTATAAATTCAGTATGTAATGATCCTAGAGTGTTAGAAAACACTAAGGGACTAGAATTACGATTGTTTATGCTACTTCAAGTAAAATTCATGAGGTTTAAGAGATAGAAAACCCTAAGATGATTAATTAGGATAAGTTTATGGCTAAAATCAGTGGTTTTTGATCTCTAATAGTGAAAAAGGGAAAAATTATTGAAATGGGTGTATATTCTTGTTGTTGTAGATCAAGTACGAGATCAAAAGGGAAATAGTGTGGCTTAAATGAGACTTTGAGCAAAGGAGTTAAGGTAGGCTATGGTTATGTTGTAGCACTTAGACTTTCTTGGCTTTGTTCTTGTTTGTGAACCTGACATCTATGATTGCCATCTAGCATGACTTGTGATTTAATGACTGCATTGCATTTTCATTTGCATCATGATGATATTTTTAGTTAATGGGTTGGGTGATGTCGCCCAAATTACACCTCGTAATGAAGCATAAAGCAGTCACTGTCAAATATAGAACCCAACCAAGGTTAGGGTCGGTCTCACAAAGTATAGGTTGGAATCCAATCAACAATGTTTGTGTAAATAGTTGGCAAGAAAGTAAAAGAGGGGGTTTTGTGAAGTAAACAAGTAATTATTTGTTGTGGTTTAGATTAAGATGAGAAAAACACTAGGACTGTGTTTTCTAATAACTTCATAAATTCGTAGGTTCTCTATACTTAGTGATCTCTATATGTATTCGTCTTGTAAAATAGATAGGTTGTGTATCCTCAAACCGACTATGTTACGCCCCTTGTAGACGACTATCATCAAGCACAAAGGTTAATGCGTCATGAGTGTTGCTATGTTGCCCTCTACCACTGATCCCGATACAGCCTTTCCTGTATCACGACTCAAAGCTGATTAAATAAAGATAACTCCAAGTCTTGTTGTTGATTTGTTATTCCTATTTGAATACCCTTGATATAGTCTAGGGTAGAGATAGGATGAATCCCAATGCATGCACTCATCAGAAAATAACCAATTCCGAAGAAACAACAATACATGCCCTAATATCCTTCGAGAATCACCTTATACTTCAAACTCTACTTCATTAATCCGTCATGGTTCCCACAACCCTAATTATGGAGTTTAGCTACTCATAATTGTATGAACAACACGAGAATTTTAGATGAAAACATGAATTGAAACTTACAAGAACGAATAAGCTCCAAAATCTCAAATTAAATTAAAACTCGAAAGTCAATATTCGTAAAATCCCAAGAAAGTGCCTTAGAATCCCATAAAACAATGTTATAGACTAATAATAATGTATAACACATACAAATAACCATAAAAGTGCATTTATAAGAGTAAAAAATCCTATCCTAAGCAAAATACGAAACTGGTGTCGGCTGCCTCGTACAAGAAGAAGGTACGATCGTTGTTAGAACCCACAATTTTCCTTGGCCTGTAGTGGCTTGGTACTTGGAATTCTGTCTTGTAGTTCTTCCATCAGATGGTAGAAGGTATGAGCTTTTAATATCTTCTTAGGATTGTGACATCCCTTTCATCTGATTATCATGCCAAAAATCCTATAACTCTGACAAAGCTGAATCTTACTCCCACGATCACATTGTACGATCATACCTTCAAGGTACAGTCGTGGGATCTTGTCATATGATCACTCTATACTTGACTCCTACAAGTTATAATTCTCTTACATACCACTATCTCAAGGTACGATCGTGACATTATTGCACGATCGTATGATTGACTCCTGATTATGGCATCTCTGAATCAACATACGATAGCCTAGGCACGATCGTGGTAAGGCTCGTCTGATGCCCTTTTTCTCCAATTTTTAACGTTTTCTTCTCTAAGTCCTCAAGGACTGCAAACACTCAAAAAACACATCAAATCTACAAAAAGTACCCTCAAACTTGCAAATATCCTCATTTTAAGCATCTCAAGTGCCATAAATCCACGATACATTAATATAGAATTTTTTCATTTCCTCGAGCAAACAAAATACTAAACTATCTAAGATGCTTAACCTAGAGCAAAATCGAGATCACTATGGCTGTCAACTTTTTCAAAACATGCATGTAAACCACTAAGTGTATTCAACACCCGCCGTTCTTATCAAAAACAACCAATGTAGTGTATATGTTATACATAGATTGATACACACGGGATCAGGATATGACAGTATATTATAACTTGAAAATCTAACACATTGACCAATACACTACCTAAACAAGCAACAACTAGACTACAACCCCTATACCCTCACAATAATGATTTCCTGAATCTCTCAGAATATGTAATGAAATCCAACACCAGGACTGGATCAAACCTCTCACCCTCACAAAGAAGTCTGGTTTTGTGCGTTTGATACCATAGGCTTGCCCCTTATTTTCTATGCTTCAGCTTTTGGATAGTAGGGTTAGGATCACTATAGGTCTTTCTAGGCTTGTAATGAAGGCTCGGGGACAGGTATGGTACATTTGGGTACAGTGACTCATTCCCCCTTGGCACTACACTAATTTTGGCTCTACTTCTCCTATTTTCATTATTTTCCTACCTTTTCTCCCCTTTTTCATTTTACTTTCTTTTGGACCTCGAATGCAATTTTCTTTTCAACATTTCACTATATTTTCTTTCTTTCTTTTTTTTTTTTTTTTTTTCACTTCTCAATCTTCATACCTAATTTTTACGCACCTCTACACAATAGCCACACTCAACTTAGGTAATTTTCCTTAGTTGAGGTACATAGTATCCAAGAAGGGACGAGGTCCAAAGAAGGTTCATTGTAAAACTGAGAAGGTGACATGGGTAGGTCAAAGAAATAGTCTAAGGCTCTCAATTTGGGTTCAAGGGATCCAAACTTATTTGGTATGTCATTGTAGGCTATAGTGGATTAATTCAAACATGGCCTATGATACTTTCCTAACCTTTAATCCTACCACTTTCAGCAAGACTAACAGGGTGAGTTCTAGATCATACACACACACTGACTAAGTAAAATACCTCACTCACTCATAGCTCAGGGCTTTCATCTAAGTTACTACCTATTCAGTTCATGCAAGGTCGGCCAGGTTATCCTATTAACAATCTTAATGCCATATCTAGATCCTAACATAGTTAGAGTACAATACATGGAAACACAACATCACAAAACACATTTTTGGAGGGGTATCATTTAAAGCCATTTCAAAACATGTAAGCATGCTTAATTAAACCAGACTGCACCAAGTTATCTTTCAATTACTCTAAATTATACTACAATGACTAAAAATAAAAGAAAAAAGAACAATTACATATAAATACCTAAACATGCTGGTTCTAACTATGATAGCGCAACCGAGGAAAAAGAAACATGACAACAAAAACCCTCAACTGTGGTATACTCCTACCTCTAACTTGGAATTCATGTAGTGTCCCCACTGCCTCAAACTCAGATAAAGAAATACAAAACAAGGGTAAGGGAAAGACCTGCTATGGTTTAGGCACCGATGAAACTCTGATTATGTGGGGTCACAAGTGAATCCCCCACATTATCTTCTGCAATAGTGGCCTTGGTAGTGGCCGTGGCTTTTAAATTAATGTTGTCCTCAATGGTGGTCAGGGCACTCACAGTCACAGTCACGGGGGCCATCTCCGAACCCTCTTCATCGATCTCACCCTCTAGTATAACTGCCTCAGAGGTCTTCTCAGTCACTTTATCCTTCCTTCTTCTATTTTTTCCATACTTCTCCTTCATCTTTCCGTCCTTCCCAGATGCATCCTCCCTTTGTCTCTTTCGTGGATCTAAATCTCTATGCTCTTCCTTCTTATTATCAATCTCAATCTGTAGGGTGGGAGTATAGAGCAGAGTAAAAAGTGTAGCAACGTCCAACCCAAGGGATACCGATGAAGTCATGGGTAGTGGTGAAGGTTGAGGTTCCAGATCAAATCTATCAGCTTGGGCCTTGACAGTTTCCTTCAGCTTTGTAAACTCAGTCCTTATCGGGGCCACGTTAGGTGCCTGGACTGCATGAATTCTGGCAGTGATTTAGCCCTCAAAACTATCCATCCTCATCTGAACAGTCTATATGGCCCTATGAATCTCCTGATCCAAATGGGGATTTACCCCTTCTTCTAAGTTCTTGATTTGGGCATTGTAAAGGATTTTCTTTCAGATGATTTCTTCCAATTGAGCAGTCAGAATCAAGGGATAGCTAGTCTGAACCAATGGCCTAGGCTGGGTAGCATCTAATGGTATAGAGGAAGCTAAATCACTAGCATCAGAAGCTGGTGTGTCACCACTAGAGGCATCCCCACCAACTTTCGGGACCTCCAAACCTCTAATCGGGGTAGCTGGGTTACATACATATTTTATCATGGATAAGTCCTCCGTCTTAATGGGATGGATGAATCTGTCCACTAAGGGACAACACATTGGAATCTGTAGCAACTATGTGATCAGACTGGGGAATGAGAGTGTGGTGCTGAACTCCAATGCTCTATCTTTGATCTCCTACGTGATGATGCATGGAATGTTTAGGAATAGTTCTACAATAAGTACTGCTACTAGACAGGCATTGGTTGCACCCAATGTATTGTCATTAGCGGTAAATGTGATCCTGTGCCTCATAATGGACCACCATGACTTGGTGGTGAACTTGAGACTATGCTTACAAATAGATGACCCATTCACCCAAGTGGCATTAACTCCGGCCTTAGCATATATCCAGTTAACCACCTATAGTGCATCACCTTGTCCTCAGTGGACAACTGTAGTGGCATAATTGGTGTAAAATTCCCAGACGAGCTCACCACCATATATCCAGAGTAGCCTAGTCCTTCACCCTAGCTGATACTGCTCAAACCCCTGGGCCACCTCTGGCAACCTCTACAATGACTCACTCAGTATCCTCGTCTCCTCTTGCATGCTCCTCTGTTGGTTCCCATTATCCTTGAGAGTGGCCCTGTACATATAGTATTGTCGGGAGTTTGGAATAACCCAACATCTTGGACCGATGCCCCTTTGACTTGAGGCAGTAGGAGGGTCAGTGTTGGAAGGTTTTGAGTCTGATCCCCCGTCACCCCCCTCAGCATGAGAGTTACCTTCAGCTTCACCCCACCTTATTGAGAGTCCTGCCTTCCCTCTTCAGACAGAGGAAGGTTGACAAGGATAGCAACCTCGACGATAACAGTGGATATGGCCACCTTTGCCTTGGATTGATTCCTGATTTCCTAAGGAGTGACTAGGTCATCGAAAGAGCTAAGGTCGTACTCCTCTTCGTACCCACTGGCTATGGACCTACTTTTTGAGGAGCTTGGTGGAGCTCTCTTTTTGGCGATCTATTCTCGGAGAACCTTGTCTGAAACAGTCTTTGATTTGGGTTCCATTGTACCTGTATTGGATAATCCAGTTAGATCACAGTTCACAAAAGATGCAGGTTCAGATTCTCAAACAGACGACCCAACCTACGATTGTGTAATGGAGGTACGATCGTACCTTCTAATCGTAGGTTGGTCCTTCAGAAATTGTATTTCAGTACATCAATCAGACAATCACAGCCTATGACCGTACAATAATGGTACGATCGTACTTTCTGATCGTAGGTCAGATCCCTGAGACCAATAAATTCCTGTCACATTAGACAACCGCATACCACAATTATATGTTGGTATCACAATCATGGGATGTGTTTGTATGTTAAGCTCTTGGGAGTCAACATCCAGTATCTTACAATGATCCAACTTACGATCATAGGTCAAAAACCCGATTGTAGGTTGTGTCTTAAGATTTCGAACACTTATCAGATTTGACCACTTAAAAATTTAACCCTACTTTTGAAGGAATATGACCTTTTTGTAAACACTACTAGGTACTTAGACTTCCTCTGTGTTGTTGAAAACACACAAACCCATCACTATTTCTTCCCACTCGCGCATATACAAATTCTTTAACAAAATTTAAGTGAAAATCCCAAAGTTAGTATGTTAAAAATGGTGTAAACTTATGGTGTGGAGTATAAGTGATGACATCGGGAGTATCGACTTGAAATCACAGGTAACATTGTTGATTTTAGCCTTTGAAATGCTTAGGGTTTGATAATTTACCACAAAAATATGTTTTACAGTTGAGAAGGGGCATCGGGTGACGGTTTCATACATTTTATACCTTTTAGATTGTAAGTTTGGGTTGGGTTGGGTCATAAATTTTATAACTGATGGGCTTCTCAGACGAAGGGATTGTACGATCGTGGTGTTATCCCACTATCGTATATTCTTTTCATATAATGTAGACTTAAGAAGACTTATCTGAGAACATACGAACCTTGAGTACGATCGTGTGTTGTCATAACTATCGTGACTTTAGATCGTATGTTCGATGCCCAGTTTTGATAGTTTGTAGGAGTATCATCAGATGATTAAGACCAGGATCGTAACATCTAGGTATGATTGTGATACCCAATCGTGAGATGACTCCTGATATATCAACTTGCAGAACTCTCATTAGACAACTGAACCCATGATCGTATATTCATGCTACAATCATACTATCCCTTTCGTGGGTTCAACCTGGAGTTCTATTCAGCACCATCGTTCTCCTGTGGTTTCCTGCACCAAATACAAACATTACCCTATAAAACTTAAAGTATAAAAACATGGGTTGCCTACCATGAAGCACCTGATTTAACATCGTAGCACGAATCAAGTTGGCTTGATTAATCAAGCCTCATTTAAATCCACATCACAAATCATCCGAGCCTCTTTGCCTTTGCCCATGTAGTGTTTCACCCTTTGGCCATTGACTTTAAACTTCTTTCCATCCTTATTTCCAATTCAATTGTGCTATAGGGGAACACCGTGACCACTCTATATGGTCCATTCCATTTCAATCCCAACTTGCCCAAAAAAACTTCAGCCTTGAGTCAAATAATAGTACCATATCGCCTGTGGTGAATTCTCCTCTTTCAATCTTGTGATCATGATACAACTTCATCTTTTCCTTGTTTAAGGTTGAACTCTCTTATGTACGGAGACAAAATTCATCTATCTGATTCATCTGCTCAAGTCTCTACTTGGCTGTATCTTGCTATTCCAAATTCAACTTCTTCTGTACCCACAATGCCTTATGCTCAAGCTCGACAGGGAAGTGGCATGCCTTGCTATACACAAGATGATATGGAGATACACCAATTGGTGTCTTGAATGCAGTACGATATGCCCATAGTGCATCGACCAATCTTCATGCCCAATACGTCCTATTGGTATTCACAGTCTTTGCCAAAATGGACTTAATCTCCCAATTTGAGACTTTAACTTGCTCGCTTATTTAAGATGGTAAGGTGTTGCCACCTTATGTTTTACACCATATTTCTCAAGCAGGGCGTTGAATAGCTGATTATAAAAATGGGATCCTCTATCACTAATGATTATCTAAGGTGTTCTGAAATATGAGAATATGTTCTTCTTCAAGAAAGTTGTTACACTCGTACCTTTATTGTTGGGAAGCGTAATTACCTTCACCCACTTAGATACATAGTCAATAACTTCTAAGATACACTTCATACCATGAGAACTCATGAACAGACCCATGAAGTCGATATCCAAACATCTAACAATTCTATATCAAGGATCGCAGTCATTGGTAGTTCGTGTCGTTTTGAGATAGCTCCTTACCTTTGGCACTGATAACGTACCCTCGCATAATCATGGGAATCTTTATGAATGGTGGGCCAATAATAACCATATTGCAAAATTTTGTGCACAGTGTGCGCACCTCCATGGTGACCCCCAACTGGAGATGAATGACATGCCTCCAATATACTCATCGTATCGACCATAGGAACACACCTACGAATCACACCATCTGCACACCCTAAACAAGTACGGCTCATCCCAAAAGAATTTTCTCACCTCATGCATGAATTTCTTTCGCTACTGATACGTCGTATCTTCAGGAACTAGATCGCTTGCCAAAAAATTGGTAAAATCTGCAAACCACAGGATTAAGTCTTGTGATGCTGCCAACGCCTGTTCGTTTGAAAAAGTATCATCAATCTCAAGATCATCCCTTTGTTTTAGCATGGCCTCCTCTTCAAGTTGTGTTAAATGGCCAGCCACTTGATTCTCCGTCCCTTTTCGGTCCTTGACCTCAAAATAAAATTCTTTCAATAAAAGAACCCATCAAATTATTCTCAGCTTGGCATCATTTTTTCCCATAAGATATCTAAGAGTTGCATGGTCAGTATGCACAATCACTTTTGTGCCAATCAAGTAAAACCAAAATTTCTCAAATGGAAAGATCACCAAAAGCAACTCTTTCTTACAGTATAATTCTTCTGGATTGGATAAAGTACTTTGCTAGCATAGTAAATAGGATGCAAAATCTTCTCTCACCTTTGGCCAAGGACTGCTCCTAAGGCCATCGCACTAGCATCACACATAACCTCAAATTGTAAAGCCCAACCTAGAGACACAATAATGGGTGCTGAAATTAGCTTCTCTTTCAGATACTCGAATGCTTTTAGGTATGCATCATCAAACACAAACTTCACCTCTTTCTCCAAAAGCTTGCACAATGGATTTGCAATCTTAGAAAAATCCTTGGTGAATCTTCTATAGAATCCTGCATAGCCTAAAAAGCTATGAATACCTTTCAGAGAAATAGGTGGTGGTAATCTTTCAATTACCTCAATCTTTGAGTTGTCAACTTTAATTCCCTTCTTCAAAATTCGGTGTCCCAGCACTATACCTTCTTTTACCATAAAATGGAATTTTCCCAATTCAACACTAAATTGCATGCCTCGCATCTTTGTAGAACATCGGTAAGGTGTGCCAAGCAGTCATCTAATAAATCACCCACTATGGACATCATACAACGCTGAAAAATAGTTGGCGCATTACATAAACCAAATGGCATTCTCTTGAATGCAAATGTCCCATATCGACAAGTGAAAGTGGTTTTCTCTTGGTCTTCAAGGGCTATAGAAATCTGATTGTACCCTAAATAACCAAGTAAACAATATCATCCTCTACCAGTAAGACGGTTTAACATCTAGTCCATAAAGGGCATAGGAAAGTGGTATTTCTTGGTCCATGAATTTAGCTTTCGGTAGTACATGCAAACTCTCCATCCGGCAACTAGCCTCATTGGGATCAACTCAGTTTTCTTGTTTGGAACCACAGTGATTCCACCTTTCTTTGGCACACATTGGACTGGGGTCACCCACTTGCTATCTGTAATAGGGCAAACCATAACTACATCTAACCACTTAATGATCTCTTTTTCGTCATAACTTCTTGCATAAGAGGGTTAAGATGATGTTGATTCTCAATGCTGGGTATACAGTCCAACTCGAGCTGGATTTTATGCATGTAAATTCTGGGTGGGATCCTGACAATATTAGAAATAGACCAACCAATGGCCTGCTTAAACCTCTGCAACATAGAAACTAAGGCCTCAACTTTCCATTCTAACAAGTCTGCTGAGATGATAACTGGCAATGTGTTATTAGCCCCCAAGAATGCATAACGAAAATAGGAAGGAAGAGTGTTAAGCTCTAAGATGAGAGGCTCCTTAATAGATGGACGAGCTAGATGGGTCACTCTATTTTTTAGATCAAGATCAAGCTTCTTTGGTGCATAAGTGTATGACCCCCTACCAACAAGTGCGCTCACCATCTTATTATACTCATCAATACCATCACTCTCAAAATTCATGATAACTGCTGCAAGTGCCTCAACTCCCAGTCTTTTTTTAAATTAAACCACAAGAGACTCCTCATCCACAGTCTCAATGACCGACACCACACACATTTCCTTTGACTACTTCATGGATTTGTAGACAATGAAAGTAACATGTTCATCATTCAATCTAAACTTCATTTTCCTAGATTCCAAATCAACTTAAATACGGCCAGTCACAAGGAATGGTCTTCCCTAAATGATGGAAACCTCAAAATCCACCTCATGTCCAGAAAAATAAAGTTATTCAGAAAAATGAATGATGCTACCTTTACCAAAACGTCATATAATATTCCCATCGGATTTTTCATGGTTCGATCCGCCATGAGAAGTATCATAAAGGTTGGTTTAGCCCACCCCAATCCTAACTGCCTGAAGACTGATAGTGGCATCAAGTTAATGCTAGCACCCAAGTCACACAAAGCCTTTGCAAAATTGTAAGACCCGATAGTGCAAGGAATCGTGAAAGCTCTCAAATCTTCTTTTTTATCAAAAAGGGAGTGAGAAGTGATTGCACCACAATGGTGCACATTATCCGAAGGCTAAAAACTGACAGTTCTCTTCTTCGTCACCAAATCTTTCATAAACTTTACATATCCCGGTAGTTGTTCCAAAGCTTCGAAAAGAGGGATATTCACTGATAACTCTTTTAACATGGAGATAAATTGTTCATATTTTCCCTCTTCGGCTTTCTTTTTCAACCTTTGCACAAAGGAAGGAGGATGTGGAATGGGTTTCAACACTTGAGGGGCATCCTTCTCCTTCCCTTTATTAGTCTTAGCCTCTTTTTCAGCAACTTGAGGCTTTTGAGATACATTGTCGTTGACCACCAAATGTTCTTCTTCATTCTCATCCTCATTATCACTTACTACGGGCTCATCTTTCTTGTTATCAACAACAAGCATAGGTGGATCAACAGTAGTTTTCCCACTCTGAGTAGTAATGGCTAACTAATGACCGTCGTTTTTGGGATTTTGAATGGTGTTACTTCGAAGAGTGCCTGGTTGATGCTGATTTAGTGTGGTAGATGTCTACCCGAATTGTTTCTCCAATTGTTTAGTTGCCTGAAACTTAACTTTTTGTCTTATTCCTGAAATGTCTGCCCTAATTTCCTTAAGAAAATTTTCTTGACTCTCTGACCCCTTAACAAGTTTCGCAAGTAAGGCTTCCATTCTTGAATTTACAGACTCAACATCATGGTTCCCTGGTGGAACATAAAGTCCACTCTTATCCTTGTAATCATCTTTTTACCTCCAATCACAATCATGATCTCTGACTCTATCTCTATACCCTGACTTGTTGTAATTATCTCTATAGTAGTTCCAACCTTTATTTCCTTTCCTCGAGTGCCAATTTCCTAGAATGGACCCTTGTCCCTTGGCTCAAATACCCGCCACTTCTCTATCTAGATAAATTTCTTTCTCAAAATTTGAATCTTCATACCTAGGTGCCTTGCCGTGCGCACCCACCGCATTTAATCTTTCCTCTCCAGCTACTGCAAACTTTTAGCGAGTAATATAATTTTGACCATTAATTGTGCTACCTCTTGAGCCCCAGTTTCATCTAAAGACCTTTGTTCTGCCGATGCTCCAATTGCATAAGTTCTCATGGGTCAATCTACTTCCTGAGTATGCCAACCTCGATTGGTTTTAGTGATCTGATCTAAAATCTCCGATGCATGCTCCCAGCGTAGACTCATAAATTCTCCTCCAGTAATAGTGTATGCTATAACTTTTGTATTTGCATTCAAAGCTCTGTTGAAGATCTCAAGTAAATTCCTACCACTCATCCTATGGTTTGATATATTCTGCAACTTCTTCTTGAACCTCAGCCATGTTTCGTAAAGTGCCTCTGAATGCAGGTGTCTGAAGTTATAAATTTCATCTTTCAATTGCAACATCTAGGGGGTGGAAAGAATCAGTCCAAAAACTAATTCCTTATCTCCTATCAATTAGTGATAGAACCACATGGTAATTCAGCCAGCCACAAAGGCACATCCGCGTGAGAGAGAATGGGAACAGCCTCAACCAAATTGCCTCTTGACTCTATCTAGGCAGATTGTACGAAGTGCAAATTCCCACAAAATTCATTACAGGCATATTAGCATCATCAGTAGGAAGGCCAGGAAATAACCCTTTCAAGTTCAAAAGGTGAATCATAGCACTTGTGATGTCAAATTTAGTTCCTTTAGGCAGTTTGGATGGGATAATGGCACTAGTATCAACCAGCTCTAAATAGGGTAAATCTTCTTCTGGATCCTCATAAATCAGGGGATATTGTAGTGGTGGCTGTAGCACTCTAGGTCTTCTCTGTCGGTCCTCAAGTGTTGTAATACGCTGTGCTGCCTCTTGTATTGCTCAATGATCTCTGTCTACTTGTCTAGCAGCTATTTGTTTCACATTGTCCTCAACCATCAGTTGGCAATTATTTGTTCTACAGTTTCATGACCAGCCAGATTAAGTGGTGGCTAATTATGAATGTCACCCCCTACCGCGGGATCTTGAACTCCATCGTTGATTACTATTCTTTGATTTTTTCTTAGAGTTATTTCGATTTCTTAGTCAAGTGGAATAAGAGGGTTGGCTTGACTCCTAGTGTTGGACATACACTGGCGTACTAAGAACAAAAAGAAAGTAAAAGTCAGCAAAAGAAACGAACAACTTCATAAACATAATCAATCAACTCCGTAACTATTTTTCCCGGCAATGGTACCAAAATTTAATGTCACCCAAATTGCACCTTGCAATGTAGTATAAACTAGTCGCTATCAAATATAGAACCCAACCAAGGTTGGGGTCGATCTCACGAGGAATAAATCAAAATCCAATCAACTATGTTTGTGTAGATAGTTGGCAAGTAAGTAAAAGAGGGGGGTTTTGTGATGTAAACAAGTAATTCTTTGTTGTGGTTTAGATTAAGATGAGGAAAACACTAGGACTGTGTTCCCCAATAACTTTTTAACTTCGAAGGTTCTCTGTACTTAGTAATCACTATAGGTATCTGATATGTAGAATTGATAGGTTATGTATCATCAAACCGACTATGTTACGCCCCTTATAGACGACTATCCTCAAGCACAAAGGTTAATGTATCATGAGTGTTACTATGTTGCCCTTTACCACTGATGACAATACAACCTTTCCCGTATCACGACTCAAAGCTGATTAAATAATGATAACTCCAAGTCTTCTTGCTGATTTGCTATTCCTATTTTAATACCCTTGCTACAGTCCAAGTTAGAGATAGGATGATTCCCAAAACGTGCACTCATCAAAAATCAACCAATTATGAAGAAACAACAATACATTCCCTAATACCCTTTGAAAATCACCTTGTACTTTGAACTCTGCTTCGTTAATCCGTCAGGGTTTCCATAACCCTAGTTATGGAGTTTAGTTACTCATAATTGTATGAACAACATAGGAATTCATAGATAAAAACATGAATTGAAACTTGCAAAAATGAATAAGCTCTGAAATCTCAAATTAAATTAAAACTAAAAAGTCAATATTCATAAAATCCCAAGAAAGTGCCTTGGAATCCCATAAAACAATGTAATAGATTAATAATAATTTCTAACACATAAAAATAACACTAAAAGAGTATTTATAGACTTAAAAAATCTTGTCCTTAATAAAATAGGAAACTAGGGTCGGCTGCCTCGTACAAGAAGAAGGTACAATAGTGGTTAGAACCCACTATCATCCTTGGCCTATCGTGGTTTGGTACTTGGACTTCTGCCTTACAGTTCATCCATCAGACGATAGAAGGTATGGGCTCATGACATCTTTCTACAATTGTGACATCCCTTTCATCTGATTATCATGCCAAAAATCCTGCAATTTTGACAAATCTGAATCTTTCTCTCCACGACCACATTATACGATCGTACCGTTAAGGTACGTTCGTGGGATCTTGTCGTCTGATCACTCTATACTTGACTCTTTCATGTTGCAATTCTCTTACATACCACAATCTCAAGGTACTATCGTGACATCATTGCATGATCCTAGGACCTTTCATATGATAGACTCCTAATTATGGAATCTCTGAATCAACATATAACCGCCTAGGCATGATCATGGTTAGATCCCACGATCATGGTAAGGCTCGTCTGATGCCCTTTATGTCCAGTTTTTAGCATTTTCTTCTCTAAGTCCTCAAGGCCTGCAAACACTTAACAAAGACATCAAATCCATAAAAAGTACCCTCAAACTTGCAAATATTCCTCGTTTTAAGCATCTCAAGTTCCTTAAATCAATCACACATCATTGGGTACCATGCTGGTACGAATGTGATAATGGGTTGGGTACCACGCCAATATGAATGTGATAATGGGTCATGTTAATAGATTGGGTTCCACGCTGGTACAATGTTATATTAATGATAAGGTTGAGAAGGGTAAGATATGATGTGCACATCTTGCATACATGCACTCATACATATTCATTGGGTGTCTTATGATGATTATACTTGATGGTGAGTTGTTGATGGGAATGACTAAGTGTGGAAGTAAGTGAAAGTAAAATTGTAAGTTGTAATTATGTGAATATATGATGTGTTGAGTTGAATGATATCATTGTTTATGAGTTTTGTTATGATCGCTTTTATACTTGTTTGGCTTTCTTACTTGTACATTGTTGAGTTAGTCGACCTATGATACTTACTAGTACTTGTTGATGTAATAATGCTACTTGTACTCTTCTTTTGTTAAGTGCAGAACATCTTCCTACGGTCGACATGTGACCTTGGCTTTAGATAGTGATTCAGGCTTGATTTTGAGGGTGAGCACTATATTCGGGCAACCTTTAAATACTCTTATGTTGTTGACGTCCCTTATTTTAGGACTAAGAAGATTTCCTTTTGTTATTTTTTGTGATATTCTATCTATTTCCAGACTTTGTTATTTTTAGATGTTCTTGTTATGTTCTTGTACGGTGAATTCAGGTCCTGGTGATTGTAATAAATAGAGGTTTTTGCACTCTATTCATTTTATGGATGATAATGTCATCTTATGATTATTAGTCATTGAATGATACCATTTTATTACTTGTTAAAAAGCATGATTTAATATTATTATGAACGTGATTACAACACTTAAGTGAGTAACGGTGAGCATAGTACGGTTCTCTTGCCATAGGTTAGGACGGGTGCCAATCATGACCATTTTGGTCGTGACATAATTTGAGGCAACTGATATGATTGGAGGTTCTAAAGGACTATGTCATGAATATTATTTATCATTTGAGAAAAGCTAATACTATAGAAGATACTTTAAATTAGAAGGCAATAGGTATGGGCAGTCTGGCGTTATGGCAAATGGGGGAACGTTCTTTAGAAATGGATGCTCATTCTTTGCCTAACAAATTTGTGGGACTTGATAAGATAACAATTTTCTAGCATGTGTAAGGATCCTATTTGGGAAGATTATGAAAATGATCTCAAGAGAGTGATTTGTGCACTATCTTAATCGTATGATGGATATACTTCCAATTTATATGGTGGTGAAGGTTGACATTGCGGTAATTGTTCTAATTATTTTCTCCTCCCCATGTTAATCTAACAAAAATACTAGTTGTTCTTTTGAATTTGGTAGGAACAATGTCATGACAAGTGAAGAATAAAATTCCAAATTTGAAGGCATCCAAGAAATTCTTCAAACGCTCTTGGAGAGGAAATCTAGATTAGAGGAGGAGATAAAACTCATCAACCAATTCTTCGCAGCAAATGTTGAGGAATGGAAAAGAGAAAAAGATTCGTGTGAGCATTTCGACCCCTCAAGTGTCATGGAAGTGTCTATACTTCAAGAATAAATGGAAGAAGAGATTTCAAGCCAAATTGATAATCCCAAAATAAAAATGTTGAAAATGAAGAAGTGGTTCAACTTGAAGAAAAAGAGCAAAATCAATGAAGAGAAAATCTCTAGATCTCAAAAAAGAAAAAGTTGAGGAGCTATTGAGAAGTATATGGGTAATAATAAAAAATGTGGACATATCTTTGATCAATTGGTAGAAAAAGGTTCAGCATGGATATTATGAAAGTATCCAAAATATGGATTATTTCATTGGAGAATTTTTACAACTTTTGAACTATTCTCACCATGAAGAAATTTTGCAAAGTGGAGTTTTGAGCCAAGATTGGTTAATCAAGATCAAGAGCTTGGTGTCTATGGGGATCACCATGAAGACATTTCACTAATGATGGATGAATTTCTAAAAATGCATGTGTCACACCCCAAATCCCATAGAGGCAGACTGGCACCCGGAGTCGATAAGGCCCGAGAGAACCAATCTTTGCTCATGTCCTTTCATATGCATGTCTCTTTATGAATAACATACTATCTCATGTAACTGATAAAATATAAAATGCCAATGGCGGAAGTCATGGAAAAACATGTACAATATATGAAACTTGGCCGTTAGGGCCATCAAGTCGAAGTGGACATATATCTCTTTCATTCATATACCCATATATGTCTAAAAAAGCCTCTAACAGATGCATCTACAAGAACAACTTAAAGTCAAGACAAGTCCCCGCTTTATACAACATTTACAACATCAAAACAAATGTATAACTGCTCTAAAAGCCCCGAACCAACTGGAGCTCACCAAAAATCTGCAAATGATCCACAGCCTACAGAGGAGGTCTACTAGCACCTGCGCCTGTAGCAATTAAAGTAAGTGCCCAAAGAGGGGTCAGTACGAAGAATGTACTGAGTATGTAAGGCTCATAAGAACTGTATCATATAGAAAAACAACAACAATGGAGTCAATATAAAAGAAATAGTCAACGTGAATAAACTCTCTTTCTGTATGTGAGGAACCATGTATATTACGTTCATTATTTCTCTTGTCTTCACATATGTTCATATTTATTGTTATACCCATGCTAGGCTGTTCTGTCGCCCCTGGGATGAGATTAACCCATGCTAGGTACTTTGACCCCTAGGATTTTATAGTAACCCATGCTAGGCTTTCGTGTCTCCCCTGGGATGTTATTAACCCATGCTTGGTACTTTGACCGCTGGGATGTTATATTAACCCATGCTAGGCTTTCGTGTCGCCCCTGGGATGTTATTAACTCATGCTAGGTACTTTGACCCCTGGGATGTTATATTAACCCATGCTAGGCTTTCGTGTTGCCCCTGGGATGTCTTTAAGATATATTGGGATCGACCCATGCTAGGTGTTTCTTCCACCCCTGGGATACCACCCAAGGTTACTCATCAATTAAACATTACTTCTTTCTTTCCTTACTCTTTCTTTCATTCTAAAAGTGATACCTTCGTGATTGAAACATTCTTGAACTTGAGACACATACATACATTACTTCACGTCTATACTCTTGAAAAATTGATATCTTTACTTGTGAAGGATAGATACATTAGCTTACACATTACTTCCTTCATTACTCTTATGAGATTGGTACAAAGATAATCATAATATTATTGGACTTTGGAACATGACATGATTGGAACATGCTATTCAAGAATAAATAGATTCTCTTTACATCTTACTCTCTTTGAGATAGTTCTTTTAGAAATTTCAACGTTATTAGAGAATCAATGAATAAGAGATAAGTGAATCATAATTCTTCTAAGAATAGGACACATGTGAATAACAATATATGTCAAACTGAATTGATATACTTAAAATCCCTCGGAGTAGAACAAGCCCAATGTCAATGTGAACAATATGCTACAGAAGGATACGAAAAGAGTAACCTTACATACCTTATCTTCTCAATATGAATACACAGTCCTATATGTGGATACAATAATCCATCTCCTTCCTTATGTTTTACTCTACAACACAAGCACATAACAAAGTTCATGTTAACAACCAACTACCTTACAAGTGCATACGACGACAATGAGTTATGTGACTGTCGTATAATGTTATTTCATCCTCTTACAACACCATTTACTGCATTAGCATACCAAAAACACCATAACATTCCACACATTGACCAAAATATCATACATCAATAGTATTTCACACCACACTTACCCTTTATACTTCCTCATTAGCACTACGCTACCTTTTCTCCGTGAAGTCACTCGATAGTTTTCACAATAACACATTAACAACAATCCATATTTTATACCATTCAAAATACCTCCGGGATAATCCTTTATAGTCATTTAAATGGTACCATAAGTTGATAATTGCATCCATGAAGGGTATAGGGGCTTCGGGGGTCAAAGGGATGCAAAAACAAGCAATTCGGGGTTCTTGGCCGACCTGCAAAGCCACCTCCGCCTGCAGGTGGCTGACCTACATCCTCAGGTGACCTTTGGCAGTAGACATAGGCTCCTGCGAAGTCACCTGCTCCCACAGGTGCTTCGTCAGCTAGGGCGGGTGCCCGTTTCGGCCAAAAAGAGTCTCTTTTGGGTCTTTTTTATGCAATGAATGGTCCATGATCATAAATAATCTTCTATTGAAATATTTTAGATCATCTTAAATTCCAACGAACATCCATGGTTTCACAACGCACATAAACATCACCAAACTACATTTTTCTTTCAATACGTCGCCAATTCCATGCCCAATTTCGTAACAACAATTCCAAACATTATACACAAGGAACACGGTAATACTATAATCACATATCACATGTCAATATTGAATCCATAAAGTTCACTTCCTTCAAGACCACAAGTCCATGTTCAAGTTTACAAGGCAAAACCTCTTCCGATTTAGCAAACATGTAACATTACACACATAGCGAACTTCTCAATACTCCACCAACATACCCAACATCATATAGGCACCCTATCATGCACATAATATATTAAACCATAAACATAAATACTTACCAAGTCTTGCGAGATGATGATCTTGGCCAAAGTGATGAAGGCCTAGGGTTTGTGTGAGAGAGAAATGCTTGAGAAAATTCTAGAAAAAGGCATGTGTGTAGTTGTTGAATAAAAATCTTATTTTATCTTGATTTATATGGTATTTAATGGTCATACTTATCCAATTTAATGCATGTTGTCTTGGTCAAACACAGGAATGGATCTTTTCCATATTTGGGCCATGTCTTCCATATGATTTTGGGCCTCATTTAAGCCCAATGGCTCATGACTCATTAATGCCCAATAAAGTAATGTATAATTCATGAAATCTCTCATGTTTAAATAATTTCATAAATGTAAACGTAGTCGTATAGGTTCGGAAACATACGGGGTGTTACATTCTTCCCCCTTTAGAAACATTCGTCCTCGAATGTTAACAACATCTTCTCATGTGCAACAAATGCATCCCGATATTAGCATCTCTATACATATACTCTCATAGATACTTTTAACATTTTCTTCCATTTGAAACAAATATAATTGCTTTGATTTCATCATATCTTCAGCTTCCCAGGTGATCTCATTGACTTGTTGATTTCCCCAAGGAACTTTTACGGAAGTTACGTCAATAGGTACCTCTTTTTAGTGGGATCCTCCATAACTTGTATATTTCCAATGGGATCAATATGAAATGAAACTCTCCAGCAATTTCACATGGCACGTTGTATGGGGCCACCCTTTTTTTTTTCTTTCTTTCCAAACCCCATTACCCCTTTCATTGGTGACGCTTTTAAGAGTACTTAATCATCTATGTTCACAACATCTACTATATCATTATGATATGTTCTTTTAACTATACTAAATTCACCGACAGGTGGAGATATTTCCATTGACTTAACTAATAACCCCTAGTGTCCCATTAAATTCACGGTAGTCGATGGAGTAACATACGATAGGGTAGAGCTCGGGTTAATCAATACATATACATCATGTGAAAATATGGTAATATACCTGTACCTTCATCAGGATATGCCTCCTCATTCTGCTGGTCCACTAGACCACAGGTGCGATTTTGGGCCCCACTGGAACTAGCTGCTCCTCTAACATCTCTATCACAACCAATAGGCTGAACACCTCTGCCTAAGGAAGGGACCGATGATGATGATTCAATGGTTGATCTCGTAGGTCGTGCTATACCACTCGCACCCCTCTGTGGGCTTTCTCTCATTATATGCCCCTCTTTGCCACACCAAAAAAAAGCATTTTTCCCTAACCGACATTCACCTAAATGGTACCTCCCGCAATGCTGACACAGAGGACGAGAAAATTCTACTATCTGTGAACCTTGCACTACACTACTCTGTCCAGATTGACTACCCCTAAACCTTCGGAATTGGGGTTGAGTGCATGCCGTGGAATAAGAAAATAAGGGTCTAGGCGGTAACATCCGAGGTCTAGATTCTCCTGGGGACACCATAGACTGCCCCATAGGTCTCGCCCTTTTTGATGGCCCTTCCTCAGATTCCTGTGTTCTTCTTCGTTACCTTTCGTCCTCCATTTTCTATCCAAAAGCCTGGATTCTGACGATGTACATATCTCTGTTCAAAGCAGCAATAGTGCAGTCTCATACCAAATATGGCTCCAGTCTATCCACATATCGATGGAATCTATCTTCCATCGTGGTTACTACATTTGGAGCATAGCAAGCCAAGGAATTGAACTGCAAACTGTATTCTCTAACACTCATATTTCCTTGATGCAAATTTAGAAATTGGTCTGCACGTGCCTCTCGGATCTCATATGGGAGGTAATGATCAAGGAATGCCATTTTAAATTCTTCCCAACCAGCTGGCAGTGCATTAATACCCCTTGATCTTTTCCAATCCTCATACCATAATATGGCCTCGCCCTTCAATCTATAAGATGCTAGCTCAACTGTTTCTACACCTGTTATGTGCATAACATCTAAGGTCCTTTGAATTTGGTCCATAAAGTCCTGTGGATCTGCTTTCGGATCTGACCCTGTGAATATGGGAGGGTCTAATTTTAGAAAGTCTTGTGTTCGCCGACTAGCCACTCTAGCCGCATCATCTTCATTTACCATTGGACTAGTTTTTCCCTGTGTTTGTGCAGCCACTAACTGAGTCAACATATGTACTGCATTTCTTAAATTCTGATCAGTGACATTCATAGGCGGTTTTGTAGGTTCTTCTCTACCCCTTAGCTCTTCCGGAGCTGGAAAAGTAGAAGAAGACCGCGATGCAATTTCAGCGTCAGCTCCACCTTGACTAGCTTAGTCAGGTGGTGATTTACTCATTCCTTCACCGGAAGGCATATCTACCTGCTTACCTTTGCCTCTACCTCTTCTTGTGATTGACATTTTTCTATACCAAAGAAAAACAATTACCATGGTCAGATACAATTCAACTTACAACACTGACTCTATTGCACGATCTAGAAATAAAGAAAAAAATGACTCCTAAATGTCCCGTAGCCTCCTGCTTATAAATATGGTGCACAACTCATCCATAAGTAAGACTCTACACAGAAACGGCTTTGTAGACACCCTTAGAACAACCTGCTCTGATACCACTTTTGTCACACCCCAAATCCCATTGAGGCGGACTGGCACCCGGAGCCGATAAGTCCTGAGAGAACCAGTCTTTGCTCATGTCCTTTCATATGCATGTCTCTTTATGAATAACATACTATCTCATGTAACTGATAAAATATAAAATACCAATGGCGAAAGTCATGGAAAAACATGTACAATAGATGAAACTTGGACGTTAGGGCCATCAAGTCAAAGTGGACATATATCTCTTTCATTCATATACCCACATATGTCTACAAAAGCCTCTAACAGATGCATCTACAAGAACAACTTAAAGTCGAGATAAGTCTCCGCTTTATACAACATTTACAACATCAAAACAAATGTACAACTGTGACTCGGAAAGCCCCAAACCAAATGGAGCTCACCAAAAATCTGCAAATGATCCACAACCTACAGAGGAGGTCTACTAGCACCTGCGCCTGCAGCAATTAAAGTAAGTCCCCCAAGAGGGGTTAGTACGAAGAATGTACTGAGTATGTAAGGCTCATAAGAACTGTATCATACAAAAAACAACAACAATGGAGTCAATATAAGAGAAATAGTCAATGTGAATAAACTTTCTTTCTGTATGTGAGGAACCATGTATATTACGTTCTTTACTTCTCTTGTCTTCACATATGTTCATCTTTATTGTTCTACCCATGCTAGGCTATTCTGTCACACCTGGGATGAGATTAACCCATGCTAGGTACTTTGACCCCTGGGATGTTATAGTAACTCATGCTAGGCTTTCGTGTCGCCCCTGGGATGTTATTAACCCATGCTAGGTACTTTGACCCCTGGGATGTTATATTAACCCATGCTAGGCATTCGTGTCGCCCCGGGATGTTATTAACCCATGCTAGGTACTTTGACCCCTGGGATGTTATATTAACCCATGCTAGGCTTTTGTGTCACCCATGGGATGTCTTTAAGATATATTGGGATCGACCAATGCTAGGTGTTTCTTCAACCCCTGGGATACCACCCAAGTTTACTCATCAATTAAACATTACTTCTTTCTTTCCTTACTCTTTCTTTCATTCTAAAAGTGATACCTTCGTGATTGAAACATTCTTGAACTTGAGACAAATACATACATTACTTCACGTCTTTACTATTGTAAGATTGATATCTTTACTTGTGAGGGATAGATACATTAGCTTACACATTACTTCGTTCATTACTTTTATGAGATTGGTACTTCTACTTGTGAGAGATTGGTACAAAGATAATCATAATATTATTGGACTTTGGAATATGACATGATTGGAACATGCTATTCAAGAATAAATAGATTCTCTTTACATCTTACTCTCTTTGAGATAGTTCTTTTAGAAATTACAACGTTATTAGAGCATCAATGAATAAGAGATAAGTGAATCATAATTCTTCTGAGAATAGGACACATGTGAATCACAATATATGTCAACCTGAATTGATATACTTAAAATCTCTCGGAATAGAACAAGCCCAATGTCACTGTGAACAATATGCTACAGAAGGATACGAAAAGAGTAACCTTACATACCTTATCTTCTCAATATGAATACACAGTCCTATATGTGGATACAATATCCAACTCCTTCCTTATGTTTTCCTCTACAACACAAGTACATAACAAAGTTCATGTTAACAACCAACTACCTTACAAGTGCATACGACGACAATGAGTTATGTGACTGTCGTATAATGTTATTTCATCCTCTTACAATACCATTTACTGCATTAGCATACCAACAACACCATAACATTCCACACATTGACCAAAATATCATACATCAATAGCATTTCACACCACACTTACCCTTTATACTTTCTCATTAGAACTACGTTACCTTTTCTCCTTCAAGTCACTTGATAGTTTTTACAATAACACATTAACAATAATCCATATTTTATACCATTCAAAATACCTCTGGGATACTCCTTTATAGTCATTTAAAAGGTACCATAAATTGATAATTGCATCCATGAAAGGTATAGGGGCTTCGGGGGTCAAAGGCTGCTCCCGCAGGTGGATGAACTGCATCCTCAGGTGACCTTTGGCAGTAGCCAGAGTCACCTGCGAAGTCACCTGCGCCCTCAGGTGCTTCGTCTGGGAGGGCGGGTGCCCGTTTCGGCCAAAAAGGGTCTCTTTTGGGTCTTTTTTATGCAATGAATGGTCCATGATCATAACTGAACTTCTCTTGACATATTTTAGATCATATTAAATGCCAACAAACACCCATGGTTTCACAACGCACTTAAACATCACCAAACTACATTTTTCTTTCAATACGTCGCTAATTCCATGCCCAATTTCGTAACAACAATTCCAAACATTATACACAAGGATAAAACAAGGTAAGACTATAATCACATCTCACATTTCAATATTTAATCCATCAAGTTCACTTCCTTCAAGACCACAAGTCCATGTTCAAGTTTACAAGGCAAAACCTCTTCCGATTTAGCAAACATGTAACATTACACACATAGTGAACTTCTCAATACTCCACCAACATAAACAACATCATATAGGCACCATATAATGCAAATAATATATTAAACCATAAACATAAAAACTTACCAAGTCTTGCAAGATGATGATCTTGGCCAAAGGATGAAGGCCTAGGGTTTGCGTGAGAGAGAAATGCTTGAGAAAATTCTAAAAAAAGGCATGTGTATAGTTGTTGAATAAAAATATGATTTTCTCTTGATTTATATGGTATTTAATGGTCATCCTTATCCAATTTAATGCATGTTGGCTTGGTCAAACACAAGAATGGATCTTTTCCATATTTGGGCCATGTCTTCCATGTGATTTTGGGCCTCATTTAAGCCCAATGGCTCATGACTCATTAATGCCCAACAAAGTAATGTATAATTCATGAAATCTCTCATGTTTAACTAATTCCATAAATGTAAACGTATTCGTATAGGTTCGGAAACATACGAGGTGTTACAGCATGTCGAGCAAAGTCAAGAAGTAAAGCAACTAGAAATTGATACCTGGAGCTTGAGAGTCAAATTGAGTGCAAAGATTGAGGAATGTGATGCTCAACACTAAATAGTTGTGGATTATAATTTTGAGTTGTTTCAATTAAGAATGAGGTAAAGATTGATTGTGAAGAGCTAATGGTGTATTTGCTAACCAACCAACCAAAAAATAATGCATGACGTCAAAATTAAAAAATTGATACTAGAGTTACAAAGAAAAATTCATCAAATTATCTTTTAATACTCTAGTTCATTCGAGGGAGATGACTCAAGAATAAAACATATTTGAAAATGGGGTGACTTAGACCATATTTTAACTATTTTTCAATATTGTGCTTGATTGAAGATATAGAAATTGAATCAACTGAGGGTATGAAGGATTTTGCAGATGAGGAACAAAGTGTGTTCATTCTGAAGTTTGTCATGCCAAGAAAATAAAATGAAATGCGTCACTTCAAAGGCAAAA
The DNA here is from genome assembly GCA_031232105.1 of Capsicum rhomboideum. Lineage (NCBI taxonomy): Eukaryota > Viridiplantae > Streptophyta > Magnoliopsida > Solanales > Solanaceae > Capsicum > Capsicum rhomboideum. Next base: position 19,806,933 of record CP124710.1, read on the forward strand.
AGTGCAAAATATGACCTGTGAGAGTTGGCTATGAGCATCACCAGAACCTTGATTCGAAGTTGGGGTGACAATTCATATCCTTTAGATGGAGGAAAAGTGGTAAAATTGACACACGTTGTGTCACAATGTTAAATACGGCGCTTTATACGAGGTAACCCATATTTGGAATTATTTTAGATAGGTTAAGGGGTTGGAGAAGTGCTACAAAGTGCAACACTTCTGGGAACAAGAAATTGTTCTCACAGTGGAACATAAAGACAAGATAGTGAAAGACAGTGCTGCTAAAAGAGTTGTAAAAAGGGCTAAGATATTTGTTCTTTTTGTAAAAAAAATTCCAAGCATGAAAGACACACCACATACACCTCTCGTTCACACCTATATCCCCTCTCTATCTATATTTTCTTTCTTTCTTTCTCTCTCTCTCTCTCTCTCTCCCCCTCAATTTTCTTGTTCGGATTTCTGCGTGGTTACTTTTAGGGGTGTGCATGATATGGTATATACTAAATTATCCTACCGAACCAAAATTTCTGATATCGTAGTTTTGATATTATGGTATTTGGTATTGTATATGGTATACATTTTAATTTTTTTTGGTATTCAGTAAGGTATTTGGTATTTATAAATGACATACCAAAATACCGAATACCATACCAAAATATATAATTGCATAAAAACTTATATTTTTTATTAAAATACCAATAGATAGACAACTTAGTATTAGCATAAAACTAAATATTTAGACGTTGAAACTTTGGCTACTCTATCTTGATTGAATTTTTTTTCCATGTAATTGATTAACAAAAGGAGTTGTTTGTACTTTCTTTTGAATATAGAGTTTTAGATGTGGAATGTATTAGTACGATACAATTTAGATGTGTTTTGAAAAGTTGAAGTCCTAATACTCTATTATACGAGTATATATTGTTGAAGTTGAATAAACTATGTTTACCGATTACCATACCTCAAAATACCAAAATCGAACTTCAAAATACCGAACCATACCAAATTAATATGGTAAGTTAATGGTATAGTATTTTAAAAATGGAGTACCGAAATTATCGTACCGAAGATTCAAATACCGTACTATACCAAACCATGCTCAGCTCAGTTAATTTAATGGTGGAGTTTGGGGGTACAAATTGATTGAGATGTAAGTGTTCTTCATTAAACTATAGTTTCAGTAAATTGGGAGGGTAATTTTTTTTTTAATCAAAGTGTGAGAAGAGCATGGTTAAGGTAAATGCACGCAATATATTTGACAAATTATATGAGAGACGAATTTATTCTCCCATGAAGTCTGAGTAATCGAGTAATATGAGGCTAAGTAATCGAGTAATATGAGGTGATGTTTAGAAGTACAAATGGGGTTGTTTGAGTTAGTTTTAAAGTGTTTTGTGCAGATCTTTTGAGTAGTACATTGCAACTATTGAAATAGGTACCTCTTTTGGGCATCAAATGTAGCAATTTTTATTGTGGTTTATTCCTTAGTAGCTTTCTTGTATTTGCAAGTGACTTGATGAAAAAATTCATGTTGTTTTCTCATGGAAGTGATGAGATTGACAATCATCTTGGATGGGTGTAATGCCTTAATACATGTATTGATGTTTAAACATGAAAGTCACATAGTGTACATATTTAATATTGGATGAAATGTGAGCTCTCATGGTCAAGTTTGAAAGATATATTGTGTAACTTGATCTTTCTGATTTTTTACGGATTAATACATTCTGCTAAACATAAAGTATGTAATCTGTTTGCTAAGATTTATTTATCATAAGCCTTTTAATAGATTGTATGATCAAAATCATTTTGTTTCATTATGAAGGTCAAGATATATGGTGATAAAAATTTGCAATGATGTGGAATCTTGATAGAAAGCGTAACAAAACTTTGGCCTCATTAATTGTAATGATCTTCGTGGAGATCTTTTTTTTTTTGTGCGTTTAGATCATTTTTACCTCCTTCCCGTAGGCTCTTACGGATTGTTATGAGTTCATATATTGGTTATCGGGATGTTGGGTTGAGAGTTTTGAAGTTGGTTCGGACCAATTTGTATGGGTGCCGAATGCCCCATTGGTCAATACACACAAGTGGGATGTGTTTTACACGATGGGAATTTATGATCGCACGATTGACCAATGGTCCTAAAGTTTTGATAGTCAATTTTTTGAGAAGAGAGCCCAATTATGTGAATAGCATTAATGTTACGAGAGCAGCATAATAGTTATGTGAGCTCCTAGGGTCCTCGCATAATCGAAAAGTAGATCGGTAGTCTAGAGAATTTTTTTGGTCAGTTATGTGAGCTCAGGGCCAGTAATGCGAGTAGCAGAATAGTTTTGCAAGCTCGATCCAGCTCGCATAACTGGACTCAGTGGCAATTTTGTAATATTTGGCATCTTATGTTTATAAGCCTGTTCTAAAGTAAAATATCCCATATAACTTGATTTTGAAGCTTTGATAGCTCATTTTGGGGAGGATCAAAAGGGGATTTTCCTGATTTTTTCATTGGGTATGTTTCTATATCAATATTCTAATATTTCCAATGAATTTCATGATTTCACCTTCAAATCTTGATTTTTCAATATGAGAATTTGGAGTTTTCCTGGTAAAGTTAAAGTTTGACAAATTTATGATATCAAGATTGATTTCGATTCTATTTTTGATAAAATTTGAGATATGAATTTCTTGGGTTATGAGTAAAATAATTTTTCAATAAAATTCTTGTTTCACCCTTATGGGCTCGGGGTTGACTTTTGAATTGATGTTTTGAACCCAAATTTGAAGTATAGTAATATTAGTTTCTTTACTTTATATTCCAATGTAGAATCCATATTTTTCTAGATTGAGCTAGTTCGGAGGCAATTCATAAGGGAAAGGCTTTGGTTTGATTTTTTGTGGGTCTTCTCTTAAGGCAAGTTGAGACTTTCTTAGACTTTTTTTCAGTGTTTATGTGCTAATTGTTTGTATGAGGAGTAATGAGGGTATATAAGGGTTCTTGTATAGGTGATGTGACAAGTATCTATACGGGTACTAGTGTTACCTAAGGGGTTGAAACTAATAAATGGACTTGTTTGGACTATTTTCTCTACTTCCTAGAATGTGTTTGTGAAATATAGTTAAAATTGACTTGTTGAGTATGCTAGTTGATAATTGTACTCATATTTTAAGAGCTTGAGTCGGTGTATATAATGTTTGGTGAAACGAATTTGAGAATTTGGTTATTTAAGGTACAAAAAGAGAGTTTATGTGATTGTGAAAAATTGAAAAAATGCATTTGTTGGATTGGATTGATTCCTTAGAGCTAGTCTATATGTTATGGTAGAAACAGAATCAAATATTAATTGTCTCATTGTTTATGGCCCCTCTCTCTCTCTCTCTCTCTCTCTCTCTCTCTCTTCTATCTATCTATATCTATATATATATGCTGAGCGCATGGTAGCATTTGACTAGCTGTGGTTTGATGATATGATTCGCTTGATAGGAAAGACACATGATTTCTATATATCTTAGAAGATTTATGGTTTGAGGGCATGCTAATATTTAGTCATTATGATAATTATTCTCCTGTGTCTAAAGCATTTCATTATATTTCATATGACTTTACATGCATGTTTTTGGCTGAATTATATAGTTACTCTATGATAGCTCTCGGGCAGGTTCTGATTGAGTTTCTCTGATGGGCTTTGCACAGGATCCAGATGTTTTGAGACACATGAATTTCTTTTATATTACTCTTTGATGGATTTAGGGCAGGATCCGAATTGAGTTCCTCTGAGAGCCCAAAGGGACAGGATCTGGAGGGTATATGGACCTTACGAGTCCAAATGGGTCCCGTCAAGCCATACAGAGCAGCATGTGAATATCGGTAGGACATGCATGCACCATACTCATTATTAGCATCATCTTTATTTGGTTATATGTCATGTACCTTTTTCATCTTATCCTTTTGATTATATCGCCTTAGTGTGGCGTATGGTTTATTAACTGTGAGGTTGAATAGTTAAGTGTTATTCTTGAACCTTTGTAAACCTTTGATTATTTGAATATTAACTATTATATTGATATTGATATTGATTGTTTGACTAGGTGTAGTTTTCCTGTTTTTAGGTTTATACAAGTTGTGTCTACTAGTGGTATATTTGGTGTCTCTCGCTATCACTTTTAATCAGTGTTGTTCAATGCTGCTGCTGAGTACACATGATTTCATACTCAATGATGCTGCTGAGTACACATGATTTCATACTCACGCTGTTTATTTTTATACTTTACATGCAGGTACTAATCCAAGTTTCCCTGGACATTGAGTGGTGTCGTGCTTGGTCCATCTTCGAGATTAGGGGAAGCAATTGATTTGACTCCAACGTCTACCAAATATCATTTATCTTTACCTTTTATTATTTCTGCATATGAGATACTTGGAATCTTATTGTATCGATATTACTCTTAGAGGCTTATACTTGATGACTTTCGATTCCTGGATGGTTTTGTGTTCTACTGAGTTATGATTATTTATCATTATCATCTCATTTATATATTTTTACACTTTCTTTATTGTTGAGCATTGGGTTGGTGTACCTGTTGCAGAGATATGATAAGTTTCATCATGGCCGAGTTTTGGGTCGTGAGAAGTTAGTATCAGAGCCCCTGATTCATTGGTCCACAAGTACAAGCAGAGTCTTGAGGATTGGTATGGAGACATCTGTTATCTATCTTCAAAAGGCTACAGGACTTTAGGAAAAAATTACCTTCTTTTTTCTTATCATGCAAAATGATCCCTTTGTTTGATTACTAAGATTCTTGTCTTACTCTTTCATAGATGGTGAGGACTCAAACATCTTTTGATGAAGGTCATGGGCCCATTCTATCCCTCATGTTGGTTGCATATGCTGGGACAGGTGGATGAGGTCGAGGACGTGGTAGGGGCTGAGGATAGGTCATGGTAGGGGTATAGCTCAGGTGGCTACTCAGATTCCTACTAGGATGGAGTCCTATGAGGTTCAGATTCCAATTGATGAGGTCGACCTAGAGTAGACTCCAACTAGTTTTGTTGTTTCCCTAGAGCTTCAGGACAGTTTGATTCATGTGTTGGGTTTTTTTGAGAGTTTAGTCTAGGGTGACTGATTTTAAGGTACTCCTTCAGGGTTCTCAGACTAGGATTGGGGTCCAGACCCTAGATCAACAACCTATTTTGATATTTTAGGATCTAGTAGTTCAACCACTACTTTGATATGATGATATGCCTTTGCCGGGTATGGGTGCCGCAACTGTGGTCAGGGCAACCTTATCAGATAAGGAGCAGGGGAGGTTTGAGCGATTCTTTGAGATTGACCCATCTAGTTTAAGGGTGTTTAGAGCAAGAATGTATATGAGTTTACAGTTAGCTACCACGAGAGACTTTGGGAAGTGGGGTTAGTTGAGTCCCACGGGGTTGACTATAAAACTTTGTAGGTGTCTGGCCCTACCATACAGTGATGACACTCATATATTGACTCCATGCCAGTAGGTTCTCTTCTGATGACTTGGTCTATGTTTTCACAAGATTTCCTTGATAGATTTATTCTTCGTAGATTAAGAAAGGAGTGTAAAAATTAGTTTGGGCCTTTGACACATGATGGTATCTCAGTGACTGAGTATGAGACTTAATTTTATCCATTATACCGCCATGCCGTGGTGATTCTACTAGATGAGACTGAGAGTATCTAGAGATTTGTGAGAGGTTTGACCTCAGTATAAAAGAGGCAGTGTTTTCTATAGCCTAGTCTGGGGCTACTTTTCAAAGTGGAAGCAACTAAATAGTTTGAGCTCATATATCATTGAAGAGTATAGGGATCTGAGGGATAAGGGGTCCTGCACATCTTGGCAGTTTAGTGGTACCTTATTTAGAGGTAGGGGTTCTTTCATCTAGGGTTTCTGAACTCAGCATATTAGTTTAGTTTATGCGGCTATGCCGATGTTCGAGGGTGGACATTCTGGGTGAGGTTCGTTCTCTTCTAATCAAAGTTCTCATGGGTATTCTTAGAAGATGTCATTTAGTAGTGGTTTTTCTGGGTTTTTAGATTTTGCTCAGTGGACTTTAACTTGATTTAGTTGTTTTACATATGGTGATCTCGAGCATTATAAGAAGGACTATTCATACATATGCATAAGGGTCTACAATAGAATTTTCAAGCACTAGTTAGAGCAGTAGCACCCCCATCTATGGGTCAGGGCAGACCTCAGGGAGTAGGGGTGCACCATCAACTGTTAAAGAAGATGGTAGGGGAGTTTTTCAGATGGGAGGTGATAGGATGTAATGTTATGCTTTTTCAGACAGGTCAGAGGGGAGTCTTTAGACACAATTATTACATTATCGTCTCAGTATACCATTGACCACTTTCAGTGTTATATGATTCGGGTTCTACTTTCTCCTATGTCTCTACATAATTTACATCAGTTATTGGTATTATGTGTGAGTTTTTGGTGGTGTCTATTCATGTCTTCACCCCGGTAAGTGATTCTTTAGTGGTGTATTGGGTGCACCGATCTTGTATTGTGACTCTTTTGGGGTACGATAGTTGGGTAGACTTGATCATTTTAGGTATGGAAGATTTTGGTGTGATTTGTGTGACCTTCTCAATGGTTATGTTATGGAAAAGTGGTGGATCTAGTAGGCTTTTAGGAATCGATACTGCTAAGGTAGAGCAAGTGATTGGAAATGGAATATGATATTTGGAAAATAAGGATTACCGTATCTATTCCTATTTGGAAGGTTAAAGGTTATCTTCAGAAAAAAATGAAATTGAATTCAAAATGATAAGATTACTTATGTCTTGTTCCGATTAGGGAGATATTATCATATATTGATCAGATGGATTATAAATTTTTAGGTATGCTTAAAGCAGAAAGTTTACATATGTTTAGATTAAGTGTTGTGAAGAGTTCCATGGTGGTTTCAAATTTGGTAGCTGGTAAGGTTTAGATTTCAAACCACAGACATGATAAGATCAAATAGAAAAGTGATTGGTGGTGAATTAAGGTATGTAATTTTATAGATTCTTCAAGATAATGAGATAAGGTTGATTGGTAAAGAGAGATGTCTATATGGTTTGGGTTAAAATTTAGGATTTCTATCGTAATACTACATTTGTGGTTGTGCATTAAGTTAAGGTATGGATTGGTACGATTAGAAAGATTGAACATATCAGTTATAGAGGACTTGGAAGGACATGTACATGAAAAAGAATATGGGTTGCAGAATTTATTACTCTGAAATGTTTAAAGGCAGAGTTCAAGTTGAGAAATGAAACAACATATAGATCATTGGTGCAGAGTTGAAGATTTGTGTGGATTTCAGCCTAGAGTTCAGAAACGACATTAAAAGTTGGAACATTCATTAGTAGAAGGTGGATTTGTTTGGCACATGCTTATGAAGGGCTTATTAGTGACTTTTTGGAATATTTGGTTTTGGTTTGGGTGACAATTAGTGATATGTAGATAATTTGGACTTCTACGTCGGGTTGGATCATTTATCTCATGACAGGTTGCTTTCATGTATATCACTGAAAGCTCACAATTCTATAGAGTTATTGAGGACTTTGGGTTGGATAACGTTACCTTGTTGATGAAAAACTATACAAGTTACCTTGATGAGTTTCATAGACATTCAAAAATGTATAGAGGGTATATACCAATGGTATAAGACATTTTTGGGGTGATCATTGATTTTTTCTATGGCTTGACATGAGAATATGATTTATTGAATAATGATCAAAGCATCACATTTGGAGATTGGTATGGACTTTGATGTGCCATGGTTTTACAGCGCACTCGATGCTTAAAACATAGGAATTTGTGAGTTCTTAAATGTTTTTATGTAGATATAATGTGTTTTTGGTATTTGTACAGGGAAACAAGGTTCGAAAGCAAAGTCAAGGAAAAAGATTAAAAAATGACTTAAGTGTGGCCTCGTGGAAGCTATTCATAGTATGTGGAATCTTCCACAAGCCGTCCTTCATGTCCGTGAAACGTCTCCTGAAGTTTAAAAATATGGTTCAGTTCCTGTGAAGGCTTCCAAGATGATACAAACCAAAATACGAAAAGATGAAGAAACCATGAAAACAACGGAGACAAGGGTAAAATGGGAAATACAAAAATAGGAGACGAAGAACAAAAGGAAAAACAAAGAAAAAAAAAGGGAAAAGATAGATAGATAGACACAATATAATAAAAAGAGGACAACCAAAGGTATTTCAAACCAAAGACCTTCCTTTAAATTGCCATAAGCACCAATCTCTTACGAAGACCAAAAGAGGAAATGGACCTCTAACAATCGACGTTTCTCACAATCTAGAAAGCTCCCAACAAGATAACATAACACTCTCAAGTGTAACATTCATCATCAATAATCATCTAACCCTAAAATGAAAGGAAAGCTAACTATTTATAGCCATGGGCCTTATTACATAATGGGCCCAAAAGTGACCCTAAATGCCAAGTGAGCCCCAAAGTGACCCAAGTGCCAAATACTCATCCTTTAACACCCAAAATCATCATGGTGGGACACAATACTCTTCCTAGTCTCTAAAGGGGCACCAATTTCCTTGATTTAAGATCCTTTGGCCAATTCGGGGTGTATCATCCTCTCCTTCTTGAAGAGGATTTGTCCTCAAATCCGAGAAAACATCATTTTCAAGCTCAAGATCCCCAAGAAAGTCTTTGAAATTAGAAAATTTGTCAACTCTCTTAGCCAAGAAAAGTGGACTGCTAATCTTTCCTTCTTGAGGCCAAACCTCTTCAATGGGCACTTTGTTGGCAAGAATATTTGGGATGGTGATATTCCCATCACATGGATCTCCTTCACCCTTCACATCTTCATCAACATTGTTAACCCCTTCTATGAGTTTCTCTTCCTGCTCCACTTCATCTTTGTAGTAAGGATTACCTTCCCAAAGTATGATGACTCTTCGGGTAGGACACTAACTCATTCGGTGACCCCATCCTTGACACTTAAAGCATTGAGTACCCTTAAGATTAGGATTACCTCCTTCTCTAGGGGGATATCTTGGTGAATTCTTCTCAAAAGGCTTCTTGTCAAAAGATCTCTTGAACTCGGAACCTTGAGTCCATGTTGATGACACTTGATTTCCCGCCTTGGGGTGCTTGGCTTTATCCAACTTAATATCTTGTTCAACATCAATAGCCGCTTCTAAGAGATCATCCATCCGGGTAAACTTATGTATTGACAATCTAGAGGCAATCTCTTGATTCAATCCCACTTTAAATCGGATCTTGGTGCTCTTCATCCTTGTTGTATTCAAGCTTCAAGAGTAGATTTTTTGAATTCATCATAGTATGCTTCAACACTCTTGTCTTCTTGTCTCAAATTGTACAACTTGGCAAGCAACCCTTGTCTATACCTCTCCGGAACATACTTGGCTCTCATAAGGGCCTTCATCACTTCCCATGGTAGATAATTACCTCCATGAAGAACCCCTTGCATTCTCTTAACCGACTCCCACCAAGTCAATGCATAACCTTCAAATTGGGCAACGGTATAGGTAGTCTTCTTAACATCGGGAAAGTCATTAGCTTGGAAGATCCTATAGCATTGCGACTCCCACTTGAGGTATCCTTTGGGATCACTACCTCCTTGAAAACTAGGAAGAGTGACCTTGATAGAGTTGAGACTGCCTTGGTCTCTTGGTCCATGTCCTTGGGCACAAAACCCATATCCTCCTTCTAGTTGTTCCTCAAACTCTCTTTGGAGTCCTAGGGCTTGGTTGGGTGGTATTTGGTTAAGTAGAGCTTGGTAAGGTGGGTTTAGGTTTTGGGGTCTTTGATAGTGTGGTACTTGGTAGGGTGAAGCGGGCATTTGTGGAGCTTGAGGTTGGAGCATTTGTTGAGGTGGGTTAAATTATAGGGATTGGGCTACATGTCGTGGAGTTTGATCAACCGTAGTAGTAGGTAAGGGAACATTACCTTGTTGGGGAGGGTAAAACATGTTGTGGAGAGTCCTAGGAGAGACGGTAGCTGAATTTTCTTGGACTTGTTCACTTGAGGAAGCTTGGAGATTGTTTTGAGGGGTTACATTTGAAGAGTTGAGGTTCCCTCCCATATTCACCATTCTTCCCTCCATGTTTGATGCTCTCTCATCCATGCCCGACATTTTATCAGTTATCACATCAACCTTTTGACTCAACCCCATGAGGGACTCCAATATAATATCAAGATTGGTTCTACCTAAAGTAGGTTGAATTTCATCTCCCGAAGACATAGTACCTATTAACAAGACACTCAATACAACTAACAAACAAGGCTAACGTTAGCAAACTCACAATCACTAGTGCTTTCACACTTGGATTGCCTCAAAATTATCTCAACTTGTTGGTATTGCTTGTTCACGTTGGTATAGTAAGTTTCAATTGGATGTCCTTGGATAAAAAGTATTCTTGTTGAGAGAAGAAAGGATGACTCGATTTTGAACACAAAAGAACTTGACTCAAGAAGTTAAATAAGAAAGAAACGATGAAAGCACACAAGAGAAAGAACAAGAAAGAAAAATGGACTTAAGAACTAATCACAACTAAGTAGAGTGATTACTAGCTGAAATTTAGTTGTTAAGAATCAAAGGAAGTGATTAGGAATCAAGAAAATGAAACTAGAAGGTTGGAACTAGAGAAGGGTGTGATTTGGAGTTGTTCACCTGCGTTTGGTGAGGTGCGGACGCACCTTGGGACCTGCCCTTGCAGGTGGGACTTCGCAGGTGAAAACATAAGGCTGCCTAGTGGTCTGCGTTGATGACCTGCAGCCGCAGATGCCCCTGGACAACACAATTAAAGCTCCACATTTTCAGCTCTTGTGGGCCCTTTTTGCACTCTCTCTCTTAGAATATTCCTTTTTATTTTGGATATTATTTTGTAATAACACCCAAACATCTTTCTCTTTCTTCCTTTTTGGATCTAACACACCCCTTTTGGAAGATTCTTCTTCAACAAGATATGAATTTATGAAGAACACCACGAACAAGATGAACTTTAAAAATTCATAACTTCTTCGTTTTAGCTCGAAATTTGACGAAATTTGAAATCTAAGCTCTCCTAGTCATGGGTAACAACTTAAAACAACTTTAAGCCTTCAAATACACACCCAAAATTTCAGAATTTGAAACCCATTTCACTTTCTTCTAAAACTCAAAGCTCAACAATGGTAGAGGCTTCAAATCAGCTCCAATTAAGCTCAAATTTGAGATTTAGACTCTAATAGTTTTAGGGAACAAGAATCTAACACCAAAAACACAAGAAAACACCAAAATCAAAATTTCAAAAATTGGGCTAACCCCAAAAATGTGAAACACCAATTTTTTGTGATTTTTTGATTTTCTTTCGATAACACATCCAAGACTAGAATTGTGGGAATGATTCTAAGCTTGACTCTGATACCAAATGATACAAACCAAAATATGAAAATATGAAGAAACCACAAAAACAATAGAGATAAGGGTAAAATGGGAAATATGAAAATACGATACGAAGGACAAAAGGAAAAACAAAGACAATAAAAGGGAAAAGATAGATAGATAGACACAGTATGATATGATAAAAAGAGGACAACCAAAGGTATTTCAAACCAAATTCCTTCCTTTAAATTACCATAAGCACCAATCTCTTACGAAGACTGAAAGAGGAAACGGACCTCTAACAATCGATGTTTCTCACAATCTAGAAAGGTCTCAACAAGGTAACATAAAACTCTCAAGTGTAACATTCATCATCAATAATCATATAACCCTAAAATGAAAAGAAAGCTAACTATTTATAGCCATGGGCCTTATTACATAATGGGCCCAAAAGTGACCCTAAATGCCAAGTGAGCCCAAAAGTGAACCAAGTGCCAAATACTCATCATTCAACACCCAACATCGTCATGTTGGGTCACAATAATCTTCCTCGTCACTAAAGGGGAGCCAATTGCCTTGATTTAAGATCCTTTGGCCAATTCGGGGTCTATCACAAGACCCGTGAACCAACCCAGGAACCGTGCTGGTTGTGTATCTCTAAAGGGGCATCAATTGCCTTGATTTAAGATCCTTTGGCCAATTCGGGGTGTATCACAAGACCCGTGAACCAACCTATGAACCGTGCTGGTCGTGAAAATGAAATTGAAGATTTTCAAAATTAGAACTCAAGTCTATTAAACATACACGAGTTCACAATCCGTTAATGAGTTTGTGGAAAATAGGAAGAACCTAAGTGGAAAAGTCAAATCCACGAGCCGTGCATTGAAGTTCAAGGATCTTGGATAGCACAGAAACTGCGAAAACCTGCCGACTTTGTTTTCCTAGTTGTGTTAGGATATGTTTTGTAATGTCTACAAATACCTTGGTTTTTATTTTATAGTTTTCGTACTCTTAAGCCTTAGAAATATATAACATTGTTTTGTTCTTGGGTTTGGAGATAATTAAGTTTTTATTGATTACTCAAGATTTCAGATTTCTTTTAGTTGATTCGTAAGTTTATGATTATGAATTCTTCTACAAATTCTTATTGTGATCTTATGAACATGAGTAGCTAAATCTCATAACTAGGGTTGTGGAAATCATGATGAATTAAAGAAGTAGGTTAAAGTACTTAGTGATACTTGAATGGTGTTTATGCATGTTTTGTTCTTCCTTCCATATTGATTGCTTTTTAATGAGTGCACGCGTTAGAACTTGTCTTATTATTACTTGCAGGATCTAAGAGGTAAAAAATGGGATAATGGATTAACAACAGAGATATGAGACTATCAACCTTCATCTAATAGCTTGAGCCTTATTGAGGGATAGCTGATCTGTGATCAAAGGTATGGGTTAGTAAAGCAAACACTTATAGATGGACTAAGTTGCGTAGTGATATTTATCTACGTAGGGGACCAACTATTTAGGTGAACTTAACTTACCGATTTTGCATGCTAAGGAATAAGATTGGTCCCTAGTACACTACGCTTACTGAGTTATGAAATCATGGAGAGCACAATCCTAATCCATTCTCACTGATTGATTACAATATAACAAATTCTCAATACTCGTTACTTGTTACTTCTTTTTGCAAACTATTACTTCCTTTGTTAAAAAGCCCCATAAAAAAATAACTGATTAATAGTACAATAACTGTATTGACCTATATTCTAGCCATATTCCCTATGGGATAGACACCAACCTTGCTTGGGTTCTATATTTGTTCAATGGCCGCATTATACTTCATTGCGAGGTGTAATTTGGGTGAAATCAATTTTTTGCACCATTACCGGAGATCGAACTTGGGTCATCCGCATGATAGGTGGGAATACTCACCACTATACTACAATAAAGTATAACGTGGTCATTGATCAAATATAGAACCCAACTAAGGTTGGAGTCGATCCTATATGAAATATGGCTAGAAGCTAGGCCAACATGGTTATTGCACTATTAATCAATTATTTTTTTTTTAACAAAACAAGTAACAGTTTGCAAAAGTAAGTAACAAGTATTGAAAATTTGTTATATTGTAATCAATCGGTGAGAATGGACTAGGATTTTGTTCCCCATGATTTCATAACTCAGTAGGCATAGCGTATTAGTGATTAATCCTGGTGCTTATCATGCAAAATCAGTAAGTTAAGTTCACCTAAACAGTCGATCCCCTATCTATATGAATATCACTATGCAACTTGGTCCATCTACGAGTGTTTGCTTACTAACCCTAGCATTTGATCATAGATCAGATATCTCTGGACAAGGATCAAAATTTCATATCGCACAAGTTACACCTTGCAATGAATTATTACATGGTCGTTGATCAAATATAGATCCCAACCAAGGTTGAGGTCGATCCCACAGAGAATATGATAGAAGCTAGGTCAATGTGGTTATGGTACTATTAATCAGTTATTTTTTAACGAGGTTTTTTTATAGAACAAGTAACAGTTTGCAAGAGGAAGTGACAAGTAGCAAGTATTGAGAATTTGTTATGTTGTAATCAATTAGTGAGAATGGATTAGGATTGCGTTCTACATAATTTCATAACTAAGTAAGCGTAGCGTACTAGTTATCTCTTCTGGTGCTTAGCATGCAAAATCGGTAAGTTAAGTTCACCTAAATGGTTAGTCCCCTACGTAGATAAATATCACTACACAACTTGGTCCATCTATGATTGTTTGCTTTACTAACCGTTACCTTTGATCTCATATCAGCTATCCCTAGAAAATGCTCAAGCTATTAGATAAGGGTTGATAACCCCATATCTCAGTTGTTAATCCCTTATCCTATTTGTTACCCCTTTGATCGTGCAAGTAAGAATAAGGCGAGTTCTAACACATGCACTCATTAAAAAGCAATCAATACGAAGGGAAAAACAAAACATGCATAATCACCATTTAAGAATCAGTACGTACTTTAACCTACTTCATTAATTCATCATGATTTCCACGACCCTAGTTATGGGATTTAGCTACTCATGTTCATAAGATCATAATAAGAATTTGTAGAAGAATTCATAATCATAAAATTACGAATCAAGTGAAGGAAATTGAGAATCTTACATAATCAATAAAGAATTAAAGTATGAATGATCTGTCAAAATCCAAGAACAAAACAATATTATACGTTTCTAAGGCTTAAAAATGTGTAAATTTTAACATAAAACATAGGAAAGGTATTTATAGACATTATAAAACCTATCCTAACACAACTAGAACTTGAAAGTACATCACACAAGTTCGACTCCCCCATTTTTCTCACTCAATAAAAAAAAGTACGCAAAAACTACGTATCACATTAACACAAGAGGATTTATGGATGACATTACGATACCAATTAAAAACTTTGCAGATACAGATGACAATTACCCTAATAATAAGAAATAAACAATGTTACCCTAGTGCCCTTACCACAAACAAGTCCCATTCATACAATAAGTAATTCAAATTTGGACTAGTACGAATACACTCTCTCTCACAAAGAATTTCAAACAATGCATGCACATTACCATATGCTTGCCCTTATTTTCTGTACCCCAATTTTCTAGCAGTTAGACTAGGATCACTATAGGACTTTACTCGACCTATAATGTAGGCTTGATGACAGGCATGGTATATTTGGAAATAGTAACTACGCCCTCCTTGACACTATACTAACTTTATTTCACTTTAGACCAATCCTTTTCCCCCCTATTCTTCTTTTATTCTTTTTCTTGCTTCTTGCTACGGGTCCGACTTTCTTTCAAAGTCACTTTACTTTTTTTTTTTAATTTTTTTATTTTATTTTAGCACATGCCACACCCGTTTTTCTTTATTTTATCACTAGTCTTTTCTTTTCATACCCTATTCTTCTTTTCATGTACCTCTAAAGTAGCCACCCTCAAATTAGGCGCTTTGCCTGAGTTGAGGTACATAATTTCTAAGGGGAGACTAGGTCAAAAACAAAGATTGGAACAAAATTGAGAAACTGAATAGGATAATCAATAAAAAAGGTCAATTTAGGCTCAAAATCAGGGATCAAGAGACATTTACATTATTTGGATGGTCGTTAGGCTAGGTGGAATGAAATCAACAACGAACTATGAGTTTTTCCTTACCAACTATCTTGCGACCTAAGCAAGACTAATAGGGCAAGTTCTAGATTGCATACATAAAGTAAGAATAATACGAATGTAGGCTCCCACACAATTGACACAGAGTTACACTATCAATCATAACTATCAAGTTCGTACCCTAGCTTAAGCAAAACTGTCACATCTATATACATAATGTCATGCAAAGATCCATATCAATTAATATATCAAAGTAGACAACATGTCACACAAAATTTAGAAGGGCCTCTATTTTTCAAAACAGATTTTTATGTCGTAATCTGCGTTAAGTTCTCCTATTTTTCTCTTATAAACAAAAAACACATAAAACAAAAACAACTCCTAACATGCCGGTTCTACTAGATAGAACATCAAAGGGAAAAGAAACACAACAACAAAAACCCAAGTTCAAAATACAGACCCATAAGTACACCCACCGTTTTCAAGAAAAAGTGCATTGTCCCCAATGCAAAACAACAATATAATACTAGTGGTAGGGACATACCTGTGGCGCCCTAGGTGCGTGGGTCTAGGTCACTTCCTAAGAGGAGCTTGATTTAATATGTTGGCACAATCTGGGTATCTTTATTACTCAGACTTCACCAGGATACCCCATGGGTTACCTCCTATGAAGCACCTAATTTAACGAAGCGGTATGACTTGGGTCCCTAGGTTACTCAAACTTCACCAATGGCATAGGTATCAACTACCTTTATTTCCTCATGTCTTCCCAAGTTTACCTTCACACACTGACCATTTTCCTTGAACCTTTTACCTTCATGATTTTCAAGTTCAATGGCACTATAAAGGAACACACGTACCACACAAAATTGTCCCAACCATATAGAATTCAACTTTCTAGGAAACAAGCGAAGCCTTGAGTTAAACAATAAGACCAAATCACCTAGATTGAACTCTCGAATCTCAATCTTTCGATCGTGATACATCTTCATTATTTCTTTGTAAAGATCTGAACTCTCATATGATTTTAGTAGAAAATCATCCAACTCATTCAATTGATCGAGCCTCAACTTAGAGGTATCACCCCAGTTCAGATTCTTCTTGAGTGCCCACAGAGATTTGTTCTTAAGCTCAACTAGAAAATGACACAATTTTCCATATACAAGTAGATAGGGACACATACTTATAGGGGTATTGATGGTAGTTCGGTACGCCCATAAAGCATCATCCAACTTCCTAGACCAAGCCATTCTATTTTCATGCACAGTCTTCATGAGGATTGTCTTTATCTCCCTATTGGAGACCTCAACCTACCCATTAGAGTATGAATTATAAGGTGTTTCTACCCAATGTTTTAAGCCATACTTCTCAAGTAGGGCTTGAAACAACTAATTGTAAAAATAAGTCCCTCCATCACTAATAATAGCCCTTGGTGTACCCAACCTAAAAATGATGTTTTGCTTCAAAAATGTTATGATAATTTTTCTTTCATTATTGGGAAGCACAACTGCCTCCATCCACTTGGAAACATAATCAAAATCTACAAATATGTATTTCATCCTATTTGATCTCCTAAATAGACCTATGAAGTCAATACTCCAAATATCAAAGAGATTATTCATAAGAATGAGAGAGTGAGAGAGGAAGTTCATTATTCCTTGATATTCCCCCTTGCCTTTGGCATTAGTCACATGCCTTCGCATAATCATGAGTTTCTTGATGGATGTTTTTCCAATAGTACCCATATTACAAAACTTATGGGCTGTATGAATGCCACTATAATGATCCCAATAGGGGATTAGTGACATGCCTTCAATATGCTCATTATCTCAACTTCGAGCACACATCTACGAATCATCCCATCAATATAAATATGGAACAAGTATGGGTCATCCCAAAAAAATTTTTTGCAAATCAAAGAAAAACTTCCTTCGCTGGTGGAAGGGCAAGTTTGAAGGCATCATATCGTTCACCAAATAATTAGTAAAATCAGTGAACCATGGAATCAAATCTTGTGATTCGGCCTATAGTTACTAATTCAAAAAAGTATCATCAATGCCAATCTCATATTTTAATTTCAGCATTACCTCTTCGTCAAGTCTGGCCAAGTGGTCAACCACTTGATTTTTGGTCCCTTTTTGATCTTTGTCCTCAAAGTCAAATTCTTGCAATAAAAGTACCCATTAAATCCATCTAGGCTTTACATCTTTATTCTCTATTAGGTACCTAAGATCTATATGGTCAACGTTCACAATCACCTTAGTTCCAAGAAAGTAGGCTCTAATCTTCTCTAAAGCAAAAACCAAAGCAAGAAACTCTTGTTCTATCATAGTATTTTGGAGCCGCATTAAGTGATTTGCTAGCATAATAGATAAGATGAAGTATATTTTCATGCCTTTGGCTTAGGAATGCTCCTAGTACCACTCTGCTAGCATCACACATGTTTTCAAAAGGCATGGACCAACCAGGAACAATAATGATAGTGGCCAAGATCAATTTCTTCTTAAGACACTCAAATGCCTTTAGACATGCATCATCAATCAAAAACTTCTCTTTCTCTAACAGCTTGGACGAAAGGTATGTAATGTTAGAGAAATCCTTGATGAACTTATGATAAAATCCAGCATGCCCTAAAAAGCTTTGAATATCATTTATAGAAATTGGTAGTGGAAATTTTTTAATCACCTCAATCTTTACTCTATCAACCTCAATCCCATTTTTAGAGATTTTATGGACAAGAACTATACCATTTTTCACCATACAATGACACTTCTCCCAATTCAGCACCAAGTTGGTCTCCTCACATCGCTAGAACACATTGTCTAAGTGAGCCAGGTATGACTCAAATAAATCATCTACCATCGAGAAATCATCCATAAATACCTCAATCATGTCTTCCACCATGTTAGAAAATATAGACATCATACAACACTGAAAGGTAGATGGTGCATTACACAATCTGAAAGGCATCCTCTTGAATACAAATGTCCAATATGGAAAGTGAAAGTGGTCTTCTCTTGGTATTTAGGGGAAATAAAAATCTGATTGTATCCCAAATAACCATCAACAAAACAATACCATCCTCGAATAGAAAGACATTCTAACATCTGATCCATGAACGATATCAGAAACTGATCTTTTTGAGTCCACTTATTCAACTTTCTATAGTCTATGCACACTCACCAACCTGTGACTGGACTCATAAGAATATGCTCACTCTTGGCTTTTATAACCTGATTCCACCCTTTTTTGACACATTGGACTGGGCTTACCCATTTACTATCAGAGATAGGATAAACCATACCTATATCCAACCTCTTGATGATTTCCTTATTCACTACATCTTTCATAGGTGGATTCAATCTATACTAATTCTCGATACTAGGAATACAATCGAGCGCAAGATCGATTTTACGAGTGCCAATACCCAGTGAAATACCAATGATGTCTCTAATGGACCAACCAATGGCCCTTTTGAACTTCTTCAATATTGATACTAGAGCTTCCACTTGCCATTCAACCAAATCAGCTGCTATAATGACCGACAAGGTATTTTTAGCTCCCTAGAAAACATAACAAAGGTGGGATGGGAAAGCCTTGTTGGCTGCCTCATTGAACAGTAAACATTGAAAATCACTTCTTCATTATTTAACTAGAATTTCAATTGTCCAGTTTCTATGTCAACTAATGCTCATCCGGTGGCAAGAAATGGTTTCCAAAGAAAATGGGAACCCCAAAATCTACCTCATAGTCCAGAATGACAAAATCAGCTGGAAATATGAATGACTTAAACTTCACTAGAACATTATAAAGAATGCCCACAGGTTTCTTTACTATGTGATCTACCATAAGAAGTCGCATTAAAGTCTGTTTGGGCATTCTCAAGCCCAACTACCAAAACAATGCTAGTGACATAAGATAAATACTAACACCTAAATCACACAAAGCGTTTGCAAAAGTGAATGCTCCTATGGTTCATGGAATAGTGAAAGCTCCAGGATCTTTCTTTTTGTACACAAGAGACCGAGATGCTATTGCACTACAAAAGTGCAAATTATCAGTAGGCTCAAAACTCGTGGTCCTTTTTTTATAACAAGATCATTCATAACCAAGCATTTTATCAAGTGCCTCGACTAAAGGGATGTTCACTAATAACTGCTCCCGTATCTAAATAAACTTGTGATATTTCCCTTCTTTTGGCTTCTTCTTCATTCTCTGTGGAAAAGGTGAAGGAGGTTGTGGGATTAGAGTCAAAATTTTTAGGACCTCCTTCTCATTTCCTTTCTTAGCTACTGTCTCCTTTTCAGCAACTAGAGATAACTTTTCTGTCAACTTCTCATCAATAACCTGATCTTCAAATTCATCAACTTTTTTAACATAAATAATGTTGAACTCAATCGTATCATCAACAACTATCGGCACGAAAGAATTAGTAGTCATCTTACTACTCCTAGTAGTAATAGCCATGCAGTAATTGTTATTTTCTAGATTCTGGACTGTATTGCTAGGGAGTGTATCTTTCTACCTTTGATTCTAAGATACAGACATTTGGCTCATTCGTTGCTTTATTTGCTTAATCACATTAGTATGTGATTCCACCTTTTGTTTCATCCTACGAATATCTCCATGAATCACTTTGAGGCTATCATTAGTAGATTCTACCTTTTTCAACACCTTGGATATCATGTATTCCAATCTTAAAGTGCTCAACTCTACCTCACAGCTACCTGGAGGAACATACAAACACATTCTATCATTCTTGTACCCATCCCTCTTCTTCCAATCACCATCTCTGTCTCTACCTTTACTCCTACCTCTATGCCTCAACAGATTATATTTATTATCATTGTAATAGTTTTGACCTTGATTTCCTTGGGCATTGGCCCAGAAACCCACTACCTAATTATTCAAATAATTTGTCACATCTTTTGAATCAGAATTATGACTATCAGTCTTGAAGTTTTACCTTACAAACCAACTGTATTGACCTTTTTAGCCCTAGTGCCCATGACATGCTTTGAAATTAGATCCAATTGAGTTTCATGTGGGCTATGTGTTGATATCACTCCTTATCTTTCCTACATTGCTCCACATACATACCTATAGCATAAATACTAAAAGAAACTATAGATTCCCATGTGTGCCATGCCCTGTTAGTTTTAGTTACTTTGTCAAGTGTCCCTGATGCATCTATACAAGTGTGACTCATCAAAGCTCCTCCATTAACAATATCAACAACTGCCTTGGTATTGGTATTTAATAATTGATAGAAGATTTCCAACAAACTCCTATTAGGTATCCAATGATTAAGGCATTGCTTTAGCTTCTTGTTAAATCTCAACCATGCCTCATATGGAGCCTAAGTAACAAGCTATCTGAAGTTATGTATTTCATCTTTCAACTATAATATTCTAGACAACGGGAAGAACCTCTACAGGAAAGCCCTCTTCAACTCCCTCTAGTTAGTTATCGAGTTATTTGGCAATTCTACCAACTAAAACGTTGCTTCACCTATCAATACATAAAGAGTAGCAATCTGATAGAATGTTGGATCACAAGGTACCTTATAAGCCTTACTAATCCCTACAAATTTCATCAAGTGGAAATTTGCATCATCAATAGCGTTTTCACTGAATACTTCCTTCATGTTCAACAATTATATCAGATTGCTAGTAATATCGAACTTGACCCTAGTAGGCAATGGGGGAGGAACTATAGCACCTGTTGCACCTACATCATCTAGGTCAACATCATCATCATCAAACTGAGGGGAATATTGATAGATTTTCTGATCCTGGCCCTAATTCCTTATTTGCCTGACAGCGTTGGCTTCTGCTTCATAAGCCCTAGCCTATTTATTTAGTGTAGTCTGATGGGCTACCTCTTCCTATTGATATTTCTCATTAGCTGTAGATTGGCATTGTTATTTAGCTAGCTGAGCTACCTTACATTATTGGGCCCTATCCTATTCCTTATCCAACATCCTAGTTATGGCTTGCTTCAGAGTCTCTTGGTTTCCTTGTATATCCATTCTCCTAAAAGTTCTTTCAAGTTCAAGATCAATTAGAATCAGGGGACTACCTTGACTCCGAGTGCTAGGCATACATAGGCTTATACCCTAAGGACAAAATAAAAACAACAAAAAAAGTAACTATAAAAATAAGGACTAATAATCAAATAAATACAATAGAAATAAGGACCCTTGGTTGGGTTTTATATTTATGAACGACCGCATATTACTTCTTTACAAGGTGTAATTTGGGCGACATCAACTTGATATCAATTCTTGACTTAGTAGCTTCAGCTCGATGAATGGTACTATCAGACTTGGAATTAGTGGTATCCCTCTTGGATAAGGTAGTTTTGATAGAAAATTCTTAGAGTGGGCTTGGAACAAGTAGAGGTTCTTTTTGGGGGAGAAGAAAAGTCCTAATTTAGAGTTATGAATGATGATATGTATTCTAAGGACTTTTAGTACTAGTAATGGTTTCAGAAGAGTGAATAGAGGATTTGTAGGGTAATGGTATTTTGTTAGTACATGTTTGGCACTAGATTTTAGCTACAATTATCGGCTTGTGTCGACAATGATGGGTTTTTGAAAATAGGGTATGTTTAGGACTATGAGTAGTTTTGGTTTTTGATGCTAGAAGTGCAGTCTTAAGAGTTTTAAATAAGGGAGGGTTTTTATCAGTTAGGGTGAACAAGTGGTACTAAGAATATAACTTTACATGGAAATGGTTGTATAAGGTATACTATAGGTATTTGTAGTTGCTTTAAAATTTTGGTACCTTCCTTACTCTTACATTTAAGGTTGAATGTGTTTTAGTTGTGGATGACGTAACAACCCTTGTCGCAATTTTGTTTTTTTTAGCATTCTGATATTTTTTTACCTCCTTCCCGTAGGTCCTTATGAATTGTTATGGGTTGATACATTGATTATCGTGGCATTAGGTTGAGAGTTGCAAAGTTGGTTCAAACAAATTTTTGTGGGTTCTGAATGTTCCATTGTGCGATACGCATAAATGGGATATGTCTCACATAATAGGCATTTGTGCTTACACGATTGACCAGTGGCCCTGAAGTTTTATTAGTTAATTTTGTGAGCAGAAAGCTCGGTTATGCGAGTATCATAATAATTATGCGAATAACATAATAATTATGTGAGCTCCTAGGGTCCTCGAATAATCGGACAATAGATCGGTAGTCTGGAGAATTCTTTTGGATTAGTTATGCGAGCTCATGGTCAGTTATATGACTAGTTATAATAGTTTTGCATGCTCAATCTAGCTCGCATAATTTCACTCGGTGGAAATTTTTGTAATATTTTGCATCTTGTGTATATAAGTTTATTTTTAATTAAAAATCCCCATAACTCAATTTTGAAATTTTGATAACTCATTTTGGGGAGGATTAAAAGGTGATTTTCAAGATTTCTTCATCGGATAAGTTTCTACATCAATATTTTGACATTTTCCATTAATATTTTCCTGATTTCACCTACAAATCTTGTTTTTTCAACTTGATAATTTGAGATTTTTTCAGTAAAGTTAAAGTTTGACAAATTGATAATTTCAAGGCTGATTTTGATTCCTGTTTGATAAAATTTCAAATTTGAATTCCTTGAATTATGGGTAAATTACTTTTCAATAAAACTCTAGTTTAGCCTTTATGGGCGTGGGGTTGACTTTTTTTCCCTTTATCCCCGAATTTAAAGTATAGTATAATGGGTGTGTTTAGTTTTATATTCTCATGTAGAATCTTGGAAGGGAAAGGCTTCAATTTGATTTTTTGCAGGTCTTCTCTTAAGTCATGTTGAGAACTTTCTTAGACTCTTTATATGAGGAGTAATGAGGATATGGGGGTTCCCTTATAGTTGAGGTTACGAGTATCTCGGGGTACCAGTGTAACCTGAAGAGTTAAAACTAATAAATGGACTTGTTTCGACTATTTCTTCTACTTACTAGCATGATTTGTTAAATATAATTAATATTGACTTGTTGAGCATGCTACTTGATAATTGTACTCATATTTTGAGAGCTTGAGTTGGTGAAATATATTTGGTAAAACAAAATTGAGAATTTGGTTATTTAAGGTATAAAAAAAGAGTTTATGTGATTGTGAAAAATTGAAGAAATGAATTTATTTGATTGGATTGATTCAGTAGAACAAGTGTATGTGTTATGGAAGAAACAAAGTCAGATATTAATTGTCTCATTGTGTATGACCCCTCTCTCTCTCCCTAGTGCATGGTAGCATTTGACTAGCTATGGTTTGATTGTCATGATCCAAATGACCGTGAGTGGAACCCTCTCTAATCCTTTGTTAGGAGAACTATCTATCCCAAGCCTTAACACAAACAACTAGTGATGTTGTCCAAATTACACCTCTAAATAAAGTAGAAAGCAGTCGTTGATCAAATATAGAACCTAACTAGGTTGGGGTCGATCCCACGCGGAATAGGTCGAACTCTCTATCAAGTGTTTATCTAAGCAATCAGTAAATAATTTCCAGTATGAAGGGGGGGTTTTGTAATTCAAAATTTCAATAGTAACAATTGCTGATTTTGTTAAATTTGTAATCAATATTAGAAAGGCATTAGGACCGTGTTCCCTAATAACTTCATAACTCCATAGGTTCTTCGTACTTAGTGATCTTTCGTGGTTCTTGGAATACAAAATTGATAGGTTATGTTCACCCAAATGGATTTATGTCACTTGTTTAAGAAACTATCCTCAAGTAAGTATTCTCTTTTCCCAGGTTTTGCATTACTAACCCCTATCTTGGATCCCATCAATAGCTTTCCCGAATTATTTACTCAAGCTAGTCATTGAAGGTTGATAGCTCCAACCCTCTATTTTTTATTTCCTTTTCCTATCATTTATCCCTACTTTTATAGCGAGTAAATATAAGGCGAGTTCTAATGTATGCATCCATTAAAACGCAATCAAACCGAAGCGAACAAACAATACACGCCCAAACACCCTTTGAAAATCACATTCTACTATGAACACTTCTTTGTTAATCTGTCATGGTTCCCACAACCCTAGTTGTGGTGTTTAGCTACTCATCATTGCAAAAACACAAGAGAATTCCTAGAAGAAAACATAATTATTAACTTACAAGATTAAGATGAAAAAGTCCAAAATACCACTTTGAATTAGAACCCTAAAATCAATGATTATAATTCAAAGAACAACAATTTGTCTCAAAAGTATTAGTTGAATGTAAACTGAAACAATAAAACTAATAAGAGTATTTATAGACAAAGTAAAAACCTATCCTAATCACTCAGGGATGTACTGAGTCAATGCTTCAGACAAAGGAAGGTACGTTCGTGGTTGCATACCACGATCGTCCTTAGTGCTCGTAGGTTGGCACTTGACTTTGCAATCTTGCAGACCTTGGTTGTTGTGAGACTCAGAATGAGCTCATGGTTTCATTGTACGATCATGAAATCCTGTCATGACTTCTACCTTTGGTTTTTCATTTTGCAGAACTTCTCTCTTACGATCTTCAGTACGAGCTCGTAGTACCTTGGTACGGTCGTGGGATCCGCTTCATCTTATCTTCTATACATAACATCTTCAAGCTATATTCTGAGACTCTCTTCCCATGATCGATCATGCAATCGTAGAATCTAGATACGATCATAGGATACTCTCGTCTGAATAACAACTGAATGTCAACTCCCTGATTCATCCTACGAAAGTTATGGTATGATCGTAGTCAGATCCCGCGGTTGTAAGATGGGCTGTCTGTTGTTATTAAGTCCAAAATTCTGCACTTTCCTTCTCCGGACCTATTTGACCTACAAATACCATAAAAACACCTCATATCCATATAAAAATACCTTCGTACTTGCAAATATCTATAGTTTTAAGCGTCGAAAGTGTCGTAAGTTCACCACACATCAACACCCTCAACTTAGAATGTTTGCATGTCCTCAGGCAAACAAAACATACTAAACTAAAACATAACCAACGACGCTTACCCAAGTGAACTTCAAGAGTACTACGACAATCATATTTTCAAAAAATCACTTAGGCACACATTAACCAAAAACCACAAGTTCAACACCCTTCAATACAATCAAAACCAACAATCGTTGTGTGCACACAAACCACTCACTGTAACACAATAGGATCAAGTAATGAAATTACATTATCAACAGACAACCTAGCATGCAAACCAATGACACTACTCGAATAGGCAACAAACTACGATGCATCACCTATGCCCTCACATCAAAGAAGTACCTAACACTCAACACATGCAATGAATATCAAGACATGGACTAAAACTAAGTACTCACTCTCACAACGAAGTCCGTACAGTGTGTGTTTGATACCATAAGCTTGCTCTTATTTTCTACGCCTTCGTTGTTTGGACAGTAAGACTAGGATCACTATAGGAATTTTATTGGTTTATAATGTAGGGTTGGGGACAGGTATGGTACATATGGATGAAGTGACTAAACCCTCCTTGAATCTACACTACATTTGGCCGTACTTTTCCTACTTTCTTGACTTTACTGCCTTTTTCAACTTTTTTGGACCTCGGGTGCAGTTTTCTTTTCACAAACTCTTTTTTTTTCTCTTTTTTTTTTCTTTTTAACTTTTTTTTCTTTCACACAATACCGAACCCGAATTCCTTTTTCATTTACCAACTTCTTCTACATACTCAATTTTCTCTATGCACCCCATTATAGCCACCCTCATCTTAGGCAATTTACCTGAGTTGAGGTGCACAATGTCCAAGGAGGGAACATGGCCAAAGAAGGTTAATTGTAAACATATTGGGAAGGTTAATAGATTAGATCAAGGAAAAGGGCTACTTAAGCTTAAATTTTGGGATCAAGGGATATTATATTTATTTGGTAGGCCTTTTAGGCTTTTAGCGGACTAGTCAAGAATGGCCTATGATCCTTTCCTAACCTCTTATCCTACAACTTTGGTGAAACTAACCGAGTAAGTTCTAGATTGTACACAAACCCTGACTAGGTAAAACCTCCACAAACTTTGCTCATGGCTACATACTCAGTCACTACCTATGTCACGACCCGAATCCCATCGGGACGGATTGGTACCCGTAGCCGATAAGGCCCGAGAGAACCAAGCTTTGCTTCTATTCGTTCATATGCATTCCATAGGAAACACCGTTATCACGCAAGAGCAAGAAAAAGGCCAATAAGGAATTCATGGAACATGTGACATATATGTATATACATATGTGAAACTTAGCCGTTGAGGCCATCAAGTCAAAAACGTCATATACCACCTTACATTCATACACCCACATACGTCTATGAAAGCCTCTAATAGATGCATTTACCAAAACCAACTGAAAGTCGGGATAAGTCCCCGCTTTATACAACATATACAAAACCAAAACACAGGTACAACTGTCACTCGGAGAAGCCCCAAACTAACTGGAGCTCACCAATGATCCGCAACACTGGCAACCTACTGTGGAGGCCTACTAGTACCTACGCCTGCAGCAAGTAAGGTAAGTCCCCCAAGGGACGTCAGTACGAAGAATGTACTGAGTATGTAAGGCTCAAATGAAACTAAAAGATATGTAAATATGTCAATGAACTCAAATAAAAATGAATGACCAATATAGATAAGTCACTATTTTGTACTTTGGAAACCATGTATATTGCTTTCATTACTGTGTTTGTATCTTTACTTCTATGATTATTCATCTTTGCCTGTGACCTGTGATACCCAGGCCCCGACTGAACAGTGGGTTTTATCATAACATAACGTTATGTTGGGATCGGCTCGAGCTAGTCTTATGCCCCTAGAGCTGCCACCCTATAAATCAATATAGATCGGGATCGGCTCGAGCTAGGTTATTACCTCTAGAGCTGTCACCCATACCAACATATCTGGTTCGGCTAGAGCTAGGTTATTACCTCTAGAGCTACCCCCTATCAGGATCGGTCCAAGCTAGGCTTATGCCTCTAGGACTGCCCCCTGATCCAACAATCTCGGGATCGACTTGAGCTAGCCATTTTGCCCCCAAAGCTACCACCCATACTTGATCATTAACCACCTATGCATTACATTATTTATTACTTTGAGATTGATACAATGATAGTCATAACTTTATTTGAACCCTTGGATCAATAATCAATGAGTGAGAGACAATGTGAATAAACATTATTGGAAACATAGCATTATTGGAAACATAACACTATTGGAACCATTGGACAATAATCAATGAACAAGATACATGAGTACAACCACCATTGGAACATTAGAACACAACCTTATTGGGCTTTCGGAACATTATCAAGGAATATGAGACATATGATTCACCATTTACCAATGAGTATGAAAATATGATATTGACAGTTGGTAACCGGATATAGGATACCTTAGCATAATTCGGGATGGGACAAGTGTAATGTCATTGTGAATACTATTTGCTGCAGAAAGATACGAACAGAGTAACCTTACATACCTTGTATTCTCAATACGAATATATAATCTTAGATGTGCATATAATGCCCCGCTCCTTCCTTAGGTTTCACTCTACAACACAAATACATCATGAAATTTACATTAACCACCAACTACCTTACAAATGCATATAACGTCAATGAGTTACATGTTTGCCTTTAAAATGGTCACCTCCCCCTTGACAATACCATTGA
Source organism: Capsicum rhomboideum (assembly GCA_031232105.1). NCBI lineage: Eukaryota > Viridiplantae > Streptophyta > Magnoliopsida > Solanales > Solanaceae > Capsicum > Capsicum rhomboideum. Next base: position 19,835,121 of record CP124710.1, read on the forward strand.
TGAAATTATCATACCAATACTCCCACAATATTTCATACATTGACCAATACATGATAATCAATAACAATTCACCACAAAATTTCTCCTTTACACTTTCTCATCCACACCATATCACAAATAACCCATCAAGTCACCTTAATTCACCTCATAGCACATATCGGCCAAAATCCCATTATTTACACTTATAGAGAAATAACAAATTTAATAACATAATCACACCATACATGTTCATATTTCATCCATACCATGATCTTTCATCAAAATCACAAGTCATATTTCAAGTTACAATTCCATGGATTTCACATCTTTCACAAAAAAACACAAAGTTCCATATCCAACACTTCCAAGCATAACCAACATGGTTTACATACTCTCTAAAGCATATAATATATTAATCCATAAAAATAATCACTTACCCATGCTTGAAAAATGATGATCTTGCTCCAAAAGTTGGCTTAGGGTTCTTAGGGTTTTGAGAGAAAAAATGGTTGAGAAATATCTAGAAAGCATGAGAGTTTCACGTGAATAAAAATCAGATTTTTGGGTCCTTTATATAAGACTTTAATTCCATCCTTAGCCACTCTATGACATTTAATGTTATGTTCTGGAAGGTCAAGGCAAGAATGGGTCATTTGACCCATTTTGGCCCATGTCTTCTTCTCATTTTGGGCCTTTTATTGAGCCCAATTCACTTATCCCAATAAAATCAATAATTTCGCATGTTTAAATTATTTCATACGTGTTACGACGATATTCCCACTCACGGGATTTATATTCGTAGCCTCAATCCCAAAATCAAGCGATTCTAGCTACGTATGGCCTATTTTGACGATAAGGGTAAAAACATCACTTTAATTTCAAATTCGTTCACGATTAATTTCACCACACCAATATAATACTTTAATCATTCCATGTATATGCTCGCGGTTGTAGAAGAAACATCGTAAAAATCGGCTCGGTACGTCCCCGGGCACCCTTGGACACTTAGAACAAATTTTGGAAGCTTACTAGTTTGGCCGTTCCAGCAAGCGTCTGGACCTTACCAGGGCACTGAGCTTTAGAATCTTGCTGGTTTGGGTGCCAAAACAAGCGCCTGGCCCTTCCTATGACACTGGATTTTTATTTTTTTTTGAAGTGGAAGCTATTGACTAGAGTTGAATGCTGAGTTGGCGCTAATTTGGCTCTGACTTGACTACTGACGTGGCGCCACGTGGAAGGTATGGGGTGTTACATTCTTCTCCCCTTAGAAACATTCTTCCTCGATGTCACTTCAATTATAACAAATGCATCTCTATATTAACATACATATACATAGACACTTAAGGTTCATAGATACTTACTTTTTATTACTCTACTTCCACACTTTGAACTTCTTCATCCATTTGAAATAGATGGGGGTATTTGGATTTGATCATTTCTTCAGCTTCCCATGTAATCTCCTCTACTTGTTGATTTTGCCATAATACCTTTACGGAAGCTATGTCTTTATTCCTCAACCTCTTTACTTGTCGATCTAGGATAGCAATGGGTACCTCTTCATAAGTAAGATCCTTTGTAACTTGAACATATTCAAGGGGAATGATACGAGATGGATCCCCTATGCACTTTCGAAGCATCAAAACATGAAATACCAGATGGACTGAGGAAAGTTCTTGAGGTAGTGCTAATTCATAAGCAACTTGCCCAAATCTTCTAGTAATTTCATATGGGCCGATATAACGTGGAATCAATTTTCCTTTCTTTTCGAACCGCATTACCTTTTCATCGGTGACACCTTTAAAAATACCCAATCACCTATGGCGAATTCAAGTCCTCTTCTTCTAACATCAACATATGACTTGTGGCGACTTTGGGCCGTTTGTAACCATTGTTGGATCACTTTAACTTTCTCCATGTCCTGATGAACAATATCTGGCCCAAGTAAAGCAGTTTCACCCTCTTCAAACCATCCAATTGGCGATCTACATTTCCTTCCGTACAAAGCTTCATAAGGTGCCATTTTAATACTTGAATGATAGCTATTGTTGTAAGAAAATTCAATAAGAGTCAAATGGTCATCCCAACTGCCTTGAAAATCTAACGCGCAAGCTCATAGCATATCTTTAAGTGTTTGAATAGTGGGCTCTGCTTGTCCATCTGTCTGAGGATGGAAGGTTGTACTCAAGTTCACCTGTGTACCCAAACTCTACTGAAAAAATCTCCAAAAATGCGCAGTAAACTGTGCTCCTCTGTCTGATATTATGGAGATCGGAATCCCATGTAACCGCACTATTTCTTTAACATATAATCTTGTATAATCCTCAGCTGTATATGTGGTCTTGACTGGTAGAAAATGCGCTGATTGGTAAGATTGTCCACTATAACCCATATAGAATCAAATTTCCGCAATGTACGAGGCAAACATGTAATGAAGTTCATATTAATCATATCCCATTTCTAGACTGGAAGATTGATTCATTGCATGTAACCTCCGAGTTTCTGATGCTCTACTTTCACTTGTTGACAATTCGGGCATTGAGCGACAAATTTTGCAATGTTTTTTTTCATATTTCCCCACCAATACACTTCTTTTAAATAATGGTACATTTTAGTAGCACCCGAATGAATAGAATAGCGCGAATGATGCGCCTCTGTCATAATTAGTTTCCTCAACTCACCTACATCTGGTACACATAATCTACCTTGGCATTGGAGCACCCCTTCTTGTGTAAGATCAAAGGCTGCCGTTAGACCCTGTTGCACATTCTATTTTAGCTGTAATAACATAGAATCCGCAAACTGCTTCTCTTTCATTTCAGCTATTAAGGAGGATTTCGCTGTATTTTGCACAATAACCCTTTCATCTGGAAATTCAATAAGGAGAACTCCCAAGATGGCTAGTTGATGTAGATATTTGATTATCTCTTACTTTTCAGTCAACTGGCCACTAGTGCTTTATACTGCCTTGCGGCTCAATGCATCAGCTAACACATTTGCTTTGCGTAGATGATAAAGAATATCAATATCATAGTCTTTTAGGATCTCTAACCACCTTCGTTGCCTCAAATTGAGTTCCTTCTGCTTAAAGATATATTGTAAACTCTTGTGATCAGTATAAATATCAACATGAACTCCATACAAATAATGACGCCATATCTTTAAAGCAAAAACCACCGCTGCTAATTCAAGATCATATGTGGGATAATTTTTCTCATGTGGCCGCAACTGTCGTGAGGCATATTCTATGACATTACTGTGTTGCATTAACACACATCCGAGGCCAACCCCGAAAGCATCACAATACACTGCATAACCTTCGAGAAGCACTAAAATTGGTGTGGAGGTTAATTTATCTTTCAACTTTTGAAAGCTTTTCTCACACGCATCATTCCACTAAAATTTAACTGCCTTATGTGTAAGCTTTGTTAACGGTGTAGCGATAGAGGAAAAACCTTCCACAAATCTTCGGTAATAACCTGCCAATCCAAGAAAACTAAGAATCTCTGTGGGTGTCATAGGTCTTGGCCAATTTTTCACTGCTTCAATCTTTTGTGTATCAACCTGTATCCCTTCATCTGACATAATGTGACCCAAAAATGCAACTGATTTTAACCAAAACTCACACTTAGAGAACTTGGCATACAACTTAAGCTCACGGAGAATCTGCAACACTTGCCGTAAGTGATTAGCATGGTCCTCTGGTGATCTTGAATAAACCAGGATGTCATCTATAAATACCGTGACGAACATGTCCACAAATGGCTTAAACACCCTATTCATCAAATCCATGAACACAGCTGGTGCATTTGTTAGTCCAAATGACATAACTAAAAATTCATAATGGCCATAACGTGTTCGGAAAGCTGTCTTGGGTACATCTTCTTCTCTAACTCTGACTTTGATGGTAACCCGACCTCAAGTCAATCTTTGAAAAAACTTGGCACCCTGTAACTGATCAAACAAGTCATCAATTCGAGGGAGGGGATATTTGTTCTTGATCGTTACCTTGTTCAATTGTCGATAGTCAATGCACATTCTCAACGTTCCATCTTTCTTTCTTACAAATAATACCGGTGCACTCCACGGGGACATACTAGGCCTGATGAATCCCTTGTCCAGCAAATCTTTCAACTGCTCTTTCAATTTACGCAATTCTGCTGGAGCCATTCTATATGGAGGAATAGAGATAGGCTGAGTGCCCGAAATCACATCAATGCCAAACTCTACTCCCCGTTCTGGGGGCAAGCCTGGAAGATCCTCTAGGAAGATATCAAGAAATTCATTGACCACCGGAACCGACTGCGGAGTTGGTGGTTCCACATCATTATCTTTTACTCGTACCAAGTGACATATGTACCCCTTGGCAATCATTTTCCTTGCTTTCAAATTGGAAATAAATTTTCCTCTTGGTGCTCCCAATTATGCTGCCATTCAAGAACATTTTCTTGCGGAAAACAAAAATACACCTTCTTGGCCCGGCAATCTACCGTGGCATAACAAAAGGCCAACCAATCCATCCCCATTATCACATCAAAATCCACCATGTCTAGTTCAATGAGATCGGTCAATGTATCATGACCACACACAGTTACCACACAGTTATGATATACTCTTTTTGCAACAATACACTCACCGACCGGTGTAGACACTTCAATTGATTTAATTAATAATTATGGTGCCTTTGCAAATTTCACAGCAACCAATGGAGTAACATAGGAAAATATAGAACCCGGGTCAATGAATGCATATACATTATATGAGAATATGGATAATGTACATGTGACAACATCAGGGGAAACCTCTGAATTCTATCGGTCCATTAAAGCATAAGTACGATTCTGGACCCCACTAGTACTGGCTGCTCCTCTGGCACCTCTACCACGGCCAACAGACTGCACACCTCGGCCCAGTGTAGGAACCGATGCTGATGACGCAATGGCCGATCCTGCCGGTCGTGCTATGTCACCCATGCTCCTCTGGGGACACTCTTTCATCATGTGTCCCATCATACTGCACCAAAAACAAGCATTTGTACCCACTCGGCATGTACTTGCATGAATACGCCCGCAGTGCTGACACTGCTGACGAGGAAAATCGACTGCCTGTGATCCGTGACCTCCACTACTCTCTCCAGATAGACCACCTCTAAACCCTCAAAACTGAGAGTGAGAGCCTGTTGTGGCATGAGAGAACGATGGTCTAGGAGTTCTAGGAAACATACGAGGTCTAGATCCTCCTTGGGACATCGCAGATGGTCCCATAGGTCTAGCCCTTTTGGACTGTCCTCTGTCAAATTCATGTACTCTCCTTCTCTGTCTTTGATCTTCCATTTTCTGGGCGAAGGCCTGAATTCTTGCTATATCCATATCCTTGTTCAATGCAACAATGGTACAATCCCTTACTATATATGACTCTAACCTGTCCACGTACTGATGGACTCTGTCTGTCATCGTATCTACCACATTTGGAGCATATCGTGCCAAAGAATTGAATTGCAAACTATATTCTCTTACGCTCAAATTTCCCTGACGGAGATTTAGAAACTGATCCACACATGCCTCACGGATCTCATAGGGCAGATAATGATCAAGGAAAGACGCTTTAAATTCTTCCCAATTAGGTGGATTTGCACCAATATCACGGGATTTCTTCCAATCCTCATACCACAATATCGCCTCTCCTTTCAATCTATACGCAGCAAGTTCAATTATTTCTACCCCCGTCACGTGCAGAACTTCCAGAGCCCACTGAATTTGATCCACGAAGTCCTGTGGATTTGCTTTCGGATCTGACCCAGTGAATATTGGAGGGTCCAGTTTCAGAAAATCCTGTGTTCTGCAACTCGCCACTCTAGCCGCATCATCCTCGTGTACCATTGGACCATCTTGTCCTTGAATTTGTGCTGCAACTAACTGTGTCAACATATGTACTGCATTTCTAAGATCCTGATCTGTGGCATTCATTGGTGGGTCTGCGGGTACTTCTCTACCGACTGGCTCTTCCAGAACTGGAAAAGTAGAAGAAGACCGCGATGAAATTTCAACATTTGCTCCACCTTGACTAGCTTGTTCAGGTGGTAATCTACTTATTCCTTCTCCAGAAGGCACATCCACCTGCTTCCCTTTACCTCTACCTCTTCTCGTGATTGGAAACTTGACTATACCAAAGAAAAACAATTACCAATGGTCAGATACAAGTCAACCTACAATACTGGCTCTATTGCATGATCTAGAAGTGAAGAAAAGAAACAATATCCTAAATGTCCCGTAGCCTCCTAATTATAAATGTGGTGCACAACACATCGATAAGTAAGACTCTACTCAGACATGGCATTGTAGACGCCCTTAGAACGACCTGCTTTGATACCACTTTTGTCACGACCCAAATCCCATCGGGACGGATTGGTACCCGTAACCAATAAGGACCGAGAGAACCAAGCTTTGCTTCTATTCTCTCATATGCATGCCATAGGAAACACCGTTATCACGCAAGAGAAAAAAAAAAGCCAATAAGGAATTTATGGAACATGTGACATATATATATACATATGTGAAACTTGGGCGTTGAGGCCACCAAGTCAAAAACGTCATATACCACCTTACATTCATACACCCACATACGTCTATGAAAGCCTCTAACAGATGCATTTACCAAAACCAACTGAAAGTCGGGACAAGTCCCCGCTTTATACAACATATACAAAACCAAAACACAGGTACAACTGTGACTCGGAGAAGCCCCGAACTAACTGGAGCTCACCAATGATCCGCAACAACTGGTAACCTACTGTGGAGGCCTACTAGTACCTGCGCCTGCAACAAGTAAGGTAAGTCCCCAAGGGATGTCAGTACGAAGAATGTACTGAGTATGTAAGGCTCAAATGAAAATGAAAGATATGTAAATATGTCAATGAACTCAAATACAAATGAATGACCAATATAGATAATCACTATTCTGTACTTTGGAAACCATGTATATTGCTTTCATTGCTGTGTTTGTATCTTTACTTCAGTGATTATTCATCTTTCCCTGTGACCTGTGATACCCGGGCCCCGACTGAATAGTGGGTTTTAACATAACATAACGTTATGTTGGAATCGACTCGAGCTAGGCTTATGCCCCTAGAGCTGCCACCCTATAAATCAATATAGATCGGGATCGACTTGAGCTAGGTTATTACCTCTAGAGCTGCCACCCATACAAACATACCAGGTTCGGCTCGAGCTAGGTTATTACCTCTAGAGCTACCCCCTATCAGGATCGGTCCAAGCTAGGCTTATGCCTCTAGGATTGCCCCCTGATCCAACAATCTCGGGATCGGCTTGATCTAGGCATTTTGCCCCCAAAGCTACCACCCATACTTGATCATTAACCACCTATGCATTACATTATTCATTACTTTGAGATTGATACAATGATAGTCATAACTTTATTTGAAGCCTTGGATCAATAATCAATGAGTGAGAGACAATGTGAATAAACATTATTGGAAACATAACACTATTGAAACCATTGGACAATAATCAATGAACAAGATACATGATTACAACCACCATTGGAACATTAGAACACAACCTTATTGGGCTTTCGGAATATTATCAAGGAATATGAGATATGTGATTCACCATTTACCAATGAATATGAAACATGTGATATTGACAGTTGGTAACCGGATATAGGATACCTTAGCACAATTCAGGATGGGACAAGTGTAATGTCATTGTGAATACTATTTGTTGCAGAAAGACACGAACAGAGTAACCTTACATACCTTGTATTCTCAGTACGAATATATAATCTTATATGTGTATATAATGTCCAGCCCCTTTCTTAGGATTCACTCTAAAACACAAATACATCATGAAATTTACATTAACCACCATCTACCTTACAAATGCATATAACGTCAATGAGTTACATGTTTACCTTTAAAAACGTCACCTCCCCCTTGACAATACCATTGATGAAATTATCATACCAATACTCCCAAAATATTTCATACATTGACCAATACATGATAATCAATAACAATTCACCACAAAACTTCTCCTTTACACTTTCTCATCCACACCATATCACAAATAACCCATCAAGTCACCTTAATTCACCTCATAGCACATATCGGCCAAAATTCCATAATTTACACTTATAGAGAAATAACAAGTTTAATAACATAATCACACCATACATGTTCATATTTCATCCATACCATGCTCTTTCATCAAAATCACAGGTCATATTTCAAGCTTAAATCCCATGGATAACACATCTTTCACAAAAATACAAAGTACCATGTCCAACACTTCCAAGCATAACCATCATGATCTAAATATTATATCATGCATATAATATATTAATCCATAAGAATAATCACTTACCCATGCTTGAAAAATGATGATCTTGCTCCAAAAGTTGGCTTAGGGTTCTTAGGGTTTTGAGAGAAAAAATGGTTGAGAAATATCTAGAAAGCATGAGAGTTTCAAGTGAATAAAAATCAGATTTTTGGGTCCTTTATATAAGACTTTAATTCCATCCTTTGCCACTCTATGACATTTAATGTTATGTTCTGGAAGGTCAAGGCAAGAATGGGTCATTTGACCCATTTTGGCCCATGTCTTCTTCTCATTTTGGGCCTTTTATTGAGCCCAATTCACTTAGCCCAATAAAATCAATAATTTCTCATGTTTAAATTATTTCATACGTGTTACGACGATATTCCCACTCACGGGATTTATATTCATAGCCTCAATCCCAAAAACAAGCGATTCTAGCTACGTATGGCCTATTTTGACGATAAGGGTAAAACTGTCACTTTAATGTCAAATTCGTTCACGATTAATTTCACCACACCAATATAATACTTCAATCATTCCATGTATATGCTCGCGGTTGTAGAAGAAACATCGTAAAAATCGGCTCGGTACGTCCCCAGGCACCCTTGGACACTTAGAACAAATTTTGGAAGCTTACTAGTTTGGTCGTTCCAGCAAGCGTCTTGACCTTCCCCGGGCACTGAGCTTTAGAAGCTTGCTGGTTCGGGTGCCAAAACAAGCACCTGGCCCTTCCTATGGCACTGATTTTTTATTTTTTAAATTTTTTTTTTTAAGTGGAAGCTATTGACTAGAGTTGAATGCTGAGTTGGCGCTAATTTGGCTCTGAATTGACTACTGACGTGGTGCCACGTGGAAGGTACTGGGTGTTACAACCTATTTGGGTCATCCAAGTTAGGCTTTGGTTATCACACTTATAATCCTAATGCCATAACGAGATCCATATTGGTCACAGTTCAGGGTAAGCACACAACACAACAAAAACATTAGTCAAATTTAATGGAGAGGTATCACAAAAATCATTTGCATGCTCGTATTTATTCAGACTACACCAAGTTCTCCTAATTCTCTCTCGATTACACAACATCATAAGAAAATAAAATTAAACTCCTAAACATGATAGTTCTAACTAGATAGTGCATCCAAGGGAAAAGAAATACAGCTAAAAAAACCTTGGATATAGAGTACCCCACCCCCAACTTAGAAATCATGCAATGTCCCCATTGCACAAAAGCATTGAAAATGTAAAACTAGGGTAGAAACATACCTGCGACACACTAGAATCCAGTTGTAGACTCGTGAATGGGGGTTACAGATGGTACCCCTGTCTGTACTCCATCTACAGTGGCCTCGGCTGTGGCCATGCCACTCTCAGTCACGTGAGCACCGGTGGCGGACGATGCACTCAAAGATGTCTTCATGGGGGAAATCTCTGTACCTCGCCTCTCTCAATAATCTCAGTAATATATTTAGTAGTAGTTTCAATCATAGGAGGTGGAACCTTAATCCTCTCCACTATAGGCACCTCAGAGGTTCTCTCACACTTTTTCTCTTCCCTCTTTTTCTTTTTGCCATTCTTATCCATCCTTTTCGTCTTCTTATCGAGCTGTGAATTATCACTCGTCTCATCTATGTATCCCTACCTTGCCAGCACTTAATGTGTTATCATTACTTGTAGGGGATTTTTGATGCCTAGAAATAGACTACTATGCCTTGGCAGTGAAATTGAGTGAGTGTTTGTAAATTATTGTAACTTTACCTAGTATGCCCTTTCCTTAGCCTCTGTAATGTGGTCCACTAACCACTTGTATTGTATCAATTTGTCATCCGTACTCAACGTATTTACTTTCTTCAATTTTATCATTTGGTAATCATATTCCAGAGTCTCCTCTGTCGGTTTAAAATCATTACTAAACTAGGCTTTAAAAATAGCCTTTACCAAAATATTGATCTCTTTAAACCACACTAAGACTATGTCAAGCTGGGTCTGCTTCCTCATATCCTTCTCCTTCCCAGAAGGAGTCATGTTTTCAATCATTGTTGTATAGTTGGCATAGAATTACTATATTAACGCAGCCCCAAAGTTATCCACTTGCTTGGTCATCCATTCGAGATTTGACTTTTTGAAGACCCGATTTAACTTTGGCACCCTCTGTAGTGCTTTGTGAAACATACGACGATCTTTTTGGATGCTTCACTTTTGGTTCCCCTTGTTGTTCAGGGTTAACCTATCTATGTAGTAGTCTCAGGATTTTGGGATAATATATCTCCTCAAGTCTGCCCCTTTTTGGGGCTAATTTACAGCAGCCACAACTTTGAAGGCTTCCATATTAGCATTACCAGAACAATTCATAGATTCCATCACAACATAGAAACTCACATTTTCATCAGCATTTCCTTCAGCTTATGGCTCACTTTCATTTTGGTTCTCAGATTGCCCTCCCTCTTTAGACTAGGAAGGTTCAATGGGATTGGTCGCGGGCACTAATGCTTTGGAGTGTGCGGACTTAGCCTTAGTAGTGTCTTGTGATCTAGTGGTTCGAGGTGAGCATTGGTATTCATTTTTACTTTTGTAGTATTCTACCTCCAAACTACTAGACTCTTTAAATTCACTTTTCGAGGTCGACGACATGTGCTGACGACACGTTTTTATGTGCCCATTCATTAACTATTTTCTTGCGGAATGTATCTTCTTGCATCTTCTTGAGAGAATTGGGTGCCATAGTAACTGTAAATAAGATATTTAGTCCCAGAAAAATTCAAAAACACAGGTTCAGTAATTCCTACAGACTACTCAAGGTACGATTATGGTATAAAAGCAAGATCATCCTACCGATCATAGGAAGCATTTACTAAAATGTACTCGGGGTTTGTCACATCAGACGATTACATTCCACAATCGTAAAAAGATACTACGATCGTGGGATGTGATCATCTAATGAACTCCTGTAACATTAAAAATGGGCAACCACAATGATCGAACCTACGATCGTACGTTGATACGATGATCATAGGTTGTATCGAGGAGTATGCACTGGTACTTAACAATTCCAAAACACATGATTGACCCTTCTTAACCCTAATTGACCATATTTTTAACAAAATGAGTACTCAAACTTCCCCCCTTTTCACCAATTCAAACAATAATTTCACAAAGCAAATTTGTTTAGAGCAATTTTGGCTATTCTACTCCCTCCAAATTTAGATAAGCAATAGTTGTCACTTAACAAGGTATGTATGCACTGATTACTCATTAACTTTCAAACATGTAGATAGTTTTAAATCATGAGAATTAAATTTACGATGTTTTTGGAGATTGCAAGTGCTTTGAGAATCGAAGAGTTTGAAAACTTGAGGTAGTAGCTGATTATCTGCTTAAATCGCACCAATCTGAGGTAAAATTTCATATTTTTTCTTTATGATCGTGTTAGTGAAATTGAGTTTGAAGGAGAAATGAGTCATATAGGGTCTCAGGTAGAAGGACTTGGAATTAAAATCGAGTTGGGTCAGGTTGGATTGGGTAATTTTAAACCTGGAGGACCCAATAGACGCTTACATCTTACGATCATAGAATCATGCCACGATCATTGTATGTCTTTGTATCATATGATATCATAAAAACTTACCTGGGAACCTACGAAGCTTAAGGATGATCATGGTATCTAACCACGATGGTTCCTTAAAATTATAGGTTCTATTACCTGGAAGTTGATTCAAAGGAGTTCATCCAGATGATGGAGTCCACGATCGTGCAATCTTGGTATGAATGTGAATGCTCAAACATAGGACAAACTCCTGGAAATCAATTCTCTGGACTTCATGCAGACGACAGAACCCATGATCATAAGAACTTCCTACAATCGTACAATGCTTTTGTAGGTTCTATTTTTGTTCTAGTTCCTTGGTTTCTTTTCTATACTGACCATGCACATGTAGCACATATTACTCTATAAATAAAATAATTACAAAATCCTTTAGCTGCCTCCCAAGCAGCGGTTGATTTATCATCGTAGCACGATGTGGCTAGTTTGGTTACTCAGACTTCACCAAACTAGCCCATGGATAGCCTCCCATGAAACACCTGATTTAAGCTCACGACATTTTTTTTTTTTTGTTACTCAGACTTCACCAAGAACCACTTTTCATATCATCTTGACCTCATTAGTATTACCGAGATAATGCTTCACCCTTTGGCCATTCACCTTATACAACCCTTTGGCCATTCACCTTATACCTTTGACCCTCATTATTTTCAAGTTCAATAGCCCCATAAGGATATACTGTCACCACTCAATAAGGTCCCCTCCATCTCGACCTCAACTTGCTAGGAAATAACTTGATCTTAGACTCAAATAATAGGACCATTTCACCAGAAGCAAACTCTCTCTTCTAAATCTTCCGGTGATGGTATGCCTTCATATTCTCCTTGTATAAAGATGAACTTTAATAAACTCTAAGATAAAATTCGTCCATCTTAGTCAGCTGCTCAAGTCTCAGCTTTTCCGCATCACTCCATTCTAGATTTAGCCTTTTCAGAGCCCACAACACCTTATGCTCAAGTTCAACTGGCAAGTGGCAGGACTTGCTAAACACAAGTTGATATATGGACACACCAATAAGAGACTTAAATGCTGTTAGAAAGGCCCACAATGCATCATCCAACTTTCTAGCCTAGTCCGTTCTATTGGCATTCATAGTCTTTGCCAGAATGGACTTTATCTTCCGATTGGAGACCTCAACTTGTCCACTCGATTACGGATGGTAGAGGGTTACCTTCTTATGTGTCACACCATATTTCTCAAGTAGATCTTTGAACGGACCATTGTAAAAATATGAATACCCATCACTTATTATTGCCTTTGGCGTACCAAAGCTGGAAAATATGTTCTTCTTTGAAAATACGGTCACACTCTTTACTTCAGTGTTTAGAAGGACAACTGCTTCCACCCATTTCAAAACATAGTCAACCATAACCAAGATGTAATTCATTCCATATGAGCTCACAAAAGGTCCCATAAAATCAACACCCCATACATCAAACAACTCAAGCTCTAACATTGGGGTCATTGGGAGTTCTTGCCTTCTTGAGATGTTCCCTTATAATTTGCATTAGTCACAGGATTTTGTATAATCATGTACATCTTTGTGAATGGTGTGCTAGTTGTACCCACATTGCAAGATGTTATGCACAGTGCGCACACCACTATAATGAACCCTAAATGGAGATGAGTGACATGCCTCTAAAATACTTATCAGCTCTACCTCTAGTACACATATTCTAATCATTCCATCTAGAAAAATCCGAAACAAGTATGTCTTATCCCAAAAGAACTTCCTTACATCATGCATAAACTTCTTTTGTTACTGAAATGATAGGTCCTCAAGTACCATATCACTTTCCAGATAATTTGCAAAGTCCGCAAACCATGGAATCAAGTCTTGTGATGCTACTAATACTTACTCGTCTGGGAAAGTATCATCCATCTCAAGCTCATCCTTTAGTTTCAGCATGGCCTCTTTTTCAAGGCATGATAATTGGTCAGCTACTTGATTTTCAGTCCCCTTTCGATCCTTGACCTCAAAGTCAAATTCCTGCAATAGAAGTACCCAACGAATCAACCTTAACTTAGCATCTTTCTTCGCTATGAGGTACCTAAGAGCTGCGTGATCAGCATGAACAATCACTTTTGTACCAAGCAAATAATATTGAAATTTCTCAAAAGTGAACATCAGAAAAAGCAACTCTTGTTCAATCACAGTATAATTTTTCTGAGCTGGATTAAGCATTTTGCTAACATAATAGATGGTATGTAAGATTTTCTCTCGCCTTTGGCCTAGGAATGCTCCTAACGCCATGCCGCTAGCATCACATATAACCTCGAATGGAATGGACCAATCAAGTGACACAATAATAAGGGCCAAAATCAACTTCTTTTTCAGACACTCAAATACTTTAAGTTAAGCATCATCAAACAGAAACTTTACCTCCTTCTCCAACAACTTACACAATGGATGTGCAAACTTTTAGAAATCCTTGTTGAATCTCTGGTAGAAATCCACATTCCCTAAAAAGCTCCAAATACCCTTCACCGAAATTGGTGAGGTAAGTTTTCAATCACCTCAATCTTTGCCTTTTCAACCTCAATCCCCTTCTTTAAAATCTTATGACCAAGAACTATTTCTTATTTGACCATGAAATGGAATTTATCCTAGTTTAGCACCAAATTCCAATCCTCACATCTCCATAAAATGTTATAAAGGTGAGCAAGACAGTCTTTAAACCAATCACCAACAACCAACAAGTCATCCATAAACACTTCAATAGTGTCTTCAACCATATTAGAAAAGATGGACATCATGCAACGCTGAAAGGTTGCTGGAGCATTACATAGACCAAAAGACATTGTCTTGAACACAAAAGTACTATATGGATAAGTGCAAGTGGTCTTCTCTTGTTATTTGGAAGTGATAGAAATCTGGATGTAACTCGAATAATCATCAAGAAAAGAATACTATCCTTTTCCAGCAATATGGTCTAACATTTGATCCATGAAAGGTATCAGAAAGTGATCCTTCTCAATCCATGCATTCAACTTCCTATAGTCCATGTATACATGCTAACCAGTGACCGATATCATAGGAATAAACTTGTTCTTCTCATTTGGAACTACAGTGATTCCATCCTTTTTAGGCTTATATTGGACCAAGCTCACCCATTTGCTGTCGGTAATGGGTAAACCACCCCTGCATCTAACCACTTAATAATTTCCTTCTTCATCACCTCTTGCATAGAAGGATTTAATCTTCATTGATGCTTAATACTAAGTACATAATCCAGCTCAAGTTGGATTTTATGCGTGTAAATTCCAAGTGGAATCCCAATGATATCAGTAATGGACCATCCATTAGCCTTCTTGAATTTTTGTATCATAGATTCTAAAGCCTTAACTTGCAATTATACCAAATCAATTGCTAACTAACAAAGTATTATTTTCTCCCTAAAATGTATAGTGAAGATGTGATGGAAAAGACTTGAGCTACAAGACTAGAGGCTTCTCAATAGAAGGCTTAGCAGACAGGGTGACTCTATTCTTAAAGTCAATATCTAGCTTCTTTGGTGAAAAATTGTATAAACCCCTACCTTTAAGGGTGCTTACCATCTCATTATTGCCATCAACGTCATCACCTTCAAAATTCATAATAACTATTGCAAGTTATTTGACTCCAAGCCTCTCCAAAAAAGGAGCTACCAATGCATCCTCATCGACTGTATCAATTACAGAAATCGCACGCATATCCTTCGGCTGCTTCATGGATTGGCATACATTGAAAGTCACATGTTCGTTATTCAATCTATACTTCATCTGCCAAGACTCCATATTAACCAATGCACATCCAATCGCAAGGAATGATCTCCCTAAATTTATGGGAACCTCAAAGTCAACCTCACAGTCAAGGATGACAAAATCAGCCAGAAAAATAAAGGATGCAACCTTCACTAAAACATCACATAAGATCCCCACGAACTTCTTCACAGTTCTATTCGTCATGAAAAGTCTCATCGATGTGGATTTGGGCATCCCCAACCCTAACTGTCTGTAAACTACTAGCGGCAGCAAACTAATGCTAACACCCAAGTCACAAAAAACTTTTACAAAGTTAAAGGACCCAATAGTGTTTGGAATCGTTAAAGCTCCAAGATTTTCCTTCTTCTCTACCAGAGAGCGGGAGGCTATATCACTACAATGGTGCATATTATCAGCAGGCTCAAAATTCACAGTCCTCTTCTTCGTCACTAACTCATTCATAAACTTTGCCTAATCCAATATTTGTTTAAGAGCCTCAACTAGAGGGATATTCATCAATAATTCTTTCAACATAGAGATGAATCTTTGATACTTTCCCTCTTCAGCCTTCTTATTCAGTATTTGTGAAAAGGGAGGAGGAGGTTGTGGAATGGGAGTCAACACTTTTGTGCCCTCCTTTTCCTTTCTCTTTTTTTAACCTTAGCCTCTTTTTCAACAACTAGAGGTTTTTCAGATGTATTCCTATCAATAACCAAATTTTTAGATTCGACCACTTTCTCATCATCGACAGTCACCGGATCTACCTCATTCTCAATAACCACAGGTATAGGTGGATCAACAGTCATCTTACCGCTCCTAGTAGTAACAGAAAAGCAATGGCCATTATTTTTGGGATTTTAGATGGTGTTGGTTGGAATTGTCCCTTGTTAATGCTGATTCAAAATGGTGGACATCTAACCAAACTGTTGCTTAAGATGTTTGATGGCGGTTACATGTGATTCGACCTTTTGACTTATGCCCAAAATATCTGCTCTCAGCTCGTTAACACACTTATTGTTTTTCTCTACCCCTTTTACCGCTTTAGCAAGCATGTTTTCATCCTTGAATTACTTGAACTAGCATCTCGGTTCCACGGTGGAACATAGAGGCCACTTTTATCCTTGTAATCATCCTTTATACTTCAATTAACATCTCTTCCTCTACTCATATCTCTATATCGAGACCTGTTATAGTTGTTGTCTTAATAGTAGTTTCGACCTTGATTCCCTTTCTAAGAGTTCCAATTGTCTTGATTAGACCCTTGGCTTTTGGCTCAAAAAACAACCACCTGATTGTCTAGATACTTATCCTACTCTTCAGAATTAGAATCATCATGCCTAGGTGCCTTACATTGCGAGTCAACCATATTCACCTTTTCTACTCCTGCTGCCGCAAACTGTTTAGTGAATAAGCTAAGCTCAGTCCTCAATTGTGTGACCTCTTGAGCAACTGACTTATCTCATTCTCTCTGCTCTATGGATACCCCAATCATATAAGTGCCTGCGGGTATGTCTGCATCTCCAGTATGCAACCCTGATTGGTTTTAGTGATCCAATCTAGAATCTCAGAAGCCTGATCCCAATGTAACCTCATAAAAGCCCCACCATTGATAGTGTCTGCTATAGCCTTGTTGTTTGAATTCAAAGCTTTATAGCAGATCTCTAAAATATTATGGCTTGATATTCTGTGGTTAGGGAAATTCTGTATCTTCTTCTTAAACCTCAACCAGGTCTCATACAACAACTCCAAATGTAGCTGTCTAAAGTTATAGATCTCATCTTTCAATTGCAACATTCTAAAAGGTGGGAAAAATCTATCCAAGAACTATATCCCTAACTCATTCCAAGTAGTGATTGATCCACGTGGAAACTCTGTCAACCATAATGTAGCCTACCCCATCAGAGAAAAGGGAAACAACTCCAGTCTAATCACCTCTTGGCTCACTCCAGGTAGATTATAGGAATTGCAGATCCTTACAAAGTTCATCACATTCAAGTTTACATCAGTAGTAGCAAGGCTAGTGAATACCTCTTGTAAGTTCAACAACTATATCATAGCACTGTTAATCCCAAATTTAGTTCCTGGAGGCAATTTCGGTGGGATAACAACACCTGTTTCAAAAGGCTCTAAAAAATCTTGTTTGTATTTTGCATCATCAAAATGAGGAAGGTACTGTTGTAGAGGCCGTTTCCCCCATACCTTTTCTGCCTTTCTCACTCATCAAGTGCAGCTAGACAGTCTATTTTAGATTATCTATCCCTTTCTTCCCTAGTTGCCTGCCTAACAACTTCTTGCCTAGCATTCTCCTCAGCCATCAATCGAGCAGTCTGCAGTCTCTTGAAGCCTAGAATGATTCCCTAACGGATTCAAGACTCCATATCATCAACTCCCTCATTATGAACTCCTTGATTATGAACTCTCTCATTCACTATCCTTCTATTATCTCTCAGAGTTCTCTCAAGTTCTGTATCAATTGGAATCAGGGTATTGCCTTGACTTCGAGTGTTGGGCATACACTAGTGTGCACCCTAGAAATAATAGAAAAGTAAAATCAAGAAATAGAAAACAACATCCCGACAAGCACAATCAATCAACTCCATAACTGTATTCCCCAGCAATGGTACAAAAATTTGATATCACCCAAACTATACCTCTAAACAAAGTATAAAGTTGTCGTTGATCAAATATAGAATCCAACTAGGTTGGATTTGATCCCATGAGGAATAGGTCAAACTCTATATCAAGTGTTTATCTAAGCAATCAGTAAATAATTTCCAGAACAAAAGGGGGTTTTGTAAATCCAGATTTCAATAACAACAATTGCTGATTTTATTGAATTTGTAATCAAGATGAGAAAGGCACTAGGACTGTGTTCCCCAATACCTTCATAAATTCATTGGTTCTTCGTACTTAGTGATCTCTCGTGGTGCTTGGCATGCAGAATCGATAGGTTATGTTCACCCAAACATCTTTACACACTTGTTTAAACAACTATCCTCAAGTAAGAATTTTAATCTCCTGAGTTTTGCATTACTAACCCCTATCTTGGATCCCAGTAATAGTTTTCCCGGATTATCGGCTCAAGCTAGTCATTCAAGGTTAATAGCTCTAACGCTATGTTGTTTATTCCCTTTTCCTATATTTTAACCCTATTTTCATCACGAGTAAATATAAGGCGAGTTCTAATATATGCATCCATTATAAAACAATCAAACCAAAGTGAAAAACAATACACACATAAACACCCTTTGAGCATCACTTCGTACTACGAGCACTACTTCGTTAATTTGTCATGCTTCCCAAAATCCTAGTTGTGGTGTTTAGCTACTCATAATTTAAAGAATACAAAAAGAATTCTGAGAAGAAAACATAATTATGAACTTACAAGAATAAGATGAAAAACTCCAAAATCTCACTTTTAATTAAAACCCTTAAATCGATGTTTATACTTCAAAGAACAACAATATGTCTCAAAAGTATTAGTAGAATGTAAATAGAAATAATAAGCCTAATAGGATTATTTATAGACAAAATAAAAACCTATCCTAAACATACAGGGATTTGCTGAGTCAGTGCCTCGGACGAAGGAAGGTACAGTCATGATTGCATACCACGATTGTTATTGGTGCTTGTGGGTTGGCGTTTGACTTTCCCATCATGTAGATCTTGGATGTTATGAGACTCAGCATGAGCTCATGGTTTCGTTGTACGAACGTACAATCCTTTTGTGACTTCTACCTTTTGTTTTTCACTTTGCAGAATTTCTCTCTTATGATCTTCAATACGAGCTCGTGGTACCTTGGTACGGTCGTGGGTTCCTCTTTGTCTTATTTTCCATAATTAAAATCTGCAAGCAATGTTCCAGGACTCTCTTCCCATGATCGATCCTATGATCGTAGAATCTAGGTACGATCGTGGGATACTCTCGTCTGAATAACAACTGAATGTCAACTCCCTGATTCATCCCACAATAGCTATGGTATGACTATGGTCATATCCCACGGTCATAAGATGGCTCGTCTGTTGTTATTAAGTCCAAAAATCTGCACTTTCCTTCTCCGGACCTATTTGACCTACAAACATCGTAAAAATTCCTCATATCCACATAAAATTACCTTACTTGCAAATATCCATAGTTTTAAGCTTTGAAAGTGTCGTAAGTTCATGGTATATCAACTAGCCCATTTATGATGAAATTATCATAAAAACAACTTTAATAACTAATAATTTCAAAAACTAATCAAATATAAGTGCGGAAATAATCAACTATCTATTACAATCCCAAAGACCTGAAAGTCATCATACAAGTACTCTAAATCAAAGAATGTCTAAGATATTCAAAATAACACAATAATAAGAAGTATCTTTGTCCGAAAGAAGGACAAGAACCATTACGAAGACCCATGGAAGCCTGAAGATGAAGAGTTCATCCTTGGATCAAATCAACTACCACCGCTGGAGATGAGGTCACGTCAAAGTCTTTGGAACATAGTCTGCACTCAAAAAAAGAAAAAAAATAGGGTAGTATCAGTACAAACCACTATGTAGTGGTAGGAATCATCAGCTGACTCAACTTAGAAACATATACGCACATAAATCAAATAGCAAGTAGGCAAGACATTCAGCACATAACAAGTAATCTCATCCAGTCAACCAGTATATTCACAATAGACCAAAATAATGTCCACAACTAAGTCAAACAACCATCAAGAATATCCACCATATCAGAATAATCACAAGTTCTATAACACAACACAATGAGAATCTATGTCCACCTCAACCTCACACATATGATATCACTAGTCTTATTATTATCACAATACACCATACAACTTATGTATCAAACTCTAGTCTATACACACATAATAAGCGAATTATTTATGTACATCTAATCATGACCTGCAGGGGACCAACTTCATCCATGTACCATACCGACGTGGTACTCGACCCTCTTAAAATACATATAAAAAGCGCTCATTCGAAAGCTCACCTCATACATGAGTCACTCATTAACAGAAAAGTTTATCTCATCACCCTTACCTTTCTCCATATTTTATAACATGAATTCACTTCCCTATCTCATTAAGATAGTACAACAAGTACACTAATTCATACAAGAGCACTTCAATAGTTATCATAATATCAACATGTATTATAAATTTCACCAATTATGCATACAAGCATTATCAAGCTAATAACAACCAATTACAAGTTATGTCCAAAGACCAATCAAAAAGTATCCATTTTAGGAGCACATATGCAACCAAATCAAGTATAAACTCCAATTTAACCATAACCTACCTCAACCAAAAAACCCCAATCCAAGCTAGTTTGCAAGATCCTTGCCCTTATTCAATACTTTAAATTGTTCACGTTCTTAAAACAAGCAATTCAAGAGTAATTAATCACTGACTTTTAAATTCTAAGCCTTAAGGATTCAACCCCGCTAATTTTACCCTTTTATAGACTAAAACCATAACATTAGGGTTTTTCAACAATTAATTTACCCCAGATCCCCATAATCAAGTTCAAGGGATGTAATTCTATGCTAGGAAGTATAATAACAACTTAGAATCATTCTGAGGTAAATTTAGGACTACTCATAGGTTCCCATCCCATTCATTAATTTAGGGCCTAAACCCAAGAATTCCACCATAAAACCCCATTCTGATTATTCCACAGATTAAATGATGTTAAAAGGGAGTACTGATCTTACCTCAATGATGAAAATCACCCAAGATGGTTAAAAAATTTCCTCTCTCATGCCTAAGCACAAAACTTTGGATTTTGGAGAAACAAGGTTTGATTTTTTGAATTAGGTATTCAATTAGGTAGTGGTCACTTGAAAGTAATAGTGGTCCCGTTATGGAAACCAAGTGGCCTTCCATAGTGGTCTATAACTTCCATCGCTGGCTGCTAAAGCAATTGGCTGACCACCACAACAGGCTATTTTTAGTAGTGTTTTGACCACTGCAGCGACCCTTAGGCAGTAGCTTGGGGGAGTTTCTAGATTTCCCCCATTCACAAAACACATCTATAATTTTGATAAAACAGATTTATCCCATTATATTAACCTCTATAATTGATGTTATACGAATATTTTTCTCATTCTTAATGTTTCTACGGGAAACTATGGTCCTTGACTATCATAAAATGAGCATACAATCACCACATGATAGACCACAAGATGCAAATCCTCTCTAAACCATACAACATCAAAATTTTATAAGAAACCACCCTAACTGTAACACCCCGTACGTCTCGGAGTCTAGCTGACTACCGTAACATTTATGGAAATATGAAAACATGAGAGATTTGATGAATTATGTATTGAATTGTGTGCATTTAAAAGTATTGTACAATTGGGCCCTAAATGAGGCCCAAACATCATGAGAAGGACATGGCCCAAAAGAGATTTTTGACCCATTCTTGCATTGCTCATCCATTGACCAAGTAAACCCACTAAGTGTGTGGATAAGGATCATTCAAAAGGGACTATATATAACATAAATCAGATTTTTATTCATTAGATACACACATGCCTTTTTAACATTTTTCTTAAACATTATCTCTCACACAAAACCCTAAGGCAACTACTTGTTGGGCCAAGATCATTCTTTGGTAAGCTTTGGTAAGTATTTATTCTCATGTTTCAGTATATAATATGTTAATATGGTGTATAAATCATGTTGGTTGTGTTGGAAAAGTGTTGGACAGTGTGCTATGTGTAAAACTGTCTATTTTTGCAATCGGAGAATGGTTTTGTCTTGTGAACTTGAACATGGACTTACAGTCATGAAGGAATTGAAGTTGATGGATTAAATATTGACATGTGAGATGTTATTATAGTCTTACCTTGTTTTTTTCTTGTGTATAATGTTTGGAATTGCTATTGTGAAATTGGTTATGGATTTGGTGACATATTGACCAAGAAGTGTCGTTTTGGGTGTTATTTATGGGTGTGGTGAGACCATGGATGATTTTTGAAATTAAAATGATCAAAAATATAATAAAAGGAGTTTGTTTATGATCATGGACCATTCATTGCATAAAAGGACCCAAAAGAAACCATTTCGGACCAAAACGGGCATCCGCCCCCGCAGACGAGGGCACCTGCGGGCGCAGATGACAATGCAGGTGCCTCTAGCTGCTGCCAAAGGTCACCTGCGCGCTCAACTCAGCCACCTACGGTAGCTCAGGTTAGCCCAGGTTTCCGTTTTGTGTGTTTTCGTCTCTAGTTGATCCCCGAAGGCCCCTATACCCTTTTTGGATGTAATTATCAGCTTGTGATGTCGTTTTAATGACTTTAAAGTATCGTATAGAGGTATGTTGGACTGTATTAAGTATGGATGGTTGTTCATATGTTGTTATGATGGGGTAATTATGACGGAATGATAAAGAGAAAAGTGCAAAGGGTAAGGGTGGTGTGAAATGCTATCGATGTATGATCTCTTGGTCAATGTGTGTAATGTTATGGTGTTGTTGATATGGTAATTCATTGGATTGTATTATAAGGGGTGACATGACATTATATGGCTGTCATATAGTTCGTTGTCGTCTTTTACACTTGTATAGTAACTAGTTGCTAATGTAAGCTCCAATATGTACTTGTATTATAGAGTAAGACATAAAGAAGAAGCTGGACAATTGTGTTCATACATAGGCTTGTGTATTCGTACTTGGGAGTAAAGGTATGTAAGGTTACTTTGTCCGTATCTTTCTGCAGCATATATAATTCACATTGACCTATTCCAAAATGTGCTAAGGTATCCTATTCTCGATTACCAATGGTTATTATCACATGTTTCCTACTCATTGCTCAATTGTGAATCACATGTCTCATATTCATTGATAATGTTCTAAGATCCCAATAAGGTTGTGTTCCAAAGTTCCAATAGTGATTATGTACATGTCTCTTGTTCTTTTATTATTGTCCAATGGTTACAATAGTGTTATGTTTCCAATAGGGTGATGTTTCCAAAAATGTTTACATGTCTCTTACTCATTGGCTAATGATCCAAAGTTTCAAATTAAAGTATGACTATCATTGTATCAATCTCAAAGTAATGAATAAAGTAATGCATATGTGGTTAATGATCAAGTATGGGTGGCAGCTTTGGAGGCAAAATGCCTAGCTCAAGCCGATCCCAAGATTGTTGGATCAGGGGGCAGTCCTAGAGGCATAAGCCTAGCTTGGACCGAACCTGACAGGGGGAAGCTCTAGAGGTATAAACCTAGCTCGAGCCGAACCTGATATGTTGGTTTATGGGTGGCAGCTCTAGAGGTAATAACCTAGCTCAAGCCGAACCCAATGCTTTGATTCTTAGGGTGGCAGCTCTAGAGGCATAAGCCTAGCTCTAGCCGATCCCAACATAACGTTATGTTATGTTAAACCCACTGTTCAGTCGGGGCCCGGGTATCACAGTTCACCGGTAAAGATGAATAACCATAGAATAAAAGAAACAAAGAAAGTAAAGAAAGCAATATACATGGTTTACAAAGTTCAGTATAGTGACTTATCCATATTGGTTATGCATTTGAATTTGATTTCATTGGCATGCTCACATATCTTATAGTTTCATTTGAGCCTTGCATACTCAGTACATTCTACGTACTGACCCCTCTTGGGGGATTTACCTTATCATTGGTGAGCTCCAGTTAGTTCGGGGATTCTTCGAGTCACAGTTGTACATATGTTTTGGTGTTGTACATGTTGTATAAAGCGGGGGACTTGTCCCGAATTTTAGTTCATTTTGGTCAATGCACTTGTTAGAGGCTTTTGTAGACAGATGTGGGTGTATAAATGTAAAAGGTACATGTCATTATTGACTTGATGGCCTCAACAGACAAGTTTCATATATGTATATATGTCACATGTTCCATGAATTTCGTTGTTAGCATTATAATCTCCTACGTGATAAGGGTGTTTCTGATGGCATGCATATGAATGAACATAAGTACAGGTTGGTTCTCTCGGGCCTTATCGGCTACGGGTGCCAATCACGCCTCGTTGGAATTTGGGGCGTGAAAAGTGGTATCATAGCTGGTCGTTCTAAGGGTGTCTACAAAGCCGTGTCCGAGTAGAGTCTTACTTATCAATGTATTGTGCACCACATTTATTAGTAGGAGGCTACGGGACATTTAGGATGTTGTTTCTTTTCTTCAATTCTAGATCGTGCAATAGAGCTAGTGTTGTAAGTTGAATTGTATCTGACCATGGTAATTGTTTTTCTCTGGTATAGTAACAATGCCAATACAAGAAGAGGTAGAGGTAAAGGCAAGCAGGTAGACATGCCCGTGGAAGAAGGAATGAGTAGATTACCACTTGACCAAGTTGGTTAAGGTGGAGCAAATGCTAAAATTTCATTGCGGTCTTCTTCTACTTATCCAACTTCGAAAGAGCCAGTTGGTAGAGAAGTACCCGTAGAACCACCAATCAACACCACAGATCAGGACCTTAGAAATGCAGTACATATATTGATGCAGTTAGTGGCGGCACAAAGTCAAGGACGAACTGGTACAATGACAAATAAAGATGATGCGGCTAGAGTGGCGAGTCGCAGGACATAGGATTTCCTGAAACTAGACCCTCCTATATTCACAGGGTCGGATCCGAAAGCAGATCCACAGGACTTTATAGATCAAATTAAGAGGGCTTTGGAAGTTATGCACGTGACATGGGTAGAAACAGTTGAACTTGCTGCGTACAGGTTGAAAGGAGAAGCGATATTATGGTATGAGGATTGGAAGAAGTCACGTGGTATCGGTTTAATGCCAATAAATTGGGAAGAATTTAAAGCGGCTTTTCTTGATCATTATCTTCCCTATGAGATCTGTGAGGCACGTGCGGATCAACTTTTGAATCTTCATCAAGGAAATTTGAGTGTCAGAGAATATAGTCTGCAATTTAATTCCTTGGCTCGATATGCTCCAAATGTGGTTATGACTATGACAGATAAAGTCCATCGATACGTGGACAGGTTAGAACTATATTTGGTAAGGGATTGCATCATTTCTGCCTTAAATAAATATATGGACATTGCTAGGATACAGGCCTTCGCCCAGAAGATGGAAGATCAAAGACAGATAAGAAGGGCACATGAATTTGAGAGGGGGAAATCTAAACGGGCTAGACCTATGGGACCGTCTATGATGTCTCAAGGATGATCTAGGCCTCGTATGTTTCCTAGACCACCTAGACCATCGTTCTCATATTCTATAGCAGGTGCTCATTCTCAATTTTGAGGGTCTAGAGGTGGTCTATCTGGACAGAGTAGTGGGGTTCCCGGATCACAGGCAACAGTTTTTCCCCATCAGCAGTGTCAGCACTGCGGACGTATTCATTCAGGTACATGCAGAGTGGGGACAAATGCTTGTTTCTGGTGTGGTATGACAGGAAACATGATGAGAGAGTGTCCCTAGAGGAGCGTGGGTGGTATAGCACGACCGGCAGGATCGACCGTTGCGTCATCAACATCGGTTCCTTCATTAGGCCGAGGTGTACAGTCTGTTGGCCAGGGTAGGGGTACCAGAGGAGCAGCCAGTACTAGTGGGGTCCAGAATCGCATTTATGATTGGTGGAACGATAAAATTCAGAGACTTCTCCTGATGTTGTCACAGGTACATTGTCCATATTCTCATATAATGTATATGCACTAATTGATCCAGGTTCTACATTTTCCTATGTTACTCTGTTGATTGCTGCAAAATTTGCAAAGGCACTAGAATTATTAATTAATTCAATTGAAGTGTCTACACCGGTTGGTAAATGTATTATTACAAAAAGAGTATATCATAATTGTGTGGTAATGGTGTGTGGTCATGATACACTGGCCGATCTTATTGAACTTGATATGGTGGATTTTGATGTGATAATGGGAATGGATTGGTTAGCTTCTTGTTACGCCACGGTTTATTGCCGGGCCAAGAAGGTACATTTTCATTTTCCGCAAATGGATGTTGTTGAATGGAAGGGTGATATAGGGGCACCTAGAGGAAGATTTATTTCTTATCAAAAAGCCAGGAAAATGATTGCTAAGGGTTACATATGTCATATTGTACGGGTGAAAGATACTGAAGTGGAACCACTAACTCCTCAGTCGGTTCCAGTGGTTAGTGAATTTCTGGATGTATTTCCAGAAGACCTTTCAGGCTTACCCCCAGAAAGGAAAGTAGAATTTGGCATTGATGTGATTCCAGGCACTCAACCTATTTCTATCCCTCTATATAGAATGGCTCCAGCAGAATTGCGTGAATTGAAGGAGCAATTGAAAGATTTGCTGGACAAAGGCTTTACCAGGCCTAGTATATCCCCATGGGGCGCACCGGTATTATTTGTACGGAAGAAAGATGGCACGTTGAGAATGTGCATAGACAATCGGCAATTGAATAAGGTAACGATCAAGAACAAATATCCCCTCCCTCGAATTGATGATTTGTTTGATCAGTTGCAGGGTGCTAAGTGTTTTTCAAAGATCGACTTGAGGTCGGGTTACCATCAAGTCAGAGTTAGAGAAGAAGATGTACCCAAGACGGCTTTTCGAACATGGTATGGCCATTATGAATTTTTAGTTATGTCCTTTGGACTAACAAATGCACCATCTGTGTTCATGGATTTGATGAATAGGGTGTTTAAGCCATTTCTGGACGTGTTCATCATAGTATTTATAGACGATATTTTGGTTTATTCAAGATCACCAGAGGACCATGCTAATCACTTACGGCAGGTGCTACAGATTCTCCGTGAGCGTAAGTTGTATGTAAAGTTCTCCAAGTGTGAGTTTTTGTTGAAATCAGTTACATTCTTATGTCACATTATGTCAGGTGAAGGGATACAGGTTGATACACAGAAGATTAAAGCAGTAAAGAATTGACCAAGACCTACGACTCCCATAGAGATTCATAGTTTTCTTGGATTGGCAGGATATTACCGAAGATTTGTGGAAGGTTTTTCCTCTATTGCTGCACCATTAACAAAGCTTACACACAAAGCAGTTAAATTTTAGTGGAATGATGCGTGTGAGAAAATCTTCCAAAAGTTGAAAGATAAATTAACCTCCACACCAGTTTTAGTACTTCCTGAAGGTACTGAAGGTTATGCAGTGTATTGTGATGCTTCAGGGGTTGGCCTCGGATGTGTATTGATGCAGTATGGTAATGTCATAGCATATGCCTCACGACAGTTGCGACCACATGAAAGAAACTATCCCACCCATGATCTTGAATTAGCAGAGGTGGTTTTTTCTTTAAACATATGGATTCATTATTTGTATGGAGTTCATGTTGATATTTATACTGATCACAAAAGTCTGCAGCATATTTTTAAGCAGAAAGAACTCAATTTAAGGCAAAGAAGGTGGCTTGAGTTATTAAAAGATTATGATATTAATATTCTATACCATCCAGGAAAAGTAAATGTGGTAGCTGATGCATTGTGCCGTAAGTCAACCGGAGTCATTGATGATCACTTGACGGAAAAGAAAGAGATAATCAAAGATTTATATCAATTGGCCAGCTTAGGGGTTCGTCTTCTTGAATCCTCAGATGAAGGAGTTATTGTGCAAAATGCGGCTGAATCTTTGCTAATAGCTGAGGTAGAAGAAAAGCAGTTTACAGATCCTATGTTAATGCAGTTAAGGGAGAATGTAGAAAAGAATTTGACAAAGGCATTTGATCTAACACAAGAAGGGGTGCTACAATGCCAAGGTAGATTATGCGTACCAGATGTAGATGAACTGCAAAAATGAATCATGACTGAGGCGCATCATTCGTGCTATTCTATCCATCTGGGTGCTACTAAAATGTATCATTATTTAAAAGAAGTGTATTGGTGGGAAAATATGAAGAAGAATATTGCAGAATTTGTCGCTTAGTGACCGAATTATCAACAAGTAAAGGTAGAGCATCAGAAACCAGGAGGTTACATGCAATGTATTAATCTTCCAGTCTGGAAATGGGATATGATTAATATGGACTTCATCACAGGTTTGCCCCGTACATTGCAAAAATTTGATTCTATATGGGTTATAGTGGACAGGCTTACCAAGTCAGCGCATTTTCTACCAGTCAAGACCACTTATACAGCTGAGGATTATGCAAAATTATATGTTAAAGAGATAGTACGGTTACATGGTATTCCACTTTCCATTATATCAGACAGAGAGGCACAATTTACTGTGCATTTTTGGAGATCTTTTCAGCAGAGT
This sequence comes from Capsicum rhomboideum, assembly GCA_031232105.1. NCBI lineage: Eukaryota > Viridiplantae > Streptophyta > Magnoliopsida > Solanales > Solanaceae > Capsicum > Capsicum rhomboideum. The sequence continues at coordinate 19,863,981 of CP124710.1, forward strand.
TTGGGTACACAGGTGAATCTGAGTACGGCTTTCCATCCTCAGACTGATGGACAAGCAGAACGTACCATCCAAACAATTGAAGATATGCTATGAGCATGCACATTAGATTTTTAGGGCAGTTGGGATGACCATTTGCCTCTTATTGAATTTTCTTACAACAATAGCTATCACTCAAGTATTAAAATGGCACCTTATAAAGATTTGTACGGAAGGAAATGTAGATCACCAATTGGATGGTTTGAAGCGGGTGAAACTGCTTTACTTGGGCCAGACCTTGTTCATCAGGCTATGGAGAAAGTTAAAGTGATTCAACAATGATTACAAATGGCCCAGAGTCAACACAAGTCATATGCCGAAGTTAGAAGAAGAGGACTTGAGTTTGCCATAGGTGATTGGGTATTTCTGAAGGTGTTACCAATGAAAGGGGTAATGCGATTCGAAAAGAAAGGAAAATTGAGTCCATGGTATATAGGCCCATATGAAATCATTAGAAGATTTGGGCAAGTCACGTATGATTTAGCACTTCCCCAAGAACTCTCCACAGTTCATCCAGTATTTCATGTTTCAATGCTTCAAAAATGCATAGGAGATCCATCTCATTTTACTCCTATTGATGATGTACAGGTTACAGAGGATCTTACCTATGAGGAGATACCTATTACTATCATGTATAGACAAGTGAAGAGATTGAGAAATAAAGATATAGCATCCGTAAAGGTACTTTGGAGAAATCAGCAAATAGAATAGGTCACATGGGAAGCTGCAAAAGTGATGAAATCCAAATACCCTCATTTGTTCCCAAAAGGAAGAATGAAAAGTAAGTATTTATAAGCTTTGAGTATATCTCTATATGATGACATGAAGAATGCTCCTAAAATTGTAATTGGTTACTTTGAAATGATAACACTAACATTCGAGGACGAATGTTTCTAAGGGGGGAAGAATGTAACACCCCGTACATCTCGGGGTCTAGCTGACTACCGTAACATTTATGGAAATATGAGAACATGAGATATTTGATGAATTATGTATTGAATTGTGGGCATTTAAAAGTCTTGTACATTTGGGCCCTAAATGAGGCCCAAATATTATGAGAAAGACATGGCCCAAAAGAGATTTTTGACCCATTCTTGCATTGCTCATCCATTGACCAAGTAAACCCACCAAGTGTGTGGATAAGGATCATTCAAAAGGTACTATATAAACCCATAAATCAGATTTTTATTCATTAGATACACACATGCCTTTTTAACATTTTTCTTAAACATTATCTCTCACACAAAACCCTAAGGCAACTACTTGTTGGGCCAAGATCATTATTTGGTAAGCTTTGGTAAGTATTTATTCTCATGTTTCAGTATATAATATGTTAATATGGTGTATAAATCATGTTGGTTGTGTTGGAAAAGTGTTGGACAGTGTGCTATGTGTAAAACTGTCTATTTTTGCAATCGGAGAATGGTTTTGTCTTGTGAACTTGAACATGGACTTACAGTCATGAAGGAATTGAAGTTGATGGATTAAATATTGAAATGTGAGAATTTATTATAGTCTTACCTTGTTTTTTCCTTGTGTATAATGTTTGGAATTGCTATTGTGAAATTGGTTATGGATTTGGTGACGTATTGACCAAGAAGTGTCGTTTTGGGTGTTGTTTATAGGTGTGGTGAGACCATGGATGATTGTTGGAATTGAAATGATCAAAAATATGTTAAAAGGAGTTTGGTTATGATCATGGACCATTCATTGCATAAAAAGACCCAAAAGAAACCATTTTGGACCAAAACGGGCATCCGCCCCCGCAGACGAGGGTACCTGCGGGCGCAGATGCCAACGCAGGTGCCTATGGCTGCTGCCAAAGGTCACATGTGCACGAAACTCAGCCACCTGCGGGTGTAAGTGGCAGCGCAGGTCAACCCAGATTTCCGTTTTGTGTGTTTTCATCTCTAGTTGATCCCCGAAGGCCCCTATACCCTTTATGGATGTAATTATCAGCTTGTGATGTCGTTTTAATGACTTTAAAGTGTCTTATGGAGGTATGTTGGACTGTATTAAGTATGTATGGTTGTTCAAATGTTGTTATGATAGGGTAATTGTGACGGAATGATAAAGAGAAAAGTGTAAAGGGTAAGGGTGGTGTGAAATGCTATCGATGTATGATCTCTTGGTCAATGTGTGTAATGTTATGGTGTTGTTGATATGGTAATGCACTGGATTGTATTGTAAGGGGTGACATGACATTATACGGCAGTCATATAGTTCGTTGTCTTCTTGTATGCTTGTATAGTAACTAGTTGCTAATGTAAGCTTTGATATGTACTTGTATTGTAGAGTAAGACGTAAAGAAGAAGCTGGACTATTGTGTTCATACATAGGCTTCTGTATTCGTACTTGGGAGTAAAGGTATGTAAGGTTACTTTGTCCGTATCTTTCTGCGGCATATATAATTCACATTGACCTATTCCAAAATGTGCTAAGGTATCCTATTCTCGATTACCAATGGTTATTATCACATGTTTCCTACTCATTACTCAATTGTGAATCACATGTCTCATATTTATTGATAATGTTCCAAGAGCCCAATAAGGTTGTGCTCCAAAGTTCCAATAGTGATTATGTACATGTCTCTTATTCTTTGATTATTGTACAATGGTTACAATAGTGTTATGTTTCCAATAGGGTGATGTTTCCAAAAATGCTTACATGTCTCTTACTCATTGGCTAATGATCCAAAGCTTCAAAGTAAAGTATGACTATCATTGTATCAATCTCAAAGTAATTAATAAAGTAATGCATATTTGGTTAATGATCAAGTATGAGTGGCAGATTTGAGGGCAAAATGCCTAGCTCAAGTCGATCCCAAGATTGTTGGATCAGGGGGCAGTCCTAGAGGCATAAGCCTAGCTCGGACCAAACCTGACAGGGGGAAGCTCTAGAGGTATAAACCTAGCTCGAGCCAAACCTGATATGTTGGTTTATGGGTGGCAGCTCTAGAGGTAATAACCTAGCTCGTGACGAACCCAATGCTTTGATTCTTAGGGTGGCAGCTCTAGAGCCACAAGCCTAGCTCGAACCGATCCCAACATAACATTATGTTATGTTAAACCCACTGTTCAGTCGGGGATCGGGTATCACAGTTCACAGGCAAAGATGAATAAACATAGAATAAAAGAAACAAAGAAAGTAAAGAAAGCAATATACATGGTTTACAAAGTTCAGTATAGTGACTTATCCATATTGGTTATGCATTTGAATTTGATTTCATTGGCATGCTCACATATCTTATAGTTTCATTTGAGCCTTGCATACTCAGTACATTCTACGTACTGACCCCTCTTGGGGGATTTACCTTACTTGCTGCAGGAACAGGTTCTAGTAGGCCTCCACAGTAGGTTGCCAGTCGTTGCCGATCATTGGTGAGCTCCAATTAGTTCGGGGATTCTTCGAGTCACAGTTATACATATGTTTTGGTGTTGTATATGTTGTATAAAGCGGGGGACTTGTCCCGAATTTTATTTCATTTTGGTCAATGCACTTGTTAGAGGCTTTTGCATACAGATGTGGGTGTATAAATGTAAAAGGTACATGTCGTTATTGACTTGATGGCCTCAACAGACAAGTTTCATATATGTATATATGTTACATGTTCCATGAATTTCGTTGTTAGCATTATAAGCTCCTAAATGATAAGGGTGTTTCTGATGGCATGCATATGAATGAACATAAGTACAGGTTGGTTCTCTCGGGCCTTATCGGCTACGGGTGCCAATCATGCCTCGTTGGAATTTGGGGCGTGACACTAACCCAAGATTTTATCAATTCTCATCCTAGAGAAAACTCAACTTGGGTACTTACACCCTAAATGGTGTTATAACAACCGAACATGTTGTTATATCAGATAACAATTAAACAATCATTCATCCCCAAAAGACAACCAAAAAGAAAAGAGGAAATAAGGAGTTACTCGAATTAGTGAAGAGCTATAGATACCTGCTATGCATGTCCGTTTCGGTATCCCAAGTGGATTCCTCAATAAGATAGTTCCTCTACTAGACCTTTACAGATGTAATATCCTTAGCCATCAAATTACGAATATCTCTATCAAGAAAATCCAGAGGTTCTTCTTTATAAAATCCATTTTCATTTTACAGGACTGAATCCCACCGGATGATGTAATTATCATCACAATAAAACTTCTTCAACATAGAAACATGAAACATGGGGTAAACTCCAGACAAAATCGAAGCCAAATCCAATCTATAGGCCACCAACCCCATACACTTAAGAATCTTAAACGGTCTAGTATATCTTTGACAAAGCTTACCTTGCTTACCAAAAGGCATGACACCCTTCATTAATGAAACATTGAGCAACACTTGGTCACCTTCCATAAAGTGTATATCCCTCACTTTTCGGTCCGCATATTCTTTCTGCCTTCTTTGAGCTGCAATAAGCTTCTCTTGGATGAAATTTACTTTCTCTAGTGAGTTTCTCAAAAGATCAGTACCCCATGGTCCCACATCAAAGGTATCAAACCACCCAATGGGGATATGAACCTCCTCCTATATAAATCCTCAAATGTCACCATGTTAATGCTCGAATAATAGCTATTATTGTAAACAAATTTAAGCAATGATAGAAGCTGATTCCAACAACCTCCAGAATCCATAACACACACACGGAGCATGTCCTCCAACACCTGAATCAACTTCTCATACTGCTCATCGGTCTAAGTATGAAAACTTGTACTAAGATCCCACCTAGTACCCAACTCCTCATGCAACTTCTCCCAAAAGTTAGAGGTAGACTGAGTACTTCTATTCGATACAATAGTAATGGGAATCCCATGCAATTGAACAATTTTTTGAGTTATATTTTAGCCAACTTCTTTGCAATGTACGTTACCTGCACTAGAATGAAATGTGAAGACTTGGTCAACTTATCCATAATAACTCATACGTATTTGCCCAAAGTCTTTAGAAGACTAACAACAAAGTCCATAGCTGTCCTCTCCCACTTTTATTCAGGAATGGGCATCCTCTGAAGATTACCACTAGGCTTTTGATGTTTATACTTCACTTGTTGGTAATTCTGACACTTAACAAAAAATCATCTATGTCTTGCTTCATTTGTGCCCACTAATAGTGTTGCCTTAAATCACGACACATCTTGGTCACATCAAGATGTATAGAATATTTCAAACTATGATCCTCAGCAAGAATAGTAGGAATTAAATCATCAAAATAGGGCACACAAACTCTCCCCTTGATCCTCAAAACACCCTCACCATCAAGAATGGCCTCTTTCGCCTCACCTTGCAAAACCTTGTCATGAATCTTACTTAACTTTGCATCCTTAAATTTCCTAATCTTGATTTGGTTAAGAAATGTAGACCTTGAATTTACACTGTCTATCAATCCACCTCTCTTAGACACCTCAAGTCGCATGAAGCTGTTAACTAGAGACTGAACCTCCTTAACGAACAGACCTCTAGAAACCTCCAATCAAGCCAAGTTACCTATGCTTTCAGTCTTCCTACTTAGAGCATTGGCTACCATATTAGCCTTTCACGGATGGTAGAGAATAGTAACTTCATAATCCTTAAGAATCTCCATCCATCTACGCTGCCTCAAATTTAAATCCCTTTGCATGAAAATATGTTGCAGACTGAGGTGGTTAGTGAACACTTCATAATGAACCCAATACAACTAATTCCTCCATATTTTAAGTTAAACACTACTGTATCTAACTCCAAATCATGAGTAGGATAATTCTTCTCCTGAATCTTCAACTGTGTCAAAGCATAGGCAATAACATTCCTTTCCTACATCAAAACAACGCCTAAACCAAAATGTGATGCACCATAATAAAAAATGAAATCCTTATCCCCTACTTACAAAGCAAGAAAAGGAGCAGTAGTAAATAATGTATTAAAATTTTAGAAACTCTCCTCTCATTCATCAGACTAATGAAATGGTAACTCTTTTTGGGTCAGATGGGTCAATTGAGAAGCAATAAAGGTGAACCCCTTTATAAACCTACGGTAGTAACTGGCCAACCCCATAAAATTGTGAACCTCGATCATGGAGGTAGGCCTAGACATATTTTAAATCTTTTGTGGGTATACCATAACCCCTTATTTTGAAACCACTTGCTCCAAAAAGGACACCATAGACAACAAGAATTCACACTTAGAATATTTAGCATAAAACCGCTCCTCCTTAAGCAAATTAACATAATTTGCAAATGATTCTCATGCTCCTCTCTACTCTTAGAGTAAACTAGGATATCATCAATAAAGAAAATAATGAAGAAACCCAAGTAAGGCTTAAATATCCCATTCAATAAATGTATGAAAGTAGCTGGTATGTTAGTCAGCTTGAAAAACATCACTAAGAACTCTCAGTGCCTATACCGATTACAGAATATAGTCATAGGAATGTCTTCAGCCCAAATATTTAACTGATGATATAGAGAGATCAAATTAATCTTAGAAAATACTAATACACCATGCAACTAGTCAAATAAATCAACAATGCCCGGTAAAGGATACTTTTACAAATCATAACCTTATTCAGCTGCCGATAGTCTATACACATATGTAAGCTAACATCTTTCTTCTTTACAAACAACACTGTAAAATCCCACGGGGAGGCACTCGGATGAATAAATCCCTTACCAAGAAATTCTTGCAATTGACAACTTCAATTCCCTTAATCTGGCAGGTGTCATCCAATAAGGAGGAATAGAAATGGGACGAGTATCTTGCTCTAGGTTGATACAGAAATCAATGTCATGGTGTCATGCCCCAAGAGTACACTCTTGATGTGACATAATGCTTAAGACTACATGTAATCTAAAGCTAACCCGTGGCTTCTAGCATAATGCTAAATTCATATTTTAAGTACAACAAAAACATGAGCGGAAGCTATAAGCTTATAAGTTTGGAAATAGATCAAAACAAATCCAAAGTCTGTCAATATTACTGAAAACAATCTGAACATTCTAATGAGCTGAAATATACACTAAGTCTAGACAAGACTCTAAACATATTGAAAAGCTACTGGGACAGACCTTCAGCTGACCCGTAATTATAAAATTCTAAACTGAATATAAACCTGAACTACTGAAATAAAAAAACATAACCAAGTCCTCGGAACATGACCACTCACAAATCAAACTAGAGTAGGCACTAGCAATCTCAGCTAATCGTGATGCTGAGGGCGATTACCCAAACCTATATCATGATAAAATGCAACACAAAAGAGTATATGGTCAGTATTATGGAATATACTGAGTATGTGAGAAATACATGAGGTATGTAAAACTGAGGTAAATTATGTGGAGAGTAAAACACAAGAATAAAAAGTGTATGTTGACTCACTTCCTTTCATATAATAACAGAAATGGTAAAACATGGAGGTAAAATGTAAGAAAAATTATAACTGAACAAACAGTGACCCATATGCACCTATTTTACTAAAATTGTTTAACTATGAGAGATTCTCTTAACCGACATGCCCCATATGAGCAATATGGATCCTAAATCATAACCCTTGTTGGGAGGGTGTTCAATACCTTGCCAGAGGTATAGAACCATGATTTGGCATGAATTCACTCATGAGCCTATTTAGAGCAAAAGGAGATAGTCTCAACTGGCAAGGACCCCCTTCTTAACCTGCAGTGGCACGTAGTTTGGGAATTTGAGTTTTTGTCTGAAACATGCATTCCCTCGATGCTAAATACTACTCCCAAAAACATAACCAATTGCTCATATTGAAGGAAATTTTAATGGAATAAGCAGAAACTAGTTTATGAAATTGAAAACTAATCATGTTTCTATTACTATTTTATGTGACCATAAAAAATTCCTTGGAAATCATGCTATGCATGAGTCCATATGGACATACCATGTAAAATGATTCAAATCATGCTAAAATCATATAGTTCTTACTAAATCATGATTTTTCTTATCAATTTAAGGAAAGTTTTATGAATAAACAATAGGATTCACAAATTCTAACAAAAATAGGGACTTTAAACCATCAGAAAACTTAATAATTTAAAATGATGAAATCCGGGTGCAAACCCAATTACAAGTTCATAAGTTCTTAAGAAAATTGAAGTTTTAGGGCACAAGGATGAAAAGAGAATCCTCATTGATTATCCACATACCTGAATGAAGAAGATTCTTGGAGAAATTCTTGAACTTGGGAGATTTGGAGTTATGGGGTTTGAGAAGTCCTTCTTATGAGTTTTCTTGACTTTTAGGAGAAGAAAAAAGGAATTTGGAGAGACTATCGATATGTATTCTGCTTAGAAAATCCCTTATTGGGTGTTTATAATTGTGGAGAGGGACTTGGGTTAGGAAATGACTAAACTATCCCTCAGAAAACTCTTTAAAACTACAGTAAAATCCCATCTGATGGTCCAGGGGATGGACCGTAAACCTCCTAACGGACCATCATACAAACCGTTAACTTTAGTTTAATTTTTTAGCGCACTGGATAATCTTGATGGATTACTTGATGGACCTTCATCTAGTTGACGGGCCATCAACTTTGTTGTCAACTTCGTTCGTCAGATGGTTACTCCGGTATCAGATTGATAAATAGTTAGCGACACTGGAAAGAAGACTTAAAGACCTTTAATTTGGTAGATCTTTAGCAGAACAACTCTTTATATTCAATGAGTTATGTCCATTTGAAGTTGACCCTAGTAAAATCTTATACGAAAAATCAATATGTAAAGAAGCTTTCAACTTAACTTTGAGCTAGAAGTTCCTTATGACCTTAATTCACATACAAAGCTCCTCTCACACTAAGGAGTTTTTCTTAACACCTATGTAAAAATTGGCAAATCATTGGGTTTGGGTCTATAAATACTTAAAGGGCATCTTGGATCATAGTTCAGAAATTTAGGGTGTTACAATATCTCCCCCTTGAGACCATTTGTCCTCTAATGAAGACTGAGAATGGATTGAATGGCCTAGTCTTAGGAACGAGAAGCTGAATTTAGGAACTATTCATGTAGCAGCATGATTGAAACTAACATATAATCAACGTACTGGCTCAACTACTACATATGAGTATACAAGTATACATGGAATTTCATGAGACTAAACAAGAACCCAAAAATGAGGGAATAATAATAGAAGGTAGATATATACCTCATACTATCTCGGTGCTAGGAGTGAACAAATGAGGTATCTGTTAATCATGTCTACTTCAGCTTCCTAAGTTTCTCTCTCAACTAAATGGTTCCTCCACAACACCCTTACGGAAGTAATTTCTTTATTCCTTAACCTTTGAATTTGACGATCAAGGATCTCAATCGATATTTCTTCATACGTCAACATATCATTCACACCAATGCTCTCAACTGGCATAAACAATGTTGGATCACCAATACATTTCTTTAACATAGACACATGGAAGAATGTGTGTACTGTGGATAACTTGCTTGACGATTTAGCTCGTAGGCAACATTTCCAATGCACCTTAAAATTAGTTTAGGGCCAATATACCGGGGACTAAGATTCCCCTTCTTTGCAAACCTCATGACCCCTTTTATAGGGAAACTCTCAAGAATACCTAATCATCCACTACAAACTTTAAATCTCTCCTTCACACATCAGTATATGACTTCTGATGGCTCTGAGCTATTCTTAATCGCTCCCTAATCAATTGAACTTTCTCCATAGATTCATGAGTGGAATCTAGCCCAATCAAATTAGCTTTACCTACCTCAATCCAACTAATCAGAGACTTGTATCTATGCCCATATAAAGCCTCAAACGACATCATCTAGATGTTGGAGTTATAACTATTATTATACGCTAACTCAATTAGAAACAATTAATTAGACCAATTCCCCTAGGAATCGATCACGCACGCTATCAACATATCCTATAAGTATGGATAATAGCCTGGCCATATGTCTAGGGATGGAACACGATACTAAGGTTCACTTTTGTACCAAGACCCTTTTGGAAAGATTTCCAAAATTTAGATGTGAACTGAGTACCTTAGTTTTAAATAATAGGTATAAGAATCGCATGAAGTTTGAATAATTCACAGATATAGAGTTTGGTGTAATCCTCGACTGTATCTGAGGTTTTGACTGACAAGAAGTGAGTTGACTTAGTCATTCGATCTATGATAACCCAAAATGAATATGTTGATGCCTAGTGCAAGAAAGTCCCGTAGTAAAATCCATATTGATAACCTCTCACTTCTAAGCAGGTATGTTAATATCCTAAAGCGTACCTCCCGATCGTTGATGCTCAACTTTAACTTGCTAACAGTTGGGACACTTAGCCATAAAATTTGCTATTTCCCTCTTCATGACATTTAACCAATAAACTTTTGATAGGTCACTGTACATCTTAGCGGCACCTGGATGGATTAAATACTTATAACTATGAGCCTCAGCTAACATCTGACCTCTCATCCCATCAACATTGGGAACACATAAATGGCCTTGATAGCAAAGTGCTCTACCTCCCTCTTGGGAGAAAACCTTCACCTTATGTTAGTGGACTATAGCCATCAACTAACTTAACACGAGATCATTACGCTGCTTTTTCTTCACCTCCACTATTATAGATGACTCTGAACCATTTTGTATCATCATACCACCATCATCTTTATCAAGTAAATAAATACCTAATCGAGCTAATCTATGCACATCTTTAGATAACTCCTTCTTCTTATATGCAACATAGGCTACACTACCCATAGACAATCTACTGAGAACATCAACAGCTATATTTGCTTTACCCGACACATTCATGCCATAGTCTTTCAAAAACTCTAGTCATCTCCACTAACAAAGATTTAACTTCTTCTGACTGAACACATAGATGGTCGGTGAAAACATATATATATACTCCAGATAAATAATATGTCCAAATTTTCAAAGCAAAAATTAATGCCGCCAACTCCAAATCATGAGTCAGATAATTCTTCTCATGAATCTTGAGTTGCCTAGAGGCATAGGCTATCACCTTCCCATTTTGCATCAAAACACATCCAAGTCTGACCCTGGAGGCATAACAATAAACCACAAATCCATCTAATCCTTCTGGCAAAGCTAATACCGATGCTGAAGTCAACCTATTCTTCAACTCTTGGAAACTTTTCTCACACAATTCTGGCCATTAGAATTTCACCTTTTTCTATGTCAATCTGGTCAATGGTGGAGCTATCAAAGAGAACCCCTCAACAAACGTCCTATAGTAATTGGCTAAACCCCAAAAGCTCTTAATATTGGATGAAGTAATGGGCCTAGGCCAATGTTTCACTGTATCTATTTTCTAAGGGTCTACATGAACACCTTCACTAGAAACCACATGACCCAAAAAAGCAACAGACTTCAACCAAAATTCCCATTTGCCGAACTTAGCAAACAACTGGCGATCCTTAAGAGTCTGCAACACTATCCTTAAATGGTATATGTGCTCCTCCTCACTTTGAGAATAAACAAGTATGTCATCAATAAAGACAGTGACAAACATGTTTAAATACTACTTAAAGACCTTGTTCATTAAATCCATAAAAGTTGTATGAGCATTTGTTAGTCCTAAAGACAACCACAAACTTACAGTAACCATATCGAGTTCTAAAAATAGTCTTTGGGATGTCACACTCCCTAACTTTAAGCTGATGAATCCTAATCTGAGGTTAATTTTTAAGAAGCAACAGGAACCCTGAAGCTGATCGAAGAGGTCATTAATCTTAGGGATATGATATTAATTCTTATGGTGACCTTGTTCAATTGCCTATAATCTATACACATCCTGAGAGTACCATCCTTCTTTTACATGGATAAAACTGGAGTACCCCATGAAAAAATACTGGGCCTAATGAAACCTTTATCTAAGAGGTTTTTGAGATATTCGTTGAACTCCTTAAGCTCTGTTGGATCCATTCTGTAAGGAAGAATAGAAACGGGATGGTTATCTAAGAGAAGTTCTATAATTTAATCTCGGCGTCGGGAGGAACTCCATGTAGATCCTTAGGAAAAACTTCAGGAACTCATTGACTATAGAAACTAACTGGAGATTTAGGGCCTCAGATTTAGAAACCTTAACCTGAACTAAATGATAAATATAACCTTTATATATCAATTTTATGTCCTTGAGATAGGAAAGAAAATGACCTCTACGTACCACTAGACTACCTTTCCACTCAAGGATTGACTCGTTAGAAAACAGGAATTTCACAACCCTGGTTTTATAATCAACTGAGGCATAGTATGAATAGAACCAATCCATACCAAGAATGACATCAAAATCAGCCATCTTTAACTCTATTAAATTTGCTTAGGTGACCCTACAAAGGAGTGAAATAGAGAAATTTTTGTATACTCTTTTAGCAATAATTGACTCTTTCATATGAGTAGAGACTGAGAAAGCTTATAAAGAGACTTAATGGACTGAACCCTAAAAGTTTTAGCAATAAATGGTGTTACGAAAGATAAATTCTACCATGGATCTAAAAACACATAAGCATCACTATAAAAGACTCGAAGTATACCAGTGACTATCTCTGGGGAGCTCTCCTGCTCCTGACATAAAGACAGAGCATAAAACCAATTTTGACGGTGTCCGTCATCGACACTGTATGAAGCACCCTGCTATTGCACTGGGCGACCTATGTGAGTTTCTGAAGAAATGATATGTGCCTGAGTGTGAGCATCCCTACTACCCTGCTTGGCAGATGGGTAATCTCTCAATCTGTGGCCCGGCTTGCCACACCCAAAGAAACCATCCCTACCCACCATACACTCTCCAGGATGATTTTTACAATACTTCTTACAAACTTGGTAGGTACATTCCCCACTGACACTTTCCTATGACCTAGAACTTGGTGCCCTACTCCACTCTTCTTGTATAGACTTGGGTGCTGGGGAACTGACTGAAGATAGTGTAGGGGATGATGGTTGGTGCTGAAATTGTGAAAGAATTTCTCTACATGACCTATGTTAATTTAACTTAAACTGCCCATTCCTAGCCTTTTTGGTCTCCATCTCCTTTTCCTTCAACTTTTCTTTCTTAATCCGTGGAGCATGTGTCATGAGTCGAGAGACGATATCTCTAATCAACATGGTAATCCTAAACTCCATGACCACCAACTCAGACACACCAGAAACAAACTTACTCATACGAGCCCTCGGCTCAGATACCATTTCTGGAGCATACCTCAAAGGTTGAGTGAATTTAAGGGAGTATTCCTTTACCAACATAGAGCCTGCTTTAGATTTATGAATTCCTCTACCTTATCTTCCCTCATCTCTTGAGGAAAGAAACTATCAAACAAAGTTGCCTTAAACACTCTCTAATCAATTGGAGTTGTATTCACACCTCTACCTTCCTTTCACTACTTATACAAATCATGAATAACAGCTTTCAGCTGATATGATGCCAACTCCACAATTTCTACCCCAGTGATATGCATAACCTGGGTAACCTTTTAAGTCACATCAATGAAGTGTTGTGGATACTCATACACCTTCGAACTATAAAATTAAAGTGGATTCATCCTTATAATGTGTCGGACCCTGGCTGCAAAAGTTTCCATTTTGCTGAATTAGGGAAATTGCCTGATGATTTACCTAAGCGGTCATGGATTGGGGCAACACTTGAAAGGAAGCCTGAAATTCAGCATGGGTGACCTATTCATTCAAAGGATTCACGGGTGTAGGTGGTGCAAGCTGGTTGCCATTTCTTTGACCATTGGCTCTACAAGGAGGCATTTTTGTTACATGAAAAGCAGAAGTTAGAAGAGAGATAGAGTTAAACTCTATAGCATGATAAAGATCATGAAAAAAGGGATAATTCCAAATAACATATTGTAGCCTCTTACTCAATAATGTGGCACACTTTACACCCATGAATAAGAATCTATGTGACGTGGCTTGTCAGACTCCCTAGGACCACTTAAACCTTAAGATCTAATACCAAGTTCGTCATGCCCCAAGAGTACAACTTGGATTTGACATGGTGCTTAGAACTAAATATAGCCTGAAGGTAACCGTGGCATCTGGCATAGTGCTAAATTCATATTCTAAGTACTCTAAAATCATGAGCGGAAGCTATAAGTTCATAAGACTGGAAATAGATCAAAACAAATCCAAAGTTCGCTAATACTAGTGAAAATAATATGAACATGCTAATGAGCTAAAATATCCATTAAGTCTAGAAAAGTCTCTAAACATACTGAATAGCCACAGGGACAGACCCACAGCCGATCCTAAATCAATAAGTCTAAATTTAATATAACATGAACTACTGAAAGCAAGAAAACATAACAAAGTCCTCAGAACATATGGACTCAATAACCAAACTAAAGTAGGCACTGGTGACCGAAGCTAATTGTGATACTGAGGGCGAGTACCAGAACCTACATCATGATAGGATATAGTACAAAAGAGCATGAGGTCAATACTATGGAATGTACTGAGTATGTGAGAAATGCATGAGGTATGTAAAACTGAGGTAAATCATATGAAGAGTAAAACACAGGTATGTAAAGTATATAAGGACTCACTTCCTTTCATATAATAACTAAAATGGTAAAACATGGAGGTAAAATGTGAGGAAAATCATAATTGAACAAAGCAGTGAGCCATATACACCTATTTTACTAAAACTGTTTAACTGTGGAAGATTCTTTTAATCGATTTTGCCCCATTTGAGCAAACATAGAGCCCAACATGTAACCCTTGTTGGGAGGGTGTTCAATACCTTGCCAGGGGTAGAGAATTATGATTTGGCGTGAATTCACTCTTGAGCCTGTTTTGAACTAAGGGAGACAGTCTCAACTGGTGAGACCCCTTCCTTAACCTTTAATGAATGTAGTTTGGGAATTTGGGTTTTTGGTCTAAAACCCGCATTCCCTCGGTACTAAATACTACTACCAAAATATAACCAATTGCTCATACTGAAGGAAAAATTCATGGTATAAGCTGAAAAATTCATAGATTATGAAACTGAAAACTAATTATTATGCTTTTGTTACTATTTCATGTGAGCATAGAAAATTCCTTAAAAATCATGCTAAGTCTGAGACCACATGGTTATATAATGTAAAATTATTCAAATCATGCTAAAATCATATAGTTCTTACTAAATCATGAAATTTCTTATTAATTCCAACCATTCATAAGTCATGGGCTTAAATCATAAGGAAAGAATTATGAATAATCCATAGGATTCACAAATTCTAACAAAAATAGGGACTTTATACTATGAGAAAACTTAATAATTCAAAATCATGAAATCTAGGTGCAAACCTAATGACATAAGTTCATAAATTCTTAAGAAAATTGAAGTTTGAGGGGGGCACAAGGACGAAAGAAAAATCCTTGTTGAATACCCACATACCTGAAAGAAATAGATTCTTGGGGAAATTCTTGAACTTGGGAGATTTGGAGTTATGGGGTAGGAGAAACCCTTCTTACGTGTTTTTTTGAATTTTGGTAGAAGGAAAAGGAATATAAAGAGACTATCGATACTTTTTCTATTGAGAAAAAAAACCTTATTTGGTGTTTATAAACATAGGGAGGGCCTCGGGTAAGAATTGGACTAAACTATCCCTCAGAAAACTCTTTAAAACAACATAAAAATCCTGTTTGACCGTCAAGGTGACAGATCGTCATCCAAACCATCAACTTTAGGCCAATTTTTTAGCTCACTAGATAAGCTTGATGGCCCACTTGATGGATCATCTTCTAGTTGACAGACTGTCAACTTTGTCGTCAACTTCATCCATCGATCACTAGCAGACAGACACCCTCAGGTAAAATGATCATAACCTTTTACTCCGATATTAGATTGACGAACTATTGGCGGTATTGGAAAGAAGACTCAAAGAAATTTTATTTTGGTGGGTCTTGAGTTGCAAAACTTTTCATATTCAAGGAGTTATTTGTGTTTGAAGTTGACCCTACTAAAATCTTGTAGGAAAACTCAATCAGTAATGAATCTTTTAACTTAACTTTGAGGTAGAAGTTCCTTATGGCCTTAATTTATATCCTAAGCTCTTCTCACACTAAGGAATTAGTCTTCATATATACAAATTTACAAATCATCAGATTTGGGTCTATACATATTTGAATTGCAGCATGGATCATAGTTCAGAAATTTGGTGTGTTACACATGGTCTGGTGGCATGCTAGACAAGTCCATAGGAAATACCTCTAGGAACTCACACACCATAGGAACAGACTCAAAGGCAGGGACCTCTGCACTAGTGTCTCAGAGGTATGCTAAGAATGTTGAATATCCCTTTTTTAGCAATTTCTTAGTGTGGATAAAAGATATAAACTTCTCAGGATCGCCTATAATCAGCCTCCCACTCAAGTCTAGCCATCCCCGGTATAGCCAGGGTCAATCATGTCTAAAATCACTAAGAAATTACCTACTAGGAAACAAGAATAAACACAACAAAAGAATCACAATCATATCAAAACCAAGTATAGAACCAAAAGGCATAGAGGAGAAAATAGAACCATGGTCATTAACACTTTCAAATTTGAGAGTATATTGAGACCATAACTATAACCATTGTACCAGAGGCTCCTTCCTTTAATCCATTGAAGAAGTATAGAATTGAGACCTGTCACCCCCTCAATCTATGGGTTTTGCAACTTCATGTCTATGCCATGGGTAATTCTTCCTATAATGTCTGAGATTCCACATGTGAAGCAACCCGAATGAGTAAAAGTTAAACAAATTGAATTCGAGGAACCAGAATAGCCGCCATGGCCTAACCACCTTTGAGAAGTACCATGATAGGTTTGGCTTATAACATATATATCACTTCCACTGTCAAATCTATAGGGCTTCTTGCCCCCATACCCCTCACACCTCAAAACAAAATCCTCTAGAAACTCCTGATTAAACCAATCCTAGGAGAGAAAAGGTGACCCATCTGACCTACCATCAATAAAAGTCCTCCACCAATGCCATGTTGGTCCAAACAACTTAAAAGGAGTGAAATCCACCCATTTAGAGCCTACCAAGCCAAACCAGTACAAACTCTCGTGGAACCAATCCAAGAACCCATAAGCATGAACAGTAGGATCCCTATTAAAATGTAGGGGATCCGTCCTCATGAACTCCATAAACGTCATCTACCCATCCATAGACATATCGGGTAAGGTTGTTGGATGTGAAGCAATACCCAGTAATAACGCACAAACACTAAGAGAGACTACAAATGCAACAAATTGTATAATCAGGGTCTAAACCCTGGAGTAGTGTGCTAACTCAAAGTATAGTTCATCCCTTCAAGGAATCTTGATACCCGTACCATGACACTCTCTAGCATAGATGTAGCGATGAAGCTAGGGTGTGTCTATGTTGAGCTTAACCCCTCTATCCTAACCAATCCATCATTATAAATAACTCCTAAACATTAAGAGGTGACCTTGGACTAGACCCTAGATAACCCTAATGATAGAACCATACCTTCATATTGTCCCCCTCTCACTTGCCCTCTACCACAAACTACGGACCCATTGGTTGGTTTGGAGGCCTCTATCCTAGCTTATGTTGCATATGTTCTCACCATCTGTGAGGTAAAAGAATGAACAAAGTAAGATACCAATTTGGATCACCAAATACAATTGGAATCAAGTAATAGCGTGAAAGAAAGAAGAATTTGAAGTTTCCTACTGTCTTATAGACTCTCAAAGAAAAGTACAGACGTCTCCATATCGTTTTGCAAGATTCTACTAGACATGTCCTTGTATGAGATATCGATAAACCTAGGGCTCTGATACCAACTTTTTTCATGACCCAAATGCACATGAGTATCACCTACAATAACCCTCTGATGGGAGAACCATCTAACCCGAGCCTTAACCAAAATAACTAGCCCATTTAAGATGAGATTATAACAAAACCAACTTTAATAATTAATAATTCCAAAACCTAATCAAATATAAGTACAGTAATAATCAACTATCTATTACAATCCCTAAGACCCAAAAGTCATTGCACAAGAACTTTAAAGGGACACAGTCTACACACAACAAAAGAAGAGCATAGGGTAGTTTTTTATACAAACTAATATTACTGGTAGACATTATCAGCTGACTCAACTTACAAATATGTATGCACATAAATCAACTGATATATTCATAACAGACCAAAATAATATCCAGAACTAAGTCACACAACTATCAAGAATATCAGCCATAACATAATAATCACGAGTTCAATAACACAACACAATGTCTATGTCCACCTCAACCTCATAATTATGATATCACTAGTCTGATTATTATCACAATACACCATACAACTCAAGTATCCAACTTTTCCTAGTACACACATGCTAAGAAACTTATTTATGTACATCTAGTCATGACATACAGGGGACCAGATTCGTCCATGTACCATTCTAATATGGAACCCGACCGTTCAAAAATATATGTAAAAATTGCTCGTCCAAAAGCTCACCTCGGACACGAGTCACTCATTAATACGAATGCTTATCCCTATACCCTCACCTTTCTCCGCATTCCATAACATGAATTCACTTCCCTATCTCATTAAGATAGTACAAAAAGTACACTAATTCATACAAGTGCACTTCAATAGTTCACATAATATCAACATGTATTATCAATTTCACCAATTATGCATATAAGCATTATCTGGCCAATAACAACCAATTATAAGTTATGCCTAAAGATCAATCAACAAGTATCTAATTTAGGAGCACATATGCAACCAAATCAAGTCTAAACTCTAATTTAACCAAAACCTACCTCAATTAAAGAACACCAAATTCAAGCTAGTTTACAAGAGCCTTGCCCTTCTTCAATACTTTGGGTCATTCACTATCTAAAAACAAGCAGTGCAAGAGTAATTAATCACTTTCACGATCTAAAAACAAATAGTTCAAGAGTAATTAGTTACTTACGCTTCAATTCTAAGCCTTGAGGATTCCACCCCACTAATTTTACCCTATTATAGCCTAAAACCATAACCTTAGGGCTTTTCAACCATTAATTTGCCTCCAATCCCCATATTTCCCATTCAAGGGAAGTAATTATTTGCTAGGAAGCATAAATAACAACTAGTATCATTCTTAGGAAAATTTAGGGCCTAAACCTAAGAATTCCATGATAAACCCCATTCTAATAATTTTATTAATTAAGAAGACTAAATAATGTTTGAAGGGAGTAATGATCTTACCTTAATGATGAAAATTGCAGAAGTTGGTAGAAAAATCACCTCTCTCAAGCCTAAGCATAAGAATTTAGATTTTTGGAGAAATAAGGTATGATTTTTAGAATTAGATATTTAGTCTACCCGATGACCGCTATAGTGGTCCCGCTATGGCAACTAAGTATCCCATTATAGTATTTCGTAGCTCCCTAGTCATCCGCTACCATTGTTGGGTGATCTCCACAGTGGGCTCACTACAACCACTACAGTGACTCTTAGGCAATAGCTTAAGAGACTTTCCATATTTCCCCCATTTCATGATACACACCTAATTTTTTGACAAAACAGATTTATCCCATTATGTCAACCTCTATAACTTGAGTTCTACAAATATATTTCTCATTACAAAAGTTTCTACAAGCAATGATGCCTTTGGACTATCATTTAATGAGCATACAATCACCACATACTATACCATGCCACACAAATCTTCTCTAAATCATACAACACCATATTATCATCAGAAACCGCCCTAGCCCAACATTTTATCAGTTCTCATCCTAGCAAAAACACAACCCGAGTACTTATGACCTAAATAATGTTGTAATGAGATATGTAATTTCTATATATCTTAGAAAATATATGGCTTGAGGGAAATCTTATAATTAGTCACTATGATAATTATTATCATTGTCTAAAGCATTTCATTTTATTTCATATGACTTTACATGCATGCTACTAATAAATTTATATGGTTACTCTCCGATGGTTCTCGGGCAGGATCTAGATTGAGTTTCTCCAATGGACTTCTAGTAGGATCAGAGCTTTTGAGACACAAGACTTTCCTTTGTGTTACTCTCTAATGAAAATAAAGTAGGATCCAGATTGAGTTCCTCTGAGGGCCTAAAAGGGAAGGAACCGGAGAGGGGTATGTGGACCTCGCGAGCATTCCGTAAGTTCTAACTAGCCATACAAAGCATTAGGTGTATACTGATAGGATAGGCATACGTAATACTCATCAGCAGCAGTATATTATTTATTTATATGGCATGCACCTTGTTTATCTTATCCTTTTGATTATTGTGCCTTGGTGTGGTGTGTGGTTAATTGACTTTAAGGTTGAATACTTAAGTCTTTGTCTTAAACCATTAGGAACACCTAATTATTAGAATATTAATGGTTACATTGATATTGATATTGACTTTTAAACTAGGTGTAGCTTTTCTGATTGCAAGTTTGTACGAATCATATCAGTTAGTGGTATATTAGGTGGTTCTCATCATCAATTTGATTTATAGTTGGTCGATGTTGTTGCTGAGTACATGTGATTTTATACTCACGCTTGTTTATTTTTGTACTTTACATGTAAGTACTGATCTAGTTTTCCCTCAAAATTGAGTAGTGTCATACTAGGTCTATTTTCGAGATTAGATGTAGCTTTTGATTTGACTCCATCATCTACCAGATCTCATTGGTTGATTTGACTCCAGCATCTACCATATCTCATCCATCTTTACTTTCTAAATGTTTTTGGGTTTGAGATATATGGACTCATATTGTATCAATATTACTCTTAGAGGCTTGTATTTGATGACTTCCAGTTCTTGAGCTAATTTTATGTTCTATTAAGTCATGATTATTTATTTATATTATCTCTTTCATGTATTTTAACTCTTTGCTTTCTTTTTTAGTGCTGGATTGACTTACCTATCACAGGGATATGATAGGTGTCATCACGATCGATATATATATATATATATATATATATATATATATATATATTAAGATCCATTTCAGGTACCTTGTGACACAAATGGTTTCTATTTCACATGAAACCATTTAATGGAAGAGCAAAAATATGGCAAATGTCACTGACACATTTCTTGGAGCACTTTCCACCATTTTATCTTATTTTGTTTAGTTACATTGGGATAATATAATATATATATATATATATATAGTTGAGGGTGGATCATTTAGTTTTTATATGATGGTTGATGGATTTTAGGGATTTGGTTGATTAACTCTTTTATTTTGATATTTTCTTATTTTGTTTATGACATATTTATATTAGTATGCTTTGTTATTCACTCCTAGATTCTTTGTTTTTATATCAGCAATATCCTTGGCTTTTCTTTGTATTATGATTTTTTTCTTGAGGATGCTAATTTTCTTTTGAAACTTGTATTTTTAGGTAGATGTTTTGTTTTGACTTTTTCCAAAGATGGACAGGGTAACGACTTTCTTAAAGAAATTAGTCTTGTAATTTAGAAGTAAAAGTGGTGTAAGTTGTGATTTTTTTCCTTTTCACCAATTTGTGGCTTGCTTGGTATCATATGACATAAACCATGGCATATAAATTTTTAATTTTTGAAAAAAAAATGATTGAAGTAAGGATTCTTCTTGTGATTATGAATTAAAGTTTGGACTTTTTGTTCAATAAATAGTCTCTTTATACTTGAAGTAACTTTTTGAGTTCATTTATTTCAACTAGGTCTTGGATACATATTCTACTTTGATTTTCATATGACATGCGTGGTGAGCTTGATTTATATTTTTTTGCATATATATGTTGTGGCTTGAACTTGCCCAGAATATATTTCAAGGAAAAATCCTAGACTATACTTGGTTTGAAAAATGATATTAGGCCTTTCTTAGTTGTTTTGTGACTTAATTACCTAAACTTACAATAACAATCCTTATTGTGATTTTTTACTTTATTTATGTATTGACCATTTTGTCCTTCTCTATAGTTGCTTTATATCATTTATGAGTTGTGGGGATGGTTGGTACACACCTCCAAAGCATTTGGGGAGTAATTTATATGAGTTTGAGGTTTTGAATAGCCATTAAAGTGAGACTTTTACCTCTTGTCAACCTTTTTTGATTCGACCGTTGGATGGTGATTCTATCAAATCATTAGATCCGAAATGTTGTTTGTAGGTTAGTATCTTGGTTAGTTTAGGTTCCAAGTCTTTGTTTTGAGATTTGAGCCTTTAGGTGAGAAATTAGTTAAATTAGTATAAAAGGAGTCTCGAGGGTTAACTTGTTGAAAATAAGCTCTTTTGATAAATATGATGGTTCCATTAAGTCTAGAACGTTGAAATTTTTATTTCTGTGGGATCCCAAACAAATTTTGAGGGTCCGCTTGGAATAGTTTTAGCCTTGGACTAATTGTTGGTGCCTAGTTTCTGGTGCACCATACATTCCTTCATCGTGATCGTGTGGCATAGGGTAGCGATTATGAAGGGTTAAGTTGTTAGGCATTGTGATCACAAGGTGGGCCACCACAATCGCCAGTTTAGTTTGGGTTGTTCATCATGATTGTGAGCCCAATCTCCCATGATTGTTATGACCATTTTAATGCTATTCAATGTTGACCCTCTTAATTGTATAGTGGGGGGCCACAATCGCGAGGCATTGTTCACCTAAACATTATAAATACTCCATTTTCTCAATTTTGGTCCATCTTCACCTTTTTTGAGCTTGGAGAGCACAATTTTAAGAGATTTTAAAGGGGGTTCATCAGCTTGAATTGGGTTAATTTTCTAAAACTACTTTTGATCATTTTCCTTTGATTAAATCATCTTTTCATCTTCAAAACATGGATTTTTAAACTTGGATTTTTGGGGTTTCTCCTGGTAAAGTGAGAAAATAGGTTTTATTTGATTTCAAGCTCGATTTTAACTTGTTTTCTAATAGGTTTTCATATTTATAATCCTTAGAGTATGAGAGAGATGATTCTTTAATAAAAGTTCCAATCTTACCCTTTTGTATTTTAGGGACATTTTTTGAACTATTTTTTGACCTAAAATGAAATAGCTAATATGGGTATCATTAGACTCCTCTTGATGTGTAGATTATATTTTTGATAGATGGATTCGTTCTGAGATTGCATAAAAGGGAAAATCTCCTTATTGAAGGGTCCAGGATCATGCTTTGGCTTTTTGAGGTAGGTTATGACTTAACATTCTTTAGACTGGGCTGGGTAGTTAACTATTCATGTAAAGTAAGCTATGGGTTGGGAATTTTATCATAAGATTCATCTTTTGAGATTATTATTTTATCATTTTGCCCATGTAGGGACTTATATGAATATTATTATTGACTGGAGAAATTATTATTATTGTGATGCCTGTGCGAGGACTGATATTGGTCTTGTTTAAGCATTATTTACCCTTATAATTATCGTGATGCTCAAGTAGGGGCTTGGTTTGATATCATTGGTTTTTATATGAATCTTTACTATTGCATTGCCATGCGATGACTTATATCATGATCTATCAAAATTTGAGGAGATTTGATCTCATTTATACCATTATTGAGTTGATTTATTAAATAATATTGAATTGGTTATGAGCATGCATCCTCATTTTATTCATCCATTCATGGAACAGTTACTATTGATAAACATTAATTTTGAAAAAAAAAAGAGACAAAATGCCTTAACCAAGAGATGTACCGGTAATGTGTATACGAGGTGATGTTGACACATTATGTCCTTATCATACCATTACATTGTATCATTTGCATTCTCTTGTGTTGTTTGCTAGTTGTGTAATTTATCCTTCATTTATATATTCATATGTAGTTATTTGTATACTATTATTATACTTGTAGTATTTATACTATTAGGAGATAGGTCTTGAGCAACTATTGGAATTTTTTTATATGTAGGTAGAAGTGTGCTCGTAGTATCCTTTATATGTTTAGTTTTCTACTTTTATCGGTCGGCCTATGATACCTACTGAGTAGAAGTGAAGCATACTCACTCCAACTTTTTGTACCTTTTTGATGTAGATCCCAGTTCAAGCATGACCCGTATCATTCTGAGTTTAGGTTGTCTCAGAGTACTGGTGATCTCTTTGCTCAGAGCATGATTCCAGACTTTATCATATCTTTATCTTGTCTTTATTTTACATTTCAGAGTCAGAGTTGTGTATTTCCATATTTTAGGTCAGTTATTAGTGCTTTTTACTCATGACACTAGATTTTGAGTTTCAGAGTTTATTTTATTTATCTAGCTTGACTTTATTTTAAAGTTTCATATTTGGGTGTTATTTATCTTCTTTCCATATTTCTATCTCTCTTTGGTGTTGGGGTTACCTACTAAGGTTGGGTTAGGGTAGGTGGCATTATGTCCTCAAATTTAATGCCATGACAAATTAGTATCAGAGCGCTAGGTTCATCATTCTCTTGAGTAAAAGGAAAGGTTCCTAACAGAGTCCCATAGATTGATATATTGATGTTTGTATCTTTCTTCGGAAGGCTATATGGTATTCTTATGAATATTTCTCTAATTTGATTCCTTATCCGGCATGTTATTCGTGCCCAATATTCTAAACTTGTATTCTGCATTTCCTATGGAGATGGTGAGGAATAGATCCAGAGTTGTTGAGGATGTTAAGCCAACACCCACTGTTGGAGAAAAAATCAGGGGGTGAAGTAGGGGTAGAGACCGAGATAAGGGTAGAGGTCTTACATAAGGAGTGGCTCCAGCTAGAGGACGAGCTAGAATAGCCTATCAAGCTTGAGTTGGATCATAATGAGGCAGATTATAATCCAGAGGATGTGGGACCAGCCTACGCCCCTCAGGGTTTCATTGTTACTTTAATATTATAGGATCTGTTGATTCATCTTTTCGTCCATTTGGATAGCATTCCCTAGGAAGGTTTTCTACGGGGTACACCAGATGGTTCTCAGACTACATGGGGTGTTCAGTCGCCAATGCAGGCTCCAACTTATTATTTTTAGACTCTCGAGGAACAGCCAACTATTGTTGTGGCCTCACGAGTTGAGTCATTGCATACTATACTTATTGTTCTGGCTGTGGCTCTTGGTACTATGATGTCTACTAATGAGCAAAAAAGATTTAAGTGATTTATAAGATTGTCCTCTCCCAAGTTCAGTGGTGCTATCAACAAGAATTGTTATGAGTTTGATTGATTTTTAGGAGAGGTTGAATAACCTCAGTTTGCTTGATTACCATGGTGTTGATTACATTACCTTCCAATTAAATGATGTGGCTAAGAAGTAGTGGAGATCTTTTGTTAGTTATAGACCAATGGGCTCCCCTTCTTTGACTTGGACACAATTTTCTGAGGTTCGTGTCTCATAGCTTGATAGACCAGTTAAGGGATGAGTTTGATCATTTGGAGCATGGATCTATGACTATTACTGAGTATGAGGCTCAGTTTCATGCCTTGTCTTGGTATTCTACAGCTAGTATCTCTATAGAGTCTGAGAGGATCAGAAAGTTTATTAAGGGTTTGATTACTTCTTATTAGTTGGCTGCAATTTAGTTAGTGGTTTTGGGTGTCTTCCTTTAGAGTATTTTGGATCATGCCAAGATCATTGAGTCTATTTTCCAGGGTACTTTGAGTGGTGGTGCTAAGAGGGTATGCTGATAAGGCAATCTTAGTGGTCAATCATCTTGAGGTAGGGATTTTCCAGGTAGAGGTTCCGAGGGTTACCATGGTAGACTGATTCAGGCAGCTTTACAGAGCTTAAATAGTGGTGTTACAGCTTATGAGACTTTATATGGTCAAAGATTAGGTCATGCAGGTTGAGGGTATTATTATGGCTCATTATGTTATAAAGGGCCATCTGGTTTTTCTGGTCCCTCGCAACATAATTCTTCTAGTAGAGGGTGTTTTGTGTGTGATAAGGTTGGAAACTTAGAGAGGGTTTATCCCCGAAATGTGATTGGACCTCCCCAGAAAGGTTCCCAACTTTAGCTTTGTTCGACTCTAGTGTTACTAGTTAGAGGAGGAGCACAGGGTAGTAAAGGTGATTCTAGAGGCACCGTACTAGAAGTAGGGATTCGGGATCTTGTGGTAATAGACAAGGAGTTGCTCAGTCAGTGTTACCCTGGGAGACTTGAGGTACTGGTATTATCTCAATTTTCCATCATTCTGCGTCAGTACTGTTTGACCCTGGGTCTACCTTTTCCTATATTTCTGCATATTTTTCTACCGGTATTGATGTTATATGTTCATCCCTTGCTATGCCCGTTCATAAATCTACCCCTATAGTGAATTCTTTAATGGGGATTGGGTGTACCGATCATGTGGGGTGACCTTTTTGGAGTGCGAGACTCTAGTAGATTTGATTATCCTCGATATGGTTGATTTTGATGTCATATTAGATATGTAGTGGTTATCCCCTTATCATGAAATTTTGGATTATTTTTCTAAGACCGTGACCTTAGTTATTCTAGGTGTACAAGGTTAGAGTGGAAGGGTACTTCTTGTTCGTGTCCAAAAGGGGTTATATCTTTCCTTCATGCTCATCGCATGGTAGGGAAGGGGTGTCTTTCTTATTTTTCCTATGTGTGCGATATCAGTGTTTTTTCATCACCTCTTATGGATTCAATGAGAATTGTTAGAGAGTTCATGTACATGTTTCATACGAACTTACCTGGTATTCCTCCAGATAAGGATATTAATTTTGACATTTATGTTGAGTCAGGCACTAAGCCCATTTCTATTTCTCCCTACAAAATGGCCCTGACAAAATTGAAAGAATTGAAGGAGGAATTGTAGGATTTATTAAGTACGGGTTTTATAAGACCGAGTGTGTCTACTTGGGGTGCTCCTATCTTTTTTATGAAGAAGAAAGATGGATCCATGCACAAGTGTATTGATTATCAACAATTTTTGAACAAAGTGACTCTCACGAATAAGTATCATCTTCCTTGCATCAATGACTTATTTGATCAGCTTCAAGGTACCTCAGTGGTTTCTAAGATCAACTTGAAATCTGGTTACCATCAGTAGGATTAGAGCTTTGGATGTTCTAAAGGCAGTTTTTTGGATGCGGTATGGCCACTATGAGTTGTTGGTTTTGTCATTTGGGATTACTAATTCCCCGATAATATTTATGGAGTTGATGAATAGAGCATTTTGGCCTTATCTTTATTCTTTTGTGATTGTGCTCATCAACGATATCTTGGTCTATTCCAAGAATGAGGCTGAGCATGTGAGTCATTTGAGGACTGTACTTCAAAGATTAAGAAATGAGAAGTTATATACCAAGTTCTCTAAGTGCGAGTTTTGGATGGATTTTTTTTCTTTCTTGGATCATATAGTTACCAAGGGTGGTATCATGGTCTGTCCGACCAAGGTAGCGGTGGTGCGTGATTGGGCTAGACCTATTTCTACTTTGGAGATTTGGAGTTTTGTTGGGTTAGCGAGCTATTGTCGATTGTTTTTACAATGCTTCTCTTTTATTGTTGCCTCTTTGACTAAGTTGACTCAGAAAAAGGTTGTTTTTCAGTAGTCGGATGATTGTGAGAGTAGTTGTAACATCCCTGAAGTTTGTACATGTTTGTATTGGCTTTTCTATCTCATCAGGGTAATAAAATAAGGTTATTTGACACGTAAGAAGGTTGGAAAATAATTGGGTCATGTTTTTGGTCGTACAAGAATGTCATGGACCAAGAAATAGTATCGTGTGATGGGTCGTGTGTGGAAAGGTAGGTTGTTGTGTGATGGGTCATGGGGGCATAGCAAGGTGCTATGTGATGGGCCATACGGGGAACATCAGGGTGCTGTACGAAGGGCCGCGCGTGACATGCCCCCCTCCCAGGCGTAAATATCCATTTTTCTCTTCTTAAATTAGGAGCAAACTAGTCCTTTCACCCCATGTAACTTCCCTAATTGATTTTTAATCCCCAAATTTGTTCTAATACACTTAGATTCATCTTAAAACCCTCAACCCATGTCTCTCCCAAAACTCAAGAACTCAAGAAAGGGGTTATTCAGTTCCCAAGCTCTAAGGCTCTAAGAACCAAGCTTTTCTGCATGAAATATTCTACTTTTAGGTATGTTGGATTTCAATAACAGTTTTCTTTCACTCTTATCCCCAAAACCTCATGAATTTTAGATTTACAACTTTATGATCATTATGCCCAATTATGCATATTTTCTTGAAAGTAAGTTTCTTTATGTTATTAAATGATTTTAGTTCTTGTTAAAGTAATTATGTATGAAATTTTTCAGGTGTTTCCTATTCCCAAGATTTGGGAAATGATTTAGGAAGGTTTTAGAGATGTCAACTTATTTTAGTACTACTTGGCATGTTATGAATACATGATCCCATAATTCAGTAAAAAGTGAGCATGAGTAGTTTTGGTATTTCAGAGCTTCAGTTATTTAGATAAATTAGATTAGTTTCAATCTTATTTTCTGATAGATAGTTTGGAGTTATCTATGAGCAAGTATCATACAATTTAGGAATAGTATTTAGCACTGAGAGGATATGGATTTAGTGTACCCAAGTCCTAGAACTACGTGCCACCTTTGGTATTATATTTGCCCAAATAGGCTCATTTTAGTGATCACATTATTCATGGCTTTATACCCCTCGCAATGTATATTGGGGCCTTTCAACGAGGCATATGTTGGACTCCATGTTTGCTCACCTGGTTTATGTTAGTTAAGAGAATCTCCGGCAGAAATAGTTTTAAAATGACTTTTGTACTTTATCCACAACTTCAGTTAAATTTAGTTACTTCATGACTTACAATTATACCTCTTGTTTACAGTTTATGATTTACTTTAGGGTCATTACGCTACAACTTTGTTATTTTTCCCTATTATTAGTTTTAAATCATATGGATTACTTATGCTTTCTTGGCTTTCCAGGTTTGAATTATTTTAGTTCATGAGTTAGTAAATAATTTATGCCTTAAAAATTCCATAACATATTCCTTAAATGATACGATTTTTCCATGATTTTGCTTATTGCATCCAAACACAACTTTAAAATATGTTTTAAGTGTTGTCCATGATTTTAGCATATCTTGTATGCTCAGTACTTTCAAAGTACTAATCGCATACCTTTTCTACCTATTTTTCATGTTATGTAGATTTAGGTGTTCATTCTCATGCTCGTGGCTAATTCAGATTGCAACCTCCAGTCGGCAGGTGACAATTTCTTTTCTACCTCTATGACTATTACTGAGTATGAGGATCATTTTCATTCCTTGTCTAGGTATTCCATAGCTGCTATCTCTATAGAGCTTGAGAGGATCAGAAAGTTTTTTAAGGGTTTGACTACTTCTTATTAGTTGGGGATAATTTAGTGAGTGGTTTCGGGTGGCTTCCTTTAGAGTATTTTGGATCATGCCAAGATCATTGAATCTATTTTCCAGGGTACTTTGAGTGGTGGTGCTATGAGGGTATGCTGATAAGGTGGTTTCAGTGGTCAATCATCTCGAGGTAGGGATTTCTCAAGTAGAGGTTCCCAGGGTTACCACAGTAGACCGATTCAGCCAGCTTTCCAGAGCTCAAATAGTGGTGTAATGAATGATGAGACTTTGAGTGGTCAGATATCAAGTCATGCAAGTTGAGGGTATGTTTTGGTTCATTATGTTATGATGGTCCTTATGGTTTTTCTAGTCCCTCATAGTGTAATTCTTCAAGTAGGGGGTGTTTTGTGTGTGATGAGGTTGGAAAATTAGAAAGGGTTTGTCCTCGACATGCAATTGGTCCTCACCAGAAAGGTTCTAAACTTTAGCTTTGTCCGACTCTAGTGTTAGTAGTTAGAGGGGGAGCACAGGGTAGTAAAGGTAATTCTAGAGGTACCAGAGGTAGGAATCAGGGAGCTCGTTGTAATGGACAAGGAGTGTTTTTCCTGGGAGACCTGAGATAGAGGCCTCTGATGCAGTGATTACAGGTATCATCTTAATTTTCCATCATCTTCATTCAGTATTGTTTGACCCTGGGTCTGCCTTCTCTTATGATTTTACATATTTCTCTACTAGTATTGATGTTATATATGAGTCCCTTGCTATGCCCATTCATATAACTACCCCTGTAGTGAATTCTTTAATGGGGATCGGGTGTACCGATCATGTGGGGTGACCTTTTTGGAGTGCGAGACTCGAGTAGATTTGATTATCCTCGATATGGTTGATTTTGATGTCATATTAGATATGTACTGGTTATCCCCTTATTATGCAATTTTGGATTATTTTTCTAAGACCGTGACCTTAGCTATTCTAGGTGTACAAGGTTAGAGTGGAAGGGTACTTCTTGTTCGTGTCCGAAAGGGGTTATATATTTTCTTCATGCTCATTGCATGGTAGGGAAGGGGTGTCTTTCTTATTTGTCCTATGTGTGCGATATCAATGTTTTTTCATCACCTCTTATGGATTCAATGAGAATTGTTAGAGAGTTCATGTACATGTTTCATACGGACTTACCTGGTATGGCTCCAGATAAGGATATTAATTTTGACATTGATGTTGAGTCGGCCACTAAGCCCATTTCTATTTCTCCCTACAAAATGGCCCCGACAGAATTGAAAGAATTGAAGGAGGAATTGTAGGATTTATTAAGTAAGGGTTTTATAAGACCGAGTGTGTCTACTTGGGGTGCTCTTGTCTTGTTTATGAAGAAGAAAGATGGATCCATGTACAAGTGTATTGATTATCAACAATTTTTGAACAAAGTGACTCTCACGAATAAGTATCATCTTCCTTGCATCAATGACTTATTTGATCAGCTTCAAGGTACCTCAGTGGTTTCTAAGATCAACTTGAAATCTGGTTACCATCAGTAGGATTAGAGCTTTGGATGTTCTAAAGGCAGTTTTTTGGATGCGGTATGGCCACTATAAGTTCTTGGTTTTGTCATTTGGGATTACTAATTCCCCGATAATATTTATGGAGTTCATGAACAGAGTATTTTGCCTTATCTTGATTCTTTTGTGACTGTGCTTATCAACGATATCTTGGTCTATTCCAAGAATGAGGCTGAGCATGTGAGGCATTTGAGGATTGTACTTCAAAGATTGAGAGATGAGAAGTTATATTCCAAGTTCTCTAAGTGTGAGTTTTGGATGGATTCTGTTTCTTTCTTGGGTCCTATAGTCACCAAGGATGGTATCATGGTGGGTCCGACCAAGGTAATGGTGGTGCGTGATTGGTCTAGACCTACTTCTCCTTTGGAGATTTGGAGTTTTGTTGGGTTAGGGAGCTATTGTCGATTGTTTTTTCAAGGCTTCTCTTTTATTGCGGCTCCTTTGACTAAGTTGACTAAGAAAAAGATTGTTTTTCAGTGGTCGGATAACTGTGAGGGTTGTTGTAACATTCCAGAAGTTTGTACATGTTTGTATTAGCTTTTCTATGTCATCAAGGTGATAAAATAAGTTTATTAGACACTTAAAAAGGTTGGAAAATATTTGGGTCAAGTTTTGGGTAGTAAAAGGTTGTCATGGACCAAGAAATAGTGTCGTGTGATGGGTCGTGCGTGGTAAAGCAGGTTGCTGTGTGATGGGTCATGGGGGCATAGCAAGGTGCTTTCTGATGGGCCATGAGAGGAATCTCAGGGTACTGTACGAAGGGCAGCACGCCCCCATCCCAGGTGTAAAAATCTGCTTTTCTCTTATGAAATTATGAGCAAACTCCCCAATCGATTTTTAATCCCCAAATTCATTCTAATACGCTTATATTTATCTTAAAACCCTCAACCCTTGTTTCTCCCAAAACTCAAGAACTAACGTAAGGGGGTTTTCAGTTCCCAAGCTCTAAGGCTCTAAGAACCAAGCTTTTCACCAAGAAATCTTCTTCTTTTAGGTATGTGGGATTTCAATAATAATTTTCTTTCTATTATCCCCAAAAAGTAAGTTTCTTTATGTTATTAAATGATTTTAGTTCTTGTTAAAGTAATTATGCATGAAATTTTTTAAGTGTTTTCTGTTCCCAAGATTTGGGAAATTATTTAGCAAGGTTTGAGAGATGTCAACTTATTTTAGAACTACTTGGCATGTTATGGATATATGATCCCATAATTCAGTAAAAAGTGAGCATGACTAGTTTTGGTATTTCAGAGCTTCAGTTATTCAGATAAATAAGACTATTTTCATGCTTATTTTCTGATAGATAGTTTGTGGTTATCTATGAGCAAATAGTATACAATTTGGGAATAGTATTTAGCACTGAGCGGATACAGATTTAATGTACCCAGGTCCTAGAACTATGTGCCACCATTGGTATTATATTTTCCCAAATGGACATGGACTCATTTTAGTGATCGTATTAGTCATGGCTTTATACCCCTCGCAAGGTATACAGGGGCCTTTCAACGAGGAATATGTTGGACTCCATGTTTGCTCGCTTGGTTTATGTTAGTTAAGAGAATCTCCAGTAGAAATAGTTTTAAAATGACTTTTGTACTTTATCCACAACTTCAGTTAAATTTAGTTACTTCATGACTTACAATTATACCTCATGTTTACAGTTTATGATTTACTTTAGGGTCATTGTGTGGATTTACATTTTTGAATAGGTTTAGCTCATGAGTTAGTAAATGATTTATGCCTTACAGTTTCTATAACATATTCCTTAAATGTTACGATTTTTCCTTGATTTTGCTTATTGCATCCAAACACAGCTTTAAAATATGTGTCCATTATTTTAGCATATCTCACATGCTCAGTACTTTCAAAGAACTAATCACATACCTCTTCTACTTATATTTTTCATGTGATATAGATTTAGGTTTTCATTCTCATGCTCGTGGCTAATTCAGATTGTAACCTCCAGTCGGCAGGTGATGAGTTCTCCTATTTTGGGAACTCCAATCAGTTATTAGTCATACCAGTTAATTTCAGTTCTTATACCGTGATTTGAGATAGCTGGGGTTATGTCCCAGCTAACTATAGTCAGTGTTAGTAGAGGCTTCATAGACAGTCAGTCAGAGTTGATGTATTTATTTCGTTGATGTATGTACTTCCAATTTCTTCTTTTTTAATAATATAGTATTGTAAACATTTTAAACAGTGTTGTCAGTCAAATATGCTCTCAGATCCCTTCTCAGAACTTTATAATGGATAACCTTCAAGAGGGAGGAAGTGTGTATCCAGATTAGATTCTTTGGTAGAGCTTGCCCTAGAGTTGTTGTGGCTTGAGATGTTATGAGTCATATTAGTTGAAGTATGAGCCTAGAAATGTAGTTGTTGTAGAGTGGGGATATTGATTGGTTGGAGATAGTAGATGGAGTCATGTTTCCATTAAGTCAGTAATAAGTTTGTTTAGATGTTATGATAGCACACAGACAAAGAGTTAGCAGTTAATATGACTTAGTTATGTCAATGCTTTAGTAAGAGTCAAGCCTAGGCAGTGACCAGAAAGATAGAGTGGTTAAGATATTTGTAGATTTTTACATTACCTTATAAGTTGAAGAAAGGGTCTATGATTCTTGAAAAAAATGGACCTAATTTAGGAAAGAGATGCACAGTGTTGCATTAAGGAAAAGTAGTAAGGTCATGAAAAAAAAAGTGTGCTTGTAGACTGAAGTTAGATAGAGAAGATGGTTAAGGTTGATTATTTTCATAAAAATTATGAGTGTACTAAGTATGAAATGTGGATGATCATCACATCTTTATCTTGTCTTTATTTTACATTTCAGAGATAGAGTTGTGTATTTTTATATGTTATCTTGATTTATATGGCTAGCCAGAATTTATTTTAAAGTCTCATATTTAGGTGTTATTTATCTTCTTTCCTCATTTCCATCACTTTTAGGTGTTGGGCTTACCTATCAAGGTTGGGTTAGGGTAGGTGTCATCATGACCTCAAGTTCTGGATAGTGAAATTTAAACACTTTCCCTAGGTAATAACCCCATTGAGCCTTTAAACTTTTCTTTGACAACCATGTTACAAGTTTTACCATTTTGTTCTTTAATAATTCTGTCTTTTAATACCCAACCTCCATAAGTGCTTTAAAAGTAAAAACATAGGCTTAAACCCTATGGTTGGGGGTGACAATTGAAAAAATATATTGTGATGTAGGAGTTACTTTAAAAGTCAAAAGTTAAAAAAAAAAAAAAAAAAAAAAAAAAGACCTCTTTGTTAGCTTGAAAAGAACAAATATGAATAAGAAAATGAATGGAAGAATAAGTAGTTGTGAATAAAGAGAAGACTAGTTGGTGCAATGAAATAGAAGATAAAGGGTGGAGAAGTTGCAAAGAAAGTGTGTTTTTTATTGCAAATTATAGTGCTTAGGAAGGCTTTGTGTCACTATTTCAAAATTGTCTCTTACCTTAACAAAAATCCTACATTACAACCCTTTAAGTCCTAGCAGATTTGAACCAAGTGTGTCTACCTTAGTGGAGGAATACATGAAGGGCAAGTTTGCGTGCATTTGAGCATCTTTTTTTATATATGTGAGAGAGAGTTAATATTTTATTTGTGATATTCTATTTGTGTTTTGAATTGCATTTTATGAGTTTTGTACTCTCTTGAGGCCTTTTCCTAGATTCCTTTTGTCCATTCTCTCTATCTCTCTTCAGTTGAAAAAGCTCTCTCTCTCTCTCTCTCTCTCTTTCTCTCTTCACATTTACTCTGACCACCGGCCCATCACTGAACTTCCCTCTCTCTCCCATTAATGACCTTAAAATTTTTGGCTAACAGGTAAGTATTTCAGCCTTTCTTTTACTCTCTCATTTCTTTCTCTCCCATCTTCTCCCCTTTTTTGGCCTTCTTTTTTTTTTATCACCGGGTAAGATTGAACCACCGTCAGTACTGTTCTTGCCAAAAAAGTATGATTGGTCCAGCCTAAACTAGATCTGGTAAGGACCAGATAGGACCGAAGTAGACAAAAACCTCCTGGCTAGTTTGACCGGTCGATCGCCGATATACCTTCGACAGCAGCTATACTATTATAGATCCAGTTGAGCCACACCTTGCCACTAGAGACACCAATAGACTTCAGGCGTACTCTCTTAGATCCTTGGAGGCAACAAGATTTTTGCGACTAATTTCTACACCAATTTGTCAGAATCCAACAAAGCTAGTAGAAAAATTTGCCCAAGCCCAAATCCTGGTGATTTCTACCCCTAAATCTTTATTTTCTCCTAGTATATGACTTGAATTTACTTCATGGTTTCTTGCCCATTTCAGTCATTTTAGCCTTGATTACCCATTTTCTAAAGTCTGGTAGATTTTTTATGGGTAGTATAGTTCTTGTTATTGATTTTTGTCTATCAAAACTTGCGTTAGTATATTGGTTTTATTGCTTGCATATGTTGTTGATTCTTGATTCTTTCCTGTAGATTTGTTGCTTTTGGTAAACGTTGTTGACTCTGGATTCATTCTTATAGATTTCTGATTGTTTCCTTAGCATATAGTAGTCTCAGCTTCAAGCTTTATTACTAATTTCACTCGTAATTACCATTGCCTCTTTTTAGCCTTACCTATTTGTTTTTTAGCTTTACCTATTTGTACGCCTTTTATTTTCTTTTCTTAGTGAGTAGTGGTTGATAGTAGACTAGGGTTATGACATAGGTCAGGGTTGGGGTAGGTGTTAGGGTCAAGACCAGGGTCCATGGTGAGGTCAGGGTTTAGGGATGGGTTAGGGTTAGGTCTAGGGTTAAATCTGGGGTTGGAGGTGAGGGGTAGTAGGGTTAAGTGGGATAAGGGATCCTCTATGTCACGCCCCAAATCCCATTGAGGCGGACTGACACCCGGAGTCGATGAGGCCCGAGAGAACCAATCTTCATCCTTATACACTCATGCGTATGCTACTCAATAAACATCATCACCACAGTTAGATACAAGATGCCAATAGCGGAAACCATGGAACATACATGATAACTGTGAAACTTAGTTGTTAGGGCCTTCAAGACAAAAGATACGTTTCTTACATTATCTTCATCTGTACCACAACATCTACAAAG
The DNA here is from genome assembly GCA_031232105.1 of Capsicum rhomboideum. NCBI lineage: Eukaryota > Viridiplantae > Streptophyta > Magnoliopsida > Solanales > Solanaceae > Capsicum > Capsicum rhomboideum. Next base: position 19,899,853 of record CP124710.1, read on the forward strand.
CCTCTACAGATACATAACCATAACCAACCTAGAGTCGGGACAAGACCCCGCTCTATACACATATACAATACCAAAATAAGTGTACATAGCAACTCACCAACTGGAGCTCACCAAAATTCCGCAAAAGATCCGCAACCTACTATGGAGGTCTACTAGTACCTACGCCTGTAGAAAGTAAGGTAAATCCCCGAAGAGGGATCAGTACGGAGAATGTACTGATTATATAAGGCCATATGAAACTGTCGCAAATACATCAATAGAATCAAAATGCAATAGGATAGCTACTATGAACAACCCATCGATCTGCATATGTGGAACCATGTATCTTACACAAAGTATTTTCTTCGCTTTATTGTTTATTCCTCATCGCTTATATCATATCGTACCCGGGCCCCAACTGATCAGTGGGTTTTAACATAACATAACATTATGCTGGGATTGGCTCGAGCTACGACTTTGCCTCTAGAGCTACCACCCATAAATCAATTTATCGGGCTCGGCTTGAGCTAGGTTATTACCTCTAGAGCTGCCACCCATAAAACAACATATCAGGTTTGGCTCGAGCCAGGTTATTACCTCTAGAGCTACCACCTGTCAGGATCGGCCCAAGCTAGGCTTATGCCTCTAGGACTAGCCCCTGATCCAGCAAATTCGCGAACGACTCGAGCTAGGCTTATGACTTTAGAGCTACCACCCATACTCTCTCAACCAACAAATATGCATTACTTTATTTCTTACTTTTGAGAGATTCATACCTTTACTTGCGAGAGATTAATTCAACCAATTATGAGAGATTGATACAACTAGTTATGAAAGATTAATGTATATATATGTAGTTACAACATTATTGGAAGCTTAAGAACATAACATTATTGGGACTTTTGGAACATGTCCATAATTATGTAACTCATGAACAACAATGACTAATGAATGAGGAATATGTGACTTAAGAACGAATAGATTCTCCTTACGTCGTCACTTTCCTTGAAACAGTTTCTTTTAGTAGTTACAACATTATTGGAACTTGGAACCATGTTCATAATTATGTGATCCATGAATGACAATAGACCAAGAGTAACATGATTAACAATAGATGATAACCTGAAACGAGATGCCTTAGGTCATTTCGAAAATGAGTAAGTACCACAACAAGGTGTTCACTATATGCTGGAGAAAGATACGGAAAGAGTAACCTTACATACCTTGTATTCTCAATACGATTCTACAATCTTAAGTGTGCATACAATCACAATAGTCCCGGTCCGTCCTTATGTTTCACTCTACAACACAAGTACATTACGAAATTTACATTAACCACCAACTACCTTACAATTGCATATAACGACAATAGGTTACATGATTACCTTAACATGGCATTTCCCCCTCGACATTACCATGTATGAAACTATCATACCAACAATACCACAACATTTCCAACATTGACCAAACTATCACAATCCAATAGCATTTTGTTCATTTTTTACATCTTTTCATTAATACGACGTCTCAACTATTCCATCAAATCACCCCAATACACCTCACAACAACATATCGGCCAAAATCCCATAATTTACACTTATAGCAAAATAACAAGTTTAATAACATAATCGCACCATACATGTTGATATTTCATCCATACCATGCACTTTCATCAAAACCACAAGTCATATTTCAAGTTACAATCCCATGGATAACACATCTTCCAGCAAAAAGCAAGAATGCATTATTTACACTTCTATACATAACCACCATGATCTACATACTCTCCCATGCATATAATATATTAATCCATAAGAATAATCACTTACCCAAGCTTGAGAAATGATGATCTTGCTCCAAAAGATGACTTGGGGTTTTTAGGGTTTGAGAGAAAAATGGTTGAGAAATATCTAAAAGGCATGAGAGTTCCAAATGAATAAAAATCTGATTTAGGGGACTTTATATAGTCCTTGGGGTCATCCTTATCCACTCTTGGAATTTAATGCTATGTTTGGCTTGGTCAATGGAAGAATGGGTCATTTGGCCTATTCTTGGCCCATGTTTTCTTCCTCATTTTGGGCTTTTATTGAGCCCAAATTCACTTAACCCAATAAAATCAATAATTTCTCATGTTTAAATCATTTAATATGTGTCACAAAAATATTCCCACTCATGCGATTAATATTCGTAGCCTCAATCCCAAAAATAAGTGATTCTAGCCACGTATGGCTTATTTTGACCAAAAGGGTAAAAACGTCATTTGGATGCCAAATTCGTTCACGAGTAATTTTACCAAATTGGAATAATACTTCAATCAATTCATGCATATGCTCGTGGTTGTAGAAGAAACGTGGCAAAAAGCGGCCCGGTACGTCCCCGGGCACCCTTGGGACTTAGAAAAATTTCCAACATTTGAAGGGTGCGCACAAGCAACCTGACACGCCCTTGGGGGCGCCACCTTGCTGCCTGTGGACTAAAAATTTTAGTCCAGAGTGGCCTGGCACACCCCTGGGCGTGCCCCACTCCTATTTTTTTAAAAAAATTCATTTCTTAGACTTTTCTTCGCGAATTTGGTTAGATACTTCAAATTCTATTCTTTAACTTACTTCTTACCTTTAATATCCTTTGTTTGGAGGTCCTCCAAGCCTCGTTTTTAACCCCACAAATGCTCCACGAATTTACAAAACACCTCCTACGAAAGTCTAATCACATGTACGAGGCCCAATATCAATTTTCTCATCAATAACATTACAAAATACATACTTATGGCTCTCAACACCTAAGTAAACATTGTTAAACGTCGTCAAGTAGGGTTGGGAAGGTACGGGGTTTTACATCCTTCCCCCCTTAGAAAAATTCTTCCTCGAATGTTAGTAACATCGTCTCATGTACATCCCTTGCGTCTCTATCTTAACATATATACGCATATACACATAATACTTATGGATACTTCCTTGTTATTGTCCCAAAACCATACCTTGAACTTTCTCCCCCGTTTGAAATAGTCGCGGGTACTTTGACTTCATCATTTCTTTGGCTCCCTACGTGATTCGGTTTCTCCACTGTACCTTTACCAAAGCTATATTTTTTTAAAAAAAAATTTCATATTTCCACTTATCCATATAGAATGGCAATATATATCCCTTCATAAGTGACATCCCGCATAGCTTATACATTTAATAAAAATAATGGATCTCAGCATATGACTTGTTTTAGCTTGTAGCTACTATCGTACTCCCTTAACCTTCTCTATAGCGTAGTGAACCAAATCTAGCCCCCAAATAAGGCAGTTCCACTCGGTTTAAATCACCCAATTGATGATTTAAACTTTTTTTTTTCTATATAAACCTTCGTAGATACCATTTTGATACTTGAACAATAGCTATCATGATAAGTACATTCAATAAGGGGTAGATGATCATCCCAACTACCTTTTAAGTCTCTCGTACAGGCTCGTAGTATACCTTCAAGTGTTTGGATAGTATACTCTGTTAGTCCGTTCGTCTGAGGGTGAAAAGCGGTACTCAAATTCACTTATGTACCCAACCTTTTCTGAAAAGAAACTTCCAAAAATGTGTAGTAAATTGAGCTCTCCTGCCTAATGTAATAGATTTCAGAACTCCGTATAGTTGTACTTTCTCTTTAATATAAAACCTCGCATATTCTTCAGCTATGTAGGTGGTCTTAAAAGGCAACATGTGTGATGATGAGGTAAACCTGTCAGCTATCTCTCACTCATTTAAAATCAAATTTCCACAATGTCCTAGACAAACCTATGATAAAATCCATATTACTTATATTCCACTTCCAAACTAGAAGATTGAGACACTGCATATAACCTCCAGGTTTCTGATGCTCCACTTTGACTTGTTAACAATTTGGACATTGAGCTACAAATTCTGCAATGTTCTTCTTCATATTCCCCCACCAATACATGTCTTTCAAATCATACTACCTTTTGGTAACTTTCGGATGAATATTTAGCTCATCTACATCTAATACACACGATCTACCTTGACATTGAAGTACTCCCTCTTGCGTAAACTCAAATTCCTTCATCGAACCTTGTGGTACGTTCCTTTTTCAGCCGAACTAAAAATTTGGATTCGCATGTTGCTTTTCCTTCACCTCTACGAATGAAGAGTTTATCACATTTTGCGCTATAACTCATTGATCTGGCGTTTTAAGTGAATGACCTACCAATCTGTTTAAGTAAGGTGGACTATACCTTGCTTTCTTATGACCCGACGGTCTGTACTTTCTAGCGCTTTGCGACTTAACACATCGGCCATCGCATTTGCTTTTTTCGGCTGTGATCTCGATATCATATCATCATATCCTAATAATTTGAGTCACCTCCCCCACCTAAGATTTAAGTCCCTCTACTTTAATACATATTTCAAACTCTTATGATCAATATTTATATATCAATATGAACCCATCTTTCAAATAAATACCACAACTGTTACCTCAAGATCATGTGTGGGATAGTTTCTCCCTAATGGCTGCAACTGTCATGAGGCATACGTTATTATCTTAGCATGCTGCATTAACACATATCCGAGGTCAACCCCAAAAGCATCACAATACATTGCATAACCTTTTGTGCCTTCGAGAAATACTAAAACTGGTGTAAAATTTAATTTTCTATAACCTGCCAACCCAAGAAACGAGGAATCTTTATGGGCGTCGTAGGTCTCTTCTTTTTTTTCCACTGCTTCATTCTTTTGCGTCTCAATCCTTATTCTTGCATCTGACACAATGTGACCCAAGAATGCTATGGATTTTAACCAAAATTCATACTTAGAGAATCTTGCATTCAACTTACGATCCCGAAGAATCTGTAACACCTGCCGTACATAATTGGCATGTTCCTCTTGTGATCTCGAATAAACCAGAATATCATCCATGAACACGGTCACAAATACATCCAAGAATGGTTTGAACACCCTATTCATCAAATCCATAACAATAGCTAGTACATTTGTTAGTCCCAATGACACAACTAAGAATTCATAATAGTCATACCGTGTTTGGAAAGCTTTCTTGGGTATATCTTTGTTTCTAACTCTGACTTGGTGATAACCCGATCTCAAGTCACTCTCGTTCCAGAGAAATTGGTGCAAGAAAGAGTGGATACAATACTTTTGATAAAAAAAAAAAAAAGGAACAACACACTTAGCACCATATACCTGATCAAACAAATCGTCAATTCTTAGTAGGGGATATTTTTTCTTAATTGTTACTTTATGTCATTGCCCATAGTCAATACACGTTCTCAAGTACCATTTCATTTTTTTTCACATTCACACGGATGCGCCCCAAAGGTCATATTAGATCTTATGTATCCCTTGTCCACCAAATCTTTTAATTGTTCTTATTAATTCCCGTGGCTTTACTAGCGCATTGTTATACGGAGGAATAAAAATCTGATTTAGGCATGAGAGTTCCAAATGAATAAAAATCTGATTTAGGGGCCTTTATATAGTCCTTGGGGTCATCCTTATCCACTCTTGGAATTTAAAGCTATGTTTGGCTTGGTCAATGGAAGAATGGGTCATTTGGCCCATTTTTGGCCCATGTTTTCTTCCTCATCTTGGGCTTTTATTGAGCCCAAATTCACTTAACCCAATAAAATCAATAATTTCTCATGTTTAAATCATTTAATATGTGTCACAAAAATATTCCCACTCACGCGATTCATATTCGTAGCCTCAATCTCAAAAACAAGTGATTCTAGCCACGTATGGCTTATTTTGACCAAAAGGGTAAAAACGTCATTTGGATGCCAAATTCGTTCACGAGTAATTTCACCAAATTGGAATAATACATCAATAATTCCATGTATATGCTCGTGGTTGTAGAATAAACATGGCAAAAAGCGGTCCGGTACGTCCCCAGGCACCCTTGGGACTTAGAAAAATTTCCAACATTTGAAGGGTACGTACAAGCAGCCCGGCACGCCCTTGGGCGATCCACCTTGCTGCCTGTGGCCTAAAAATTTTAGCCCAGAGTGGCCTGGCACACCCCTGGGCGCGTCCCACTCCTATTTTTTAAAAAAATTTCGTTTCTTCCTCTTTTCTTCGCGGATTTGGTTAGATACTTCAAGTTCTATTCTTTAACTTACTTATTACCTTTAATATATTTTGTTTGGAGGTCTTCCAAGCCTCGTTTTTAACCCCACAAATGCTCCACGAATTCACAAAACACCTCCTACGAAAGTCTAATCACATGTACGAGGACCAATATCAATTTTCTCATCAATAACATTACAAAATACATACTTATGGCTCTCGATACCTAAGTAAACATTGTTCAATGTCGTCAAGTAGGGTTGGGAAGGTACGGGGTGTTACACTGGGAAGGTACGGGGTGTTACACTCTAAGTTTAGAGTTAGGCCTTGGAACATAGGAACTCTTCAAGGTAAGTCCATAGAGCTCGTAATGATTCTTAGGAAAACGAGGATTTGTATAGCTTGTGTCCAAGAGACCAAATTGGTAGGTTCTAAGGCGAAGTATGTGGACGGGCATAAGTTGTGGTGCAATGGTAGAGTGAGGCATAGGAATGGATTAGGTATCTTAGTTGATAAAGAGCTTAGGGGGAAGGTGGTGGAGCTTAAGTGGGTCAACAATAGGTCGATGTCGATTAAGTTGGTCGTTAGAGGGTCTATGTTGAACATTATTAGTGCATACGCTCTGCAAGTGGGCTTGAACAAGGAGGAGAATAATAACTTTTTGGAGGTTTTGAATGAGGTTGTGAGAGGTGTTTTGAGTAGTGAGAAGCTTTTCGTATGAGGGGATTTCAATAGGCATATTTGGTCTTTATCGAGAGGCTCTGTTGATGTGCATGGAGGTTTCGGTTTTTGGTAAAGGAATGATGGAGGAGCCTCACTTTTGGATTTTACTTGGGCCTTTAGGTTGTGGGTAGCAAAATCGACCTTAAAGATGGAGGAGCACCTTATTACCTTTTGTAGTTCATTGGCCAAGACTCAGATAGACTATTTGCTCCTTAGGAAGGGTGATAGAGCACTATGTTAAAACTGCAAAGTCATACCAAGAGAGAATCTTTCGTCCCAACATAAGATTCTGGTGATAGACTTGAAAATCAAGAAGGACAGAAAGAAGAGGAGTATGGAGGATCAATATTAAGTGGGGTAGCTTGACTTTGGCCAGTTCTTTGGAGATAGGGGAGAAGTTGATGACTATGGATGATTGGGAGAGTAGAGGGGATGTGGATAGTATATGGGATACAACTACCAGTTCCATCAGGGAGACAGCTAGAAAGGTGTTATTTGTCTCGAGAGGCTGATCTGGCAAGCATCAGAGGGACTGGTGGTCGAATGAAGAAGTTAAAAGGAAGGTAGAGACTAATAAGGTGGGCTATGCAAAGTTGGTTGAGAGGAAGGATGATGAGGAAAAGAAGATAAATAGACAGAAGTATAAGTTTGCTAGGAATGAGGCTAAGTTAGTGGTTACAGCTGCTAAGGCAACAACTTTTGAGAGCTTGTATGTGGCTTTAGAGGACAAAAGTGGGGATAGAAAGTTGTATAGGATTGCCAAGACTAGGGAGAGGAGGGCCCGTGACCTTAACCAAGTGAAAAGCATTAAGGGGGAGGATGACAAAGTGTTGGTAGAGAATTCCCTCATTAGGAGGGACAAAGGTTTTGTGCAGGGAGACTTAGAGCACTCAGAGAGGTGTTGCGATTATGATTATTATAGGTGTATCAAGTTTGAGGAGGTCAAGGGTGCTATTTGTAGGATTCATAGGGTAGGGCGACTGGGCCAGATGAGATCCAGTGTATTTTTGGAAGAGCTCTAACAGGGTAGGTATGGAGTGGATGACAAAGTTGTTTAACATAATTTTTAGGGCAGCGAAGATGCCCGAAGCTTGGAGATAGAGTATGATGATTCCATTATATAAGAACAAGGGGGACATTCAGAGTTGCAACAACTATAGGGGTATCAAGTTGCTGAGTCATACTATGAAGGTTTGGGAAAGGGTGGTAGAGTTGAGGCTAAGGGGAATTGTGACTATTTTTGATAATTAGTTTAGTTTCATGCCAGGTCACTCGACTACTGAGGCTATTCACCTCGTGAGGAGATTAGTGAAGCAGTACAGAGAGTTGAAGAAGGACTTGCACATGGTGTTTATCGATCTTGAGAAAGCGTACGACAAAGTCCCCAGGGAGATTCTGTGGAGATGCTTGGAGGCTAGAGGTGTGCCCGTAATGTATACTAGGTCAATTCAGGACATATAAGACAGAGAGAAGGCTTATATGAGGTTGGTATGAGGAGATTTGAAGCACTTTCCTATTTTGACAGGGTTACTCCAGGGATCAACTCTTAGTTTATTTTTATTTTCCATGGTGATGGATGTATTGACATGACATATTCAAAAGGAGGTGTGTTGGTGTATGTTATTTTCTGATGATGTTGTACTTATTGACGACACCCAGGGAGGAGTTAATGATAAGTTGGATGTTTGGAGATAGATCCTAGATTCTAAAGGGTTTAGGTTGAGTAGGAGTAAGATAGAATACTTGGAATATAAGTTTAGTGATTTGACTTTGAGTAAACCTTTTTGACTTGCATGGTATTTATGCACGACTGAGATTAAATGTTGGGTCCTTTGAAGAAACTTGTGAGTTTTGTTTTGATTGAGGACAACCAAAAGTTTAAGTTTGGGGATTTGATAAGCCGATATTTTACCAACTTATCTCTTCTTTAATTACAATTTTTTTTCTATATTTGATTAAGAAAATTAGTGCACTTAATGATTGTTTGGCGTTTTTACAGGTTTCTTATGGTTGAGGAAAGCATTGGAAGAAATCAAGTGAAAAACAAGTCAAAATGAGGTCAAATTGAAATTTTGTCTTCATACATGATTTTAATATTTCATCTAATTGTTTGAGATAGCAGTAGGAAAAATACTTGTAGGCGTATCTAGGTGTACCTTATGCTCTTATTGGGTTAGCTATCGCCAATTAGGAAGTCTGTTTTGTATTTGAGAGGAACTAATGTAGAATTGCTACCCGAGGCTACTTAATATAAAGTCGCTCTTATTTGTTAAATCCTGAAATACATTGGATCGTTAATTGAGAGTGATTTCTATTGTATCCATTATTATGGGCATTGATGATGTTACTTGCTTTCTAGATTAGTTTATATTTTTGCATCACTTAAAAGTTTCTCAAAAATCAAAATATTAGATAATGTTTGGCTTAAAGTAGTTGGTTGTAGTTCCTTACTTGCTTGGTTGGGTATATATATTGTTCTTTAAGGTATCGACCTGACTCATCGTATATTTTCTCACTTTTAGGAGCGGATTTGGACGTTATCATGGTTCTTTAAGATTTTTGCACACTCATAATTCAATTTGGATGTGTTTGGAATGTCAAACCAACTAAAACTATTTGAAAGCCATAATAGCACCATGTGAAGTTCCACACATGATATTCCTGTTTGGCCATAGATTTTATGTAACGGCCCGAGACTACCCCCTAGACATTACACAGTGCTTAGGCCTGTAGGTGGCTTGAACTAACCCGTGGTATCTGGAATAACACTGAATGTATATTCTAAACATTTAAAAACCATAAACGGAAGATGTAAGTTCATAAGTTTAAACTAGAATAGGCCAATAATCACAATAATGTCATCAACAACTGAAAATCATATAAACATAATGATAACTAAAAACAACTACTAAGTCTAGACAAGACTCTAAATATACTGAAAAGTCACTGGGACAAGCCCTAGATGACCCAAAAACCATGAAGTCTGAGATAAGTATAAAATTAAACTACTGAAAACAAATCATAAGTCCAAGTCCTCGAAACATGAGGATCCACCAAATGACGGGTGTAAGCAATGGTGATCGCAGCTAATCATGCTATTGATGACGAATACCAGAAACTACATCATAATAGGATATAGAGCACATAGAGTATGTGGTCAGTGCTTACGGAATGTCCTGAGTATATGGGGGTGCATGCAACATGTAAAAATGTTGTAAGTCATGAAATGAAGTCATGCATGCTAAGTGTATAAGTCTCACCATTTTTCATGGATAAAGATGGAAAGTGATAAGTCATAAAGCGTAGAGTGACAAAACATAGTTTAATAAAGCTAGTGAACCGTGTACACTTAGATTATAAAACTGTTTTACTATGGGAGATTCTTTTAACCGACATAAACCATGTGAGCAACATGGACTCCAGCGTATGCCTCGTTAGAAGACGGCAATATACCTTTCCAGGGGTATAAAGCCATGACTGATGTGATCACTAAACAAAGCCCATTTGGGCAAATATAATACCTACGGTGGCACGTAGTTCTAGAACTTGGGTACGTTGAACCCGTATCCGCTCGATGCTCAATACTACTCCCAAAAATCATATTGATGCCAATATTATAAAACGTTTATCATAAAGTTAGCATAACTTGTTTATAAGTTTGGAAACCATTCATGCTTCTGCATATGTTTCATAGCCACAACTCAAATATAGGGGTGTTCATGGATTGGATAAAAACCAAACCAAACCAAATCGACTAAAATAACCAATATTTGGTTTGGTTTGGTTTTAAATTTTATAAAAGGATAATATTTGATTTGGTTATGGTTCTACGAAGAAAAAATCAAAAAATTAACCAAACTGAACCAATAAATTATATATAAAATTTTTATAATTATTTAGTTTACTTATTTCACATGCACTACAACACTTTTAAATCTCATTTCTTATAAAATAAGTCCAAACTCAATACTCTAAGTCTAATTATCTAATTGTATATATGTAATATGGTGTATTTTCTAAGACATCCATCAACTCTTCAATGTCATGTCCCTTTGATTTTTTAAGGGTTGACCATTCTATTTAAAGATATATATTGCTTCTATTGATGTTAGACATGTAAAGTGAAAGAACCCCTATATGCAACTTAAACATGCTAAAACTTTAAAATAGTGGTGAAAAACAACAGAAGATTCATATATATTAATCTTGTGATAGTAGAGAGAAATATATTGATTCCTAATGTTGATTTGAAATAGTTGTCTCATGTCCCATTGTTTTACTATTATATTTATCATTAGCTAATCATAAATCGTAAAACTAAACCAAACTGAATCAAAACCGACAAGAACAAAACCGATGGTTTTTATTTCATTTGGTTGGGTTAGGTTTTAGAATTTTAAAAACCGACTTAATTGGTTTGGTTATGGTTATAATAAAAAACTGATCCAAACCGAACCATGAACACCCCTAGCCAAATCCATGAGTTTCATGATGAACCTTAGTTCAAAGTACTGAGTTCATGCTGTGCAATTCATGCAATATCAAAAATCATGTAATGTTCACTAAACCATGGGATTTCATTTAATAATGATGGTAAAAACATTTTATATGATTAAACATACTAACGATATGATAAATAAGCCAACAAGGTCATAAATTAAGTAATAATTCATAAATAAACTCATTTAGGAGCATGAAATTCATGATCATGGAAATTTGGGTTTGAAACCTAGTTGGTAACTTTAAAATTCGTTAAAGAAAATGATATTTTTGGGCACAAGGATGAAAGAGTATCCTTATTGAAACCTTACATACCTGAACATGACAATTTCTTGGAGGAAAATTTGAGTTTGGAGCCTTTGGAGTTGAATTTTGAGAGAAACCCTTGTTTTTTTTTTGTTCTTGAGATATTGTGAGGAGATTAAAGGACCAATTTACCCTCAAAAAACCAAAAGAAAAACAGAGATTTTAAGTCACCGTGACCATTGGCATGGCACGGCAAAAACATGGAGCACCACTGGCGTGGCACTCCAATATCGTAGCATACAACTAGCGTGGCATACCCTTGTCACGCCAGGCTACTGGTTTTGCACTTGGGTTGGGCCTTTCCTCCGTGGCACGCCCCTAACGCGGACCCCTACTATTTTGGGGTTGTGTTAAGCCTCGAAATTTATTTTAAAAATTCCAAAACACTTCCTAATGGTCCCGTTACCATTCCTAATCATTAATCAACCTTAAAATCGTATCAAATCACTCGTGAACTATCAAAATAAAATCATTGAACTTATGGAATATAACAATTTAAAGTTGAAACTTGAAATTTTAAATTTTGAGTTTTTAAAATTGTGATTTTTGGAACTTGAAGTTGTGTTTGGACATGCACTTTATTTTTAAAAAAAATAAAAAAATTGCAAGTCAAAGTAAAATTTCTCCAAGAAAACTGGTTTGAAACTTGAAATTTTTTTAAATAAATTTTTAAAATTTGATCCAAAATCTATGACCAAACATATATTTGAGGATAAATTTGATGATCAAAACTAGCGTATTTTCTTGAATAAAATTTTTATTCATTTCATCATTTAATATTCTAGGAAAACTGCTTAGATCTACCTCTTTTTACTCCTAAGTAACTCGCCGCACAATTTATTTGTTCTATAAAAAGCTTTCCTCAACAGCTACCCATCCTTTGTTCAGCAACCATCATAGTAAACAAGTTTTGTGCTCCTTCTACTTGCAACTCTTCTTCTAGCATTCATCATCTCAATTTATGCAAGATCATTTCTTCCCCAAATGAACTTTGTCGCCTCATAAGTACTTTGTCCCCACCTTCCTTCTTTAAATTTCTCTTTTCAATCATGGATTCATTGTTGGATTCTGAATTCTATGTTAGTGCAATTGTACTTTCCCTCCTTGGTAATTATTAATTGAGATCCAACTATTAGCATATACTTTTAAATAATTACATATGGGTCATATGCAATGTGAATTTCTCAAAATCATGTAAGAAGATAAAATTTTATTCCCTCGGTCAAAAACATTCCTTTCAAATCCAACACTAGACATTTGGAGGATTGGAGCATGAACATATAAAATGGATTTAACATCTGATAAATTAAATATAAGGACATGTTGATATGAATTAGCAGGTACCCTTGAAATTAGTTGAGGTATTCAAAAGTTGGATATATATTTAAATAAAGATGCCTCTTAATTTGATACCATGTAAAAATGGAATCTCTGGCCTTATTCAATAGTAGAGGCTAGCTAATGAGGTGAGCATTGTGAAAGACCTACATTTCATACTCTCAATCAATTGGGGAAATCTAATAATATTGAGTGCGTAGGTTTCTCTTCCCAAATATGTATATTCGCTTGTGTATTCATTCCAATATTTATGAAAGTAAATCTAAATTTCCTTTGCATGCAAAGGATTCCAGAAGAATTTGCTAGAAGATATTGTAAGGACATTTAAACTCTATGTATCTTGAGGTTCCCAATAGAGACGTATGGGAAGTTGCAGTGGAACATTTTGAAGGTCAAATTTGGCTAGCCCAAGGATGGAAGGATTTCAGTGACTATTATTCAATATGTTGTGGGTACTTTTTGGTGTTTGGATACAATGATCGTTCTCATTTTGATGTCACTATATTTGATTTAAGTGAAACAGAAAGTGAATATACAACAACACAGACTAAGTCAGATGTTGTTGGACATTCTGCTAAAAATAAGAACCATGGCCCCATCGTAAAAGAGAGAAAAAGAAAAAGACAAGAAGGCGATGCAGAGGATGATATTCCAGCCAACCTTCAAGCTAATGCAATCGAGGAAGAAGAGGCTCAAGGAAATGTAACTTCACTTGGTAAGAATGCCTTTTATCTAATTTGTCAGTTATGAACAAATGAGATCAATCATCTTGTTCTAACATATCAACTCTAATATAACTTATAAGGAAGATCCTTTATTTTCCCTAAAAACAAGTAGTAACTCCCCTTTTTCAATTTATGTGATAAATTTAAATAGGAACATATAGTTTTAAAATAAAGTGAAGATCACTATTGAAACTAGTGATTACAAACATGACATAATATTTAATTTACATTGTCATAGAATTTCAAAACTTGTGGTCTTAAATATTCCACAATGTTTCTATAGGAATCATGTCGTAGAAGTGGTTATACATATATCAAGTTTGTTACAGATTAGGAGGACAAAGAAGCTGATAATAGAAGTGAAAAAGATGGTCTAACCAAGAGTAGTCATTACAGTTTGGTGAGCCACAATTGTAATAACCATATTTTTATGAGGGATTATCTAGTAAAAGAAGAACTGATTTCTTTTAGAAAGAAAAGTTGGCCTTGCCCAAAAAAGAAAGAAAGAAATTAAAAGAGAAACTTCTTATGTACATAGAAAATTAGGAAAAAAAGTAGAAAGTAGAGACTGGAAAAAAACACAGATTGAGACAAGAAAACGGAGAGAGGAAAGGAGAAGAGAAAAATAAGGTTTTTCATCCCAAATCATCAAGGTAATAATTCTAATCTTTTATTCAAGTCTACTTCATGATTATGGGTGAATTGTTATGGTGGAAACATGGGGAATTTTTGAAGAATAGAGAAAGTTTAGCCCTAGGGTTCTTCAACCTAAACCATTGATTTGAAAGGGCAAACATTATCAAAATTTTATTTTGATTAGTGTTCTGGAATCTTCTCACCGGGGGGAATTGTGTATGCTTCCCCAAGTATTATGTATTCTCCTTTATAGATTGGCGCATTACCTATGTTGTCAGGGACCCATGGTGTTGATTAATTGCTTTAACTGCCATTTATGAAAAGTTTTTAGTGTAAATTATATTGAGATATATAGTTCTTGATAATTGTTGGATTCTATTATAATATAACTAATGTGTATAATATTTTTATCCTTATGGTATTTTTATATTTTCTAACACTTGTTTCAAGTGTATTTAAAATAGCAAGTCAAGAATATTATGGGGTTATACTTATATATGAATCACTCCTTACCTATATTTTTGTGCAAATACTGTTGTGAAGGGTGAGACTGGTGGCGGAAAAGTCTGTTGCATAGATTTATTGCTGAGGCAAGCCGACAGATTGTTCGTGGAGGCCACTATTTCATCTTTCCTTAGTTAAAGTTATTTATTTCTATTTTTTGTGTGTGTTTGCATTCCTATTGGTTGAACTCATGTTACTATATTAGATGTTCTATGGTCTTATTGATGAATTTGGTCTAGAGAATTAGTATTTGAGTGATCATTGAATTATTGGATTTATTATGGATTTTGTTGGATCACTATTTCCCATTTATTGATTATTATTAATGTGTTTAGACTTCCACATAATTGTTCTTACTGATCTTATAATTTGGTAAGTGAATGGCTATTTGGTTCGCCCGACAAGTGGTGTTAACTGGTGCCACTCATATCTAGGGAGTATTGCACCAGAAACTCCGCTAAATCAAGATTAAACCCTCCCCAAATCCCGTAAACTAGTGATTCTAAGGTTAATTAACCAAAAAAATAGTTAAGAAGGAGGAAATACTTACCTTTACAAAGAAAATCGATGAAAAACTGATGAAAATTGCCCAAATCGCCTATGCCATTCCCTAAAAATTAGTTTAGAATAATAAATTATTTTTGGAGAAATTTCTGCATTATTAGCAATTTACCCTGCTATAGCAACCCGATCCTGCTATAGTGGCATCGTCCGCTATAGCGGGATTGATCGACGTTGACTTTCGCTATAGAGGGAATTTAGCGGGAGTTACTATAGCGGCATGCCACCCGATATAGCTGGAGAGGCAAGGTAAAAACTCAAAAATCCTTCCAGTTTTTCCTTTTTTGCAACACACCCTTAAGCCATGACATTTCGAACTAATCCTTTTGCATTAAATTTGATATCGGGAGTTCTACTCACCTGAATTCACTTTCGAAAAGTCCTACAAATTACTTAACGAGTTAGCTAACACAAAATCAAGCTACACTTTTTTACATTTACCCCATCCATTCTCGTATTTCCCTAGACCATACCTCGCTTAGATTTTGTCTAAGACTACCCTTGCCTGAAATTTTTTTACTTTAAATTTAGGGAAAAACTTAACCCAATTTTTTTGGATGATTGACTTACCCGTAACGATGAAAAGAGTCACTTATACAGGTACTAATTTACCCATCGTTCATCCTCAAACTATCAAATAAGGAAAAATGATCCAAGAGTAGTTGTATCCTTAGTCAAGTGAGGGTATTTGTCCCTCATGTCCTTCTCAGTTTCCCAAATGGCTTCTTTAATCGGATGATGCTTTCATTAAACCTTTATCGATCAAATTTACTTTGTCCTCAATTATCAGACATCCCAATCAAGAATAGCAATCGGTTCCTCTTCATAAGTAATATCCTTATCTAACAAAATTAAATCCCACTTGATAAGGAAATCCCCATTCCCATGGTATCTCTTAAGCATGGATACATGGAACACCGGATGGACCCCCGACAAGCATGGCAGCAATGCCAATCTGTATGTAACCGAACCCACATCATCAAGAACCTTGAAAATACCGATATACCTAGGGAAAAGCCTCCCCTTATTTCCAAACCTCATGACTCCCTTTATAGGAGACACTTTCATCAAAACTTGTTCATCAACCTTTAATGACATGTCCCTGACCTTACGGTCTGCATACTTTTTTTCCTTCTTTGAGATGCCAACAACTTGGTTTAGATGAATCTCACCTTTTACTGAGATTCCTTCATAAAATCAGTGACTAATGGTTTTTAATTACCCATCTCAAACCATCCTATGGGCGATCTACACCTCCTCCCATAGAGTGCCTCAAATGGGGCCATGTCAATGCTAGAATGATAAATGTTGTTGTATGAAAACTCACAAAACGGCAAGAACTTATCCCAATGACCACCGAAGTTGATCACACATGCCCTCAACATGTCCTCAAGCATTTGAATCATCCTCTCCGACTGTCCATTAGACTGAGGATGAAAGGTTATGCTAAAAGTAAGTTAGGTGCCCAACTCTTCATGCAATCTATCCCAAATTTAGAAGTATATTCCTTTTTATGAAATGATAGAAAGAGGCACCCCATGTAGCCTCACTATCTTCTTGATGTAGATCTTCAACTGTTTAGAGTTGTAGTCCACTCTAACCGAAATGAAATGTGCTAATTTTGTTAGCCTGTCTACTATGACCCAAATTGAGTCATGTTTTACCAATGTATTAGGAACACCTACCATAAAGTCCATAGTTATCCTTTTCCACTTCCTCTCGGGAATGGGTACCTTCTGATACAAATTTTGTCATGGTATATCTTGGTTTCACCTAGATGAATAGAATATCGCAAACCATGAGATTCAGCAAGCATCTGAATCAATTCACCAACTCAAGGAACACATACCCATCCTCTAAACCACAACACTCTACATGTCAAGTGTGGCATCTGAAGCCTCACCTGACACCACCTTGTTCCGGTGTCTATTCAAATTCCCATCCCCAAATTATCTGGCCTTGATTTCATCAAGGAATGTTGACTTTACCCTAACACTAGACAACACTCCACCCCTTTTTGAAACACCAAACTGTGTGAATCGAGATACCAGAGCTTGAAATTCCCTATCCAAGGGTCGCCTTGATACCCTCAAATAGGACAAACTACCCATACTTACTGCTTTCCAGCTCAATGCGTCTTCCACTATATTGGCCTTACCCGGATATTTTTGGATGGTCACATCATAGTCTTTCAACAATGCTATCCATCGGCTCTATCTTAAGTTCAAATCCCTTTGAGTGAACACATGTTATAGGATGCGGTGGTCTATGAATACCTCACACTTTATACCATAAAAGTAGTGTCTCCAAATCTTAAGGTCAAACGCCACTGCTTCCAACTCCAAGTCGTGAGCTGGGTAATTTTTTCATGGGGTTTCAACTGGCTCAAATCATAAGCAATGACATTCATGTCCTGCATCACTACAACACCCAAACCCAAGAGTGAAGCATCACAAAATACAACAAAATCCTTACCTTCAACCGGCAATGAAAAATAGGAGTTGTAGTTAAAAGTGTAGTTAAAAGTGTCTTGAGCTTATGGAATCTCTCCTCACATTTATCCGACTAAACAAATGGCACTCCTTCTGAGTCAATCTTGTCAAGTGAGTAGCAATAGAAGCAAAATTCTTGATAAACCTACGATAGTAACTAGCAATACCCACGAAGCTCCTGACCTCATTCACTGATCTAGGTTGAACCCAACTCTACCGATCCCATTCGGGTCGGACTGGCACCCAAAGCCGACATGGCCCGAGAGAACCAATCTTTGCTCATAAAACATTCGTATGCATAACCTCGTATGAATCTTATTATACTTCATGTAACTATGCGGAAGTCATGGACATAGAACATATGCTATATAAATATATATTTATGAAACTTGGACGTTGGGGCCGTCAAGTCAAAATGGACATTCGTCTCTTACATCCACATACCCACATATGTCTACAAAAGCCTCTACCAGATGCATCAACAAGATCAACGTAAAGTCGGGACAAATCCCCTCTTTATACTACATTTACAACATCAAAACAAATATACAACTATGACTTAGAAATCTCCAAACCAACTGGAGCTCACCAAAAATCTGCAAATGATCCACAGCCTACAGAGGAGGTCTACTAGCACCTGCGCCTGCAACATTTAAAGTAAATCCCCCAAGAGGGGTCAGTACGAATAATGTACTGAGTATGTAAGGCTCATAAGAAATTCACCATACATAATAACAACAACAATGGAGTCAATATAAGAGAAATAGTGAATGTGAATAAACTCTCTTTATGTATGTGAGGAAACATATATATTACGTTCTTTACCTCTCTTGTCTTTACATACGTTCATCTTTATTGTTCTACCCATGCTAGGTTATTCTGTCGCCCCTTGGATGAGAATAACCCATGCTAGGTATTTTGACCCCTGGGATGTTATATTAACCCATGCTAGGCTTTCGTGCCGCCCTTGGGATGTTATTAACCCATGTTAGGTGTTGTGACCCCTGGGATGTACTGTGATAACCCATGCTAGGCTTTCGTGTCGCCCCTAGGATGTTATTAACCCATTCTAGGTACTTTGACCCCTGGGATGTTAGATTAACCCATGCTAGGCTTTTCAGTTGCCCCTGAGATGTTCTTATGTTACATTGGGATCGACCCATGCTAGTTACTTTGAACCCCTGGGATACCACCCAAGATTACTCATCGATTATATGTTACTTCTTTCTCGTATTACTCTTTCTTTCATTACTTTTTATTTCATTCTAAGAGTGATACCTTGACGATTGAAACATTCTTAAACTTGGAACACATACATACATTACTTCACATCTTTATTCTTATAAGATTGATACCTTTACTTGTGAGGGATAGATACATTAGCTTACACATTACTTCCTTCATTACTTTTGTGAGATTGGTACTATTACTTGTGAGATATTGGTACAAACATAATCATAATCTTATTGGACTTTGGAACATGACATAATTGGAAAGCTATTCAAGAACAAATAGATTCTCTTTACATCTTACTCTCTTTGAGATAGTTCTTTTAGAAATTACAATGTGATGACAGCTTCGGAACTTCAGTCAATGAATAAGAGATAAGTGAATCATAACTCATCTAAGAATAGGACACATATGAATATCAATATATGTCAACCTGAATTGATATACTTCATAACCTCTCGGAATAGAACAAGCCCAAAGTCAATATGACCAATATGTTGCAGAAGGATACGAAAAGGGTAACCTTACATACCTTCACTTCCAAGTATGAATACACAAACCTATATATGAACATAATAGTACAAATCCTTCCTTATGTTTCACTCTACAACACAAGTACATAACGGAATTTACATTAACCACCAACTACTTATGAATGCATATAACGATAATGAGTTTCATGTTTTCCTTTAACATGTCATTTCCCCCTTGACAATACCATATACCAATAATCCCACAATATTCCATACATTGACCAATACATGATAACCAATAGCATGCCACACCAAGTTCATACTTTCACTCTCCATCATCATAACATCACAATCATTCCATCAAATCACTTCAATACACCTCACAACAACAAATCGGCCAAAATCCCATACTTTAAACTTATAGAAAAATAACAAGTTTAGGACCATAATAAAACCATACATGTTGATATTTCATCCATACCATGCACTTTCATCAAGACAACAATTCATCCTTCAAGTTTAAATTCCATAGATGACACATCTTTTACAAAAACACAAAGTGCTATGTTCAACACTTCCAAGCATAACAAACATGATTTACATAATCTATAATACATATAATATGTTAAACCATAAGAATAATCACTTACCCAAGCTTTAAAAATGATGATCTTGCTCCAAGAAGTGTCTTTTCTTGGAATTGTCTAGAAAAAGATAGAAAAGCATGTGTGTTTGTAATGAATAAAAATCAGATTTTTGGCCCTTTATATAAGCCCTCAATTCCATCCTTAGCCACTCTTATAGCATTTAATGCTATATCTGTCACGCCCTGAATTCCAATGAGGCGTGATTGACACCCAAAGCCGATATGGCCCGAGAGAACCAATCTTTGCTCATGTACTCTCATGTGAATGTTCGCGTATGCATATCATTTATTTCACGTAATTACATATCAATGGCGGAAGTCATAGCAATATGTGCAATATATGAAACTTGGTCGTTTGGGCCATTATGTCAAAATGAATGTACATCTTTTACTTTTATCTCCCCACATATGTCTATAAAGCCTCTAATAGATACATGACCATGTGTATACAATATTTACAAATGCCAAAACATAATGAACCCATGTGACTTGGGAAGCCCCGAAGCAACTGGAGCTCACCAACAATCCGCGGATGCCTCGTCACCTACTGCGGAGATCTACTAATACTTGTGCCTGCAGCATGTAAGGTTTGTCCCCCAAGAGGGGTCAGTACGAAGAAAGTACTGAGTATGTAAGGCCATATGAAACTATAATAATACATAAGTACTTCCAAGAAATTAAACGTAAGAGAATAATCAATATGGATATACCTCCGTCCGAAATATGTAGAACCATGTTCATTACTTCTATTATTTCCATCACTTGATCATTTACTCTTATCATAATAATTCTTATAATAACCTCCATACTTGTGTTCATGCACGGGATATACTCTAACTTAATTTACAACCATCTTCATTATGTGGATCCCAATATACTACCGATCATCACCTTCTAGGTGGATTATAATATAATACCGGTCATCGCCTTATAGGTGGATACTAATATATACCGTTCATCACCTTTTAGGTGGATAATAATATATACCGCTCATCACCTTATAGGTTGATAATAATATATACCGTTCATCACCTTATAGGTGGATAATAATATATACCGTTCATCACCTTATAGGTGGATAATAATATATACCGTTCATCACCTTATAGGTGGATAATAATATATACCGTAATAATACCCTCTTGGACTTTTACCCTTTTGATTGTGATCCAAGCTCAATGAGACATTAGGTAACTATGTGCACATTACTTTACAATCTTATTTCCTTAACATAGTTAAGAGAGTGACACATTAGAGATCATGCTATACACATTTCGCTTCACTCCTTTACTTCATGAGATTGACATCTTCACTTATTAGGCTTAATTATATTAACTTGCACATCACCTACCTTCTTACTCTTATGAGATTGATACGTTAACTTGTGAGAGATTGAAACAATGATAGTCACAACTTTCTTTGAAGCTTTGGACCCATGATCAATGAGTGGGAAACATGGGAATAAGCATTATTGGAAACATAACCTTCATAGAAACATAACACTGTTGGAACCATTGGACCATGATCAATGAACAAGATACGTGAGTACAACCAATATTGAAACCTTGGAACATAACCTCATCGGACTTTTGGAACATTACTAATGAATATGATACATGTGTATAACTCTATTGGAACTTTGGATCGTAACATGATTGAAACAATGCTATTCAACCTAAACAAGCCCTCTTTACCTCACCACTCTCGTTAAGATAGTTATCTTAGACCTTACCATGTTATGACAGCTTAGTAACCTTAGTCAATGAATAAGAAATAACCAACCTGAGATGCAATACCTTACAACATTTGGAACTCTTGACATATTAGCCAATGAACGTGAGTCAACCAATGGACATGAGTCAATCAATGAACATAAGTCAACCAATGAACATGAGTCGTATGATTCACCATTTACCAATGAATAAGGAACATATGAGTAACTCTAGCCAACTTTCGGATACGGAATACCTTAGGCCGTTTCGGAATCGAATGAGTATTCTAACAATGTGAACATTCATGCTGCAGAAGGATATAGAAGAGTAACCTTACATACCTTATGTCCTCAATGTGAAAGTAAAATCCTATATGTGATTTCGATGAGCCAGCTCCTTCCTTACATCTTACTCTACATCACAAGTTCATAATAGAATTCTTGTTAACAACTATTCACCTTACACACGCATAAGTGTCACAATGAGTTACATGGCTGCTTAATAGCATCATTTCGTCCTTCAAAACACAAATCACTGCATTAACCTGCCAACAATATCATAACATACCACATAACATATCACACATTGACCAATACATCACAACCCAATAATATTTCACACTGCACTTACCCCTTACGTCCCTTCATTGCTATTCCGTCGCCATTACTCTTTCATAACAACATGTGAACATTAATACATACTTAATACAGTCCAACATCCCTTCATACGACACTTTAAAGTCATTACAACGACATCACAAGTTCAAAATTTCATCCAAAAAGGGTATCGGGGCCTTCGGGGATCAACTAGAGACGAAAACATGCAAAACACAAATCAGGGCTGATCTGCGCTGCCACCTGTGCCCTCAGGTCAGCCACCTGTGCCCGTAGATGGCCTTTGGCAGCAGCCAGAGCCATCTGCATTGGCATCTGCGCCCGCAGATGCCTCCGTCTGCGGGGGCGGATGCCCGTTTTGGTCCGAAATGGTCTATTTGCGGTCTTTTAATGCAATGAATGGTACAAGATCATAACCAAACTTATTTTAACATATTGATGATCATATCATATGCCAACAATCATCCATGGTCTCACAACACACATACAACACCCAAAACGACACTTTACGGCCAATACGCCACCAAAACCATAACCAATTTCACAATAGAAATTCCAAACATTATACATCATGACAAAACAAGTCAAGACTATAATCATATATCAGATGTCAATATTGAATCCACCAATTTTATTTCCTTCAAGATCACAAGTCCATGTTCAAGTTTTCAAGACAAAAATCATCCTCCGATTTAACAAACACAAATTGTTTTACACATAGTGACCTTCTCACTCTTCACCAACATAAACAACATGATATAAACCATCTTCTATGCATAAAATATATTAAACCATGATAATATACACTTACCAAGTCTTGCTCCAAGGTGATCTTGACCAAAGGAATGAAGGCTTAGGGTTTTGGTTGAAGAGAGAAATGTTGTGGAAAATTCTAGACAAAGCATGGGTGTCCAATGGAATAAAAAAATCTGATTTTCATGCTTATATATATGCCCTAAAGTCTCTTCTTATCCAATTCTCAACATTAAATATCATGTTTGAATGGGTCAAATGGGTCAAATGGAAGAATGGGTTTCTTTTCTCTATTTGGGCCATGCATTTGGGCTTAAATTAAGCCCTTTTACTTATATTAATTTGGCCCAACACTTTTATGTGTGATTCCTCAAAAATCTCATGCATGTTTAATTAATTCCATGTATATCATGAGAATCAATTTGGTTCGGAAATCTACGGGGTGTTACAATATCTAGAAGGTCAAGGGAAGAATGGGTCATTTGACCCATTTTGGCCCATGTCTTCTTTCTCATTTTGGGCCTTTTATTGAGACCAATTCACTTAACCCAATAAAATCAATAATTTCTCATGTTAAATCATTTCATACGCGTTACGACAATATTCCCACTCACGGGATTTAAATTTGTAGCCTCAATCCCAAAAGCAAGCGATTCTAGCCACATATGGCTTATTTTGACTAAAAAGGTAAAACCGTCATTTTGATATCAAATTTGTTCACGAGTAATTTTACCACACCAATATAATACTTTAATTATTCCATGTATATGTTCATAGTTGTATAAGAAACGTGGTAAAAATTGGCCCGGTACGTTCCCGGGCACCCTTGGGACTTAAGAAAAATTTCCAACATTAAAAGGTGCGCACAAGCAGCCTGGCACGCCCTTGGGCGCGCCACCTTGCTGCCTGTGGGCTAAAAATTTTAGCCCAGAGCGTCCTGGCACGCCCCTGGGCGCGCCCCACCAAAAAAATTCCAAAAATTTCGTTTTCAACTTTTCTTCGCGGATTTGGTTAGATACTTCAAGTTCTATTCTTTAACTTACTTATTACCTTTAATATACTTTGTTTGGAGGTCCTCCAAGCCTCGTTTTTAACACCACAAATGCTCCCTGAAGTCACAAAACACCTCCTATGCAAGTCTAGTCATATGTACGAGGCCCAATATCAATTTTCTCATCAAAATCATTACAAATTATGTACTTATGGATCTCAACACCTAAGTGAACATTTTTTCAACGTCGTCACATAGGGTTGGGAAGGTAAGGGGTGTTACATTCTCCCCCCCCCCCTTTTAGAAACATTCGTCCACGAATGTTAACGATGTCGCTTCAATTACAACAAATGCATCTCTATATTAGCCTATACATCTATAGACGCTTAAAGCTCATAGATACTTACTTATTATTGGTCCACTTCAACATGTTGAACCTTTTCTTCCATTTGAAACAAATATGGGTACGTCGATTTCATTTTTTTTTTCAGCTTCCCATGCGATCTCTTTGACTTGTTGATTTCTCCAAGGAACTTTTATGGAAGTTACATCTTTATTTCTTAGCCTTTTAACTTGTCGTTCTAGAATAACACTATACATCTCTTCCTAGTGACATCCTTCGTAATTTGTATATTTTCAATGGGAGCCATATAAAATGGAACTCTTATGCACTTCCGGCAATTTCACATCCTTTCTTTCCAAATCCCCTTACCCTTTTTATTGGTGACACTTTTAAGAGTACTTAATCATCTATGATCACAAACATCTACTATACCACTTCGATATGTTCTTTTAACTCTACTAAATTTACCAACAGGTGGAAATAGTTCTATCGACTTGTCTAATGAAGTGTCTCATTAGCTTTTATAGTAATCAATGGAGTGATATATGATAGGGTATATGTATCATTTGAA
This sequence comes from Capsicum rhomboideum, assembly GCA_031232105.1. Lineage (NCBI taxonomy): Eukaryota > Viridiplantae > Streptophyta > Magnoliopsida > Solanales > Solanaceae > Capsicum > Capsicum rhomboideum. Next base: position 19,925,024 of record CP124710.1, read on the forward strand.
AATATGGATGATATACCTGTATCTTCATCAGGAGATGCCTCCTCATTCTGCCGGTCCACTAGAGCATAAGTACGATTTTGGGTTCCACTGGAACAAGCTGCTCCTCCAAGATCTCTACCACTACCAATAGACTGAACGCCTCTGGCTGGGGAAGGAACCGATGCTGATGATACAACAGTTGATACCGTAGGTCGTGCTATACCACTCGCACCCCTTTGTGGGCATTCTCTCATTATATGCCCCTCTATGCCACACCAAAAACAAGCATTTGTTCCCAATCGGCATTCACCTAAATGGTACCTTCCGCAATGCTGACACGGAGGAGGAGAAAATCCTACTGTCTGTGAGCCTTGCACTCTGCTACTCTGTCCAGATGGACCACCTCTAGACCCTCGAAATTGAGAGTGAACACCTGATTTGGAATAAGAGAATGAGGGTCTAGGCAGTAACATTCGAGATCTAGATTCCCTTGGGGACACCATAGACTGCCCCATAGGTCTAGCCCTTTTTGATGTCCCTTCCTCAGGTTCCTGTGTCATGCTTCTTTGTCGTTGGTCCTCCATTTTCTACGCAAAGGCCTGTATTCTAGCTATGTCCATATCTCAATTCAAGGTAGCAATAGTGCAGTCTCGTACCAAATACGGCTCCAATCTGTCCACATATCGATGGACTCTATCTTCCACTGTGGCCACCACATTTGGAGCATACCGAGCCAAGGAATTAAACTGCAAATTGTATTCTCTAACACTCATATTTCCTTGATGCAAATTTAAAAAATTGATCCGTACGAGCCTCACGGATCTCATAGGGAAGATAGTGATCTAGAAATGCCATTTTAAATTCTTCCCATGTAGGTGGGTTTGCACCAATACCTCGAGCTTTCTTCCAATCCTCATACCAAAATATCGCCTCTCCTTTCAATCTATAAGCCGCCAACTCAACCGTTTCCACACCGGACACATGCATAACCTCCAAAGCTCTCTAGATTTGATCCACGAAGTCTTGAAGATCTTCTTTCAAGTCTGACCCAGTGAATATAGGAGGGTCCAATTTTAGGAAGTCCTGTGTCCTTCGGCTATCTGCTCTATCCTCACCTGTCATTGGGTCACCTTGTCCCTGAACCTGTGCAGCCACTAACTGAGTCAACATATGTACTGCATTTCGTAAATCCTGATCAGTGGCGTTCATTGGCGGTTCTGCAGGTACTTCTCTACCTCTTGGCTCTTCTGGAGCTGGAAAGGTAGAAGAAGACCGTGATGCAATTTCAGCATCAGCTCCACCTTGACTAGCTTGGTCAGGTGGTGATCAACTCATTCCTTCACCGGCAGGCATATCTACCTGCTTACCTTTTCCTCTACCTCTTCTTGTGATTGACATTGTACTATACCAAAGAAAAACAATTACCATGGTCAGATACAATTCACTTACAACACTGGCTCTATTGCACGATCTAGAAATGAAGGAAAGAAACAACTCCTAAATGTCCCATAGCCTCCTACTTATAAATATGGTGCACAACACATTGATAAGTAAGACTCTACTCAGACACATCTTTGTAGAAACCCTTAGAACAACCTGGTTTGATACCACTTTTGTCACGCCCCGAAATCCCATTCGGGCCGGACTGGTACCCAAAGCCGACATGGCCCGAGAGAACCAATCTTTGCTCATGAAACATTCGTATGCGTAACCTTGTATGAATCTTATTATACTTCATGCAACTATGCGGAATTCATGTACATAGAACATATGCTATATAAATATATATTTATGAAACTTGGCCGTTGGGGCCATCAAGTCAAAACGGACATTCGTCTCTTACATCCACATACGCACATATGTCTACAAAAGCCTCTACCAGATGCATCAACAAGATCAACGTAAAGTCGGGACAAATCCTCGCTTTATACAACATTTACAACATAAAACAAATATACATCTATGACTCGGAAATCTCCGAACCAACTGAAGCTCACCAAAAATCTGCAAATGATCCACAGCCTACAGAGGAGGTCTACTAGCACCTGCGCTTGCAACATTTAAAGTAAATCCCCCAAGAGGGGTCAGTACGAATAATGTACTGAGTATGTAAGGCTCATAAGAAATTCATCATACATAATAACAACAACAATGGAGTCAATATAAGAGAAATAGTGAATATGAATAGACTCTCTTTATGTATGTGAGGAAACATGTATATTACGTTCTTTACTTCTCTTGTCTTTACATAAGTTCATCTTTATTTTTCTACCCATGCTAGGCTGTTCTGTTGCCCCTGGGATGAGAATAACCCATGCTAGGTATTTTGACCCCTGGGATGTTATATTAACCCATGCTAGGCTTTCGTGTCGCCCCTGGGATGTTATTAACCCATGCTAGGTGCTGTGACCCCTGGGATGTACTGTGATAACCCATGCTAGGCTTTCGTGTCGCCCCTGGGATGTTATTAACCCATGCTAGGTACTTTGACCCCTGGGATGTTAGATTAACCCATGTTAGGCTTTTCAGTCGCCCCTGGGATGTTCTTATGTTACATTGGGATCGACCCATGCTAGTTACTTTGAACCCCTGGGATACCACCCAAGATTACTCATCGATTTATGTTACTTCTTTCTCGTATTACTCTTTCTTTCATTACTCTTTATTTCATTCTAAGAGTGATACCTTGACGATTGAAACATTCTTAAACTTGGAACACATACATACATTGCTTCACGTCTCTATTCTTGTAAGATTGATACCTTTACTTGTGAGGGATAGATACATTAGCTTACACATTACTTCCTTCATTACTTTTGTGAGATTGGTACTATTACTTATGAGAGATTGGTACAAACATAATCATAATCTTATTGGACTTTGGAACATGACATAATTGGAAAGCTATTCAAGAATAAATAGATTCTCTTTACATCTTACTCTCTTTGAGATAGTTCTTTTAGAAATTACAGTGTTATGACAGCTTCGGAACTTCAGCCAATGAATAAGAGATAAGTGAATCATAACTCATCTAAGAATAGGACACATATGAATATCAATATATGTCAACCTGAATTGATATACTTTATAACCTCTCGAAATAGAACAAGCCCAATGTCAATATGACCAATATGTTGCAGAAGGATACGAAAAGGGTAACCTTACATACCTTCACTTCCAAGTATGAATACACAAGCCTATATATGAACACAGTAGTACAGATCCTTCCTTATGTTTCACTCTACAACACAAGTACATAACGTAATTTACATTAACCACCAACTACTTATGAATGCATATAACGATAATGAGTTTCATGTTTTCCTTTAACATGTCATTTCCCCCTTGACAATACCATTTATGAAATTATTATACCAATAATCCCACAATATTCCATACATTGACCAATACATGATAACCAATAGCATGCCACACCAAGTTCATACTATCACTCTCCATCATCATAACATCACAATCATTCCATCAAATCACTTCAATACACCTCACAACAACAAATCGGCCAAAATCCCATACTTTAAACTTATAGAAAAATAACAAGTTTAGGACCATAATAAAACCATACATGTTGATATTTCATCCATACCATGCACTTTCATCAAGACAACAAGTCATCTTTCAAGTTTAAATTCCATAGATGACACATCTTTTACAAAAACACAAAGTGCTATTTTCAACACTTCCAAGCATAACCAACATGATTTACATAATCTATAATACATATAATATGTTAAACCATAAGAATAATCACTTACCCAAGCTTTAAAAATGATGATCTTGCTCCAAGAAGTGTCTTTTCTTGGAATTGTCTAGAAAAAGATAGAAAAGCATGTGTGTTTGTAATGAATAAAAATCAGATTTTTGGCCCTTTATATAAGCCCTCAATTCCATCCTTAGCCATTCTTATAGCATTTAATGCTATATCTAGAAGGTCAAGGGAAGAATGGGTGTCATTTGACCCATTTTGGCCCATGTCTTCTTTCTCATTTTGGGCCTTTTATTGAGCCCAATTCACTTAACCCAATAAAATCAATAATTTCTCATGTTTAAATCATTTCATACGCGTTACGACAATATTCTCACTCACGGGATTTATATTTTTAGCCTCAATCCCAAAAGCAAGCGATTCTAGCCACGTATGGCTTATTTTGACTAAAAGGGTAAAACCGTCATTTTGATGTCAAATTCGTTCACGAGTAATTTTACCACACCAATATAATACTTCAATTATTCCATGTATATGTTCGTAGTTGTAGAAGAAACGTGGTAAAAATTAGCCCGGTACGTCCCCGGACACCCTTGGGACTTAAGAAAAATTTCCAACATTGAAAGGTGCGCACAAGCAGCCTGGCACGCCCTTGGGAGTGCCACCTTGCTTCCTGTGGGCTAAAACTTTTAGCCCAGAGAGGCCGGCATGCCCCTGGGTGTGCCCCACCAAAAAAATTTCAAAAATTTCGTTCTTCAACTTTTCTTCGCGGATTTGGTTAGATACTTCAAGTTCTATTCTTTAACTTACTTCTTACCTTTAATATCCTTTGTTTGGAGGTCCTCCAAGCCTCGTTTTTAACCCCACAAATGCTCTACAAAGTCACAAAACACCTCCTATGCAAGTCTAGTCACATGTACGAGTCCCAATATCAATTTTCTCATCAAAATCATTACAAATTACGTACTTATGGCTCTCAACACCTAAGTGAACATTGTTCAACGTCGTCACATAGGGTTGGGAAGGTACGGGGTGTTACAGCTCGGCTCCAAATCAATACAAAAATCAATATCTTTATCCGGAGGCATACCAGGCAAATTTGTAGGAAATACCTCTTGAAACTCAGAAACCACAGGAACAAACTCAATAGAAGGAGACTCCGCACTAACATCCTAATGATGAGACAGAAAGGCTGAACACCCTTTCCTCACTAGCTTTCTAGCCGAAACAAAAGATATGATTTTCACCAACTTAGACTTATACACTTCCTTCCGCTCTGGTTTATCCCTTTCAGGTATCTCTAGATTCACTGTCTTAGCATTATAGTTCAAGACAGCATTATAAGGAGATAACCAAGTCATACCCAGAATAATGTCAAAATTAAGCATGTCCAAAATGATCAAGTCTACCCAGGTCTACAAACCCATAAATAATACAAAACATGCACAATCTACATGGGTCACCACCACAAAATTTCCAACTAGAGCAGAAGCATACATAAGAGAAATAAGAACATCACATATCAAATCAAAACAAAAGCCATTCGGTCATAGACGGGAATAGTATTGTAATAGTGTCAAATTCCAAGGCCTCGGTCTAACCTGGGAAGGAATAACAGTGAGCTCTATCATTAAGTTGGTCAACCTCTCTTGGTGGCTGCGTTCCACCCTTCCCTACATTACTATTACATTTGTTTCCACCACGACCTCCCTATTTATTACCCTATCCACCCTGTGGACAACCCTTACTATTACCACCTCCACCTATACTTGCTGGAACCACAGCCCTGGTCTGTTGTTGCACCTGATTACCTGCCTTTCTCAAGGGACACCTTTTCTTGATGTGCCCTACAGCACCACAATAATAACAACCTCAGTTAAGAGAAAACCTGTTGGCCAAAGAATAAGAAGCCCCTTAGCCTTTAGCAACTGAGGGTTACTGAATAGCCCCTTAATGACTACTTGTAGAGGCCGACAAAGCTGAATAAATAGGGAAAGCCAAATGAGCCTGCTGGCTGTGACCCCTAGAATTAGAACCACTGAAGTTGCCCACATTCCAGGAATTCTTGGCTAATGCCTTAGCCTGATCAACCTGCTTGACTCCCTCAAGCTTCTTCACATAATCAGCCACATCACTGAAACTCTTTCCTGCAGAAGTCATGTGAACAGACTAAACCTAAAGATTAGTGTTCAAACCCTTAACAAATAACAAGATCCTCTCCTTCTCAGTGCCCAATAGTTGGGTATCATAGCAAGATAGAGCATGAAACTTAGCCTCATAGGCTGTAACTGACATACTTCCCTGCTCAAGATCCAAAAACTCATCTTTCTTACGGTCATGAAGCGCCTGGGGCACATACTTCTCCTAAAAAATGCACAAAACTAAGCCCAAGTCAATAGAGGTAATGCCCATGACTGACACGCTACATAGGTTCTCCACCACTGCTTGGCTTGCCCCTGTAGTTGGAAAGTTATGAACTCAACACCATGTTGTTTCACAATCCCCAAAATATGAAGACTCTCATAGCAATCAATGATGAGTTAAAAAGCATCCTCAGTCTCAGTACCATGAGATGAATGAGGTTTTATTTTTAGAAAATTACTCAGCAACTCATGTTCGGTACCAATCATGATGGGGCCTAAGACAGGACAGGGGAATACATCAGTCCCCGAAGCCTCATCCATTCTAGAAGCTAAAGTGGCAGTGGGATGAACACCCACAACCTAAAAACTCGGCACAATAGAAGTGGCTCCAGTACCTGCCAATCCACTTAGAAAACCCAGAACCTACTGAACATTATCCCCATTCTTGCCTCAGCCTCATCAAAATGATCCTAAGATGCGGGAGTTTATACTGAACTCTAATGAACATGGTCAGCTACTGCCTGAGCTCCACCCCTGGTGGGTGTTGCTCTCCCCCTACCCCTACCTCATCCTTATCCCCAAATAGTCGGTTCTACAATTGGAGCTATTGGTGTTGGGTTGATTCTCGTGCTTTATCATATACCAATTTGGATCGCCAGATACCAATGGAATTAAGTTACAGCACGAAAGAAGAAAGAAAAAAAAATTCCTAAAAAACTATAGCCTCTTAAAGAAAAGTACAGACATTTCTGTATCATTCTGCAAGACTCTACTGGACCCATTTTTGCACAACGAGATCAACAAACATCTTGAGTGGAACCCACTCTAAATCTCCTGTGGGAGAATCAACTAACCCAACCAATCTACCCAACACTTATCTAAAACTGCATAACTAAACCAATTCCATTGAATAAAATCAATATCCAATATCATAACATAAGAAAGGAAAAATAATAAATGCGAAAAACCATCCATTAGGGCCTGAAAGTCATCATACGAAAACTCTAATAATTGTCAAAAGTGGATATCCCAAAAACCAATGTAATGTCTGAGTCTGAAACAAATGGACAAGAAAATAGTAGATGAACCCATGGTAGCCCAAAAGATACAACTCACCCTTAAGTTCAGATATGGTCTAAATCATAGCTGAGGTCTCAAAACAGTCGCTGGAAAATGCTTTGCAATCAATAAAATGAAGAGCATGTATAGTATCAGCACATTAGAAACAACGGTGTGTCGGTAGGGTCATTGGCTAATCCAAAATGAGAAATATGGACACATAACCAAAAATACTACAAGACAACCATGAACCCTACTATGCAACTCTATTTCAAGTTCATAACACTTAGCTTTGTAACAAGTACAACATGAAGTTTAGTCAATATGAGTCAACAAGGATAACAAGTCAAGTTAACTAAGACCACCAATAAAACTCCAAGTCAACACCCATGATACAACTATCATATAGTTCATGTCCCAATTGCATAAGAAATAGACAACACAGAGTTATGTCACAGCTGGCAGCTAACCCAGACCATGTAAGGATCCATAAGTACAACAACAATGGCAGACATCATGCATCCCGATTTACATAAAGAAACCACTTTTGGCAATTAAGCACGTAAACCTAGTTAACTCAAGCAACCAATATATAATGATAACACTTAAGCCTGGTTCACTCAAGGAACCAATATAATCAAGTAATCATACAATCCTTGGTTACTCAAGGAACCGTCACACTCATATGTACCTTGTACACACATGCTAAGGGTCTTAGGTGTGCGCCCACTAGTCATAACTTATAGGAGACAAGCTCTTTTTCATGCACCAAATCCCATACATCAAGTGCTTGCCAACCTTATATCAACCAATCTTGTAGAAATGTCCAAATACCGATACATTCCACAATAATAACAGATATCACAACAATGACAACTACAATGATAATAGGAACAACACTTGTACAACCAATAAGATTTCATGTAAGTTCATTGCATGAGATTAACCCTTAGAATTTCAAAGATTCATTAACTTCCCTTGAACATGAATTATGCAAGCAATACTAAGAAATACTTATCATGCACACATAACACAAATTGGGTTTCAACAACATTAAAACCATCACTTACCTCATCCAAGCTTGCACCACTTAATAAAGCCTGAGCCTTGCCTTTTCGTGGAATTTTTTCTTTGTCGCGGTCTAAAAACATGAACACAATAAATAATAAACCAAATGACCTACCATGTTGAGGACTACAACCTAATCCCTATATCCCTCACTTTACGATTTGCGTACTCCTTTTACCTACTTTGGGTTGCCAACAACTTGGTTTGGATAAATCTCACCTTTTCTTGAGCTTCCTTTATCGAGTCCATGCCACCAAAGGCTTCACATCACCAGTTTTAAACCATTTTACGGTTGATCTACACCTCCTCTCATAGAGTGCCTCGAATAGGGCTATATCAATATTGGATTGATAACTGTTGTTGTATGAAAACTAAACAGCGGCAGGAACTTGTCCCAATGACCACCAAAGTCGATCACGCATTCCCTTAATATATTCTCAAGAACCTGAATTATCCTCTTCGACTGTCTGTCGTTCTGAGGATGAAATGTTGTCTTAAGTTAATTTGGGTGCCTAACTCTTCATGCATCCTGTCCCAAAACTTAGAAGTATAATGCATACCTCTATCCAAAATGAAGAAAAGTGTCACCCCGTGTAGCCTCACTATCTCTTTGATATAAATCTACGCTAACTGCTTAGAGATATAATCCACTCTAACCAGAAGGAAAAGGGCTGACTTGGTCAGCCTGTCCACTATGACCCAAATCGAGTCATGCTACCCCAATGTCTTAAGAAAACCCACAACGAAGTCCATTACTATCCTCTCCCACTTTTATGCGGGAATGGGCATCTTTTGAAGTAACTCTGCAAGCCTTTGATGTTCATACTTTACCTTTTGACAGTTGTGGCATCTAGAAACATACTCCACTATATCCCTTTTCATTCCTGGACACTAATATAATTGTTTAAAGTCAAAGTACATCATTGTTGCACCTGGATGAATAGAGCATGGAGTACCATGAGCTGCAAAAAGAACACTCCAAATCAAATAACCAAAATGAGGTGCACACACTCATCCTCTGAACCTCAAAACCCCATACGCATCAAGTGGGCGTATGAAAACTCGTCGCCCACTACCTTATTTTGAAGTTTGTTCAAATTCACATCTTAGAACTGTTTGGCCTTAATTTGATCAAGAAATATTGACCTTACCTCAACACTGGCCAACACTTTACACCTTTTAGACACACCAAACTGTATGCATTAAGATGCTAGAATTTGAAACTCTCTAGCCAAAGACCACATTGACACCCTCAAATAAGCCAAACTACCCATCCTTACTGTTTTTCAACTCAATGCATCTGCCACCATATTAGCCTTACCCAGATGATACTGTATGGTGACATCATAGTCTTTCAACAACTCCATCCACCTTTGCTGGCTTAGATTCAAATCCCTTTGTGTCAATACATGTTGTAAGCTATGATGATCTAAGATGCTAGAGTTTGAAACTCTCTAGCCAAGGGTCATATTGAAACCCTCAAACAAGCCAAACTGCCCATACTTACAACTTTTTGGATCAATGCGTCTGCCACCATATTAGCCTTACCTGGATGACACTGGATGGTCATATTGTAGTCTTTTAACAACTCCATCAACCTTTACTGCCTCAAATTCAAATCCTTTTGTGTGAATACATGCTGCAAGCTATGATGGTCTATAAACACCTCACACTTGACACCATAGAGATAGAGTCTCCAAATCTTGAGTGTGAACACCACCGCTGCCAACTCTAAGTTATGAGTTGGGTAATTCTTTCCATGAGGCTTTAATTGCCTCAAAGAATAAGCAATAACATTCTTGTCCTATATCAACACAGCACTCAAACCCAAACATGAAGCATCACAAAACACAACAAAATCCTTACCTTAAACTGGCAAGGCAAGAATAAGAGTTGTAGTTAAAAGAATCTTAAGCTTTTCAAAAGGCGCCTCTTTCTGAGTCAGTTTTGTCAAGTGATTAGCAATAGAGGCAAAATTCCTTATGAACCTGCGATAGTAGCTAGCAAGACCAACAAAATTCCTAACCTCCATCATAGAGCTAAGTCAAACCCAAGTCTGAACTACCTTAATTTTGTAGGGATCTACCATTACCCCCTTTGTAGAAATCAAATGGCCCAAGAAGGACACAAAAGACATCCAAAAGTCACATTTGAAAAACTTAGCATAAAGTTGTTTTTCCTTCAAAATTCCCAATACCAAATGAAGATGGCATGTTTGTTCCTCCTTACTCTTAGAATGCACCAAGATATCATCAATAAAAATGATCACAAAAGAATCCAAGAAAGACTTAAAAATACCATTCATCAAACTCAGAAAGGTTGGCGGTGCATTAGCCAACCCAAAAGACATTACCAAGAACTCGCAATGCCCATAATGAGTTCTGAAAGCTGTCTTGGGTATATACTCAGGCTGAATCTTTAACTTATGATAACCTAAACTCAAGTCTATTTTGGAGAAAATTAAAGCACCCTACAACTGGTCAAGAAGATCATCTATTCGGGGTAAGGGATACATATTTTTGATAGTAACCTTATTCAATTACCTATTGTCAATACACATTCTCGTGCTACTATCCTTCTTTTTAACAAACAACAATGGAACACCCCACTGCAAAGCACAAGGACGAATGAATCCCTTATCAAGTAGCTTCTACAATTGAGTTTTGAGTTCTCTCAACTTAACCAGAGCCATTCAATAAGGAGGAATAGAAATTGGGCAAGTGCCCGGCTCCAAGTCAATACAAAAGTCAATATTCCTATCCGGAGGCATACTAGGCAAATTTGTGGGGAATACCTCCTGAAATTCTGACACCATAGAAACCAACTCAATTGAAGGGGACCCTACTTTAGCATCTTGAATATGTGCCAGGAAGGCCAAACCCCCCTTCTTTACTAGTTTCCTAAATTGAAAAAAAAAAAAAAAAAGATAATTTTCACAGGCTTAGGCTTATACACACCTTCCTACTCTAACCTATCCATTCTTGGTATCTTTAAAGTCACTGTCTTAGCATTATAATTTAACACAGCATGATATGGAGATAGCCAAGTCATACCTAGGATAATATCAAAGTCAAGTATATCCAAGATTATCAAATCTACCCAAGTCTGAAAACCCGTAAACAAAATTGAACAAGTATGACACTCATGGGTCACTACCAAAGAATCTCCAAATGGAGTAGACACATGCATAGGAGATTCAAGTACATAATATACTAAATTAAGACCCAATACAAATCTAACAGATACATAAGAATATGTGGAACTTGATTGAAACAAAATAGTAGCCATCTAATCACAAATGAGAATAGTACCTATGATAATTGTGTCTAAAGCCTAGGCCTCAGACTTGCCTAGGAAGGCATAACAATGAACCTTTTCATCAATCTGGGCAACATCCCTCATCGGTTGCGTACCACCTTTCCCTACATTACCACTTCCTCAATTTTTACTATGACCACCCTGTGGACGACCCCTACCATTACCACCACCACCTCTACTTATTGGAACCATAGCTCTAGTCTACTGTTGTGCCTAATTACCTGAATTCCTCTGAGGACACTCTCTTTTGAAGTGACCAGCAGCACCACAAAAGCAACAACATCACTTAAGAGAAAGCCTGCTAGCAAAAGCATGTGAAGCCCCTTGACTTTTCATAATGGATGGCTGCTGAGTAGTCCCTGCTGGACTATAGCTGGTAGAGCTGACTGAATAGGATGGGCAAAATAAGCCTACTAACTGTAACCTCTTGAATATGAGCCACTAAAGTTACCCGTATTCTGGGAATTCTTTGCTAACACCTTAGCCTGACCAACCTATTTAACTCCTTCAAGCTTTTTCACATAATCAGCAACATCTTAGATAAGTCATATGCACAAATAATACCTATAAATCAGTATTCACACCTTTGACGAACAACTAAATTCTCTCTTCTTCAGTTCCCAGCAACTGAGTAGCATAATGAGGCAAGGTATGAAATTTAGCCTCATAAGTTATAACTAACATATTGCCCCAATCAAGGGCTAGAAACTCATCCTTCTTGCAATTATGAAGGGTAAGGGGCATTTACTTCTACAAAAATAGGGCATGAAACTTACCCCATGTTAATAGAGGCAAAGCTAGTGATCTACAATCCATATAAGCTCTCCTTCACTATTTGGCATCCCTTGCAGTTGGAAAGTAACATACTCAATATTGCGCTGCTCAACAATACCCATCTTATGCAGCCTTTCATAGCAATCAACATTAAACTAAAATACATCCTCCTCTTCAGAGCCAACACATGTAGGATATTTCATCTTCAGAAATTTGGTCAGCATGTCATGCTTAGATCTGTCTTTCCTGCATAAGTTATATGCACAGACAATACCTATAAATCAGTATTCAAACCTTTGACAAACAACCAAATTCTCTCTTCTTCAATGTCTAGCAACTGAGTAGCATATCAAGGCAAGGCATGAAATTTAGCCTCATAAATTGTAACTAACATATTACCAGACTCAAGGTCTAGAAACTGATCCTTCTTGAAATCATGAATGGTAAGGGGCACATACTTCCCCAAAAAAAGGGTATGAAAATTTTCCCATGTCAATAGAGGTAAATCTAGTGATCGACACCCCACATAAGCTCTTTATCATTACTTGGCATCCTCTGAAACTGGAAAGTAACAAACTCAACATCGTGCTGGTCAACAATACCTATCTTATGCAGCCTTTCATAGCAATCAACAACAAATTCAAATGCATCCTCTGCCTCAGAGCCAATAAATGTAGGAGGTTTCATCTTCAGAAATTAGGTTAGCATATCATGCTCAGTTCTAGTCATGACGGGACCTAACACCAGATGAGGAAAGATCTCCAACCCTAAGGCTTTGTCCTTTCTAGAAGCAAAAGTAGTAGTGGGCTAAGTGCTCAAAATCTGAATAGCAGGCATAGTGAGAGTGGCTCCATTACCCGCCAACCCATTTAAAAAGGCTAGAACCTGCTGAATATCCATATAAGACATTAGAGGAAGAGTTGCACCTGTAGTTGGCGCCACCGTTTCCTGCTCTATATTATTCTTATTCACCACTTCAACCTCCTTATAGTGATCCTGGGTGGGGGAAGTGTCACTGATCTCTATGATCCTGAGTAGCAGTTGCCCAAGTTCCACCCTTGGTCGGTGTTGCCCTTTCCCTTTCTCTGCCCCATACCTATTTCTTATACGCTAACAGATGATTCCATAGCTGGGTTATTGAGTAATGTCTAAGTCCAAATGTAACGACCCAAAACATTGTTACATTAAAAAATGTTCTGAAAAATAAATTCTCCTACTGGACCTGATAGAATTTAATTCGTGGGGAAGAAGTGGAGCCCAACCTAATTGGGCTGAAAATTTATAAAGAATTGGGCCAGCCTACTGCCTACCATAATAGCGGTAAACTAACCAATGCAGCGGTAAAATCAACTACTACAGCGATAACCCGACAGTAGCCAACCACATTCCTTTTAAAATTCTTTTCTATTTCAACCCTTCAAGGTCGTCCTTTTCCCCAAAAAACACCCTGAATAAACCGCACCTCCATATCCATGAGATTTTAAAGGCCAAGCTTCATGTGGGCGATTTAGAGGCACACCCAGTGGGAACACGACTTGGGAAAACACTTAGCACGTACTGGACAACTCTCTCCTCTCAATAGTAGCATAATTCATCTATGAGGTAGGTTATGGTTAAATTATAGTAGACTGGGCTAGATGCATGCAATTTTAATAGTAATATCGGGAGATTTTAGGCCTTAGGCCTTTGGGTATGGTGTTTGGATGGACGAAACAATATTATATGATTAGGCTTGTGCCTCCACTATCAATTATACTCTAGAGGTCCCAAACCTCTCAAATTCTGCCTTCAAAGCTAAGGTTCAAGAGGTGGATATAAAATGGATGACCAGGGTCTTGGCACCGGAGGGTCGGGCAAATTAGGTAAAGTGGTCCGGCCTCAAATGGACTAAGAGTGCCTGCTTCTCGATAGAGTCTAGGGTGTGGCCGCAGCTAATGTCTCGGAGAATACGTCCTTTGAGAAATAATAAAGATGTGGGTTTTCACCGGGCCATGGTGGTGGCATGTGCTCTTGCGGGTATCGATATGAATATGGAGGAATAGATCATGGATGAGTGGTGGCACTTTTATGCCTGGGAGAAGTCTACGAGAGATCTTTTCTTGCTTTCCCTGATTACCGAGTTGTACAAGAGGGTGGACGTGCCCACGGAGGATCATGATACTATGGAGGGGTGTGATGTAGAATACAACCCACTAAAGGGTAGGGGTACACGAGGAGGAAGAAATAAAAAGAGAAAGATGTGGGAGAAAGGTGAGAGTAGCTGGGCCGATAGAGGTGAGTAGTCCGACACCCCCTCTACTCAGGCGCCTGTATCTCTCAATGGTTGAGAGGCTGACCTTGCTGCTATGTGTGGGGCTATTTGGAGTGGACACATTTTCCTCCATAAGGAGTGGATCTTTCAATCTCAACTGCCCTATCGGACTCGACTAGAGCCTATGTTGAGCTCTGAAGGGAGCTAGATGAGGAGAAGAATAAGTGCCTCTCTTAAGACCGTATGCTAGTGAGGATGTGGAAGGCAGTGTAGGTGATACTCAAATACGCCTCCCCTACCAAGAAACTCCTGAAGCTTACAAAGAAGAATGTCGGGGAGTTCTAATTCCTTAGTGGGATGGAGGAGGAGAGTTTAGATACCTCAAGCCTTGGAGATGATGCCACCAGCTAGATATCCCCCCTCTATTTTTTTATATATTATTTCTTGGATTTGGGTTTCCCTAAATTGGGGTTTCTAACAAATAATTACTCTCTTTTTTTCCTTATCTATTGCTACTGTACTTCGATAATAGTTGTTTTAGCTTATCCTCTATGTTGGAAATGATTTCTAGCTTTAACTAGTATGACCACAGGGTCGTTTATTGCAACAATTTCAAATAACAAAACTGGGGAAAAACTCTTGGCAGCTTACCACTGCAGTGGTAGAAGTTCTGTACCGCTGCATTAGTGCATTCCAGTAGTTTTGATTTTTATTATTCTAACCAGTCCCAGGCTCTTTTTCTATACGATACTATTCCACGAATACTTTTATTATTCATTATCTTTTGGTTTAAGCAAAAACCCAACCCGAATACTTATCAGTCACTTCAAGCCATTACTAACTCGATTCAAATTCGTAATTCCAATAGGTATAACACTATTCTTCCCCTCCTACTCACCCAATTAGTCACCTAAAAAAAATTTAAAAGAATAAACAGGTAGTTCATCAGGATTCAGATAGACATTAATGAATACTTCAAATCATGGAGAGATGAGGCATGCCTCAAGTCGCAAAAATAAAGATACACCTCGAGATCACACAGGTCCTCACGATCCCCAGGTTCCTTGGCCATACATCATTCCAATCAACACATATAACAATCACTTACACTTAAAGAATTTAATCATTGCACGACAAGCCACAATATACTACCATCAGTAACAATCCTTATTACATATTTAGATCACATTATTGCAATGTAACAAGCACCTTAATACAATATCAAGAAAAGGTCACACTTAATAACTCCCCTCAATGCTTCTTATCAACCTTTATTAGTTGGAGTACCCTGGTCTAACCTTTCAATGTTATTGAGATACCAATTGGGACCAACTAGTCCTAATTGTGATGGCTGAGATACCAATTAGACTCAACTCAAGGAGACAATACTGATATAGCACGATAGGAAAGAAGAAAGTGAAATAGATTCCTAGATTCCTTATAGCCTAGTACAGATTTGATGTGAACATCGACACACCAATCTGTAGGACTTTACTCAACATTTGCTCTTGTACTAGGTGATAGGTATCCATGCTTGATTGAGAAGATAGGAGTTGTTGGTGAATGATCATCGTCACTTCTTACAGACTCCAACTGACCTGAAATATGAACATATACCCAAAAAGAGATATAGTAAGTGTAGCATCAGTACAACCACACGTACTGGTAAGTATCATAGGCCGACCAGATTTAGAAAAACATAATAATAATAGCAAATAGAAAGGAATCATGACTTTAAGTAAAGTTCCAATTATTAACTCCCAATTATACTATTATCAACCAATCGCCTTAGCAGCTCTGTGACCTACCTGTCATTTAACATTTTTGTATATTTTTATCCTTTTTTAAACCATTTGATATCACATAGTTAGTTCAACTCCATATAGCCATATTTCCCAACTTAGTACGGATAGTCCTATAGATTTTACTATATAACTACTTAAAGACCACCGGTGGTAGCATGGTTTTCTTATATCCTAACCAGCATAGCATATCTACATATGTATAATTTACGTATGTCTACTTAGTCATTATTTCTTAATCATGGCTAAATTGAGTATAACAATTATCAAATCGGAGACAGATTCCCATCATCCAGATAGTTACAACATATAAATATGAATATATATCTGAGGCATAAAATGAATGTATTATGAAATATGCACTACCTCTCTCTCCCTTCTCAACTAATCATCATCAACATCACATCAATATTATCAATATCATGATATAAACATCATACTCAACAACATCAATATCAACATCAACCTCAATAGCCTCATGAACTTTATGATCTCAATAACATCATAATCACCATCACCTCAACATCATCATGAACATCATGGTTTCAATAACATCATCATCACCATCATCTCATCATCAACAATATGTATGATTATGCAAATGCAATCACAAATCACAAGTAGTGCTCAAAAATAATCATAGTTACTCAATTCACATATAAGTACAGAGGTAACAAGCCTCACATCCTTGCACGTATGAATTTCCATGATATCAACTCACTCTCATCAGTTCTACCCTTTAGCTATTGACTTGGAGTTCATTTATGAGATATATGTATATATGTATGTGTGTGTATGTGTGTGTATGTGTGTGTGTGTGTGTGTGTGTGTGTGTGTATCTTTATCTCAATATATATGTAACCTTTACTAGTTATAAACTGTTTGGTCAGGTAACACCGCCAACCCTCTAATTCTGACACCTATTCACACTTTTATCTCTCTCTCTCTCTCTCTCTCTTATGCTACTTTCTAACATTTCCAGTCCCCAAACACTAATGGTTGACCCTTCCATCCTACACTTGGAATTCGTTCAGTTCATTTTCAGGATACTTACCCTCCCACAAATATTGTTATTAGTCTACCACACGGGCTATCTCAACATCTAAATCAACCCTTTTACAACACTCACCTCAATGGAATTACTAGCATAATTATCACTTCACACTTACGCCATAACACTATCTCTTAATACAGGTCACAGATTATACGAATTCCAAGTGTCGATACAACTTTGAAAAGTGGCCAAAACCAGCATGGAACGCCCTTGGGCGTGCCAGCTTGCTGCCTCTGGACTAAAAATTTTAGCCCAGAGCAGCGTGGCACTCCCTCCAGTGCACCCCAGACTTAGCATTTTTGAAAATTTCATTTTTCGACTTTTCTTCGCGGGTTTGGTTAGATACTTCAAATCCTATTATTTAACTTACTTATTACCCTTAATATCCTTTGTTTAGAGGTCCTCTTAGCCTCATTTTGAACCACACAAATTCGCCATGAAAATTGTAAAACACCTCCTACGCAAGGTTAATCACATGTACAAGGCCAAATTTTAATTTTTCCATCACTAACATTACCAAATACATACTTATAGCTCTCGACACCTAAGTAAACATTATTTAATGTCGTCAAATAGGTTTGGGAAGGTACGGGGTGTTACAATCTTCCCCCCTTAGAAACATTCATCCTCGAATGTTAGTAACATTGTCTCATCGTAATAACTTAAGCCGAAGTGGATCCTCCAATTATCATATACACATAGAGTACTTGTAAAGACTTACTTATTATGACTCCAATTCCATATCCTAAACTTTTCTTTTGTGTCCAAAACTTACGATTACTTTAGATTTCATTATTTCTCTGGTCTCCCTTGTGACTTCTTCCACGTGTTCGTTTCTCCTATTGTGATTTTACGGAAGCTCCGTCTTTACTTCTTATTACTTTCGCTTATCGAGCTAGAATAGTAATCCGTACTTCTTCAGATATGATATTTTTTCGTAATTGGTGGATTTCCACTGGGAGCAACATGGGATAATCTCCTATATACTTTCAAAGCATCGCATAGGAGATGCTAAATGAACTATAAAGAGTTTGTTTTTTTGGGGGGGGGATACTTTAAAGTCATATAAGACTTGACCACATCTTCAAACCATCTTAGACGGTATGCTATATAGAACTAACTTCTCATGCTTAAACAGTACGGTTTGCTTGTTCCTCTGTAAAACGATGCTTACATTCACTTGGGTTCCCAAAAACATTTCTACAACTGTTTTAACTTGGTAAGCCGATCAATTATTACCCATATGGAATCACATCTATTTCTAACTCAAAAGCATCTCCACATAACCTATAACCTTCAGATTCCAAACACTTTACCTTTACTTGTTATCACTTCGATTACTAAAGTATAAATTTTGCAATATTTGTTTTTCTTCATGTACTCCTGTCAATAAGTCACTTCCAAATCATGGTACATATTGATTACTCCCTACTAAATAGCATATCGTGAATGGTACGCTTTACCATAATGCATTTCTTTAGCTCATATATATATCCGATACATAAAATCTTCCTGACACTTTAATCCGTTGCCTATAATTAATGCACATTCTCGACATGTCATCCCTCGTCGATACAATTTACACTAGTACACCCCACGGGGATAGACTAGTATCTTTCACATTAGTAGCCTTAACTTTGGTGTCTGACTAGCGACATATGTACCCTTCCATTCAAGAAAATTCTTTGTGGAAAATGAAAATGTAATTTCTTTGCTCGGCAATCTATTGTGGCCTAACAAAAAGCCAACCAAGTCATACCCACTGTAACATTAAAATCTATCCTGTCTATCTCAATAAAATTAGTCGATGTAACTTGATCACAACATTTACTATACAATTGCGACATACTCCTTTCAGCTATAATAAATTCACCAACTGGTGTAGACACCCCAACTAACTTGACTATTAACTCTAGTGTCTCTTCCAATTTTCCCGCAGTCAAATAGAGTAACATATGATAGGGTAGAACCCGTATCAATTGATGCATATTCATTAGGTAAACATATAGATAATGTACCTGTCACTATATCAAGGAGAGCCTCTAAATTCTGCTGATCCCGTAGGTCGTGTTATACTACCCGTGGCCCTCTGTGGACACTCTCGCTTCACGTGTCCTGACTTTTTAAACCAAAAGCAAACATCCATCTCAAACCATCATTCACCTGAATGAAACTTTCTGCAGCGCTGACACAGTTGACGAGAAGATCCCGCTGTCTTCGAACCCCGTATTCCACTACTCTGCCCAATCGGAGTGCCTCTAGACCATTGAAATGGAGGTGGAGTACCAGCTGTAGGGTGATAAAATGATGGTCTAGGTGGTCTTGGGAAAATTCGAGGCCTAAATCCTCCTTGGGATGCCATGAACTGTCCCATGGGTCTAGCCCGCTTTGACGGCCCTACCTCAGATTCTTGTATCCTTCTCCTTTGCCTTTGATCCTCTATCTTTTGCGCGAAGGCTTATATTCTGGCTATATCTATGTCTTTATTTAATGCAGCAATAGTACAGTCTCTTACCAAGTAGGGCTCCAATCTATCTACATACCGATGAACTCTATCGGCCATAGTTGCTACCATGTGAGGAACGTATCTAGCCAACGAATTAAACCGAAGACTATACTCCCTGACGCTCATATTTCCTTGATGAAGATTTAAAAACTGATCTGCACGAGCCTCGTGGACCTCATATGGGAGGTAATGATCAAGGAATGCCACGTTGAATTCCTCCCAACTAGCTGGATTTGCACCGATACCTCTGGATTGTTTCCAATCTTCGTACCATAATATAGCCTCTCCTTTCAGTCTATATGCTGCAAGCTCCACTGTTTCTACACCCATCATATGCATGACATCTAGAGCCCTTTGAATTTGATCGATAAAGTCTTGCGGGTCATCATTAAGATCGGACCCAGTAAATGTGGGAGGATCCAATTTCAGGAAATCCTGTGTTCTCCGACTAGCTATCCTAGCCGCACCATCATCACTTTTCACTGGACCAACTCGTCCTTAACTCTGGGCAACAACTATCTGAGTCAACATTTGCACCGCATTTTTCAAATCCTCTAACTCCCGCCTAGTAACATTAACAGGCGATTCTGGGGATACTTCCCTCCTTTGTGGTCTCCCTGGAGAAGGGGGAGGAGAAGGTGCCCGTGATGTAAACTCGATTTCAACCCCATATTGACTAGCTGGGTTAGGTGGGGATTTACTAATTCCTCCTCCCGCTTGCATATCTACCTACTTTTCTTTGCCCATACCTTGTCTTGTGATCGGCATGTTACTATATCAAAGAAAACCAATTTCAATGGTCAAATGTAATCCCACCTGTGGTAATGGCTCTATCGCACGATCTAGAATGAAGAAATGAAACAACTCCTAAATGTCTCGTAGCCTCCTACTTATAAATATGGCGCACAACACATCCATAAGCAAGACTCTACTCAGACATGGCTTTGTAGACACCCTTAGAACGACCTGGTCTGATACCACTTTTATCACGACCCAAATCCCATTCGGGCCGGACTGGCACCCGGAGCTGATAAGGCCCGAGAGAACCAATCTTTGCTCATGTACTCTCATATGTATGCTCGCGTATGAATATCATATTATCTCATCTATCTCATGTAATTAAATATCAATAGCGGAAGGCATGACAACATGTGCAATATATGAAACTTGGCCGTTAGGGCCATTTCGTCAAAATGAACGTACATATTTTACTTTCATGATACCCCACATATGTCTAAAAAGCCTCTAGTAGATACATGACCATGTCTATACAATATTTACAAAATTCCAAAACCTAATGAACACATGTGACTCGGGAAGCCCCGAAGCAACTGGAGCTCACCAACAATCTGCGAATATCTTGTCACCTACTGCGGAGATCTACAACACCTGGGCCTACAGCATGTAAGGTAAGTCCCCCGAGAGGGGTCAGTATGAAGAAAGTACTGAGTATGTAAGGCCATATGAAACTATAGTAATACATAAGTACTTTCAAGAAATTAAGTGTAAGAGAATAATCAATATGGGTATACCTCCGTCCTGAATATGTGGAACCATGTTCATTACTTCTATTATTTCATTACTTGGTCATTCAGCCGCCTCATCATCGTTCTTATCATAACCTTCATATTTATATATATACGAGGGATATAGTCTCATCTCTTTTACAACTATCTTTATTTATTATTCACTCAACTAGTTAGTGATTCATAATACCTTATGGATCATCACCTTATAAGTAAGTATATAATACCGGTCCTCCACCTTTGGTGGGATATAATGTATAAGTATATAGTACCGGGACTCCATCTTGGTGGGATATATAGTACCGGGCCTCCACCTTTGATGGGATATAATAAATGAATATATAGTACTGGACCTCCATCTTGGTGGGATATATATAGTACCGGGCCTCCACGTTCGATGGGCTATAATATATATATATCTATGTATAATATTGGACCTCCACCTTTGGTGGGCTATAATAAATAACATAGCATAGTATTGAGATTGTTCTATCTTGAACTTACACCCTTTAGATTGTGATTCATACTCAATGTAACATATAGTAACCATACGTACATTACTTCTCTATAAATCTTATACCCTTTACATAGTTATGAGAGTAACACATTAAAGATCATGACATTAATTGAAGCACACTCTTACATACACATCTTACTTCACTTCTTTACCTCATGAGATTGACATCTTCACTTATGATTATACTAACTTGCACATCACCCCTCTTATTATTCTTATGAGATTGATACTTTAACTTGTGAGAGATTAACACATCCACTTATGAGAGACACACCTCTATACCTTACTTCACTTTCTTACTCTCAAGAGAGTGATACTCTCACTTGTGAGGAATAGATATATTAGTTCGCACTTTATCTCCTTCACTACTCTTATGAGATTGGTACAAAGATATTCATAATAATAATATAGGACTTTGGAACATGACATAATTGGAGAATGCTTTTCAAGAATAACTCGCTTCTCTTTACATCTTACCCTTCTTGAGATAATTATTCTAGAATCACAACGTTATGACTCCGTTGGAACATACTATTATGAGGACTTTGGACCCATGTCCATAGTTAGGTAACTCATGAACAACAACGACTAATGAATGAGGGATACGTGACTTAGGAATGAATAGGTTCTCCTTACGTCGTCACTTTCCTTGTAACAGTTTCTTTTAGAAGTTACAACAACATTATGAGAGATTTAGGAATTTCAGTCCATGGATAAGAGACATATGAATGCCAATCGGTCAATGAAAAAGAAACGTGTGGATAACAACATATATCAAATCCGAATGAGATACCTTAGCATATTTCGGGATGGGACAAGTGTAATGTCATTATGAACATTATGTGCTACAGAAGGATACGGACAGAGTAACCTTACATACCTTATCTTCCCAATGTAAGTACACAATCCAATATGTGAGCACAATAATTCCGCTCTTTTCTTACGTTTCACTCTACATCACAAATACATAACGGAACCCACATTAACCACCAACTACCTTACAAATGCATATGACAACAATGAGTTACATGTTTATATTTAAAATGGCATTTCCTTCTCTACAATACCATTTACGGTATTAACATACCAACAATGTCCCATTCATGCCATACATTGACCACAAGCTACATTTCAAGTGTATAAGACAACCATAAGTTACATGAGTTCCCTATTCACCCTTTACAATACCATTCATGGCCCTTTTCATGCCAACAATACCATAACATTTTATACATTGACCACAACATCACATACCAATAGCATTTCACCACAAGGTTTCTCCTCTAAACTTTCTCATAAGCACCATATCACAATTATTCCATTAAATTGCTTCAATACACCTCACAACAACAAATCGGCCAAAATCTCATAATTTACACTTATAGAAAAATAACAAGTTTAATAAAAAAATCACACCATACATGTTCATATCTTATCCATACCATCCTCTTTCATCAAAGGCACAAGTCATAATTCAAGCTATAATCCCATGGATAACGCATCTTTTTAACAAAAATCAAAAGTGTCATGTCCAACACTTTCAAGCATAACCAACATGATCTACATAATTTCTCATGCTTATAATATGTTAAAGTACAATAATAATCACTTACGCAAGCTTGGAAGATGATGATCTTGTCCAAAAATTCCTTAGGGTTTGAAGAGAAATATCTTGCTTTGGCTTCTTGGAAAAGTCTAGAAATGCTTGTGTCTTTGGATGAATTAAAATCTGATTTTTCTTTGACTTTTATAGACCCTTTAAGTAATCCTTAGCCACTTTTCTCAATCATTGACAAGTCAAGGCAAGAATGGGTCATTTGACCCATTTTTGGCCCATGACTTTTGCCTCATTTTTGGGCCTCTTTTGAGCCCAATTCACTTGATCCAATAAAATCAATAATTTCTCATGTTTAATTCATTTCATATGCGTTAAAACAATATTCCCACTCACGCAATTCATACTCGTGGCCTCAATTCCAAAAACAAGCAATTCTAGCCACGTATGGCTTATTTTGACTACAAGGGTAAAATCGTCATTTTGATGCCAAATTCGTTCTCGAATAATTTTATCATACAATATAATATTTCACTCATTTCATGTATATTCTCATGGTTATAGAAGAATCGTGGCAAAAATTGGCTCAATACGTCCCCGGGCACCCTTGGGACTTAAGAAAAATTCCAACTTTTAAAAGTGGCCAAAACCAGCGTGGCACGCCCTTGGGCGCGCCAGCTTGCTTCCTCTGGACTAAAAATTTTAGCCTAGATCAGCGTGGCACGCTGGACTTAACATTTTCAAAAATTTTGTTTTTCGACTTTTCTTCGCAGGTTTGGTTAGATACTTCAAATCCTATTCTTTAACTTACTTCTTACCCTTAATATCCTTTGTTTAGAGGTCCTCTTAGCCTCATTTTGAACCCCACAAATGTGCAATGAAAATCGTAAAACACCTCCTACGCAAGGTTAATCACATGTACAAGGCCAAATTTCAATTTTTCCATCACTAACATTACCAAATACATACTTATAGCTCTCGACACCTAAGTAAACATTATGTAATGTCTTCAAATAGGGTTGGGAAGGTAAGGGGTGTTACAAGAAATTTCAATAATTTGACTATTTTGCCCTTTCCCGTAGTTACTTTATCTCATTTGTGAGTTGCAAAAATAGTTGGCACGATCCCCGATGTGTTCCGAAGTATTTTATATGAGCTTTTGGGTTTGAACATCCTTAAAGGGATTAGTCTGACTTCGGTCAATATTTCATGATCTGAGCATTGGGTAGTGATTCTGACATTCCATTAGATCCAAAATGTCGAATTTGGGTTAGTAGAAGGGTTGGTTCGAGTTTGAAACCTTTATGTTACATTTCGACCCGCCATTCGGAAATTAGTTAAAATAGCCTATAAAGGGGTCCCGGGGGTTAATTTATTGTAAATGATTTTTTTTTGTAAATTCAATGATTCTGTTGAGTCCAGAATGTCATTTCAAAGCTATTAGCATACGTGGTTTGAGTTCAGGAGGTTCAGGATGAGTTTTGAATAAGTTTTTGAATATTTTGGGTGCTTTGGGCCTGTTAAAGTAAAATCGGTCGACAAAAAGGTTCATTATTATTTTTAAAGAATAAAAAATAATTCCAAAATTTCTGATATGTCATGCATGAATTATAGGATTAATCTGGAAAGTTTGGTGTAATTTCGATAAGTTGAGATTCAGTTTTTATTGTGAAATATGAAATAATTCTTTAACAAGAAAAAATAATATCTGACTGGGCAAACATGAATGAAATTGAGTTTTGACTGAACAAGTAGATTCATATCATTATTTAGAAATTATAGGAAAATGAATCGGTATATTTCGCTATCGTATGAGGGATTTATGGCCTTTTTAGTGAATATAAAAGTTGATTGTGCAAAGGTTGTTGGTGCACACCTTTAGTTATGGACAAATAGACTTTTAGCTACAGAAAATAGGCTTTAGCATGGAAATCGCACCTAAACATATATAAATTTCAAACTTCATCCCATTTCGTATTTTTGACATTTTGGGACTTAGGAAGCTCCATTTTTGGAGATTCTCGATGTGTTTTTCTCTTATTATCATTTACTATGTGATTTTACCTTCACTTTTCCCATTTTCTAAGAATATCCATTTTGTATTTTATGATTTCTAATCAAAGTTGAAATTCAAAACCTCATTCCACCATTTTTAAAGCTTTCAAGCTCGTTTTTGAGAGTTGTAAAGCGGGTTTTCAAGATTGGAACTTTGGGTGAGCTTCTAAACTAGTAATTCATTATTTTCCATCAATTAATTTATGATTTTCATCTTCAAATCTTTGATTTTAAACTTGATTTTGGGGTTTTTACCCGGTAAAGTATAAAATAGGGTTTTCTTCAATTTCAAAACCAATTTCACTTTGTTTTCGCATGAATTTTCAACTATAGACTCCTATGGTCATGGAGAACATTATTCTAAAATAAAATCATGATTTTACCATTGTGTTTTCAAAAATGATTTTTAAAGCAAATTTTAAACTCGGAAAAAATACAATTGATATGGGTATCGTTGGACTCCTTTTGACTTGTAGATGTCATATTTGATTAGATTGGACATGTTTAGTGTTGATTCAAGGGAGTAAACTTCCAATTGATGCTTCAGACTATGTTTTGGCTTGTGAATCCTCTTTTAAGGCAAGTTGAGATGTACCTTGACTTTCTCTGAAGTGTTTATGTGTTGTATGCTTGTTTGTTCATATTTTGTGAAACGTTTAGAATTGGGGGTCCCGCTTAGATGAAATGGCCAGTATCTCCGTGAGTGCCAAAAATTTTTGATGGGTTGTAGTTATTTAGTTGCTTATCTTAGTTAGTTTTGATACTTGTGAATATACTTGGAATAGATTGTAGATAGCTAGCTTATTGATCTTGAATAATATTGATAGTGGATACCTAATTTAGAGCTTGAATCATGTTTAGTGGACTTTGGCATAATGATTGAGGTTTGGTGACTTTTTAGGTAATGATTATCTTATTATAGTTATTTGATGGAATGATTGAGGTTTAGAGGATACTCAGAGTATGAATAGACTTGTAATAGTTGATGAGGCTTAATGTATGGACCTATTTAGGTTTGGATAGTTCGCAATTTATTATTATCAACATTGTTGTTTATTTTATATTGCCCATGTGGGGCTTATAAGAACTTCATTATGGACTTGTGTAATTATTTATGATTGTTTGGCTGAGTAGGGGCTTATATGCATATTGCTTTTGATTTGAAGGATAGATTATTGTGATGTCCGAGTGGGGGCTTGACTTGATGTTATTGGTCATGTTTGTGCATTAAATGCCTTATCTATCATTGTGTCGCTTGAGTGGAGGCTTGACTTATCATTATAGGTCTTATCTGTGTATTAGAATGTCGTTTCTATTATTGTGTCGCCCAAGTGGGGGCTTGACTTTACATTTTAGGCCTTATCTGAGCATTTAATTGCTTATTCATTATAGTGATGCCCAAGTGAGGAGTTGGAAATGATAATATTGATGGCTACATGACTATTTATTCTGGTGGTGCCAACTGGAAACTGATATCATGAATTATTGATACATTGATTGATTCTGAGCTCACTTATACATGTATTGAATGGATTTTGATCTTCATACTGATTGATTGTGAGCATTAAATCCTCATATCATGCATAAATATTCATAAGACATTAGTACCACTGAGACACTCTGATTTTGAAAAAAATGAGACACTTTATAAAATGCCTATACCAAGGGATGTGCCGATAAGGTTGATTTGAGACATCAGATTGAGATTATAAGAGTATATGGGTTGTGAACCCCCATGGGTCCTATCTTAGGAGAGCTGAGGCTCGTTAAGTGTATATAGAAAGTCATGTGATAGCTTTCAATTTTTCATCATTATCACCACATTGCATTGCATCACTTGCATTGCATGACATTTCCTTAGTATGGGTTGATATTTTCGTTGAGTGCTTACTTTTATAGTTTATTATTGTGATTGAACTTTGTTTATGATATTGTGTATTGAGTATTCATTTCACTTAGTTACATTATTCTATTCTACTTCTTGGTTGATTTGGGAGCTGAGGTATACATGATACGTAGGTTATGGCTATGGCTTGATTAGTGAGGTATGTAGTGTCGTACCTAGTGGTAGCATGACATACACATACTTGTACACTCTCACTACTTTATCACAGATTATTGATTAAACATGATAATTCAGCCTGATATACTGTGTTAGTGAGTCTTTCTTTAAAATATTTTTCCTATTGTTGTTGATCATAAAATGGTTAGTGTTGACTCACCTAGACTTATGTGCCTACCCTGTTTACAGATAATGTTATGATTGTTGTGTTGGGTTACCCTAGTAGGATGAAGTGGAGAATTTAACAGCTATAGATCTATTTGGGGAAAACCTTGGAAAGTTGGGGGGGGGGGGGGGGGGGGGGGGGGGGGGGGGGGGGTTCTCGTCATCACTTTGGATTAGGGTCGGTTATCGACAATGCTTGCTGAGTACACGTGGTTTTTGTACTCACTCTTGATTTTCTTTCTTTTTTCATATTTTTTGCACCCCGTGCAGGTATTGGAATAATTAGCAGTTTATAGATCGTCTTCTTCTAGTATTGGCATTGTAGAGATCGAGGTAGCGGTTGATGGATTCCAAGCTTACTCGAATCTCTCTTTATTTATACTATGCTTATCCGCATTTAAGTTACTTTAGCTATTAATGTCTTTCTGTATTCAGAGGCTTGTACTTTTGACAACCAGACTTGGGATGTATTTTTGGAGACTTGTGTCTCAGTTATATAGCTGGGATTATTCTATTTTCGCTTCCATTTTCTATTTTCCTTTATTGTTGAGTTTGGGTTGGGATAGGCTTACGGTGTGACAAGTGCCATCACGTGCTTTATTTAGATTATGACAAGTTGATATCAGAGCCCCAGGTTCATTGGTCTCATTAGTACAAGCCGAGTCTAGTAGAGTCTTGCGGATCGGTGCGAAGACATCTATTATCTAGCTTTGAGAGGCTACATGACTTTAGGATATTCCCATTTCTGTATTCTATATCGTGCATTCGTAGGTTTGTATAACTCAAAAATATCTTATTCACTCTCTCACAGATGGTAAGCACGCGTTCATCCTTAGCTAGAGATTCAGAGTCTGTACCTTTGATGTGTAGTAGAAGTAGGGTTTGAGGCAGTGGCCTGATTGGGATGTCCAAACCAGTTAGAGGTCAGGTTAGAGTTGCCTCTTCAGGTTTTAGAGTTTTTAGTGGTGGTAGGTCTAGTGATTTAGAGGGGTTGAGGCTAATGCAAACACCACCTGTGACCATACCTATGCTTAAGGATGGCTTAGTTTGAGTGTTGGGTTTCCTTCATAGTGTGGCTCCTATTTTTATTCAGCATGTTACTTCGAGGTTTCAGACTCCAAATGCACATATGATTACTACTAGTTCTCTTAGTATTAATGAGATATTATTAGGGATTGCTCCACATCCAGTGACCTTGCCCTTTATTTCCATGAAAGGACAGAGTAGATTAGAGTTCATGAAGACAAACCCTTCTCGATTTGATAGAGACCCTAATATCGATGCCTTTATGTTCTTTTTTGGTTGTCGTGAGAGGTTGTACAAGTTAGGCTTTGGGGAATCTAATGGAGTGGATTTCTTTGCCTTTCATTTCTTTGGTCCAGCTAGATAGTGGTGGAAGACTTTGGTAGAGAGTAGACGGGTTGGATCACCTTCTCTCTCATGTGATCAGTTTGCTCGAGAGTTTCTAGAGTAGTTTGTATGGAGATATGAGAGGCTTATGGACTAGAGGCCCCGTAGACTTGATAATGATAGTGATATTCCTGGTAGAGGCTAGGATTCTTGTGGCTATACTTGGAGAGGATTAGATCATGGTGGTAGTTCAGAATCTTCGAACCTATCCCAGCGGGCTTCTACTTTTTTGGGTTGCTTCTTATATGGAGATCTCGGACACAATAGGAGGGATTGCCCACAGGTTAGAGAGGGAGATGCTTCACCAGTTACTTCAGAAGATAACAAATCCCATTATCATATTCTATAGGATGGACTCGTGGTAGGAGCTTCTTGTACAGTAGCCACAGGTATGGTTCTTGGTGAACTTTTGTTATGCCTTAGTGGTATTTGACTGTGGTTCTACATTCTTTTATGTGTTTATTTATTTGGCATTAAGTCTTGAAATACTTTCTTGAATTTTTGCTGGAGTTGTTGATATTTGCTACCCTGTAATATTTCCTTATTGATGGATTGGGTGCATCGATCCTATGTTGGGAATTTTTTAGAGTATATCACTGGATTTGATTTGATCTTTTTGAGTATTGTGGATTTTTGTGTATTTGAGTATGATGTTCTTGATGGTTATATCGTGGAATAGTGGTGGATTGATTCGAGGTTTTGTACACTTTCATATTGTAGAATGGATTGGCCTTGTGGTTTTGGCATTTTGGATAATAGTATGCCTAGCGGTACTTATTAGTGGTAGACATTGTGATAGCTTATACTTGTGGTGTGATTGATTCGAAAGGATTGTAAGCAAAGGATTCTAGTTGGATAAGGAAAGATTTCAAGCATTCGAGTGTTGTAATTTGTTACTTCCTTAGTATTTAGCCTTTGTTTGCATGAATAAACTAGTTGGTATTAAGATACTCCTCGGTTAGATTTGAAGGATTTCAGCTCATGAGGATTTTTGCTTTTGATTTGGAAAGATTTTCGAATAGAAAGGGGTACCTAGTTTGTGGCATTTATTACTCTTACAGCTAAGTGGCTTAGTGGAATATTCTTGCTCATAAGCTTCGATTAGAGTATGTGCTATTCTCCATGGACTTTGTGTTAAGGAATGTTGAATGAGAATTGAGCCAGTCTAAGTTGTACCTTATTATTCCATCACTCTTGTGTTAAAGAATACTGAATGGGAATAGAGTTAAGGGAAAAGATAAGGATTTTGTACATAGGAAAATTTGATACATTCAGAACTTATCTATGGGTTCAAGTTAGAAATTTGAAGTCCTGATAGTGTGGTTCATTGGTAGCTTCTGTAGAGTGTAGCGGTTGTTCCTCCGGATTTCTTATTTATGATTTTGGCTTTCATTAGTGAGATATAGTGATTTTTGCACTTCTTATATGGGTTGATTGTCCCCGATTTGATGGGCTTCGTATGTGTGTATGATTGGAGAGTCTCTTTATTCTACCAAATTATAGAGGACTTCGGTCGTTTGATTTCACTTGGGGTTTTGAGGTTGCATGGGTTATTGTGATGAGCTACATGAGGTTTTGGTGCCTTTTTGAGTGTTTACTTCTATGGTATATAGAGTTTTATGATGATTCTCGATTGCCTCAAGGGTTGAGCATAAGGTTTTGACTATAGTATAGTGTCTTAAGTAAGCTAGTGTGGCTTTTAAGGTTTTGTGTGGATTTGATATTGATTTCTGACTTAGCTATTTTAGTTTGAGGATATAGTGTTATCCAAGTTGATAGTGTGGTGTCGGCCTTGAATAGGTTGATTCAGTATATTGGTGGGTGGTTATATGATTTTGTGAGCTCCTTGACATTTTGTGGGTCTGAGGGTGATTTTCGATTTTATGCTCCAGTCAGTGTCTTGTGGTGTTTTGGTCAGTTTTAGATTAGGCGGGTATGTTCAAAACTACTATTGTGTTTGACTCAGTTTTTGGGAATAGAGAGCATTCGTGAATAAAGGAAATCAGCTTCTTTGAGAAATTTGGCCTTAGATGCTAGTGTTTTGACCTGGTGAGTCCTTATGTGATAGATTTCTGGTTATATGGTGAGACCAGTAGTTCTATGGTTGTGACTCCGCGTTGGAGTGCTTTCGTGATGTTTCTTGAGGGTAT
This sequence comes from Capsicum rhomboideum, assembly GCA_031232105.1. NCBI lineage: Eukaryota > Viridiplantae > Streptophyta > Magnoliopsida > Solanales > Solanaceae > Capsicum > Capsicum rhomboideum. The sequence continues at coordinate 19,956,362 of CP124710.1, forward strand.
TTTTCTATCCTTTACCTATTTTGCCTTACCTTACTTGTACGTTCGAGGACGAACGTGAATCTTATTGGCGGATATTGTAATGACCCTCATATTAAAATTTAGAAATTTTTATATTTTGACTATTTTGTTTACTTTTATCTCATTTTATGACTTTCGAAAATGGTTGGCATGGTATCCGTTGCGTTCAGAAGTGTTTTATATGAGATTTTAGTTTTGAACATCCTTAAAGGGATTAGTTTGACTTCGGTCAACATTTAGTGATTTGAGCATCGGATGGTGATTTTGGCAGTTCCATTAGATCAAAAATGTTGACTTTGGGTTGATTGCGGAGTTGGTTCGGGTTCAAAATCTTTATTTTACATTTTGACCCTCCATTCAAAAACTAATTAAAATAGCCTATAAAGGGTCCGGGGGGTTAATTTATTGTAAAATAATTTTTTATTGTAAATCTGATGATTCCGCTGATTTTGGAATGTCGTTTCCAAGCTATTAGCATATGTGGTTTGTGTTCGGGAGGTTCCGAATGAGTTTTGAATAAGTTTTTGAATATTTTGTGTGCTTTGGGCCTGTTAAAGTAAAATCGGACGACAAAAAGGTTTATTATTAATTTTAAAGATAAAATTATTCAGAAACTTCTAAAATGCCATGCATTTATAGGATTGATCTAGAGAGTTTGGTGTAATTTCGATAAGTCGAGATCCAGTTTTTATTGCGAAACATGAAATGATTCTTTAAAGAGCTAAAATAATATATGACTGGGCAAACGTACATGAAATTAAGTTCCGACTGAATGAGTAGATTCATATCATTATTTAGAAACTATAGGAAAAAGAATTGGTGCATTTTGCTTTAGTATGAGGGATTTATGGTCTTGTTAGTAAATATAAAAGTTGTTGGTGCACACCTTTAGCTACGGACAAATAGACTTTTAGCTATGGAAATCGCACCTGAATATATATAATTTTCACACTTTGTCCCATTTCGTATTTTTGATATTTTGGGAGCTAGGAAGCTCCATTTTTAGCGATTCTCAATGTGTTTTTATCGTATAATCATTTACTATGTGATTTTACCTTCACTTTATCATTTTTATCACTTACTATCGTATATCTATTTCGTTTTCCATGATTCCTAACCAAAGTTGAGATTCAAAACCCAATTCCACCATTTTCAAAGTTTCCAAGCTCGTTTTTGAGAGTTTTAAAGCGGGTTTTCAAGATTAGAACTTTAGGTGAGCTTTTAAACTAGTAATTCAATATTTCCCATCAATTAATTTATGTTTTTATCTTCAAATCTTTGATTTTAAACTTAATTTGGGGGGTTTTACCCAGTAAAGTACAAAATTGGGTTATCTTCGATTTCAAGTCCAATTTAACTTTATTTTCGCTTCCGTTTTCCACTATAGACTCCTATGATTATGGAGAACATTACTCTAAAATAAAATATCGGTTTTACCCTTATGTTTTCGAAAATGATTTTTGGAGCTAATTTTGAACCTAGAACAAATATAGTCGATGTGGATATCGTTGGACTCCTTTTGACTTGTAGATGTCATATTTGATTATATTGGATACGCTTGGTTGATTCGAGGGATTAGAGCTTCCGATTTATGCTTTGGATTGTGTTTTGGCTTACGGATCTTCTTTTAGGGCAAGTTGAGATGTACCTTGACTTTCTCTGAAGTGTTTATATATTGTATGTTTGTTTGTTCATATTTTTTAAAATGCTTAGGATTGGGGGTCCCACTTTGGTGAAATGGCGAGAATCTCCACAGGTACCGGAGTCTTTTAATGGGTTGTAGTTATTTAGTTGCTTACCTTAGTTAGTCTTGATACTTGTGAATATACTTGGAATAGATTGTAGATAGTTAGCTCATTGATCTTGAATAATATTGATAGTGGATACCTAATTTAGAGACTGAATTTTGTTTAGTGGACTTTGACGTAATGATTGAGGTTTTAGTGACTTTTTAGGGGATGATTATGTTTTATCGTTATTTGATGGAATGATTGAGGTTTAAAGGATACTTAGAGTATGAATAGACTTGTAATAGTTGATGAGGCTTAATTTATGGAACAAGTTAGGTTTGGGTAGTCCGCGATTTATTATTATCGGGATTGTTGTTTATTTCGCATTGCCCGTATGGGGCTTATGTGAACTTCATTATGGACTTGAGTAATTATTTATAATTGTGTGCCTGAGTGGGGGCTTATATGTATATTGTTTTTTATTTGAGAGGATATATTATTGTGATTCCCAAGTGGGGGCTTGACTTAATGTTATTGGTCATGTTTGTGCATTAAATGCCTTATCTCTTATTGTGCCACGCGAGTGGGGGCTTGACTTGTCATCATAGGCCTTGTTTGTGCATTAGAATGTCGTATCTATTACTGCGTCACTCGAGTGGGGGATTGACTTGACATTTTAGGCCTTATCTGAGCATTTAATTGCATATTCATTATAGGGATGCTCAAGTGAGGTGTTGGAAATGATAATATTGATGGCTACATGACTATTTATTCTGGTGGTGCCAAGTGAAAACTGATATCATGAATTATTGATACATTGAGTTGATTCTGAGCTTACTTATACATGTATTGAATGGATTTTGACCTTCATACTGATTGGTTGTAAGCATTACATCCTCATATCACGCATGCATATTAGTGAGACATTGGTACCACTGAGACATTCTGATTTTATCAAAACATGAGACACTTTATTAAATGCCTATACAAAGGGATGTACCGGTAAGATTGATTTGAGACATGAGATTGAGATTATTAGAGTATATAGGTTACGAACCCACCATGGGTAATATCTTGGGAGCACTGAGGCTTGGTTGGTGTATACAGAATGTCGTGTGATGGATTTCAATCATTCATCATCGCCACATTGCATTGCATCACTTGCATTGCATGACATTTCCTTGATATGGTTTGATATTGTTGGTGAGTGGTTACTTTAATAGTTAATTATTTTGATTGAACCTTTTCTGTGATGTTGTGTATTGAGCATTCATTTCACTTCGTTACATCATTCTATTCTACTTCTTAGTTGATTTGGGAGTTGAGATCTACATGAGACGTAAGGTATGGCTATGGCTTGATTAGTGAGGTATGTAGTTTCGCACCTAGTGGTAGCATGATATACACATACTTTTACACTCTAACTACTTTATAGCAGATTATTGATTAAACATGATAATTGAGTCTGATATACTGTGTTAGTAAGTCTTACTTAAAAATATTTTTCCTATTCTTGTTGATCATAAAATTGATAATATTGACTCACCTAGACTTATGTGCCTACCCTGTTTGCAGATAATGTTATGACTATTGTATTGGGTTACCCTATTAGGATGAAGTGGAGAATTTAACGGCTATAAATCTAATTGGGGAAAACTTTGGAAAGTTGGGGTGGTGGTTCTCGCCATCGCTTTGGATTAGGGTCGCTTATCGATGTTGCTTGCTGAATACACGTAATTTTTGTACTCACCCTTGCTTCTCTTTCCTTTTTCTTATTTTCTGTACCCCGTGTAGGTTTGGATCAAGTAGTTTTTTGTAGGTCATCTTCTTCTAGTATTGGCGTTACAGAGATCGAAGTAGTGGCTGATGGATTCCAAGCTTACCCGAATCTCTCTTTATTTATCTTATGTTTATCCGCATTTAAGATACTTTAGTTATTAATGTCTTTCTATATTCAGAGGTTTGTACTAGTGACAACCAGACCTAGGATGTTTTTTTTGGAGAATTGTGTTTTGGTTATTTATTTGGGATTATTCTATTCTTTCGCTTCCATTTTCTATTTTCCTTTATTATTGAGTTTGGGTTGGGATAGGCTTACTTGTCCAGAGGGTGTGACAAGTGTCATCACGTGCCTAATTTGGGTCGTGACACCGCCAAAGCAAACCAGATATACTACTAGGCTATTTTTGACGTTCTGGACTCAATGGCGTCATCAAATTTTTAAAAAGAGATCTTTTATAACAATTTAACCCCTGGGACCCCTTAAAGCTTATTTTAGCTAGTTTTCATCAAAAGGGTCAAAATGACAAATAAAAGCTCCAAACCCAAACTAACTATGCTACTAACCCAAAATCAACATTTCGCATATAATGGAATTATCCAAATCACTATCCAATACTCAAAACATGAAATATTGACCAAAGTCAATTCATGGCCTTTAAAAGCCTCAAAAGCCTCAAACTCACCCAAATCACTCCTGAATGCATCGGGAACCTTGTCAACCAACTCCACCACTCAAAATTTGCATATAAAAACTACGAAGAAGGGCAAATAGTTAAAACACATTAAAAAAAATTCACAACTAAGGTTGTTACATAGTTGCTCGGTCGATCCGCAGTTCCCGGATATCTTCTATCTTTGTCTTTTATCTATGTCTTTCGCATTCCTGAATATTGTAGTAGTTGTAACCATACTTTATGACTTCTTAAAAGCTTGTACCTATGACACCAGGAGTCTTAAACTCACCCAAATCACTCCTGAACGTATCGGGAACCATGCCAACCAACTCCACAACTCAAAATTTGCATATAAAAACTACGGAGAAGGGCAAAGTGGTCAAAACACATAAAAAGAAAAAAATCACAACTAAGGTTGTTACATAGTTGCTTGGTTGATCCGCAGTTCCCGGATCTCTTCTATCCTTGTCTTTTATCTATGTCTTTCACATTCCTGAATATTGTAGTAGTTGTAATCATACATTATGACTTATTAAAAGCTTGTACCTATGACACATGTTGTCATATGACCAGGAGTTCTCGGGTTCAAGCCTTGGAAATAGCCTCTGGCAGAAATGCAAGGTAAGACTGCAACAATAGATCCTTGGGGTTGGGCCCTTCTCCGGACCCTGCGTACAGCGGGAGCTTTAGTGCACCGAGCTGCCCCCTTTTTTAACATTTTGTTTCTGGTTTATATGAAAGAGGTTATTTAAGACTTACTTTCTTGCATTTAACTTCCCTGTTTATTCTTGTTTTTATTTATTGGAAAGGGTTGGCTTACCAATAAGTGGGGTTAGGATAGGTGCCATCATGGTCCCTGTTTTTAGGTTGTGACATTCAGGGCCAGAGACATGCTACTGCTAATGTTTTGTCTATTAAGAAGATTCTACCACCCCATTTCTTGTAATATTATCAACTATGATTTCTTCTAGTTGCATTTTATCATCGTCATTGTATTTTATAGTTTGTCTAAGGAGAGTGCTAGGCAGACATATAATATATATATATATATATATATATATATATAATATAAATTTCGTACTTCCTCATTTATTTGATCTAAAAGCTTTTAAGGCATACAAACAAGGATTTCTTTTGCTAGGATACATTACTTCGGATAGATTTTTACATAGGTTGCCTTTATAGGCAGACACACAAGGATTTCCTTTGTCAGGATACGTTACTTCGGATAGAATTTTACATAGGTTGCCTTCTTATAACTGTAAGTATAACTATTCAGTAAAGTGCTTCAGTAAGCACTTCATTTTATAATGATGAATACTAAATATATAGTATAATTTTCCTCTTTTATGATCCTGAAATTAAAGGTTCACTTTTTATAAATTTTAAAGGGGAAGGGTGAGCGGGGATGGGGGTGAAAGAAGTATTTATTTGGAAACGAAATGCTTGTTGAACATTATACATGGAACGTAACTCTTGCTTCTTTTTTGTTTATATATAGTAAAAGCTTTTATTAATAGTTAAATATTTTACTAGCAAATTAATTACTATTTCTATTAATTACTAGTAATGTTTATTATTGAGATTTATCTTTGATCAGTTCATTAATAACTTGATTGAATATATATTTTTTTACATTGTTGATACATAGAAGAATACTTAACTTTTTTGAAGTAGCAATTAAGAGAGAAAATAGAAAAGTCTAATTAGACAGGCTTTGGTCATTGTGATTTGAACTTTTGATGTTGCACTTAAGAGTTATGGTGACATCATTTTCAAAGACTGGAGCTGCACCATTCAAGTAAAGACGGGTCATTCTCATTAATGTTCCCATTTTGGAACAATCTTAAATTTTTGCCCCTCAACACTTTTAGTAATAAACATGTGGCCAAAAATACCCCTAATTTTAAGGGAAAAAAGTAAGTTACTGAAGATGAGATAAAGAGAGACTCAACGGTAAATTTTGAGCAAGCATGAGGGCCAAGTAGGGGAAGAAAGGTATGAGGATATGAGACAAATCTAACTAGAGCAGGGGTGTAGATGCCTAGGATGGTTTCTTGAAATCGCTGCCTTTTACTATAACTATCCATCTCTGTTGCAACTTCGAAGAATGGAGGTTGTTCGTTGTCTAAAGCTGCATTAGTTAATCTAATATGTTCTATGAAGGAGCTTAGTTTAAGTTTTAGGTATTCCTAGTAAGGATATTGATTTGTGTTTTTGAGTAACTTGCTAGTTTAATTTGTCAACGAAAGATATATATGTTTATCAGAAAACACTATAGTTAAATTTGTATGAGGTCAAGGACAAGCTTCTCAGATATACTATAGTTCATGTTTCCATCTTACTTTGGTATGTCCGACATCTTAAACCTCTTTGGCATGGGTTTAGTTACTGCACTGGGTTTAAGATATCTTACCTTCGCGTAACTCTTGGAGTCTGGCCCCTTGATAACCGGTGGCGCCCCCGTTATATGGGTCATCGGTTGTTCAGTTCTAAATAATGTGTTTTCATTTCCTTTCTCAGTTCCACTACCAAATTGAGGGTCGTTACGACTTCTGAATCGGTACCAACCTTATTGGTCGTACATTGAGCAAACGAATTTTGAAACTTCCATTAGATCTCCTATTCCCTAGGGTGATCATTTGTTCCCTCCCAAGGTGTTGGATTTCATATAGTCGATGTTGCTTTGCAATTCTCCCACCTTTAGCTCCAATACCTTTAGGTGATCTATGAAGTCGTTTTATTTCTTGGCCAGCGCCAATAGGATCCCTTTGAGACCCTCCAGATTTGTTATGCTTTCCTCACCTCTTGACTCTGTTACGTCAAAACTTAATCTCACGCCCCTTTTTCGAGTGTTCACGTTGGTTAGGTTAAGGTTTCTAGTGTCGAGAGCAGAGGTTTCCCCAATAGGTCAATTTTGCTCATCATAGAGAACGTCGTGTCAGAGTTTCCTTGGTCTACCACGTACCATCTATGTTAGCAATTAGTGGATTGTCATTAGTCTTATCAGCTTTGTTTACCATGAGTGGTCTTGCGAAATGAGAATATCCAAACTAGCAAGAGAGTAGAGTTAGGTAAGCTAAAACTATACACAGGTTAGCATGGCACCATGGGGCCAAACTGTATAATGGCAAAAGGTACAATTATACTTGCAAGAGGTCAATAGCACGCATAATCGCTTTAGCTTGTTGATTAGGTTAATTAGCATTATGAATATCGTAGAGCAGTGAAAATATAACGTAAATAACATGAAATAAAGTAAAGAAAAGAGCCCGAGTTCTCGTGATTCGCAGGGGTGGACATCTGAGATCAATCCTGGTATTCCCCGAGATAGTCTTGGTACAGTAAAGCTATCAATGTAATCAAACGAGAAAGCAAAGAGATAAGCTTAGTAAAGTAAGAGTGTAATATTGCTTGAGAATCAGAATTCAAAATGTGTTACAAATAAGAGAGGGTGGACAATTTATATGTAAAAAAGGGAAAGCCTTAGCCAATAAGAATACTCGGCTCGAGCCCTAAGATACTAAGACTAATAGGTGCAAACCACGTGGCTAAATCATTGGTGGTGCCAGCTATTATTTCTTCTTTTGTCGACCATTTGGATAGATGAAGAGACTTGTCAGGTGATCCTCTATCAAGCAGGAAGGCGCCGATTACCGGATAGTGAACCTTCAAGGTAAGGACTCTAGCAGGTGAGTCACGTTCATCGTTTTCCATCTCAAGTTGAGGATACAACGTCGTACGATCATGGAATTTCACCATACTTGCGAAGAGCTGAAGTTATATTCTGCCAAAGGAATTAAATTAAATCTGATTAAGAAAGGGAAAAAAAGAGGATCACCGGATTTAGGCTACGACTTCAGAAAATTACCTGAGAAAATTTGGAAGTCCTCTGAGGGTGGTTTTCACATATGATGTAGATATGTGAGTCTGCTTTCCAGCGCAAAAAACCACTCCTGATTTCGATGCTCCTAAGTCGAGATACGGAATTTACCGAGATGCTGCGCAATGCTGATAAAACCAGCGAATCAAGAGGTAAAGGCTGATTTCGGGGGATTAACTGAGACGATTTAGGCACAATCTGATCATGGTCTCCGCGTGGTACGTAGATTTACGAGTCTACTTTCCAACGCAAAAAACCACTCCTGATTTCGATGCTCCTAAGTCGAGATACAAAATTTACCGAGATGCTGCGCAATGCTGATAAAACCAGCGAATCAAGAGTTGAAGGCTGATTTCGGGGGATTAACTGGGACAATTTAGGCACAATCTGATCGTGGTTTCCACGTGGGACGTATCTTTACGAGTCTACGTTCCAACACAAAGGCCGCTCCTGATTTCGATATTTCTAAGTCAAGATACAAGACTTTTCGTGAGGCTGCGCAAAACAGGAAAAAGTGACGAACCAGAACTGAAAGGATGGTTTCAGAAGGATACCTGAGCAAATCCAGACACAATCCAGGGAAAGCCTATTACGAAAACTGTTGTGAGGAAAAACCTTTGGTCATCCCTCCTATTTATAAGCATTGCTCAATAAAGAATTTGTCTTTTGGTAGAAGAAGGATAAGAGTTCCTCATAAAATAGAGCTCTTTTCCTGAGAATCCCAATCACAATTGAAGAAAGTATTCCCATTGGAACAAAACAAGGAAAAAAAAAAAAAAGTGTCGGTGTTGAAACCCCCAAACATACATATTGTGGAGTCCAACGGGGCATCACCCTAATTTGAGCTTGGCAAATTAATCCTAATATTACATTGAAGAGGATTGTCAATTTGTATCAAAAAGGGATTCCTATGAGAGCTTTGTCTAAACGTAAATAATGGAGCTAAGTCCATTGTCTTATGTGGAATGCATAGCAAATATGGTCGTTCTACATCTAAAAGTTGATTTCTTTGCAAACGAAGTAATCAAAGTTATGTCGAAATCGAAATGATACAGAAGCCACACTTCACAACAAGTGTGCAAACACACGTGGAAAAAATAATGTGTCGATCCTTCGGATACTTCAAACCTTGTCTCATTTCAATAAATCTACACTTCGACAAGACTTGAAGTAGGGGGCGTCTGTAGACACATAAAGTTTATTGGATCGAATTCATACAAAATTTGGATTGAATCCATATTTGTTTGGGTTGGAATTAGTTTGGGCTTAGTTAATAGGTCCATTAAATTCAATTCAAGGTCCATCTTGAAGCCCAAACTCATGCCACGTGTCAAGTGACATGGCATCCCAGTCAAATTAAAGACCAACAAGACAAGGCCACACGTTCAAATACGTGGCAAGCCAAGTCAAGTTCAACAACCAATGAAACATCGCCAAGTGTCCCAAATGACATGTTTTTGGCCAATCACAAGCAAGCTTATCACATAGCATTTGTGCTAAGCTTGGGAACTTGATGAACCAATGAGAATGAGGCAGAAGAGGTTATTTACACTTGGACTGCCTACCCCCTACAACTATAAATAGGAGGGCTTACATAATTTTCTGGATTTAGCAAACATTGAAGAAAGCCACAACATCAACTACACAGCTCTTCAAAGAAGTCGTCAACGGAGTTCTTCCCGGAGATCAATCCAAAACGACGAAGTGCTGCACGACGTCCCCGGAGATCAAACACATCTCAAGGAGGTCTGAATCATCCTACATTCGAGAAACACGCTACGAGAGGCCCTCGAATCACGAAAAATCTTAGGAGAGAAGAATCAAGAGAACAACAGAATTGTACTCACCAAATTCATCAATAAAATTATCTTTTTCTTATATTTATTTTGTTTGCAGTTAATTTTCAGCACTACGTAAATTTGTTGCGAACACATGCTTCTACGCGCTCAAGCCAATTTTACCCCATATACACATTGTTCCTCCTGTTCGAAGTAAAGGTACCAAATTACTCCTTTGCCAAATAGGGAGGAGTAGATTAGGGGTGTGAATTGATTACTCTTTTATATCAAAGTTACTAACTATTTTTATAATAGAAAAGTTACTCAATTGCAATTAAGTATCAGAAAAGTTACTAAACTATTTCTTATAACCAAATCATCTTGCATATTTTTAAAAAAATAAAAAAATCATCTTGCATGTGCATCATAAAAGATGTCCCATTTATTTTCATGTAATATTGAACAAAGTTGAGTATTTTTTAATTATAACAAACGTGAGACTTAAGTAAGTTGAATAACTTTTACGTTATAACAATAAATTTAGTAAAAGCTAGGATTAAAACTTTTGGTTCAACTGTCATTTTGAAAATTCATAACATACTTTTTTCAGTAATTCATGGTGTCCCCTCAAAACTAGATTTAAGTAGTTTTGTGATTTTCAGCAAGTGGATCTTCTATTTTTTTTATCACCGTGTTTATTGTGATTGTTAATATCAAGTAATCGCGAAGTTAGAATTGAAAATAAATAAGGCCAAATATATTGTCATATTTCTAAACTTGGCACGAACTTTCACTTTGTCACCTATAGTGGATATTGTTCATTTTAAACACTCAAACTTACCACCAACTGTGTCATTTTCACATCTTTCGCATCAACTTGTAAAATCCTCTAGTGCGTGGGTTGCAGTCACTTCCAACATGGATTATATGGCCAATTGATTTGTGTCAACTCATTTTAAATCGCACATCATTATGTACATCCACAATTTTATTTTTCTAAAAAAAAAAAAAGACCAAAACACATGGCAAGGTGACCAATGAATCAATGACACGTAGTTTTTTGACCAAATAATTACAAAAAGTACTTTGACCAATCCCCACCCAATCACAGTCATCTTCTTCGAGCTTAAACTCCTTCAATGGAGGTTGAATTTTCCAATTTAAGTGTTTTCTTCGGTGGTCTCTTTAGTTGTGGTAACCAAATTGGAAAAATGGGTTATTTCATTGTTAAGTTATGGAGCCAGCCAAATAAATAAAGAAAATCAAAATTCTCAAAGTAGAAAAATCAATATTTGAATTATACTCTTTGTGTTTGAATTAGGAACTCAATTTATTAGCTATTTTATTTACTCGTGCATATATTTTCAAACAATTTTTTATTTTCTTCACCTTTTAGGTTACATTGTTAGAAGTGATATGGAAAAAAAATTCATAAATTATTCTATAAGAGATAGAGGGTTTTGGGAGTACCATTAAAGGAGTTTAAGCTTGAAAAAATGGTGGAAGATAGTGGGCCGAAAAATAGGGAAGAAAATAAAATAAAATTAAAAATGAACTAAAATAAGGTTGTCACGTGCCATATATGAGTGTTCTACACTCACTTTGCCATGTCAGCGAAAGGTACCATAATGACAAAATTGGTGACTGATTTAGGTGTTTAAAATGAACAACACCCACTTTAGATGACAAAGTGAAAGTTTGTGTCAAATTGAGGTGTCTGGCGATGAGTTTGGCCAATAAATAATAGTATTGTGAATTGTGATGCTTGAGTATACCAATAACTCTTGTGTCACTGTCCATGTGAGTTTACTCATATTGTCGTCCCAAATTCAAATAATGGAGAATAGTTATAGAAACAAGGTGAGGATGCATATAGTCAACCCCAAGAACTGAGGCGTATTGAAGTTAACGGCTATAGAAACAAGGTGAGGATTCATATAGCCGACCCCAAGAACTGAGGGGTAGCTATTTAATCTTGAGTTTACAAGTCATTTATCATGCAATTAGATGAAAATATAAAAGATCAAAGTCCATGAACTAATCCTCCTGGATTTCCTTATATTGGCAGGTAGAGATCCCAGAAGGCAAAAAATGTTCCAAAAGTATATAAATAAGATGCCTAAAGGCCTTTGTAAACACAAGAAATAGTATAGTAAAATTCTGAAAACTCACAGAAACTAGAATATTCCTACTAGGCAAGTAGCATAGCACAATTACGCCCTTTTCTCATCTTTTAATGGCCCTATGGGAATTTTACTCAAAACTTTGGCATCAAAGACAGCGTATTGTTTCTTGATCTCCTGCATTACTTTCTCAGCAAATGGATCCACTTTATCTTCATTCTTCTCGTAAAGAACAGGAACTGTATGGAGTAGTACGAATGCTGTTGCATTGAGAGGAAGATACATTCAGTATCTGTCTAGAACACATAACAAATGCAAAAGGACCAATGATCACCTAGAAAATTTGCACTTACATATGTAGAACAGTGTCAGAAAGTTGCAGCAATTGCCGACAACTGAGAGGACCCATAAACCAGCAACAAAAAGTAGGGGGCGTCTGTAGACACATAAAGTTTATTGGATCGAATTCATACAAAATTTGGATTGAATCCATATTTGTTTGGGTTGGAATTAGTTTGGGCTTAGTTAATAGGTCCATTAAATTCAATTCAAGGTCCATCTTGAAGCCCAAACTCATGCCACGTGTCAAGTGACATGGCATCCCAGTCAAATTAAAGACCAACAAGACAAGGCCACACGTTCAAATACGTGGCAAGCCAAGTCAAGTTCAACAACCAATGAAACATCGCCAAGTGTCCCAAATGACATGTTTTTGGCCAATCACAAGCAAGCTTATCACATAGCATTTGTGCTAAGCTTGGGAACTTGATGAACCAATGAGAATGAGGCAGAAGAGGTTATTTACACTTGGACTGCCTACCCCCTACAACTATAAATAGGAGGGCTTACATAATTTTCTGGATTTAGCAAACATTGAAGAAAGCCACAACATCAACTACACAGCTCTTCAAAGAAGTCGTCAACGGAGTTCTTCCCGGAGATCAATCCAAAACGACGAAGTGCTGCACGACGTCCCCGGAGATCAAACACATCTCAAGGAGGTCTGAATCATCCTACATTCGAGAAACACGCTACGAGAGGCCCTCGAATCACGAAAAATCTTAGGAGAGAAGAATCAAGAGAACAACAGAATTGTACTCACCAAATTCATCAATAAAATTATCTTTTTCTTATATTTATTTTGTTTGCAGTTAATTTTCAGCACTACGTAAATTTGTTGCGAACACATGCTTCTACGCGCTCAAGCCAATTTTACCCCATATACACATTGTTCCTCCTGTTCGAAGTAAAGGTACCAAATTACTCCTTTGCCAAATAGGGAGGAGTAGATTAGGGGTGTGAATTGATTACTCTTTTATATCAAAGTTACTAACTATTTTTATAATAGAAAAGTTACTCAATTGCAATTAAGTATCAGAAAAGTTACTAAACTATTTCTTATAACCAAATCATCTTGCATATTTTTAAAAAAATAAAAAAATCATCTTGCATGTGCATCATAAAAGATGTCCCATTTATTTTCATGTAATATTGAACAAAGTTGAGTATTTTTTAATTATAACAAACGTGAGACTTAAGTAAGTTGAATAACTTTTACGTTATAACAATAAATTTAGTAAAAGCTAGGATTAAAACTTTTGGTTCAACTGTCATTTTGAAAATTCATAACATACTTTTTTCAGTAATTCATGGTGTCCCCTCAAAACTAGATTTAAGTAGTTTTGTGATTTTCAGCAAGTGGATCTTCTATTTTTTTTATCACCGTGTTTATTGTGATTGTTAATATCAAGTAATCGCGAAGTTAGAATTGAAAATAAATAAGGCCAAATATATTGTCATATTTCTAAACTTGGCACGAACTTTCACTTTGTCACCTATAGTGGATATTGTTCATTTTAAACACTCAAACTTACCACCAACTGTGTCATTTTCACATCTTTCGCATCAACTTGTAAAATCCTCTAGTGCGTGGGTTGCAGTCACTTCCAACATGGATTATATGGCCAATTGATTTGTGTCAACTCATTTTAAATCGCACATCATTATGTACATCCACAATTTTATTTTTCTAAAAAAAAAAAAAGACCAAAACACATGGCAAGGTGACCAATGAATCAATGACACGTAGTTTTTTGACCAAATAATTACAAAAAGTACTTTGACCAATCCCCACCCAATCACAGTCATCTTCTTCGAGCTTAAACTCCTTCAATGGAGGTTGAATTTTCCAATTTAAGTGTTTTCTTCGGTGGTCTCTTTAGTTGTGGTAACCAAATTGGAAAAATGGGTTATTTCATTGTTAAGTTATGGAGCCAGCCAAATAAATAAAGAAAATCAAAATTCTCAAAGTAGAAAAATCAATATTTGAATTATACTCTTTGTGTTTGAATTAGGAACTCAATTTATTAGCTATTTTATTTACTCGTGCATATATTTTCAAACAATTTTTTATTTTCTTCACCTTTTAGGTTACATTGTTAGAAGTGATATGGAAAAAAAATTCATAAATTATTCTATAAGAGATAGAGGGTTTTGGGAGTACCATTAAAGGAGTTTAAGCTTGAAAAAATGGTGGAAGATAGTGGGCCGAAAAATAGGGAAGAAAATAAAATAAAATTAAAAATGAACTAAAATAAGGTTGTCACGTGCCATATATGAGTGTTCTACACTCACTTTGCCATGTCAGCGAAAGGTACCATAATGACAAAATTGGTGACTGATTTAGGTGTTTAAAATGAACAACACCCACTTTAGATGACAAAGTGAAAGTTTGTGTCAAATTGAGGTGTCTGGCGATGAGTTTGGCCAATAAATAATAGTATTGTGAATTGTGATGCTTGAGTATACCAATAACTCTTGTGTCACTGTCCATGTGAGTTTACTCATATTGTCGTCCCAAATTCAAATAATGGAGAATAGTTATAGAAACAAGGTGAGGATGCATATAGTCAACCCCAAGAACTGAGGCGTATTGAAGTTAACGGCTATAGAAACAAGGTGAGGATTCATATAGCCGACCCCAAGAACTGAGGGGTAGCTATTTAATCTTGAGTTTACAAGTCATTTATCATGCAATTAGATGAAAATATAAAAGATCAAAGTCCATGAACTAATCCTCCTGGATTTCCTTATATTGGCAGGTAGAGATCCCAGAAGGCAAAAAATGTTCCAAAAGTATATAAATAAGATGCCTAAAGGCCTTTGTAAACACAAGAAATAGTATAGTAAAATTCTGAAAACTCACAGAAACTAGAATATTCCTACTAGGCAAGTAGCATAGCACAATTACGCCCTTTTCTCATCTTTTAATGGCCCTATGGGAATTTTACTCAAAACTTTGGCATCAAAGACAGCGTATTGTTTCTTGATCTCCTGCATTACTTTCTCAGCAAATGGATCCACTTTATCTTCATTCTTCTCGTAAAGAACAGGAACTGTATGGAGTAGTACGAATGCTGTTGCATTGAGAGGAAGATACATTCAGTATCTGTCTAGAACACATAACAAATGCAAAAGGACCAATGATCACCTAGAAAATTTGCACTTACATATGTAGAACAGTGTCAGAAAGTTGCAGCAATTGCCGACAACTGAGAGGACCCATAAACCAGCAACAACCTGATCACGTAGTTTACGTAAATAAAGATGATTCCGATAATTAACAGATGTAGAATACCATAGTGACATTACTGAATGACATGTCACAAGCTCTTCTAGACCTATTTAAGAAAACTAAAAATGTGTTGTGATTCCACGGACTAATAATCGGAAAAGAAGGATAAACATCGACAGATAGGATAATTCGGCCAACTTAATTGGGCAGAGATAGAGCATTCACAGGAAGGTGTCCGTTTTTAGCAGGGAAGAGTGTTGGCTTGTATCTTTGACTGTTGTTTCTTAGGCAGAGTCTTGTTCGCGCTGCTTTGGTGTTATTTGTGATCCTGATTAACTAGCCTGTAGTGTTGATCTGTGAGTGCCTTGCTTCGTCGAGGTGCTAGCATTGTGTTACCCCTTTTGCTGTTGGTTTTTATGATTTTTGTTTATGATTTTTACGACTCTTAGGATTTGTATGATTCTTATGATTTTGATGTATGATTTTTATGATTGTTTTATGATTTTTACGATTTATGATTTATGATTTATTTTTAATGATTTTTTTTTGTTATTGTTATCGGATCTGAGCCGGGGGTCTATCGGAAACAGCCTCTCTACTTCACCTGAGGTAGTGGTATGGACTGCATACACTTTACCCCCCCGACCCCACCTGGTGGGAATACACTGGGTATGATGATGATGATAGAGCATTCACAGAAAATATAAGCAAATAAGCATCCAATTCAAGTTTTTGTAATTGTTTTCATCAGCTAAAAGAAGAAAACCTACTCACTACTGCGCTAGCATCACTAGAAGAAGCGAGGAGTTTATTTAAGTACACACATAACGTGAAATCTAAAGAGGATGAACAAGATAATTGTTACCGTTTTCTTTTTCAGCATGGCTGATGGAAAAGGAGGAACAACAGAGTTTCAGGTAAACTTTATACAAGGAAAGACAGTAGCTGGGCAACTTACAGAAAGAAACTTCTTCTGATCTCTCCCTGTTGCAATTTCTCGCAACACGCTAAGAGCACGGTTAATTTCAACACTCAGAGCAGAAGCAATCTCAAGGATCGGCTCCTCTGGAAGGTGAATTTCTGGGATGTGTGGACGTTTCCTGTCAAAAGAATGCATAAAACTGTTCCCAACAAGTGGCTATGCAAATTGCAGCATCAATCAATGCAAAAATTTAGAAGCTCACTTGTTAATAAAGATTGTTGCATTGGACCACAAGAATAAGACAGCAAGGGCGAAGATCAACAAGTGACAAACTAGACCAAGCAGGTAGTACTCGAGCAATTCAAAAAGAACCCATATTGCAGTTGCTCCACCAAGTACACTAGCAGATATCTTCTTGTTCCTCCATAAGAATACATCAGCAGCTGCATAAAACCAGACATAATCAAACTGACATTTCTCTTCTCAAAAAATCCAACTCATAGCAAACCTTCATATAACTCTACCAACCCCATAAACAAATAACTCTACCAACCCTATAAACAACCAACATCAGTTTGCAATAACCTAATGACAATTACTTATCACATCACTCTTACAAGTATAACAACAACGTACCTAGTATAATCCCACAAAGTGGCATTTGGGGAAGGTAGAGTGCACGCAAACCTTACCCCTGCCCTACCTTGGAGGTAGAGAGGTTGTTTCCGATAGACTCTCAGCTCAAGGAAAAAACAAGCCCAAAGCAGCTCAGAAAAAGAAATGACTGAAACAAAAAAGACATGACAAAATACTATAGACAACATGACAAATCATACTGAACAGTAATCCCAACAAGATAATACGATAATCAAAGCACGAGAAACAATAGATCGTAACAAAATTCAAAGGACAAGAAACTTCAATACAAGTATGATATATGTAACTAAAGCATATTTGATCTCAACATCCCTTAGAGATATTTTTTGCAACTCACAAGTAATTGTTTTAAGCTTCCTATAACGCGAACCTTCTCAACTTAAATAGTAAACTTGATTTACTAGAACTCAGTAATATAAGCCTACCACAAATGACACAACTGCATTTTACTACTCAACCAAAGTCCCAGTGGCAAATGCTTTAAGCTAGCATTTGACCATAGATTTTGGAAGTAGATTTTAAAAATTTATTAAATATCTGTTTGGCCATGAAATTTGACTAGATTTTTAAAAGCTGATCTCCAAATATTTTCAAGTTCCCAAAACCTAGTGGGTGCCAGTTTTTGATATTTTTGAGACGTCCACTCGCAAAACTTTTATTAAAAAAAAAAAAAATCAAGTAAAATGTTTTTCCAAACACGACTTCAAAAACTTAAATTTTCAAGTTTCAACTTCAAAATCTATAGCTAAATAAGAGCTAAGATACTTCAAAACCCTAAATCCTAATCCATCACTCAACAAGCAATCACTTAAATATAGAAAATTGAAGTAGAGTACAAGTATTGTACGTTTGCCTCCACCAAAAACATGGTGAACTGGCTTTTCTCTTCCAAACAGCCGCCAAATCCTCGGCTTCACCGACTCCGGCGATGCCTCCTGCTCAGCCGCAGGCTTCGTCTCTGCATCAGAATCCGAGGACGACCACGAGGAACGGTCGAAGTGAATTTTGTCAGCTATTTTCTCCATCAACGATTCTTCTTTGTGTTCCGAATGCTCACTTTGCTCTGCCATTTTCAGTATGGAAATCCGATTCGAATAGTAACAGTGAATAGTACGAAAGTGAGGGGATTTTTCTTCGTTTATATATGTCCAATTGTGACTTGTGAGGTACCAGTATCTTTTTTCTTAAAAAATTAATTTACTTTTTGTGTTGAAAGGTAGATTTGAATTTTGAAAATATTTACCACAAGGAACTGTTGCCAATGCAAGAGATTTTTCCTAAAATAAAAATTTAAGTAGGCATTTGGACAAATATTGAGTTATACTTGACAATAAAAAAATGCTTATATTAAAAAATTGAAACTGTATTTCGACAAGTTTTGTGAGGTAAAAGAATTTCACCTGAAAAACTTATCAGAATCGATTTTTCAAGTATGGAATGATCAACAATAACAATAACCTACTCAGTGTAGTCCCACAAAGTGGGGTATGGAGAGGAAACCTTGCCGCTAACTCCGAGGTAGAGAGGTTGTTTCCGATAGAACTTCAGATCAAGGAGGAATAGTCCGAAGAAATCCCAAAAAGAGTAATGGAAATACAAGAAACAAAAAATAATAACAAAAACAATTGATTGTAACAGAACACAAAGTAAAAACAAAATAATACGATAATCATGGTATAAGAAACAATAGGTAGTACAGTAATAGAAGGACAAGAAACTACAAGAGAAATACTACGACTACAAATATGGATGTATGGACAGCACATCAACACATTGATACCTACTAACCTTCTACTCAAATTTGTATCTCCCACCCCCTATCTAAGTTCACATCCTTTGTAAGCTGCAATTTTGTCATGTCATGTCTAATCATCTCTCTCGATGTCCTGTCTAATCAACTCTCTCAATACTTCTTCAGTATACCTCTGCCTGTTTTGAAATCATCCATATCTAACTTCTCACTCTGCATTAGAGCATCCTTACATCTCATCTTCATATATCTGAACCATCTCAGTCTCGATCCTCACATATTGTCCTCCGATGAAGCCACTCCTACTTTGTCCTCCATATTCTGAATCCTATCTCTCCTAGTATACCCATACATCGATCGCAACATCCTCATTTTTGTGACTTTCATCTTCTGAAAGTAAGAGTTCTTGATGGTAGCTTCTTATCATACAAGACTCTGGATGCGAGCCTCCATTTTTTCCACTCTACACCAATATGGTGGGCAATATCCTTATCAATATCCCTATTCCCTTGGATATATAATAGATCTAAGATACTTAAAACTTCCTTTATTTTGGATGAAATATGTATCAAGCCAAACTTTTACATCAGCCTCATACGTTACGTCACTAAACTTGCACACCAGGTATTTTGTTTTGGTCCTGCTCAACCTAAATCCTTAAGACTCTAAGGTCTTTCTCCAAACTTATAACTTAGCTTTAATGCTTCCACATATCTCATCAAACAGAACTATGTCATCTTCAAATAATATACATCATGACACTTCACCTTGAATTTGTTGCGTCAATTTATTAATCACTAAGGCAAATAAAAATGAGCTAAGGGTTGATCCCTAGTGCAACCCATCAAAACTGGAAAGTAATCCTGAGTCTCCTGTCCTTACCCATGTTTTGACTCCATCACACATGTCCTTGATCACCCTAGTATACTCCACAAGTACAATCAAGCCTCCAAGCAACTTCAAAGAACCTCCCTTAGGACTTTGTCATAAGTCTTTTCTAGGTTGATGAACACCATATTTAAGTCCTTCTTTTTCTTCCTATACTGTTCAACACATTTTTTTATAAGATGAATGGCTTCTATATATGAGCAAATCGGCATGAATCTGAAATGAATTTTGGAAATCATCACACCCCTCCTCACCCTCATCTCCACCACCCGTTGCCAAACTTTCATAGTATATATGACAGCTTGATACCCATATAGTTGTTGCAATTTTTTATGTCATATTTGCTCTTGTACTATAGAATAATTTTACTCTATATCCATGCTTCAAACATCCTTTCCATCTTGGAAACGACATAAAATAACTCAATGAGCCACTTTATACCTACTCTGCCTGAGTTCTTCCAAAATTTCACTGAATTCTCATCTGGTCCAGGCGAACTACCCTTACTCATCCTAAGAACAACACACTTAACCTCCTCAACTTTTATATGCCTACCATATCCATAATCATGATGCATCACTGAGTGCTTCAAGTCCCCCAGCACGATGCTTATGTCCCCCTCTTTTTCAAGAGTTTATGGAAGTATGACTGCATCTCCATATAATGAGTGTCTTCTCCACTAGATTTACTCTATCTTTCTCTTTCTTTATCCACTTCAATTATTCCAGATCATGGCCCTCCTCTCTCCTGCCCTTTTTTAGCTTGTACAACTTCTTATTCCCATCCTTATTTTCAAATTCAACATTCAAATGCACAAAAGTAGCCCTTTTTCCACTATAACCTCTAACTTAGCCTCCTTCCTCTCTATATTAAACACTTCCCTATCAGTCCATTTTTCCTCCTTGTCCTTACTTTCCACTAACTTAGCGTACGCCACCTTCTTTGGCTCTATTTTTCCTTGTACTTATTCATTCCACCAACAGTCCCCTTGGTACCTACTAAAATGGCCTCTCTAGACCCTCAACACCTCTCTTGCCACTTCCCTAGTCTGCAATTTTTTTCTTGATAGAAAAAAAAAGAAGAAAATGGATCCAAGCAACTAGCAGTCATATCTCACATATTGTCTACATCCCCACTACTTCCCAGACTCCCCCTATCCATTAACTTCACCCTGTTAGATATTTCAAAAAGAATTAATATGCCCACAACTACAATTATAAGACAATTGATTCTACTTTTGAATATTCTAATGGTTGACATTTATTTTTCCTCATTAAAGAGCTTTTATTTCTAACCATTACTAGTCGTTACCGATTTATGACCATTAGGAGCCACTATACTACCTTTATTCTTCCTAATTAACTATCAATTATTTTGTCATTATTCTAGTGATGAGCCATTGGGGTATCTTAACCCATTCTTAAAGATATTGGTCTTTATCTATATAAAAACTTTTTGGAAAGATAGAAGAGAGTAGACACTAAGAGATATTCTTCTTCTTATACTTTGCTATGCTTGATTTTCTTCTATTTTATCTTTGTTAGATTTTGGCTCCTAGTTTATACTAGAAGAGCTTGTTGAATCCTGGGAGACATACCTATACCGGGTGAAATATTCTTAAGGACAATTTCTCTTTTGGCATGCCTCAAGCTATGAGATTTTCCTACAAGTGTTCGTGATAGATTATTTTTCCTAAGATTTACAACAATCTTAAGGATATTTTCTTGCCTGTATTCTTACGGGAAAATATAAAATTAAACACCACAAGTACTGGAGGTTGAAGTGGAAGACAACACATGGTTGTTCAAGTGGCACAAATGATCATCTTTGGTTGAAAGTGTTAGAGCATATAATTCATAAAAATTGAATGTATAAACAGTGGAAGCATGGTCTCGAATCACAAACTTACATAATAACTAGATAATATAAACTAAAACCTAATTGAGAAAGTTACTTACCTGTTGAAGCTTTCACACAACTCGTTCAACGTCTTGCTCGCCGAGTGTGAAGCTTTCTACTACTTCCTGACTAACTTTACTAATCAAAATTTGTGTGGGCAAGTTATTTATTTTCTGAAAAAAAAGGATGATATTTTCTGATGAAAACCAGCCCCTTTTATCTCTATTTTTCTATTGAAGAAAGAGAAGGAAAGAGTTGAGTGTTTTCATCTATTGAAAGCTGCCATAAAGGATAAAATATTTTTGTCTTTTAAGACAAATATGTATGTCCTTTAATTGGCCAAAATGTTTTTGTTTATTAAATAGAAATATTCAATTACTTAAATATTTTCCTATTTTAAAACAACACGTTTTTATTCTTCTAGAAGACTAGTAAAACCAATTTTACTTCTTCTAGAATACTCGTTTTCTTTTTCAAATTTGATTAATATAATTAGTCAGGCATAGTAGGTCCGCAGATTAATTAACTGGGGCTTCCAATTATGATATTAATTTGCAAATGAATGAATTATCATATCACAATAAATTATAAATTATTCCACTAAAAATTTGTAATTGCACTCCTCGATTTAATTTCGAAATCTATCATTACATCTTATTTAACTCCCCATGTTAGAATTATCGACACCAATAAATTAAATCAATTTTTCTAAAAAATTTAATTTATTGATTAATTTAATCCTTTATTTTATATGCTTAACTTATTTCATGTGACAGATATAAAGTCTACCTGCAGGGTTTTCACACGAAAACTTATAAGCAACATAAAGGGGTGTCATCTATCTCAAGTTCGAGATATGGTTTTATCAACTAATTATTATTTCACTAATGTGATTTGTTATCATCCAATTATTAGGAATATATCGACTCATAATAGAGTCTCACCTTTTAATAGATTAAAATAATAAATCAAACTACATAGATCATAATAATTATATCAAGATTAAGAGTATAAGTACATGTAATGGACTAGAGAAGTTGTTTATTAATATTCAGAATATAAACAAACATCTCTACTTGGTCTGTTCAATACATACGAAATGTACTAGCACAAGAAGTTGGAATATTACCACTCCCATAAGTAAGATCAAATTATATTTAATCTCGTGCTACAATCTGCAAGATGTTTGTCCTACTTCATCTTTGATTATGAACATTAATTTATAACTTATAAGAACTGACAATTTTAATCTTTCGTGCATGAGTTAAATAACTCCATACACAAAATCGTCTACTATATAAGTAAAGGACACACATTTTAACACAATGATCTATTCAAAATAAAGACTTTATTAAATTAAGTAAATAAAATAAATTGTCCTTACATGGGATGAAAATATAATAATATAACATAAACCACATGGTTAATAGTATATCCTAACAAAAAGGATTATGGATTTTCTGGTGGAGCATGAGCACCGGAACATGTCACAAGTTGTTTGATTCTTATAGTAAGATGCTGAAAAATAAGTTAGAGAAAATCCATAACAATTTAGAGAAAGCTGAAAAATAGACAATCTTATCATCTTTTTTTATTTGAAAAGATTGTTGGGGAGATAAGACAGATCTAGTAGTTTCTGTGCTACTAAGTCTATAATCCCTTTCCAACATCGAAATATAATTGTCTACATATTTAGCCATATACTAAGGGACAAAAGAAATGATTTTATTAAACCTTGACAGGTCCTTATAAATGTCTTCTTGGAAATAATTTCTTCTCCCAAATTAAATTTTTTAAAAAACCAATGTCTGAAACATTCCAATCTGGGAAGTTTGAATTCTTCAGAAATATTTTTTCTTGTCGGAGACGCTGAACTAAAATCAATGATTGTCCTATTCATTTAAACCAATAGGAAAATTCATTTCAGAGGTCATAGGATCCTCGTCATTAATAGGAACCACAATATTATTTTTACCAATCTGAATACTATTAACTCTATTGTCATCCCTTATTTGAGAGGTCGAAGCTCTTGAGGGATAATCCACAATATAATCCACATGAGGGATATAAGAAGGAATAGATCTAGTAAGTCGGGATACCAAATTAGATCTATTAAATTTAGAAAACAAACTGTTATTATCAGTAGTAAAATTAGGTTCTGAAAATCTAATTTTTACAGTACCATCAGGAGCTTGTTCGATTTCAGTAATCTCACTGTTCGAACTAGCTTGTGGAGGGGTAGCCTCCTCCATAACCCATTATTTTGGGAAGTCAATTTCATCATTTGATAGGTCGTCTGGTAGTAACTTTAGAACTACCAAAATTGGTTTCTATTAAAATAGTCTCATTCTTAAAATTCATGATTTTACACATAGGATTCAAGGTATAAAAAGGTTTATAGTAAATCCTATAACAGATACACATAACTTTTGTACCTGGTGCATAATCATAACCATGCAACTTAACATTTAATATTAAACCTTTTAGCGAATTTTCATCATTCATAGTTATCTGTAAGTTTGGATAAGGATTAAAATAAACTGGGCCATAGGCTAAACTGGTTTGAATACTCCCTATTAGGGATTTCTTCCAGTTCTGGTTTCTGCCATCCCTTAAAGCTGCTATGAAGCTTTCGGGTAAGCCTCTCAAAGTGAGTGGCTTAAAGGCGACCTGGATCAACCAAATATGTATAAATTTATGAGTTTCCCTATAAGGATTCAAATAATTATCAGATAATAATTTAAAAGTAGCATCACTATCAACAGTTAAGGTTTCTTCAGTTGTTTTAACAATCTGTTTTAACCATAACTTTTCAAAAGTACCCATTTGGTATATAACCTTGGGCTGGATCTTTGAAATACTCCATTTATTAAGAAGATCTAGATGTTGGGGCATTTCATATTCTTCTTTTCTACTATTTTTAACAGTAGAACGTCTCTTTATGATATTCATTAAGAGAAAAGTGTTGAACTAGTCAAACTTGTGACTATTATAGGACTGGCTCTGATACCAGACAAACAAATATTTTACGAAAGTGATAATTCAGGAAAGTTTATAGAATTAGCAAATCTCGATCAAGGTGATACAGTAAACCACAGTCCTAACACAGCCTTTAACGCCATCCTCGGCTAAGCGGCCAAAACAGGACTACCGTTACGATTTTCATCATAACACTAAACCCCCCGACTAAAATTTAAGGTAATTTTTGTTGAAAAAATAAACTCCTTAATGTGTATTCTATTCTAATTCAAATGGTTAAATCTTGAATAGTAATTATATGATCTTTATGGTCAAATCATTATTTGGGTTTAAAGGTAATTGAATGACCATTAACATGGTAAGAATATTTCTTTGTTATGTAATTAATTAGCATTTTAGTGTTGACTTTTAAATTAAGTGTATTTGATAATTTGAATAGAATTAAGGGATTTTACTATATTATTAAATATATGTTTAGATGATTTTTTTTTTTCCCTCTAAAATATGAATATGATTTTTGGTAAGTTTTGGTGTATAAATTTGTACAAAATATGATACCTTATTGGAAAATTATCTTATGATAAAGTTATTCCCCTATTTTGATATATTTGAAAGTACAGGGGTGTCTTGTTAAGGTTGTGCTATATGATCCTATAAAGGGAATAATAGAGTCTAAATTTTTTGATTGTATATTAATAAATATTGCATATATAGATTCATGATAATCAATAGTGATGTGAAATGAAAACAAAAATTGAATTTGTTGGAGAATATTTTTCTTTTGAATAATGATAATATTTTTCATGCTTTGTTGTTTGAAATAATTTTGGAAAATTGTGATTTCAAGAAAAAGAAAAAAAATAAATCTTTCATGAATTCTACATTTTATTCGTGACAATATTGAGATTTAATATAATGGACTTTTTGTTGTACTAGTGATGCTAATTGGATCTTTGATTCAAATGAGATAAAATTCACAAATTATTATATGTTTACCCAGCGTGGGGTTGTCATATTATGAATCTGAATTTATGACTTTGGAGTTGGCTAGTAATGAGGCTAAGAAACTTCTTAGTGAGTATTGAGGTTGAGATAATATTGTGGTTGTCAAGTAGTGTTAGCTGCCATGAAAAATAAACTTTTCAATGGTATTAGAACATATGTGTTTGAGAAATAATGTAATAAAACAGTTGTTGTGAAATATAATTATTTACGTATGTAAATTATGTGTAGTCATCGGTGAATCTGATCAATTCACGGACTAAAAGAAACATTGAGGGGAGTGAGTCTATAGTCATTTGAGAAGATTCAACCTATTTGATTGGATATCCCATTAATTAGGTTCATATGGGTAATAACAAGTTATTAGTTGATCAAAGTGTTCACTATTAAATTATGTCCCTCCTATGATGTGTGAATATAGTGCAGTGCTGCAAGGAAAAGTGAGGGTTGAGTTAAAACACTTAATCCAATTCATATCCTTTATAGGTGGTGTATTGCTCTACAAAATAAACTTGATGATTGAACCTATATGAGTGTGGTGTGGTGCCGCTCCTATGAAATTATGACAGATTTCTTGAGAACTTATGAATTCCAAGACACATGCATGGCCTCTTAGCGTAAAACTGCGATAACGACAAAGATTGTGTGAGTATGATGTGATAGAATAAGACTCTAAGCTTACAAAAGAATTCTTGGTTCATAGAAGTTAAAAAATTCACCAATTGTTCTGTAAGTTTAATCTTATTTTATCTAGGTTTGGTTCATAGTCAACGAGTGTCACACCCCGAATCCCAACGAGGCGTGATTGGCACCCGAAGCCGATATGGCCCGAGAGAACCAGTCTTTGCTCATGAACCCTCGTATGCATAACCTCGAATGAATAACATATTGTCTCATGTAATCGATGAAATGTAAAATGCCATACATATACATATATAAAACTTGGCCGTTGGGGCCATCACGTCGCACTGAACGTACATGTCTTACATCCATATACCCACATATGTCTATAAAAGCCTCTAAGTACATACACGACCAATACATAACATCTACAACATCAAAACCAATGTACAACTTTGACTCGGAAAGTCCCGAAGCAACTTGGGCTCACCAAAAATCTGGAAATACCGTCAACCTACTGTGAAGGTCTACTAATACCTGCACCTGCAATATGTAAGGTAAGTCCCCGAGAGGGGTCAGTACGAAGAATGTACTGAGTATGTAAGGCCATAAGAAAACTGCATCAATACATAAGAACTTCAATGGAAATAATTATAAGAGAAACTCTATATGTGGAATTATGTACAATTCTTCTGTTATTGTCATTTATGCTCATTCATACATAAGAATAACAACCATAGAATCAGTATAAAAGAAATAGCAAATGTGAATAAGCTCTTTTCCTGTATGTGGGGAACCATGTAGATTACGTTCTTTCTTTCTCTTGACTTTACTTTACTTCTCTTGCTTTCATATTCATTCGTCTTTCTTGTTCTACCCATGCTAGGCTGTTTTGTATCCCCTGGGATGAGATGAACCCATGCTAGGTACTTTGACCCCTGGGATGTCATATGAACCCATGCTAGGCTTATCGCCCCTGGGATGTCATGCTATGTGAACCCATGCTAGGCTTTTGTGTCGCCCCTGGGATGTCATGAGATAACCCATGCTAGGCTTATCGCCCCTGGGATGTATCAATGTATCGAGATCGACCCATGCTAGGCTTTTCTGTCGCCCCTGGGATGCCACCCGTGTTATTGGGATCGACCCATGTTAGGTATTTAACCCCTGGGATGCCACCCATTACACATTGCTTCTTTCTTTCATTACTCTTTCTTTCATTCAATGAGTGATACTTTGATGAAGAAAACATTCTTGAAACTTGAAACATAACATGTAATACTTCACATCTTTACTCTTGTAAGATTGACATCTTTACTTGTGAGGGATAGGTACATTAGCTTGCACATTACTTCTTTCATTACTCTTGAGAGATTGGTACATTTACTTGTGAAAGCTCGGTACATTTGCTTTTGAGAGATTTATGCATTTGTAGTCATAACATTATTGGAAACATTAGACAATAATCAATGAATAAGAGACATGAGTATAAACACTATTGGAACTTTGGAACATAACATGATTGGAACAATGCTATTCAACTAAACAAGCTCTCTTTACCTCATTGCTCTTGTTGGGATAGTTCTCTTAGGATCTACAACATCATGACAACTTAAGAACTTTCGTCCATAAATAAGAACTAAGTGGATCATAATTCGTCTAGGAGTAAAACACATATGAATAACAATATATATCAACCTTAGGTGGAATACTATCGAACCCCTTTGGAATAGTACACTTTTGGAACCTTAGGATAATGGTTGCTGAGTAAGACACATGCGGATATCAACTGTTCACCAACTAGAAATACGATACCTTAGAACCTTATAAAACTTTGAACATACTAGCCAATGATCATAAGTCAAAGAATGGACATGAGTCATATGATTCACCATTGACCAATGAGTAAGAAACATATGAGTAACTCTAGCCAACTATCGGGTACGGAATACCTTAGAGTATTTCGGAATCAAGTGAATACTATAACAATGTGAACACCATATGTTGCAGAAAGATATAGAAGAGTAACCTTACATACCTTTAAGTCCAAGTATGAGTACACGAGTCTATGTATGAATACAATGGTCCAGCTCCTTCTTTACGTCTTAGTCTACAATACAAGTTCATACCGGAACTTACATTAGCAACTATAGCAACTAGTTACCATAGCGGCGTACAAGACGTCAATGAATTCTCATGTCACCCCTTACAACACAATCCAACACATTTTCATATCCCCAACACCATAACGGTACATACATTAACCAAAAAAGCATACATCGATCATATTTCACACCACACGCACCCTTACGCTTTTCTCTTTATCATTCCGTCACATTTACTCCTTTATAACAACATAGGAACAACTTTCCATACTTCATACAGTCCAACATACCTCCATACGATACTTTAAGGTCATTAAAATGACATCACAAATTGATAATTACATCCAAAAAGGGTACGGGGGCTTCGGGGGATCAACAGGAGACGAAAACATACAAAACGAAACTCTGGGCTGACCTGCGCTGCCACCTGCGCATGCAGGTGGATGAGATACGCGCGCAGTTTCCCTCTGGCAGCAGCCAGAGGCATCTGCGTTGGCATCTACGCCCGCAGGTGCCTTCGTCTGCGGGGGCGGATGCCCTTTTTGTCCGAAATGGCTCCGTTTTGGGTCTTTTAATGCCATGAATGGTCCATGATCATAACCAAACTCATTTTAACATATTTTTGATCATTAACATGCCAACTACCAGCCATGGTCTCACGATACACATACAACACCCAAAACCACACTTTACGGCCAATATGCCACCAAAACCATAACCAATTTCGCAATAGAAATTCCAAACACTATACACAAGTATAAAGCAAGTCAAGACTATAATCACATCTCATATATCACTGTTGAATCCATCAAGTTCATTTTCTTCAAGATCACAAACCCATGTTCAAGTTTACAAGGCAACACCACTCTCCGATTTAGCAAACATGTACACTTACACATAGTGAACTTGTTCAATATTCCACCAACATACCCAACACCATATACACCATCTCTCATGCATAAAATATATTATATCATAACAATAAACACTTACCAATACTCACCAAGTGATGATCTTTGACCAAAAGGAATGAAGGCCTAGGGTTTGTATGAGAGAAGACAATGTTTGGAAATTTCTAGAAAAGCATGGGTGTCCAAAAATGAATAAAAATCTGATTGCTTCTCATATATATAAGCCCCTTTAAGTCTCCCTTATCCCATTTTGTCATTAATGCATGGTTTGATTGGTCAAAGGGTCAAATATTGAAAGATTGGGTCAAATGGATCACATTGGAAGAATGAGTCAAAAATTCCCTTATTGGGTCATGTCTTCTTTGTTATTTTTGGGCCTCATTTAAGGGCCCAAGTGTATAAGACTTTTAATGCCCACATTTTAATACAAAATTCATCAATTCTCTCATGTTTTCATTTTTCCCTAAATGTTTCGGTTATCAACTCAACTCAGAAACGTACGGGGTGTTACAACGAGACACTAGATTCGATGCATTGTACTCATATGTGAAAATCCAGCAAAACTTCTTATTTCGCAATATTACTTATTATTCTTTTTGAGATGTGTAGGGGATTGTTGGATATTTCAAAAAGAATTAATAGGTTTACAACTACAATTGTAAGACAATTGATTCTACTTTTGAATAGTCTAATGGTTGACATTTGTTTTCCCTCATTAAAGAGCTTTTATTTCTAACCTTTATTAGTCTTTACCGCTTTATGACCATTATGAGCCATTATACAACCTTTATTCTTTTTAATTAACTACCCTTTATTCTTTCTAATTAACTATCAATTATTTTGTCAGTATTCTAGGGATGAGCCATTGGGGTATCTTAACCCATTCTGAGAGATGTTGGTTTTTATCTATATAAAAATCTTTTGGAAAAGTAGAAGAGAGTAAACACTAAGAAATATTCTTCTTCCTATACTTTGCTATGCTGGATTTTCTTCTATTTTATCTTTGTTAGATTCTGGCTCCTAGTTTATATTAGAAGAGCTTGTTGAATCCTAAGGGATATACATATATCGGGTGATATATCCTTAAGGACAGTGTCTCTTTTGACATTCCTCAAGCTATGAGATTTTCCTACAAGTGTTCGTGATGGAGTATTTTTTGTAAGATTTGCAACACACCCCATCTCCAAGGTACTGGACATAGTCAAGCTACCCCATTTGATAATTAGCGGTCATCTAAAACCCTCTTTTTCTTCTCTCTTTTAATCTCCAAATGTATCACCAGGAGTTTATGTTAGATCATAAGATTTTCATTCAGGATAATTTTACAGTCCTTACATAGTCTTTTATCACCCTCCCTATGGAGCAAATAATTTATCTGAGTCTTATTAACCGTACTACAGAAGGTAACCAAGTGCTCCGCTTTCTTTCAGAAACTCAAATTAGTTAGCACCAACTCAAAAGTTGTAGCAAAATCTAAGAGCGACTCCCCCCTCATTCCTGTCCCCAAATCCAAAGCCTCTATGCACATTGTTATAGCCCCTAAAAGTTGGAACCATGTGTCCATTGAAATCTCCTCCTTGGAAAAGCTTCTCAAAGTGTGGTATACCTTTCACCACCTCATCCAAAAGCTCTTCTTGTCCTCGCAATTTATCATTCAATAACCAAACTCAAAACTTCAAACCAAAATTTACAAATTTAAAGCAACACAGAATTTAATTTCAGGTGCAATGAAGAAGATAATAGGTTGATTAGATTCAGTTCAATAGTTTGACTCCTAGAATACCACACAATTCAAACTCTTATTAGGTCAACAGTAGAACAAGGAAGAATGTTAGTTAAAAACTCAGGAAATCAGCTTAACGATCGAACAATACTCTTTCAAACCAACAACTGTAAATAAAATCTTAGCAATTCATTCTAGAGTGGTAGGACATGTTTATGGGAAATAATATCAGCGAAAATGTTTGAAGGTTGTTTAATCTATGAGTAATTCATTTCTTATGGTGTCCAATTTTATAACCATGAAATATTATGAGCTATTTATATTTATTTCTTTGTATACTATAAAAGTTATTATGATATGTGTTTCTATTTTTCATTTTTGAATTCAGGTACTAACACTTCTATGTACCTTCATATGTGCCATTTATTCGTACCACTGTACATATGGTTTATACGGCAAAGTGCTTCATAATTCAATCATTTATTACTAATGATACCAGAGTAACATTTGCAAAATCGGTGGAAAAAAAAATTTAACTTAGCATGAGACCTTTTCGTTATATGATTTCCCCAACTGTCTTTCTTTTAAAAGAAATCAAATTCAAATTTCATTATATTCCCTAACAAATAGAAATTTTTAGTAATATCAACTCTTTTCCTGCTTGAAAATTGTTAAAATTTGCTTTTAGTTACTACAGTAGTTTTTAGCAAGAAGGGGAAAGAGAGAATAATATCCCAGTTAACCTTCAAAATAATCTAATTGAGGAAGAAGAGTATCAAAGGAATGTAGTTTCACAAGGTACGAAAGCATGTTATCTGTTTTGTTAGTTATTAACAGTATGAAATTAGTTGTTTTGTTACATTGAAAGTTAGTAGTAACACATTGTTAAACTATCCAAAAAACAAAAGCTTGCTACTTTTGGTAGATTAATTAACAACTTGATCTTTAATGTAATATAGCAAGCTGTTTATATAGCCAGTCTCTAACGACATTAAAGATCAAGTTGTTAATAAGTTTATCAAATATAACAAGCTTTTGTTCTTTGATAATTTAACAATGTATTACTACTAACTTATAATGTAACAAGATGACTGATTTCATACTGTTTATAGTTAACAAACTAGATAAGATGTTTTCGTACCTTGTGAAACTACATTCCTTCGAGACTCGATCTTCCTCGATTAGATTATCTCGAAGGTTAACTGTAATATCATCCTCTACTTTATTTTTCTCTCT
Source organism: Capsicum rhomboideum (assembly GCA_031232105.1). Lineage (NCBI taxonomy): Eukaryota > Viridiplantae > Streptophyta > Magnoliopsida > Solanales > Solanaceae > Capsicum > Capsicum rhomboideum. Next base: position 19,988,617 of record CP124710.1, read on the forward strand.
TGTACTAAGGGGACATGGCTTAGATTTTTAGTAGAATGCCCAACCATATCTGAAATATCTATTGAATCATCTGACTGAATCTCTGTAGTTTGATATTCAATTTCTATTGAACTCAATCAATGACATTAAAATAATAACGAACATTGTATCTGAATATAAAAATATTCTTGCTGCATCACTAAAATCCTTCCATCCTTAGACTAGCCAAATTTAGTCTTCAAAATGTTTCACTTCAACTTTTCATACTTTTTAATTGTGAACCTCAAGATACACAGGATATAACATGTTCTTACAATATCTGCTGGCAAATCCTTCTGGAATCCTCTGTATGCAAAGAAAATTTGAATTCAGTTTCATACATCTTATAATGAAGACAAAGGCAGACCTACATAATTGACTATAGATGCCTTGATACTTAATATTCTTAAATGTGAAGGAATGCTTTTGACTGAGGAAATAAAATTTTGTCTTCTTACATGATTTTGAGAAATTCTCATTGAATTAGACTTATATGTAATTAGTTAAAAGTATATACTAATTGTTCGATCTAAATCAACAATTAACAAGGAGGGAAAATGTAGTTGCACTAACATAGAATTCAGAATTCATGAGTGAATCCAAGATTGAAAAGACGAAATTAAAATAAGGGAGATAGGAAGAAATTACTTACAGCGACATAATTCATGTGGAGAAGATATGATCTTGCAAAACATGGTCTGAGGAATGTTAGAAGAAGAATTCATAATGAAAGAGTTGCGGAACTTGATTACCATGACTGCAGTTGAGCACAGCTAAGGATGGACAATTATTAAGAAAATATTTTTATTAGCCAAAAAAATTATGTGACGTGTCCCTTACGAGGCAAAAGAGGTTCCCTAAATATTGAATGATGAAATGAATAACAATTTTATTTACGAAAACAAGCTAGTATTTGACAATATATTTTGGGTCAAAGTTTGAAAATTTATCTTCAAATATATCTCTGACCATAGATTTTGGATCAGATTCTGTAAATCCATCTTCAAAAAATTTTGAAGTTTTAGACTAGTTTTTTTTTTTGGAGAAATTTCTCTTTCACTCGCTAAAGTTTATTTATTTTTTTTAAAGTAAAATGCATGTCCAAACATAACCTCAAGTTTTAAAAATTACAATTTTAAAAACTATTAAATTAAATTTCAAAATTTACCTTTAAAATATATGGTCAAACAGGAATATTATGTGTGGCACTTCACATGATGGTATATATGACCATCAGATAGTTTTTGTTGGTTTGATACTCCAAACACATCTACGTTGAATTGTGAGTGTGCAATTTTAAAAGAATCCTGATAACATCACATCTACATTGGATTATGACGGTGCAATTGTAAAAGAATCTTGATAGCATCAAAACTCACTCCTTAAAGTGAAAAAGTGCACACAGTCATATGTAATATAATTGACCCAACTATGAGGAGTCGATTCCGCAGAGAATAATATATAGGCGATCAAGTAAGTAAAGAATTACAACCAACTAGTCTAACCCAAACACTTGATAATATTATACCTTTTGAGAAAATTATAACTAAAGCAAAAATATAAACTAATCTAGAAAGCAAGTAAAGTGATCAAGGGCCACAAGTATGTATACAAGGGAAATCACTCTCAAGTAACAATCCAATGTATTTCATGATTTTACAAACAAGAGCGAGTTTATGTTAATCAACCTCGAGTAGCAATTCTATATTACTTCCATTCGGATACTAACAAGATTTCCTAATTGGCTATCTCTAACCCAATCAAGAGCATTATAGACACCCAAATGTGGCTTCAAGTAGTTCTCCTATCGTTAGCTCAAACTATTAGATGAAGGTTAACACCCCAAATGTTTGTTAATTAATTTTTCACAACCTTAAATAAAAATAAATGAGCAAGTCCTAGGGTGAGCTTCTCCATTAAGAAACATTAAAGACCAAGAATAATTAAAGAAACATGAATAATTGTAGCATAGTTTTGAATAACTAATTTTACACAAAAGAATAGTGAAGAGTCTTATGTGAAAGTTGAATGTGGATGGTCATATCCTATAAGAGCCGCAATGAAAGTTTAATTAGATGTGTGTAATTTATATATTAAAGTTTAATTAGATGTGTGTAATTTATATATTAATTTCAATTTGGTTAGTTTCAAACATGTAATTAATCATATCTCGCCTAATACCTTCTTATCAATGGTATTCCTTAGGTATGTTCCTCTCTTTCGATTTGATTATTCTGTCATAGCCAAGCTTCTTTCGTCACCATTGATATTCCTCTTGAAAGTGCTACATAAAGTTGATCATGTGAGAAAACATGTTTTGGTAGATACAAGCCAAATTTGGAGATTTTTTTGCACTTGTGCTTTACTTATAGTCATTGCAAAACATAGACGTGGGTTATTACTACCCGTTGATCATTTTAGTTCCGGTTCGAGTTAGGCACTTGGCTTACTATTTATCTCCTATTAGTTTTGATTCAAGTCCGGCACCTGACTTACTATTTATCTCCTATTAGTTCTAGTTCGAGTCTGGCACCTGGCTTACTGTTTATCTCTTATTAGTTCTAGTTCGAGTCCGGTATCTGGGTTACTGTTTATTACTTGTTAGTTCCAGTTCGAGTTCGACATCTATTTATATTGGTTATTATTCGTTAGTTTCGGTTCGAGTTCGGCATCTGGGTTACTGTCTCTTATTTGTTAGCTCCAGTTCGAGTTCGACATTCACTAGTATTGTTTTAAAATAGGGAAATCTGGTTTGGCACTAGTATGTTTCATGGTTATGGCTGGAGGAAGGCTATACAGTACGCATATCACGTTTCTTGGCTCGCTTTTACTTTATTTACTGTTATGTTTGGTCTTATTTTAGTATTACTCCTTGTATGCACCCGCCGGGCTTAGGGGGGCTCAGTTGGGTTTTATTTTATTGGGTGTACGTTTTGGACTTATCGGGGTCTAGTTAGGTTATAACTCGGCATTTATTTTCATTCGATCTCCGCATTATTTTAGGATAGCCTATTTCCATCTCTGACCTTTTTTTATTGCTTATTAGTACAAATTCACACTTCATTTATGCTTTACTGTAATTGAGCTCAGTCGGCCTATGATGCCTATTGAGTACCCTGTGTTTTGGTACTCATACTACACTTCTACATCTTTTTCCCAGATGCAGATCCTAGTATGAGTCACCTCCATTGACGTTGACTTCTTACGGAGCTGTTGACCAGAGTTTTGGGTGAGCTTTCAGCATCCGAAGTTGATCTTTCTCCTTACCCTTTAGTTCTAGTCTTATTTTGTATATCTGGAGACTATTTGTATATTTTGGCACTTATCTAGTATTCTTTGTATATAGTGGCTCTTGTACTGAACTTACCAGGTCTTGGAGGATTCATTTTGAGTATTTTTTCCTTTCCCCTCTCTTACATAGCATGCTTATACATACATTCCTCTTCTAGTTGCTTTATATTACTATTTTACCCTTAATTCTATATCTTTCGCCTATTGGCCCGTTACTCACTGTTCCAGTAGATGTCTTGGCATACCTACTGGTGGAGTAAGGTAGGTACCATCAAGTAACACCCCAAAAGTTTCTAAGACTCTATTGAAGACTTAGCACAGAAAATCAGTCAGCTTTCTAGAAAATTCTTCACAGAATGACTCAGGTAATGAGACGTTATCAAAGCCATCAACTCGTTCGATGAGTCAACCTGAATATTATCCAAAAATTATTGAAGATTGGAATTCCTCCCAATGGCAATGAGTGGAGGCCACTAGTTGTGGCATCCACCTATGAGTCGTCGTGTGACTCGTTGGATGCCTATTTAGTCTAGCAGTTGTTTAAAAATAGTTTATTCCAAAATTCCATGACATGTCAAGTACTAAGAACCATTACATAAGCATGACATGAGTATTAGATGAGATTTAAGATGATAAGGAGTCCCTAACCCAAAGTTGAGTTGAAAACTCCTTTTCCAGCTGAGTTCTAATGTAAGATTCTTCTTTGGTCAACTTCAAATGACCATTGCTCCTAGTATATGAAGAGTTCAGTTCCCTAATAGCCACCAAATTATAGGTATTTTAATTATATTTTCAATTCCACTGACCGTTTGTAAATCCAGTATCGGAGGAAGAAGTTATGGTCATTTTAGTGAAGGACTATCAAAGTTATCAGTGGCTACGACTTAGACCTATGGGTCGTTGGGAGACCCTATAAGTCGTACCCTGACTTATGGGGACGATAGAGAGAAGTGAAATATGAGTCCCAGATAACGACTCAGGCTATGATTCATCCCTAGACCCTACGGATCAACACCAAAGTCGTCAGGACCGGCGCTAACAACTTTTCAGACAATTTTAAAAGGGTTGTTTGGTCTTTTCCACTCTTTTAATACCAAAACTATCGTTTCACCTGTGAAAATAGGGATAAGTTTATTTAACTACCCCAAATCCCTTATTCTCTCAAAATCAATCAATACTTAGAGAAAAATCAGAGAAACAAGTCCTCTCCAAAGCAAGAAAGCTAGGGTTCATAAATCTTCAAGCTTCAAGTCCAAGGTTTTCACTTTCAGGTATGTGGGATTTAATCATTGAGTATTCTTTCACCCATTGAGTCTCTAAGTGAACCCAAATCCTTTAGTTAATTCATTCTTCAGAGCATAAGGTTTCCATGAAAAGTATGAATTCCCTTATGTTTCAGTTCCTTATTATGATTAAGCCATGAATACATGTTTTCCCATGAATTTCAATATCTTTACATATTTATAATTATGACCCCTCAATATATTGATAAATTAATGTTTTTGGACTTATGGTATGTAATCTCATATTCTATTTAGATTATATAAACTATCCTGAAAGTTGCATTCTTCAGAGATGACGGGTTATGAACACCCGATGACTTAGTTTTTTATGCATTAATAGTTGAATTTTCAGTCCTTAGTTTCACATATTTTAGGGTGCTTTCAGATAAAGTGTCTATCATTTTAGTCTCAGACTTCAATACTATTGAGCTTATCAGTTTATCCATATAATTCAAGTTGGAGTAGTACTTAGAACCGAGCGGATGCAGGGATGAAGGCTCACCTATCAGTTAGGCTAAGACCTTTATTATAAGTCCCTAAGTCCCAAACCTTTATTAGGTTCTAAAGGGTCACCCGTCAGACCAGGCTTGATACATTAGTCCTTTTGGACAACAGTTTAGTGGATCCACGTCAGTCGGTGTTTGTACCTTTGGTAAGGTACAGAGCACCCTTCCAACTCGAGTTACAGGTTAGGACCCATTTAGCTCAGATAGGGTATGTCGGTTAACAATAGCTCCCACAGTTCAGACTCATATATTGCATGACCTTGTATTCAGTTTATTCAACATATTATGGATTAGTCACATGTTTATTTACTTGGTCATTGCATCAGCTTACATGTCACAACCCAAATTACCGGATCGAGAGGGAACCTACTCTAATCCACCTAGATAAGAGAACCCCTTACCATCCTTTCAACATGATATGCATAAGTCTTAAGATAAGTAAAAAAATACCAAATCCTTATTACAATAGATTTTAACAAGCTTAAAATATAATCTGCAAAAAATGTAAACTACCCAAGGACCTAGTCTAACCGGTACTAGAGCTTCTAAGTAAGAAGGTAAGACTGGACACAACTTCCACCATGAATAAGAGGAGTAGAAGCTGCTAGAGATCACTATCCACTTCACCTGTGAAATATCAATTGATCCTGCAACTAGGCTATACCACAAAAAGGGTATAGCAAGACTAGTATCAATTTATCCACTTATGCTATATTTATCCCTTGTTTTAACTAAGAGCATTTCCATTCTTATTCCCGTTGATCATTCATCACCTTCATATCAAATGTCACCCATCCTAACTGTCACGTGTTTAACCGCGATATTTATTAAGTCAGTCTATTTCACTTACGCCTCAATTAACCTCAAAGATAAACAAAACCAATAATCATCACCTTGTAACAAACACAACTATGAACACATATTATGATAAATAGCTCAAATTTATGACACTTAGCCTTTTCAAGTAACTCTACAACTTCGGTCAAGTACAAGTCAAGAGACAACAAGTTAAGTCAAACCATGACCAGGTCAATAACCCTGACTCTAAGAACAAGAATCCCAAAATATATGCCAAATAACTAGACCACATAAGAACCCCAAATATATCAAGCAACATCGTAATTCGATTCACTCAAGGAACCCACAACAACCACCATAATATAACTTGGTCCACTCATGAAACCAATATAAACAACAACAATGACAATAATCATATACCCGGTCCACTCAAGGAACCTTCACACTCATACATATCTTGTACATACATGCTAAGGGTCTTATGGTTGCACACTAGTCATGTCAATGTAACAAAACCCATACATCAAGTGCCTACCAACCCTATTCCACCAAATCCAGTGAAGGTGTCCAAATACCGGTACGTCCCACAATTAACCAGTAGAATATCATAATAATCATAGAAAATAATGATAGCAACCAACACTTGTAACAACCACAAGCTTTACATATAAATTTATTGAATGTGATTACACTTAGAATATCACTTAACAATTACCTTCCTTAAGTATTCATTCCAATAATAGGTAAACCACCCAAACACTTGGTCAACTCGAGCTAATCATTTCAGGTAAACAATAATCATACTTTAACACACCAAATTACAAGTAGATATGAATCATTGGTTTCATCAATTATAGCATGTCCTAAGATCAATTCACAACTTATTCAAACAAGCATTATCAAGACATATTCATTAAATCCAAGTACTTCTTTTAGGAGAGCACATTCAACCCAAAGAGGGCAATAACAAGTTGTTCTTGTTGAAATAGTTAATGAATATCAGGTACAAAGAGGGGAGTCCTATTTCTAAACATATTAATGTTTTTCAGGGTGTCCTTGACTAGCTGTCCTGAATGAGTGTAAAATTCGATGAAGAAATTCAGGGACTCTGACTTCTTAATACTCTGCCAGACTCTTAGGAAACTCTTCGAGTTTCTTTGACTAATTCTGCTCCCAGTGGTGTTGTAACTATGGAATATGCTAAGAGTGGTGTCTTAAATAAAGAGATGAGAAGAAGATCTCAGGCCTTATTTTCTTCAACTTCACACTCTGATGTTTTGGTTACTGAAGATAGGGAAGAAACAAGTCCAGAGGTCCGAATGACAGAGGTACAAGTACAACCAAATCCAAGTCTAGATACAAGAATATTACATGTGACTATTGCCACAAGAATGGGCATATCATGAAATATTGTCACAAACATAAAAGAGATATAATACGACAAAAGAAAGAAGGCGATAATAAGAATCGTGTTGCTGTTGTTACTAATGATGATCTTCTTATTACTTGTGGTGAAAATGCCATTAATCTTTTTCGTGATGAGTCTAGCTGATTTGTGGATTCTGGTGCTACTTCTCATATCACGCCTAAGAAGGAACTATTTTCTTCTTATACTCCAGGTAATTTTGGGATGTTGAAAATGGGCAATAATGATGAGGTTGAAGTACTTGGAATTTGCACAGTTTTCTTGGAAAGTAATAATGGTTCTAAACTTGTTCTCAATAATGTCAAACATGCTCCAGATGTTCGCTTGAATTTGATTTCTATAGGGAATCTTCATGATGAGGGTTATATTAACACCCTTGGTACTGGCCAATGGAAGCTTACTAGAGGTTCGATGGTTGTGGCTCGTGGTGACAAGTTACTTAACTTGTACGTATTTCAGGGCTCTATTTCTAGAGGCTCAGTAAACTTGGTAGAAAATGATACTTCACCAAAGTTATGGCATAGAAGGCTGATTCATATGAGTGAGAAGGGGATTGATAGTTTGGCTAAGAAAAATTTGCTTTCTAAAGTGAAACAAGCAAAGTTGAAGAAATGTATCCATTGCTTAGCTGGTAAACAGAAAATAGTTTCTTTTCAAAGTCATCCGCCTTCAAGAAAGCTTGATTTACTGCAGTTGGTACATTCTGATTTGTGTGGTCCTTTTAAGGTAAGGTCTCATGATGGTGCACTTTACTTTGTTACTTTTATTGATGATCATTCTCGCAAGCTCTGGGTATTTCCTTTGAAGTCCAAGGATCAAGTACTTTATGTGTTCAAGGGTTTTCAGGCCTTGGTTGAGAGACAGACAAGAAAGAAATTGAATTGCATCTGCTCAGATAATAGTGGTGAATATATTGGTCCTTTTGATAGATATTGCAGAGAGTAGGGTATTCAGCATCATAAAACTCCTCCAAAGACTCCTCAGTTAAATGGTTTAGCAGATAGGATAAACAGAACTCTAGTTGAGAGAGTTATATATATACTTTCAGATGCTAAGCTGTCAGATTTTTTTGGGCAGAAGCACTTAGTACTGCTGCTTATGTTATCAATTTATCTCCTACTGTTGCTTTGGATAGTGATGTCCCTGATAGAATTTGGTCTGGTAAGAATGTTTCTTATGATCATCTTAGAGTCTTTGGATGTAAAGCCTTTGTGCATGTTCCTAAGGATGAAAGGTCAAAGTTGGATGTTAAAATTAGGCAGTGTTTCTTCATTGGTTATGGTCAAGATGAATTTGACTATCGTTTCTATGATTCAGTTGAGAAGAAACTTGTTAGAAGCCGTGATGTTGTGTTCTTTGAAGACCAAACAATTGAAGATTTTGACAAAGCTGAGAAGGTTGATTCTCAAAGTAGTGAGAGCCTAGTTGATGTTGATCAAATTCCTTTGACTACTTCACCTTAAGAAAATCTTCATAATGATGAAAATCAAGTTGAGAATGAAGATGGTGATCATGTTCAGAATGACTAGGATGATGTTGATGCTCCAATGCAAGATGATGTGTTTGATCAGCAGCCAGTTATTATTGATGCTTCAGAGAGTTCTCTCAGGCGATCTACTAGAGAGAGAATACCTTCATCTCTTTATTCTCCCAATGAGTATGTACTCTTGACTGATGGGGGAGAGCCTGAGAGTTTTAATAAGGCTATGGAAAGTGAAGAAAAAGAAAGGTGGTTTGATGCTATGGAAGATAAAATTAAATCTTTACATGATAATCATACCTTTGATTTGGTTAAGTTACTTAAAGATAGAAAAGCTTTGAAAAATAGATGGGTTTTTTGGGTGAAACATGAAGATGGTAATCCAGCCATGGTACAATGCTAGATTAGCTGTGAAGGGTTTTAACCAAAAAAGGGAGTTGATTTTGATAAGATATTCTTTCCAGTTGTGAAGATGTCATCCATTCGTGTGGTTCTAGGCTTAGCTGCAAGTCTAGATTTAGAGGATGACCAAATGGATGTTAAAAATGATTTTCTCCATGCTGACTTAGATGAAGAAATTTATATGGAGCAGCCAGAAGGTTTTGAAGTCAAGGGAAAAGAGAATTATGTTTGAAAATTTAAGAAGAGCTTGTATGGTTTGAAACAAGCTCTCAGGCAGTGGTACAGGAAGTTTGGTTCTTTTATGAGTCAGCAGGGCTTCAAAAAGACTTCTTCACACCATTGTGTTTTTGTGCAAAAATTCTTTGATGATGACTTTATTATTGTGTTGCTTTATGTTGATGACATGCTTGTTGTTGGTCATAATACTTGTAGGATTCAGAAGTTGAAGCAAGAGTTGAGTAAGTCTTTTGTTATGAAAGACTTAGGACTAGCAAGACAGATTCTTGGCATGCAGATTGTTCGTGACAGAAAGGCCAAGAAGTTGTTGTAATCATAAGAGAAGTACATTCAGAAAGTACTTCAAAGGTTCAACATGGATAAGGTTAAGGTTGTTAGTACACCTTTAGCTATGCACTTGAAATTGAGCACGAAGCAATGTCATTCTAGTATTAGTGAGAAAGAAGATATGAAAAAAGTTCCTTATGCTTCATCTATTGGTAGTTTGATGTATGCAATGGTTTGTACAAGACCAGATATTGCTCATTCTGTTGGTATTGTTAGCCATTTTCTTTCTAATCAGGGAAGAGAATGTTGGAATGCCGTGAAGTGGATCATGAGATATCTTTGTGGCACTTCTAGTCAGAGTTTATGTTTTGGTACAGTAAAGCCTATTTTTTGTGGTTATACTGATTTAGACATGACTGGTGATGTTAATACTCGCAATTCTACTACAGGGTACTTGGTTACTTTTGCAGGGGGAGTTGTGTCTTGGCAATCTAGGTTGTAAAAATATGTTGCTCTATCTACTACAGAAGCTGAGCTTATTGTTGCCATTGAAACTTGTAAAGAATTGCTCTGGATGAAGAGATTCTTGGGGGAACTTGGTTGTACTCAAGAGAGGTATGTGTTTTATTGTGATAGTCAAAGTGGTATACATCGTGGCAAGAATTCTATATTTCATGGTCGGTCTAAACACATTGATGTGAGATACCATTGGATTCGAGATGTGTTGGATTCTAAGTTGCTTAAACTTTAAAAGATTCATATAGATGATAACGGTTCTGACATGATGACTAAAGATTTGCCAAGAGGGAAGTTTGAAGATTGTTGGATGATCTCCGGGATGGTGGTCTCCTACACATAGTCGTGAGGGGGAGAATTGTTGGGTTATGGGTCTGTTTCCCTTCCTATGTGGATAAATAAAAGCCCAAATTTATACCAACCCACTTTACCCATAGGACCGATTCTATGGGGAATATATATAGAACTTTTTAGGCCTTATTTTCTGATACACAAAGAGTGAAATCAGCAGCCATAGAGAGAAGAGAGAGCAATTTTTTGCACCCATTTTCAGCCCTAAATAGTCAACTTCAAATTGCGATTCTCGCTTCGTTTCTTGTATGATTGAGCTAATTTTTGGACAGCTTGTTCCTATCATCTCAATATTTGATTAAGAATTGACAGAGTTGGATTGGTGCCCCAGAGCTCCAGTTTTACGTCTGTAAAAAGTAGTTGCATTTTGGGTGCTTTTGCTCCTTTAATTCTCTAGTTTTTGGTGTTGTGGTTTATGTAGTGTTGCTCATTGTTTGGAACTTATTTGGTGGCCATTTTGGAGAGTATTATTGTAACTCTTGGTGATTATAGTGGATATTTTTGGTTCCGTGGCATTTTACTCTTCACACTGAAGGGTTTTCCACATAAATCTGCTGTCTCGTGTGATTGGTTTATTTTATCCTTGCTTATCTATTTTAGTTGATATAATTGCTGCCTTATTATCATTGTGCTTTGGTTTGTTTGTCTTCTCTTGGTTCAAATTGAAAGGAAAAGTTTAGACTTGGGTATTCTTCCGCTGCTACCCTGTCATGCACTATTGTTAGTGTCTTGCCTTTCCTAACACTATGGTAGTCAAGCCCGGGTCTTTGATGAAAGCCTTTAGCTCCTAAATGTGCTTTATGGAGGCTAATGTTTCCATTGGTATAGCGCTTTATCATAAAAATCCACTTACAACCAATAGCATTAAAATGAGGTTGAGAAGGGAGAAACTCTCATGTATCATTTTTAACAAGGGTATTAAATTCTTCTTACATAGCTGTTTTCCATTCAGGATCTTTTATGGCTTGTGTTACACATGATGGCTCAATGGATGAACTAATGGAATTTTTGGTTGTTGTGAAGGCTTGTTGAGGTTTATAAATGTTGTTTTGAGATGGTGTGGTCATGGGATGGTTACGTGTGGTACCTTGTTGTATATGGGTGATTGTTTGATGTGATGGAGAATAAAGTAAAGGATCTGAAGTTCCTTGGGGAGATTCTGTATGCAGAGGAGAAAAAGTGGTGGTGTCCACATTTGGAGAAGGTGAAAGCCTTCGCACAGGTGATGGAACTGGTATAGTGAAATGAGTGGCAGTATTTGATGCAACATTCCATTCAACTTAGACAGAAGAAGATGGTAATGGATATGAGGAACATGGAGAGGTAGACTCCATAAATTGAACATGATGGGAGAAGAAGATCTTTTTTGACTCAGGTTCAACATTTGTAGGCACCTTGATTCAAGGAGTAACCAATGAATATGCATGGTTTAGAGCGAGGTTCAAGTTTGTGATTTTCATAAGGTCGCAACTAAGGAAAGCAAAGGCATCCAAAGACACGTAGTTTAGTTCTATTGGGAGTTGTACCAAATAATTTTTGGAATGGGGATTGATAATCAAGTGTCAGAGTACGTAGACGATTAGTTAGATAAGTGGCAGCTTGAAAACCATGCGACCAAAAGATGGAGGTAGAGCAGCTTGGTGAAGAAGAGTCAGACCAGTTTCAACTATTTGACTGTATCATCTTTTCGCATAGCCATTGTGTTGTGGCGTGTATGGAGGTAATGTTAAGTGACTTATTCCATGAGTGTCAAAAAGCTCTTCAGTTTAAGATATTCAGTGCCACTATTATTGAAGAGAGTTTTTATTGGTTTTGCAAAGTATTTTTCAACCAATAATTTGAATTGGGAAACAAATTAGTGACATTTGATTTTCTCTTCAGCGGGTAAATCCATATATACTTAAGAGTAGTGATCAATAAAAATCAGATAATATTTGAAACCGTCAATAGAATAAACTGGAGTAGGGCCCCATACATCACTGAAAAGCAACTCTAAGGGAGATAAACTACGAAGAGTAGGCTGACTAAATAAAAGTCGATGGATTTTATTACAAGCACACGAGACACATGACTTTGACTCAAGAAATAATGATGACAGTGGTAGGGAATCAGTGCGGGTGATATGATGAAGAATCCTTTTTGAAGGATGTCCAAGATGACTATGCCAATCAATGATGGGTGCTTTGATGGTGTTGTGAACTATAGGTGTGGATAACTTTTGAAGAAAATAGGCATCATCTTTATTTTGCCTTATAGCATGACCGTTAGCGTGTTGAGTTCCTTCACAGAAAAATAGTGCAGTTTCAACAGAAACTTTGTTTTAGTTTTGCAGAATTTGCCAACAGAAATCAGATTAGATTTAATTGTTAGGAAACAAAGGATATTGTGAAGGTGTAATGTGTTCGAGGAGAAATTTATGTTGGATGAACCAACATGTGTGATATTCAAACCTGAGCCATCACTAATTTCTACTTCATCAGGGGGACTATATTCCGAAGACAAGGATAAGTTTTGAATGCCATTGGTGACATGGTGACAAGCAACCAAATCCATTAACCATCCTTGAGTTACTGGAGTAGAGACAATAGTATTGTTTGCTGTCGGAGTTCCAAGGAGGATAACTTTGGCTTTGTAACATTGCTTTGCAACATGACCAGATTTTTCACTAAATTGACAGGTGATAGGAGGCTTGAGAGATCTCTGATTCCCCTCTTGTTGTCTCAAATTTATATGAGACATGTTCGGTTGATTGTGATTGGAGTAGGAATCTCTGTTATGGTGTTGTGTTTGACATGATTTGGTTGTGGCATTCATTGTGGCAATGGAGACATCAGAACCCATAGGTTTTGATTTTTCCAAATAGGATTTGAAGTCTGTGAGTTTATCATGTAGATCTTCAAATGAGATGCAGATATCACGGGCCTTAATAGCAGCAACTATTTCCTTGTAGTCAAGGCCAACTCCATTCAGGGTATAGAAAATAAAATCGTCTTGTACAATAGGAGAGCCAGTAAGAGCAAGGTTGTTTGCCATAGTGCGGATCTGTTGAAGATACTCAGATATAGTTTGTTCACCTCGTTGAATCACAGAGAGACATTCTTTCAGCGACATGATTCGTGATCTAGATTTGTTTGCATATGTTTTGTGTACTATTTTCCATGCTTCGTGAGAAGTCTGGGAAGATGCTATGAATGGTACAATAGCCTCAGAAACCGAGGCCAAGATGGCATGAAGGATCAATTTGTCTTGTCTTGTCTGAAAATTGGTTTCATCATCAAGAACTTGCACGGAGCTAGTGATATAGCCATGAGATTGTATCCTATGAGATGAGAGTGTAACTGGGCTTTCCACAAAACAAAGTTGGTGGAATTCAGTTTCAATGGTAATTGTACAGCAACATTGATGCATACAAGAACCTCACCCGAGTTTGATATTATGTTGGGAGTGTTGGTGATTGTAGCAAGAGATGAGTTATCAGGTGACTCTGGATCAGTAGCCATGGCGTAAGAAAAGAAGAAGAAAAGAAAAAGAAGGTTGGATCGAGATTATTGTTAGGCAAAGGTTGTATCTGATACCATATAAGAGAGTTGCTATGAGAGAATACTGTAGACTACAAGTACATATATACACAACTAGAATCTCATACAATTCCTAAAATCAAGTGATTTGATCTATGAGAATCAATTACTATTACTAATCTGATTTGATTGTTACTTTTATGGATTCTGATTGAGTGCAGATTTTCTGCATGATTTGTTTTGATCTTGTGAATATTCAGTATCATTAACACACTGCCATCCCTAGCTGTGAGAAACTTCACCTGCGTCTCATTTCGGTATCCCGGATGTACATTCTGAAAAGTCTTCTGAAGTAAGCAATTTCATCCATTGAAGTTTGCAACTGCTTAATCATATCTTCAGTTATACATACCATTCTTGATCCCACTATAATTTTACTCAAAAAAGATTCAGACTCTCTTCACCAAAAAAACTCAATTTTTTTATTTTTCATTTTTTTGATTGTGGATCTGAAGAGGATGATGGGTTTGTGAATATCATGTGTCTTGGTTTCATTTTGAATTAGAAATTTCAGTATAGTTTGATGAACCAACAAAGTCGTGACTGTCTAATACTCTCAATACTGGGAACAACTAACAAAATTCTCCTACAATAAATAGTATAGAACAACAACAGCATACCCAGTACCTCATAGGTGCAATAGAAAGGTTGTTTCCGATAGACCCTCAGATCAAGACCAATAAAATAGTATAGAAAAAGATAAATTATAGCCTATACAGAAAAAAATAGTATAGAAAAAGATAAATTCCAGCCTATATAACATATATGTTTAGATGAGAACATATGTTACAGAAAAGTATTAGAATAAACTGCACATGCACCTATGCTCTCCTTAGTCAACACAGACTGTCAAAACTACATCACCATGAAATGATAACTTACATTCTGAACTAAAAAAGAATAAGAACAATCCAATGTATCACGCAACATTGATTCATTTGCTTCAAAAATTAGAAGAACAGATAGATATTATCTCAGAAATCCTAAACTCTACCTGGATATGTAAATAGTAAGCAAATCGAATAACATAATACAATGGGAAAAACATAAGCATCAAGAGATAATTGCACATAGTATAATTCTTATAAAGCTGCAAACCATAACTTGATATACTCAAAATACACTGTCCCACACACATACGCACATTAATTTATTCTCTTCAACTTAAAAATTACAAAGTATCGGAGAAATTCCAAAGTCAATCTGGCAAGTAACTAGTAAATCAAGTGAACAACTGCTAATACAGTAGGAGTTATCAGCATCGAGAGCTAATTTCACATTCTATTACTCATACTTAAGTTGTAAATTATACCTTGAGATTTTCAAATACACAGAGCCTCTACCCCCTCCCCACGCACACACATTTACTTATTTGCTTCAAAACTAAAGTATTACTAAACTTCCTAACTCTAATAATTAAAGTAAAAAATATCAGTGTCAAGATCCAGTTGAAACTCTAAATCACTACAATTATTTTTCAGCCTTTACTCTACAAAGGTATATCATGCTTCTTGCACTCGAATACCTTTTTTACACTTTTCCAAAGATGTTGCCCCAAGCGGCTTCCTAACAGATCTGTCATTAACAAATTTCTCAAATCAGAACTTGTCGAAGTAGACATCGGGAAATAAATCTCTTATTCATTAAAATTATTGAGTTATGTTATTTTCAGGAACATAGTTCATAATTAATATCAAAGTTATTCTCCATTCAATTTGTAAGACCTCGAAAGGCAACAATTAAACTAACAATTAAATTACATATATGGGATACAATTCTCCAGACTAACAAAACCAATTCATGTTCTTAATTTAAACTTCAGGTCGACAAAGTCAAAAATAACTTTCAGAAATCGAAACCAGTGGAACCTAATATAACATCAACGAATATGCTAAGAATTGGAAATGAGTTTAACACTGTGTCAAAGAACCATTTGCATTTCAGTCACAATTTCATTGCTAATTTCAGTCGACTTCCTCAAATTTTTTCAATTTCTTTGATCTAAAGGTACGAAAAAAGGAAAAAGTTAAGCAGATAAGTACATGAACAAAGCTAGAATTGCAACGTTGCTTGGACCCTCCAAAAATATTTTCCATGTCGGATCCTCTAATGATACATCACCTTTGGAGGATCCGACACACACCCAACATTATTTTTGAATAGTCCGGGTTACTATGAAAATTTTTCAACAAACGTGTCACTTGAGCAACGCCTAAGCCTAGACTAGTGGAGTAAGTGATTCACATGGCAACATCAACAATTGGAAGCCACCAAATTTGATAAAAAATCTAGGATTTATGAGAAGATGATTTCTAATACTCCAAACATGATTATGTATGGAGTTCTTGGTACTAGAAAAGGTGTTTTACTACCATATTTATGAAAACAATCCGACCTTGTAACAAGGAACTGAATTATCAAGGAATTTATAATATTCATGAACACTAGGCTCTGAAGAAGGAATTGAACTGAGGATTTGAGTTAACTTTGGGACTCAATGGGCGAAAGGAAATCCACTGATGAAATTCATCATACCTGAAGATGGAACCCTTGGAAGAATTTCTTGAAATTTGGTCCTGAAAGTGAAAAACCCTACTTTTTACTTTTTGGAGAAAGTCGCCTCTTCTCTCTTGTTTTTGCTAAGTGTCGAATGATTTCTAAGTCATGAGGGACTTAGGGTATTTTTAGACTTAATAACCATCCTTGAAATAGCTTTTACAACATAGTTAAGGGGTTTAAATAGTGAAAAAAGATTGGAATGCCCCTTCTAAAATGTAACTGAAAAAGCTGCAGAAGGTGACATACAGACCATCCCATGATCGTGGGACCCACCTATGATCGTGGGTGGTGCTTGGGAGGCTGAATTGAGAATCTCTGGAATTCATTAGATGAGCCTTGGTATGATCATGAAACCCACTCACGATCGTGCCTTGGTTCGTAGGTTGGAAGTCCAAGCCGGATCAACTTTAGGAGCCAAGATCGTGTCCAAAATCGTGATTTCTAACCAAGATCGTGGTACCCTTTCATTGTCGGGAGGTATACTTGTCAACTCTCAGGTTTTTGGGGTTGTTTCATGCAAACGAGACCATTTTACGGTCATGGTTTCTAACCATGATCGTGGTTTCTGTTCGTAGGTTCTCACTGTTGGGCAGTGCTTCACTAAAATGAGCATACCTCTTGACTCCAAAATTAGATTAAGGCGAAACTGGATGCGTTGGAAAGAAGACTCAATGATCTTTCATTTAGTGGGTCTTGAGAAAAAAACTCTTCAGAATAGGAGTTATTCTCGTTTGAAGTTGACTATAGAAGGATTCTTCACAAGAAATTAACTGATAAGGAAGGTTTCAACTTGGCTATGAGCTAGGAGTTACTTGTGGCCTTAATACATGTCTAAATCACTTCACATACTACCAAAACATGAAGTTTGATTCTAGATGTACTTGAAGCATGGTTCTAATCTTAGCTTGAATTTTTGAGGTGTTACAATAGCTCTTCCTTGGGGTCATTCATCCCCCGAATGAAAACTAACTAAGCTGAAATGTTAGGGAAAGAGCTGCAATCCCCACATTGAATTTCTAAGAGATGAATACTGACATAATAACTGTGTCTATAACTGAAACATGGACTAAATTGGACCCATGAATAGATGTCATGACAGGAGATTAACTGAGTGACATGAGACAGAAAGAATTAATAAAGGAAAAACTATTACCTCAAGCTGGAACTGAGTTTGAAGGGAAAAGATGGGGGTACTTGGTCATCATATCTGCCTCTGCTTCCTAAGTAGCTCCCTCAACTAGCTGATTCTGCGAAAAAACCTTTTACCGAAGTGACCTCCTTATTCCTCAACTTGCAAACCTGACGATCAAGGATCTCAATTGGGACCTCCTGTTGCATCCAAACGCACACACAAATGTACGCGGTTGTACAAGTAATATCGGATTTTTAAGTTCGAATATCGTACCCACAGGGACTTTTCGATTAATTATTTTACTCAATTAGACTAATGCTAATTATTTATTCAAGCGATGGATTTCAAGATATATTTATGAATTAACTAAACTAAAAATAAAAGAAAATAACTAATGAACAATTAACCAAATAAAGAGAAGATTTTTACGTAATCAATGTGATTAATCAATCTAGGATTATGGATTCGCTAACAATCATGTCGCGTATCAAGTTCATCAACTTATTTGATTATCTAGTTGTTGATTTACGGGGTTGATTTTATGATTCGGGAATGGTCATCCTCTAATCGTCTATTCAAACTAGTCTCACAACTACACTGTTGAGCAGGGATGTGAGAATCTAATTCAAACACATTTACTTATTTTACCATTTTGTAACCAAGTAAGGTGATCTAGATATATTCCAATTGTCACACCGCCTTTTCCGAAAAAAGAAAGGTTTTTTCCTCTCATTTTTTAGTTTTCATTTTTGAAAGTGACGGTTTGAAAAGAATGAAAAAAAATAAATTAGAGTCGCCACTTGGAATTGAGTTTTTTGGTGTTCCAAGTCACCTTATGAATCCTCAATAAAAGGAAATGACTCTTTATTTTTCAAGTCTGCGAAAACAAAAGGACGGGTAAGGAATTCTGTTGACCGAGGGGGGGGGGGGAGGGGGGAGGGGGGGAGGGGGGAGGCACCCCCAAGTCTCGTGGTGTAAGTACAGTCACTTTTATTGACTAATACTTGGCTGAAGATAACTCTTGGATAAAAAAAACATGTTTTAGCCTTTTTTTTTTACAAAAAATTGATTGTGTATTATCGTAGTTTAAGAGCATAACCGCACACAAAACTCCTTAAAAAAACAATTAAATATACACCAAGGATCATAACCGAACACATGGTGGTATTTATGATATTTACTTTTATTTTTTTTAAAAAACAGAATCGTGACTAACACCTCGCATGAAAAAAATTAAAAAACTTTATTTTATTTACAACTTAACAATCATTTTTTAGAAAAAGGTGAAATGAAAGAAAAAACAAAAAACATAAAAAAAGTTAAAAACATCCAGGAAAGACAACAACAACAACATACCCAGTATATTCCCAAACATAAAAAAAGTTAAAAACATCTAGGAAAGACAACAACAACATACCCAGTATATTCCCACCACGTGGGATCTGAGGGACATCCAGGAAAGAAATATATATATATATATATATATTTTTTTTTTTTTAAAATAACTACTTAAATTAGTAAGTAGTTTGTTATTATTCTTAGAACTAGTCCATTATTTTATTTTATTTTTTTTAAAAAAATCAGCCCTTTATTTTTCAAAATACTAGCTACTTTTGCACCCATTTTTGAAATTGCAAGAGGAATGTGTATATATATTTATATTTTTTTTTTAGGAAATAGCCAATTTATTTACAAATTCCAGGTTTATAAAATGACCCATTTTGCTCTTTTCAAACGAAATTGCGACAATAGACAAATTTGTCTAAATTTAAATAAAAAATTTCGTTGCAAAATGGCCGAAATTTGTCCCTTTTTCTTAATTAAACACAATTTTTACAAAATTGGCCAGATCTGCATTTTTGCAAAATTGGACAGATTTGCATTTTTGTGCAAAAAGGGCCAGATTTGCATTTTTTTGCAAAATACGGCCACATTTGCATTTTTTTGTTAAAAAGTGTATATTCCGATTTTTTTCACAAAATTTCAACCATCTTTTATTTTTGTTTATTTTTATAGCAAAAAAAAGGGGAAATCATCCAAGTGCTAATTTCACAAAGAGGGGAAAAATTAAAACTAAATATTTACAAATCACATTTTTAAGCTACTAGTGATGAAAGATCAATTAGCAAGAAAAATATCCTCTTTGAAATATCAAGTCCTCAACATTCAACAATATAACACATTTGCATCAAATATCAAGGCATATCTAAATAACTTAAACAAGCTTAACTTAAAATCTTAATCAAACAAAATCAAAGAGAAAGCACATTTCAATATTCAAAAGCTTATGAAATTACATTGCAAAATGTAAAGGAGGAATACCTAGAGTAGTGACAATAAAGCAACAATGGAAAGCCAAATGTTAATCAAGACTAGTTGAAGCAACAACCAAACAAAGGAAGAAATTTTTCTCTCTTTTTTTTTTTTTTATTTTTTTTTTAAGCTCACTTAAAATTTTTAAGTATTTTTTCGCAAGTAATATTCTCGTCCTCTTCCAAAATGAAAGAAGGGAAGGGTTTAAATAGATTGAGAAGATGAAAACCTTTTCTTTTCTTGAAAAATTAAACACCAATGCATGCATGAGCCTCTTTCTCTTCCCAAAGAGCCACCCAAAGTGACCAATAGAAATTTTTCTTTTTCTTTTCTCTTTTTCTTTTTTCAAGAGAGGATGATTTGGAATGACTCAATTACCCTCTAGAGGGCCCTTTCTCTTTCTATTCATTATTTGAATAAAAAAGAAATGGGCCTATATGAAAATTTTAAAAAATAAGCCCATTAAGTACAACTCATCACATCCTAATCATTCCTGGCCCAAATTCATTAGAACAATTAGCCCACAAACAAAAAAATCACTCATCAAACCTGATTTTGAAGATCAAACAAACCTATAAATAAAATAATATATAAAAATAAAAATAAAATAAGAATCTACATAATTTCAAGAAAATAAACTAAAGAGAAAAGAGAAATAATAATAATAATAATAATAACAACAACAACAATAAGAATAACAATAATAATAAAAATAAAATGACTAAGACTTTGAAAAATAGTGATAGTATCGGATTTGGATAGAGGATGAAAAGAGGAAGAGATGCATGTTTTCGGGGCGAATAAGGATCGCCGAAAAATTAGTTGGAGAATTTTTGGCGGAGTTTTAACTTGAAACTTATATTAAATGATAGCCCTTGAAGAACTCTACACTTCTATATAAGTGGTGTAGGACAGAGATAAACAAAATTCTATAAATCTGAGAAAGAAAGTAATGATTAGTGGTTGATTTTTCTTAGATCTACGGAGTTTGGCTTGGAATTAGATGGAATGGTTTGTGGATTTGTGTAGAGGAGGTAAAAGGAAGAGAAGGTGAAATTTTAGGGTTATTTGAAGGTGATTGGAGGCAACAGGCGGTGACGGTGGTGGTGGCCTGCGGTAATGGAGTGGCCGGCAGTGATGGATGGCGGACGGCGACAGTGGAGAGGAGAAGGAGAGGATAGGAGAAACAAAATAAGAAAAGAAATAATAGGACCAAAAAATCTGATTTTTCAGGCCATTTGTACTTGAGAGGGGATCAAATGACAACCATTGGATCAGAAGATGATAGATAGCTGAGATTGAACTTGAGCCATACTTAATTGGACTAGGTTGAGAGTTGATTGGGCTATCAGAATTGGATTCAAGTTGGCCCAATTTAACCAAAATTGAGTCCTTTTGTCAATATCACCTTTTATAAATATATAGAGAAAAGATCAACAAAACTAATAGAAAAATGCAAAAATAAAAGAAGAGATTATTTTTCTAAAAAGATAAACTAAAAATGTGCAAATTAGAGAAAAATATATTTTTATAGGAGTAATTAAATACGTCAAAAATTCGGTGTTCACAACATGCCCCTCTTTGCTTGGAAACATGAAGAGTTTTCAAGCAAAGAAAGTGAATGAAGTGGCTAATTTTTTACTATTTCAGCTTCGTTGAAAGCAGTTTTAAAAAAGGTGACCATACCTTGCTTTCGTGGTTGCCTACATATCCTTGACTAAAAGGAAATCAGGTCAGTGTAGTTCATAAAAATTGGATAGTTGGGACTACTGAATATTGTGGTCAAAATGTCGCTCGTGTTATTGTTGTTGCTTATTTGTTGTTTGTCACTATACATTCTAGGAGTTACAAGATTCCTAATCTACTGTATCTTCTAGATTCTTATCTTGATCTTTGATTTGCTCAGATCAGTCTTGATGCTCTCTTGGCAAACTATGGATCATTTCAAGGTGAATTTTTTAACTTAAGCTGGGAGATTAAATCTCAAGGCTACTTCTGCCATGATGGAACAAGTTTCCTTTCTTTGACCGGACTTTGAGTTTCATCCCTTCTCGAAAAGTAGAAACGAGGCGTATTGCCCTGAGATTTTCAAATTAGGAGATATTATCCCTAAGGGTTAACATAAGATTGGGCGTATTTCCAGAAAGGTCTCAAACTAAGACGTGTTATCTTAGGAGAAAACAAGAAAGTAGAAGGCATGCTGCCCCAAAAATCCCAAATTAAGATGTATTGTCTCAACAGGAAACTTAACAAAAAAAGGCGTATTGCCTGAAATACCCAAGATGTATTGTCCACGAAAAATGAAATTGATGTGTATTGCACAGGAATATAAAGTTGACGCGTATTACCCAGGAATATGGATGTGGAGTATATTGCCCATGAATGAAAGATTGGTGTGTATCGCCCAAGAAAACATTATTGTGTATTGCCTAGGAATATAAATATGGTGCGTATTTCCCATGAATGAAAGACTGGTGCGTATTGCCCAAGAATATGAATATGGTGCGTATTACCCAAAACTTCTCCAACAAGTATATGTTTTCCTAATAAGGATATATGACCTGACTCATTGCCCGAAGTTCTCGAATTGAGAAGAAAAATGCGATTAACATGAGACGAAACAGCAAAACGGCTAATGGCTTTAAAGAACTTCCCCTTTTGTGAAGTTTCATCTTCACGATCTGTGGAACTGTATTTCCTTTTGTTCCTGTGTTGAACAAAGAAAAGTTTGTTAGTTTTCAAAAGTGGTGGTTGGTTTGTGGCCTTGATGTTCTTGATGGTTCGACCTTGTTTCCGACTGATTTCCCAAAGCTTGATTCAAAACCTTGGTTGATCACATTTTCCCAAAGCTTCCTTTTTGCTATTAGGAGACTTTGATTTTCCTGGTACTTCTAAATACCATGATGCAATTGTTTCCCTCGTTGAGCAGATTTTACTTTTAGTGAATTTCCTGATTGCTTGGGACACTCTATCTTTCTCTTTTGAACACTTTGTCGGTGAAGACCCTAGGTGGCCTCGGTCCTTTTGTTAATTCCATGCCTACTCAGGTACTCAGCTTTGCTCATTTTTTTCTTTTTTTTTTCTTGGGGAAATCGTAGTGAGTTTTGCTATCTTTTCTTGCTTTGATATGACACAAGATTAGGTCAAAAAGAGACTCAAAAATATTATATCTAAGATCATGAAAAAGATTGAATCAAGAAAGACTTATGCTTAACAAGAGGTATCCCTTTCGAGAAAAAAAAAAGAAGACTTATCTAATGGTATATGCCGACTTTAAGTGAACCATGAAATGCATCTTTAATTAGGCTCCTGATCCATATGAGTTGTCTAGTTCTCAAAGCTTGAACCATTATTAACCTGAAACTGATTTCTCTGGCCTAACGATACTTCATGCTGAGGTGTTGAGATCTCTTATTTAGCTAGTGGTGCCTTTGCAGGTTTCCTCTTATTAACTTTGCCACGTCTTTCTCCCCCATCATCTTATGGTGCCCATGAGAGTTTTCACCCATAAGACTTTTTCTTTTTTTTTTCGGCTCGTTGTCGCCTCATGATGCCCAAAAGGGTTTTCACCAATAAGACTCTCTCTTTTTTTTAAAAAAAATAATTCCACAACACTGTCTTTGATGATTAATGGTCTATGCAAGACATGTTGGATCTGGCATTCTTGGAAAGTACGTCAGAAGGTCATTTGCCGAACACGACCATAAACCAAATTACCGTTTTGGAACATTTCTGAGAAAAATTAAAAAAATGCCCCAATTTTGTAAGTATACTGGGGATTAGATTTTTTGAGTGGTGTAACTGAATCCCAAAATGGCTACCTACGTATCCTTTTGGAATTAGGTAGAGCGTAGTTCAAGCTTTTGTTAATGCCAGTTTTTTTTTTGGTACACGGTTCCCTAGAGAACACAGACTAAACTTTGAACAAGAGAATGAGGGGCATTTGTCATTACATCCACAGAATGTTAAACATTGCGTGTTAAAACGCATCAGACATAGTACTTTTTGACCGCATCCGTATTAATGACTATGTCCGCGATTTTTCCTTCAATATCAGTAAGATGTAATGCTCCTTTGGACAACACTTTCTTGCTAAGGTACGGACCTTGCCAATTTGGGGAAAACTTTCCCTTTGCTTCTTCTTGATGTGGTAGAATATGTTTTAAGATGAGCTAGCCTACTTCAGAATACCTGGGGTGCACCTTTTTATTATATGTACGAGCCATCCTTTGTTGGTAAAGTTGACTAAAACAAACAGCCACAAACCATTTTTCATCAATCAACGTCAGCTGCTCTAATTGGGTTTTGACCCATTCAGTATCCTCAATGTCGGCTGGTATTACAGCTTCGGTCTCATACACCAGCAAGTAACGGGTTGCACCAACCGAAGTGTGTACCGTTGTACGGTATCCTAAGAGTGTGAAAGGCAAATCTTCATGCCATTGTCGGGTGCCTTGAATCATCTTCCTAAGGATTTTTTTGATATTCTTGGTAGAAGCCTCCTCAACTTCATTGACTTTTGGTCGATATGGAGTAGAATTGTGATGTACAATTTTGAATTGCTCACATACCTCTTTCATCAAATTGCTATTCAGATTTGCAGCATTGTTTGTGATGATAATTCATGGGATACCAAAGCGACAAATGATGTTAGAATGGACAAAATCCACCACTACTTTCTTAGTGTCCGCTTTAAAAGTGATTGCCTTGAAAGTGACCACCTCCACCCACTTGGTAAAATAATCAATTGCAACTAAAATAAATCGATGCCTATTTGAAGTTTTTGGCTCAATCAGACCGATGACATCCATTCCCCAGGCAACAAAAGGTCAAGGACCGGTCATAGGGTGTATCTCCGAAAGAGGTGAATGGATTAAGTCACCATAAATTTGGCACTGATGGCATTTTTCACTAAGCGAAAGCAATCTCGCTTCACGGTGAGCCAGTAATACCCTGCTTGAAGTATCTTCTTTGCAAGGGCGTATCAATTTATACGCAGCATGTACCTCATTCATTATCTCCTCAGCTTCATCAGCATCCACACATCTTAACAAGTTTAAATTTGGGGTTCGTTTGTACAAAATTTCCCCACTTAGAAAGAAACCACTGGCCAGTCGCCTAATAGTTCTCTTCTGACTTCCACTGGCATGTTCTGGATATTTACCTATCTTCAAGAACTGCTTTATGTCTAGGTACCATGGCTCACCATCTGGTTCTACTTCGATTGTGTTACAATAACCGTGTTGGTCACGAACTTGAACTTCTAATAGGTCGATGTGAGTGTTTCCTGGATATGAAAGCATCGAGGCCAAAGTATAGACACCTGGGAATGTATCAAAATGCAATGGACTTGAACCTTCTGCTACGGTCTTCCACACACTATTTGTATGGAATGAGTTTGAGGTCTCGAGTTTCCCATTCGTCTTTAGCTTGATGAATAAGCAAATCAAAATCTCCCAACACAATCAATTCCTGCACCTCCATGTTTATTGCCATATTCAGACCCATGGTACAAGATTCATACTCTGTTGTGTTATTCATACAAAAAAAAATAGAGTCGTGCTGTTGTAGGGTTATGTTGCCCTATAGGTGATATAAGAATTTCCCTAATCCCTGTTGACCGATCCATCAAAGTATAATTTCCAAGCATGGTTGTCATATGGATCAACTTCCTCAATTGAACTAACTTCTTCATCTAGGAAGTACGTATCTAATGGTTCATAGTCACCATAGATGGGGTTCTCCGCCAAGTGATCTGCCAAAGCTTGAGCTTTCATTACAGTACGGGTGACATAGACAATGTCAAATTTTGTGAGCAAGATCTGCCATTTTGTAAGTCTACCAGTTGGCATTGGCTTCTGAAAGATATATTTCGAAGGGTCCATCTTATATACTAGATAAGTTGTGTAGGACAAAAGGTAATGCCTCAACTTTTGAGCTACCCATGTTATGGTGCAGCATGTCCTTTCCAACAGTGTGTACTTGATCTCATAGCTAGTAAATTTCTTGCTCAAGTATTAGGTGGCTTGTTCCTTCCTGCTTATGGCATCGTGTTGACCAAGAACATATCCAAAGGAATTATTCGTGACTGAGAGATACAAAAATATAGGCATACCAGGTTCTGGAAGGACCAATATAGGAGGGTTAGATAGGTATCTTGTCAAAAGCTCATTGACACTCCTCTGTCCATCTGACAGCAACATCTTTTTTCAAAAGTCTAAAAATAGGCTCACAGGTGGTTGTGAGTTGAGCAATAAACCTGCTGATGTAGTTTAGTCTCCCGAGTAAACTCATAACTTCAGTCCTATTTTTTAGGAGAGGCAGTTCTCGAATATTTTATTTTGGAGGGATCCACTTCTATACCCCTTCTGCTGACTATGAAACCCAAAAGTTTTCCAGATGGAATCCAAATGAACATTTTGCTGGGTTAAGCTTGAGATCATATAGTCGTACCTTCTTAAAAAATTTCCTCAAGTCTTGCACATGATCATCTTGTGTTTTAGACTTGATGATCACATCATCGACGTATATTTTAATTTATTTATGCATCATGTCATGAAACATGTTTGTCATAGCCCTTATGTAAGTCTCTCCTGCATTTTTTAGATCGAACGGCATGACCCTATAACAATAAGTCCCCGATGGAGTGATGAAAGCAGTTTTCTCTGCGTCTTCTTTATCCATCAGAATTTGGTGATGCCCTGCATAACAATCCATGAAAGACTGAATCTTATGCTTGGCACAATTATCAACCATAATGTGGATGTTGGGTAAGGGAAAATTGTCTTTGAGACTAGCTTTGTTTAAATCCCGATAATCAACACAAACTCGAGTCTTTCCATCCTTCTTGGGCACAGGCACTACATTTGCTAGCCAAGTAGTGTATCGAATGGCTTGGATCATATTTGACCTCAATTGTTTCATGATTTTCTCCTTGATTTTTTCACTCATGTCTGGTTTAGATTTTTTTTGTTTTTGTTAGACAGGTGGAAAATCAGCGTGAGTGGGCAACTTATGAACCACTAAATCGATACTCAAACCTTGCATGTCATCATAGGACCAAGCAAAAACATCTTTATATTCTAACAAAAGTTGGATTTTTACATCCTTGATTATCCGTTCGGCATGAAAACTTACCTTTGTTTCTCTGACCTCCTTATTACTCCCCAGATTAATAGCCTCAGTTTCACTAAGATTAGGCTTAGGTTTGTTCTCAAAATGTTCCAGTTCCTTATTAATTTCCCTAAAAGCCTCATCTTCATCATATTCAACCTCTTGACTCACTGATTCGAGAATAAACAACTCTTTGAGATATGGGAGTGAATTTCGCATGCAAGTCATGTTATTAAAGCCGACATTAACAAGGCTGAAAAATGAAAGACAAGAATTAGGGAAGGGAAAAAGACAAAATTTACTACAAAAAAGGAATTTCATATCATTGAATTTTGAAAGGGATAGAAGGGTTAACATCAATACAAAGCATTTTCTCAAAATATTTGGATCACAACCCTGACAATAACCCAAGAACAAAAAAAATAACAAAACAAACTACCAAGACTCCTTCCTTATGGGGAGAGGAGTGGCTTATCAGTTGTTTAGCTCATAATTAGGGCACACGAGTTGCATATCGGCATGACTGGTGCCTTCACCAACCTGGACCATATTCACTTCATACAATATCTGATTGAGACCTTGAAAACATCATCAAAGTCCTCCTGAGTAGAGGAGGCTTGAATTTCTTGACATTGGGGTTTGACAAAGGAATGTGAAATATGAGGAACAAGTCGTGACAGTGTCCATTCATTCTTGTTGTTGTACTTAGCCTTATTTCCATCTCTTTTGGTTGGTTTGAATCCAAGCCCAAAAGTGCCTTGATTTTCCAAAGGATCGACGGGGGCCATGATTCCTTGCAAATATGCTCCCAAACCTTGCCCAGGTTGATAACTATGTTTGAGCATTCATGTTGCTACCATTGTAGAGACGAAAGGTAGATGCGGTTGCATGATAAGCTCTTCTACCTTGAATCAATCTACTGATACCACCTCAAAGGTCTGGTAAACAACGGACTCACATCCTGCTCTTGCTTCAATGCATGGAATAGATGGATCTCTGCAAATAGATATTTTATCCTCCCCATGAGCAATGATTTCCTGGTGGTTGTATTCAAACTTAACGACCTAATGCAAAGTTTATGGGACTGTCCGAGCCATGTGGATCCATAGCCTTCCTAAAAGAAAATTATAAGACGTGTCCATGTCCATTACTTGGAACACAATCACAAAGTCCACCGGCCCAATTGTCATGGTTAACTCAACTTCACCAATTGTATCCTTCCTTGACCCATCATAAGCTTGGACATACACATTGTTGGGCCAAATCCTGTTAGTGTTAATTTTTAAGCTTTGTAGCGTAGAGAGAGGGCATATGTCCACTCCTGATCCTCCATGTATCATGACCCTTTTTATATAGTGCCCTTCACATTTCACCGTAAGATGCAAGGCCCTATTTTGTCTGACTCTTTTTGCTGGCAACTCATCATCAGTGAAGGTGATTGTATTTCCTTCAAAGATGCGGTTGGCCATTCTCTCCAACTTATTTACCGTGGCTTCTTTTGACACATGAGCTTCATTTAGGATTTTAGTCAGCATACGACGATGTTCCTCTGAGGGTAAGAGTAGAGACAACAATGAAATTTGTGCAGGGGTTTTCTTAAATTTGTCCACAATAGAGTAATCTGGAACTTTCAGATTTTTTTAGAAAATCTTCCGCTTCTTCCTTAGTAACCGATTTTTTCACCGGTACTTGGCCTTTCTAGACCATCTTTCCTTTCCTAATCTCCTCCAGAGAATAGCATCTTCTCGAGCGTGTCAACCCTATCGCTTCGTCAATTTCTTCAACAACCTATTTTCCTTGGTAAAGCACAACAACCCTATTATAGTTCCAAGAAATAGCCTTTGGGTCAGTTATAGGGGAGCTATTGGACGGGCCTAATCAAAATGGGTTCTCTCACCTTTGTTATACAACTTTGGTTCTGTTGTATTAATGGAAAGCCTTTTGAGACATACAACTTTGGCACAACTAATCGGACCTTAACCTTTCTTGGAGTTCCAGTGACACACAAAACCTTGGTATTATTAAGATCGACACCTTCTATACTCAATGATGCGATTGGATCTGAACTCTCCACTGAATTATTCTCCTCCTCAATCTTCTTGAACAACTTTCCTGTTTTGCTAAATAGCTCATACTCTTGATCATCACAGATCATTCCTACCATATGAATATCATTTTGAGCTGGAAGTGGGTTAGTGGTGACATTTGGAGTGTTTTGAATATCTGTCACAACGACCACCCCGAGATCAATTATCTTTCTATCGCCTTTTTTAGGGTCCAACAATTATTGGTGCTATGTCCCAGAGCCCCTAAGTGATACTCGCATCTCTCATTGACATGAAAACTTGGAGCATTTGGATTCATACGATGAGGATGAATAGGCTCAATTGCCTCTATCTTTCTTAGTTTCTAAAACAAACTAGAGTTTAACTCCCCCAATGGGGTGAATTTCCTCTTTTGTCCCTCTTTCTGAGCATAATTTTGCATGAATGAAGGGTTGTAAGGGGACTGATAGGGCAATTGTTGTGGATAAAGGTTTCTCGGGGTTGGATCCCTAAAATGAGGGCGTGTTAGAGGCCGCACATATGGCTGAGCATTAAAGACTGTGCATGAATATGAAGCTATCGAGTATTGATAAACATATGGGTAGTAATGTTGAGGATAGCTAGACTGTCCTTGAACTTCTATGTAAGGACGATCGGACTTCTTTTGCATCCCTCTTGACCCTGATGCTACTGAAAAGACCACCTCTTTCTTTTTATGATTTCCAAAATTGCCCGAACCACTCTGAATGGCTTGTGTGGTAGCTTTGATTGCTGCCTGGCTCATAATTCTTCCTGACTTGAGACCACTCTCGACTATTTCTCCTATTTTGATTACTGTGGAAAATGGTCTTCCCATTGCGGTTGTCAGGTGTTGGAAGTAGTCGAGATCTTGAGCCTCTATAAAGATATCGACCAACTCTTGTTCATACAATAGAGGTTTGACTCTGGACACTTTCTATCTCCACTTGACAACATATTCTCTGAAACTTTCATTTGGCTTCTTTCTTATATTAGAGAAAGTACTATGGTCTCACATAATATCGACATTGTATTGGAATTGCCTAACAAAGTCCCGATCCATATCATCCTAGATGTTTCAATGGGAGATATCCTGATCTATGAACCATTCTGAGGCAACACCTGTCAAACTTTCGCCAAAGTAAGCCATGAGTAGTTCCTCTTTACCCCCTACGCCCCTAAATTGATTGTAGTATCACTTGAGGTGAGCTATGGGATCACCATGCCCATCGTATTTATCAAACTTAGGGGTTTTAAAACCAGGCGGTAAGTGGACATTTGGGAACATACACAAGTCTTTGAATGCGACACTCTTGTGCCCTCTTAACCCGTGAATGTTTTTCATGTGGTGCTCTATGTTTTTCATTTTTCTAATCATTTTCTCTTATTCTGAGCTTGGGGTAGGCCTTTCAACATCAGTAGGAGAACCAAAATTGACAGAGTTAGGGCCCCCAAATGTCATCCTGGAGGTATAATATTGCTTTGGATGGGTAGTGAATGGTCCCTCTTGAGTTTCTCTTTGTACCACAATTGGGTGCGGAAGAGTATAGACTGGTGCAACAGTAGTGAGAGTAGGATTAATCCTAGATGGCATGCCATGAGGACGTGTTACTGATGGTCCAGACCCATAGTTGTCAAAGGGACCATACCCAAGGGGGAAGAATGGGTCAGATATCGAGACTTGAGTGGATGAGGATCGAATATTTGTGAGCTCAGGAAAACCTGGAATAGATGTTGGAAGCCTTGGCCATTAGCCCAAGCCTGCCAAAACTACGACATAACATTTCTCAACGTCTAATTTTCCTCGATGGTGGCCGACTCTCTTGTCGTTAATTCAATGCTAGTTGTTATTGGTGCTCTTGCCTTTGACCTGGTAAAGTACGGGTGCTCTGCCAGTTTACCACAAACCAACCACCTAAAGCTAACTAGAGTGACATAAACAAACATGTTAGGGGTTAGGCATTTTGCAGATATTAATCACACATTGCATGTCAAGCACCAAACTTTATGAGTTTAGAAGGCCATTTGTCTCATCCCAGCTTTTCTTTGTTTAATGTCTCTTTCTTTTTTTAAAAAAAATATTTCTCTTTTGTGAAAGTGTTTTGATTGAAACCGTTGGGGGTTGCCTATGTATCATGCCACCACATGAATTAGACCATTGAGTAGTTCATGAAATAACAAACATTTTAGTCCCTTCTAGCCCAATTTAGAGAAGCAAAACAAACCCTTTCATTCATTTCAATTTCTGGAATAGACTCTAAAAGAGAAATTACATAAACGACACAAGTAAAATAAAAGACTTAAAACAGAAATGGTTTTTTAGACAAAATGACGAAATAAAACTAACAATACTGACTTCTGAAATAACAAGACAAAATAAAGCAAAAAAGACTTTTGACTGGTCTTCAAATCTGCTTAGCCCTCACTGATCTTCTTGTGGCTTTCGCTGTCCTCCCAATGTCTCATACAATTTCACCAACACCTTTGGCAGAAGAGGGACGATAGCATATGCCTACTAGGCGACTCTCATATCATCTAATCGACGATGTTCATTGATGACATATGATGTTTGCTCAGCCAATTAATGCACCTGACATCTGGTTCGTCCCATACTTTCATGACAATTGTTCAGCCAGACCTGATGGTTGCCAAGGTTGTTCCTTAAAATGGCTTCACGCTCCTCTAACGCCTCAAAGCGGTTATGAAGGGTTGCTTTTTCAATGGTCCATTGTCTCCTCTCTGCCTCAATACTCGCATACTGACTTGATTTCTTCCTCTGCTCTTCTACCTGTGCTTGAAGCTGACCCTAATAGTGCACCCAATAGGCCCTTTCTTTCTCAAATTATGTATTCTGTGTCTCGAATTCAGCCAGTTGGGAGTGTATGAGTTTGTTGGAGGCGACCAAGACCTTTCTTAATTGGAGAATCTCAATATGTTGTTCCCTTTTAATCTAACGAGTTAAATTGATTCTTCCATCTAGTTCCTCCTCCAATAGAATTATTTTTCCCTCAGCCTGCCTCAACTCTCCTTCCATATCTTGCAAAGTCGAATAATAATCTTCTCCCAACTGAACCTGGACTTGTTGCTGGGCTATAGTTTCTCTCGCTTGCTCTAACTCTTATTTCAATTGTCTTATGTTATGTTGGTCCTTTCTTTTTCTGCTAGATTCTTCAGGGATGTTACTGAGTATCACTGGGTTACAAAACCATGATTGGTACGCAGGGACCACCTTACCTCTATTCTACTCAACCACCATTTCTTTTTTTTTTTTTAGAAATTATACTTCCATACCAGATATTCAAATATCACCAGTATCAAAGAAAAATCCTGGGGGAGTATCAAACATAAATATGCTCATGTCTTTGTTTGGAGGGGCTTCTTGGAATCGCGCCAGCTAGCGCATTACCCGAAGTGGAGCATACAGTTGGACACTTTTAAGTCCAACCAACATAAGAAATGAAATGTCGGAGGATATGTATATGACATCCTTTGTCGGGAACCAGTGGTAATTCTAGACAATTTCATCAGAAGTCAATGCAAAGAGCTTTTCTTCGCATGCCAAGATCCCCTCTGGAAAATCAATTTTCATGACCCTATCCTTGTGAGATGATATATAATTAGACTAGTCAGGAGAGAATCTTGGAGCATGATCATGGTGATAGAGATGTTCCAAGAATCATATCTACAACACAATATTGTATCCTTCAAAGAAAGTAACCCCTTGTTTTCACTAGGTCAATGCACGACACATATCCGCAAGAGTCATGGGTACAAGGGTAGGATTTTCCATCTTAACCAAACCCTTCACAACCCCAGCTAGACGAATGCCAATGTGCATATCCCATTCAGGGAAAATATGAGCCCCAGAAATGCGACCATGAAGGCAACCATGCTTCTATGCCCCCTTGATTGCTGAATTTCCTTTGATATTTTTCAAACCCATCCTTCCTACCATACCTCTTATATAGAAATTTCAGATAAATCCACCCTTTTTTCAAACACTCTTTTTCCTTTTGATTAACTTTTACTAGATCTAGGAACTTGTTGCCATCAACACTCTTAGGGATTATAGGCCTTTTGTTATGAAGATCAGCACCCCGAAGACTCGATCCCTTTCCCATGAAGGCAGCAAGTTCTTCTAACGTTGGAGTCAATTCAAAGTCTGAGAAGCGAAACACGTTATTCCTGGGATCCCAGAAATGAATCAATGCCTCAAACACATCTCTTCTCGGGTTAATTTCCATCAAGTGCACAAGGTATCCCAAATGATCCTTTACCCTTCTCTGTTCATACTCCCCCATGTTTATCCACCATAGCCATGGATCCTCTGGTATCATATCGATAATCATGTACTCTGGAATCCCCTCTGTCCTAGGTTTTTTTGAGCCTTGTCCTTTAGTTGGAGGCGTCATTTGTATCTTTAAATGGGACATAATCAACATTAGAAAATCTATCTTCATTGACACAAAAATTCAAAGGAGGAGACTTGAGAGAAAAGGAAAAAGCAATGATAAAAACTCCTATTTTGAAATTTCTGACTATGGCCAAAGCACTCTTATTATAGAAACACCGAATCCGAGGAGGGATGCCTACGTATCTCATTTGGGTGAGAATCAGGTGCGTGTAGTTCATTAAATTTAGAAAAATTTGACTCACCCTAAAAAAAACCCCTTCTCTTTTTTTTTGACAACATACAAACCACACCCATTTAAAAACGAAACTCTTTTTTTATTTAAAGACATTCCACCCGAAAAACTGGTCGACAATGCAAAGCCTTCTGAACAATGTATTTTCAAATAGCACATAAAATGAACATGATGGTCAAAAGTGGATACCTATCTTAGACGGACCCGGCCCCTGTGCCGAGTCCCACTAGGTCAATGCACATGATGCAAATAAAGCGTAGCCTACTAGGGATAATCACAACATGAGGCTTGTTCAACTAGGTTTAACATCCTGAAATGAAAGGTGTCTAGACTGGCTCATCCGAGTGGACAACTCGAGACGGGGAGGGTCAGTTTCCCAGTAATAGAGCTATTCCGGCTTAACTGGTGGTCCAACCCCGCCTAACATGTGTGACTAAATCCTGAACCAGGAGCATAACCACACACAACTCATCTCAGACAGAATGATTTTGTGGAGTACCGGTCACACAGTGAACAGTGGTGAATGTGTCAAGAGACCCAGAAGGGTTGGTGAGAGAAGATAGTTAATATATACACCCACATAATATCAAAGCGGCAAAAAGTTGCAAGAGCACATTAGGCCAATAATACCATATTTATCCAAGTAATAAATAAAGCCAAACAAAATCAATGTACAAAACTCGAATTCTAGTACATGGGGTTGTCCCCAGCAGAGTCGTCAGAGCTGTCACACTGCCTTTTCAGGGAAAAAAATGGTTTTTTCTCTCATTTTTCATTTTTTCGTTTTTGAAAGTGATGGTTTGAAAAGAATGAAAAATTAAATAAATTAGAGTCGCCACTTAAAATTGAGTTTTTTGGTGTTCCAAGTCACCTTATAAATCCCCAATAAAAGGAAATAACTCTTTATTTTTCAGGTCTGCGAAAATAAAAGATCAGATAAGGAATTCTGTTGATCGGGGGGAAGGTGTGAGGCACCCCCCGAGTCCCATGATTTAAGCTCGGTCGCTTTTATTGACTAATACTTGGCTAAAGATAATTCTTGGATAAAACAAATTTGTATTAGCCATTTTTTTTTTTGCAAAAAATTGATTGTGTATTATCGTAGCTTAGGAGCGTAACCACACACAAAACTCCATAAAAAATAATTAAATACTCACCAAGGACCGTAACCAAACACATGGTGGTATTTATGATATTTACTTTAATTTTTTTTTTAAAAAAAGAATCGTAACTAACACCTCGCATGAAAAAAAAGACTTTATCTTATTTACAGCTTACCAATCATTTTTTAGAAAAAGGTGAAATGAAAGAAAAAACAACAAACATAAAAAACATCCAGTAAAGAAATATATATATATATATTTTTTTTTAAAAAATAAATATTTAAATTATTAAGTAGTTTGTTAGTATTCTTAGAACTAGTCCATTATTTTATTTTATTTTTTAAAAAATCAACCCTTTATTTTTCAAAATACTAGCTACTTTTGCACCCATTATTGAAATTGCAAGAGAAATGTGTGTATATATATATATATATATATATTTATTTATTTAGGAAATGGCCAACTTTATTTACAAATTTCAGCTTTATAAAATGACCAATGCTCTTTTCAAACAAAATTGCGACAATAGACAAATTTGTCTAAATTTCAATTTCTTTTTTCGTTGCAAAAATGGCCAAATTTACCCCTTTTTCTTAATGAAACACAATTTTTACAAAATTGGCCAGATTTTCATTTTTGCCCCAAAACGGCTAGATTTGCATTTTTTGTAAAAAAAAGTGTATATTCCCATTTTTTACAAAATTTCAACCCTCTTTTATTTTTGTTTTTTTTTATAGCAAAAAAAGGCCAATCATCCAAGTGCTAATTTCACAAAGAGGGGAAAAATTAAAACTAAATATTTACAAATCACATTTTTTGAGTCACTAGTGAAGAAAGATCAATTAGTAAGAAAAATATCCTCTTTGAACTATCAAGTCCTCAACATTTAACAATATAACACATTTGCATCAAATATCAAGGCATATCTAAATAACTTAAATAAGCTTAGCTTAAAAACTTAATCAAATAAAATCAAAGAGAAAGCATATTTCAATATTCAAAAGCTTATGAAATTACATTGCAAAATGTAAAAGAGGAATACCTAGAGTAGTAACAATAAAGCAATAATGGAAAGTCAAATGTTAATCAAGACTAGTTGAAGCAACAACCAAACAAAGGAGGAAATTTTTCTCTTTTTTTTTTTTTTTTTTTCTGAAAGTTCACTTAAAATTTCAGAGTATTTTTTCACTAGTAATATTCTCTTGTCCTCTTCCAAAATGAAAGAAGGAAAGGGTTTAAATAGATTGAGAAGATAAAACCCTTTTCTTTTCTTGAAAAATCAAACACCAATGCATGCCTGAGCCTCTTTCCCTTCCAAGGAGCCACCCAAAGTGACCAATAGAAATTTTTCTTTTTCTTTTCTCTTTTTCTTTTTTCAAGAGAGGATGATTGGAAATAACTCAATTACCTTCTAGAGGGCCCATTTCTTTCTATTCATTATTTGAATAAAAGAGAAATGGGCCTATCTGAAAATTCTAAAAAATAAGCCCATTAAATATAACTAATCACATCCTAATCATTCCCGGCCCAAATTCATTAGAACAATCAGCCCACAAACAAAAAATTCACTCATCAAACCTGATTTTGAAGATCAAATAAACCTATAAACAAAATAATAGATAAAAAATAAAAATAAAATAAGAATCTACATAATTTCAAGAAAATAAACCAAAGAGAAAAGCGAAATAATAATAATAATAATAATAATAATAATAATAATAACAATAACAATAATAATAAAGATAAAATGACTACGACTTTGAAAAATAGTGATAGTGTCGGATTTGGATAGAGGATAAAAAGAGGAAGAGATGCATGTTTTTGGGGAGAATAAGGATCTCCTGAAAAATTCGCCGAAGAATTTTTGCGGAGTTTTAACATGAAACTTATATTAAACGATAGCCCTTGAAGAATTCTATACTTTTATGTAAGTGGTGTAAGACGGAGATAGACAAAATTCTATAAATCTGAGAATGAAAGTAATGATTAGTGGTTGATTTTTCTCAGATCTACGGAGTTTGGCTAGGAATTAGATGTAATGTTTTGTGGATTTGTGTAAAGGAGGGTAAAAGGAAGAGAAGGTGAAATTTTGGGGTTATTTGGAGGTGATTGGAGGCAACCGACAGTGACGGTGGCGAAGGCCGACGGCGCTGGCCGGAGGCTATAATGATGGCCGATAGTGGTGGACGACAGACGGCGACGGTGGAGAGAAGAAGGGGAGGATAGGAGAAACAAAATAAGAAAAGAAGTAATAGGGCCAAAAAATCTGATTTTTGAGGTCTTTTGTACTTGAGAGGGGATCAAATGACAGCCATTGGATCAAAAGATGATAGATAACTGAGATTGAACTTGAGCCATATTTAATTGGACTGGGTTGAGAGTTGATTGGGATATCAGAATTGGATTCAAATTGGCCCAATTTAACCAAAATTGAGTCCTTCTGCCAATTTCACCTTTTATAAATATATAGAGAAAAGATCAACAAAACTAAAAGAAAAATGCAAAAATAAAAGAAGAGATTATTTTTCTAAAAAGATAAACTAAAAATGCGCAAATAAGAGAAAAATATATTTTTATAGGAGTAATTAAATATGTCAAAAATTAGGTGTTTACACCCATCCTAACCACAAATCAATTTCTTATTTTATTAAAGAAGAGATCTTACTTTCTATATTCTTCGTTCTAACCCTCCGTTCCCTTTGTCAGTTCACTTCAGGCTCAAACATTTATCTTAAAGGTCGCGAATCATTAAAATAGTAAAAGCAAGAATATAAGAACAACTATTTTGATAATCAAACAAATCAAATCAAGAATTACTAAAGAATCATTTTATTAGCTACCATAATTCTAGAACGAGAAGTTTAACTCCACATAGACATGAAACAATTATAACAAATCATCCAAAGAAAAATATAAAAATAAATAAATAAAGGAGAAGAAAAGATGTAACCAATATTCTCCGGCCTCTATGACGGCTCCTAGCTCTCTTTGGGTCAAAAGTTATGTGAAAACTGATTTTATGAAATATTTTTAGGAGTAGAAAAAAAAATCTCAAATAAAATAACTGAGTTCAAAACGAACTGAGAAAATCAAATTCGGGATTAATCTCCCTCGCGCTGCGCCTCTCAATGCTGAGATCTGGTTGTGCGCCGCACTTGGTCAAATTGCATAGAATTGTACAATTCTTCATCTTCTGACACGTTTCAGTTCACAATTTGGCTGCTCACTTTGCAATATATAGCCCTTCAATCATTAAACCAAAATGGTCTCATCATTGCCCACTATACTTTGTCTCCTATATTTCTTTTTCTTTCTCGTCCTTTGTCTCTTTTCATTCTCTTCCCGCTTTTTCTTTAAATCTACTTCAAAATCTCTTCATCTTTACACCATTTTCATCCTACAGATCAAATTATAATATTAGGCACAATTCATAAAATTAATACTCAAAAAAAAAAAAAAAAAAAATTATATATGAGATAAATAATGACTAAAAATATATATTTTGGCCTCATATCACCACCTCATACTTTGATTCTTGCTCGTCCTAGAGCAATCATTAAAGCTCATCTCAATAAATCGAGCTAGGAACACCATCATTTTGATTTATACAAGCAATTCGGCTACATAGCAATTCAAAATGTCAAGTTCACTTCCCGATCATTAAGCAAGAAATACAAACAAATATCAAACCTCTAACCTCCTAACCTCAAAGATGGACTCTAATTCATCAAATTTAGGTTCGTTCACCTATTCTTATCAAAGAAAGCTAATAACATCACCTATCTATCATGAAACAAGTGCCATCACAAGAAGAAATAGTCCACATACTCAATTCAAAAATTGAATATAAATTAAGGACTTAACATCAAAGCACAACTCTCGCACTCACAAAAGAATTCGCATGTATGCGCAAACAACCATAGGCTTGCCCATTATGTACATCTATACTAATTAAGCACGCTTGAATAAAATCAAATAGGACTTTAACTGGTTGTAATGTTGGCTAGAGAATGGGTAGGAAAACTATATAATTGTGACTTACACTTCCCTAAGCACTTTGTACTTTTTTAGACTTCAACACCCATTATTTTCTTCTCTTTATTTTCATCCCTCTCTTCAACAATTATTTACACTAGTATTTTCATCTTATCAAGACGTTTCACTTTTTTTTTTTCAAGCAATTTATTTTTCTCCTATTTTTTTTTCATGTCACATTCTTTTTAAGAGGACCTTTTCATCACTTTGCAGCTATCATTGGTCACTTTTCACTCAATAATCTCTTCTACTTCAGATCTAACAATTATAACCAATCTATGCTATAGTGCTCAAGGAAGCAGGGTGTAAAATCTAGGAATTCAACAAAAGAGTCAAGGCAAAAATATGGCTACCAACAAAGGCTACAGGCTCAAAGGGGGCTAACTAGTCGTAATAATATCTGAAAAGGCTAAAATTTCATAAGACAAATCAAAAAAAGCCTATATCATCTTCTAAACAGAGCAACACTTTTTATTTCGCCTCAATAACATGCAGGGCAAGTTCTAGACCAAGATGCAAAATATGGAATATATGCAAAACCTCTCCACATATGGCACAAGTTTCAATCAAGATGGATCAATTTCACTTCTAAGACAGAGAGGGTCATAGTGAACAATAAAAATAAGAAAGAGGTATATACAGAGCCACAACCATGAGCCTGAGTGTCAAAAAGTCTGCTATTTTATTTTCACTCAAGCATTCACAGGAAAATAATGCTCAAGCTCAGGCCTAAATTGCTAGTATCACACAAGTAAAAATGTCTTTTCTTTTCTCTCCAAAATAAATAAATAAATAAATAAAATTTACTCCTAAAAAAATAAAAGATACTGGGTACAAAGAGACCCCTCTCGAAAAAGAACCAAAAAGAAAAATCAAGGGGTGGACGAAGTATGCTCTAATAAAGAATAAAAAGCTAAAAACCAACAAAAACTAATCTAATCTAAAGAATAAAATAAAAATCTTTTTGTATTTTTAAGCTTTTTAATTTTTTTTTTCTTTCCTTAAAGCAAGCAACTAAAAGAAATAAAAGAAAATCCTATAGCATAATTCACCCTAAACAAATATTGAAAGACATCCCACCCCACATTTAAAATCATTCTTTGTCCCCAAAGTAATAAATAAAGTAAAACAAGGGTTAAAGATACTCCCTGAGGCCCTCTAGGGCCTAGCTAGAAGCAAGTTTATGCACCCCACACTTAAGCTCAAACGTGCTCCTTAGCTTCAAATTTTGTGTATTCAGACTTCCCCTAAATCTGCAAAAACAAAAACAACAAAAACAAGTGACACTAAAATAAAAACGAAAAATAAAAATAAAAACTACTTACTACATGTTGAGTTGCCTCCCAACTAACGCTAATTTAACATCGCGACACGACCCATCAACTTTTTCCTCCACCTGGAGGATATGAATTTCATCTCCAACAACACATCCATCTTTTTGTTTCTTTCATATGGTGGTAAAAAGAAGATGGTGGAGCCAAGTAATGGATAGTGCATGTTAAACTGCTTGGCCCTAAGGGGAGGCATGTTGTTCTATTG
Organism: Capsicum rhomboideum; assembly: GCA_031232105.1. Lineage (NCBI taxonomy): Eukaryota > Viridiplantae > Streptophyta > Magnoliopsida > Solanales > Solanaceae > Capsicum > Capsicum rhomboideum. The sequence continues at coordinate 20,029,273 of CP124710.1, forward strand.
CCTGTCTGGTGCAAACTTTAGAATGTAAGAGTCTTGTTCCTCATCCTCCCACTCCTTCACTAGTTTGGATGACTCCACATCCATGTCATCATCCAAACATAATGTAGAAAAGTGATTCGAATAAAGTTCAATATGTCCCACTTTCAAACTTATGTCATATGCCACATCCTCACTTTTATACACCTTCTCAATGGATGACTCAAGCAAAAAATGGTAGTTGAATGGTTGAAATTCTTCTTCCCTCTCCTTGACACCACATATATTGCATACATCCAATTCAACAGATTGAGTAAGTGCACACCGCTCGCTCCCCTGAAAATTTCTCCTTGTGGGGTCCTCCGTAAAAACAACAAGAATCATCACCACTTGACCACCATCTTTCCCAGGCTGACATATCAAGAAGAGTGATAGAAAAGTAAAAGAAACTAAAAAGATAACCATGTACAAGAAATAAACTATGTACAACTCAAACAAATAACTAGAAAAAATCTAATCTAGCTAAACAATTAACACCGAAGTCCTTGAAAACAGCGTCAAAAACTTTTTGTGTTCAAACATGCACTCAAGTGTACACGGTCGTACAAGTAATATAGAATTTTTATGTCCGAATATCGTACCCACAAGGACTTGTCGATTAACTATTTTACTAAATTAGACTAAGGCTAATTATTTATTCAAGTGGTGGATTTCAAGATATATTTATGAATTAATTAAACTAAAAATAAAAAGAAAATAACTAATGATTGATTAACCAAATAAAGAGCAGATTTTTACGTAATCAATGTGACGAATCGATCTAGGATTATGGATTCGCTAACAATCATGTCGCGTATCAATTTCATAAACTTATTTGATTATATAGTTGTTAATTTATGGGGTGTGATTTTCTGTTTCGGGAATGTCATCCTCTAATCGTCTATTTAAACTAGTCTCACAACTACATCATTGAGCAGGGATGTGAGAATCTAATTCAAACGTATTTACTTATCTTCCCATTTTGTAATCAACTAAGGTGATCTAGGTATATTCCCATCCTATCCACAAATCAATTCCTTATTTTATTAAAGAAGAGATCTTACTCCCTATATTCTTTGTTCTAACCCTTCGTTCCCATGGTCAGATCACTTCGGGCTCAAAGATTTATTTTAAAGGTCGCGAATCTTTAAAATAGTAAAAGCAAGAATGTAAGAACAACTATTTTGATAATCAAACAAATCAAATCAAGAATTACTAAGCAATCATTTTATTAGCTACCATTATTCTAGAACGAGAAGTTTAACTCCACACAAACATGGAGCAATTACAACAAATCATCCAAAGAAAAAGGTAAAAATAAATAAATAAAGGAGAAGAAAAGATGTAACCAATATTCTCCGGCCTCCATGACGGCTCCTAGATCTCTCTAGGTCAAAAGCTATGTGAAAATTGATTTTATAGAATATTTATAGGTGTTGAAAAAAAATCCCTAAATAAAATAACTGAATCCAAAATGAATTGAGAAAAACAATTTTGGGATTAATCTCCTTTTCGCCGCGCCTCTCAAGGCTGAGATCTGGTTGTGCGCCGCACTTGGTCAAATTGCATAACACTGTACAATTCTTCATCTTCTGACACCTAGCTGCCTTTTTTTTTTTTTTTGGTTTCAGTTCACAATTTGGCTGCTCACTTTGCAATATATAGCCCTTCAATCATTAGACCATAATGGTCTCATCATTGCCCACTATACTTTGTTTTCTATATTTGCCACGCTTGGAATTCCAACGAGGCGGACTCATACCCGAAGCCCTTAAGGCCCGAGAGAACCAATCTTCATTCATATACACTCATTCGCATGTCACTCAATAAGCATCACCATCACATAGAGATATAAGATGCCAATGACGTAAGTCATGAAAAATATATGATATATATATGAAACTTGGCCGTTAGGGCCATCAAGTCAAAAGCATACGTTCCTTACATTTCCTTCATTTGTCCCACAACATCTACAAAGCCTCTACAGATACATGGACATAACAAACCTAAAGTCGGGACAAGTCCCCACTTTATACAACATTTACAACACCAAAACAAATGTACACATGTAACTCGGAAAGCCCCGAACCAACTGAAGCTCACCAATGATAGGCAAATGATCCACAACTGACTGTGGAGGTCTACTAGCACCTGTGCCTGCAGCGAGTAAGGTAAGTCCCCCAAGGGACGTCAGTACAAAGAATGTACTGAGTATGTAAGGCTATAAGAAACTGCATCATAATCAAGAACATCAATGGAATCAAATATAAGAGAATAGTCAATATGGATAAACCATTGTTCTGTATGTGAGGAATCATGTACGTTATATTCATTAATTTCTTTGCCTTTACGTTCATTCATCATTCTATGACCAACTGATCAATGGTAAAAGAGGATAAGCCATGCTAGGTATTTTAACCCCTGGGATGTAATTAACCCATGCTAGGCTTTTCTGTCACCCCTGGGATGTTACTGTGATAACCTATGCTAGGCTTTTCTGTCGCCCCTGGGATGTTACTGTGATATTGGGATCGACCTATGATAGGTATTTGAACCCTTGGGATACCACCCATGATATTAGGATTGAACCAAGCTAGGTGTTTATTCCACCCCTGGGATGCCACTCAAGAATATACAAACAATTATACATTACTTCATTCGTTCATTAAAAGAGTGATACATTGGTGGTTATACATTATTGGAACTTTGACACATTAGTCAATGAACATGAGACATGTGAATCACAATTGGTCCTGTGAGTAATGCTATATGACAACCAGAAATGAGATACCTTTGGACATTTCGGAAGGGAACAAGTACCATTGCTATGTGAACAATATGTGCTGCAGAAGGATACGGAAAGAGTAACCTTACATACCTTATCTTCCCAATATGAATGCATAGTCCTATACGTGAATACAATAATCCATCTCCTTCCTTACGTTTACTCTACAACACAAGTACATAACGGAGCTCACGTTAACAACTAACTACCTTACAAGTGCATAAGACTACAATGAGTTACATGATTGCCCTATAACGTCATTTCCCACTTTTACAATACAATTCACAGCATTGTCATACCAAAAATACCACAACATTCCATACATTTACCAAGACATCATACACCAATAGCATTTCACACCAAGTTTATCCTTTACGCTTCCTCATTAACACTACGTCACAATTACTCCATCAAGTCACCTCAATACATTTCATAACAACGATCCCACAAGTTATACACATAGAAAAAAACAAGTTAAGGACATAAACACACCATACATGTTGATATTTCATCCACACCATTCACTTCCATCAAAACCTCAAGTCCCCTTTCAAGTTCAAGTCATATAGATGACACATCTCTTAGCAAAAAGCAAAAATGCACTTCTCAACACTTTTAGAAATAACCATCATGATCTACACAATATCTCATGCATATAATATATTAAATCACAATAATAAACACTTACCCAAACTTACAAAGTAATGATCTTGTCCAAGGGAGTGATGACTTAGGGTTTGTGAGAGATGAGAAATATCTTTGGAAATTCTAGAAATGGCGTATGTGTTATAATGAATAAAAATCTGATTTTGTGCCTTTATATAGTCCCTTAAGTAATCCTTAGCCACTTCTTGGCCATTAAATTCCATGTTTACTTGGTCAACACAAGAATGGGTCATTTGCCCCATTTGGGCCATGTCTTTTGATTTAAATTTGGGCCTTAAATTGAGCCCATTATCACATGTTAATTCAGCCCACCAAATTTAATGTATAATACCCCAACAATCTCATGTTTAAATAATTCCATAAATGTTCAGACAATATTCAACTCACGAGATTCATGTTCGTAGCCTCAACCCCAAGAATAAGGGATTTTAGCCACTCTTGGCTTAATTTAACATAAATTGATCAACCCCAATTTGGATGCCAAAATCGCCCAAGAGTAGGCCTACCATGATGGAATAATGATACAATAACCCAAGATACCTATTTATAGACTGGTGGTCGTAGAAGAAATTTGGCAAAAGCGGCCCGGCACGCCCCTGTGTGTGCCTGAGACTTAACCAAAATTTTTGATTTTCTTCCTTTCTTCGACTTTTCTTTGCGGATACTAGTACAATATCAAATACTCCATCAAAACAATACAGAATACGTACTTATTGCTCTCAAAACTAAGGTAAAAATGATTCAAAGTTGGCAATAAGGCATATAAATACGCCCGAGATCACTAATCAAGTAGGGTCGGAAATGACCGGGGTGTTACATCCTTCCCCCCTGAGAAACATTCGTCCTCTAATGTTAATAATATCTTCCCATTTACAACAAATGTACCTTTATGTTAGCATATATACATATATACATAATGTTTATAGATACTTACTTGTTATTGCTTCCCTTCCGCACTTTGAACCTTTTTCTTCCATGTGAAACAAATACGGGTACTTTGACTTCATCATTCCTTCAGCTTCCCATGAGATCTCTTGTACTTGTTGATTTCTCCAAAGTACCTTTACGAAAGCTACGTCTTTATTCCTTAACCTCTTCACTTGTCTATCCAGAATTGCAATAGGTATCTCTTCATAGGTGAGATTCTCCGTAACTTGTACATCTTCAATGGGAGCAATACAAGATGGATCTCTTATGCACTTTTGAAGCATCGAAACATGAAATACTGGATGAACTGTGAAGAGTTCTTGGGGTAGTGCCAATTCATACGCAACTTGCCCAAATCTTCGGACAATTTCATATGGCCCGATATAACGGGGACTCATCTTCCCTTTCTTTCCATATCGCATTACCCCTTTTATCGGTGACACCTTCAGGAATACCCAATCACCTATGGCGAATTCGAGCCCTCTTCTTCTAATATCAGCATATGACTTGTGTTGACTTTGGGCTGTTTGTAGCCGTTGTTGTATCACCCTAACTTTCTCCATAGTTTGGTGAACAAGATCAGGCCCAAGTAAAGCAGTTTCACCCGCTTCAAACGATCCAATCGGTGATCTACACTTTCTTCCGTATAAAGCTTCATAAGGTGCCATTTTGATACTTGAATGATAGCTATTGTTGTAGGCAAATTCAATAAGAGGTAAATGATCATCCCAACTGCCCTTAAAATCTAACGTGCAAGCTCGTAGCATATCTTCAAGTGTTTGGATAGTACGTTCTGCTTGTCCATCTGTCTGAGGATGAAAAGTCGTACTCAAATTCACTTGTGTACCCAAGCTCTTTTGAAAAGATCTCCAAAAATGTGCAGTAAATTATGCTCCCCTGTCTGATATAATGGAGATTGGAATCCCAGTAATCGTACTATCTCTTTAACATACAACCTTGCATAATCTTCAGCTGTATAGGTGGTCTTGACTGGTAGGAAATGCGCTGACTTGGTAAGCCTATCAACTATTACCCATATGGAATCAAATTTCCGCAGTGTACGAGGCAAACTTGTGATGAAATCCATGTTAATGATGTCCCATTTTCAGACTGGAAGATTGATACATTGCATGTAACCTCCAGGTTTCTGATGCTCTACCTTTACTTGTTGACAATTTGGACATTGAGCTACGAATTCTGCAATGTTCTTCTTCATGTTTCCCCACCAATAGATTTCTTTCAAATCATGGTATATTTTGGTAGCTCCCAGATGAATAGAATATCGTGAATGATGCGCCTCTGGCATAATCCACTTCCTTAGCTCATCTACATCCGGTACACATAATCTACCTTGGCATTGAAGTACTCCTTCTTGCGTAAGATCAAATGCCTTAGTCAGACCCTGTTGTACATTCTTCTTCAGCTGCAATAAAATAGAATCCACATACTGCTTCTCTTTCACCTCAGCTACTAATGAAGATTTTGCTGCATTTTGCACAATAACCCCTTCATCTGGAGATTCAAGAAGACGAACTCCCAAGCTGGCTAGTTGATGTAGATTTTTGACTAAGTCTTCCTTTTCCGTCAACTGGCCACTTGTGCCTCCTATTGCTTTGCAGCTTAATGCATCGGCTACCACATTTGCTTTTCCTGGATGATATAGGATATTAATATCATAGTCTTTCAATAATTCAAGCCACCTCCGCTGCCTCAGATTTAAATCCTTTTGCTTAAAGATATATTGCAAACTCTTATGATTGGTGTAGATGTCCACATGAACTCCATACAAATAATGGCGCCATATCTTTAAAGCAAATACCACGGCTGCTAACTCAAGGTCATGTGTTGGATAGTTTCTCTCATGTGGCCGTAACTGTTGTGAGGCATATGCTATTACATTATCGTGCTACATTAAACACATCCTAGGCCAACTCTGGACGCATCACAATATACTGCATACCCTTCTGTGCCTTCCGGAAGTACTAATATGGGTGTGGAAGTTAATTTATATTTCAACTCTTGGAAACTTTTCTCACATGTATCATTCCACTGAAACTTGATTGTCTTGTGTGTTAGCTTCATTAAAGGTGCAACGATGGAAGAAAACCCTTCAACAAACCTTCAATAATAACCTGCCAACCCAAGGAAGCTATGAATTTTCGTAGGCGTCGTAGGCCTTGGCCAATTTTTCACCTCTTCAATCTTTTGTGTATCAACCCCAATTCCTTTATCTGACATAATGTGACCCAAGAATGCTATGGATTTTAACCAAAATTCAAATGTAGGGAAATTTGCATACAACTTATGCTCACGAAGAATTTGTAACACCTGTCATAAGTGATTAGTATGGTCCTTTTGTGATCTTGAATAAACCAGGATGTCATCGATAAACACCGTCACGAATACGTCTAGAAATGGCTTAAACACCTTATTCATCAAATCCATGAAAACAGCTGGTGCATTTGTTAGTCCAAACGACATAACCAAAAATTCATAATGGCCATACCATGTTTGGAAAGCTGTCTTGGGTATATCTTTTTCTCTAACTCTGACTTGATGGTAACCCGATCTCAAGTCAATCTTTGAAAAACATTTGGCACCCTGTAACTGATCAAAAAAATCGTTAATTCTAGGGAGGGGATATTTTTTTTTGATCGTTACCTTATTCAATTGCCGATAGTCAATACACATTCTCAATAGGCCATCTTTCTTCCATACAAATAATACTGGTACACCCCACGAAGACATACTAGGCCTGATGAATCCCTTGTCTAGCAAGTCTTTTAATTGCTCCTTGAATTCACGCAATTCTTCTGGAGCCATTCTATACGAAGGAATAGAGATAGGTTGAGTACCTGGCATCACATCAATACCAAACTCTACTTCTCATTCTGGAGGTAAACTTGGAAGATCCTCAGGAAATACATCAAGGAATTCATTGACCACTGGAACCGATTGAAGAGTTGGTGGCTTCACATCAGTATCTTGCACTCGTACTAAATGACATATGTACCCCTTGGCTATCATTTTCCTAGCCTTAAGATAGGAAATTAATTTTCCTCTCGGTGCCCCTACGTTACCCTTCCATTCAAGAACATTCGTTTGTGGAAAATGAAAATGTACTTTCTTAGCGCGGCAATCCATTGTGGCATAACAAGAAGCCAACCAATCTATACCCATTATGACATCAAAATCCACCATTTCCAGTTCAATAAGATCAGCCAACGTATCACGATCACACACAGTTACTACACAATTATGATATACTCTTTTTGCAACAATAGATTCACCAACTGGTGTGGATACTTCAATTGACTTAATTAATAATTTCAGCGTTCTCTCAAATTTCACAACAATCAATGGAGTAACATATGATAATGTAGAACCCGGATCAATCAATGCAAATACATTATGCAAAAATATGGATAATGTACCTGTGACTACATCGGGAGAAGCCTCCGAATTCTGCTGGTCCACCAGAGCATAGGTACGATTCTGGGCTCCACTGGAATTGGTTGCTCCTATGGTACCTCTACCATGACCAACATGCTGTACACCTCTGCCTAGGAAAGGAACCGATGATGATGATGCAATGGTTGATCCCTTAGGTCGTGCTATACCACCTGCGCCCCTTTGTGGGCATTCTCGCATTATGTGCCCCGTCGTACCATACCAAAAACAAACATTTTCCCCCAACCAGCATTCACCTAAATGATACCTTCCGTAGCGCTGACACGACTGACGAAAAAATCTTGTTGTCTGTGACCCTTGAAGCCCACTACTCTTCCCAAAATGGCTGCCACGAAATCCCCGAAATTGGGATGAAGTACCTGCTGTAGGGGAAAAAAATGATGGTCTAGGCGGTCTAGGAAAAATCTGAGGCCTAGATTCTCCTTGGGACACCATAGACTGTCCCATAGGTATAGCGCTCTTTGACGGCCCTCTTTCAAATTCGTGTACCCTTCTTCTTTGCCTCTGGTCCTCCATCTTCTGTGCGAAAGCCTGTATTCTATCTATATCCATATCTCTATTCAACGCAGCAATAGTGAAGTCCCTTACCAAAAATGGCTCCAATATGTCCACATATCGATGGACTCTGTCTGTCATAGTGGCTACTACATTCGGAGCATATCGAGCCAAAGAATTAAACTGCAGACTGTATTCTTTGACACTCATATTTCCTTGACGAAGATTTAAAAACTGGTCTGCACGTGCCTCCCTAATCTCATATGGAAGGTAGTGATCAAGAAAGGCCGTTTTGAATTCCTCCCAACCAGCTGGAAGTACATCAATACCCCTCGATCTTTTCCAGTCTTCATACAATAATATAGCTTCACCTTTCAATCTATAGGCCGCAAGTTCAACTGTTTCTACACCAGTCACGTGCATAACATCTAGAGCCTTTTGAATTTGATCCATAAAATCCTGTGGATCGGCTTTCGGATCTGACCTAGTGAATATGGGAGGGTCTAATTTCAGAAAATCCTGTGTCCGCCGACTAGCTACTCTAGCCGCGTCATCCTAACTTGTCATTGGACCAGCTCGTCCTTGAGTTTGTACAACAACTATCTGAGTCAACATATGCACTGTATTTCTTAAATCCTATTCAGTGGCATGCATAGGCGGTTCTGCAGGTACTTCTCTACCTCTTGGCTCTTCTAGAAATGGGAGAGTAGAAGGAGCCCGCGATGCAAACTCTTGTTCAGCGCCACCTTGACTAGCTTGGTCAAGTGGTGATTTACTCGTTCCTTCTCCGGTAAGCATATCTACCTACTTACCTTTGCCCCTACCTCGTCTTGTAATTGACATTGTACTATAACAAAGAAAACAAAATCCAATGGTTAGATACGATTCCATTTACAAGATTAGCTCTATTGCATGATCTAGAAATGAAGAAAAGAAATAACTCCTAAATGTATCGTAGCCTTCTGCTTATAAATGTGGTGCAAAACACATCCATAAGCAAGACTCTACTCAGACACGGCTTTGTAGACACCCTTAGGATGACCTGCTCTGATACCACTTTTGCCACGCCTGGAACACCAACGGGTTGGACTGGCACCCGAAGCCGTTAAGGCCCGAGAGAACCAATCTTCATCCATATACACTCATTCGCATGTCACTCAATAAGCATCATCATCACATAGAGATATAAGATGCCACTGGCGAAAGTCATGGAAAATATATGATATATATATGAAACTTGGTCGTTAGGGCCATCAAGTCAAAAGCATATGTTCCTTACATTTCCTTATTTGTCCCATAACATCTACAAAGCCTTTATAGATACATGGACATAACCAACCTAAAGTCGGGATAAATCTCCGCTTTATACAACATTTACAACACCAAAACAAATGTACACATGCAACTCGGAAAGCCCCGAACTAACTGGAGCTTACCAATGATCAGCAAATGATCTGCAACCTACTGTGGAGGTCTACTAGCACCTTTGCCTGCAGCAAGTAAGGTAAGTTCCCCAAGGGACGTCAGTACGAAGAATGTACTGAGTATGTAAGGCTATAAGAAACTGCATCATAATCAAGAACATCAATGAAATCAAATATAAGAGAATAGTCAATATGGATAAACCATCGTTCTGTATGTGAGGAATCATGTATGTTATATTCATTAATTTCTTTGCCTTTACGTTCATTCATCATTCTATTACCAACTGATCAATGGTAAAAGAGGATAACCCATGCTAGGTATTTTAACCCCTGGGATGTTATTAACCCATGCTAGGCTTTTCTGTCGCCCCTGGGATGTTACTGTGATAACCCATGCTAGGCTTTTCTGTCACCCCTGGGATGTTACTGTGATAACCCATGCTAGGATTTTCTGTCGCCCCTGGGATGTTACTGTGATATTGGGATCGACCTATGATAGGTATTTGAACCCTTGGGATACCACCCATGATATTAGGATTGACCCAAGCTAGGTGTTTATTCCACCCCTGGGATGCCACTCAAGAATATACAAACAATTATACATTATTTCATTCGTTCATTAAAAGAGTGATACATTGGTGGTTATACATTATTGGAACTTTGACACATTAGTCAATGAACATGAGACATGTGAATCACAATTGGTCCTGTGAGTAATGCTATATGACAACCGGAAATGAGATACCTTTGGATATTTCGGAAGGGAACAAGTACCATTGCTATGTGAACAATATGTGCTGCAGAAGGATACAGAAAGAGTAACCTTACATTCCTTATCTTCCCAATATGAATACACATTCCTATACGTGAATACAATAATCCATCTCCTTCCTTACATTTTACTCTACAACACAAGTACATAACGGAGCTCACGTTAACAACTAACTACCTTACAAGTGCATAAGACGACAATGAGTTACATGATTGCCCTATAACGTCATTTCCCACTTTTACAATACAATTCACAGCATTTTCATACCAAAAATACCACAACATTCCATACATTTACCAAGACATCATACACCAATAGCATTTCACACCAAGTTTATCCTTTACGCTTCCTCATTAACACTACGTCACAATTACTCCATCAAGTCACCTCAATACATTTCATAACAACGATCCCACAAGTTATACACATAGAAAAAAACAAGTTAAGGACATAAACACACCATACATGTTGATATTTCATCCACACCATTCACTTCCATCAAAACCTCAAGTCTCCTTTCAAGTTCAAGTCACATAGATGACACATCTCTTAGCAAAAAGCAAAAGTGCACTACTCAACACTTTTAGAAATAACCATCATGATCTACACAATATATCATGCATATAAAATATTAAATCACAATAATAAACACTTACCCAAACTTACAAAGTAATGATCTTGTCCAAGGGAGTGATGACTTAGGGTTTGTGAGAGATGAGAAATATCTTTGGAAATTCTAGAAATGGCGTATGTGTTATAATGAATAAAAATCTGATTTTGTGCCTTTATATAGTACCTCAAGTAATCCTTAGCCACTTCTTGGCCATTAAATTCCATGTTTACTTGGTCAACACAAGAATGGGTCATTTGCCCAATTTGGGCCGTGCCTTTTGATTTAAATTTGGGCCTTAAATTGAGCCCATTATCACATTTTAATTCAGCCCACCAAATTTAATGTATAATACCCCAACAATTTCATGTTTAAATAATTCCATAAATGTTCAGACAATATTCAACTCACGAGATTCATGTTCGTAGCCTCAACCCCAAGAATAAGGGATTTTAGCCACTCTTGGCTTAATTTAACATAAATTGATCAACCCCAATTTGGATGCCAAAATCGCCCAAGAGTAGGCCTACCATGATGGAATAATGATACAATAACCCAAGATACCTATTTATAGACTGGTGGTCATAGAAGAAATTTGGCAAAAGCGGCCCGGCACGCCCCTGTGTGTGCCTGAGACTTAACCAAAATTTTTGATTTTCTTCCTTTCTTCGACTTTTCTTTGCGGATACTAGTACAATATCAAATACTCCATCAAAACAATACTAAATACATACTTATTGCTCTCAAAACTAAGGTAAAAATGATTCAAAGTTGGCAATAAGGCATATAAATACGCCCTAGATCACTAATCAAGTAGGGTCGGAAATGTACGGGGTGTTACAATCTTTATGAATTTAATATAATTTGTATTTTTGGTTTCTGGATATTAAATCCATTTGGTTTTATACTCTGTCTGAACTTGATAAGTGATTTGAAGATATTAAAACTTCATCACTAGTCAAAGATCATTCGGTTGACGATTTGAAGAATATAAAAATTCGTCGTTAGACTAGAAACAAGTTGTTTAAAGTGTTAAAACTTTATTGTTAGTATTTGTAATACTAAATTGGTTGTCTCTTTGTGACAACAAAATGACTAATGAAATTCAAGTCAATGATGGAACGACGAATGTTGCAGCAATAAACATTGCTACTTCAAGTCATACGAATGCTGCTCCTGCCATGGTACCGGCGGAAAAACCAAAAAAAAATTTTGATGTTGATTTTAAACGTTGGCATTAGAAGATGTTCTTTTATCTGACTACTTTGAGTCTTCAAAAGTTCATCACAAAAAGCATTCCTGAATTTCCAGAAGAAACTTCGAAAAAGGATTGCTAACTGAAGCTTGGAAGCACTCAGATTCTTTATGTAAGAATTACATATTGAGTGGCCTACAAGACAACCTATACCATATGTATAGTATGATGAAAACTTCGCAGGACCTCTGGAATGCTTTAGAAAAGAAGTACAAAACAGTGGATGCTGGAATGAAGAAATTCATTATTGCCAAATTTTTGGACTTTAAGATAGTAGACAGCAAAGCTGTAGTTACCCAAGTCCAAAAGTCGCAAGTCATTATTCACGACCTCCTTGCAGAAGGTATAATTTTGGATAATGCTTTTGTTAAACATTTTAAGAAGATTATTAATGTTCACTTAACCTTTATTGTAGGTTTAGTTGTGAAGGATGCTTTTCAAGTAGCTGCGATAATCGAGAAGTTACCACCTTTGTGGAAGGACTTTAAAAACTACTTAAAGCATAAGCATAAGGAGATGTCAGTTGAAGACCTCATTGTAAGATTGAGGATCGAAGAAGACAATAAGGAAGCAGAGAAGTGGTCTCGTGGGAACTCTGTAGTAAATGGAGCAAATATTGTGGAAGATGATCCCAACAAATCAAAGAAGAGAAAGAAAGCAAAAGCACAACAAGGCAATCCTCCTAAGAAGAAATTAAAAGGAAATTACTTTAATTATGGCAAAGATAGACACAAGTCTGCTGATTTTCGGGCTCCAAAGAAGGGCAAGAAAAATGACCAAGCAACATGGCTGAATCCAAACAAGAAATGGACAATCTGTGTGCTATGCTCTCGAAATGTAATCTTGTTGGAAATCCTAGAGAGTGGTGGATTGATTCAGGTGACACCGGCCACGTTTGTGCCAACAAAGAACTATTTGCATTATATGCTCTGGTTTAAGATGAGGAGAAGATATTTAGGGCAAACTCCGAACAACAAAGGTTTGAAGAAACTGGCAAGGTCTACTTGAAGGTGACATCAGGCAAGGTGGTGACACTAAACAATGTCCTTCATGTTCCAGAGTTGTGAAAGAACTTAGTTTCTACTTCACTTCTGACTAAGAATGGATTAAATTTGTATTTGTTTCTGACAAAGTTGTAATTAGTAAGAATGAAGTGTATGTAGGCAAAGGTTACCTCATCGAGGGCCTTTTTAAGATTAATGTAATGAATATTGCTATGAATAAAAGTTTTGGTTCTTCTTACTTACTTGTGTCAAATGATTTATGGCATGAACGTTTAGGACATGTCAATTATAAAACCTTGTGAACACTGATTAACTTGGAAGTTTTGCCTAACTTTGAGTGTAGTAAATCAAAGTGTCAAACATGTGTTGAATCTAAGTATGCTAAGCATCCGTATAAGTCTGTTGAAGGGAATTCCAATCCCTTAGACTTAATTCACACAGACATTTGCGATATGAAGTCGACACCATCTCGTGGTGGGAAAAAAGTATTTCATAACTTTTATCGACGATTACACTAGATTTTGTTATGTCTATTTGCTGAATAGTAAGGATAAGGCAATAGATGCATTTAGGTAATATAAAACTAAAATTGAAAATCAGTTGGATAAAAAGATCAAAACTATAAAAAATGATAGGGGTGGAGATTATGAATCTCCTTTTGCAGAGATATGTTTGGAAAATGGAATTTTCCATCAATCTACTGCCCCGTACTCACTTCAATCAAATGGGATTGCTGAAAGGAAAAATTGAATCTTGAAGGAAATGATGAATGCCTTACTTATAAGTTTAGATGTATCGCAAAACTTATGGGGGAAGCTATCTTTACAGCAAACCGAATACTCAATCGAGTGCCCAATAGAAAGACACAACCTATTCCATATGAGAAATGGAAAGGAAGAAAACCCAACTTGAAATATTTCAAAGTGTGGGGGTGTTTAGCAAAAGTCTAAGTTTCTATATCCAAAAGGGTGAAAATAGGACCAAAGACTGTGGATTGTGTTTTCATCGGATATGCTACAAATAGTAAAACATGTAGATTTTTGGTTCATAAATTTGAACATCAGGATATCCATGATAATACAGTAATGAAATCAAATATTGCTGAGTTCTTTGAACACATTTATCCGTATAAAACTAGACATGAGCTTTCTAGTGAAGGGTCTAAATGACCCAGGGATGAACCAAGGGAGAATGAACATAACGAAGATAATCTAAGGCATAGTACACGTCAAAGAATGTTGACTTTCTTCGGATCAGATTTTGTAACATTTCTTCTTGAAAATGATCCTCTAACGTTTAAAGAAGTGATGTCGTCTGCGGACTCATTCTTTTGAAAAGAGGCTGTCAATAGTGAGGTTGATTTAATCTTGAGCAAACTTACTTGGGAGTTGGTTGATCTTCCTCCAGACCATGAACCTTTAAGTTCTAAATGGATATTCAAAAGGAAAATGAAAGTTGATAGTACTATTGACAAATACAAGGTAAGACTTGTTGTGAAAGGATTTAGAAAAAAAAAAGGTCTTGATTATTTTGACACATACTTGCCAGTAAGAAGGATAACGTCCATTCGGATGTTGGTTGAATTATCTGCGGTATATGGCCTTAAAATCCATCAAATGGATGTGAAAATTGCATTGTTAAATGAAGAATTGGAGGAAGAAATTTACATGGACCAACCCGAGGGTTTTATGGTTCCTGGTAAAGAAAGGAAAGTGTACAAACTTGTTAAGTCACTCTATGGACTAAAACAAGCATCCAAACAGTGGCATGCAAAGTTTGACCAAACCATTTTGGCAAACGGATTCAAAATAAATGAATGTGATAAATGTGCTTACATTAAAGACACTCCAAATCACAAAGTCATTGTTTGTTTGTATGTGGATGATATGTTGATCATCAGTAGAGACAATTCTAACATAAATGCTACGAAATGAATGCTTGAGAGCAAGTTTGATATGAAAGACCTTGGAGTTGCTGATGTGATCTTAGGGATAAGAATTCATAGAACTCCACAAGGGTTGGCATTGTCACAGTTTTATTATATTGAAAAGGTACTTGACGAGTTCAAGTATTTGGATTTCAATATTTCCAAGACTCCATTATAAGTGAGCTTTGCACTTCAAAAGAATGAAGGTGAAAGTGACTCACAATTGTATATGCAAGAGTGTTGGGAAGTTTGATATATATCATGAATTGTACAAGACCGGATATACCATGCGCTAATAGTAAAGTAAGTCGGTACACGAGTAATCCCAATCAAACTAATTAGATGGCAATGAAAAGAGTTTTGGGGTATCTAAAAAATACTCAAGACTTTATTGCGTAATACTCATATAAGATGGAGACATAATACTGTTAGAGAACTTCTCTTTAGTGGAATTATTACTATTAACTATGTGAAGTCAAAGGATAATATGTCCGATTTACTTACAAAAGGCCTATCTAGAGAGGGAGTTGAAAGATCATCGAAGGGAATGAGTTTAAGGCCTAGGACAAGTCATCATGATAATAACTCTACCTAGTGGATTGGAGATCCCAATAGCTAGGTTCAAGGAGATCAAACAAAGCTGTGATTGACAGTTCAACATTGTCAATTAACTCAATCCGTTCTCATGATGAAGATAATGTTCAGAAAACAAGGATAAAACTTTGGTTGATAGTCTTTTAATGATTTCTAAGTTTGGCAGATTTGACCAAATTGTTTGATCTATATGATTAAAAGTTTAGGAATCAACTATGTGAGAGTGAAGTGGAAGCCTCTTCAATGATAATGGTAGTAAAGGCTTATTCTCTAAGCTCTCATGAAACCAGGTAGTGTTCATGGATGAAACGAACAAAAATCGTGAGAACCATAAATGGTAAAAGGCTGATTGTGTGACTTGTGTTGTCTAGGTGTACATTAAAGTTCGACGGTTTAAAGATATCACATCTATCGAATGACCGAGTGCATCCGATGTAAGTTCACTACGAAAAGTTCAAAGGGAAACCTACTTATCTAGATGCAATTAGTCTTTGCTTGTTGATCACACACTTGTCAGTCAATTCTTTGATGAAATAGCCATTCCCCATTCATGTGGGAATTGTTGGGTTCTAAGTGTATTGTGAATGGAAAATGGAAGGAAGAAAAGTGGAGGGAAAGTGAAAGAGTGAAATTTCACTTTAAGAAATTTAAGTTCTCCTACATTGGTGGGAGAAAGAAACTTCTTAGTGTTTATATTGGAACACTCCCTTGCATATGGATAGTGAGGCAAGAACAAGACATGCCTCTCGCCATCGTCATCGTAGCTCACTCGACTCGGCTTCGTCTTCGGCTTCTGATATGGATTTGGATTTGGCAAATGATCGATCGAGAGATTATATTTTTGGAAAAAATTATTTGAAACTTGAAAAATAGTGATATGTTAATCCAAAAATCTGATAAGAAATGATTCGTTTCCATTTGTGGACGCACACGACATCTGCTGACGCATGTCACAATGCACTTTGAATGGACGCGACCCTTTGAGGAAATGACACACTGTTTCACGCGAAAAAGGCACAGGTCGTCACCTGCGAATGTAGGTGAAATTTGTAGTTAGCAAGACATGACGACCTACGACCGCATGTCACCACCTGCGGGCACAGGTGGGGTCCGTAGGTCAAGTGACGTTTCAAAAAATTGTCTCATTTCATGAACAATTGTTTCATTTCTGAAGCAACTCTTTATGGCTATAAATACCTTATTTTTTCTCAGGTTTCGGTACGAAAATTTCTAAAAGAAAAACATCTTCTTCTTCTTGAAAAACTCAAGTGTGATCATTATATCGTTGAGTGAGTTTGTTGTTCGGTAGAATTTGAGGTACCACTATTCTACTGAAGTGAATTATTTTATCCTGGGAGGAAAGATTCCATAACTTTGGGTACTTGAGGGGAATGAATTCCTTAAGGACACACCATGAATTCGTTGAACTTGATTCTACTTTTTTGTTTCATCTCTTTTCTTATGGTTTTGCTATTTTCCAGAAAATAGTAGAAACTTTATTTTGAATAGTTCATAGTTTTTGAACTTGTGTATGAAGTTGTTGAGCTTCTTTGTTGTTCTTGAACTTAAAGTTGAAGTTCTTGTTGTTTTAAATATAGATTTTGTACCCAGAAATAACAAAAATGACCCAAAATCTTATAAGGACCAACATAGCGGGGACTAAGTTTTCCATTCTTACCAAATCTCTTCACCCCTTTCATGGGTGAAACTTTCTAGTAGACAAAATCACCAATAGCAAATTCAAATTTCCTCCTCCTCACATTTGCATAGGACTTTTAATGGCTCTGAGTTGTTTTCAGCCTCTCTCTAACAACTGAACTTTCTCCATAGCCTCATGAATTGAATCTTGCCCTATCAAGGTAGGTTCACTAACTTCAAACCAACCAATTAAATATCTACACATCCTATCATAAAGTGCTTTGAATGGGGCCATCTGAATACTGGAGTGATAGCTGTTATTATCAGCAAACTCAATCAAAGGCAAATGATCATCCCAACTAACCTTGAAATCGATCACACACTCTCTAAATATGTCCTCTAAAGTCTAAATGGTCCGCTCAGCCTGACCATCCGTCTGCGGATGAAAAGCCGTACTAGTATAAACTTGGGTGCCATGACCCTTCTGAAAAGTCTTCCAAAATTGAGAGGTAAACTGAGTACCCCTATCTGAAATCATGGTCAAAGGGACTCCATGCAATTTCACAAACTCAGTAAGATAGAGTCTAGCATAATCCTCAGCTGAGTGTAAAGTGTTAACTGGCAGGAAATAGCCTGACTTAGTTATTAGGTCCACGATAACCCAAATAGAATAATGTTGTCAACGAGTATGAGGCAACCCTGTAATAAAGTCCATATTCACCACTTTCTACTTCTAAGTAGGAATACTGATATCCTGAAGCGTACCACTAGGAGTCTGATGTTCTACCTTAACCTACTGTCAATTTGGACACTTAGCCACAAATTCTGTGATATCTTTTTTCATGCCATTCCACCAATAGACTTCACATAGATCATGATATGTCTTAGTGTCTCCTGGATGAATGAATATCGAGAACTGTGAGCTTTTATTAGTATGCGTTGTCTCAAGTCATCCACATCTGGAACACATAGTCTGTCCTAACAACGAAGAATACCATCTCCACCTTGGGAGAAAACTTCAACCTTCTAACTCTAGACCGCTTCTTTTAACTTACCCAAAATAGGATCACTATTTTGCTTTCCTTCACCTAAGCTATCAACAAAGATTTCGAACCATTCTAAACCAAGATATTACCTTTGGCTGAATCAACTAACCAAACTCCTAGCCTAGCAAGCTAGTGAACCTCATAAACTAATTCTTTCTTTTCATCCTCTATATGAGAAACACTTTCCATTGACAACCTACTAAGAATATCAACCACAACATTGGCTTTACCCGAGTGGTACAAGACACTCATATCATAATCCTTCAACGACTCTAGCCATCTCCTCTGATGAAGATTTAGATCTTTTAGGCTGAACATATCTTAGAGGCTCTTGTGATCCGTGAATACATCAACATAAACCCCATAAAGATAATGCCTCCAAATATTTATCGCAAAAACAACTGCTGCCAACTCAAGATCATGAGTCGGGTAGTTCTTTTAATGGGGCTTAGCTGTCTAGAGGCATATACTATAACCTTACCATGCTATATTAACACATAAAACAACAAACTCATCTGAACCCTCTGGCAGAGTTAAAACTAGAGCAAAGGTGAGTCGAGTCTTCAACTCCTAAAAAATCTTCTCAGAAGAATTATACCACTGAAACTTGACTTTTTTCTGAGTCAATATAGACATAAGGGAGGAAATAGAGGAAAATCACTCATCAAACCGCCTGTAGTAACCAGCTAAACCCAAGAAACTCTTTATATCTGATGGAGAAATGGGTCTAGGCTAATTTCTAACTGCTTTGATCTTTTGAGGATCAACCTGAATGCCTTTATGGAAAATAATATGACCAAGGAATGCTACTAATTTCAACCAGAATTTACACTTGCTGAACTTAGTGAATAACTGGCGATCTTTGAGAGTTTGTGAGATAATCCTCTAATGATCTGTATGTACTGCTTGAACACCCTATTAATCAATTCCATAAAAGCAGCTGGAGAATTCATTAGTCCAAAATACATAATAACAAATTTAAAGAGACTATACCAAGTTCTGAAGGCTATATTCAGAATGTCACATTCTTTGACTCTGAGCTGATAATAGCCGGATCTGAGGTCTATCTTAGAGAAGCAACTTGCACCCTAAAGTTGGTTGAACAAGTCACAAATCATGGGAATGGGATACTTATTCTTGACTGTGACTTTGTTCAACTGACGGTAGTCGATGCACATTTTGATAGAACCATTTTTCTTGCGTATGAAAAGATATGGAGGACCCCATGGAGAAATGCTGAGACTGATGAAACCCTTGTCTAGGAGATCTTTTAACTGCTACTTCAATTCTTTAAGCTCGGCTGGAGCCATTCTATAGGGTGAAATGGAGATAGGATGGGTATTGGGAAGGAGATCAATTGCGAAGTCAATTTCCCACTCTGGAGGAACTCCGGGCAGATCTTTGGGAAATACTTTTGGGAACTCATTAACCACTAGAACTGACTTAAGAGTTGGGGTTTTATACTTTGAATTCGTGACCCGAATAAGATGATAGATACATCCTTTAGAAATCATTTTTCTTGCCTTAAGTAAGAGACAAGCTGAGCTATAGGCATTGAGGTACTACCCTTCCACTCTATGACTGGATCATTTGGAAACTAAAACTGGACTACTCTCTTTCTATAATCAATTGAGGCATAGTATAAGTGGAGCCAATCCATGCCAAGAATAACGTCAAAATCGATCAAGTATAACTCTACAAGATCAACTGAGGTGGCTTTCTTAGAAACTATTACTGGGCAATTTTTGTATACCCGTTTAGCTATGACTGAATCATCGACTAGAGAAGAGACTTAGAAAGATTTTGAAAGAATTTTGAGAAATTAAAGCTACTTGTTCTGTCCCTCTTACTATCTCTGTCCTTCTCCTTGATTTTCTCTTTTTCAATCCGTTGAGCATGAACCATCAACCTGTAGATGTCCATCTCCTTAACCTACATAGCAGTCCTAACCATATCCTCAGAAACACTAGACACGAACTTACTCATGCAGGCCCTGGAGCCAGCAACCATTGTCGGCGTATACTTTGCAAGCTAGGTAAACTTAAGAGAATACTCCTTTACACTCATATTCTCCTACTTCAAGTTAATGAACTCCTGAGTCTTAGCTTCTCTCAACTCAAGTGGGAAAAATCTATCCATAAAAGTAACAACAAACTCATCCTACTCTACCGGGCCTGTATCTATACATCTATCCTCTTTCCACTGTATAAAATAAGTGTGGGCCACTCCCTTTAATTGATAAGTAACCAATAGTAATTTCGACTGGAGTGACACCCATAATCTCAGTGACCTTTTAAATATCATCAAGAAACTCCTATGGTTTCTCATCAGCCTAAGAACCAAAGAATTTAGAAGGATTCATATGAGTGAAATCCTAGACCCTAGCTGCTGCCGTATTAGCTATCTAATTGACTGGTAGTTAGTATGGGTGGTAATGGTCTGATCTAGCACCGTGAAAGCATCCCTAAACTCAGAATGTGAGATGTGTTTATTCAAAGGGTTTGCTGGAGCTGGTGGTGCTTGTTGGTTTTCATTTTCATTTCCATCCGTTGGCTTTTCTAGGAGGTATTTTCAGTAAACGCATAGAGCACGAGTTAGAAGAAGAATTTAATAGTGTTCAAACTCTATCACACAATATGGACATAAAAAAAGTGAAACTTTTCCTAAAATATTTCATAGCCACACACTCATAAGTGTGGCTTGCTTCGCACCCATGAGTAAGACTTTAATTAATGTGGATTTCAGATACCCTAGGTCACTTTAAACTAGACTCTCTAATACCAAGGTTTTCATGACCCGAGATATCCCCTAGTCGTAACACGATGCCTAGAGCCACATGTGACCCCAAGCTAACCCATGGCCTTACATGACACCATAAATACTGAAATAACTGATATAAACACTATGCGGAAGCTAAACTGAATGATGAAATAATAATAAAAACAAATCAATAATATCTAAGTTTAAAACCATAAGGCTAATTATCTAACTGTATGTCTGAAAGCCTCTACTATGATGAGTTACTGGGATAAGCCCCCAGGTAACTCTAACTATCTGAAAATTAAAAGGACATAAATAAAAGATACTACTACTTAGCCCTCGAATGATGAGGTCTCACTAAAGTAATATTGTTCATGTAGTAGGAAGTTGTACTGTGCACGATTCGGATGCTGAATGTCAGAACCTTATATTATAAGATAATAAAGCGCAAAGAAAAATATAAGATTAGAACTTTAAATGTACTGTGTACGTGAGATAGAAAATAACTGACATAGGCTGAACATGATTCATGTAATATGATAAAATAATGAAGGACCAAGTAATAAACATGCACTGTATGATATGCTGAATAATTGCGTATGAGGTCATGCAACTATCTGAATCTGAACTATAGACTGTGGGGAGCTATAGTTAATAGACATACCCCAATTTGAGTTAACTAAGGTCCAACCTATAACCCCAGCTGGATAGGTGTACAGTACCTTACCAAGGGTACGAACACTGACTGATATGGATCCACTAAACTGATGTCTAAAAGGATTAAGGTGTCAAGCCATATCTGATGGGTGACCCTTTAGAACCTATGTGGCGCCGTATTTCTGGGACTTAGGGACTTATACTAAAGGTCTCATCATAACTAATGGGTGATCCTTCATCCCTGCGTCTTTTTGGTACTATGTACTACTCCCAACTGAATAACAACTGATAACTGGAATGCTTAGTAACATTGATATTTTCAAGACTGAAAATAAGTACTTTATCTGAAAGCACTCAAATCATGAAAACTGAAGGATTGAATATTTATAAGTATATGCATGAAATCCTAGGTCATCGGGGGGTGTTCATAATCCGTCATCTCTGAAGCATGCAACTATTATGAAAATTCCCATAAACTGAATAAAATAAAAAATTCTATAACTCAAATCCGAGTATCATGTATTAAATAATATGATTAGGGATTGAAATTATGGACATGCAATGATACTGAAATTCATGGTAAAACATGGGTGTATATCTCAATGATAACGAGGAACTAAATTCTCAAGGAATTCATAATATTCATGAAATTAGGCTCTGAAGAAGGAATTAAAATTAGGATTTGAGTTAACTTTAGGACTCAATGGGTGAAAGGAAACCCACTGATAAAATCCCACATACCTGAAGATGGAACCATTAAATAATTTTTTGAAATTCGGGCCTGAAAGTCAAAAATGCTACTTCTTGTTTTTTGATAGAAAGTCATCTCTCCTCTCTTCTTTTTGCTAAGTGTCGAATGATTTCTGAGTTAAGAGGGACTTAGGGTAATTTTAGACTTAATAACCCCCCTTGAAATAGCTTGAATGATGTAGTTTAGGGGTTTAAATAGTGGGAAAAGACTAGAATGCCTCTTATAAAATATAAATGAAAAGGATGCAGAAGGTTACATACAGACCATCCCATAATTGTGGGACCCACCTACTATTGTGGGTGGTGCTCGTGGTTGGGAGTTTGAATTGAGGATCTCTAGACTTCATAAGATGACCCTTGGTATGATCATGGGACCCACCCGTGATCGTGCCTTGGTTCGTAGGTTGGAAATCCAAGTCGGATCAGCTTTAGGGGCCAAGATTGTGCCCAAGATCGTGGTTTCTAACCAAGATCATGGTACACTTTCATGGTCGGGAGGTATACTTGTCAACTCTCAGGTTTTTGGGGCCTTTTTCATGCATATGAGACCATTGTAGGGTTCTAGTTTCTAACCAATATCGTGGTTTTTGTTCATAGGTTCTCACTGCAGGATAGTGCTTCACTAAACTTGCCATAACTCTTAGCTCCAGAATAGGATTAAGGCAAAACTAGATGCGTCGTAAAGAAGACTCAAAATCCTTTCATTTGGTGGGTTTTGTTCTAAAAAAAAAAACTTCAAAATCTAGGAGTTATGCTATTTTGAAGTTTACTATAGAAGGATTCTTCACAAAAAATCAACCTATAAGGAGGGTTTCAACTTTTCTATGAGCTAGGAGTTACTTGTGGCCTTAATATATGTCTAAATCACTTCTCATACTACCAAAATATAAAGTTTGATTCTACATGTACTTGAAGCTTGATTTTAATCTTAGCTTGTATTTTTGAGGTGTTCCAACTCCATTTGGGCGAGTTTGGATATATTAACCAAATTAGCTCATTTTATTCCTATAAAGGTGAACTACAATGCAAGAAGTTAGCGAAGATCTATATTTCGGAAATAGTTTGGTTACATAATGTGCCGATTTCCATCATTTAAGATAAGGGTACTTAGTTCACTTTACACTTGTTGAGTTCCATTTAGTGAGAGTTGGGTGGGTACTCTGTCATAGTTGAGTACAACATTTCACCCTCAAATAGATGTTCAGTCAGAGCAGACTATTCAGGTATTGGGGGATATGCTTCAGGCTTGTATGATTCACTTTTGTAGTCATTGGAACTTTTCCTTGCCTTTAGGGGAGTTTGCATACAACAATGGTTATCATTCCAACATTCAAATGGTACCATTAAATTTGTTTGTTTGTTTGATTCCTTTGAGGTTAGAACATGCGGTGCAGATTTGAGGGACTCTATGGAGAGGGTGAGATTAATTCAGGATCGGCTTATGGCGATATAGAGTATACAATAGATTTATGCTGATAGGAGAGTTTGTGACATATAGTTTATGAAGAGTGAGCAGGTCATGCTAAAGGTGTCACCCATGAAGGGTGTGATGAGGTTTGGAAAGACAGGAAAGTTTAGTCAAAGGTTTATACGCCTTTTTGAGATCTTTCTGAGAGTTAGAGAAGTGATCTATGAGTTGTCTTTACCTTTGAGTCTCTTAGTTGTGCATCTTGTGTTTCATGTATCGATGTTAAAAAAGTATTATTCTGATGGTTCTTATGTGATTCAGTGGGACTCAATGAATTTGAATTAAAATCTGACTTTGTGGAGGAGTCCATAGCCATTTTAGATAAGCAAACTAGGAAGTTGAGGTCCAAGAGAATTGACTTAATGACAGTTCAGTGGAAGAAATGTCTGGTTGAAAAGGCTATGTGGGAGATAGAGCTTTACATGAGGAGTAAATATCCCTAGGCTTTTGACACTTTCGGTACCTACCTTGCTCTTATATTTGAGGATGAACATATGTTTCAATAGTGGATAATGTAACAATCCTTGTTGTGATTTTAAGATTTTGGTGTGTTTTGACTATTTTACCCCTTTCTATAGTTGCATTTTGGTATTTATGGCCTATAGGAGTGGGTGGCATGATTCCTAAGGTATTTAGTTGAGATTATAGTGAGTTTCCTTTTTGAAGACTTTAGAATTGAAATGGTTGTCTAACCTGAGTTTCATTTTGGAAGGCTTTAGAATTGAAATGGTTGACTTTGGTTAATATTCAGTGATCTGAGTTCATATGAGAATTTTGTTAGTTCTATCATCTCTAGAACGTCGACTCTGGGTTAGTAATATGGTTGGTTTAGGTCCTGAGGCTTTTGATGTGATTTTTAGCATTTGGATGAGATATTACAAAGTTACGGCCTAGGGTTAACTTCGATCAACATTTACCAAAAATGACCTCCGTAGGAAATTTTGACTATTCTACTGAGTCTTGAATGGCACATTTGGCCCAGTAGCATTGTTAGATTGTGTTCATGGGGTTTTAAATGCATTTCAAGGGTCCATCAGGGAGATTTAAACTTGTGTTATTTAGCTGTTACAACTATTGCTTGCAGGGTTCTTTTTTTCATCACGTGCGTAAAGTTTACCCGCGATCTTGAAGGGTAAGAGAATCTAGTCATCGTGATCTCAAAGGATTGCTCGTGATTGTGATGAGGAAATTAAGTCAGGGCGGGTCAGGATGAATCTATTCATCGCGTTTGTGATGCGGGCCATTCATAATGGACCCACCGCAATTGCAAAGAAGGGTTACTTGGTCAGAATATAAGATAGATATTTTTAAAGAAAGACCACATAACACTAGTTTTCAAGCTTTATAGCTTGTTTTTGGAGATTTTAAAGGGGATTTTCAAGATCTAAACATTGGATAAGTTTCTAAATTAATATTTTATCATTTCCCACAAATTATTTTATAATTTTACCTTCAAATCTTGGGTTTTCAACTTGAAAATTTGGGGTTTCCCGGTAAAGTTAAAGTTTGACAAAATTGATGATTTCAAGGTTGATTTTAATTCCATTTTCAATGAGATTTCAGATTTGAACTTCTCAAATTGGATAACATGATTTTAAAGAAAAAAATCCAGTTTTACACTTATGCTCTCGGGGTTGGCTTTTGAGTTAATTTTTTGGACCCGAATTTGAAGTATGGCAATATGAGTGTCTTTAGTTTCGTGTTCTTATGTAGAATTTATAATTGAATAGATTGGACTTGTTTGGAGCTGATTCAGAAGGGAAAAGCTTCTATTTGATTCTTCAGGCCTTTTTAAGGTAAGTTGAGACTATTTTGACTCTTTTTCGATTTATTATATGGTAATTGTGTGTTAGGGGAGTAATGGGATATTGGGGATCCCATATAGATGGGATGACGAGCATCTATGTGGGTACCAATATATTTGTAAAGGGAATAAAATCAACTAATCCACTATTTGGACTGGGTTTCTGAAATCTGTGATTGTTATGCTATTATTTCCCAGTAATTGAGTTGTTGGCGTCCTATTTTACTTATTTGCATGAGGCTAGCTTGGGTTTTTGATTGCATACTGTTGAGGGATACACTGTAATATGATGAATTATTATTAATAGTACTGATTTGGATTGATACTATTATTCTATCGTATTCTAACATCCCCTATTAATATGCATGTTATCATGGTTCTACTGTATATTTCTCCATGGCCTTCGGGCAGATCTTGAGGTTGAGATATATTGAGGCACTAAGATATTTGGAAATTCTCTCCAAGTGTAATGACCCCAGGTCATTTTCTCAATTTCTATGTGTTTTTAGCATTTTAAGCCTTTCCAATGCGGACACATGCCATTTATCACTTGCCGGAACTATCAATTTGGTCATCGGATAGTTTGTTTGGATTTTAGGCTCAATTCCCTATTTTGGAGCTTTCGCTGTTAAGGAATTGGTCTCGGACCAAAAATCCTAGTAAAAAGACTCAGATGGAAATTTTGACAGTGCTTTCAGCTCCGGAATGTCGATTTTAGGCTAAGAAGACCCTTGGTCTGGGTCCCAAGGCTTTCAAACTCATTTTGGGCTATTGGCCGGAAGTTGGTCAAACTGGCACATGGGGTTTTGGGCCCACGTTTTCTTGAAATGAACTCCATTGGGAATTTTGCCAATTCATTGAGTCCTAAATTCCATTTTTGATGGGGTAGCACTATTTATTTATGTCCACGGGACTATGGATGGGCCCAAAGCACCCACACAAAAGTTGGGAAGATTGCTGGTTTCTGGTACATCGCCTGAGCAAACCCCTTGTCGCATGGCGAGGTCGCCTTAGAGACCAAGGGTGTCTCCTAGGAGAAGGCATGCTATCATAGGCAATGGACTCTTGGGCGATGCCATTGGCGCTTAGGCGATGGCGCCATGGAGACCAAATGGCCGCCTAGGAGACCAAAATCAGCCTTTTTAGGCTCGTTTCCCCTTCGACCCCAACCTCATTTTCTCCATTTCCAAATTCTCTTAAATTCCCTTTTACCCCCAAAATCAGTTGGGAAACATCAATCTAAGTTCGGGGTTATCTTGGGAATGTCAAGGCAACCTTTAGCCCATCCGAATTTCCTAATTTCTCCATTTTTTATTCTTGATTTCTCTAATGTTGGGGCAGTTTTGGCATAGCTATTGAACATGGTTTGTACCCAAATTTTAGGTACAAGTTCCTTGATTCATGAGGGACCTAATGACGGGTCCAGTTTTGGGATTCTGTACGTGGGTTCCACGAGCCCAATTTAGATCCAATTTCGACCCGGAGTAATATATAGCAATATGGGTATTGTTTTACTTGTATTAATATGTAGATTATTATTTTGATAGTGAGACATTATTTTTGGGATCATGAGACAAAGTTGAGCGATTTGTAGATGGTTCAATTATGTGGGTTGGCTACGAGGTAGGCTTCGGTCTACTTTTCTCTATGAGATTGTGTATTGTATAGGATTGGTTTGTACCTAGGATATAATGACTTGACCAATTTAGGGGATTTAGAACAAAACTGTAACTCAAATCATGGTCTAGGATACCTGTTAGGGTCTTAGAATCCTATTACACCTAGTTATATACTCGTTGCTCTTAGATTAACATGAATGACCCTTTGGTATAAATTGTATCACGACACTTAGTGTATTGAATGATATTTCCCCTATTAGACCCTTCTAGTGGCTTTATGCCCTTATTTACTATAGTTTCTCGAATTATAATATTGTCATCCTGGTATATTTATATGGTTGGGCCTGAGGCCGTGGTTACGAGGCCATTTGGACACCAGGTTAGTATTCTATCCTTTGAAATGACGTAGCAATAGTTTATAGATACGTAGGCGCTTATGGTAGTGTTATTTGGATACTGGTGATGACATGCATTCTTTTAGGTGCATTTATGCTCATTTAATGGTACGATTCCAATCAAAACCTTGATTTTACTACTATTTTCTAAAAAGAGATTTATTCCCACTTTTCACTTTAAAATTGATTCTTTTACAATGGAAGTCTTACCACCTTTATTAATGGTTTATGAGCTTTTAAAACTAAAAGTAGTACTTTGGAAAATTAGACTGAGGTTGATTCCAGTCCATTATTAATCCACTCTTTTCACTACTACTTATCTACTTCGATTGAGAGAGATCGGACCCTTTCTACATTACTATACTATTTTGGTCTCAAATTTGATCTCGGGCAATGAATTTATAGATATACACTTACTCAATTTTGGTTCAAGTATGGCATTTCTTACTACAACTTATATCTCTCTTTGATACTGAAAGGAGTAGATTGATTATGATGGTTACTGAAAGTCCTGGTTCGGGAACAAGTAGTTTATACGGATATCTCGAGTCACCTATGGGCCCCTTCATCTGTGAGCCACAGTACTGGAGCAGAATGATCATCATAGGTCATGTCTTTGCGAGCGATTAAGCCGGAACAGGTGTATACACATGGTATGTTATGGCACTCAGATTGGATGGTATTATCAATTTATGTTGCATTTATTCATTCATATGCATCGGCTATCACTAGTATAGTTGTTTGGCGCTTATATCTATCAATCTTTTGGGGGGGTTGTATAGGTATATGCTATGGTTACTGTAGACACCTGATTTTTGACCCTCCTCGAGCTTTAACCTATTTTTGCATTAAATATTTATTTTACGTTTAATTATTATTTTAGCTTTTATCTCATTTTTATAGGTTTTATTTGTAAAAAAGGTTTCAATAAATGAATCACATTTTTAGAATAACTTTTATTTTTACTTTTCTTATAAAAAAAAGAAAATTTTCAAAAAAAATATGTTTTATTTTAATTTTTAATAAATAATCTAGTGGTTTAAATATTTTCTTCATCAATATTTTAGGACTAGCTATTTAACTTTTCTATATTTTATTTAATTGGCTAATACTACTTTAGTTATTTATTTATTTTTATAAATTTATTTATTAAAAAAAAAAATCCTAATCTAAATCACGTCCCCCCCCCCCCCCCCCCCCCAACTTGCATGCCCCACCCCGCTTCCTCACATTCCCCACTTCCATTTCCCTTACACACACCTGCACACACACGTCCTCCAACTCCCTCACCTCACATTCTCCCCATTACCCCAACTACATGCACACACCTACACCACTCCTATATGTAACACATGTACACTACTACACACACACACAAAAAAAACAGACCCTACTATACACTATATATACATACACGGACAGAAAGAAAGGGGGATAGAAAAAGGAGTTAGAAAAAAAGAGAACACACGAGGAGACGGACAAAAAGAAAAAAACACAGACAGAAAAAAAAAGGCGGACATAAAGAAAAAGAAAAAGAACCAGATAAAGACACAAGAGGAAAAGAGAAAACCAAACAAACAACAAGAAGGAAGAACAGAGAGTTTTTTTGGGTTTGGAGTTCGAGTTTTGGTCCTTGCTTTGAGTTTTACTTGACGGGGTTCTTGTTTTTATATTCAATTTAGTTTGTCGCACAGGTTCTTATTCAAATCCTCTCTATTTACTTTTTTTTACATTTTGATTGTGAATCAAAGCATGAACGAAGTTGTTTAAATGATTTCATGTATTATTCAATATGTAAAGATGATTATTTGTATTAAAGGGTCCACTATTTCACGCTCTCTGTTATGAATATGCCTAAAGGTTGGACTTGATTTTATATTAGGTTGAAATGAAATTATTAATTAATCTTAACTTTTAGTGAGTGTCGTGATCCGTTGTCATTTCTATTGTAATAGCTTATAACTTCATCTTCGATTTATTCCACCCTTTAATAACATTTAATTATTTGGTCTCGGATAAAAAATGAAACTAGTTTGATTAATGTTTACTTATTTATTTATTTATTTTGGACGTTGGAAAAGTTAAATGGGTATTTTGAATGTTAATCTGCAATATGAAAAAAGAGGATTCATGACATTGGGATCAATTAATGGATTTCTCTTTAAATCTTATATGCTAAAAAGAGATAGTTTATAATTGAAAATTGGTGGTTAAGGAAATTAGTTCTTGTCATGACATAGTCATTCTTTTTTTTTTACCTTATTTTACTAACTGTGTCATTCCCCATGCTTGATATGTCTTGATTATATGTATATATGTCAATTAAATTTAACTGTCATAGTGTTCTGTAAGTATAGTTGCCTATTTAATCATTATAAGCTCTAGGTAATTAGATTTCAGGCCTAGACGTTTGTTTGAGACTTAATTAACTAATTAGTGTAAACTTGAGTGAAATAGGTTATGGACTTATTCAATACCCATCATAATTGGTAAACAAAAGAGAGGAAAAAACATTTTTAAGGGAGCGAGGCGAGTTGCGATTAATTCAAGACTCGTTGCCAAGATTGAAGAATAGGAGTGTAAAAAATGAACAAGAAAATGATCTCGAGTTTACAAGAGACAAACAAATGCCTTTAATGCTACATAGGCTTTAGACCCAATAAATTTGATTTTGATTAAGAATCTTTCGATTAAGAATGCAAATATGCATCTTTCTCGATACGCTTGATAACAAATATGAAATTCGAGGATGCAAAATTGCACCTTGGAATGAATTGTCTTATTAATTAATTAAAACTGAGACATGTAGACGAAACCTCATAGATATGGTGCATTTGAATGAAGAAGGTTGTCTGTCAAGACTTAGAATGCAATTATGCATCTAAGTCGAGACCAATGAAAATTTGACATTAAAAATGAGCGAATCAAGGCCAACGAACACAATTCATTCAAAAATAGTTTAAGCTAAGTATAAGTTGATAAAAGCGACCGTGCTAGAACCACGGGACTCGAGGGGTGCCTCACACCTTCCCCTCGGTCAACAAAATTCCTTACCCGATCTTCTATTTTCGCAGACCAATAAATAAAGACACTTCCTTTTGAGTAGGGATTCAAAAAGGTGACTTGGAACACCATAACTCAATTTCAAGTGGCGATTCTGTAAATAAAAATAATCCCTATTCAATATCGTCACTTTAATCGGACAAACCCTTCGACTTCGACCCAACGAACGAAAAAGGGGTGTGACATCTCTGGCGACTCTGTTGGGGACCTAACTAGAATTCGAGCTTTATGACATTGACTTATACTTGCTTTAATTATTTTGATATTATGTTTTTGGCCTAACGTGTTACTTGTCGCTCCTTTACCGCTTTGATATTGTTGAATTGTTTTATAAACTGTCTTCTCTTGCGCACCCCTCTGAGTCTCTAAAATATAGGATAGAAGGAATACAAAGCATGCATCCTACTTTCTTTTTGAGATAAAACCAGAGTTCCAAGACACCTAGTGAAGGATTATTAGTCACACATGTTAGGCGGGGTTTGGACCAGCAACGAAGGTGGAGTAGCACTGCTACCGAACAAGTTGCCCCTCCCCGACTCGAGTGTCCACTCGGGTAAGCCAGTCTAGACACCTATATCCATCAGGTTAAACCTAGTAGAACTGAAATTCAGACGTGGCTATCCCTATTAAGCTTCGCTTTATCTGCATCATGTGCATTTGACTTAGCAGGACTCGGCACAGGGTTCGGGTCCATCTAGGACAGGTGTTCCTCTTTATATGACCAACATGTGCATCCTATGTGCTCTTTGACATTTATTTGGAAGGCCCGTTCGATTGTTGACCGGCTTTAGGAAACTTAATGAAATAGAAAAGAGTCATTTTCCCTCCAACTTTTATAATCGTTTTCTTAAAAAATATATTTTTTAGGAATAAAACAGAAAAGATCACCCATCAATTGAAGGTCATTTTGAAAATATGACTACTTTTATTATTATTTTCTTATCCTCAAATTTATTATTTATACTTATATCTTAATAGCCCTGAACTTTTAGGGGTCGTGAGGCTAAGTTTTACAAAAAATATATACATATGTCCTGATAGCTCTGAAACTTAGGGGGTCGGGAGGCTAAGTTTTTATAAGAATATATACATATATCCTAATAGCCCTGAACCTTTAGAGGTCGTGAGGCTGAATTTTTACAAAATTCATATGTATATATCTTAATAGCCCTGAACCTCTAGGGGTCATGAAGTTGAGTTTTGCAAAAAATACATAAAATAATTGTGTTTTTCTTCTAAGTTACTATTATTATTAGTATTATTTTATAAAAAATAAAATTTTTTAAAAAAACACTTGGTTGCATCTTATTCCCCCCCAAACTCCTTGTTGAAATTATATAGAGGTCTATCTTTGAAAAATGTCCCTGTAAGGTTGGTATAGACAAGAGTCAGTCCTTAAAAATAAAAATAAAAATAAAAAATAAAAATAAAATAAGAAGAAGAAGAACAAGAAATGTTGAATAAAATTATTTTTCATTGGAGTTTAACTTTTGCACTAACATTCACGAGTCAAGTCAAAATTTGAGAACTGAGTTTCGTTAGGAGTTTAGATGTTTCCTAATCTCGTGTCTCTATCCATAGGTGCAACATGTCTCGTCCAGTTCATGGGGAGTGTCAGAAGAGGAAAGGGATGGGAATGTACCACTGCAGGTTGTGGATTGTACCCCCTAGCAACTTTGGACATGGTGGAATGAGATGGATTCTTCAGATCATGATGAGATATTCAAATATTTGGGTTTTCTGACAAAAATCATGACAATCAACCCTAGGAGGGATGTAATTGAAGCCCTGCTATCTTTTTGGGACCCACTGAACAATGTGTTTCGGTTCTCAAATTTTGAACTGACTCCAACTTTAGAAGAGATAGCGGGTTATATCGGATATGGGAACATGCATCGTAAAGAATTATATCCCCAAGAATTATTTCAGTGAACAGATTCTGTGCTCTCCTGAACATGCGCATTCCAAAAGAGAAATCACTGGAAAAAGGCTGAGTTTCCTTGCAATTTTTATATGAAAAGTATGGAAGGCAAGAGGGGTTTGAGCAATTCGAAAAACAACTTGTTAACAAGGGAAATTTTGAAACCTGGAAAGAGCATAGGCAATTTGCATTCATGGTAGCCTTTTTGGGAACGATGGTTTTCCCAAGGAGAGAGAAAAAGATTAACATTAGTTTAGCTGGAGTGGTACATGTTTTGATTAAGAAAGAGGATCACACCCTGGTTTCGATGATCTTAGCAGACATATATCACGCTCTAACTGTCTGTCAGAAAGGGAAAGGTTTCTTTGAAGGGTGTAACATCTTACTGCAAATGTGGATTGTGGAACATCTTTACCAGCGTCCTGTGGTAGCAAGGTTTGTCCCTGAGCAAAATGATCACATCACAGACTATGAAAAGAGGATGAAAGGATATAAATGCCCAGAAGGGGTTAGTGCTTGGGATAAGTGTTTTCGCTCGCTGACAGCAGATAAGGTCACATGGAACCTCCCTTGGTTCCCTTGGAGGAAGGTCATACATAGGTCTACTAGTCGCCCTTTCTTGCTGTTGATGGGTATTAGAGGTGTTCATCCATATGTGCCATTGCGGGTTCTGCGTCAGTTAGGCAGGCGTCAAATATTACCTGTAACGGAAGACATGATAAGGTTTATGTTCGAGGTCAGACCAAAGATTCCCCTTCCAGAGGGGTTGGCCCAGCAGATTTGGGATGGTTGTCGTCTTATGGGAATTGAAAAAATGGTTGTAGAACGCGAGGATGGAGAAGTACACCCGGGTTACTCTGAATGGTTCAAGAAACAGCCACCTCCGCCAGTCAGACTAGAAAGATCGGTTAAAGGATCGATAGACCAAGAGGCTGCGATAAGGATAGGAATTGAGATGGCGATGCGAGATCATTATGCTGTCGATCAGGCTTTGAGAGCAGAGTTGGAATGTGCTAGGGCAGCGTTGACTCAACAACAAGCAGAGAGTGATGCAGTGAATGAGGCAATAGTCACGAAAGTTTGATTGGATATGGAGAGAGATTATCAGTTTACTATTCAGATATTAAATGCTGATTTGAAACGAGCTAGGGAAAGGATCGAGGAACAACAAAGAGAATTTACCGAAGAAAATTCTAAGTTGGCTCAA
This sequence comes from Capsicum rhomboideum, assembly GCA_031232105.1. Taxonomy (NCBI): domain Eukaryota; kingdom Viridiplantae; phylum Streptophyta; class Magnoliopsida; order Solanales; family Solanaceae; genus Capsicum; species Capsicum rhomboideum. The sequence goes on from CP124710.1 coordinate 20,063,546, forward strand.
ATTGAGGTGGCGCTCAGGGGACAAATCAAGCTGGCAACAACTAGGGGGTCACATGTCGCAGAACTCGCTGCATCCCGCTGTCAGCAATTGCAGGAATATGGAAAGAAAATGCAATCAGAGTTTGATCAAGAAAGGTCCCAGTGGATGCGTGAAAGGGGAATATTGCGAGAAAAGCTAGAAGAAGTTTCCACTCGAGAGCAGTGCGCAAAGGAGACTATTGCCTCCCGTAATCAGCAGATGTAGCAATGGGATCAAGCTTTTAGTTCTCTTCGTGGGAAGGTCCATCGTGTGGCGGAGCACACTGCTCAAATGGGCTTGGATTATCAAGAGTTGACTCACGAACAGTTTCTGGTGCAAGTGCCGGCCTTTGCTCGACGTCTCACTACTTCGTTGCAGGACATATACTTGGGTTTGGGTGGTCATCTGAGCCCAAAATCTCCATAAACAAACAATTCGAGGCCGGGAAGATCGCTAGCAGATCTCGAGACATTTAGAGACTACTCGTAGTGATGGATATTATTTCCTCCTATTGCATTATTTCAGTTTTAGTTTTTGAATCTTTTCTCCAAATTTATGTCTTTTAGTTAATCTTGTCTATTTAAGTTTAGTTTCTTTTTCAAGTGTCAGTTCGTAGTGCTTGTTCTTAGGTGTCTTTTCACTCTTTCTGTCGTATTTATGTTTGAAAAAGAAATATTTAATGAAGGTTGAATGTGTTGGAAGATTTCTACTTATCTCTATTTTTTTTTTATATATATACATATATATTTTTACTTTTTAGTCTTGAAAAATAAATAAATAAATAAATAAAATTTATTTTTCTTCGAACTACGTGATGATCTGATTCATATACCGACATGATACGTAGGCAACCCTACAACGGGTTCGATCAAAGCTTTTCAAAAAAAAATAATCAAAAAATAAAATAAAAATAAAAAATATATATAGAAAAAGAAAATGCGCCTAGATAAGCAGGGATGAAACATAAGGCCTCCCACATTAAGTTGGGAAATGCATTTAGAGGCATAACATACAATGTGTTATATAATTTTAAATGCGCAACACTTACCCATTTGTCACTTGTTACAGAAAAGGTTAAAATTTTATAAGGTGGTTGGTTTGTGGTTACACTGGCATCTCCTCCGTACAATACCAGATCCAAAGGAAAGGGCAAAATGACACACAAAGAAGGGATAGAGTCTGACAGCGAAGATGACCAAAATCAGTTGATTCAACAAGAATTTGCATCGATAGAAGAGAATAAGTTATTAAAACAACAAATGGCGGAAATGTATCAAGCCTGGATAAATGGGAAAGCGCCCCCTTCCTCAATTCCTGTACTTTTGAACAAGACTGTCCCAACTTCCACTCAGGCCCAAAATGATGATTCGTTTTACCCACCAGGATTCGACCCATATACTAATATGCCTAGCACAGTTGGGACCTCCACTGTGCGCCCCACAAATCCATCTCACACAAATAACCTGCTGTTCATTCTCGTAGTACCAACTACTATAGATCCTCAACCAAAGCTGATACCGAAGTCGACGGGTGAGCTACCTCGTGATCAATTCTATTCCACTGGAGTAACTTTTAAGGTCCCAGAATCCTCCAATTCTGCCTATCTGCACAACTCCCCTATTATGATTAAAAAGACGACGAAGAATAAGGAACAAGAGGAGATGGCCAAAAAAATGAGAAGTTTGGAGCAAATCATGAGGAACATGCAAGGACTAGGAGGGAACAAGAGTGTATGTTACAATGATTTGTGCATGTTCCCCGATGTCCACTTGCCTCTAGGTTTCAAAACCCCAAAGTTTGACAAGTACGACGGCCATGGTGATCCTTTAGCTCATTTGAAAAGGTTTTGTAATCAACTAAGAGGAGCAGGGGGAAAAGAAGAGCTACTTATGGCTTATTTTGGAGAGAGTTTGACGGGGATAGCTTCAGAATGGTTTATCGATCCGGATATCTCTCGTTGGCATGTTTGGGATGACTTGACTTGGGATTTTGTCCAGCAATTTCAATATAATATTGACAGAATTTTGGATCGCACCACACTTGCCAACCTGAGGAAAAAGACTACTGAGGGTTTTCGTGAATAGGCTATTAGGTGGAGAGAGCAAGCTGCCAGAGTTAAGCCCGCAATTAAGGAGTCAGAGATGATTGATATTTTTCTCTAGGCACAGGAACCTGACTACTTCCATCATTTACTTTTTGCTGTTGGAAAAACATTTACTGAAGTCATTAAGGTTGGTGAAATGGTGGAAAATGGAATTAAGTCAGGAAAGATTATAAGCCAAGCTGCTTTAAAAGCTACGACACAGGAAATTCAAAATGGTTCAAGAGGTATTGGGGGAAAGAAAAGGAAGGAAGATGTGGCTACTATTGTGCCAGGGCCGCGACAAACTCCAAGAGGTCCGCCTCACCAATACGCACAATCTCAACCCCAGATATATACCCAAGACCCATATAATCACCCACAACACTACCCACTATATTCCATACCATCTCCTCAGTATCCCATTTATAATGCACAACCATATGCCCAACCCTCTTCTTACCCGCAATGGCGTGCACCAGCCTCTCAAAATCATCCTCCACTCCCACAAGTTTACCAAGGCCCTCCTAAGACTAATTTCCTACGTAGGGCAGAGTATAAAAGGGGTAATATAGCGAAAGATAATTTCACTCCTATTGGAGAATTGTATGCTAGCTTATTTCAGAGGCTGAGGGCCTTGAATGTTTTAAGCCCAATTGAGAGGAAAGTATCAAACCCTCCTCCAAAAAAATATGGATTATTCTCGAGGATGTGCATACTGTTCTGATGCCCCAGGGCACGATACAGAGAAATGTTGGTTCTTGAAAAAGGCCATCCAAGAGTTGATTGATAAACAAAAAATTGTGGTGCAAAACTCAGATGCTCCAAACATTAATCAAAACCCTCTGCCAACTTATGCTGAAACAAATATGCTTGAGTTGATACATGGCGGTGAAAAATCCACAATTTCCTACAAGCCTATCATTAAGGTTAGAAGTGATGAGGAAAAGACAACAAATGTGGTGGATTTGACAAAAGTAGTATCTTCAGGAGTGAACGAGACGCCCATAAAGCCCAAACAATCGAATACTCCCATGTTTATTGTGAAAGGAGCTTTAGGAAGTGCTGGGTCAAGCCAGATGGTCCCAAAGTTGATTGCTCCAAGAATGTCTGCCAAGCCCCTCTTAATTGTGAAAGGAGCTCTCACGACTTCTATTACTATTAAGCCAGTGTCACAACTTTCAATGGTTAACACCAAGACAGTCCCTTGGAACTATAATCGCACGGCAGTAACATCTAAGGGAAAATAAGTCTTTGCAGAAGTGGATGGAATAGGGGGGTTAACTCGATCAGGGAGATGCTTTACCTCAGAAGAGTTAAGAAAAGACAGAGACGGCCGGAGGCCAGTCAAGAAGTCGATTACTCAGGAGGAGGCTGAGGAATTCTTGAAAAAGATGAAGTTGCCAGAATATTCTGTTGTGGAACAGTTGAGGAAAACGCCAGCCCAAATCTCTTTATTGTCGTTATTGATCCACTCAGAAGAGCATCGCAAGGCTATAATGAAGATTTTGAATGAAGCACACGTATCCAGTGAGATTATGGTGAATCAATTGGATAAAGTTGTGAGAAGAATCTTTGAGGTAAATAGGGTCACATTCTCGGATGATGAACTACCCGTGGAAGGTACTGGACATAATCGCGTCCTCTACATTACTGTAAAGTGTGAGCATTCCTATGTCACTCGAGTCTTGATCGATGGGGGATCTGGTGCTAATATTTGTCCTCTATCAACTTTGCAAAAATTAAATGTTGATTCGGAAAGGATTCGACCCAATAATGTATGTGTCAGAGCTTTTGATGGAGCAAAAACGAATGCCATTGGTGAAATTGAGTTGGTACTGACAATAGGGCCTATTGACTTTGCCATAGATTTCCAAGTCTTGAACATTGAAGCTTCCTACAATCTTCTATTGGGAAGGCCATGGGTTCATAAGGCTGGGGTAGTCCCATCTACACTGCATTAAATGATCAAGTTCGAACATGACAGAAAAGAAATAGTCGTTCACGGTGAAGGAGACTTGTCCATGTACAAAGACTCTTCCATCTCCTTCATTGAGGCAGGAAATGTACATGGAATACTGATCTATTAGGATTTTGAGGTAGTGGTTGTTGAGCATATCCTCGTGGGGAGTCTCATTCCAAGACCACAATTGCCCTTTGCATCTGTCATAGTGGTGAATGAAATGTTAAAACATGGTTTTGGACCAGGAAAAGGTTTAGGGATGTCTTTACATGGTCGAGCTCATCCAATATGCCTCCGTGAGAACCTAGGTACCTTTGGTTTAGGATACGAACCCACTTTTGACGATAGGAAGAAAGCTAAGAAGCGGGAAAAAGAGTTATAGTCACTTGCCAAGCCGATACCGCCACTCAATCAGTCTTTTATCAGAACCAGTGCTATTGGGTCCCTCATGTCACCAGTCTCAGAAAAAATGTTTGATGATGATACAGAGTTGACTGGCCTTTTTGAAAACTTTTTTTTTGAGGCTGATATGGTTGAAATTGGGGAAGGCACCAGTAATGCAGATGTGCAGTTTATTGGCCCTGATGTCCAACTCAACAATTGGGAAGCCATTCCTCTTCCCACTAAGAAGGAGTCTTGGTAGTCTGTTTTGTTTTCCATTCAGTAATTTGAATTATTCTAGGGTTGTAATTCAGATCTCTATCCTGTTTGTTTTTATGTTCAAACTCTCCTATCTTTATTTTCAATGAAATGCAGTTTCCCTCTTTCTTATTTTGAGTCTAATATTTACTTATTTATTTCCTATTGGACAGTTCCTTTTATTCTAATTCTAGTGATATGACATGCATGCGGAATTTTCAACCAGATCTTAAAGCTCAAACTAATCATGAAATAATGAATGAAGAAGTTGAATATGATCCAGATGAAGCGTTTGAGGGAATAAGCAAGGATTTAGAACAGTTTGAGAATAAGTCCAACCCCAATATGAATGAAACGGAGTCAATCAATCTAGGAGATCATGAAAATATTAGGGAGACTAAGATAAGTGTGCATGCACAACCACAACAAAAAGAAGAAATAATCGAGGCCTTGCTTGATTATAAGGACATATTTGCTTGGTCTTATGATGATATGCCTGGTTTGAGCACTGATCTAGTAGTTCATAAGTTGCCAACAGATCCCGCCTTTCCTCCTGTCAAACAAAAGTTGAGGAAACTCAAAACTGACATGAGTGTAATGGTTAAAGAGGAAATCACAAAGCAACTTGAGGCTAAAGTCATTCGAGTTGCACAATATCCTACTTAGTTAGCCAATATCGTCCCCGTCCCAAAGAAAGATGGCAAAGTTCGAATGTGTGTCGATTATCGAGATCTAAATAAAATGAGTCCAAAAGATGACTTTCCACTGCCCAACATCCATATTTTGCTGGACAATTGTGCCAATCATGAACTTGCATCTTTTGTGGATTGTTATGCAGGGTACCATCAGATCATCATGGACCATGAAGATGCAGAAAAGACATCATTTATCACATCATGGGGGACATACTGTTATTGAGTCATGCCATTTGGGCTAAAGAATGCAGGAGCAACTTACATGAGGGCGATGACCACTATGTTTCACGACATGATGCATAAAGAGATCAAAGTTTATGTGGATGATGTGATAATTAAGTCAAGAGAGCAGTCAGACCATGTCAAAGATCTGAGAAAATTCTTCGACAGGCTTTGCAGGTATAATCTCAAACTTAACCCAGCAAAATGCATATTTGGAGTCCCGTCTGAAAAGCTTTTGGGGTTTATAGTCAGTCGGCGTGGTATCAAACTAAATCCTTCAAAAATAAAAGCCATTCAAGAATTGCCTCCACCGAAGAACAAAATTGAGGTGATGAGCTTACTGGGAAGGTTGAATTATATCAGTAGATTCATTGCCCAACTTACAACAACATGCGAGCCCATCTTTAAATTATTGAAGAAGAACTCTATTGTTGAATGGACTGAAGAATGTCAAGAGGTGTTTGATAGGATCAAAAGGTACTTATCGAATCCACCTGTGTTGGTTCCACCTGAGCCGGGCAGGCCCTTGATGTCGTATATATCTGTTTTGGAAAACTCTTTTGGTTGTGTATTGGGTCAACATGATATCACAGAAAAAAAGGAACAAGCCATCTACTAACTTAGCAAGAATTTTACCACTTATGAGGCCAAGTACACACTTCTCGAAAGGACATGTTGTGCCCTGACTTGGGTGGAACAAAAGTTGAAGCATTATCTTTCCTCCTATACCACTTACCTCATCTCCCACATGGATCCGTTAAAGTATATTTTTTAGAAGCCTATGCCCACAGGCAGACTCGCAAAATGGCAGATATTGCTCACAGAATTTGATATTATCTATGTGATGCGGACTGCAATGAAAACCCAAACTCTAGCGGATCATTTGGCCGAAAACCCCATTGATGAAGGATATGAGCCATTAAATACCTATTTTCCTGACGAAGAGGTATCATGTGTCGACAAAGCTATTTCTGATGATAGCCATCTAGGTTGGAGGTTGTTCTTTGATGGAGCTGCTAATGTGAAAGGAGTTGGAATAGGAGCAGTTTTTGTTTTGAAATCAGAACGATATTATCCCGTAACTGCCCAACTTCGATTCTATTGTACCAATAATATGGCGGAATATGAATCTTGCATCTTGGGTTTGCGAGTGGCTATCGACATGGGAATCCAAGAATTATTGGTGTTAGGTGACTCAGACTTGTTGGTCCACCAGATCCAGGGAAATTGGGAAACTCGCGACTTGAAGCTTATACTATATCGAGATTGTTTGCAAGACCTTTGTCGACAATTCATATTGGTAAAGTTTCGACACATTCCCCGAGTTCATAACGAGATTTCTGATGCCTTGTCAACCTTATCATCGATGCTCCAACTTCCCGACAAGACTCATATTGACCCCTTGCATATACAAATTCATGATCAGCATGCTTATTGTAATGTGGTTTAAGAAGAACTCGATGGTAAACCTTGGTTCCATGATATCAAAAAATACATTCAATTTGGAGAATATCCAATACATGTAGATGGTAATCAAAAGAGAACTATTCGACGACTGGCTAGCGGATTTTTCTTGAGCCGGGGGGGGGGATCTTGTACAAAAGGACGCCAGATTTAGGACTTTTAAGGTGTGTAGATGCTAGAGAAGCTTCCACTATCCTCGTATGAATGGGTCTATGTTGGCAAAGAAAATACTTTGGGCCGGTTATTATTGGCTCACCATAGAGAGAGATTCCATTCGATTCGACCGTAAATGTCATGAATGTCAAATGTACGGGGATTTGATACACACTCCTCCTTCTGAGTTGCATACAATGTCTGCTCCATGGCCCTTCGTGGCTTGGGGAATGGATGTGATTGGACCTATCGAACCAAAAGCATCAAATGGGCACAGGTTCATCTTGGTAGCAATTGATTATTTTACAAAGTGGGTGGAAGCAGTTACTTTCAAGTCAGTGACCAAAAAAGTTGTGGTAAATTTTGTTCACTTCAATATTATTTGCCGATTTGGCATCCCAAAGGTAATTATCACAGACAATCGAATCTCAATAGTCATCTGATGAAAGAGGTATGCCAACAATTCAAGATTACTCATCGAAATTACACTCTGTATCGCCCCAAGGCAAATGGGGCTGTAGAAGCTGCCAATAAGAACCTAAAAAAGATACTCCAAAAGATGGTGCAAGGTTCTCGACAATGGCATGAAAGATTGCCTTTTGCTTTATTGGGTTACTGTACTACAGTTCGTACTTCAATAGGTGTGACTCCCTACTCGTTAGTATATGGGACCGAAGCGGTCATACCTGCAGAAATTGAGATCCCATCTCTTCGAGTCATTGTGGAAGCTGAGATTGACGATGATTAGTGGGTTAAGACTCGATTGGAGCAATTGAGTTTGATTGATGAAAAAATATTAACATCAGTATGTCATGGCCAACTATACCAAAAAAGAATGGCACGAGCATATAATAAAAAGGTGCATCCCATACATTTTGAAGTCGGTCAGTTAGTATTAAGGCGCATCCTCCCCCATCAGGTTGAAGCTAAAGGCAAGTTTTCCCCAAACTGGTAAGGTCCGTTCATGGTGAAGAAAGTGTTGCCCAATGGTGCATTATATTTGACCGATGTAGAAGGGAAAATGGTAGAAGTGGCTATCAATGCCGATGCAGTTAAAAGATATTATGTATGATCTTTATTTATCGTTATTGCTATTTACATGTTTGGTTTTGGCATATTTAAAAGATTGATATGATGAAGACATTTTATTCCACTATCCAAATATTGTGTCATCTTTTGTCTATCCCATTTAAGCTTAAGTTTTACTTTCTTTCGTACCCCTCTTTTGGAATCAAAACAGAATCGAAAAAAAGGAAAATGAGAACAGTGTCGAAAAAGAAAAATTGAGTCAGAAAAAAAAAAGCCCAAAAGAGAGAAGTGTCAAGAAAAGGAAATTGAGTCAGAAAAATCAAAAAAAATAATCAAAATCAAGCAAAAGAACAAGTTCTCTGAACTACGTTTGACCTGATTCTTTCTACGACAAGATACGTAAGTAGCCCTACTCTTGGGTTCGGTCCAATCAAGTAAGAAATTCAAGTTACCCAGTTTAAAAGAAACTGGGGCAAAAGTTAGTTTCGTTGTGAGTCGATTCCAAAAGTTGTAAGTCTCACCCTATTTAAAGTGTCTTTTGAGCCTCAGGCCACCCTTTCTTTCTAACCCTATCCAAAAGCCACGTTACAACCAAAGAAAGACCTTCAGATCAATCTTTGAAAACGTAGAGGCTAAGCATGGTATGGTGACATGATGTTCTATATTTTGGGCCGCACTTGTCTTTATCAGCATAAAGGAAATATGACAGAAATGAAAAATGAGAGTCTTATTGGTGAAAACCCTCACGGGCACCATAAGGCGATGGTGAGATGAGAGAAAGAAAAATGAGAGAGTCTTATTGGTGAAAACCCTCATGGGTACCATAAGGCGATGGTGAGATGAGAGAAACAAAAAATGAGAGAGTATTATTGGTGAAAACCCTCGCGGGCACCATAAGGCGATGGTGAGATGAGAGAAAATGAAAATGAGAGAGGATTGCCAGGGAAAACTCTTTGTTGCTTCGCTAGCCGGATGAGGTTTGTGATCTAGAGGCGACAAGCTCAAAAGCAGAACTCAGTTTTAAATTCAATAGGTTGGCAAAAGTTGATAAATGGTTGAGATTAAAATATCGAGTTGCTGGATCCCAAATGCATGTCATAATCACTAGAGCCGGCTATAACATTCAGATAAGTTTTCTTTCCTTCATTCTTTTGGAAATAGGGACGCCTGTTGCCTTTCATTTCATTCGGTATTTTTATTTTTATTTTCTTTGTTTTTAAAATGAAAAATCACCGTCCTTATTTTTCTGTTGTCTTTGAATCAAGTCCATGGAAAAACAAGTGAGAAAGGACTTCAAAAACTTGCTACCTACTCCTTCAATGGTGCAAAGCAAGGAAAAGGGCCAGCACATAAAAGAAGCATGATTCAAAGTGAAAAAAAATACCTAAGAAAAGTCATCATCTGACAGTTTTGAGATTCGTAAGAATACAAAGGTGCGACAGAAGTTGAATTCAGAGGTGCTATGAAGTGAAAATATGGTTTGAGTTATAGTCATTGGGTAACCAGAATTTTGGGGTCGATAGTACAACAAGTTAATGATACTCATCAACGGCTTGAAACAAAGCTGAACATGACTAGTGCAGGAGCAATTGCATCAAAAGTCAAAAGCCATGAACCAACCACTATGTTGTTAGACTCACAATTTTTCTTTGTCTGAAACAGAAATAGGTGTTGCCTGCAAATCAAAGGCTTCGAAGCCTGGATATCAGAAAGGGATAATTCTTCACTTTGGCGAAGGCAAGAAGCAATATTGTGACATAAGCTTGCTAGATTACAGTCATAGTAAAAATTCATTATATTTTACCTTTGCGAGATGCACTTTCTGGAATGGGGCGGGGTTGAATTCACCCTCTTCATTTTTTAAATAGTTATGATTTTTCAAACACTCACAAAGATTATGGTACAAACTGGGGCAAAATTTTCGTTCGTGTTATTTGGGAGTTTACTTTTTGCTCTGGACCTTCCTGAAAAATGGACTTTATTTTTGCTCAGGACCTTCCTGAAAAATGGGATTTGACTTTTCAGCTCAGGACCCTCCGGAATAATGGGACTTTATTTTCTGCTCAGGACCCTCCTGGAAAATGGGACCAACAAGACCCTCCTGAATAATGGGACTTTACTTTTCTGGTCAGGACCTTCCTGGAAAATGGGATCAACAGGACCCTTCTGGAAAATGGGAGTTTGCTTTTCTGCTCAGGACCCCCCTGAATAATGGGACTTTAATTTTTTGCTCAGGACCCTCTTGGAAAATGGGATTTTACTTTTCTGCTCAGGACCCCCCTGAATAATGGGACTTTACTTTTCTTCTCAGGACCTTCCTGGAAAATGGGATCAACAGGACCCTCCTGAATAATGGGACTTTACTTTTCTGCTCAGGACCCTCCTGGATAATGGGATCAACAGGGTTCTCCTGGAAAATGAGATTTTGCTTTTCTGCTCAGGACCCTCCTGAATAATGGGACTTTTATTTTCTGCGCAGTACCCTCCTGGAAAAGAGGATCGACAGGACCCTCCTGGATAATGGGACTTTACTTTTTTGCTCAGGACCCTCCTGGAAAATGGGACTTTATTTTCTGTTCAGGACCCTCCTGTAAAATGGAATTTAGATTAGCAGGACCCTCCTGAAGAATGGGATTTACTTTTCTAGCTCACTATTCATTTTGGGTTCAGGAACACGTTTAGAGAACAAGGATTACTCTCAGTTTTGAAGCTCAGGTGCCCTCCTGGATAATAGGGTTAATTTTCATTTTTCAAATTCAGGAGCCCGCCTGAAGAATAGAGTGAACTTTCAATTCAAGCTTAGGATCCTGCCTGAAGAACGGGGCAATTTTCAAATCCAAAGTCAGAAGGAGCAAGTGTCTTCCTGAAGAACAGGGACAATTGTCAAGTTCATCTCCATTACCCAAAATCGACTGAAGAAACAAATTACTTTCGAGTGCAACTCAAGTGGAAAGCTGATATCTTAGCATTCGAGAAAGCATGAAGATTCAAGTCAAGCCTCAAGAGAATCTGAATAGATAGGATCTTGTACTTGAAGGATCATTTTTATTCTTGTCTTTTATTTTGATGTAAAATCAGGAGTCGAGAACCGGAGACTCGACGGGACCTCACTCGACCTCTAACTCATCGTCTCACCCTTCCATCTCATTGAACAACACGTGTCATGATTCCCTTATAACCCGGGATATGTAGGCTGTCCAAAACCAGGACTCAGTCGCATCTTTCCCTCCTTTTCTTTTCCATTTCAAATAACAATAGGGTCAAAACTTGTCTCGTTGTCTACTTCTTTGTCTGAAAACTCTTTCTTGTTCACAGACAAAGAGTGGCAAATGCAGACATGTGATTTTTGACCCTCCCCGGGCTTTAACCTATTTTTGCATTAAATATTTATTTTACGTCTAATTATTATTTTAGCTTTTATCTCATTTTTATAGGTTTTATTTGTAAAAAAGGTTTCAATAAATGAGTCACATTTTTAGGATAACTTTTATTTTTACTTTTCTTATAAAAAAAAGAAAATTTTCAAAAAAAATATATTTTTCTTTTAATTTTTAATAAATAATCTAGTGGTTGAAATATTTTCTTCATCAATATTTTAGGACTAGCTATGTAACGTTTCTATATTTTATTTAATTGGCTAATACTACTTTAGTTATTTATTTATTTTTATAAATTTATTTATTAAAAAAAAATCCTAATCTAAATCACGCCCCCCCCCCCACCTGCATTCCCCACCCCGCTTCCTCACATTCCCCACTTCCATTTCCCTTACACACACCTGCACACACACGTCCTCCAACTCCCTCACCCTACATTCTCCCCATTACCCCAACTACATGCACACACCTACACCACTCCTATATGTAACACATGCACACTACTACACACACAAAAAAAAACAGACCCTACTATACACTATATATACATACACGGACAGAAAGAAAGGGGGATAGAAAAAGGAGTTAGAAAAAAAGAGAACACACGAGGAGACGGACAAAAAGAAAAAAACACAGACAGAAAAAAAAAGACGGACATAAAGAAAAAGAAAAAGAACCAGAGAGAGACACGAGAGGAAAAGAGAAAACCAAACAAACAACAAGAAGGAAGAACAAAGAGTTTTTTTGGGTTTGGAGTTCGAGTTTTGGTCCTTGCTTTGAGTTTTACTTGACGGGGTTCTTTTTTTTATATTCAATTTAGTTTGTCGCACATGTTCTTATTCAAATCCTCTCTATTTACTTTTTTTTAAGTTTTGATTGTGAATCAAAGCATGAACGAGGTTGTTTAAATGATTTCATGTATTATTCAATATGTAAAGATGATTATTTGTATTAAAGGGTCCACTATTTCACGCTCTCTGTTATGAATATGCCTAAAAGGTTGGACTTGATTTTATATTAGGTTGAAATGAAATTATTGATTAATCTTAACTTTTAGTGAGTGTCGTGATTCGTTGTCATTTCTATTGTAATAGCTTATAACTTCATCTTCGATTTATTCCACCCTTTAATAACATTTAATTATTTGGTCTCAGATAAAAAATGAAACTAGTTTGATTAATTTTTACTTATTTATTTATTTATTTTGGACGTTGGAAAAGTTAAATGGGTATTTTGAATGTTAATTTGCAATATGAAAAAAGAGGATTCATGACATTGGGATCAATTGATGGATTTCTCTTTAAATCTTATATGCTAAAAAGAGATAGTTTATAATTGAAAATTGGTGGTTAAGGAAATTAGTTCTTGTCATGACATAGTCATTCTTTTTTTTTTACCTTATTTTACTAACTGTGTCATTCCCCATGCTTGATATGTCTTGATTTTGATACTTAATATGTTATATGTATATGTGTCAATTAAATTTAACTGTCATATTGTTCTGTATGTATAGTTGCCTATTGGTTTTGAAAGCAATCCGAGAGGTAGACTATTTAATCATTATAAGCTCTAGGTAATTAGATTTTAGGCCTAGACGTTTGTTGGAGACTTCATTAACTAATTAGTGTAAACTTGAGTGAAATAGGTTGCGGACTTATTCAAGACCCATAATAATTGGTAAACAAATGAGAGGAAAAAACATTTTTAAGGGAGCGAGGCGAGTTACGATTAATTCAAGACTCGTTGCCAAGATTGAAGAATAGGAGTGTAAAAAATGGACAAGAAAATGATCTCGAGTTTACAAGAGACAAACAAATTCCTTTAATACTAGATAGGCTTTAGACCCAATAAATTTGATTTTGATTAAGAATCTTTCGGTTAAGAATGCAAATATGCATCTTTCTCGATAAGTTTGATAACAAATATGAAATTCGAGGATGCAAAATTGCACCTTGGAAAGGATTGTCTTATTAATTAATTAAAAAACTGAGACGTGTAGACGAAACCTCATAGATATGGTGCATTTGAATGAAGTAGATTGTCTGTCAAGACTTAGAATACAATTATGCATCTAAGTTGAGACCAATGAAAATTTGACATTAAAAATGAGCGAATCAAGGCCTACGAACACAATTCATCCAAAAATAGTTTAAGCTAAGTATAAGTTGGTAAAAGCGACCGTGCTAGAACCAACGGGACTCGAGGGGTGCCTCACACCTTCCCCTCGGTCAGCAGAATTCCTTACCCGATCTTCTATTTTCACAGACCAATAAATAAAGAGTCACTTCCTTTTGTGTAGGGATTCAAAAAGGTGACTTGGAACACCATAACTCAATTCCAAGTGGCGACTCTGTAAATAAAAATAATCCCTATTCAATATCGTCACGTTAATCGGACAAACCCTTCGACTTCGACCCAACGAACGAAAAAGGGGTGTGACAATTACTATTTACTGAGTGCTTGCTTGAACCTTCTGGGCTTATGGGGGACCATTTATGTTATTGTGTGTCCGAACTAGCTAGTAACTTTATTGTTGGTTATTATGGTTAGTTTGTGGCAGGATGATTATGGACGGGTACCCGAGATTGTTAACTTATGGTAACTTAACATTCTTTTAGGTACATTTATAATCATTTAGTGGTACGATTCCAATCAAAAGCTTGCTTTTACTGTTGTTTTCTAAAAAAGGATTTATTCTCACTTTTTACTTTAAAATTGATTCTTTTACAACGTATTTCATACCACCTTTATTAATGGTCTATGAACTTTTAAAACAAAACATATTACTTTGGAAAATTAGACCGAGGTTGATTTCGATTTGTTATTAATTTACTCTTTTAACTACTACTTATCTACTTTGGTCAAGAGAGATCCTGACCCTTTCTACGTTATTATACTATTTTAGTCCCAGATTTGATCTCGGGTAATGGATTTACAGATATAAACTTACTAGTTCTGGTTCAAATCTGGCATTTCTTACTACATCTTATATATCTCTCTGATACTAGATGGTGTAGATTGATTATGATGGTTACTGGAAGTCCTGGTTCAGGACCAAGCAGTGTATACAGATATCGCGAGTCCCCTATTGGCCCCATTGTCCATGAGCCACAATGTCGGAGAAGAATGGTTGTCGTAGGTCTTGCCTTTGCGAGTTACTAAGCTGGATTACTATTAGGTCTAATCTAACAGTAAGGTGCATTACTATTAAGTTACCTCATGATTAGTCACACTTTGGTTAGAGACTTTGATTATGCTAGTATTATCTCCCTTACTGGGTTGTGATCCTCAAGATGTTACGTTGATTCCCCCAGGTTATATATATACATATATATATATATGGTATTACCTTATATCTCTCTCTTTCCTTATCTATTCTTATTATATATGTATCCTTTGGCCTTGTATTACTACTATATTTATATCCTTCTTTCGTTCTTCAGTTTTATATTAGCTAGTGATATGCGGAATTACACTTTAGCTTCAAAATACTGTTAGAGTAGGATAGTTTATCCTTATTGCCCCATTAGCATTATTATGTTTAGTTTCTTGGATAGATGTCTATAGTTATACTCATGTTTTACATGTTAATTATACTTGCATTATTTCTGGAGCTCTGTCAGTTGATGCCTACTGAGTACCACATGTTTGGTACTCAAACTACACTTCTGCAGCCTATAAATCGTAGTACGAGTTCTCGGTATTGACGTGTTCATCGTGTAGAGCAACCATGGATAAGAGATTTGGGGTGATCTTCTGACGTTCGGAGTTGTTCCTATTCTTCCTCTTACTGTTAGACTAATTTTATTTTGGAATTCAGAGATGGCTTTGTATAGATTTACTCTATATTTCACCTTGTACTCTTGTTGTATTAGAAGCTCTTGTACTGACTTCACCAGGTTTTGGGGTTATATTTACTTGCTTCTTGCCTTTTTTTCATTATTATTGAGTTTTGCTTTAGCCTTTCTTATTAGTCTGTTACTAGTTAGTTCAGACTATGGGTTGGCTTACCTACTGGTGGGTTATGGTGGGTTCCATTAGGACTTGAGAAATCAGATTGTGACAAATTGGTGTCAGAGCATAGGTTTACAGGTGCTGTTGGTCCAAGAGTTTGGTGCCAGGTAGAGTCATGTGGATCGGTACGAAGATGTTTATATCCTTTCTTCATAGGCTATAAGTCATTCTTTGGAAATTCTATCCTTGATTCCTTGTTGTGTGTCCTTACTCCTATGAACCTCTAATTACTCCTTTTGACTCCACTCTTTCCCAGATGGATAGCACGAGGTTGTTGATAGATACAAATGGGACTTTTGTGCGTGTTCCCAGAGTTTTAGCTCAGTATCGGACTAGAGAGTTAGAGATTCATATCAATGATCTTCAGCGTCAGCCAGAGGATCTGGGGCCAGCCCAAGCTCCGACAGAGTTTGTGACCACCTCAGCTTATTAGGATACCTTGCTAGGGATTCCAAGTCTTTTTGTGGATAAATCATAATCAATAGTGGTGCCCGGTACATCGAGTGGTTCTCAGGCCAGAGTTGGATTTATAGGTATTCAATAGGGTTCTCTTTTAGTTTTAGAGTATGATATTAGGTTTTTACAGTGGGACAGATACACTACTATGTTATTTACTATAGAGCCTGAGATAGTGTGTGAATTTGTCAGAAGATTTACTTTACCACTTCACTTAGCATGGGAGCATTTGATAGCAGATGGGTCTACTTTTTTTCAGGTTGTTGATCATCTGAGGACCACAAAGATGGCATGTATTGAGACCTATGGAGGTAGCAGTAAGAGGCTAGTTCAGCAGTACAGTGTTAGTGGTATTTTGTCTAAAGGGTGGGATTCTCCCAGCAGAGGTCAACATCACTTATAGTCTATCAGGTCATACAGGTAGCACCTTAGGTTATGGGTAATTCTCAGGTAGGTTGTGTTGGTTACAGTGGATAGAGTTTTGGTCAGACATCACAGGGTATGTGGTCTAGGTCTTTAGGCCGTCGCGACCATTCTGGGTCAGCATGTACAATACATCAAAGAGTTCTATGGGCGTGTTTTGATTATGGTGAGATTGGTCATTGGTCTAGGGAGTGCCCCAAGTGCCAGTTGGTCAGCCAGTTTGGGTCAACTTGTGTTTCTCATTAGGATAGGACTTTAGGGGTTTGTTATGACTGCAAAAGAATTGGCCATTGGTCCATAGAGTTTCCCCGACATGGGATTATTGGGCAGTCAGTGTAGCCATATCAGTCTCTTAGTGTTATTGCACTTTCGGCTAGACATAGTGTACTTAGTATTTTAGTTGATCACTCAGATGCCCAGTCTGTGTTTAGATGCATTTAGATTTGTACTTCTTCGGGTAGGTCATGGCTATGACTTCAGATCTTATCACTATACGTGTGCTTCTGGTTCACTATCTTTGATTTTAATTTAAATTGAGTTGGGGTTTTCATACCTATCGGTGTTTATATTCCTAGATGTTACTACATTGATTGGTGTAAGTCATTGTGTAGATTTATGCTTATTTGACTACCCCCATGGATAAATTCTTTTAGTAGTGGATCGATGTGATGATTTTCTAGGGGTGTAATACTTAGGTTAAAGTCCCATTTCCTTTGGCATAATGGCGTTATTGTTATCTTAGAGTGGTATTGGTTGGTATTTTTCATTTTTTTGTGCCACTTGTAGTTTATACTATTGTTATTATGGTTGTTGTTTTAACTTTGATTGATTATTACTTGATAGGCAGCTAGACTAGCGTTATCTAGTTAGAATCATCTTCCTTGAGATTCTTATTTGTTGGCTTAGATGGCTAACTCGGTTGGTTGATTTTCTCCCTTTTTGTGAGATAAGGTTGGTTGTTTCCCTTCTCTGTTAGCAAAGTGAGATCGTTCTTTGAGAGGGAGTGAAGAAGGGTTTGGCCTTCCATGGTTATGTTGTGATTTTATCATTGGCGATCTTTTTCTATAGCTCATTCCTATTGTTAATAATCCTGAGGTTTGTTATCCCGATTTATCTGGTTCATCTCCCGGTAGTAGTCTTGATCTTTGTATTGGTGTTGAGATTGGTACTTCATTCTTCTGCAAGGTAGTTCATGGTCCAGCCAAGTTAAAGTTGGTGTTAATAGGTGAATTCAAAAAAATTTCATCTTGGCATTTGTTCGGCCTAGTATGACTTTGTGGAGTAATTCTGTTTGATGATATGTACTTATGGGTATTCGTGGCCATAGATCGAGTATTAGATTGACCAATTTCAGGATATGGTTATATTTCTCTGAGTTACTTGAGATTTAGCTATCTTTGGTACACTTTGCAAGCTTAGGGAGTTCTTGGTTATGCCTTGCTGTATTATGCCTTCAGCGGATGCGGATTTGATTGATTGTATCCTTAGACTATGGTTTTCCTTAATTGTGAGTATGTTTTTGGCAACATTTCAATCTTAGCCCTTGCGGGAATCATTGGATATGTGCTTAGTTTTTGAAAGTGAGAATTGTTTTGGAGTATATGCTTGATTTCTGATAGTAAGGTTGATTTGAGTATTTGACATTAGTGAAGACTTGTTGGCTCCAGTTGTGAATTTTGACTCGTTGAATGATGGCTTAGAAGTTGTGATAGATTTTAGAGCATGGATGCTTACTCATCAACATGATCGGTTTGGATAGTTATGATCAAGCAGTTCAGCTTTGGTGTTGAGATTATAGCTATGAATTGCGTGGATTGGTTGCAGCCTTTATTTTGAAATTGGGTTCAGTTGAGACTTCATCGACTGGTTGACTAGGCCTACTTTCTACCTACCAGTTCAGTTTTCTCCAGTTCAGAATGATTTTGATAGATGTTCGAAAGATGGTCCGTTGGCACTTGGTGTTAGTTTCTACTATTTTTTTACCTTGGTTCTCAATTTTCATTGGACTTTTGAAAGCCTGCTCAGCTGAAGATGTGTACCCAAGTTTGGCTTAGCATGGTTTCATCCACAGATGGTGGGACATTAGCGAGCCGATCATTTAGTTCTGAGAGATCATTCTTTAGACTTATGACTTTTGGTTTCAAGGGTCATCCAGATCAGTAATCATTCTTTAGACTCATGACTTTTGGTTTCAAGGGTCATCCAGATTAGTAAGCGGCTTTGGCAGAGACCATAGACTTTAATCATCACTATTTTAGTATCCAGGTAAAGTCTTATGGGCTTTGTTCTTTACTAGTTTATGTGGATTTTTGGTAGATTAGCTTTAGTATTCTGAGGTTAGTGTGATGTGAGTGTGCAAACAGGACTCAGATAATGCAAGAGATATGTTGTGCGGCTCAGAGTAGACATCAAGTTTGGAAAGGCAAGAGAATGTTAGATTTAGAGTTTGGAGTTGGTGGTATGATTCATTCCCTGGGTGGCTTTTAGGTTGGTTGAGTTTTTGCTTGGTTGTGCTTGTATTCGTGTGATGTCAGCATGTCATGGTTTGGGGGTTTGCGTGCATCAGTCGTTCCCGATTCAGTTAAAGACTAGTCGGTTGTTGAGGTTGAGTTGTGGCTAATTGGAAGGTGAAGTAAGAAAGTTAATGAAAAAGGGATGCCTTTGGTGAAATCCCTTAAAAGCATCGGTTTGCCTTAGAGTTTATCTGTGGAGTCTTGATCGAAGCATGTGGGCCTAGTACCTCGTCCTTTCTAGCTCTCGAACTCTTTCCATCCTTAGAATTTTACAGAAGAAAGTCCTTTTAGTAGTGGATATTGTAATGACCCTCCAGGTCATTTTCTCTATTTCTATGCATTTTCGGCATTTTGAGCCTTCCTATAACGGCCACATGTCATTTATGACTTACTAAAACTATCATTTTGGTTATTGGACAGATTATTTGGATTTTAGGCTCAATTCCCTATTTTGGAGCTTTTACTGTTAAAGAATTGGTCTCAAACCAAAACTCCACTTAGATGGAAATTTTGACAGACTATCAGCTTTGAAACGTCAATTTTAGGCTAGGGGGACCCTTGGTCTGAGTCCCGAGGCTTTCGAACTCGTTTTGGGCTATTGGTTTGAAGTTGGTCAAACTGGCACATGGGGTTTTGGGCCCATATTTTTTCAAAACAATCTCCATTGGGAATTTCATCGATTTTGGTGAGTCTGGAATGTCGTTTTTAATGGGGTAGAACTATTCGTTTCCATCCACAGTACTTTGGATTGGCCTAAAGCACCCCAATCGAAAGTTGGGAAGATTGCTGGTTTCTCGTGCATCGCCTGAGCGACCCCCTTGTCGTCTAGGCGAGATCGCCTAGGCAAAGTCGCCTTAGCGACCAAGGGTGTCTCCTAGGCAAAGGCATGCTGGCATGGGCGATGCCATTGGTGCCTAGGCGATGGCGCCATGGCGACCAAAATCAACCTTTTTAGACTTGTTTCCCCTTCGACCTCAACCTCATTTTCTCTATTTCAAACCCTCTTAAACGCCCTTTATCCCTAAAATCGGTTGGGAAACATCAATCTAAGGCCAGGGTTATCTTGGGAACGTCAAGGCAACCTGTAGCTCGTCTGAATCTTGTAAGTTTCGAGCTTCCTCTTCTCTTAATTTCTCCATTTTTTATTCTTGATTTTTCTAATGTTGGGGCTGTTTTGGCATAGCTATTGAGCTCAGTTTGTGCTTAAATTTTGGGCACAAGTTCCTTGAATCATGAGAGACCTAATGACGGGTCCAATTTTGGGATTCCATACGTGAGTCCTAAGAGCCCATTTTAGATTCGATTTTCAACTCGGAGTATTATATAGCAATATAGGTATTATTTTACTCATATTAATGTGTAGATTTTGATTTTGATAGTGCAACATCATTTTTGGGATCGTAGGACAAAGACAAGCGATTTTTGGATAGTTCAAGAATGCGGTTTGGGTACGAGATAGTCTTCAGTCTACTTTTCTCGAAGAGATTGTGTATTGTATAGATTTCATGCTAGGTAGGGATTAAAAGATAGGTTTGTACCTAGTATATAATGACTTGACCTATTTAGGGGATTTAGAATAGAAATGTAACCCGAATCTTGGTCAAGGATACCAATTAGGGTTGTAGAAATCCTATTACACCTAGTTATATACTTGTTGCCCTTAGATTAACTTGAATGATCCCTTGGTATAAATTGTATTGTGACACTTAGTGTATTGAATGACATTTCCCCGATTAGACCCTTCTAGTGGCTTTATGCCCTTATTTACCCTAGTTTCCTGAACTATAATATTGTCATCCTGGTATATTTATATGGTTGGGCCCGAGGTCGTGGTTATGAGGCCAGTTGGACACCAGGTTAGTATTCTATCCTTTGAAAGGACGTAGCTCTAGTTTATAGACGCGTAGCAGCCTATAGTTGTGTTGTTTGGATATTGGTTATGGCATACATTCTTTTAGGCACATTAATGCTCATTTAGTGGTACGATTCCAGTCAAAACTTTGATTTTACTACTATTTTCTAAAAAGAGATTTATTCCCACTTTTCACTTTAAATTGATTCTTTTACAACGGAAGACGTACCACCTTTATTAATGGTTTATGAGCTTTTAAAACTAAAAGTAGTACTTTGGAAAATTTAGACTGAGGTTGATTCCGGTCCATTATTAATCCACTCTTTTCACTACTACTTATCTACTTCGATTGAGAGAGATCCAACCCTTTCTACATTACTATACTATTTTGGTCTCGGATTTGATCTCGGGCAATGAATTTATAGATATACACTTACTCAATTTCGGTTCAAGTCTAGCATTTTGTACTACATCTTATATATCTCTTCGATACTGAAAGGAGTAGATTGATTATGATGGTTACTGGAATTCCTGGTTCGGGACCAGGTAGTATAGATGGATATCTCGAGTCCCTTATGGGCCCCTCCATTTATGAGTCACAGTGCCGGAGAACAATGGTCGTCATAGGTCCAGTCTTTGCAAGCTATTGAGCTGAAGGAGGTGTATACACTTGGTATTTTATGGCACTTGGATTGGTTGGTATTATCGATTTATATTGCATTCATTCATTCATATGCATCGCCTATCCCCAGTATAGTTGTTTGGCGCTTATATCTATCAGTCTTATGGGGGCTGTATAGGTATAAGCTATGGTTACTGTTTGTTGAGTGCTAGCTTGAACCTTTCGGGCTTATAGGGGCTCAGTTAGGTTATTGTGTGTCTGGACTAGCCAGTTACTTTATTGTTGGTTATTATGGTTAGTTCGTGGCAAGATGATTATGGATTGGTACCCGAGATTTTTGGTATGCTTCTGATTTCCTTTTTTCTATTACTGTAAGATACATTACTGTTAAGTTACCTCATGATTAGTCACACTTTGGTTAGAGGCTTTGATTATGCTATTATTATCTCCCTTACTAGGATGTGATCCTCAAGATGTTGGGTTGGCTCCCTCAGGTTATTATCTTTGAGTTTAGTCCTATATATATATATATATATATATATATATATGGTATTACCGTATATCCCTCTCTTTCATTATCTATTCTTATTGTATATGTATCCTTTGGCCTTGTATTATTACTATATATATATTCTTCTTTCCTACTTCAGTTGTATATTGACTAGTGATATATGGTATTGCATTTTAGGTTCGAAATACTATTAGAGTAGGATAGTTAATCCTTCTTGCTCCATTAGAATTGTTATGTTTAGTTTCATGGATAGCTGCCTGTAGTTATACTCCAGTCTTACATGTCAATTATACTTGCATTATTTTGTAGCTCTGTCGGTCGATGCCTACTGAGTACCACGTGGTACTCATACTACACTTTTGTAGCCTGTAGATCATAGTATGAGTTCTCGCTATTGACATGTGCATCGTGCGGTGCAGCCATAGATCAGAGATATAGAGTGAGCTTCTGACATTTGGAGTTATTCCCGTTCTCCCTCTTATTGTTAGACTGATCTCCATTTTTTGATTTCTGAGACAGCTTTGTGTATATTTATTCTGTATTTCACCTTGAACTCTTATTGTATTAGAAGCTCTTGTACTAACATTACCAGGTTTTGGGGATATATTTACTTGCTTCTTACCTTTTTCTCATTATTATTGAGTTTTGCTTTCGCCTTTCTTATTAGTCCGTTACTAGCTGTTCCAGCCTATGAGTTGGCTTACCTACTGGTGGGTTATGGTAGGTATCATCATGACCTAAGAAATCTGGTCGTGACATCTAGATTGAGCTGATATTGATTATTTACTCTATGGCCCTATAGGCAGATTCAGAGGGTTTATATGGACTTAGGAAGTAACCCATGGGTCTCAACTGGCTATACTGATGTGGAGGGTGTATATAGCTAGGACATACATACATCATTATCATCTTCTCCATTGTTTTGCATGGCATACATCTTACTTATCATATCCATTGGTTGACTGATTTGGTGTGATTAGTGGATATTAGACTTGGGCACTGATAATTATTCTCTTGATGTGAGTTGTTATCTTTGTTGATTTGAATCTATGTGCCTTGCTGATTTAGTTATGATAGACCATACTTGGTTATTTATGCATATGTATACTTTTAGATTAAGGTGGATTTCCTAAGTGCAAGTTATTTGGTTATTTTGGACTGTTGGTTTTATTGACTCTCGTCATTGCATTGAGTTAAGGTCAGTTGATGCTGCTGCTTAGTACATATTGTTGGTACTCACACTTGTTATTTTTGATACCTTATATGTAAGTACTAAGCCGGTAGTCCCCAAATGTTGATCGGTGTTGTGTTTGTGATTACTTGTGAAGATTCTCGAGGTAGTGGCTATTGATCCTAGTCAACCTAGATTCTCCTTCTATCCCTTTCTATGTTGTTTCTTTTGCATTTAAAATTTATTGACCTTTTTTTGTGTTACTCTTGTACTTCGAGGCTTATACCCATGACTGCCAGTCCTGGAATTGAGGTTGGTTCTTGTATTTTCCTTATTTATTCGTGTTGGAGTATTATTTTGGATTTTGGTAATTAATTATGCTTTTTATGCTATAATTTAATTTAGTATTTCTGTTGTATTGGGTGTTCGGCTTACCTATCGCGATGAGTGTGATAGGTGTCATCACATCCCTAGTTTTGGGTTGTGATAATATGTCATTTAAATAAATATCTTAATATTAAAATTGGAATATCTTCACAGCCGTTTGATCACAACCATAATTTCCCATATAAGGAAAAGAGTAACAATTCTCAAGTAACCATTTGATCTCACGACATGATCATCCGGTCTATTCCATATTTGAACAAGTAAAGTTCATCCCATATGTAGGACTGAGAACATGATTGAGCCTTTTGTTTTGTTGTAAGTTCGCACTAGGCAAATATATGCCATTTACCAGGAGAGTAAGAGTATCCACATACCACTATAACTCCTTTATTTTCATAGTAATAGATTGCTCATCAATAAACTCCTCTCTTATTGCCTCACCTTTAATCACATGATCTCTGCCTTTTAGGAACGATAAGGGATATACTACTTGGTTTTCACACCCCTTTCAGTTTCAAATCATCAAATCAAATTCCTGAAGTAGCATGATCCAACGAATTACCCTAAACTTTGTGTCCTCTTGGAAAATACATATCATACAGACATTTAGGTGCCATCATGACATAAGAAATTGGGTCTTGATATCCAAATTGAGTTGATATTTATTATTTACTTTGTGACCCTACAGGCAGATTCGAAGGGTATATATGGACTTAGGGAGTCCCCCATGGGTCCCGACTGTATATATTGATGTAGAGGGTGTATACAGGTAGAACAGACATACATCATTATCATCTTCTCCATTGTTTTGCATGACATACATCTTACTTATCATATCCATTGGTTGATTGATTTGGTGTGATGAGTGGCTATTGGACCTGGGCACTGATAATTATTCTCTTGATGTGAGTTGTTATCTTTGTTGATTTGAATCTCAGTGACTTGCTGATTTAGTTATGATGAACCAGACTTTGTTATTGATGTATATCTATACTGTTAGATTAAGTTGGATTTTCTGAGTGCAAGTTATTTGGTTGTTTTGGATTGTTGGTTTTATTGACTCTCGTCATTGCATTGAATTAGGGTCAGTCGATGCTACTGCTTAGTACATATTGTTGGTACTCACACTTGTTATTTTTGATACCTTAAGTGTAAGTACTGAGCCGGTGGTCCCCAGACGTTGATCGGTGTTGTGTTGGTGATTACTTACAAAGATTCCTGAGGTAGTGGCTATTGATCCTAGTCAACCTAGACTCTCCTTCTTTCCCTTTCTATGATGTTTCTTTCACATTTAAAATTTATGGACCTTTTTTTTTGTTACTCTTGTACTTAGAGGCTTGTACCCATGACTGCCAGTCCTGGAATTAAGATTGGTTCTTGTATTTTCCTTATTTATTCATGTTGGAGTATTATTTTGGATTTTGGTAATTAATTGTGCTTCTTATGCTATAATTTAATTTAGTATTTCTGTTGGATTGGGTGTTCGGCTTACCTATCGCGATGAGTGTGATAGGTGTCATCACATCCCTAGTTTTGGGTTGTGATAATATGACATTTCAATAAATATCTTAAAATTAAAATTGGAATATCTTCACAGCTATTTGATCACAACCATAATTTCCCATATAAGGAGAAGAGTAACAGTTCTCAAGTATCCATTTTATCTCACTATGCGGAATACATGACATAATCATCCAGTCTAGTCCATGTTTAAACAAGTAACGTTCATCCCATATGTAGGACTGACAACATGATTGATCCTTTTCTTATATTGTAAGTTCGCACTAAGCAGATATATGCCATTTACCAGGAGAGTAAGAGTATCCACATACCAGGGCAACTCTTTTATTTTTGATAGCAATAGATTGCTCATCAATAAACTCCTCTCTTATTGCTTCACCTTTAATCACATGATCTCTGCCTTTTAAGAATGATAAGTGATATGCTACTTGGTTTTCACACCTTTTTTAGTTTCCAATCTTCAAATCAAATTTCTGAAGTAGCATGATCCAACAAATTACCCTAGACTTTCCGTCCTCTTGGAAAAGACATATCATAGTGCCATATGATTAGTTTTAATGTAATGACCTTATTTGTAAAAAAATTAATTTTATGTGAATTTCCTATTTTGCCCTTTTCTATAGTTGCGACATGTTGATTTAGGGTTTGGGAATGGTTGACTTAGTTTTCAGTGCCTTCTGGGGGGTTTTGTGAGAGTTTAAGGTTTTTTGAGGCTTTAAAAGTACAATAGTTGACTTTGGTCAATATTTGATGTTCTGAGCACTGGATGGCATTTTGGAAAGTTTCATTAGATCCAGAATGTTGAATTTGGGTTAGTAGCGGGCTAGTTCGGGTTCGGAACCTTTATGTGCATTTTGACCCTTTGTTGGAAAACTAGTTAAATTTACCTAAAACGGGGTCCTGGGGGCTAATTTGATGAAATAAATCTTTTTCAAAAATTCGACTTTGCCATTGAGTCCAGAACATCAAATTTAGCCTAGTAGCATAGTTCATTTGTGTTCATGGGATTGCAAACGAATCCCGAGGGGTCAATCGGCAACTTTGCATCTTAGAAAAGTTACTGATGCAGTTGGAGCTGGTCCAACTGATTTATCGGCCAAAAGACCCCTTTAGCGGCAGCAACTTTAGTGGCAATGCACCGCTTTAGCTGTCAGTTGTCCAGTAGCCCACCGCTTAAGCGGGGACTTTACTGCATTAGCGGGTGCCGCTTTAGTGGAGCTAGCCATGTAGGCCAAGCCACTTTAGCGGTCACCAGTCGATTAAGTGGTGGTGGTGTCGCCCAAACTATACCTCTAGAAAGGTATAAGTGGTCGCTGTATTAACTATAGAACCAAACTAGGTTGGGGTCGATCCCACAGGGAATAGGATGAAAGTCTATCCAGTGTTTGTCTGAGTAATTGGTATGTAAATAAAAAGTTTTTTTTTAAAACAGAATAGCAATAGTAACAAGTGTTAATTGTTGGATTTGTGATCAATACGAGAAAGACACTAGGACTGTGATCCCCAAGATTCCTTAACTCCACCGGCTACGTGTGCTGGCAAACTTTCCCGCTGCGTTGCATGCAAAATCTAATAAGATAGGCTCATCTAAACGTCCCTCGCCTTGGTTAGATGAATTTCACTCTTCTCCTCTCGGTCTCCGAGTATCACACTACTAACCCTTGTTCTTGATCTCAGATTAACTATCCCTATTATGGCTCACGTTATTAGATAAAGGTTGATAGCTTCAAATCTCTGTTGTTATTCCCTTTTCCCAATCTCTACCACTCTTTCTCGAGCAAGTATAGAATACAGGTGATTTCCTAATGTTTACAACCATTAGAAGATCAATTATAATGAAGGAAATACCAATACATGCAGCCACACCACTTTAGAATTGCATCACACTTAACCCGTTTCGTTAATTCCTAATTGTTCACACATCCCTAGTTATGGGGTTTAGCTACTCATGATTGCAAGAACACAAGAAGAGTTCAGTGATGAAAACATAATTGTGAACTCACAATAAGACTAAAACTCTGAAATTTCAATATAAAGTAAAGCCCTAGAATCGATGTTTGAGATTACAAGATCAATGTGTTTATGAACCTCAAAACAATGTAATAGAATTCTCAAATAATGTAATAACTAACTCCTAAACATAGGACAACCTAAGGGTATTTATAGATAAAAAATGAATCCTATCCTAAACAAAGTAGGATAAAAAAGCCAGTAACTTTCCACAGACCTTGACTTGAAGTAGTGGGATCAATCCACGAACTGTGGGTCCAGACCGTAGGAATCAGGCCTCACTGAACATTTGCAGAAGTTGACCTACGGTCGTGACTCAAGGACCGTAGGTGGACTTACGGACCATAGGTCACTTCCATGGGTCACATGATGAAATTCCAGCTCTGCACTTTTTTCTTCAAAAACTTCATTTCAGTGCATGCTTCATCCTTTTTTGTCCATTTTGCCTTCAAAACCTATATTCCTGCAATATAGAACAGAAAACACATCATACCTACCAAACATAAACAAGTTATTTCATATTTTCCTTATTTTAAGAATCAAAAGTGCCATAAAATCATGGCACATCAACACCCTCAACTTAGAACGTTTGCATGTCCTCAGGCGAACAAAACAAAACAAATACATTTGATGCTTAACTAAGAAAAACCTAAGAGACCTACGGTAGTCGACTCATTGCTTTTGGCACTAAAACTTTTTCGACCCCCCCCCCTATTTGCAAATCAAAACCACAGTGTGTATACATGCAACATATTATCATGAAACAGAAGGGATCAAGTGATGGCATCAGATTATGAACAAACAACTAAGCATATGTGCAAATGACATTATCCTAAAAAATAGTAGCTAACAATGAAAACCATGTACTTTCACAACCAAGAAGTCTCACACACTCACAGTATACTAATGAATATCAAAGTAGGGACTGGGTCAAAACAATCTCTCTCACAAAGAAGTTCAAACAGTATGTATAAAATACCATAGGCTTGCCCTTATTTTCTATGCCTAGTTTTTCGGACAGCCAAACTAGGATCACTATAGGACATTCATTGACTTGTAATGTAGGCTTGGGATGGGTGTGGTATATCTGGATATGGTAACTCAACCCTCCTTGACACTACACTATTTTTGGCTCCACTTTCCAACCATTCTCATTTTATTCTCCCATATTCTCCTTCATTTATTTTCAGATTTAGGGTGTAATTTTCTTTATGATTTTAATATTCTTTTTTTTTCTTTTTTTTCTTTTTGCAAACTCTATTTTTTTCACACCCAAATCTGTTTTCTTTTCGTTTACTAAACCCTTCTTCATACCCATATCAAGCTACGCACCCCTATGATAGCCACACTCAACTTAGGCTATTTGCCTGAGTTAAGGTACACAATGTCCAAGGAGGGACCAGGGCCAAGACAGGTTTATTGTAAGTCAAAATGGGAAGGTGAATAGGATAATGAAAGAAATAGGTCAATTAAGGCTTAAAATCGGGATCAAGGGATATTTACTTCATTTGGTCAGGAATTTAGGCTAAAAGTTGACTTATTCAAAAATGGCCTATGATCCTTTCCTATACACTATCCTATAACCTAGGCAAGACTAACTGGGCAAGTTCTGGATCGCACACATAAAGTGAACTCGGTAATGACCTCATACATACATAGCACAGGGTTACACTATCGACTACTACCTATCCAGCTCATGCATTGCTAGCTACAGTCATTTTGCCTATAACACTAATGCCATAACAAGATCCAACAGTTGTCACAAACTATCATAAATACACACATACTTCAAAACTAAATTTTCAGGAGGGGTGTCCTTTAAATAATCAAAAAATATCATTATCATAAACTTGTTCAAAATTGGACTGCACTGACGTTCCCCTATTTCCTCCTTATTAAACACAAAAACAAATAATAAAAACATAAATAACAACCTAAACATGCTGGTTCTACTATAATAGCACTTGAGGGAAAAGAAACATGACAACAAAAGCCCCCAAGAGGACATATAGACCCACAAGTACCTCCGCCCCCACCAAATAAGCATGCATTGTCCCCAATGTATTAGACCAAAGTAAAACAAGGGATTTAGAAACATACCCGTGGCACCCTAGGTACGTGGGTCTAATGCCGATCAAAATAACAAAAAACAAAGCAAATGTAGAAATAGCAAGACACCTTCGGTTGCCTCCTAAGCAGTGCCTGATTTAACGTCACGGCATGATGCGGGTGTCTTTATTACTCAGGCTTTATCAAGATATCCCTTGGGTTGCCTCCAAGGTCATATAAACTATTTATTTCCAAAACTACCCTTATCTCCTTTGGCTGCTTCATAGTTCTGCAAACATTGAATGTGACTTCCTTATTATTCAACCTGAATTTCAGCTCATCCCACTCCATATCTACCAATTCTCTGCCGGTGTCTAAAAATAGTCCCCCTAAAATTATGGACATCTCAAAATTAACCTCACAGTACAATACAACAAAGTCATTAGGAAAGATGAAGTTTTCAACCTTGACCAAAACATCAAATAATATGCCTATAGGTTTCTTGATTGTATAATCTGCCATCAATAACCACATCTTTGTTGGCTCGGGGGGTTCCCAAGCCTAATTTCTTGAATACTGCCAGCGGTATCAAGTTAATGCTAGCACCTAGGTCACACAAAGCTCTGACGAAGTTAACTGACCCAATTGTGCATGGAATTGTAAAGGCACTGGGATCATCTTTATTTTACTTAAGATAATGGGATGCAATTGCACTACAATGGTACAAATCACAACAAACTTATAACTGACAGTTCTCTTCTTCATGACCAACTCATTCATGAATTTTACATATCCTGGCATTTGTTATAGCACCTTCACTAATGGAATGTTTATAGAAAGTTGCTTCAATATGGGCATGAAATTATGAAATTTTCCATCTTTCTTCTTCTTTTTCAAGCGCTGAGGGAATGGAGGTGGTGGCTTAGGAATAGGGATTAGCATTTGTGGGGCTTTCTTTTTTTTCTCATTTTCAGCATTCATCGTGTGTTTATCAGTCTGAGGCTCTTTAACTCCTTTTATTATCTCCCCACTAATAATTTTATTTTCATCCACCTTTTTCTTTAGGCGTTGAGGGAAAGGTGGAGGAAGTTTTGGGAATGGAACATACTTCTTTAGAGCTTCCTTTACCTTTTTCATGGCATTCGTTTTCTCTTCCAGTGTAGCATGAACACCATCAACTTGTTTGGGTGCCTAACTAAGAATCTTCCCACTTCTTGTTGTGATAGCCATACAATGAGCATCATTTTTTGAGTTCTAGATGGTGCTGCTCGAAAGTGTACCTTGTTGACGCTGATTCAATGCTGAAGATATCTACTCAAATTGTTGCTCCAACTATTTTATAGCTGTCGAGTGAGACTCAACCTTTTGACTTACTCCCAAAATGTCTGCCCTAATCTCCTTCAGATAGTTTTCTTGACTCTCCACCCCCTTAATAAGTTTATTAAGAAGGGCTTCAATTCTTGAATTTCTATAATCAGTGTCACGGTTCCCTGGTGGAACATATGCACCACTCTTCTCCTTGTAATCATACTTTTGTCTCCAATCATCGTCACGATCCCAGTTTGTGTCTCTATATCCTAACTTATTATAATTGTCTATATAGTAGTTCTGACCTTGATTCCCTTGGCTTGAGTTCCTAGAGTCTTGGTTATATCCTTGGTCCTTGGCTCAAAAACCGCCACTTCTCAATCCAAATACTTAGCCTCCTCATCAGATTCATAATCGTCATGCCTAGGTGTTTTACCTTGTACACCTATGGCATGCAGCACCTCTAGCTGCAATCTATTTGGCTAGCAATCCAATTTTTGTGCTCAACTGTGTGACCTCTTAAGCTACAGATTCATCTAAAGCCCATGGTGTTATTGAGGCTCCAATAGCATATGTCCCGACATGTGTATCTGCCTCCCGAGTATGCCATCCTCAGTTGGTCTTAGTGATACAATCTAAAATCTCTGAAGCTTTTTCCCATCTCATACTCATAAATGCTCTGCCAGTGATAGTATCTACTACAACCTTGGTATTGGTGTTTAATACTCTATAGAAGATCTCAAGTAAATTTCGACCATTTATCCTATGGTTTGGAACATTTTACAACTTCTTCTTGAACCGTAACCAAGTCTTGTAAAGGGCTTCAGAATGCAGCAGTTTGAAAGTATAAATCTCATCCTTCAACTGTAGCATCTTGTAAGGTGTAAAAAATCTCTCTAGAAACTAATTTTTCAACTCTTGCCAAGTAGTGATGGAACCTCGTGGTAACTCGACCAACCACAAAGTCATTTCTCCTGTTAGGGAGAATGGAAACAATCTCAATCAAATAGAATCTTGGTTAACTCAAGGTAAATTATATGAAGTGCAAACCCCACAAAGTTCATCACATGCATGTTTGAATCATCTGTAGGAAGACCAGCGAATACGCCATTCAAGTTTAGCAGGTAGATCATGGCACTTGTAATGCCGAACTTAGTGCCCCAAGGTAACTCTGGTGGAATAATGTCACCAATCTCAACCAGCTCAAAATAAGCCACATTCTCTTCTTTGGGATCATCATAAATCGACACATATAGTCTTTAAGGTAGTTGTTGCACCCTCATTCTTCTTTGTCTCTCTTTAAGTGCAGCAAAATATTGAGCTGCTTCTTGTATTCCTTGATGATCTCTATCTTCTTGTCTCACAATCTCCTCAATCGTTAATCAAGCAGTGATTTACTCAGTAGTTTCATCACCAGCCAGATGAATTGGTGGCTGGTTATGAATATTTCCCACGGCTGCGGGATCCTGAACTCTGTCGATGTTCACCATTCTTTGATTAGCTCTCAGTGTTGTTTCTATCTCAGTATCAAGAGAAATCAGGGGATTGCCTTGACTCCTTGTGTTGGGTATCCACCGGCGTGTGCCCTCAAAAGTATAGAAAAATAAAACCAATCAACTCCAACAAGAAAACTAATCAACTATGTAACCATACTCTCCGACAACAGCGCCAAAATTTGATGTCGCCCAAACTATACCTCCAGAAAGGTATAATGCGGTTACTATATCAAATATAGAACATAACTAAGTTGGGTTCGATCCCACAGGGAATAGGATGAATGTCTACCGAGTGTTTGGTTGAGTAATCGGTACGTAAGTAAAAAGGGTGGTTTTTGTAAACAGAACAACAATAGTAACAAGTGTTAATTGTCGGATTTGTGATCAATACGAGAAAGATACTAGAACTGTGATCCCCAGGAATCCTTAACTCCATCGGTTACTTGCACTAGCAAACTATCCTGATGTGTTGCATGAAAAATCTAACAAGATAGGTTCATCTAAACGTCTCTCGACCTTGGTTAGATGAATTTCACTCTTGTCCTCTCGGTCTCCGAGTGTCGCACTACTAACCCTTTTTCTTGATCTCAGATTAACTATCCCTGTTACAGCTCAAGTTATTAGATGAAGGTTGATAGCTTCAAATCTTTGTTGTTATTCTCTTTTCCCAATCTCTACCTCTCTCTCGAGCAAGTTTAGAATACAAGCGAGTTTCTAACATTTGCAACCGTTAGAAGATCAATTATAATGAAGAAAATACCAATAAATGCAGTCACATCGGTTCAAAATTGCTTCGCACATAATCCATTTCATTAATTCCTTATGGTTCACACAACCCTAGTTATAGGTTTTAGCTACTCATGATTGAAAGAACACTAGAAGAATTCAATGATGAAAACATAATTATGAACTCACAATAAGACTGAAACTCTTAAATCTCAATATAAATCAAAACCCTAGAATTGATGTTTGAGATTACAAGATCAATGTGTTTATTAACCTCAAAACAATGTAATAGAATCCTCAAATAATGTAATAACTAACTCCTAAACATAGGACAACCTAAGGTTATTTATAGATACAAAGTGAATCCTATCCTAAACAAACAAGAAGAAAAAGGTCGGCAACTTTCCATGGATCGTGACTTGAAGTCATGGGATCAACCCACGAATCGTGGGTCCATACCGTAAGAATCAAGCCTCACTGTACATTTGCAGAAGTTGACCTATGGTCGTGACTCATGGACCGTAGGTGGACCTACGAATCGTAGGTCACTTTCGTGGGTCAGATGATGAAAATTCTAGCTATGCTCTTTTGTCTTCAAAAACTTTATTCTAGTGCATGCTTCATCCCTTTTTGTCCATTTTGCCTTCAAAACCTACTCTCCTGCAATATAGAACAGAAAACACATCATACCTACCAAACACGCCCAAGTTATTGCATATTTTCCTTATTTTAAGCATCGAAAGTTCCATGAAATCATGGCACATCAGGTGGCCGCTTTAGCGGTCATTTATCCTCTTAAGCAACTAATGCTGGAAAACTATATAAGTCTAATTTTTATGATTTTCCTCCATTTTTGAACTTCCAATTTTCGAGAAAGGTAACTTTTAGGGTTTCTTCATTAATTTTTGCGTGGATAACCTCTAAACTCATATAACCATTATTTCTCATTGATTAGGTCTTCAAAAAACTCTTTAATCTTGATTTCACAATGGGTTTTTAAGGATTTTACCGATAAAATTTTAAAATGGTTTTACTTTGAATTGGACCGCGTTTTTAACTCATTTTCGCATGGATTCTCAACTATAGACTCCTATAACCTTGGGCAATGTTTTTCTAAAGTAAAATTCTAGTTTTATCCCTTTCATTTTTGAACTCATTTTTGCAGTCCGTTTAGGATCCGTCTTAAAAATAGTCAATATAAGTATCGTTAGCTTCTTTTAATGCATAGATGTTATATTTTTGTGTTTTAGTTGATTACGAGATTGTTAGTAAGGGGAAAGGTCCATGCTAAAGGACTTTAGACTTGGATTTTGACAGTTCAAGTTAGGTTATGGCTTAACTTTCTTCAGACTAAGCTGGGTAGTTAATGAATAAGTAAAGCATGCTATGGGTTAGGAAAATAACCATGGAAATGTATTTTGAGATTATTATTATTATTACGTGCCTGTGTGGGGACTTATATTCTTGTTGCGATTGACTTAAAATATAATATATTGCATGTTGCCCGTGTAGGGGATTTATTTGACATCATTGGCCTTATTTATGCATTTACATGCTTTATTCTTAATGTGATGCCCGTGCGGGGCTTGAATAGATATTATAGGCCTTGTTGAGCATTGTTTTCCTTTATCATGATAAAAATTCCTGGGTTATGGTTTGATATGATATTAATGATGTCTTACATGCATAATTATTCCAATGGTACCAACTTGAACTGATATTACAAAATATTGACATATTGAGTTGATTTCAGAGCTCACTTATACACGTATTGAATGGATTGGTTATCATCATATTAATGTGAGCGTGAGCATATTATCCTCATTTCATACATACATGTTTATGAGATATCAATATTATTATGAAACACTAATTTTGAAAGAAAATGAGACACTTTTACAATGCCTAGACCAAGAGATGTGTCGGTCGGGTAGATTGAGATATGAGATTGAGATTGGTGGAAACTTTGAGATAGTATATGAGTTACGAACCCTCCGTGGGTCCTATTTTGAGAGCATTGAGGTTCGAAAGATGTATACTGAAAGTCATGCAATGACTTTTAACCATTCATTTCATCACTTCATTGCATTGAATTTGCATACGCATATTATGTGCTTATTCTATGTGTTTTCTTAGCGTGTAACTAGTTCCTATGTACCTTCGTGATTACCCATTTTCCCTATTGTTTTTGTACTGATATTAAAACTGTTAGTAGAGACGATGTGAGCTACCATTTAGGAACTTTTCTATTTATAGATGCTATGCTCATAGTATTTCTTCACTTGTATTATTTTCTGCTTTGCTCGGTCGGTCTATGACTCCTACTGAGTACAAGTAGACCGTACCTACCCCTACTATGCCCTTTCAGTGTAGATCCTAGCCTAATTTTGTGTTGTTGAGTTGGTGATTTTGAGGTACCAGCCTACTCTAGGCTTTCAAAGTCGACCCCAGGCCTCCTCTTATCTATTTTGATGTCTTTATTTTGTTTCGGAGGCAGACAATTGTATTTTTGGTATTCGGATGTATTATTAGATGCTCTATACTTATAACACCAGATGTTGGGATTCTATATATTTTGTTTAGACTTCTATTAAATTTTGTATATGTGTGATCTGACTTCATTCTAGAAGTCTCTTCTAGTCTTATTTATTATCATTTTCAAATTTTCTTTCTTCTTTGGGTGTTTGGCTTAGCTACTAAGGTTGGGTCGGTAAAGAAGCCATCATGACCTCAACTTTTGGATCGTGACAAATTGGTATCAGAGCACTAAGTTCACCGGTCTCATAAGTGTAAAAGCAAGATGTCTAGTATAGTCTCACAGATCAGTATGCAGACGTCCGTATTTATCTTCAAGAGGCTATAAAAAGTCTTTAGGAAAAACTTTTCTAATTTGATTCCTTGTTGTGTGGGTTGTTCATACCCAATGTTCTAAACTTGTTTTCTATTTTTTTTCTGCACTGATGGTGAGGAATAGGTCTAGGAATTCTAGGGATGCTGAGCTGGCACCCGATATGAGAGCCTTAGTCCAAGGATAAGGTAGAGTTTATGGTCATCCCAGAGGTAGAGGACAGGTACAAGGAGATTCCTTAGCTAGAGGACGTGCTAGGAAGGCCTTTCCCAAGCCTAAGGTTGAGTATACTAGAGATGACTATCAGACAGGAGGTGTGGGGCCAGCTCAGGTTCCACAAAGTTCAACTAGTGCTTCAGGATTTGTTGATTCGCCTTTTGAGTCAATTGGAGGGTGTTCCTTTTAGTGTACCTTGTATTTTTCATACTTTGAGTAGTGTTCCGCTATCTGTAATGGCATCTGCTTATGGTATTCCTACTTTAGGGGTGCAACCATCATCTATGGTACGACCATCTGTTGACTCATTGCCT
Organism: Capsicum rhomboideum; assembly: GCA_031232105.1. Lineage (NCBI taxonomy): Eukaryota > Viridiplantae > Streptophyta > Magnoliopsida > Solanales > Solanaceae > Capsicum > Capsicum rhomboideum. The sequence continues at coordinate 20,099,623 of CP124710.1, forward strand.
ACCAGATTTACTATTCCCCAGTTACTTTAGGTACTGTGATGTCTTCTGATGATCAAAAGAGGTTTGAGAGGTTTATTCGCTTGGCTTCTCCCAGTTTAGTGGAGCAATTTGTGAGGATGCCTATGAGTTTTTTATTGATTGTCAGGAAAAACTACATAATCTTGGATCCCTTGAGTCTCGTGGAGTTACTTATACTACCTATCAGTTGATAGATGTGTCCAGGAATTGGTAAAGGTCTCTAGCCAGTTGTAGGCCTTTGGGTTTGCCAACTATGACTTGGACTCAAGTTTCTGAGGCCTTCTTGAAGAGGTTTATACCGTATAGCTTGAGAGATCAGATAAGGGATGAGTTTGATCACCTGAAGCAGGGCTCCATGTCTATTATAGAGTATGAGGCTCGCTTTCATGACCTATTCAAATATTCAGCCGCCAATATCTCCATCGAGTCTGAGAGGATTCAGAAGTTTTTGAAGGGGTTAGAGGGTCCTCATCCATTTGCTTCTACACAGTTGGTTGTTTTAGGGGTTTCTTTTTAGATTATTATTGAGCATGCCAAGTTGATCGAGTCTATTACCTAGGGTACTTAGGGATGTACCAAGAAGGTATGCCGACAGGGACAGTTTAGTGGTCGCTCCTCTCGAGGTTGGGATTTATTGAGTAGAGGTTCTCATAGTTATCATAGTACGCCGGTTCAGGCCACTTTACAAGTTTCATGTAGTAGCCCTTCAGTTTATATGGCTCCAGGAAGCCAGGTATCAGGTCAGGCAAGTGGAGGCTCTAGTTTCAGTTCTTCAGGCCAGGGCGGTCGTCCTAGTTTGTATGTGCCCCATCAGATTGATTCAAATCATAGAGGATGCTTTGTATGTGATGAGGTTGGCCATTTGGAGAAGGATTGTCCTAGTCATGTGTTTGGTCCTACCCAACAGAGTTCTCAGCTTCAGCTTTGCCCTACTCATATATGTGCAGTCAGAGGTAGTTCACAGAGTGGTAGGGATGGTGCTATAGGTACTCGAGGTAGAGGTAGGGGAGATTGTGGTAGTGATTATGGGGTTGCTCAGTTCGATAGTAGATGTGGACAATGTTATGTTATACCTGGTAGACCTGAGGCAGAGGCCTCAGATATAGTCATTATAGGTATCATCTCAATTTGCTACAGATCTACTTCTATGTTATTTGACCCTGGGTCTACATTCTCCTATGTATCTATATATTTTACTTTTAGTTTTGATACTGCATGTGAGTCCTTTTCTAGGCCTCTTCATATTTCTACCGCCGTAGGAGATTCTTTAGTAGTGGATTAGGTGTACCGATCTTGTATAGTTACCTTTATAAGGTGTGAGACTTGGGTAGACTTGATTATCCTAGATATGGTTGACTTTGATGTTATCTTGGGTATGGATTGGTTAGCTCCTTATCATGCTATATTAGATTGTTATGCCAAGACGAAGGGAGTTATATCTTTTCTTTGTGCACACTGCATGGTAGAAAGAGGGTGTGTGTCTTATTTGGCTTACATTCATGATACTAGTGGTTCCTCACCGGGTCCTATGGATTCTATTCGGGTTGTTCGCAAGATCATGGATGTATTTCCTATGGATTTGCCTGGTATGCCTCCGTGATATTGATTTTGCTATCAATGTGGAGTCAGGCACTAAGGTTATCTCCATTCCTCCTTATAGGATGGCCCCAGCTGAGTTGAAAGAATTGAAAAAGTAGTTGCAAGATTTATTGAGCATCGTGTTCATTAGGCCTAGTATATCTCCTTGGGGTGCTCCTGTATTATTTGTGAAGAAGAAGAATAGTTTTATACACATGTGTATTGATTATCGATAATTGAATAAGATGACAGTTAAGAACAAGTATCCTGTTCCTCACATTGATGATTTAATTGACCAGGTTCAGAGTGCTTCTATGTTTTGTAAAATTGATTTGAGATCCTGGTATCACCAGTTGAAGATTAGAGCTTTAGATGTTCCGAAGACGAATTTTTGGACTCGATATGGTCATTATGAGTTTTTGGTCATGTCTTTTGGGTTGACCAATGCCCCAACAACATTCATGGAGTTGATGAATATTTCAACCCGATCTCAACTCCTTTGTGATTGTATTCATAGATGATATCTTTTTTTATTCCAAGAATAAGGCCGATCATGTAAGACACTTGAGGACTATACTTCAAAGATTGCGTGATGAGAAGTTGTATGCCAAGTTTTCCAAGTATGATTTTTGGTTAGATTTTATCTCTTTCCTGGGTCATGTGGTGACCAAGGATGGTATTATGGTTAATTTGGCCAAGATAACAGTGATTCGTGATTGGGCTAGACCTACTTCTCCTACTGAGATTCGTAGTTTCATTGGTTTGGTTGGTTATTATGGTTGTTTTGTAGAGGGTTTCTCATCTATTATGACTTTTTTGACCAAGTTGACTTAAAAAAAGGTTACTTTTTAGTGGTCGGATGTCTGTGAGGTAAGCTTTCAAAGGCTCAAAGAGTTGTTGACTTTGATTCCTATATTAACTTTGCCCAAAGAAGGTGTGGGTTTTACCATGTTTTTTATACTTCTGGTGTGGGTTTGGGTGCAGTGTTAATGCCGGAGGGTAAGGTGATTGCTTATGTTTCTCGTCAGTTGAAGCCTCATGAGAGAAATTACCTTACCGATAACTTAGAGTTGGTCGCGGTTGTGTTTGTGCTGAAGTTATGGAGGCATTACTTGTATGTAGTCCGTTGTGAGATTTTCTCTGATCATTGTAGCCTTTAGTATTTCTTCAATTAGCAAGATCTTAATATGAGACAACGGCATTGGCTTGAGTTGCTTAAGAATTATGATCTCACTATTTTATATCATCTGGGTAAGGCTAATGTGATTGCGGATGCCTTGAGCCGAAAGAAGACTAGTATGGGGAGTTTAGCTCATTTCTTGACTCAGGAGCAACCTTTGGCCTTAGAGGTTCAGTCTTTAGCTAACTAGATAGTGTGTCTTAACATTTCGACACCCAAATGTGTTTTAGCCTTTGTTGATGCTAGATCTTCTTCGATGAACCAGATTCGAGCTCACTAATTTGGTGATGATAATATGAGGGTGATTCGAGATAAGGAGTTGAGTGGCAAGGCTAAGGAGGCATCTCTTGATTTGGATGGTATTTTGAGGATTAGTGGCTGAGTTTGTGTGCCGAGAGTTTGTGGTTGGGTGAGATTGATTTTAGAGAAGGCGCATTGTTCCAGATATTCTATTCATCCAGGAGTGACCAAGATGTATCGTGACTTAAAAGCAGCATTGCTGGTTGGGTGATATGAAGAAGGATATAGCGAACTTTGTAGCTCGTTGCTTGTGTTGTTAGCAGCTGAAGGCCAGGCATCTGAGGTCGGGTGGTTTGCTTCAGAGATTACTGATTCCTGAGTAGAAGTGGTAGCAGATCACTATAAATTTTGTGAGTGGGTTTCCTCCTACTTCTCATGGGTATGAAAGCATTTAGATCATTGTGGATTGATTGAACAAATTGTCCCATTTCATTCCTATTCAGATATCCTTCAGTGGCGAGAGGTTGGCTAGTATCTATGTTTAGGAGGCAGTTCATCTTCATGGAGTACCCAAGTCTATTATCTCTGATAGAGGCTTAGTGTTCACTTTTAGGTTTTAGAGGAAGTTTCAGGAGGAGTTGGGTATTTAGGTTAACCTTAGCACAACTTTTCACCCCCAGACCGATGGTCAATCGGATCAGACTATTTAAGTTTTGGAGGATATGCTCTAAGCGTATGTTATAGACTTCAAAGGTCAGTGGTAGCAGCATCTAGCCTTAATGGAGTTTGCTTATAATAATAGGTACCATTTGAGTATTGAGATGGCACCTTTTGAGGAGTTGAATGGTAGGCATTGCCTATCTCTGATTGATTAGTTTCAGATTTCTGAGGTTAGACCCCGTGGTACAGACTTGCTTCTCAAGTCTTTGGATAGAGTTTAGGTGATTCAGGTAGGCTTCGGGCACCCTAGAGTAGGCAAAAGAGTTATGCCGACCACAAACTTTGTACTTTAAAGTTTGGGATTGGTGATCGGGTCTTCCTTCGTGTGTTGCCCATGAGGGACGTGATGAAGTTCGAAAAGAGGGGCAAGCTTAGCCCGAGGTACATTAGACCTTTTGAGATACTTTGAACAGTTAAAGAGATTGCTTATGAGTTGACTTTTCAGCCGTTCATACAGTTTTTCATGTATCCATGCTTTGAAACTATATTCCGAATGCGTCTCACGTGATTCATTGGGACTCGGTTCAGTTGGATGAGAGGTTAAACTTTGTTAAGGAGCCAGTTTCCATTTTAGCTAGGGATGTTAGACGGTTACGATCTAGAGATATTCCTGTGGTTAAGGTTCAGTGGAGACACCATCCCATCGAGGAAGCTACTTGGGAGGTTGAGTCAGACATGCGTAGTAGTAACCACTAGCTCTTTACCGATTCAAGTACTTCTTTGCTTTTTAGTTTGAGGACGAACTAGAGTCTTAGTGATGGATACTGTAATGACCTAATTTATAAAATACTTTTATGCAAATTGACCATTTCCCCCTGCACTATAGTTGCTACATGTTGATTTTGGGGTGTGGGGATGGGTGGCACGGTTCCCAATGCCTTCGGGAGGGTTTTGGGAGAGTTTGAGTTTTTTAGAGGCTTTAAAAGTCCTATAGTTGACTTCGATCAACATTTAATGTTCTGAGTGTTGAATGGAGTTTTGAACAGTTTCATTAGATCTGAAATATCAAATTTGGGTTAGTAGCAAGGCTGGTTTGGGTTCAGAACCTTTGTTTTGGATTTTGACCCTTCGTTGAAAAATGAGTGAAATTTGCCTAAGGGGGGTCCCGGGGGATAATTTGTTGAAAACAATCATTTTTCAAAAATTTGACGTTGCCATGAATTCGAAATGTCGAATTTAGTCTAGTAGCATAGTTTATTTGCATTCACGGGATTCCATCACGAGGGGTCGATTGACAACTTTACAACTTAACAAAGTTGTTGATGCAGCTAAAGCTGGTGCAGCCACTTTAGCGGCCAAAAGACCACTTTAGCTGTCTTTAGCGGTCAGTTAACTAGTCATCCACCGCTAAAGCGGGCACTTTACCGCTTTAGCGGGTGCCACTATAGCGAAAAGGGATCACTTTAGTGGAGCTAGCCACGTAGGTCAAACCGCTTTAGCGATCACCAATCGCTTACGTGGTGGCCACTTTAGCGGTCATTTAGCCACTTATTTCTTCATCGATTTTTGTGTGGCTAACCTCTAAACTCATATTCCCATTATTTCTCATTGATTAGGTCTTCGAAAACACTCTTTAATCTTTATTTCAAATAGGGTTTTTGAGGATTTTACCTGTAAAACTTAAAATGGTGTTTCTTCGAATTGGACCTCGTTTTTAACTCATTTTCACGTGGGTTTTCAACTGTAGACTCCTATAACCTTGGAGAATGTATTTCTAAAGTAAAATTTCAGTCTTACCCTTTGAATTTTTGGACTCAATTTTTGAGTCCATTTTGGACCCATCTTTAAAATGGTCAATGTGGATTTCGTTAGCTTTGTTTTAATGCATAGATGTTATAATTGTGTGTTTTAGTTGATTCCGAGACTATTCGAAAGCAGAAAACTCCATGCTGAAGGACTTTATGCTTGGATTTCGACACTTCGAGGTAAGTTATGGCTTAACTTTCTTCAGACTGGGCTGGGTAGTTAATAAATAAGTAAAGCATGCTATGGGTTTGGAAAAATAACCATGGAAATTGTATTTTGAGATTATTATTATTATTGCATGCCCGTGTGGGGGCTTATATTCTTGTTGTGGTTGACTTGAAATATCATATATTATGTGTTGCTCGTGTGGGGGCTTTATTTGACATCATTGGCTTTATTTGTGCATTTACATGCTTTATTCTTAATGTGACGCCCGTGTGGGGGCTTGAATAGATATTATAGGCCTTGTTGAGCATTGTTTACCTTTATCATGATAAAAATGCCCGAGTTATGGGTTGATATGATATTAATGATGTCTTACATGCATATTTATTCCAATGATACCAAACTTGAACTGATATTATGAATTATTGACATATTAAGTTGATTTCTAAGCTCACTTATACACGTATTGAATGGATTGGTTATCATCATATTGATGTGATCGTGAGCATGTTATCCTCATTTCAAACATACACATTCATGAGATATTGGTATCATTGAGAAACACTGATTTTGAAAGAAAATGAGGTACTTTTAAAATGCCTAGACCTAGAGATGTGTCGGTCGGGTAAATTGAGACATAAGATTGATATTGGTTGAAACTTTGAGATAGTATACGGGTTGCGAACCCCCCATGGGTCCTCTTTTGGGAGCATTGAATCTCGATAGGTGTATAGTGAAAGTCATGCGATGACTTTCAACCATTCATTTCATCACTTCATTGCATTGAATTTACATACAAATATTCTGTGCTTATTTTATGTGTTTTCTTGACGTGTAACTAGTTCCTATATACCTTCATGATTACTCGCTTTCCCTGTTATTTTTGTATTTATATTAGAACTGTTAGTGGAGATGGTGTGAGCTACCGTTTGGGAACTTTTCTGTTTGCATGTGATGTGCTCATAGTATTTCTTTACTTGTATTATTTTTTGCTTTGCTCAGTCGGCCTATGATTCCTACTGAGTATAAGTGGATCGTACTCATTTCTACTGTGCCCTTTCGGTGCAAATCCTAGTACGAGTACAACACTCGGAGCCTGATTTCGTACTGTTGAGTTAGTGATTTTGAGGTACTGGCCTGCTCTAGGCTTTTAGAGTCTACCCCCACCTCTTCTTATCTATTTTGATATTGTTATTTTGTTTTTGGAGACAAACAGTTGTATTTTTGATATTCAAAAGTATTATTAGATGCTCTACTCTTATGACACCAGCTATTGGGATTCTATAAATTTCGTTCAGACTTCTGCTAAATTTTGCATATGTGTGACCTGACTTTGTTCTAGAAGTCTCGTCTAGTCTTATTTATTATCATTTTTAAATTTTCTTACTTTTTTGGGTGTTTGGCTTATCTACCAAGGTTGGGTTGTTGTAGCTTCCATCATGACCTCAACTTTTGGGTCGTGACATTTAACTACTACTTAAATAAGACCAGAATTTTTTGAATGCATAGACAACAACAAGAAATTCCTTCTCTGTTACAGTGTAGTTGGAATGAGATCCATCTAATGTCGTGCTAGCATAGTATATCAAGTGGAATATCTTCTCTCTTAGTTGTCCCAAGATTTTGCCCACCGCTAAATCACTAGAATAACTCATCAATTCAAAAGGCAATATCCAGTCTAGTGCAAAGACCAACCTATGTTTTAACTCCTCAAATGCAACTCAATAACCTGCTTCAAACTCAAACTTAACATCTTTACTTAAAATTGACGGAGGGGTCTTGACACCTTTAAGAAGTCCTTGATAAACCTGCAGTAGAAACCTACATGCCCCCAAAAAGCTTCGAATATCTCCAAATAGATATTAGAGGCAAGAACTTCTCAATCACATCAATTATAGCTTTGTCCACTACTAATCTGTATTTGGTCACCTTGTGTCCTAATACAATACCTTCTTTCACAAGAAAATGATACTTCTCCTAATTGAGCACCAAATTAGTCTCTTGATCACATTGTGCCAACACTTTATCTAAGTTCTACAGGTATATCTCAAATGAGCTTCCTAAGAAGGAGAAGTCATCCATGAACACTTTGATGAATTCCTCCTCCATCTTAGCAAGTATAGCCATCATATACCTTTGGGACATAGCAGGTGCATTACACAATATGAAGGACATACATTTGAAGGGGTAGGTCCCATATGGATAAGTAAAGGTGGTCTTCTCCATATCTTCCAAGGCATTGGCAATCTGGTTATAGCCCAAGTACCCATCCAAGAAATAGTAGTACTATTGTCCTGCTAATCTGACTAGCATCTATTCAATCATTGGAATGAGGTAGTGATCTTTTGTTCTAGCTACATTCAGCTTCCTTTAGTCCATACTAAGTTTCTAGCCTGTAACCGTTTTTGTTGGAATGAGTTCATCTGTTTCATTAACAATAACTGTCATCCCTCATATCTTAAGGGACAAATTAAACAGGGGTCACTATTGACTATTTGAAATTTGATACTCCATCGGTGTCTATCCACTTTATCACCTTCTTTTCACTACCTCTTTCACAATCGACACTATACATTTTAAGTCTTTAACAACCCTTGAATAGTGTACCCTAAACTATGAAAAAGTGTGATCTTTGATCAAAGGTCACACTTTTCGACTTTAGACAATGCCTTGGGGGGTGGGGTGGGGTGGGGTGGGGTCTAAACTGGCATAACCTTTTCCCTATGGCTAAGCTTGTAAAGTGTTGACTTAGGGCAACAAGGGCTACGCTTGTAATACGTGATATGACAATACTTTTCATAACCTCAAACTACACTTTTCAAGTGTGGTCTTTTCCACCTTATAGGACACAATTGGAAAGCATAGCCATTTATACCTCTTCTAAAACAACAATTATTAAGTAGGCGTTTGGACATGCGATTTCATGTCTGTGACATGAAATAATGAGATGAAATCAGCATTTGGTCATGCGATTTCATCTCATGATTTCATAGCATGACATGAAATCTCAAATTTTCTAAAATGTATGATTTGAAAATTTCAAATCATGATTTGGAATTTTTCAAATACAAAAATTTACCCGCAAGTTAATATTTTGTAAAAAGAACCTTACCATTTATATTCACCAACCATTTATAGTGTAAATAAAATTTATAGTTCAGATTATTACTTTTACATATATTTAAACCATTTATATCTCATTTAACCATTACTCTCACCAATATATAGCCTCGTTTGGTCATGAGAAATATTCATTTTTTTTTCAGAAAATCTTTTTATTTTATCAAGAAAATGATGTTTAACCATAAAAACTCCAAATACAACTTGAAGTTCTATTTGGAAAAGGGAAAACAAGTCTCAACTTGTTTTCACTTTTTTCTAATTTCAATATCACCTTTATAGTTAAAACAATCCCTTCAAAAATATGTAACCAACCACAATTCCGACTCCAACTTCAACTTCAACTCCAACTCCAAATTTTTTTATTTTCATGGCCAAACACCTACAAAATTTATTTTTACTTCAAATCAACTCCTATTTATCATTTATTATTCACCAAATTTATCATTTGATGAATAAATATTGTTTTTTTTAGAATAGTTTTGTGATAGTGTATTATACTTTTGTTATGAATTTTTACTTATTTGGTAAGATTATATAAAGAATTGGGGCAATTTTGATAGTTTTCACAACTTTATAATTTTTTTTGTTTATAAGAAAATAATACAACTTAAAATCCCAAATTGCAAGTCCAAACAAAACTTCAACTTCATCTCATATGATTTCATATCATGATTTCATTTCACATGGCCAAACGGGCCCTAAGTGTAGCCACAATTTTATTTTTTTAAAGTAGAATTTTATTTTGCATATATTTAGTAATTACAATATATATTATTATCCTATTTAGATGATCTCAAATATCACAGTATCTAATAAAGAACTCAAAATAATAGTTCAAATGTATATATTTGCAATAAACATTTTTTGTTACTAAACTTCTATTATTTATCAAATAGGAACAATACACAAGACTCAAACTTAAAAAAGAAACCTGAACATTGTCCCAAGTTCAGTGATCAAATAAGAACAAAATAGCTAATACTAAATCAACAAGCTAAAGCTAAGGATAGGAGTTAAAGCTCTTCTACTATATGCTAATATGGGTTGAGAACTTGCCCTATACACATTTCTGAACGATTAATCTCATGACAACTTTATTGCTTCTTTGTCTTGCTTGAAAAAAATGTGATTCTGCTCCATCCAAATTGAATAAATGCAGTAGGTTAGCACAAACTGAATCATCTCATGTGATGCCTTCCTACCATTTGCATGGGATAGTATACAAGTGACCTTATCTATCCAAACAATAACGACCAACAATTTATACTCAATTTATCATTAAACAACCAAACTCAAAACTTCAAGCCAAAATTCTCAGACTTTAATGCAATACAATATTTAATTTCAGGTGCAATGAAGAAGATAATAGGTTGATTAGATTCAGTTCAACAGTTTGACACCTAGAATACCATATAATTCAAATTCTTATCTCTATCAACAGTAGAACAAGGAATAATGTTACCTGAAAACTCAGAAAATCAACTTAAAGATCGAACAATACTATTTCAAATCAATTATTATGTAGCAATTCATTCCCGAGCGGTAGGACATATTTATGGGTAATAATAGCTCCGAAAATATTTGAATGTTGTTTAATCTATGGTTATTCATTTCTTATGGTGTCCAATTATATATCCATGAAATATTTATGAGCTGTTTATATTTATTTCCTTGAATACTATAAAAGTTATTATGATATGTGCTGCTATTTTTCACTTTTGAATTCAGGTACTAACACTTCCATGTACCTTTGTATGTGCCTTTTATTCGTACCACTGTACATATGGTTTATACTGCAAATTACTTCATGATTTATTCATTTATTACTAATGATATCAGACTAACAAACATTTGCAAAATTGGTGGAATAAAAAATTTATAACTTCCCATGAGACCTTTTTGTTATATGATTTACCCAACTTCCTTTCTTTTAAAAGCCATCACATTCAAATTTCATTATATTTCCCTAACAAATATAATTTTTAGTAATATCAACTCTTTTCTTGCTTGAAAATGTGTAAAAAGGCGGATGCACTTTCAAAGAAGAACATAACTTTATGTAAAACTTCACTAAAACTACAATATATTCAATGCTTAAATACTTAAGAGATTTAACCCTTCGAGCTTAGATCCAAGGTCTGGCTTAATGAATAGTGCTTTCACTCAAAATCCAACAACTTTAGAGTCTTAGACATGTATATATCCCGTGTTAATAACTTCTTATACATGTATTCTTCAACGCCACATATATAAAGTGAAAGAAAGTTCATATTCAAAGGGTGGTATTGGTCAAGGAACCATCAAAGTAATGAAGTTCTTAGATCAATTAAAAAGTTAAAGAAAATTTCAAATAATCTATGTGTAGATGATGCAGCTCGAAGAAGTCGTCATTCTTCTCAGGTTGTCAAAAAAAATTTAACCCAAAAATAAAACAAAGCATAAACGGAGCAACTTATCCTTTTTCCATGTAATTTAGAAGAACAAATACCACAAATGCTTGCATGATTGACAACAAGAAGCAGCAGTAGCAGCCAACAAATGTACAATAGAATTTTATGCATTTATAGAGTGAAGTTTGCACAATTCTCCTATTTCAGAATATCATGAGTCTTTCTTTGTCACTTATTATTTATCATAACTTCACCCTTTGCTTCCCCTTCTTTTACAGTTCTTCAACCAGAAGAAAGTTTATTCTACTTGAGAAGAGTCAGAGCAGAAGCAAAAAGCAGATTTAATCAGCAAAATGCACGTAAAATTCCTCGTGGGAGAATTAATATTGTGGACCATTCATATGATAGTCCACTCTAAGTTAGCATAAATGCCATGTTACAACTTAGCTTCCACCTAAATCCTGCATCGAATTGATGCAAGTGATATTAATACTACAACGCTTGCTTAAATCCTCTCCTCATGTTAAAGCCGAATTCAGAATAAGCAATAACCAAGACTACAATGAAAATGCAGATTCATTTCCATTTGCTTCAATCTCTGTTGATCTTTATTTCATGAAATGATTGATCAAAAGGGTACAGAAAGAAAATAACAAAGTTAAGCATATAACTACATGAACAAAGTTAGAATTGCAATATTGCTTGGACCCTTCAAAAATTTGTTGAATCCATGTCAGATCCTTCAACAATACATCGCTTTTGGAGGATCTAAGACACACCCAACATTATTTTTGAAGAGTCCGGATTACTATGAAATTTTTTGAAAAAACATGCTACTTGAGCAATGCCTAAGCCTAGACTAGTGGAGTAAGTGATGGACATGACAACATCAACAATTGGAAGCCACCAAATTTGATCAAAATTTTGGATTTTTGAGAAGATGATTTCTAATACTCCAAACATGATCATGTATGGAGTTCTTGGTACTAGAAAAGGTGCTTTACCACCATATTTATGAAAACAATCCGACCTTTTAACAGCCCAGATCCATTTTACACAAAAATTAAAAGAAAAAGATTAGTTCAATGTTCACCCAAACAAAAGATTAATGATGTAGAAAATACCTTTAAAAATTCAATAACAATACTTACATCATGCTAACTTAAGATGCAATTGTGTATTCAATAGCAAGTCCAAACAGATTCACATACTGAATCCATCCACAAATCTTGACTTGGAGCCACTTGAAAACATTTTTAGCAAAAACGCAAAAATGAGTAGATAATAAACATAATACTCCTTCAGTATAAAAAATAGATTACTTCCACACACAAAAAAGGGAAGAGACAAACTAGAAAGAAAAAAAATATATATTACCAAGTATTGGGCAAAGACTTAAAATTGTGTGGAACCGAAGCTATTCACAACCTGCTTTTGAAAATTGCCATGAAATAGGCAATATACAGTTATGATAATAATGGTAGCAACACAAACTGAAAATGGACTTAGAAATCTTTCTAGTCAATCTCATTACAACTATTTGTTTCCACACTCAGAAATTCACTTCAACCGTAACTTACAATGTCGTTCCCCAGACCCCATGTTGTGGGAATACACTGGGTATGTTGTTGTTGATTTGAGTTCAAAAAAAATTGAATATCAGACAATAAAGATTGAGTCAGATGATTCTATAAATATTTCAGATGTGTTTGGGCATTCTACTAAAAATCTGAGCCATGTCCCCTAAGTACAAAAGAGAAAAAAGAAAAAGACAAGAAGGGGAAGCAGAGAATGATATCCCAGTTAACGTTCAAAATAATCTAATTGAATTATCTTGAAGGTTAACTGGAATATCATCCTCTGCTTCCCCTTCTCGTCTTTTCCTTTTCTCTCTTGTACTAAGGGGTCATGGATTAGATTTTTAGTAGAATGCCCAACCATATCTGAAATATCTACAGAATCATCTTACACAATCTTTGTAGTTCGATATCTAATTTCCGTTGAACTCAATCAAATATAGTAACATTAAAATGAGAACGAGTATTGTATCTGGATATAAAAATGTTCCTGCGGTGTATTGAGTAATAGTCACTAAAATCCTTCCATCCTTGGGCTAGCAAAATCTGGCCTTCAGAATGCTTCACTTCAACTTTCCATACTTTTTCACTGTGAACCTCAAGATACATAGGATTTAACATATTCTTACAATATCTGCTGGCAAATCCTTCTGGAATCTTCTGTGTGCAAAGAAAATTCTCATTGAATTAGATTCATATGTAATTATTTAAAAGTATTTACTAATTGATCAATCTAAATCAAAAATTAACAAGGAGGGGAAATGCAGCTGCACTACTATAGAATTCAGAATTCATGAGTGAATCAAAAATTGAAAAGAGAAATTAAAAGAAGGAAGATGGGAAGAAATTAAAAGAGAAGTTCTTACGGTGCGACAAAATTTATGTGGAGAAGAAATGATTTTGCAGATTTGGGTTGCGGTATGTTAGAAGAAAAGTTCAAAATAGAAGAGTTGCGGAACTTGATTACCTTGACTACAGTTGAACAAAACTAAGGATGGACAACTGTTGAGGGAAAGTTCAGAAATAACAAACTAGACTCATTAATTAGAAGACACATAACAACATTTTGCTAATTATCCTACATAGCAACATGTATATGTATTTGATGCAAAAGACAACATTAAATACATATACAAATACATATAATTACATTATTTTTAGGTAACAACTTGACTCTAAAAAGGCAAAAGAATTTCAGCTTTCTTAAATCGCGTTCACCCAATTAATTAAAGATTAATTGAAAATTGTATTTCTAAAATAGGAAACTTTTTTTAATGAGTTTCAAAACTCAAAATAGGTTTGAATGATACAAAAATATCTTTTTCTAGTTTTCTCTCTTTTCTTTTTTTTCTTTTTCAGTTTTTCCTTCGTATTTTTCTTTTTCAGTTTTTTCCTTTGTTTTTTTCTTTTTTTTCTTTTTTTCTTTTTTTACTGTTTCTTTTTTTTTTTTCTTTGCACTTTTTTTTCTTTTTCAGTTTTTTCCTTTGTTTTTTTTTTCATTTTTTGTTTTTTACTTTTTTTTCTTTGCACTATTTTTTTTGTATTTTCTTTTTTTCTTTATTGTTTCATTTTTTCTTTTTTTATCATTTTTTTCATTTATTTTTTCCTTTTATGGTTTTTTGGTATTTTTTTTCTCGTTCTTTTTGTTGTTGTTGTATTTTATATTTATATGTTTCTTATATTTTATAGTTATTTGTATCAAATCATATATTTTAAATAAATTTATTATTTATATTTAAATAGTTTAGTTGTGAATATATACAATTTATCATTTTTATTTGTATGCAGACTAGTATATGTTTTAATTGTATTTGCTTGAGTCTAAAATATACAAATATGCAATATATCATTTAATACAGATGTATCGTTAGTATTTGTATGTCAAATTTATCATTTGTATTTGTATATAAATATGTATCATTTGTATACATATGGTTCAAGTCGTATAAATATGTATCATTTGATTCAAATGTAACATTTGTAATTGTATAATTTATCATTTGTATTTGTATTGTTCAATTTGTATCAATAAAATTCAATTCATATCAATGAATATAAACACAAGTGTTCATAAAAAGAAAAATAACAATTCTTTTTCATTTGTTTAAAAATACAAATGATGCAGCCAACTACAAATTCAAATATGAATAAATGAAATTACAAATACAAATAAAATATGCGGTCAACTTAAAAATACAAATATAAAATAGTTCTTTAAAAATACTAGTGTATCGACGAAAATAGAATACAAATATAAATACAAATAAAATAAAACCACAAAAATACAAATACAATATGCAGTCAACAATAAAATATAAATACAAAATAATTCTTTAAAATACAAGTGTGAATTGTATAAATTTAAATGATGCTGCAAACTATAAAATACAAATACAAGTGCGAACTATAAAATAAATACAAAATACAAGTGTAAACTATAAAATGCAAATACAAGTGTAAACTATAAAATGCAAATACAAGTGTGAATTATAAAATACAAGTGCAAACTATAAAATACAAATACAATTGTATCAACGAATATAAAAAATATAAATGATGGTGCGAATACAAATATAATAAAAGGTTATGATATTTTCATTATCATCCATGACTTGTGTTAGACGTAATCATGTTTTTCAGAAATAAAAAAACAAACATAAAATAGAACCCAAAAAAATGAGAAAGAAATAAAATACAAAAAAAAGAACGAAAAATAAAAAAAAAAAGAAGAGAAATAGAAGCTAGAGATAGAAGAGTAAAAAAAAAGCGAAAAGAAAGAAACAAAATAAAACAAAAATGGGAAAAAAGTAGAAAAAAATAAAAATAGGAAAAAAAAATGAAAAAGAAAAAAGCGAGAAAAAAAAAACAAAAAGAAAAAATCCCAAAAAAATAAAAAAGGGAAAAAAAGAAAGAGAAATAGAAGCTAGAGATAGAAGAGTAAAAAAAACCGAAAAGAAAAAAAAAAGAAGAGAGAAATAGAAGCTAGAGATAGAAAAGTAAAAAAAAAAAAAAAAAAAAAAAAGAAAAAAAATAGAGAAAAAATAAAAATAGGAAAAAAAAAGAAAAAAGAAAAAAAATGAAAAATAAAAATAAAAAAGAAAGAGAAATAGAAGAGAAAGAAAAAAAGTGAAAAGACAAAAAAACAAAATAGAAAAAAAAAAAAAAAGAAAAAAAAAAAGAAGATGAAAAAACGAAAAATAAAAAAAAGAAAGAGAAAAAAAAGTTAGAGATATAAGAGAGAGAAAGAGAGAAAAAATCAGGGAGGATAATGAGCCACTAAAATATTGTTATTTTACTATTCCACTTAATTTTTTAAAAGTGTTGTTATTTAGCTTAATTATGAACTTAAGTTTGCTAGTCTATGTACTTTTCCCATTTTTATAAGCCAAAAAAATTATGTGAAATGTGACTTACAAGACAAAAGATGTAGACCTATGAAGTTGCCCTAAATATTGAATGATGAAATGAATGAAGATTTATTTATGAAAATAAGCTAGTGTTTGACAATATATTTTGGGTCAAAGTTTGAAAACTTATCTTCAAATATATCTTTGGCCATAAATTTCTATAAATCTTTCTTCAAAAAATTTTCAAATTTCAGACTAGTTTTTTTTTTTTTGGGAGAAATTTCACTTTCACTCGCAAAAGTTTAATTTTTTCAAGTAAAATGCATGTCCAAACACAACTTTAAATTTTAAAAATTACTATTTTAAGAACACTTATTATAAAATTTAAAATTTCACCTTTAAAATATGTGGCCAAACAGAAATATTACATGTGGCATTTCGCGGATGTTATATATGGCCTTCAGATAGTTTTTGTTGGTTTGATATTCCAAACACATCTACGTTGAATTATGAGTGTGCAATTTTAAAAGAATCCTGATAGCATCACATCTACATTGAATTATAAGTGTGCAATTTTAAAAGAATCCTAATAACATCAAAATTCACTCCTTAAAGTGAGAAAGTGTATACGGTTGTATGTAATATAATTGACCCAACTATGAGGGGTCGATCCCGCAGAGAACAATATATAGGCGATCAACCAAGTAGAGAATTGCAACCAACTACTCTAAGACAAACACTTGATAATATTATCCCTTTTGAGAAAATTATAACTAATGCAAAAACATAAACTAACCTAGAAAGCAAGTAAAGTATAGATACAAGGAAAACCACTCTCAAGTAACAATCCAATGTATTTCATGATTTTACAAACAAGAGCGAGTTTATGTTAATTAGCCTCGAGTAGCAATTCTATATTAGTTCCACTCGGATATTAACAAGATTTCCTAATTGCCTATCTCTAACCCAATAAAGAGCATTACAGACACCCAAATGTGGCTTCGAGTAGTTCTCATATTGTTATCTCGAACTATTAGATGAGGGTTAACGCCCCAAATATTTGTTAACTAATCTTTCACAACCTCAATTTTCCTCTTGATCTCAAATAAAAATAAATGGACGAGTCCTACGGTTAGCTTCTCTATTAAGAAACATTAAAGAACAAGAATAATTAAAGAAACATGAACTCACTTCAACAATATATATATATATATATATATATATATACACACACACTTATTCTAAAAGTGGAAAGCCTCTTAGTTGAAAGTTGGATTACTAAAATATCCTTCAAAAGTTAAATGACCATTTTACCCTTCTCTAAAAAAATTATATATCATATATGTACCTATTCTAAAAGTGGGAGGCGGCCTCTTAGTTGAAAGTTAGATTACGAAAATACCCTTCAAAAGTTAAACGACTATTTTACCCTTCTCAAAAAAAATAAAAAGCTTATCCTATCAAATTGTTAATTACACTAAACTTGATATATGGTTATAAACTTCCGTTATCTTATTTCAGAAAGTTAATCATATGTATTTATTTTTTGGCATTTTGCTATTAGTAATAATTGTAATTAGTACTAGCTAGATTAACTTCTCCATATATCTGCTCGTTCAGTGTATGCATTAATTTTAGACTGTCACGATCCAAAAGTTGAGGTCATGATGACACTTACCTCGAAACTATTCTTAGTAAGTAAGCCAAAATCCACCCGAAAATAAACAAACGAATAATAAGAGAGAAGCCCATAAAACGAGACTTCTAGAACGAAGTCAGGCTATAACATAACACATAGAAAAATTCAAACAAAATAAATAAACTCCAAAAATAGTGTCATAAGTAGAAGAGCATTTAATACATAGTATGGAAACTGAAAATACAAAATCTATCTTTGAA
This sequence comes from Capsicum rhomboideum, assembly GCA_031232105.1. Taxonomy (NCBI): domain Eukaryota; kingdom Viridiplantae; phylum Streptophyta; class Magnoliopsida; order Solanales; family Solanaceae; genus Capsicum; species Capsicum rhomboideum. The sequence goes on from CP124710.1 coordinate 20,117,606, forward strand.
TGCTAATAAAGACATGACAAGGATAGATGAAGGCTGAAACAAGGATCCGAACGGGGACCTCACCAGATACTCCAGAAGGTCAACTACTACCGCACAAATCAGCTATCTCAACTAGTGCTCACACTGGGATCTACACTGAAAGGGCACAGTAGGGGTGAGTACGGTCCAGTTGTACTCAGTAGGTATCATAGGCCGACTGATTAAAGTATAAAATAACACAAGTAAAATATACTATGAGCACGTAACCTGCAAACAAAAGATTTTCCAAACGACAGCTTACACCGTCTCCACTAACTGTTCTCTAATATAAGATCAAAGAGGAGCAACTACACACTAAATATACAAGGGATATAAATACACATCAAGCTATAAGTAAGGAAACATAGAAGATGCAATGAAATGCAATGCAGTGATGCAATAATAGTGGGACTTATGTGTACACCTTCCAAGCCTCAGCGCTTCAGGACAGGACCCATAGGTGGTTCACAACTCATATACTTTCATAACCTCAACAAACCTTAACGAAAATGACCACGGCCTAGGTTTCCAATATCTCACCATCCACCTTGCCGACATTGACCTCGGCCAAGGGTTTTATAAAAAAAAATTCCATTTTTGTTTCAAAATCATAATGTCTTAGTGGCATCAAGTCTCATGAACATGTATAGATGATATGAGGATATAATGCTCATAACAAATAAGTATGAAGATAAACATCAATTCAATACAGATACGCATGAGCTCAGAATCTACTCCATATGACAATGATTCATGATATAAGCCATTCTAGGGCATCACTGTATGTATAGTCATGTAAAACATCAATAAACTCATTTAAAATCATCATTCAGGTATCAATCATGCGATAAAGACAATTAAATGCTCAAATGAGGCCTATAATATGTAATCAAGCCCCCACTAGGGCTACACACTAATATCTACGGCAAATAATGCACAAGTAAGTCCTGAATCATCAAATAAACTCCCCATATGGGCATGACATTATTTACCACTTTTCAAGTCAATAATAATATGCAAATAAGCCCCTGCACAGGCGACACGATAAAAATATAATAAATCTCAAAATATGGTTTCCACATCTAACAACCTAATGCATAGTATGCTTTACTAGTTCATTAACTACCCTACCTAGTCTGCAGGAAGTTAAGCTATAAACTACCTCCAAGTGCCAAAATCCAAGCCTAGAGCCCTAAATGTGGAGCTTTCCTCTTCAAACAGTCTCATCACGAGCTAAAACTTTCAAAAACATCATCTACGCATCAAAGAAAGCTAACGATACCCATATCGACTATATTTGAAACAGGTCCAAAATTAGTTCAAAAAATGAGTTCAAAAATGAAAGAGGTAAAACCAGAATTTTATTTTATAAACATGTTTACCAAAATTATAGGAGTCTACAGTCAAAAATTCAACCAAAAATGAGTTAAAAATGAGGCTCAAATCGAAGAAAAACCATTTTAAGAATTTACTAGCAAAACCCACCAAATTCTAGTTTGAAGTCATGATTAAAAAGTTTTTTCGAAGATATAATCAATAGAAAATGATAGGAAAATGGATTAGAAGCTTACGCCAAGAAAGAATGATGGAGAAACCCTCAAGATTGCCTCTTCCCTAAGCTCCTAGGCCAAAAAATGGTGCAAAATTACGAAACTGGACTATTTATACTGTTTTGTGAACAGTACCTCTTGCGATCGCAGACCCTACCTCATGATCTCGATGGTCAATGTTGAACGGTCATTAAGTTGGTTATCATGGTCACATAGCTGGGCCTCGTGATAGCGATGAGTCAACCTGACCTAGTCCATCAACTACTCATTGTGATCGCGGTGCCACCACTATGCGATTGCAATAGAAAAGGTCTTCGAGCCCTGCGATCGCAACACGTGTCTACAAGATTGTGATGAAGGGCCTGATGCACCAGAAAATATTGCACCAGCAGTAGGGATTTTCAGAGAAATTATCCCGATTGAATCCTAGGGATTTGTTCGGGACCCCATAGAAATAAACCATATAAGCTACTAGGCTATTTTCGACGTTTCGAACTTAATGGCAACGTCGGATATTTTAAAAGAAGTTGTTTACAACAAATTAACCCCTGAGACGACCCTATTTAGGCATTTTCACTAGTTTTTGAATCAAGGATCGAAATGCAAAATAAAGGCTCTGAGCCCGAACTACCCACGCTACTGACCCAAAATCGACATTTCGAATGTAATGGAACTGTCCAAATTGCCATCCGGTGCTCAAAATTCAAAATGTTGAACAAGGTCAAATTATTGGCTTTTAAAGCCTCTAAGAGTCTCAAACTCTCCCGAATCACTCCCGAATTCATTGGGAACCGTGTCAACCATCCCCACACCTCATAATCAATATGTAACAACTATGGGGAAGGACAAAATGATTAAAATACATAAAAAGGAAAATTTCACATATCAAGTGGTTACATTATCCACCATTAACGAACTAGTTTGTCCTCAAACTAAAAGCAAATAAGGTACCTAAAGAGGTAAAAATATAGGGGTATCTGTGACGCATATCGGACTCGACTTCCCAAGTAGCCTCCTCAACAGGACGATGTCTCTACTGGACCTTTACTAAATCAGTACTCTTAGACCTCAACTTCCTAGTCTGCCTGTCTAGGATAGTAATAGGCTCCTCCTTAAAGGATAAATCAAGGTCTAATACAATGAAATCATATGGGCATCATCTGAAAGGTACCTCTTCAACATGGAGACGTGAAATACAAGATCAACAAATGATAGATGTAGAGGCAAAACTAGCCTATATGCCACATGACCATACTTCTCAAGAATCTTGAAAGGGCCAATGAACCTCGGACTCAGCTTTTCTTTCTTCTTGAACCTCATCATACCTTTCATGATCAAAACTTTCAACAAAACTTGATCTCTAATCATCTATGATACATCACCGAGTCAACAGTCGGTATAACTCTTCTCCCTACTCTAGGCAGCCATAAACCTCTGTTGAATCAGTCTCACCCGATCCATCGAATCCCTCAACAAATCTGTACCCCCAGGCCTCACTTCAAAAGAGTCAAATCATCCCATGGGGGATTTACACCTCTGCCCATATAAAGCCTCAAAAGGCACCATCTGAATGCTGGAATGATAACGGTTGTTGTAGGCAAACTCCACTAGGGGCAAGTATTGGTCCCAATGACCTCCAAAGTCCAAGACATATTCTCGGAGCATATCCTTCAATACCTGAATATTCTTCTCGGACTGACCGTCGGTCTGAGGATAAAACACTATGCTCAAATCAAGCTGAGTGCCCAACTCACTCTGAATAGTATTCCAAAAACCCACGATAAATAGAGTACCTCTATTGGATATGATGGAAATAGGGACACCATACAATCGAACAATCTCTCTAATGTAGATCTTGGCCAACTTCTCTACATTGTAATTCACCTTCACTGGAATGAAATAAGCTGATTTGGTTAATCGATCTACAATCACCCAAACAGAGTCAAACTTCTCCAAGATCATGGGTAGGCTAGATATGAAATCCATGGTGATCCGCTCCCACTTCCACTCGAAAATGGGCATCCTCTACATAGTACCACCGAGCGTTGATGCTCATACTTCACCTATTGGCAATTCAAACACTTAGTCATGAACTCCACAATATTCTTCTTCATACCACACCACTTATAATGCTGCTTTAGGTCATGATACATTTTACCCACTTCTGGGTGAATAAAATATCTAGAACAATAAACCTCCTCCAAGATCAATCTAACCCATCCACTAACTCTCGACACACAAACTCGGTCACTAATCCTCAAAACACCATCAGAATCAAGAGATGCCGCCTTAGTCATGCCACTCAACACCTTATCATGAATCACCCTTAACCTATCATCATCGAGCTGATGAGCTCAAATCTGCTCCATTAAAGAAGATCTAGCCTCAACAAAGGCTAACACATGTCTGGATGTTGAAATATCAAGCCTAATCAACTAGTTAGTTAAAGACTGAACCTCTAAGGCCAAAGGTCGCTCCTGAGTTAAGAGATGAGCTAGACTCCCCATACTAGTCAACTTCCAACTCAAGGCATCCGCAACCATATTTGCCTTGCCCGGATGATAAAGAATAGTGAGATCATAGTCCTTAAGAAACTAAAGCCAACGCCGTTGTCTCATATTAAGATCTCGTTGAGTGAAGTAGTACTGAAGGCTACGATGATCTGAGAAAATCTCACAATAGACCCCATACAACTAATGCCGCCACAACTTCAACACAAAGACAACTGTTGCCAACTCTAAGTCATGGGTAGGGTAATTTTTCTCACGGGACTTCAACTGACGGAAAGAATAAGCAATCACCTTACCCTTCTGCATCAACACAATGCCCAATCTAATTCTGGAAGCATCACAAAATACGGTAAATCCCATGACCTTCTTAGGCAAAGTCAAGATAGGTGCCGAAGCTAATAACTCTTTGGGCTCTTGAAAGCTCACCTCATAAGCATATGACCACTGAAATTCAACCTTATTCTAAGTTAACTTGGTCAAAGGATCTGCAATAGAAGAGAAACCCTCCATAAAATGTCAATAATAATCCGCTAAACCAACGAAACTATGATTCTCGGTAGAGAAATAGGTCTATACCAATCAGTGGCCGGATCAAACCATAATGTCGTCCTTGGTCACCACATGACCCACAAAAGAAATAGAATCCAGTCACAACTCTCATTTGCAGAACTTAGCATATAACTTCTCATCTCGCAACCTCTGAGCACAATTCTCAATGTCTCACATGGTCGGCCTAATTCTTGAAATAAACCAAGATATCATCTATAAATACAATCACAAAGGAGTCAAGATATGATCAAAATACCTGGTTCATTAACTCCATGAATGCTGTTGGGGAATTGGTCAACCCAAAGGACATGACCAAAAACTCATAATAACCTTATCGAGTCAAAAAAGTTGTCTTTAGAATACCTGAAGGTCTAATCCTCAACTGGTGATACTCGGATCTCAAGTTAATCTTAGAAAACACTGAAGCACCCTGAAGCTGGTCAAATAAATCACTAATGCTTGGAAAAGGATACTTATTCTTGGTGGTCACCTTGTTCAATTGACGAAAGCATATACACATACTCGTAGAACTATCCTTCTTCTTCAAAAATAAGACAGTAGCACCATAAGGAGGTACACTAGGCCTAATAAAATCCTTACACAACAAATCCTATAACTACTCCTTTAATTCCTTTAACTTAGTTGGGGCTATCCTATAGGGAGGAATAGAAATGGGCTTTGTATCCGACTCTACTTCAATAGAAAAAACCATATCACAATCAGGAGGCAAGCTAGGAAAATCTATAGGGAACACATCCTGAAATTCCCTAACAACATGAATAGAATCCAAAGGAGGTGGAGAAGCAATGCTAGTATTATGATTAAAAGCCAAGAAAGATTGACATCCTTTTTCTAACATGCGATGAGCAAGTAGAAAAGATACAATTCCCTTCGGACCCGAATTAAGAGTATCCTTCCAAGTTAATCTTGGCACTTCCAGAGTAGCTAGAGTCATAATCTTGACATATAAATCCAAAATAGCATGATAGGGATCTAACTAATCCATACCCAAGATAATATCAAAATCAACCATATCTAGGATAATCAAGTCTACCCAAATCTCACCCTTCGTCAAGGTAACAACACAAGATTGGTACACCCGATCCACCACTAAAGAATCTCCTAAGAGGATAAAAGCAAGAAGAGGCACAATAAGGGACTTATATGAAGTATCAAAACCAGCAGATAAATATGTAGACACATAGGAGAATGTAGACCCAGGGTCAAATATCACAGAAATAGATAGGTAGTAAACTGGGACAATACTTGTAAAGACAGCATCAGAGGCCTCTGCTTCGGGTCTCCCAGGTATAGCATCACACTATCTACGTCTTTCCCCGAACTGAGTAACCCTACATCCACTTCCACGAGATCTCCGAACTCTACCCCGAGAAACTCTAGCACTACTTCTGCACCTTTGTGAACCACCTCTAACTGCAAAAATAGGAGTAGGGAGAAGCTGAAGCTGAAAATCCTGCTGGGCAGGGCCCAATACACGCCGAAGACAGTCCTTCGTATAATGTACAATCTCATGACATACAAAACACTCCATGCTACTAGCATCACGCTAAGCCCAGAAGAATCATAATGATCTCCCTGTCCTGAAGAACCATAACTAGAGCCTCTACCCGCGTGACTGAACCATGACTACCTGGAGCTACAAAAACCACAGATATGCTAATCAAACTCCACAAGGCTACCTAAACTGGTCTACCATAATAACTATAATAACATCTGCCAAATAAATCCCTACCTCTAAATATATGTCCACTAAATTCACCTGTCGGTGCACCTTCTTAGCGTCACTTTGAGTAGTCTGACTAATCTTCTCAATCAACTTAGCATGCTCTACAAAACTCTAAAAAACAAAGCTTCTAACAATACCATCTGAGTAGTAGCCAACAGATAAGAACCATCCAATCCCTTGATAAACTTTCTAATCCTCTCTAACTCAGTGGAGATACTGGCGGTGGAGAATTTGGATAAAGCATGAAAGCAAGCCTCATACTCAACAATAGTCATGGAGTCTTGCTCTAGATTATCAAACTCATCTCTCATCTGATCCCTCAAACTATAAGGCAAGAACCTCTCCAAAAAAGCCTAAAAAAATTGAGTCTGTGTCACAACAGTCAAAACCAATAGTCTACAACTAGAAAGAGACCTATACCACTGTCTAGCCACGTCAGCCAACTGATAAGTCGTATAAGAAACTCCATGGGACTCAAGTGATCCCAGGTTGTGCAACCTCTCCTGCAAGTCAAGGAAAAACTCATAGGCATCCTCTCTAATGGCACTACTAAACTTGGGAGGAGCCAAGTGAATGAACCTCTCGAACCTTTTTTTATCATCAGGAGACATCACAAGGGCTGAAGCAACAGGAGAAACAGTGAGCTTAGTAGGTAATGAATCAACACGTAGGGGTAATACAAAAGATTGTTGTACCCTTGAAGTCAAAATACCATAAGCAAAAGTCGACCCCGACAGCTAAACACATTTTAAAGTATAAGGAATACCCAGTACACTCAAAGGAATACCCGCCTAAGGAACACCATTTAGATGGTTCAAGAGATGAATCAATATATCCTGTAGTACTGGGGTGTCAACAGACTTCTGTGGGACCTGGACTGGCCCCACACCCACTGTCTGATAGTCATCCTCAGCATAATCAACCTTAGGCTGGTGAGGCCTCCCTAGAACATCCTCTGACTGGGGATGCTCCTTATGCCCATCCTCTACCTCCAGGTCGTGGATCCCTGCCTCGGCCACTAACTCGGGCTCCTACATCGGGTGCTAGCTCAACATCCCTAGTATCTCTTGACCTAGTCCTCACCATCTACATAGAAAAGAATGGAATACATGTTTAGATCATAGGGTATGAACAACCCAAATGATAAGGAGTCAAATTAGAAATATTTTTCTAAGGACATCTTCTAGCCTCTCAAAGATAGATACAGACGTCTACGTACCGATCCACGAGACTCTACTAGACATCCTGCTCTTATGAGACTGCTGAAACCTGACGCTCTGATATCAATTTGTCAGACCCAAAATTTGAGGTCACGATGGCACTTACCCTGGGACTAGCCTTAGTAAGTAAGACAAAACCCACACAAAAATAAACAAGTGAATAATAAGAGAGAAGAACATAAAAAGAGACTTCTAGGACGAAGTCAGGCTATAACATAACAAATAGAAAAATTCAAACAAAATACATAAACCCCAGAAATAGTGTCATAAGTATAAGAGCATCTAATACATAGTCTAGAAATGAAAAATACAAAATTTGTCTCTGAATGCTAGTAAAAACATGATAAGAACAGATGGAGGCTGGAACAAGGATGCGAACGTGGAGCTCACCAGATATTTCGGAAGGTCAATTACTACCACATAAATCAGCTACCGTGGCTAGTACTTGCACTGGGATCTGCACCAAAAGGGCACATTAAGGGTGAGAATTGTCCACTTGTACTCAGTAGGTATCATACTGAGCAAAGTAGAAAATAACACAAGTAAAATATACTATGAGCACGTCACCTACAAACAGAAGATTTCCCAAATGGTAGCTCACACCGTTTCCACTAACAATTCTAAAATATAAGATCATAGAGGAGAAACTACACACAAAATATACAAGGGATCTAAATACACTTAAAGGTATAAGTAAGGAAGAACAAAAGGTGTAATGAAATGCAATGCAGTGATGCAATAATAGTGTGACTTACGTATACACCTTCCAAGCCTCAACGCTTCAAGACAGGACTCATGGGGGGTTTTGCAATCTATATACTTTCATAACCTCAACAAACTCTACCAATAATGACCTCGCCCTAGGTTTCCAATGTCTCACCATCCACCTTGCCGACAATGACCTCGACCAAGGGTCTTATAAAAAGGATTTCTATTTTTCTTTCAAAATCACGATGCCTCAGTGGTATCATGTCTCATGAACATATATAGATGATATGAGGATATAATGCTCATAGACAATAAGTATGAAGATAAATATCAATAAATACAGGTACGAATGAGCTCAGAATCTACTCTATATTACAATGATTCATGAAATAAACCATTCTAGGGCACCACTGTATATATATAGTTATGTAAGACATTAATAAACTCATTTAAAATCATCATTAAGGTATCAATCATGTGATAAAGGCAATTAATACTCAAATAAGGCCTATAATATCTAGTCAAGCCCTCACTCGGGCTAGACAATAATAACTCTAGAAAATAATGCACAAGTAAGTCTTGAATCATCAATTAAAGCCCCCGCACGGGCATGAAATTATTTACCACTTTTCAAGTCAATAATATATGCAAGCATGCCCCCACACAGGTGATATGATAAAAATATAATAAATCTCAAAATACGGTTTCCATGTCTAACACCCTAATGCATGGTATGCTTTACAAATTCATTAACTACCCAGCCCAGTCTGAAGGAAGTTAAATCATAACCTACCTCAAAATGGCAAAGTCCAAGCCTAGAACCCTTAACATGAAGCTTTTCCTTTTCGACCAGTCTCATCACAAGCTAAAACTATCAAAAATATTAGCTACACATCAAAGAAAGCTAACAATACCCATATCGACTATATTTGAAACGGATCCAAAATCAGTCCAAAAAATGGGTTCAAAAATAAAATAGGTAAAACCAAAATTTTATTTTATAAACATGTTCCCCAAGATTACAGGAGTCTATATTGAAAATCCAAGCGAAAATGAGTTAAAAATGAGGCTCAAATTGAAGAAAAACTATTTTAAGAATTTACTGGCATAACCCCCCCAAATTCTAGTTTGAAATCATGATTAATAGGTGTTTTCGAAGATGTAATCAATAGGAAATAATGGGAAGATGGATTAGAAGCTTACCCCATGAAATAATGGTGGAGAAAACCCTCAAGATTGCCTCTTCTCGAAGCTCCTAGGCCAAAAATAGTGCAAAATCGCAAAAATGGACTATTTATACTGTTTTATGAACAGTACCTCACAATTATGGACCCCACCTTGTGATGGTGATGGTCAATGTTGATCAACCATTAAGTTGGTCATCGCGATCGTGATGAGTCAACCCAACCCAGTCCATCAACTACTCATCGCGATCGCAGTACCACCACCATGCGATCGTGATGGAGAAGGTATTCATGGCCCGTGATCGTGACACGTGTCCACACAATCACAATGAAAGGACTTATGCACCAGAAAATGTTGCGCCAGCAGTTGGGATTTTTGGATAAATTATCCCAATTGAACCCTCAATATTCGTTTGGGACCCCATAGAAATAAACAATATATGTTACTAGGCTATTTTCAACATTCCGAACTTAATGACAACGTCGAATTTTTGAAAAGAAGTTGTTTACTACAAATCAACCCTAAGACCCTATTTAGGCATTTTCACTAGTTTCTAAATCATGGGTCAAAATGCAAAATAAAGGATCCGAGCCTGAACTACCCATGCTACTGACCCAAAATCGACGTTTTGGATCTAATGGAATTGTCCAAATCTCCATCTGCGTTCGAAACAAAAATATTGACCAAGGTCAAACTATTGGCTTTAAAAGTATTTAAGAGTCTCAAACTCTCCCAAATCACTCTTGAATGCATCGGGAATTGTACCAACCATCCCTACACCTCATAATCAACAAGTAACAACTATGGGAAAGGGTTGAATTATCCACCACTAACACACTAGTGGTGATCCGCTCCAACTTCCACTCGAAAATGGGCATCCTTCACATAATACCACCCAGTCGCTGATGCTCATACTTCACCTATTGGAAATATAAACACTTAGAAACAAACTCTACAATATTCTTCTTCATACCACCCCACCAATAATACTGCTTTAGTTCATGATACATTTTAGCCGCTTCTGGGTGAATGGAATATCAAGAACAATGAACCTCCTCTAAGATCAATCAAACCCATCCACCAACTCTAGGCACACAAACTCGGACACTAATCCTCAAAACACCATTAGAATCAAGAGATGTCACCTTAGCCTTTCCACTCAACACCTTATCACGAATCACTCTCAACCTATCATCATCAAGATGATGAGCTCAAATCTGCTCCATCAAAGAAGATCTAGTGCCACCACAATTCTGAATCTCGATAAGAGAATTAGGTCTAGCCCAATTACGAATTATCGGTATCTTGGCCAGATCAATCATAAAATTATGATATAATCACAAATTGTGGAAACTCTCCATATTACAATGATTCATAATATAATCTATTCTAGGGCACCACTGGTATGTATAGTCATGTAAGACATCAATAAACTTATTTAAAATCATCATTCAGGTATCAATCATGTGATAAAGGCAATTAAATGCGCAAATAATGCCTATAATATCTAGTCAAGCCCCCATATGGGCGACAGAACAATAACTATGGTAAATAATGCATGAATCATCAAATAAAGTCCCCACAAAGGCGTTACATTATTTACCACCTCTCAAGTCATTAATAATATGTATACAAGCAACCGCACAGGCAACTCGATAAAAATATAATAAATCTTAAAATATGGTTTCCACATCTACCACCCTAACCCATAGCATGCTTTACAAGTTCATTAACTACCTAACCCAGTATGAAGGAAGTTAAGCCATAACCTACCTAGAAGTGCCGAAATCTAAGCCTAGAACCTTCAACGCGAATCTTTTCCTCTTTTAACAGTCTCATCATGAGCTAAAACAATCAAAAACATCATCTACGCATCAAAGATAGCTAACGATACCCATATCGACTATATTTGAAATGGGTCCAAGATCAATTCAAAAAATGAGTTCAAAAATGAAAGGGGTAAAATCAAAATTTTATTTTATAAAAATGTTCCCCAAGATTATAGGAGCCTACAGTAAAAAATCCTAGCGAAAATGAGTTAAAAATATCAAAGAATAACCATTTGAAAAGTTTACCAGCAAAATCCTCATATTCTAATTTGAAATCATGATTAAATGGTGTTTTCGAAGATGTAATCAATAGGGAATGGTAGGAAGATGGATTAGAAGTTTACTTAGGCAAGAATAGTGGAGAAAACCCTCAAAATCACCTCTTCCCGAAGCTCCTAGGCCCAAAAATGGCGCAAAACTGCAAAAATAGACTATTTATACTGTTCTATGAACAGTACCTCACGATTGCTAGGGTCAATGTTGATCTGCCATTAAGTTGGTCATTGCGGTCACATAGCTGGGCCTCGCGATCACGATAAGTCAACCCGATCTGGTCCATCAACTACTCATAGCGATCGCGGTGCCACCACCATGCGATCATGATAAAGATGGTTATTGAGGTTCATGATTGCGTGTCAATGCGATCATGATGAAGGTCCTGATGCACCAGAAAATGCTGCACTAACAGTTGGGATTTTTGGAGAAATTGTCCCTAATAAACCCTCGAAATTCATTCGGGACCCCATAGAAATAAACCATATATACTACTAGGCTATTTTCGACGTTCAGGACTAATGTCAGATTTTTGAAAAGAAGTCGTTTACAATAAATTAACCCCCAGGACCCATTTAGGCATTTTCACTAGTTTCTGAATCAAGGGTCGAAATACAAAATAAAGGCTTTGAGCCCGAACTACCAGTGCTACTAATTCAAAATTGACGTTTCGGATCTAATGGAACTATCCACATTTTCATTTGGCACTCAAAGCACAAAATATTTCCCAAAGTCAAACTAATGACTTATAAAGCCTCTAAGAGTCTCAAACTCTCCCAAATCACTCCTAAATGCATTGATAACCGTGTCAACCATCCCCACACCTCATAATCAATATGTAACAACTACGGGAAATGACAAAATAGTCTAAACACATAAAAGAAATTTCACATATCAGGTTGTTACATTTACTCCTTTCGTCCATATTAGTTGATCACTTCTAATTTTGCAAGCTATTAAGAAGTAACAAATAAGAAGGATAGTTGTCACAATCCAAAAATCGGGTTGTGATGGCACTTATAGCTGCCCAGCCTTGATAAGTAAGCACAAATTCCAAATGAATAAGAAACATAAAGTAATGCAAAATGAGAGTAAATGATGAGATTTCAATAACAAAGTCAAGTCCTGAACATCATAAATACGGAATCCAAGAAATACATAACTAAATCCCAAAACCTGGTGTCATAAATACAGAGCATCTAGTATAAAACTGAATCTGAAATACATATAGTCTTTAAAAATGAAATAAAGACATAATAAGGGATAGATGAGGCTCGAGATCAACTCTGGAGGCATGGAGCAACCAATACCTCGAACTCTCTCTTAATCAACACAAACTCAGCAACCGCGTGTCATGCTCGAACCTGGATCTGCACCGAAAGGGCATAGTAGGAATGAGTATGGGCCCACTTGTACTCAGTAGGTATCATAGGCCGACTGATCAAAGTAGATAATAATAAGGATAAAACTGACTATGAGCACGTAAACCTGCAAGCATAAAAGTTCCCAAATGGTAGTCACACCGTCTCCACTAACAGTTCTAATATAATAATGAGATAAACAACACGAGTAAACCCAGAAATACAAGAAGGCAAGTCTAGAACAAAGAAACCATAGAATATGTAAATGGAATGCAATGCAATGCATTGTAGTGGTAATGATGGGGTGAAACGATAAAAGTCATCGCATGACTTTCAGTATATACCTACCGAGTTCGCAACTCCACAATAGGACCCATGGGGGGGTTCGCAATCTATATACTTTATCTCATATCTCAATCTCAATCTCAGCACAACACACCTCTTCGGCTCGTGTTCACAGAGAAGGTATTTATGAAATGTCTCATTTTCTTTCAAAAATAGTGTTTCTCAATGGTAATAGTATCTCATGAATGTATATGTATGGAATGAGTATATAATGCTCACAATCATATCAGTATGAAGATATCCAATCAATTCAATACAATGTATATATGTAGATGAGCTAAGAACTAGTCCGAAAGCCTCGAGAACCAGACCAAGGGTCCCCTTAGCCTAAAATAGACGTTCCAAAGCTGATGGAACTGTCAAAATTGGCATACAAGGTTGTTTACCTAATGTTTAGGCTCAGTAGTAAAATTTGAACAACGAAGACTCAAAACAAGGAATTGGCTTTGAAAACCAGACGAACTGCCTGGTAACAGAACTGTCAGCTCCAGCAAGTCATAAATGACTTAGGGCAGCTATGGTAAATCTCTAAATGCCAAAATAATGTGGAAATGCAGAAAATGACCCAAAGGGTCATTACATCGAGATTTATTCAGAATCTCGTGAATGTAAACGAACTATGCTACTAAGCTAATTTCGACATTCTGGACTCAATGGTGATGTTGGATTTTTGAAAAAGAATTATTTTCACAAAACTGACCCCCGGGACCCTATTTTACAATTTTACAAATCGAGGGTCAAAATGAGATATACAAGCCACAAATCTAAATGAACCATGCTACTAACCCAAAATCGACGTTGTGAATCTGCTGGTGTAGTTTGTTTTGCAAACCAACCCTCATAACAAGAAATGTTGACCGAAGTCAACTATTGGCTCTCGAAGCCTAAAAATGAACTCAAAACCATTCAAGGCCTTCCCAAAGACCTTGGGAACTGTGCCAACCATCCCCATACCCCAAAATCAACACGTAACAACTACGGGAAAGGGAAAATAGTAAAAACACATAAAAATGGAAAATCACCAAAAATAGATCCTTACAATATCTACCACTAAGACTCTAGTTTGTCCTCGAACTAAAAGGCAAAGGAATACCTGAATCGGTAAAAAGCTAAGGATAACTACTATGCATGTCGAATTCGACCTCCCAAGTGGCCTCTTCTACATAACAGTGTCTCCTCTGAACCTTAACCAAAGGAATATCTCTAAAACTCAACCGTCTAACATCCCTGACAAAAATAAAGACTAAATCCTCAATAAAAGGTCAACCTCTCATCCAACTGAATCGAATCGTGCCTAGGCACATGGGATTCATCCAGAATATATCATTGGAGCATAGAAACATGGAAAAATGGATGCACGGCTGAAAAATCTGGTGATAAAACCAACTCATAAGCAACCTCCCCAACAGTTTGAAGAATCTCAAAAGGTCTGATATACCTCGGGCTAAGCTTACCCCTCTTCCTAAATGTCATCACGCCCTTCATGGGCGACACACGAAGGAAAACCCGATCACCAATACTAAACTTCAAGGCACAAAGTCTGCGGCCTGCATAGCTCTTCTGCGTACTCTGGGCTGCTCGAAGCCTATCCTGAATCACACAAACTCTATCAAAAAACTCGTGAAGCAAGTCGGTACCTCAAGGTCTGATATCAAAAGTCTCAAACCAACCAATAGGAGATCGACAATGCCTACTATATAATGCCTCAAAAGGTGCCATCTTAATACTCAAATGGTAGCTATTATTATAGGCAAACTCTGCTAGGTCTAAATGTTGATCCCACTGACCTCCAAAGTCCAAAACACAAGCGCGAATCATATCCTCCAAAAATCGAATAGTCCACTCCGACTGACCGTCAGTCTGAGGGTGGAATGCTGTACTGAGATCAACATGAGTGCCCAACTCCTACTAAAACGCCCTCTAAAAACTAAAAGTGAACACATAACCTCTATCTGAAATAATAGACATGGGTACCCCATAAAGACAAATATTCTCACTCACATAGATCCGAGCTAACCTCTTGGCACTTAAAGAAGTCTGAATAGGGGTGAAATAGGTTTGGTCTATCGATCCATGATGATATAAATATTGTTAGAACCATGAGAAGAATGAGGTAGTCCACTAACGAAGTCCATGGTGATCCACTCCCACTTTCACTCTGAAATGGGCAATCTTTAAAGCAAACCACCCGATCTCTGATGCTGGGCCTTCACCTGATGACAACACAAGCAACAAGCTACAAAATCTGCCACATCCTTTTCTAACCCATCCACCAGTAAAGCTGTTTCAGAACACGATATATCTTAGTCATACCAGGATGAATGGAATATATAGAATAATGCACTTTCTCCAAAATCAATTTTACCTAACTACTAACTCTCGATATACAAACTTGGCCACCAATCCTCAACACACCATTCGAATCAAGAGAGGTTTCCTTAGTCTCACCGCTCAACACCTTATCTTGAATCGCTCTCAAGCTATTATCATCAAACTGGCAAGCATGAATCTGCTCCATCAAGGAAGATCTAGCACCAATAAAGGCTAAAGCACATCCAAGTGTCAAAATATCAAGCCTAACTATTCGGTTAGCTAAAGACTAAACCTCCTAGGCCAAAGGCCGCTCCTGAGTCAAAAGATGAGCCAAACTCCACATACTAGCCGACTTCTTACTTACTGTATTCGCTACCACATTAACCTTGCCTGATAATACAAAATAGTGATGTCATAGTCCTTAAGAAACTCAAGCCAATGATGTTGTCTCATATTAAGCTCTCTTTGGGTGAAAAAGTACTGAAGACTATGATGATCCGAGAAGATCTCACAAATGACTCCATATAAGTAGTGATGCCACAACTTCAATACAAACACTACAGCTGCCAACTCCAAGTCATAGGTAGGGTAATTCTTCTCATGAGGCTTCAACTGATGAGATGCATAAGCAATCACCTTACCCTCCTACATCAACACTGCACCCAAACCAACACTTGAAGAATCACAAAACACGATAAAACCCACGCCCTCCTTGGGCAAGTTCAAGATAGGAGCCAAAGTCAACAACTCCTTGAGCTTTTGAAAGCTCTTCTCACATGCTTCCGACCACTGAAAGGAAATCTTCTTCTGAGTCAACTTGGTCAAAGGAGCTACAATCAAGGATAAACCCTCTACAAAGAACCGATAATAACCCACCAACCCAACAAAACTCTAAATTTTAGTAGGACTAATGGGCTAAGCCCAATCATGAATCACCGCAATCTTGGAGGGGTCGGCCATGATACCATCCTTAGTTACCACATAACCAAAGAAAGAAATAGAATCAAACAAAAACTCATACTTGGAGAACTTAGAATACAACTTCTCATCACGTAGCCTCTGAAGTACAGTCCTCAAGTGTCTCACATGATCTTCCTCATTCTTGGAATAAACCAAGATATCATCTATAAATACAATCACAAAGGAGTCGAGATACAGTCGAAATACCGGGTTCATCAACTCCATGAACACTGCTGGGGCATTGGTCAACCCAAAGGACATGACACAGAACTCATAATGACTGTACCAAGTTTGAAAGGCCATCTTTGAAACATCAAAAGTCCTAATCCTCAATTGGTGATACCCGAATCTCAAATCTATCTTAGAAAACACCGAAGCACCCTGAAGCTGGTCAAACAAGTCATCAATGTGAGGAAAAAGATACTTGTTGTCATCAATGTGAGGAAAAGATACTTGTTGTTAACCATCACCTTGTTCAACGGTGTATAGTCAATACACATACGTATGGAGCTATCCTTCTTCTTCAATAACAAGACTGACGCACCCCAAGGAGAAACACTAGGTCTAATAAAGCCCTTACTCATCAAATCCTGCAACTGATCCTTCAACTCCTTTAACTTAGCTGGGGCCATCCTATAAGCGGGAATCAAAATGGGCTTGATGCCCAGTTCAACGTCAATAGCAAAGTCAATATCACGATTAGAAGATATACCAGGAAAATCTGTAAGGAACACATCCATGAACTCGTAGACTACTCAGATAGAATCCATAGAAGGCTGTAAAGCAATCATCGTATCACGAACATAAGCCAAATAAGACAAACAACCCCGTTCTACCATACGACGAGCATGTAGAAAAGATAAGAAACCCTTTGGACCCGAATTAAGCGCACCCTTCTAAGCCAATCTTGGCACACCTGGCGTAGATAAGGTCACGGTCTTGGTATAATAGTCCAAAATAGCATGATAAGGAACTAACCAATCCATACCCAAGATAACATCAAAGTCAACCATATATAGGATAGTCAAGTCTACCCAAGTCTTACGACCTGGAAAGGTAATCACACAAGATCGGTACACCCAATCCACCACTAAAGAATCTCTTACAGGGGTAGAAACATGAAGAGGCATAGCAAAAGGCTCACTTGAAACATCAAATCCATAAGCAAAATAGGTAGACACATAGAAGAATATAGATTTAGGGTCAAATAACACGAAAGCATATCTATAGCAAACTGGGATGATACCTATAGCAACTATATTAGAAACCTCTTCCTTGGGTTATGCAGGTATAGCAAGGCACTGTCCCATCTACTCTAGGACTGAGTAACCCCACGACTACCACCACGAGCACCTCTACGTCTACCTCGAGCACCTCTAGCAACACCTCTACCACTTTGAAAACCACCTCTCATAGCAGATATAGGAGTAGGTCTGAACACACACCGAGGACAATCCTTGGACACATGTCCAAACTCATCACATATGAAACACCCTCTATGACCTGACTCAATCTGAGGAGGTGTGGCTGAACTAGAATGACTACCCTGACTCGTTGTATGGCTACCCATAGTCACAACACCTAAAGATCTACCATCTGATCCCTGGAATGCAGCCTGAATTGGCCTACCATGATAACCACGAGAACCTCTAATATAGAAATCTCTACCTCAAGAGGCGCATCCACTAAACTCATCATGGCGACACACCTTCTTGGTGCCTCCCTGAGTAACCTAAATGATAGACTCAGTCATATTGGTATGCTCAATAATACTCTAAAAAAAATCCCCTAAAACAACTATCTGGGATATAGCCAACTGATATGAACCATCTAACCCCTTCATAAACTTCTAAATCCTCTCAGAATCGGTGGAGATGCTAGCGACAAAATATCTAAACAAGGTATGGAAATGCACCTCATATTAAGCAATAGTCATAGAGACATGCTCTAAATGATCAAACTCATCTCTCATCTGATCTCTCAAGCTAGACAACATAAATTGCTCCAAGAAAGCCTCAAAAAATTGAGTCCAAGTCATTACAGGTGAACCCAACGGCCTACAACTAGCATATGACCTCCACCAATCCCTAGCCATATCCATCAACTGATAAGTAGTATAAGAAACTCTATGAGACTCAAGGGATCCCAGGTTACGCAACTTCTCCTGATAGTCGATCAACAACTCACATGCATCCTCCGTTATAGCTCCACTAAACTTTGGAGGACCCAAGCGAATAAAACTCGCAAACCTCTTCTGATCCTCAAAAGACATTATGGTACCTGAAGTAACTGGAGAAATAGTGAGCCTGGCTAACTGAGAATATACCTGTGGGGGTACCATAGAAGATGGTTATACCCCAAAACTTGGAATACCATAATTAGATACTAGCACAGAAAGTGGAGTACCACTCAAAGTCTGCGGAATACTATGAGTAGGTGATGGTACCAATGGAGGAATCACACTCAGAGTTGGAGGAATACCATAAATAGACGTTGGCACTGACGGTGATACAACACTCAAAATTGGAGAAACCTGAGTTGGCACCATACTCTTTGCACGACCAACCTCAGGGTTAGGGGAGATCCCCCTAGTACTACCTCTGATCAGGGCAGCTCCTCATGTCTGTCTTCTACCTCGAGGTCTTTCACGACCCGTACCTAGCCTCCTAGTCTGGGCTCCATCCTTGGGTGCTGGCTCAGCATCCATAGCCTCTCGAGATCTAGTCCTCATCATCTACGTAGAAAAGAGTGGAACACAACTTAGAATATTGAGTAGGAACAACCCGCACTATAAGGAATCAAATTAGAGAAATTTCTCCTAAAGATATCTTATAGCATCTCAAAGATAGATATAGACATCTATATACCACTCTATGAGACTCTACTAGACATCATGCTGTGACACATATGAGACCAGTGTAACCTGGCACTCTGATACCAATTTATCACAACCCCAAAATTGGATTATAATGGCACTTATCATGGCCCAGCCTTGATAAGTAAGACTGAATCCCAAATGAATAAGAAACATGAAGTAATACAAAATAAGAGTAAATTACGAGACTTCTAGAAAAAAGTCAAGTCTTGAACATCATAAATAAGGAATCCAAGAAATACATAACCAAATCTCAGAACTTGGTGTCATAAATATAGAGCATTTAGTATAAAACCAATTTCAAAATACATATAGTATTTAAAAATGAAATAAAGACATAATAAGGGATAGATGAGGCTCGGGATCAACTCTGGATGTATGGAGCAATCGATACCTCAAACTCTCTCTCAATCTGCATAAATTCAGCAGCCGCGTGTATTACTTGAACATGGATCTACATCGAAAGGGCACAGTGGGGATAAGTATGGGTCCACTTGTACTCAGTAGGTATCATAGGCCGACTGAGAAAAGTAGATAATAATAAGGTAAAAACTGAATATGAGCACCAAAACCTGCAAGCAGAAAAGTTCTCAAATGGTAGCTCATACCGTCTCCACTAACAGTTCTAATATAATAATGAGATAAACAACATGAGTAAACACGAAAATACAAAAAGGCAAGTCAAGAAAAAAAACCCACAGAATATGTGAATGGAATGCAATGCAATGCATTGTAGTGGTAATGATGAGGTGGAACGATAAAAGTCATTGCATGACTTTCAGTAAATACCTACCGAGTTTGCAACTCCGCAATAGGACCCATGGGGGGTTCGCAACCGCTATAATTTATCTCATATCTCAATCTCAATCTCAACACAACTCAGCTTTCTGACTTGTGTTCACGGAGTGGGTTTTTATGAAAATATCTCATTTTCTTTCAAAAATAGTGTTCCTCAATGGTACCAATATCTCATGAATGTATATATGTGGAATGAGGATATAATGCTCATAATCAGATCAGTATAAATATATCCAATCAATTAAATACGATTTATATATATAGGTGAGCTATTCATAATTCATCAACTATAATTTGGCACCACTGAAATAAATATGCACGTAAGATATCATAAATATCATATCAACCTCTAACTCAGGTATGTTCAATCATGATAAAGCAACTAATGCTTAATAAGGCCTATAATAACAGTTTAAGCCGCCGCAAAGGCATTATATCTAAATAATAAGGCATCTAAATGCGCAAATATGTCCAAATGATGTCAAATAAGGGACCCACTCAGGCTACATACAATGTCAAGTATCTCATGCCAATATTCACACCAAATAAGTCCTCACACAGGCACACAACAATAATTGTAATCTCAAAATATAAACCCCATAGCCAATTTCCCCAACCATAGCATGCTTTACTTATATTTTAACTACCTATCTCAATATAAAGGAAGTTAAGCCATAACCTACCTCAAAATGATGAAATCTGGGCCTAAAGTGCTTCAACACAGATCCTTCCCCTTTCGAACGACCTCAAAATCAACTACAACATACAAATATAGAATATATGCATTAAAATAAAGTCAACAATACTATCATTCTACTTAGTAATATAAGAATAATGATACCCATATTGCATAAAGATGCTTTGGGTCAAAAATCAGGCTAAAACTCCTATGTGGGGCTCGCTTATGGAATTATAAATTTGAAATTGTCAAAATGTTCCTCAAGGCTCAAGGATCATTTACCCTCAAGAACGGTTAAATTCCAAGCTCTAACACATCCAAAATCAACCCATAAATGGATTGGGGATTTAAACATAAAACGGAGAATCTATCGAGAAATTAGGGAACTTAAAAAGATTAAGACGAGGAAAAAGGCTTTGACAAACTCTCCAACCTCCTTTGATCTCCCAAGAATTGGCTCCCCTCTCTCACTATCTCTCTAGGGCTTTAATGCTCTCAACACTTAGAGAAAAATGGGTGAAAGGGGATTAAATGAACTACGGGTACCTCTAATGCACCCATTTGGACTCTAAAGAGGTCATCGCTAAAGCAAAAACCCATAGATAAAGTGGTGTGAATACCTGAGCTGACCTCTACTAAAGCAGACCAAATGTCGCTTAAGCGGCATCCGCTAAAGCGGTATGGTCTCCGCTAAAGTGGTCCATTAGTATTTCTTCACTTAGCGAGATCTTACTACGAGGTAGTGATGTTGGCTTGAGTTTCTTAAGGATTATAATCTCACTATTCTTTATCATCTGGATAAGGCTAATGTGTTGGCGGATGCCTTGAGTCAGAAGTGGACTAGTATAGGGAGTTTAGCTCATCTCTTGACGCAAGAGAGACCTTTGGCCTTAGAGGTTCTGTCTTTATCTAACCAGTTGGTTAGGCTTGATATTTTGATACCTGAGCACATACTAGCCTTTGTTGATGCTAGATCTTCTTTTATGGAGAAGATTAGAGCTTACCAATTTGATGATGATAGATTGAGGGTGATTCGAGATAAGGTGTTGAGTGGCGAGGCTAAGGCGACATCTCTTGATTCTGATGGTGATAAGGTATTGAGTGGCGAGGCTAAGGAGGCATCTCTTGATTCTGATGGTGTTTTGAGGATTAGTGGCCGAGTTTGTGTGCCGAGAGTTGGTGGATGGATGAGATTGATTTTAGAGGAAGCTCATTGTTCCAAATATTTTGTCCACCCAGGGGTGACCAAGAAGTACCAAGATTTAGATCAGCATTACTGGTGTGGTGGTATAAAGAAGAATATAGCGTATTTTATAGCTCGTTGCTTGTGTTGTCAATAGGTAAAGGCCTAGCATCTGAGACCCGGTGGTTTGCTCAAGAGATAACCCATTCAAGAGTGAAAATAGGAGCAGATTACTATAGAATTATTGAGTGGGTTACTTCATACTTCTCGTGGTTCTGACAACATTTGGGTCATCATAGACCGATTAACCAAACTGGCTCATTTCATCCCTCTTTAGATTTTCCTCAGTGCCGAGAGGTTAGCTCGTATCTATGTTTGAGAAATGATTCATCCTCATGGGGACCCATGTCTATTATATTATAAGAGTCTTAGTTTTCACTTCTAGCTTTTGGAGGACATTTCAGGAGGAGTTAGGTACTCAAGTTGACCTTAGCACAACTTTTTACCCCAGACCAATGGTCAGTCAAAGAAAACTATTCAAGTTTTAGAAGATATGCTCTACACTTATATTATGGACTTTGAAGGATAGTGGGAGTAACATTTAGCCATAAAGGAGTTTACTTATATTAATAACTACCATTTGAGTATTGAGATGACACTATTTGAGGCAATGTATGGTCGGCATTGTCAATCTTTTATTGGTTGGTTTGAGACTTCTGAGGTTATACCTCATTGTACCGACTTACCTCGCGAGTGCTTGGACAGAGTATGGGTGATTCAGGATAGGATTTGGGTAGCCCAGAGTAGACAAAAGAGTTATGCTGACCACAGGCTTCGTGCTTTAAAGTTTGGGATTGGCGATTGAGTCTTTCTTTAAGTGTTGCCCATTAAGGGTGTGATGAGGTTCGAAAAGAGGGCCAATCTTAGCTCGAGGTATATTGGTCCATTTGAGATACTTCGGACAGTTGGGGAGGAAGCTTATGAGTTGCCTTGCCCTGATACTTTTCATTCATTCACCCAGTCTTTTATGTATCTATGTTACAACGTTATATCCCAGATGAGTTTCACATGCTTCGTTGGGAATCGTTTCAATTGGATGAGAGGTTGACCTTTGTAGAGGAGCCAGTTTCCATACTAGCTAGGAATGTTAGACGGTTGCATTTTAGAGATATTCCTGTGGTTAAGTTTCAGTGGAGACACCGTCCCTTCGAGGAGGCTACTTAGAAGGTTGAGTCCGACATGCATAGTAGTTACCCCCAACTCTTTATCGATTCAGGTACTTGAATGCTTTCTAGTTTGAGGACAAACTAGAGTCTTAATGGTGGATACTGTAACAACCTGATATGTGGAAATTCCCTTTTTATGTGATTTGACTATTTTACCCTCTCCCATAGTTGTTACATATTGATTTTGGGGTGTGGGAATGGTTGGCACGATTCTCAATGCTTTTGGGAATGAGTTTTAAGAGTTTGAAACTCTTCAAGGCTTTAAAAAGCCATTAGTTTGACTTTGGTCAACATATTGTGTTTCGAGCGACGGATGACGATTTGGACAGTTCCATTAGATTTGGAATGTCGAATTTGGGTTAGTAGTGTGGTTAGTTCGGGTTTGGAACTTTTATTTTGTATTTTGACACTCCGTTAGAAAACTAGTGGAAATTGCCTTAAAGGGGTCCCTGTAGTTAATTTGTTGAAACTATACTTTTTCAAAAATCCAATGTTGCCATTGAATCAAGAATATCGAAAATAGCCTAGTTGTTTAGTTTGTTTGCATTCACAAATCCTGAATGAATCCCGAGGGGTCTATTGACAACTTAGCAACTTAACAAAGTTGCTGATGTGGCTGAACCTGGTGCATCCTCTTTAGCGGACAAAGACCGCTTAAGAGGTAGCCACTTTAGTGGCATAGCACCACTTTAGTGGTCAGTTGATTTTCACCCTAGTCGCTAAAGTGGACACCTTACCGCTTTAGTGGGTGTCACTTTAGCTAAGCCTAGCCACGGAGGCCAGGAAGCTTTAGCGACCACCCTCCGCTTTAGCGATCATTTAGTTGCTAAAGCGGTCATCGCTGGTATATATACCCAAAACTTTTCTTTTTATTCCATTCATCCATTTTTAGACTTGAAGCTTCGGGATTTAGTGATTTTGAGGAGTTTCCTCACCATTTATGCTTGTGTAAGCTCTAAACTCTTGTTTTCATTGATTCCTATTGATTATATTTTCAAAAACATCTTTTAATCTTTATTTCTAAATGAGATTTTGAGGTTTTTGTCGGTAAAGCTTAAAATAGTTTTTCTTTGATTTGAACCTCGTTTTTAACACGTTTTCATGTGGGTTTTCAACTGTAGACTCCTATAACCATAGGTAGCATGTTTCTAAAATAAAATTCAAGATTTACCCATTTCGTTTTTGAACTCATTTTTTGAACCCGTTTTGGTCCCATCTTAGATATAGTCGATATGGGTATCATTAGCTTTCTTTTAACGCATAGATGTTGTATTTGAATGTTTTAGTTGATTCCAAGACCATTCAAAAAGGGAAAGGCTCTTTGTTGAAGGCTTTAGGCTTGGATTTTGACATTTTGAGGTAGGTTATGGCTTAACTTTCTTCAAACTGGGCTGATTAGTTAATAAATAAGTAAAACATGCTTTGGATTGGGGAAAACAACCATGAAAACTATATTTCAAAATTATTATTGTTGTTGTGTGACCGTGTGGGGTCTTATATACTAAGTGTTGTTGGCTTGAGATATTATATATTGTGTGTTGCTCGGGTTGGGGCTTTATTTGACATCATTGGCCTTATCTATGGATTGAGTGCCATTATTCTTATTGTCATGCCCATGCAGGGGGCTTGAATAGATATTATAGACCTTATTAGGCATTATTTGCCTTTATCATGATACAAATGCCCGACTTAGGGGTTGATATGATATTAATGATGTGTTACATGAAAATATATTCCTATGATGCCAAACAAGAACTGATATCATGAATTATTGACATATTGAGTCGATTTCTGGGCTAACTTATACAGGTATCAAATGGATTGTTATCTTTATACTGATTTGATTATGAGCATATATCCTTATTTCATACATACATATTCATGAGTTATTGGTACCATTAAGGAACACAGTTTTTGAAAGAAAATGAGATATTTTATAGGAACCTTAATCCGTGAACATAAGCCAGTGAGGTGAATTGATGTTTGAGATACTATACGGGTTGCGAACCCCCCATGGGTCCTATTTTGGGAGCACTGAGGCTTGGTAGGTGTATACAGAAAGTCATGTGATGCTTTAATTTATTCATTTAACCATAATTGCATTTCATTTACATATGCATCTTCCATGTTCCTTTATGTTTTCTTGACGTGTATTTAGTTTCTATATACATTTCGTTTGTATCTGTTTCTATCTCATTTTCATATATATTAGAACTATTAGTGGAGATGGTGTGAGCTACTGTTTGGAAACATTTTCTGTTTATAGGTGACGTGCTCATAGTATTTCTTTACTTGTTTTATTTTCTGGTTTGCTCACTCAGCCTATGATACCTATTGAGTACATGTGGACCGTACTCACCCCTACTGTGCCCTTTCATTGCAGATCCTAGTTTGAGTACGAGACGCGATAGCTGATCATGCTATTTGGTGGTTAACTCGAGGTACTGGCACACTCTAGAGTTCAGAGCTGATCCTGAACCTCCTTGTATATTTATCCTATCTTTATTTATGTTCAGAGACATATTATGTATTTTCTTCGGATTTCAGTCTTACTTTAGATGCTCTTGTACTTATGATACACCAGATTTTGGAGATTTTTGTGATAGTTTCTTTCAGACTTTCGCTTCATTATGTATTGCGTTGACCTGACTTCGCTCTTGAAGTTTAGTTTATCTTACTTTATTTATAATTTCACACTTCTGTTCTTTTTGGGTAATTGTCATACCTACCGAGGCTGGTTCTCGGTAGTTGCCATTATGACCTCAACTTTTGGATCGTGACAACCAGCGTGGTACCCAATTCCAATATCAATCTATGTCGGCATGACACCAATCCCAATATTAATCCGTGTCAGCGTGACACCCGCTCCTAATATCAACTCAATAAGTAATCTCAAAAAAATGCTCAATGCATAATGACAATCAATAGTTACAAGCATGCCCGAAGGTTAGTCACCAACAGTAAACTCAAATATAAGCATAGAGTTAAATCAAGTTTATAACTATATTTAAACCATAAGCTACCCCATATCCTGTCCAGAAGCACTATTTGGCCAAAGCCTTGCCTTTCATTTCAATTTCTACTTGTTCTTGGTCTATAAACAACAAGTAAGCATAATTCAATACATCCCCCACTTCTAGGTATTATAAATCCAAGCCCATCAATTTTAACCCATAAACTTAACCTAGTTCATCATTCTAGGATTTTATACCCTTTAATCCATTTGAATTCTACGTATTTCATGATTACAATAAAAAATTCTACGTTAGGAAGTGATTTCTAACAACCTAGAGTCAATAACAAAGGAATTTAAGTCATTTCTAACCAATTCTCATTATTTTATAAGCCTACGTCTAAACCCCAATTTTTAACTATGATTATAATCCTTACAATTCTAAGAATCTAAGGGAGTAATCACAAGTTTTAATGATAAAGTAATTTTACCTCAAAGATGAAAACCCCCAAATATGGTGAAAATCTCCCTCTCTCAACCCTTAGATGAAAACTAAAATATTGGGAATGAAAAATGCTACTTTTCTATTTTAACTGTGATAGCTACAAGTTCATCATTGCAGCAACGGATTTATCATTACAGCGACACTCAGGCTAAATGCACCGGTCACTATGGCTACACTTCTATTGTTGTGGCGACATTGCTGCAATGATGTATCTATCACTGTAGCAATGCTAAAATAGTAACTTGGGAATTGTTTCCAGCCTTTTCCATTTCACAATACACTTCTCATATTTTGACATCACGTATTCACGCTTTTACAGTAATCGCTATAATTGGATTTCTATTAACTCATTTTACGCATCAAAAGTTTCTACGACTTTTTAAACTCGTCATCTAACACTTTATCAACTCAAATCCACCAATCAATAGACAAATAACTACTCACATTCAAAATTTACCTAAAACTAGGCTAGCCCAAAATTTCACAAATTTGGCCTATGGAAAGGCTAAGCTGAGGTCTTAGTCTCTAATTCACTATAACGACATTTTGGATCATTACATTCTCTCCATTGGAAAATGGATAAAGAAATGGCATCTCAAATAATCATATGCCCTCACAATCAAGAGAGAATCCCAAGCACATAAAATACAATTCAAAAAACAAATGAGATGTCAAAAGAAAAAAAAAACTCTTTGTTTCTTCCTCATACGCGTACCCACAAAGATGTTCACGATCCAAAACAGGGACCGTGATGACACCTATCCTACCCTCCACGATAGGTAAGCCTAAACTTATCTCAACACGGATACAAAATTAAATTTATAGCAGAATAAAATAAATAAATAAAAACCCAAAGGAACACAAAATCTAACAATATTCCCAGATCTAAAAGGCGTAAAACAAGCCTCTAATACAGAGTGCGACAAAGAGTCACAAGTGTCTCAAAATGCGAAAAAGGCATAAGATAAGATAGAGGAGAAATTAGTATCCTCTGAGATCAACATCAACTACCTCGAATCTCCAGGAGAGCCATCTTACAAAGCCACAATCTATTCCTAAGGCCGTTGGCTCAGTACCTGCACGTAAGGTGCAAAAAAATAAAAATATACATACCTAATAAATTTGCAATTCAATTTCTTCTGTTATTTCTTCTAAAGAGTGATGGCTATGCGTATTTCAAATTTAAAATATCGTATATACGCTCATTAACAATTTATTATGGTAACATATGACCATTGGTATAAATTGAGAACGGATGGTAGATAGAAACTCAAAAGTTAAATATGAAGACAAAGTTAATGGTAGAAGATGAAAATATTTTGGTAGTGTTAAATTTTCAAGTCCCACGTTAGGCAACCATAATTCACCGTTTAATATAGGTACCTAATTAAATAGACATTTAGTTAGGTAGTTATATATTTAATTAGATTTTTATTTAGTGTAGGGGGAAAATGGTAATTAAACTTCGCACTTTGGAGCTACTCACTATTAATAATATACTAGTGTCTGGACACTTTGCACATGAGTCCTATGTAAATTTATATAGACTCGTTAGAACAAAAAAGATTCTATGAAATCATGAGTGTTATGAGTAATAAAATATGAAATTACAAATAAATCTTAATAAGTGTGACAATAAATAAACACTTAAGATGAATTGAAGAAAATGTTATTATTTTATGAGGTACATCAATAATATTGATTATTTGTACCGAATTTTTCTTTTTTCTTTTCCTTGATAATATTCACATGTTTGAGTCGACAAAAAAATCATATGACATATGATAACATTGAGTTTACTATGACGAAATAAAAAATATGTATTCGTTTAATCTTTATTTCATGCATAATTGTTAATATTAAGAGGTAAATAATTTTAAAATGTGCATGCATTTATACACGTTCTAATTTATATTTGTCTTTAAGTTGAAGTACAAAATAAGAAGGGAATAACATAAACCAGTAATAGCAGTACAAGGATGACATGCAAGAATAATGAGAGAGATGATTTCAGGGCAATGTATAGACAATCGACAAGAAACAAGATTCAGAGGTTACCCAATAGAGATTGGTCCAAGAAATTACATGAAACCCTTGTAACAACTGCAAAGACTGTTGAAAGTTGTGATTCATAAATTACCCAGTAGAGATTGGTAGTTTTCTCATCGATATTTCCGTAAGTTTTCGTCTAATTTCTTGATTTATTCCCCGTCTTAACTTTAAATCCCTAGTTACTTTGCAGGTTGATTTAGGGCTCATTTGTGATCGAATTTCACCCATTTTGCGGATAAATGATCCTTGAGCTTAGAGGGATTTTTGACGATTTCAAAGTTGTAATTCTGCAAGCGGGTTCCACATGGGATTTTAGCTTAATTTTAGACCCAGAGCATTTATATGCAATATTAGTGTTTTTATTCTTATATTTATGCATGGATTAACTTTTTAATAGCGTGGCAACGTGCGAAGGTTTCTCAGAAGGGGAAGCTCCGGTGTAGTGGACTTTATCAAGCTATCTGCGGCGTCCAGGCAGGCTAGGCTTACTTTCCTGTTAGAATGAGCTTAATTATGATATTAGTTTGGTATTATGCTAGATTTGGGTGGGTATTTATGGATTGATTTTTGGTCTAGCAAAATTTGAGAATAATTAGCCGATTAGAAAGGATTTGGGTAGAATTTGGCCCGTCCTTTCCAATATTAGATTAGATTAATATATTATGGCTATCTTAGACTTACGTAGAATCTTGGTATGGAATTATAACGCCTTAGTCTAGGGTTGGATTGGTTTTTACCTTAGCATGGATTTTTGGAACTAGTAGGGGAACCCACCGATCTTCCTCTACGTAGTATGTTTAGTTTAACTCCTAGTAGACTTAAGAAGCCTTTTAGTCATGAACCTAGATCAAGTATTGGACCTTGGCATGACTTAGGCAAGTTAATGAACTTCGCTTAGTTTTATTAATCTGGACATAATGACTTTCGGCTTTTTAGACCACCCATCTAGACTTGTTTGTTAATATTACACCTCTTATTGATTTGACAACAATACTAATAGTCCTATTAAATGGAGTAAAAAGGAAATTCATGATCCTGGAGCATTATGATACTTTGTCTATTTACCCTAGTTCCAGTTCGAGTTCGGCGATTGGTAGATCCCCTGTTATTGATTATATTGGGTTCATTTATGGCATATTTAGTACAAGAAACTTAATTACTAGTTTTGATTAAAGTCCAGTATTCATGATCTTTGTGTGACACTTTATTATGATGATACCGTTCTCAGTTCTGGTTCAAGTCCAACATTCATGATATGAAGAGACTTCCAGTTATAATGTCATGTTTGACACTCTTTATGGTTGTTATTGTCTGTATTCTCTCCTTGCATGCATCAATCGGGCTTATGGTGGCTTGGTTGGGTTACTCCTTACATGTTTTCACATTCTGATTTATGGGGGTATAGTTTGGCTATAATTAGACTGTATTTATCTTAATATATCTGTTCTTGCATATTTATTGTGTTATCCCGGATTGGAGTATCATTTCAGATTTAGACTTATCCATGGCTTAGTTTACTTTCTCTTATTTTATTATACTTTTATTATGATTTAGCTCAGTTGGTAGATGATGTCTACTGAGTACTCATTGTTTTGGTACTCATACTACACTTCTTCATCTCTTTTCTGATGCAGATCAGAGTACGAGTCATTACTATTAATGCTCTATCCAGCTTGCTTTTGGGATTCAGAGATAGGGTGAACTTTCAGAGCTGGAGTTGATCCTCTCTCCTTCTATTAATTTTGGACAATCTTCACTTTCGAGACTACTTGTATATTTGATACTATTCAGTACCCTTATTTTTATTTTACTAGCTCTTGTACCTACTTTACTAGGTCATGTGAGGATTTATTGTATACTTTCTCTTTCTCCGCTATTATTCAATATCTTACACTTTATTTATCTGCTTATAATCCTATTGTATGCTTACTTTTTTGTACTTCTTATACCTTCCACCAATTAGCCCATTACTTAATATTCCAGGCAGTTCATTGGTTACCTAATGGTGGGTTAAAGTAGGTGTCATCATGACTCAAGAAATTGGGTTGTAACAAATTGGTATCAGAGTCAGATTCATTGGTATTTTTGGTACAAGAGAAAGTGTCTAGTAGAGTCCCGTGGATTAGTGCGATGGCGTCTGTATCCTATCTTTGGGAGGCTACAGGGCATTCTTATAAAACCTAATTTTCTTCATTTATTTTCATGCATCAAGTTTTTACTGGTATCTAAAATTCTTATTGTTTCACTATTTCATAGATGGTTAGGATACGAGATACACCGACTAGAGACGAGGACCCTGAGTCTACAGCCTGAGCGCCCATTAGGGGTAGTGGTTGACCTAGAGGTCTAGGCTAGGCTAGATCTGCAACACCAGCTAGGGGTATGCACAGAGAGCCTTGACCAGAATGCTCCTAAGATAGAGGTAGCTCCAGAGATTTTGCCACCCCAGCC
The DNA here is from genome assembly GCA_031232105.1 of Capsicum rhomboideum. Lineage (NCBI taxonomy): Eukaryota > Viridiplantae > Streptophyta > Magnoliopsida > Solanales > Solanaceae > Capsicum > Capsicum rhomboideum. The sequence continues at coordinate 20,148,896 of CP124710.1, forward strand.
GCTGGTGGGATAGGGGGAAGCCCAAGCCCCACCAGGATTTATTTCTTCTTCAGTGCTCAAAGACACCTTGATTTAATTACTGGGGTTAGTAGGTGGTACATCGTCTGATTGTGCTCAATCAACATACCAGAGTGGCACTGATATAGGGGCGTAACCTGCAGTTGTGGCTCCCAGAGTTGAGGTTCCTCCAACAACAGTAGTTTCATGGCCGACACTTTCTCATCCAGTTATGACAGTCAAGAAGCATAAGATGTTAGGTCGATTCCTAATATTGACTTCACTTAGGTTTGTAGGGGCCCCAGGCGAGGATGCATTTGAGTTTCTGACTAGTTGTGAGGAGAGGCTTCGTAATTTAGGCCTGGTAGGGTCACATAGTGTGGACTACACCACCTTTCAGTTTGATCAGGATGCTAGGCAGTGGTGGAGAGGTTATGTTGATTCCAGGCCAGCTGGATCTCCCTCTTTGTCATGGACCCAATTTTTTGAGGCTTTCTTGGAGAATTTTATGCCTCGCAGTACAAACATTTGAGGGATCGATTTATTAAATTGGAGCAGGGTTCTATGATCGTTGTTGAATATGAGGCTAGATTCCATGAGTTGTCCTGACATGCTACTGCGATCATGCCTACCAAGTATGAGCAGATTCAAAGTTTTATTAGAGGGCTGAGACTTCCTCTCTGTATGGCTACTCAGTGTTTAGTTGCAGGTGGTAGATCATTTGTGGATATTTCTAATTATACCCAGACTATAGTGGAGATACATTATGAGGCCCAAGGGGGTGAAAACAAGAGTCCACGTTAGTAGGGCAGTTACAGTGGGTGCCATAACAGCTCACAATTTAGAGGTAAAGGTTCTTAGGGTAGGTACCCTTCATGCTACTCTTATCTACACCAGGGTCAGTCTAGTATGCCCGTTAAAGCAGCGCCTCAGATCATGGACGGGGGTCAGTTTGAGTGGTGCATATTTAGGGTCTTTAGGCTGAGGTTTCCATTCTTAGTCAGTCGGATATTCTAGACAGAGCATAGTTCTCGAGGTTTGTTATGATTGTGGGGTTATTTGTCATATCTCCAGAGAGTGTCCTCAGTGTGGGATGATTCAACCTATTTCATAGAGTCTTCAGCTAATTAGATCAATGCTGCCTCCAGCTAGAGGTGGTGCTCAGGGTCATAAGTATGGTCCCCAGGGTTCTAGAAGAGGTCTTCAGGCAAGTAGGACAGGTGGTCGGTAAGGTACCCAGTCTGGAGGCAGACGAGGTCAGTTGTATATTGTACCTAGTAGGTTAGAGGTGGAGTCTTCGGATGCTTTTATTATAGGTATGATTTCAGTATGCAGTCAGCCAGCTATTGCTTTATTAGATCCGAGATCCACTTATTCATATGTTTCTACTTATTATGCACCACAGTTAGAGTTGTCTTGGGATTCTTTATTTGTACCGTTGTGTGTATCTACTCTTGTAGATGATTCTTTAGTAGTGGATTAGGTTTATAGATCATGGGTTATGACCATTCTAGAGTTTGATACTCGGGCTGACCTTATTATACTAGATATGATGGATTTTGATGTGATTCTGAGCATGGACTGGTTATCCCCCTATCACGTAGTCCTGGATTGCTTTGCCAAGACCGTTACCTTAGCCATGTCTAGCATACCCTTGATTGTATGGCAAGGTTCTTTTAGCTGCGTACCGATGTAGATTATTTCTTATGTTCGGCCTAGGATATTGGTGTAGAGGGGTTGCGAGTCTTGTCTTGCTTATGTTCATGATATTAGTGCCAAGAGTCCTTCACTTGATTCTTTTCCTATTGTTTATGAGTTTCTTGATGTTTTCTTTACCTACCTAACTAGCCTTCCTTGTGAGTGTGAGATTTAGTTTGCTATTGATCTTGAGCCGGGCACCCGACCTATTTCCACGGCTCCTTAGCATATGGCTTCTACTGAGCTTAAGAAGATGAATTATCAGCTTCAGGACCTCTAGGGTAAGGGTTTCATTAGGCCGAGTGTATCACCTTGGGGTGCTCCGGTCTTGTTCATGAAGGAAAATGATGGTTCCATGTGTGTGTGTATCAATTATAGACAACTGAATAAGGCGATAGTAAAGAATAGATATCCTATGCCTCGTATTGATGATTTATTTGACCAGCTTCAGGGTGAAGCAATGTTTTCTAAGATTGACTTGAGATGCGGTAACCACCAGTTGAGGATTTGGGTAAAGGATATCCCTAAGACAGCCTTCAGGACTAACTAAGGTCATTATGAGTTAGTGATATCTTTTGGGTTAACCAATACCCCAATAGCATTCATGGACTTGATGAACTGCATTTTCAGGTCCTATTTGGACTCTTTTGTAATCATATTCATCAATGATATCCTTGTTTATTCGAGAGGTAGAGAGGAGCATGAGCAATATTTGAGGATTGTGCTCTAGACCTTGAGAGATCTAGGCTTTTTGCCAAATTCTTAAAGTGTGAGTTCTGGTTAGACTCTATGATATTCCTAGGACATGAGGTGTCTAAGGATGGGATTATGGTATACTCGAAGAAGATTGAGGCTATTTGTGATTGGGCTGGACCTACATCTCCGATCTAGGTTCACAGTTTTATTAGTTTTGTAGGCTACTATAGGCATTTCACCAAGAGATTTGCTATTGTTGTGGCACTTATGACCAGATTAACCAGGAAGGAGGTTTATTTTTAGTGGTTCGTTGAGTGCGAGTCAAGCTTTTGAAAGCTCAAGGACTTGCTCACTTTTGCTTTTATTTTGACTCTTCCAGTTGAGGGCAAGGGGTTTACTGTGTATTGTGATGCTTATGGTGTTGGTTTGGGTTTGTTTTGATGCAGCAGGATTGAGTTATTGCTTATTCGTCGAGGCAGCTGAAGGTGCACGAGCGCAACTACCCCACTCATGATTTGGAGTTGGTGGTGGTAGTATTTGTGCTTACGATTTGGAGGAGTTGCTCGAATGGTGTTTGTTGCGACATATATACTGACTACTATAGTCTTCAGTAGATCATAACCCAATGGGAGCTTAATTTGGGATAGCGCAGGTGGATCGAGTTGCTGAAGGACTATGATATCTCTATTTTATACCATCAGGGCAAGACGAATATAGTAGTGGACGCCTTGAGCCAGAAGGCAGTGAGTATGGGTAGCTTGGCCTTCATTTTGGTTTTGAAGCAGCTGTTGGCATTGGACATGTAGTCCTTTGCCAACTTGATGGTTTGGCTTGACATTTCATAGCCAAGGAAGATTCTTGACAGTGTTGAGGCTAGGTCTACCTTGATGGAGAAAATTTGGGATAGTCAGTTTGAGGATAGTAAACTCTGTGGTATTCAAGATTAGGTATTAAGATGTGAGTCCATTCGGTCTACCTTGGATTCTGAAGATATTTTAAGATTTGACGATCGTATTTATGTTTTCAGGGTCGGAGACCTGATTCAATCAATATTGCGGGAGGCTCATAGCTCTAGATATTCTATTCACCTTAGGGTGGCTAAGATGTATAGAGATTTAAGGCAACGTTATTGGTGGAGTGGTATGAAAAAGGATGTAGCAGACTTTATAGCTCGGTGTTTGTGTTGCCATCAAGTAAAGGCCAAGCTCAGAGATTGGGTGGATTGCTTCAGAGACTACTCATCACTGAATGGAAGTGGGAGTGGATTACTATGGGCTTCATGAGTCATATACCTCGTACTTCCCATAGTTCAAATAGTATTTGGGTCATTGTAGACCGATTGACCAAATCGTCTCATTTTATCCCCATTCAGATTTCCTTCAGTGCCGAGAGGTTAGCCCGTATCTATATTCGTGAGATAGTTCACCTTCATGGAGTACTTGTGTTCATTATTTTAGATAGAGGCTCAGTGTTTACTTCTAGCTTCTGGAGGACATTTCAGGAGGATTTGGGTACTCAGGTTAATCTTAGCACCGCATTTCACCCCAGACCGATGGACAGTCGGAGCGGACTATTCAGGTTTTGAAGGATATACTCCGTGCATGTGTTATGGAATTTGGGGGTCAACTAGAGCATCCATTAGCCTTAGCGGAGTTTGCTTATAATAATAGCTACCATTCGAGTATTGGGATGGCACCATTAGAGGCATTATATGGTAGGTGTTGTTGATCTCAAATTGGTCGATTTAAGACTTCTGAGGTTAGTTGGTACTGACCTGCTTCATGAATCTTTGGATAGGTTTCAGGTGATTCAAGATAGGCTATGAGCAGCTTAGAGTAGGCAGAATAGTTATGCTGACCGTAGGCTCCGGGCACTAAATTTTGGAGTTAGTGACTGGGTTTTCCTCTATGTATCGCCCATGAAGGGCGTGATTAGGTTTGGTAAGTGGGGAAAACTCATCCACAGGTATATTGGTTAATTTGAGATACTTCGAACAATTAGAGAGTTGGTTTATAAGTTGGCCTTGGCCCTAGATTTTTCAGCGGTTCACCCAGTCTTTCATGTATCCATGTTGCGATGCCATTTTTTGAATAAGTCTCACGTGCTTTGTTGGGACTCAATTCAGTTGGATAAGAGGTTGACCTTCGTAGAGGAGCCAGTTTCTATATTGGCTAGGGATGCCAGGCGGTTGCATTCGATAAAGATTACAGTAGTTAAGGCTCAGTGGAGGCACCATCTAGTTGAGAAGTCTACCTAAGAGATCGAGAGTGAGATGCAGACGCAGTATCCCCGCATGTTTGAGCCTCAGGTACACCTTGATCCTTTACTTTCGCAGACGAAAGTCATTTTAGTAGTCGATATTGTAATGACCCTCTAGGTCATATTCTTCATTTTTATACTATTTTGATGTTTAGATATTTTCCATAGTTTCCCTAAGTCATTTATGACTTGTTGGAGCGGACAGTTTGGTTACCAGGCAGTTCGTTTGGTTTTTAGAGCCAATTCCCTATTCTGAAGTCTTCGTTGTTAAAAATTAGATATCGGGCCTAAACTTTCAGTAAACAACCTCGTATACCAATTCTGACAGTTTTTTTTGATCTGGAACATTGAATTTAGGCTAGGGAGATCCTTGGTTTGGGTTTCAAGGCTTTCAGAATCATTTTGGGCTATTGGGTGGAAGTTGTTTAAAATGGCCCTTGGGTATAGGACCCACATTTCATCAAAATGACCCCGGATGAAAGTTTTGATGGCGCCTTTGAGTGTGGGATGTCAAATTTAATAGGGTAGCATAGTTCGTTTGTGTTTACGAAATTTCAAACAAATCCCGAGGTTTGATTGCAAACTTGACAAAATGCCAAATTTGTTGGTGCAGCTTCAGCTGGCACAACCATGTTTTGGCCTTTGCGTTCGCGAGGCTTGGCCTCATTCGTAAAGGTCAAGGGAACTTGGCCTTTTCATTCTCGAGATAGCCTTTACATTCGCGAAGGGTGAGCTGGCTGACCGGTTCAAGCTTCCTCCTTTGCATTTGTGATAGACCGACCACGTTCATGAAAGGTTGGCCGGTTCACGTGTCGCTATCGCAATGCGGTCCCCTCGTTCGCAAAAAAGGGACCCTTGGTAGCATTTATAGTTGTGGAACCTAATTTTCAACTATTTTTCTTAAGTCCCAACTTCATAAAAACCATAGAAAGCTTGTAGAGAGTGGAGTTTGATCATTGGGTTTTTGGGGGTGAGTTGGAGATGTTATTTTGGTTAATTTCTCATCAATATTTCCATAAGTTTCCATGTAATTTCCTGATTTATTCCCCGGTTTAACTTTAAATCCCTAGTTACTTTGCGTGCTGATTTAAGGGTAATTTATACTCGAATTTCACCCATTTTTTAGGATAAATGATCCTTGAGCTTAGAGGGATGTTTTGACGGTTTCAAAATCGTGATTCAACAAGTGGGACCCATATAAGATTTAGCTTGATTTTGTACCCGGAGCATTTATATACAATATGGTTGTTGTTATTCTTGTATTTCTGCATAGATTACCTTTATGATAGCATGGCAGCGTGCGGAGGCTTCTCGAAAGAGGAAAGCTCTAGTGTAGTGAACTTCATCGAGCTTTCTGCGATGTCCAGGTAGGCTAGGCTTACTTTCCTGTTAGATTGAGCTTAATTATGATATTAGTGTGGTATTATGCTAGATTTAGGTGGGTACTTACAGCTTGGTTGTTGGTCTAGTAAAATTTGAGAATAATTAGCTAATTAGAAAATTTTTGGGTAGAATTTGGCCTATCCTTTCTTGTATTAGATTAGATTAATATATTATGGCTAACTTAGACTTGTGTGGCATCTTGGGATGGAATTATAACGCCTTAATCTAAGGTTGGATAGTTGTTTTCCTTATCATGGATTTTCAAGACTAGTAGCGGGCCCCACCAATCTTCCTCTAGGTAGTATGTTTAGTTTATCTCCTTGTAGACTTAAGAAGACTTTTAGTCATGAACTTAGATCAAATATTAGACCTTGGGATGACTTAGGCAAGTTAATAGACTTCAGTTAGTTTTATTAATCCGGACATAGTGACTTTCGGCTTTTTGGACCATGCATCTAGACTTGTTAGTTAATATTACACCTCTTGTTGATTTGAACGTATTACTAATAGTCCTATTTAATAGAGTTAAAAGGAAATTCATGATCCTGGAGCATTATGATACTTGGTCTATTTACCCTAGTTTTGGTTCGAGTCCGGTTATTGGTAGCTCCCCCATTATTGATTATATTGTTAATGGCTCATTTACTACATGGCACTTAATTACTACTTTCAATTAAAGTCTGGAATTTATGATCTTTATGCGACATTTTATTATGATCATACTGTTCTCAATTTCGATTCAAGTCTGGCATTTATGGTTCGAATAGACTTCCAGGTATAATGTCATGTTCGGCACACTTTATGGTTTATATTGTCGGTATTTTCTCCTTGCATGCATCCTTTAGGCTTATAGGGGCTCAGTTGGGTTACTCCTTACATGTTTGCACCTTCTGCATTTATGGGGTCAAGTTAGGTTATAATTAAACTGTATTTATCTTAGTTTATCTATTCTTGCATATATATCATATTATCCTGGATTGGAGTATCATTTCAGATTTAAACATATCCATGACTTAGTTTACTTTCTCGTATTTTATTATACTTTTATTATTATTTAGCTCAGCCAACTGATGATGTCTACTGAGTACCCATTGCTTTGGTACTCATACTACATTTCTGTATCTTTTTTCTGATGCAAATCCGAGTATGAGTCACTGCCACTGACGCTCTATCAAGCTTGCTTTTGGGATTCAGAGATAGGTTAAACTTTAAAAGCTGGAGATGATCCTCTCTCCATCTATTACTTTTGGGCAGTCTTTACTTTCGAGACTACCTGTATATTTGATACTATTCAGTACTCTTATTTTTGGGTTTAGTGGCTCTTGTACCGACACAAGGTCATAGGATGTTTTTTTGTGTACTTTCTCTTTCTTTGCTATATATCAGTATCTTACACTTTATTTATCTGCTTACAATCCTGTTGTATGCTTACTTTTCGGTACTTCTTACACCTTCCACCAATTAGCCCATTACTCAATTCGGGCTATGGATTGGCTTACCTACTGATGGGTTAAAGTAGGTGTCATCATGACCCGAGAATATGGGTTGTGACAGTATCAAGCTAGGCCCAATCTGTAGGAAAGGAAATTGACGTTGATAAGCTAAAATCTCTAATTGAGAGTTAAGGTTATTTGGAGCAAAATCGTTAATGTAGAAGATACCTTCTAGATTTGCTCACTTTTAGTTGAAGAAATATTTACTGGGGCTGTTGTCATGGCATTTGTGAGAATTTTAAATGCCCGATATGAAAACAACTCCAACTCACAGATACGGATAATGAAGGTGATGATACAAAGATGAAGTTGCTCAATTTTTGTCTTTAGCTGTAGATCGGAGCTGGATTAGTTCAACACTTTGAAGAAGATGACGAGAACTTTCCTATCTAGAAATATCTATTACTATTTTTGTTTTTTTGCTTTGTCATTTTCTATTTGGTTTTTGTTTCGGGCTGGTTCTTGGTCCGTTTGCAAGACAATTTTATTTAATAATAAAAGGCCAAAGTGGCTGACTTTTTGAAAAATTGTTGTTAAAGTAGCATCATATTTAAAGAATGTTCTAACATTAAGGTATTTCTCTTTTCAATAAAGTTAAAAAATATATACCATTTGAAATTTATCATTTGCCAGACTAAACCTATATCAAGTATTTTGAGGTAAACATGCAACACACGTTCACATAACTAGTTATAAATAAATATCATTCAATACATAAATAAAATAATATATTTAAACTTTACTTTAATAATGAGTATCCTCATAAACATGATTTAGATAAGGAATAAAAAACTACACACTTAGATAGTCAAAACAAATTAACAAATTGAAAAAATAGAGAAAAGTTCAAGAGATTCTCAACCAAATCATCAACTCCCAAGTGTGATATAGAAGAATCCTAACTCCTTCACTTGTTTTCTTTACCCAAATGATGAAAAAAAAGTCAAACATGTCAATAATGTCTCACATGTGTTCATTTTGTGGGTCTTCATTGTTTCCTACATTTAAAGATGACTTAAATAGCCTCACTTTTAAGATTTTTTGTTTTAGCCACTTTTGCGCTTCTAGGCAATTTTCTTATTTTCTTCAACATAGCCTCTTTTGACTTGTTTTTTCACTTGATCTCTATCAATGCTCTTGTCAACTGTATGAAATCTGTAGAATAGTGAGAAAAAAAATTATAAGTGCACTGATTTTCTCAATTAAATATCGAAAAAATCTAAGATTAAAGAAGACATAAGTTGATAAAATACAAACTTATCAAACCCCCAAACTTAAACTTTGGTTTACCCTTAAGTGAATTAAAACTCACAATTTCCTTCAAAGGAATGATCATTTATGCTCAATTCTATGTCAGTATCATACAAGTCAAAAAATGTTCATGTTAAGCACAAACACATGACTTTAATTTATACCAATCAATCTAAAACATATGACTCACCAATAATTCTAAAAAAATTTATTTTCTTGTTAAGTGCTCAAATACAAAAGTAATCAAAGTCACAATCAAGTCATGATACTAAAGCTTCAAAATTTGCCTCATTATCACAAAATAACTTTCTTTTGTTCATTCCTCTCCATTGAAAAATGGATAAAGAAATCACAACTCAAATTTTCATATGCCCTCACAATCAAGACATAATCCCAAACTCATAAAATGAAGTTCAAAACACAAATGAGATGTCAAAAACAAAAAAAATGATCTCTCTCTCTCTCTCTCTCTCTCTCTCTCTCTCTCTCTCTCTCTCTCTCTCTCTCTCTCTCTCTCTCTCTCTCTCTCTCTCTCTCTCTCTTCTCTCATACCATACCCACAAAGATGTTCAAATGCATTGTCACAATTCAAAATTGGGACCGTGATGGCATCTATACTACTCTCCACGATAGGTAACCCTAAAATTATCTCAACAAGGATACAGAATTAAATTTATAGCAGGATAAAATAAATAACCGAAGACCCAAAATAAATCAGACGATCTGAGTAAGGAACACAAAATCTAACTATACTCCCAGATCTAAAAGATACAGTTCAACCCTCTAATAGAGAGTGGGACAGAGAGTCACAAGTGTCTTAAAATGCGGAAAAAGGCATAACATAAGATAGAGGAGAATTTAGTAGCCTATGATATCAACATCAGCTACCTCAAATCTCTAGGAGAGCTATCACACAAAGTCACAATCAATGCCTGGGGAAGTAGGCTCGGTACCTGCACGTAAGGTGTAGAAAAAGAGAAATATACTTACCTGATAAATTTGCAATTCAATTTCCTCAGCTATTCTTTTTAAAGAGTGATGACTATGTATATTTCAAATTTATAACTTTGTATATAAGCTCATTAACAATATATTGTGGAAACATATGACCATTGGTATTGATTGAGAACGGGTGATTAGATAGAAACTCAAAAGTTAAATATGAAGACCAAGTTAACGGTAGAAGATGAAAATATTTTGGTAGTGTTAAATTTTCAACTCCCACGTTAGATAGCCATAATTCACCATTTAATAGAGGAACCTAATTAAATAGCCAACTTAGTTAGGTAATTATATATTTAATTGAATTTTGATTTAGTGTAGAGGTAAATGGTAATCCAACTTTGTAATTTGGCGCTTCCCACTACTAATAATAGACTAGTGTCTGGACATGTGTATTGCAAATGATTCGCCTGTAAATTTATATAGAGTCGTTAGAATGATAAAAATTCTATGAAAATATGAGTGCAATGAGTAATAAAATGTGAAATTACAATTAAATTTTAATAAGTGTGACAATAACTTAACACTTAAGATGAATTGAAGAGAATGTTATTATTTTATGAGGTACATCTATACTATTGATAGTTTTTTTTTTTTTTTTCCTTTATAATGCCGTGAGTCAGGGTTCTATCGGAAACAACCTCTCTACTGCATTTGAGGTAGTGGTATGGATTGCTACACTTTACCCTCCCCAAACCCCACTTTGTGGGAATACATTGGGTATGTTGTTGTTGTTGTCTTTTTTCTTTAGAATATTCATGTGTTTGAGTCGACGGAAAGTTCATGACTTATGATAACACTGAGATTACTATGATGAAATAAAAAATATGTATTAGTTTAATCTTTATTTCTTGCATAATTGTTAATATTTAAGAGGTAAATAATTTTAAATTGTGCATGCATTTATGCATGTTCAAATTTGTATTTGTCTTTAAGTTAAAGTACAAAATAAGCAGGGAATAAGACAAACAAGCAACATCAGTACAAGAATGACATGCAAGAATAATGAGAGACACAATTTTGGGGCTATGTATAGACAATCGAAAAGAAGCAACATTCATATGTTACCCAGTAGAGATTGGTCCAAGAAATTACCTGAAACCCTTGTAACAAGTGTAAAGCCTGTTGAAAAACAAGGAAAAAGGGTAAGAACAAGAACAAGGGGAATAGATTGAAAGAAATTGAAAGATTGTAGTTACATTAACGGAGATCTCCTGATCTATGCAGTGGTATCAGCCTAGGGGTTATGAACTAAAAATCGAGGTCATGATGGCACGTACCTTGACCCAGCTTTGGTAGGTAAAAAAAATATCCAAAAAGGAAAGGAAAACCTAATTACGAATTAAATAGATATAAACGAGACTTCGAGAATGAAGTAAGGACAAAATATATAAACATAGTGGAAGTCTAAAAAAAATATACAATAAAACCCCAAGATAAAAATGTCATAAGTTTTAAAAGCATCTAGTATAACTCTGGATAATTGAAATACATAGATCTGTCTCTGGAAGTAATTAAAGACAACTAAGATAAGAAGAGGTCCAAAATGTGCCTCAAACTATGGAGGTCAGCAGTACTTCGAATATTAGCATCGAACAACACAAGTTCAGCCTCCGAGGGGTGCACTCGTACTAAGATCTACACCAAAAGGGCACAGAAGTAGGAGTGAGTACGATCCACTTATACCCAGTAGGTATCACAGACCGATAGGGAAAAGTAGAAAACTAAACAAGTAAAAGATACTATGATCACATCACCTGCAAATTGAAAAGTTTTCAAACGGTAGCTAACACCATCTCCACTAACAGTTTTATAATATACGATTAGAAGGAACAACTACACACAAAATGTACAAGGAAACTAAGTGCACATCAATGAGTACAAAAAAAACACGTAAGATGCAAATCCAATGATGGTGGGACTTTTGTATACACCTTCCAAGACTCAATACTTCAGGCTATGACTCATGGGGGTTTCACAACCTATGTACTATTATAATCTCAATTTCATGTCTCAATTAACCTTACCGACACATCCCTCGATATAGACATTTTATAAAGTATCTCATTTTCTTACAAAATCGGTATTTCTCAATCAACCTTATTGCACATCTCTCGGTATAGGTGTTTTAAAAAATGTCTTAGTTTTTATCAAAAAAGTGTTTTCTCAATAGTGCCAATCTCATGAATATGTATTTATGAAATGAGGATATAATTCTCAAAACCGAATAGTATGAAGATAATGATCAATTCAATACATGTATAAATGAGCTCAAAATCAACTCAATATGTCAATAATTCATGACATCAACCCTTGTTCGGTACCACTAGAAAGAATAGTCAGGTAAGACATCAATAATATCATTTCAAATACCTCACTCGGGTAAACTAACATGATAGAGGAAAATAATGCTCAAAACAAGGCCCATAATATCTATTCAAGCCCTCGCATGGGTAAGCTCGCGAAAGTAGTCAACACTTTGTGTTCTCGAGGGTCAATGTTGACTGGAAATTTACTTTTCTTTTGTGAATACATCCCATTCCACACGAACGCGAAGGCTAACAATATGGACCCACCGCGAATGCAGTTGCCCTGTTGTGAATGCAAAGAAGATGAACACTCGACCCGATCCAGTTACCCTTCGTGAACGCGGGCTCCCTCTTCGTGATTGTGATGATCCATAAGATCCTTTTCCTCAAATGCGAGGCCTGGCCTACTAACGCGAAGAAGGATTTTGTTCTGCACCAGAAATAACACCACCAGCAGATTTCCAAGTTAGAAATGTCTCTGAATGGACCCCCGAGATTCGTTTGGGACCTCGTAAAAATAAACTATGTATGTCACTAGGCTATTTTTGATGTTCTGGACTCAATGTCCATGTTAGATTTTTAAAAAGAGATTGTTTACAATAATTTAGTCCCGGGGATCCTATTTCGGCTTATTTCACTATTTTTCGAAAGAAGGATCGAAATGCAAAATAAAGGTTTCAAATTTGAACCAACCCACTACTAACCCAAAATCAACATTTTAGACCTAAGGGAACTATCCAAATTGTCATCCGGTTCTTGAAACACAAAATATTAACAAAACTTAAACTCATGCCTTTTGAAGCCTCTAAGAATCTCAAACTCTCCCAAATCAATCTCGAACACATCGGGGACTGTGCCAACCATCCCCATAACTCACACATAGTGTATAACAACTATGAAAAACGGAAAAACGGTCTAAACACATAAAAAGTAGATTTTCACAATTAAGGTTGTTACACTGGGATCAATCTGTAGGTAAAGGAAATTGACATTGATAAGCTAAAATCTCTAATCGCGAGTTAAGGTTCTTTGGAGAAAAATCGTTAATGTAGAAGATACATTCTAGATCTACTCACTTTTAGTTGAAGAATTATTTACTGAGGCTGTTGTCATGACATTTGTGAGAATTTTGAATGCCCGATATGACAACAACTCAAATTCATTGAGATACGGATAAGGAAGGTAATGATACAAAGATGAAGTGGCACAATTTTTTTATTCAGCAGTAGATCAGATCTAGATTAGTTCAGAACTTTGAAGAAGATGATGAAAACTTTCCAATCTAGAAATATCTATTACTATTTTTGCTATTTTGCTTTGTTGTCTTTTATTTGTTTTTTGTTTTGGGCTGGTTCATGGTCCGTTTGCTAGACGATATTGTTTATGGGAAAAGTACATAGACTTTCAAACTTAAGTCCATAATTAAGTTAAATAGCAACACTTTAAAAAATTAAGTAAAATAGCAAAAATAGCAATATTTTGGATGGGCGTACAGTTAACCATGTGTACAATTGGGCAACTATAACTCCCCCATTTTTCACGCCTCATTAGTTATCCCTTTTCTTTTTCACTTTTTTCCTTTGGGGTATTAGCAGCCGTTTCCAGCTGTTGTTCCCCTTCCAAGGGCAGGTTCTTATGCGTGGATTCGCATCTGAGATCTTTCTACAGATAGTGGGGGTATCCACCCTCTAGCTTTCCCAAATTTTCTCTTATATTTTTTAATTCAAATTCTATAATTTTTCAAAAGATTTCTATTCAAAATTTTATTCCATAAAATCGTCCTCCCTTTACCCTTTTTTCCGACCCCGATCTCGATTTAGCACCACTTAAACAAATCCAAGTGTTCAATAATTTAATTGTTCGACACTTTTCTTTCTTATTTTAGATCAAAATTCATTTTTTGAGTATGCCAGTGGGTGGGGTGATCGAAGTTGGTGGGTAGGTCGGAATTGGTGGTTTGGAGGTGAAGTCGGTGGTAAGGTTAGTAGGTCTCAATGAACTGGATGTGAATACGATGGTGCAATAGTGATATTGTTCAAAATAAAGTCAAAATACAAATTATTTTTGAACAAAATCTGCATATTATTCAAAATAAATTCAAAACACATATATTCACTTTCACTCAGATTTGAATTTTTCTGAAAATGACAAGCTAAATTTCGCACAAAATACATAAACAAACTATTCTCACAGATTAACTAATAGAATTATGAAATCAAAGTCAACTATATTCAAAATACATATATTCACTTTTACTCAGATTTGAATTTTCCTAAACTTTGAATCTGAATTTAGTGTATTTGTTTGTATGTTTTCCGTTGAATAAGCATCCTTTATGAAAATAGAATCTTCAATTTCAAATGGATGAGTGATTTTAGTTTTTAGAATATTTAGTTCCTTTTTTATCTCAACAGTATGATGAAAAAAATGTGAGGTCATAGATTTGTATATGTATTTGAAAACAGAAATAGTTCTCAAATACAAAATACAAGTTGCTATTTAGGGTAATTATCAACTTGTTGCTACGAATCGCTTAATTAATGGCTCAAATTTGCTATTTCTGAAGTTTTCTCTTTGTTTATCAATAAAAGGCCCAAGTGGCCGACTTTCAATTTAAAAAAATGTTGTTAAAGTAGCATCATATTTAAAAAATTTCTAACGTCAAGGTATTTCTCTTTTATATAAAGTTAAAAAATATATGCCATTTGATGCTTGTCATTTGCCAGACTTAATTTTTACCAAGTATTTTGAGGTAAACATGCAACACACGTTCACACAAATAGTTATAAGTAAATAACATTCAATACATAAATAAAATAAAATATTTAAACTTAACTTTAATAATGAGTATCCTCATAAACATGATTTAGGTAAGGAGTAAAATACTACACAATTAGATAGTCAAAACAAATTAACAAATTGAAAAAATAGAGACAAGTTCAAGAGATTCTCAACCAAATCTTCAACTCCCAAGTTTGATGTAGAAGAATCCTAACTCCTTCACTCGAGTTATTTACCCAAATGATGAGAAAACTGCCAAAGATGTAAATAATTTCTCATATGTATTGATTTTATAGGTCCTCACTTTTTCCTACATTAAAAGAAGACCAACATAGCCTCACATTTAAGATTTTGTTGTTTTGGCCACTTTTGTGCTTCTAGTCAATTTTATTATTTTCTTCATTATAACTTCTTTTTGACTTATGTTTTTACTTGATTTCTCTTAATTCTATTCTCAACTATATGAAATCTGAATAATAGCAAAAAAAAAATGATAACTGCACTAATTTTCTCAATTAAACATAGCAAAAATATATAATTAAAGAAGACATAAGTTTGTAAATATGAACTTATAAAACCCCCAAACATAAACTTTGGTTTACCCTCAAGCAAATCAAAACTAACAATTTCTTTCAAAGGAACCATCATTTATGCTCAATTGTGTGTCAGTATCATACAAGTAAAAAACTATAATGACCCTCCTGGTCATTTTCTGCATTTCCGCATAATTTTGACATTTAGAGCTTTTCTATAACTGTCCCAAGTCATTTATGACTTGCTAGAGCTGACAGTTCAGTTACCAGGCAGTTCATTTGATTTTTAGAGCCAATTTCCTGTTTTGAAGTGTTTGTTTTTAAGAATTGGGTATCGGGCCTAGGCTTTGGGTAAACAGCCTCGTATACCAATTTCAGCAGTTCCATCAGCTCTGGAATATCAATTTTAGGCAAAAGGGACCCTTGATTTGGATCCCAAGGCTTCCAAATTTATTTTGGGCTATTGGGTGGATTTTGGTTAAAATGGCCCTTAGGTGTGGGACCCACATTTCATCAAAATGACCCCAGATGGAAATTTTGATGGCGTTGTTGAGTCTGAAATGTCAAATTCGATAGGATAGCATAGTTTGTTTGCATTCACGGGATTCTGAACAAATTCAGCTGGTGCAACCATGTTTTGTCCTTCACATTTGTGAGGCTTGGCCGTGTTTGCGAAGGTCAAGAAAACTTGGTCTCTGCATTTGCAGGCTGGCCTTCACATTCGTTAAGGGTTAACTAGCCGACCGGTCCAAGCTCCCTCCTTTGCATTCAAGGTAGATCGGCCACGTTCTTGAAGGGTTGGCCGGTTCTTATGTCGCAATCGCAATGAGGTCCCTGCATTTACGAAAAAGGGACCCCTGGAAAAATTTAAAGTTGTGGAACCCGATTCTCAATCATTTTTCTTAAGTCCCAACTTCATAAAACCCCTAGAGAGCTTGTAGAGAGTGTAGTTTGATCATTGGGTGTTCGGGGTGAGTTGGAGACGTTATTTTGGTCATTTTCTCATCGATATATCTGTAAGTCTCCATCTATTTTCTTGATTTATTCCCTGGTTTAGCTTTAAATCCCTAGTTACTTTGCGGGCTCATTTAGGTTTCGTTTGTGCTCAAATTTTACCCAATTTTTTAGGATAAATGATCCTTAAACTTAGAGGGATGCGCTGACGATTTTAAATTTGTGATTTTGCAAGTGGGCCCCATATGAGATTTTAGCTTGATTTTAAACCCGAAGCATTTAGATGCAATATGGGTAGTTTTATCCTTGTGTTAACGTAAAGATTATTATTTTGATAACGTGCAATCGTGCGGAGGCTTCTTGAAAGGGAAAAACTCCGATCTAGTGGTCTTTATCGAACTTTTAGCGGCATCTAGGTAGGCTAGGCTTACTTCTCTCTTAGATTGAGCTTTATTATGGTCTTAGTGTAGTATTATGCTAGCGATGGGTAGGGTTTTACGACTTGGTTACTATTTTGGTATTTCATGGGTTAAAGTTAGCCGTTTTTGGGTCCTTTAGTGGAATTCAACCTTGTCACTCCTCTTTATGATTATAATCATCTCTTAGGACTCGTTTTGTCTTACCTCATACCTTAGGGTAAAAAATGTGAAGTTTTAGTCTAAGTTTGGGCAGGTACTTGCCTTTGTATGGGCTTTCGAGACTAGTAGCGGGCCCTATCGGTCCTCCTTGTAGGCCAGATATTTCAATTATCTCCTTGTAGACTTAGGAGACCTTATTTGGACTTTTTAGGAGATTTTTTAACCCTAGGGTGACTTAGGCCTTCTATCGGTTCTGGTTAGTTTAAATCTCCGAACTAGAATATGGCTGACCTTTAAGCTTATTTATTAGACTTATTGATTAGACCTCGCTACTCTTGTAAACTATTCATTGAAGTTGGTAATTTGATGTTAAATTGGGCTTTAAGGAGTCTATGGCTTAGGATTATTATTATTTTAGATTTACTCGCTAGTCTCGCTTTAATTCCAGCAATTGTGATCTGGTCATGGCATTATTATGATGATATCATTCTTTAATTCCGGTTCATGTTCGGCTTTATGGTTTGAAGGGTATCTCAGGTATGGTCTCACTATTGGTCATTTAAAGTTATGATTATAGGCACTATCTTCCTTGTTTGCATCCACCAGGCTTATGGGGGCTCAACTGGATTATTTCCTCGTTCGCTTGCACCTTCTCAGCTTATGGGGGTCCAGTTAGGTTATAGTTAGACTGTATTTATTTTGATTTATTCATTATGTATAATCATCGATTTATTCAAAATTTGGAATAGTATTATAGATATCATCTTTATGCATTACTTCATATTACTTTCTCGCATTTTTGTTATACTTTTATTATTATTTAGCTCAGTCGGCCGATGATATCTACTGAGTACTCATTATTTTGATACTCATAATACACTTCTGCATCTTTTTTTTATACAGCTAAGAATACGAGTCACCGTCACTGACATTGTATCCAGCTTACCTTTGGGATTCGGAGATATGGTGAGCTTTCACAGTCGGAGCTGATCCTCTCTCCCTCTATAACTTTTGGACAGTCTTGACATTTCTAAGACTACTTGTATGTTGGATTCTATTTTGGTACTCTTATTCTTTTGGATTTGGTGGCTCTTATACCGACCTTACTAGGCCGTGGGATATTCTCTTGCATACTTTGTCTCTCTCCTTTGATATTTGTACTATTATGCTTATATTTTATCACCTACAATTCTATTGTATGCTTACTTTTGGTATTTATTATACCTTCGACTTACTAGCCCATTACTTGTCATTTCGGGCTATGGTTGGCTTACGTACTGGTGGGTTAAAGTAGGTGTCATCATGACTCATGAAATCGGGTCGTGACAAAAATGTTCGCGTTAAGCACAAACACATGAATTTAATTGATACCAACATTTAATCTAAAACCTATGACACACCAATAATTCTCAAAAAAATTATTTTCTTATCAAGTGCTCAAATACAAAAATAATGAATGTAGCAATAAAGTAATGATACGAAAGCTTCAAAATTTACCTCATTATCACAAAACAACTTTCTTTTGTTTATTCCTTTGCATTGAAAATTGGATAAAAAAATCACAACTCAAATTTTTATATGCCCTTACAATAAAGAGAGAATCCCAAACACTTAAAATGTAGTTCAAAACACACATAAGATGTCAAAGAGTAAAAAATGAACACACACACAAACACACTCTCTCTCTCATACACATACCCACAAAGATGTTCAAATGCATTGTCATGATCCAAAACTGAGATGTGATGGCACCTATTCTACCCTCCATGATAGGTAACCCTAAACTTATCTCAGCACGAATACAAAATTAAATTTATAGCAGAGTAAAATAAATAACTAAAAACCTAAAATAAATCAAACGATCTGAATAAGGAACATAAAATTTATCAATATTCCCAGATCTAAAAGATACAATACAAGTGTAATGATCTTCCTGGTCATTTTTTGCATTTCCACACTATTTCAGTAATTAGAGCTTTCCCATTGCTTCCCCAAGTCATTTATGACTTGCTGGAGATGGCAGTTCGGTTACTGGGCAATTCGTTTGGTTTTTAGGGCCAATTCCCTGTTTTGAAGTCTACTCCATTAAGGTTTGGGTGTCGGGCTAAAACTTTAGGTAAACAATCTTGTATGCCAATTCTGATAGTTTTGTTAGCTCTGAAATGTCAATTTAAGACTAGGGTGACCCTTTGTTAGGGTTCTGAGGCTTTCGGACTTGTTTTGGGCTATTAGGTGGATTTTGGTTAAAATGACCCTTAGGTATGGGACCCACATATTTTCAAAACGACCTCGGATAGAAATTTTAATAGCGTCGTTGAGTTTGAAATGTCAAATTTGGTAGGGTAGCATAGTTCATTTGCATTCAAGGGATTCCGAAAGAATCTCGAGGGACTGAAAGGAGTTTTGACACTTGGCCAAAACTTCAGGTGTAGTCCAAAAAATGGCCTTTACATTTATGAGGCCTTGTCCTTGTTCGCAAAGGCCAAGGTAATAGCCTATCGTGATCGTGAGACCTTGGTCGCATTCGCGAAGGCCATGTTTATTGGCCATCATGTTCGCGAGCTAGTCTCTGCATTCGTGAAGAGTCTCCTCCAAACTGGACAAGACTTTCTCCTTTCCGATCGTGGTGGATCGGTTGTGTTCGTGAAAAGTAAGCCAGGTCTTGGTCTGTGTTCGTGATGGGGTCCCCGTGATCACGATGAAGGGACCCCTGGCAGTATTCAATGATGTGAACCCGATTTCGCTCCCATTTTCTCGAAGTCCCTAGTCCATTAAAGCCCTAGGGAGTTTAGAGAAAGAGGAGATTAATCATTGGGTGTTCGAGGTGAGTTGGAGGCATGATTGTAGTCATTTCCCCATCGATTATTCTGTAAGTTTCCATTAAATTCTTGGTTAATTCTCCGACTTAAATTCAAATCCCTAGTTTACTTGTCGGGCCGATTTAGGGTTCGCTTGTGCTTGGATTTCACCCATTTTTTAGGATAAATGATTCTTGATCTTAGAGGGACGTGTTGACAATTTCAAAGTTGTGATTTTACAAGCAGGCCCCACATGGGAATTTTATCTCTATTTTGGACCCAGAGCATTTATATGCAATATGGGTATTGTTATTCTCGTGTTAATGTGTGGATTATTATTTTGATAGCATGGCATCGTGCGGAGGCTTCTCAAAAGGGAAAAACTCTGATCTAGTGGACTTTATCGAGTTTTTGACGGCGTCTAGGTAGGCTAGGCTTACTTATCTCTTAGATTGAGCTTTATTATGGTATTAGTGTAGTATTATGCTAGCGATGGGTAGGGTTTTATGACTTGGCTATTATTTTAGTATTTTATGGGTTAAAGTTAGCCATTGTGGGGTCCTTTTATAGAATTTGACCTCGTCACTCCTCTTAATGAATGTAGTTATTGTCTAGGACTCGTTTTGGCTTACCTTACACCTAAGGGTAAAGTTACAAGGTCTTAATCTATGTTTGGGTAGGTGTTTGCCTTAATATGGATTTTCAGGCTTAGTAGCGGGCCCCGTCGATCCTCCTTATAGGTTGAGTAATTAAATTAGGCTCTTGTGGACATAGGAGACATTCTTGGACTTTCTTAGGAAATTCTTGAACCTTAAGATGACTTAGGAAATTCTTGAACCTTAAGGTGACTTAGAAGAGTTATGTTGATAATAGACTTCATGCGTTGAAGTTTGGGGTTAGTGATCGAGTTTTACTTTGAGTATCACCCATGAAGGCTGTGATGAGGTTTGGGAAGAGGGGTAAGCTCAGTCCCAGGTACATTGGACTATTTTAGATACTTCGAAGTGTTGGAGAGGTGGCTTATGAGTTAGCCTTGCCCCCAGATTTTTTAGCTATTCACCCAGTTATACATATCTCTATACTGCGGCAATATTTTTCAAATGAGTCTCACGTGCTTCATTGGTACTCAGTTTAGTTGGATGAGAGGTTGACCTTCGTGGAGGACCCAGTTTTTGTACTGGCTAGGGATGTCAGATTCCAGTGGTTAAGGTTCAGCAGAAACACCATCTAGTTGAGGAGGCTACTTGGGAGATCGAGGGTGAGATGTGAACCCAATATCCCCACCTGTTCGAGCCTCCAGGTACATCTTGATCCTTTACTTTTGCGAACGAAAGTCCTTTTATTAGTAGATATTGTAATGACCCTCTAGGTCATTTTCTATATTTCTGCACTATTTCAGCATTTAAAGCTTTTCCATAGCTTCCCAAGACATTTATGAATTAATAGAGCTGACAATTCGATTACCTGTCAGTTCATTTGGGTTTTAAAGCCAATTTCCTATTTTGAAGTCTTTGCTGTTAAGGATTGGCTATCAAGCCAAAACTTTAAGTAAAAGGTCTCGTATGCTAATTATAGCAGTTCTATTAGCTCTATAATGTTGATTTTAGGCTAGGGTTATCCTTCATTAGGGTCTCGAGGCTTCCAGACTCATTTTGGGCTATTGTGTGAATTTCGATTAAAATGGCCTTTAGGTATGGGACCCACATTTCGTCAAAATAATCTCAGATGGAAATTTCAATGGCGTTGTTGAGTCCGAAATGTTGAATTTGGTAGGGTAGCATAGTTCGCTTGAGTTCGTAGGATTCTGAACTAATCCCGAGGGTCCGATCAGAGTTTTGGTACTTTGCCAAAACTGCAGCTGCAGCTCAGCTGGTGTAGGCCAAAAAAATGGCCTTCGCATTCTCAAGGCCTTGGCTACATTTATGAAGGCCAAGGTAATAGCCTATCACGATAGGGAGACCTTGGTCAAGTTCGCGAGGGCCAAGTTTATCGGCCATCGCGTTCGCGAGCTTGTCTCCGCATTTTTGAAGAATCTCCTCCAGAACAAACTAGACTTTGTCTTTCGTAATTGTGGTGGACTGGCCGTATTTGAAAAGGGTAAGTTGTTTCTTGTTCTACATTCACGATGGGGTTCCCATGATCGCGATGAAGGGACCCCTGACAGTATTTAATGTAGTGAACCTGATTTCTTTCCCATTTTGTCTAAGTCTTAAGTCCATTAAAGCCCTAGGGAGTTTAGATAAAAAGGATATTGATCATTGAGTGTTCGGGGTGAGTTGGAGGCGTGATTTTAGTCATTTTCCCTTCAATTATTCCGTAAGTTTCCATTAAATTCTTGGTTAATTATCCGATTTAAATTCAAATCCCTAGTTTACTTGTCGGGGCCGATTTAGGGTTTGTTTGTGCTCAGATTTCACTCATTTTTTAGGATAAATGATCCTTGATCTTAGAGGGACGTTTTGACTGTTTCAACGTTGTGATTCCGCAAGCAGGCCTCACATGGGAATTTTAACTCAATTTTGGATTCAGAGCATTTATATGCAATATGGGTATTGTTATTTTCGTATTAATGCATAGATTATTACTTTGATAGTGTAGCATCGTGCGGAGGCTTCTCGAAAGGAAACAGCTCCGATCTAGTGGACTTTATCGAGTTTTTGATGGCGTCCAGGTAGGCTAGGCTTACTTATCTCTTAGATTGAGATTTATTATGATATTAGTGTAGTATTATGCTAGCGATGGGTAGGGTTTTATGACTTGTCTATTAGTTTAATATTTTATGGGTTAAAGTTAGCCGTTTTGGGGTGCTTTTAGTGGAATTTGACCTCATCACTCCTCTTAATGAATATAATAATCGTGTAGGCTAGTTTCGGTTTACCTTACACGTTAGGTAAAATTGTAAGGTCCTAATCTAGGTTTAGGTAGATGTTTGCCTTAATGTGGGTTTTCAGGACTAGTAGCAGGCCCCGCCGGCCCTCCTCACAGGTCAAGTAATTAAATTAGCCCCTTGTGGACATAGGAGACTTTGTTGGACTTTCTTAGGAAATTCTTGATCCTTAAGGTGACTTAGGCTTCACATCGGTTTTCGGGTAGTTGAAATACATGGACTAGCATGCGCTTGGCCTCAAAACTTATTTTTTTGACCTATTGATTAGACCTTCTACTCTTGTAAACTTTTTGTTAAAGTTGGTATTTGATATTAAAAATGGGCCTTAAGGAGGTTATGGCTTAGGTTTGTTATTATTTGAGATTTACTTACTAGCTCTGGTTCGAGTCCGACAATTATGATCTGTTTATGGCATTATTACGGTGATATCATTCTTCAGTTTCGGTTCAAGTCCATCATTATGGGTTGAAGGAAATCTCAGGTATGGTTTCACCGCTGGTCACTTAAAGTTATGGTTATTGGTACTCTCTTTCTTGTTTGCATATCACTTAAAGTTATGGTTATCGGTACTTTCTTCCTTGTTTGTATCCACCAGGCTTATTGTAGTGACCCTCTCGGTTATTTCCCTCATTCCATGTGTTCTCGGTGTTTAGAGCTTTCATATAACTTCCCTAAGTTATTTATGACTTACTGGGACTGACAGTTCGATTTTCGGGTAGTTTGTTTGAGAATTTTATTAATACCGAGCGTGTTGTAAAATATTTAAATTAGAATTAGAATTTGGTAAAAAGATATAGTTAATTACCTTTCTAAAATATTTTATATTTTTATGAAAAACTTTTAGTTATGATACATTTATATTATTTTATAACTTATTAATATTTTAAGCGAAGATAGTGAATCTAGATATGTTAAAATATTATTATTATATAATAGAGGTTTTATTCGAAATAATTTTCTATTAATTATGGTATATTCAGAATGTTGCATTTATTTTACCACGAACCTATGCAATACCCGAATACTTAGTTAATGAGATAAGTAACGCATGGTAATGACACCTCCACTTCCACGTGGAAGAGGAGGGATAGTGCCAAACAATTAATGCTAAGTACAGATGGCACAAAAAAAACCACCACTTAGCAATTACATATCTATTCATTTTGTGACTTTGTAGCAAAGCCCATTTTTAAATATATAACATCAAGCTTCATAGCATTTTATCATACTGTGCATATATTACTCTTACCCTCGCATTATTCATCCTCTGCATACAAATTATTTAAGAGCTTTTAGCTTGATAATTTATGTATTATTAGCATTCGTCCATGATCTCTTCATATACCTATATATATATATATATAGAGAGAGAGAGAGAGAGAGAGAGAGAGAGAAGTTAGTAGAAAAATGTTTTGATGATATGTTTGACCTCGAAAGAATAATCAATTATCTACATCAAGCTATTCAAGGTCGGGTTCTAGTGGGATACTACTCGAGGGCTTCTCAAAGAGGCTTTTAACTTTGACGTCCAGGTAGGCAAGGCTTACCCTATCCCTAGACTGAGTTTTTCTATGACTATTGTGTGTTATTATGCTAGTTGTGGGGCAGGTAGTTGTAGCCTGGGTATCGTTTAAAATATTTCATGCCTTATTTATCTACTTAGGGCCCTGTTTTGATAGATTCCATGCCTATTATCCCTTAGTATGATGTAGTATTTATGAGCTTAGGGCGTAGTATTAAGCTGGGAAACCTTGGATTCCTCCCTTTTAGCTAGTTATGCATATGTTTATATAAATGCATTTCACTTTTGGTTCAGGGCCTGCGTGTACTTTATTTTTGTTATTTATTGTGAGTTCTGGCACAACTTTGGCATCGGTTACGATATGGTTTGGGTTTCAGTTTTATAGTTGAGTTTGATTACTTATGGGTTCACTGAATTTTGGTTATGTTATGGTTATTATGAGTTTCGGTTTGAGTGCGGCATCTGGATATGACATGATCTAGGAGTTCTGGTACTGATTATAGTTGTTCTGGGAGTTGTAGTTCCTATGAGTTCTGGTTCGAGTCTGACATATAATTATGAGTTCTGTTGTATTTCATATAGGTGGCCTCTCGTTATTACCCACTATTTTCGGGTCGAATCCTGCATATGGCCTCTTGTTATTATCCACAACTACCAGTTCGAGCTTGGCATCTGGCCTCTCGTTATTACCCATTAGTGCAGGTTCAAGCCTGGTGCATACTTAGATAGTTACTATTGTTACTTGTGACTGGTTTCATTACGGATTATCTACGCCTTTCTTTTACTTATTGCTTGTGTGTCTCACCGGCTTATGGAGGCACGGTCGGGTTAATTGTCTTCTTCAGAGTGCCTTCTGGTCTTATGGGGCTCGATTTGGTTATGTTTGGTTTTCCTTCGTATTACTGTATTATTTATCTCTTGGTATTACTTTTACTTATTTCTTTATTGCATTTGCGTAGCTCGAAAGTTGTTTACCTTTCTATCCCCATTTATTGCTGACTTAGATTATACCCTCGCAGTTTAGTTAAAGTTTTTCTGTATTTAAGTTCAGTCGGCCGATGATACCTACTGAGTACCGGTTGCTTTGGTACTCATATTGCACTTCAGCATCTCTATCCCTGATACAGATTCGGGTACGAGCCGATGAAATTAACACGATCTTCCTATCCCAATGTTGATCTGGAGCAGGGTGAGCTTACTAGCATATGAGGCTGATCCTCCTTCAACTACTCCAGTATAGTCTTTTTCTTTTGAGACTACTTGTATATGTTATGTACATTTTGGATTCTGTCTAGTACTCTGGTTATGTTTTAGTAGTGGCTCTAGTACCAGCCTTACCAGGTCTTGGGGAGGGTTCATTTGTATATTTTTTCCTCTTTCTTATCCTATTTCTGTATATATATGTTATGTCTTACATGTTTAATTTCTACTTCTGCTTATTTTATTGCTGTAGTTGTCCTTTTCACCTTGTCTTTTTGGTCTTCCACCTGTTAGCCTGTTACTTGTCGTTCCAGGCTATGGCTTGGCTTGTCTATTGGTGGGATAAGGTAGGCGCCATCATGACTCGAGAAATTGGGTCAGGACACTTATGGGGGCTCGGTTGGATTATTTCCCCATTTTCTTGTACCTTCAGGGCTTATGGGGGTCCAGTTAGGTTATTATTAGACTGTATTTATCTTAATTTATTTGTTTTTGTACATTTATCATTTTATCCGGATTGGAGTATTTATTACAAATTTAGATTTATCCATGACTTAGTTTACTTTCTCGCATTTTATTGTACTTTTATTATGATTTAGCTCAGTCGACCAGTGATGTCTACTGAGTACCTGTTGTTTTGGTACTCATACTATACTTCTGCATCTTTTTCTGTTGCAGATTTGAGTACGAGTCACTGCCACTGACGCTCGATCCAGCTTGATTTTGGGATACGGAGATAGGGTGAGCTTTCAGAGTCGAAGCAGATCCTCTCTCCTTCTATCACTTTTGGACAGTCTTTACTTTTGAGACTACCTGTATATTGGATACTATTTAGTACTCTTATTCTTTTGGATTTAGTGGCTCTTGTACCTACCTTACTAGGTCGTGGGATATTCTTTTCTGCAGTTTCTCTCTCTCTCTCCTTGATATTTATTTTGTTGCTCTTATATTTATTCTGCATACCATCTTATCGTATGCTTTCTTTCGGTATTTATTATACCTTCCACCAACTAGCCCATTACTTGTCATTTCGAGCTACGGTTTGGCTTACCTACTGGTGGGATGGTGTAGGTGGCATGAGGACTTGAGAAATCGGGTCTGGCAACAAGCCTCTAATTCAGAGTGCGACAAAGAGTCACAAGTATATCAAAATGAGGAAAAAGGCATAAGATAAGATCGAGGAGAATTCAGTAGCCTATGAGATCAATGATCAGCTACCTCGAATCTCCAGGAGAGCTATCACACAAAGTCATAATCAATGCCCGAGGCCGTCGGCTCAGTACCCGCACGTAAGGTGCAGAAAAAGAAAAATATACTTACCTGATGAATTTGTGATTCAATTTCCTCAGTTATTTCTTCCAAAAAGTGATGAATATGTATATTTGAAATTTATAACTTCGTATATAAGCTCATTAACAATTTATTGTGGTAACATATGATCATTGGTATATATTGAAAACGGATGATTAGATAGAAACTCTAAAGTTAAATATGAAGACAAAGTTAATGGTGAGGATGAAAATATTTTGGTAGTATTAAATTTTCAACTCCCACGATAGACAGCCATAATTCACCATTTAATATTGGAACCTAATTAAATGTTAATTTAGTTAGTTAATTATATATTTACTTAAATTTTAATTTAGTGTAGAGGCAAAATGGTAATCCAACTTTGCACTTTAGAGCTTTCCACTATTAATAATATACTATTGTCTGGACACGTTCATTGCACGTGAGTCCCATGTAAATTTATATAAACTCATTACAATGATAAAGATTCTATGAAAACATGAGTGCAATGAGTAATAAAATGTGAAACTGCAATTTAATCTTAATAAGTGTGACAATAAATAAACATTTAAGATGAATTATTATTTTATGAGGTACATCAATACTATTGATAGTTTGTATCATTTTTTTTTTCTTGTTTCCTTTAAAATATTCATGTGTTTGAGTCCACGGAAGATTCATGACTAATGATAATATTGAGTTTACTATGATGAAATAAAAAATATGTATTTGTTTAATATTTATTTCATGCATAATTCTTAATATTTAAGAGGTAAATAATTTTAAAACGTGCATGCATTTATAAATATTCAAATTTGTAATTGTCTTTAAGTTAAAGTACACAACAAGCAGGAATAACACACACCAGCAACACCAGTACAAGGATGACATACAAGAATAATGAGAGACAAGATTTCAGGGCTATGTACAAACAATCAACAAGAAACAAGACTCAGAGGTTACCTAGAAGAGATTGGTCAAGAAATTACCTGAAGCCCTGGTAACAACTGCAAAGCCTATTGAAAACCAAAAAAAAAGGGTAAGAACAAGAACAAGGGGAATAGATTGAAAGAAATTGAGATATTTACATCAATGGAGATCTCCTGATCTATGCAGTGGTATCATCCTAGGCTCAATCTGTAGGAAAAGGAAATTGACATTGATAAGCTAAAGTCTCTAATCGCGAGTTAAGGTTCTTTGGAGCTAAATCATTAATGTAGAAGATACGTTCTAGATCTGCTTACTTTTACTTGAAGAAGTATTCACTGAGATTGTTGTCATGGCATTTGTGAGAATTTTAAATGCCTAATATGACAACAACTCGAACTCACTGAGATGCGGATAAGGAAGGTGATGATACAAAGATGAAGTTGCTCAATTTTTGTCTTCAATAGTAGATCGGAGCTGGATTAGTTCAACACTTTGAAGAAGATGACGAGAACTTTCCTATCTAGAAATATCTTTAACTATTTTTGCTATTTTGCTTTGTTATTTTTTATTTAATTTTTGTTTTGGACTGGTTCGTGGTCCATTTTCTTGATGATTTTGTTTATTAATAAAAGGCCCAAGTGATAGGCTTTGTATTAAAAAAATGGGTGTCAAAGTACCATCATATTTAAAGAATTTTCTAATATCAATGTATTTTCATACCATTTGAAGAGTATTATTTGCCAGACTAAATTTTTGTCAAGTATTTTGAGGTAAACGTGCAACGCACGTTCACATAACTAGTTATAAATAAATATCATTCAATACATAAACATAATAAGATACTTAAACTTAACTTTAATAATGAGTATCCTGATAAACATGATTTAGATAAGGAATCAAATACTACAAATGTAGACAGTCAAAACAAATTAACAAATAAAAAAAATAGAGAAAAGTTCAAGAGATTCTCAATCAAATCTTTAAGTCCCAAGTGTGGTGTAGAAGAATCCTAACTCCTTCACTTGAGTTTACCCAAATTATGAGAAAAATGTTAAAGATGTCAATAATGTCTTACATGTGTTAATTTTATAGGTCTTCAATTTTTCCTACATTAAAAAATGACCAAAATAGCCTCACTTTTAAGATTTATTGTTTTAGCCACTTTTGCGCTTCTTGGAAATTTTCTTATTTTTCTCAATATAACCTCTTTTTAACTTATTTTTTCACTTGATTTCTTTCAATGCTCTTCTCAACTATTTGAAATCTATAAAATAGCGAGAAAAAATATAAGTGCACTTATTTTCTCAATTAAACATAGCAAGAATCTAAGATTAAAGAAGATATAAGTTGGTAAAATACGAATTTATAAAATCCCCAAACTTAAACTTTGGTTTACCCTCAAGAAAATCAAGACTCACAATTTCCTTCAAAGTAATAATCATTCATGATCAATTGTGTGTCAGTATCATTCAAGTTAAAAACGTTCACGTTAAGCACAAACACATGACTTTAATTTAAACTTTAATACTTAATGTACATCAGGGTTTTGAACACGATAATCTTACAAAAGACTTTATAGAAAACATACCTGATGCGGAAGACATCATCATAGAAAGAAGCGGAAGCGTTAATAGAAATTGGTTTCTACCTCCTTGCTATTAACCTTATGTTACCACAATCTTTAATGATGGAGAAAATGTAGAGAGTATGTGATAACCCTACTGGGTGGAGGGAGGACCATGGCTAATTTATAGAGGTTGATAAATATTAAGACTTAATCTGGTACGTCCATCAAGTAACCAGTGTACGAACGAGATCAATTCTTAATTGTGGACATTACTTGGGCCACAAGTATACTTGGACCACAAGTAAGCTTGGGGTACAAGTAAGAATTATTCTTTCATTCTCCCACTTGGCCCAATGTCCACATAACATTAGTTGCTCATAAAAAAATCTCTTCTATAATGTCCATCATACATACCATAATATAACAAATTACTAATGCGAGTTATGGCGGTTATACATAATTTTGTGCTACATACTCCCTTCCATGTACTACTACATTAGCAACTTATCATATTAGGTTCATAAGCTATAAAATATATAACATTATGGTCCACAATATTGTCTCATTGAGACGTATCCTGTAATATCTCAAAACAATAATGTGTACACCATTATGAGAAATAGGAATTCATTAATGTATATTAAAAACACATAATTGATCTTAGAGTGTCAAGACATCATAAATGCATCAATCATAAGTACAACCAAGACCCATTGTTTTGTCATGTTCTTTAAATGTCTTTGGTTGTAAATCTTTCATTAATAGATCTGTAATCATAAGATTAGTCCTAATATTCTTAAGTGACACTCTTTGTTTTTGAACTTCTTTCATGATGATAAAGTACCTTAATTCAATATGTTTGAAACCTTTGAAGTACTTATCATTCTTGGAGGAGAATACCGTTGCAGTACTATCACAATATATTTTCAGTGGCTTGGTAATGGTGTCGACAATCCCAAGTCCTGAAATAAAGTTCCGCAGCCATGATGCATGAATTGTGTCTTCAAAACATGCCACAAATTCTACTTTCATTGTGGATGAGGCAATGGCATATTTCTTAGCACTTTTCCACGACATTGGTCCTTCGGCTAATAGGAACAAATATCCAAATGTGGACTATCTAGTGTTGGCACATCCAGAAAAATCTGAATTCGAGTATCCAGTAACTTCCAAGTGATTGGATCTCCTATACATGAGCATGTAATCTTTTGTTCCTTTCATGTACCTCATAACTTTCTTTGCAGCTTTCCATTGATCAATTTTAAGGTTACTTTGATATCTTTCAAGCATCTTGACTGCAAAACTAATATCCGGTCTTGTGCAAGTTTGAACATACATCAAACTTCCAACAATAGAAGAGCAAGGAATTGACTCCATTTTTTTTTGTTTAATATCATTGTTTGGGCATTGCATGAGACTAAATTTGTCCCCTTTTTGAATAGGAACAATTCCTGTAGAATATTTATTCATGTTGAATATCTCTAGAACTCCTTAAATTAGCTTTTCTGAGATAGTCCCAATAATCTTTGTGATCTATCTCGAAATATTTTTATCCCTATCACATAGGATGCCTCACCCATATCTTCAATTTCAAAGTTCATAAAAAGGAAATCTTTTGTCTCACACTATATGCCTAAATTAGTAGCAGCAATTCAAATATCATCAACATACAAGACTAAAAATATAAACTTGTTCCCACTGATCTTTTGGTATATACACTGATCAACGATAATTTCTTTAAATTCAAAAGATGTTATAGTATCATTAAATTTATATACCATTGTCGTGAGGCTTGTTTGAGTCCATATATTGACTTCTTCAGCTTACACATCATTTGACCTTTTTCTTTAATTTCAAAATCCTCTGGTTGGTCCATATAAACTTCCTCCTTGAGGTGTCTATAAAGAAAAGCAGTTTTCATATCCATTTGGTGTAACTCTAAATCATAATGAGCTACCAAAGCGAGAATAATTCTCAATGAGTCTTTTTTTGAGATCGGTGAAAATATCACTTTATAATGAATGCCTCCTTTTTGAGTATAAATCTTGGCAATAAGTCTGAACTTATAGTGTTCAATATTGCCATTTGAATCGGTTTGGTCTTAAAGACCCATATACACCCAATTATTTTAGAGCCTTCTGGAAATTCAATGAGATCCCGGACTTCATTAGATTCCATTGATTTTAACTCTTCTTTTATGGAATCAACCCATTTATCCGACTCAGTGCTTTCGATGGCCTGTGAAAATGAAACCAAATCTTTATTAAGTCAAATGTCGAAATCTGACTCTTGCAAATAAACCACATAATCATCTAAAATGATTGATTTGCTTTCTCTTTGTGATCTACTTAATGGCACTATTTGTGAGTTAGCTCCTTACTGAATTGTTATTAATGTGGAAGTAGGCACATTCACCCTTACCTCATTTATTTCCACACTTTGTCATTCAATACTCCCACTAACTTCACCATTCTCAATGAATCTTGCATTACCGGTTTCAATAATTCTCGAACTATTGTTTGGACGGTAAAACCTATACCCTTTAGATTTCTCTGGGTAACCAATGAGGTAACCATACTGTTCAAGAATGAAATTTATTTTCATGTGGATTGTAAAATCTAGCTTCTGTTGGGCAACCACAAACATGTAGGTGACTTAAACTAGGTTTTCTTCCAATCAACAGTTCAAAAAGGGTCTTTGGAACTACCTTACTAGGAATCATGTTTAATAAATATGCAACGGTTTTAATAGCATACATCCATAATGATTTGGGTAATGAGGAATTATAGATCATATTCTGAACCATATCCATACGTGTTCGATTACGCCTTTCTGCAACACCATTTTGTTGAGGTAATCCTGACATAGTATATTGTGCACATATTTGTTCCTCGAGAAACTTTGCAAATGGACCTGGACATTGTCCCGATTCATCATATTTTCCATAATACTCACCACCTCTATCTAACCTAATGATTTTTACTTTTCTATCTAATTGTCTTTCAGCCTTATTGACTTACACTTTGATAGCGTCCATCGCTTGACATTTTTCTTTCAATAAATAGATATATTCATAACATAAAAAATCATTGATAAAAGTGATAAAATATTTTTCTCTTCCAAAGGATGGAACCTCAAAAGGTCTGCAAATATCACTATGTATGATTTCAAGAAGCTGAGTGCTTCTTGTGGAACCTTTTTTAGTATGCTTGGTTTGCTTTCCCTCAATGCAATCCAAGCATATATCAAGACCAGTAAAATTCAGATTTGTAAGAATCTCATTCTTTACTAATCTTTACAATCTTTCTTTGGACACATGATCCAAACGTCTATGCCACAAGTAAGTAGAACTTTTATTCTCTGAACTATGTTTAATTACAATAATTTGATGTATCAAGAAGGGATTCAGAAAGAACATATCGAGTTTCATTCTATATAAACCACTAATAAGAACACCAAAATCATAAATTAGGATTCTTATATAAATTGAAACATCCATGTCCAAACTTAAATTTAGATTTGTAGTTTGGATTATAATGAATCCCTGTAACATAATGAATACATGAATAGTTGCACCAGAATCAAGCCACCAAGTATTATTAGGAACTTGTACTAAATTTGATTCGAAACATACAAAAGCTCTACATGTACTTTTCTAATCGAACCAAGCTTTACATTTCTGGCAATCTCTCTGATAGTGTCCATTTTTTTTTTTACAAATATGACACACATCTGCCTTGAGTTCCTTATGAGCATCTTGTGGGAATTTAGCAGGTGCTTTCTTCTTCTTGAACTTGTTGGCCTTCACCTTAAGTCCTTTACCAGCTGGTTGACCCATGAGGTTAATGGAATAACCTTCTTGTTTCTTAAGTCTTGACTCCTTCTGAGTAAGCATATTGGACAATTCATTAACATTTCACTTATCCTTAATAGTGTAATAGTTAATTTGGAATGGTTCATACTTAGGAGGCAATGATTTCAGAATAAACTGAATCAAGAAGGTGTCATCCACTTTCATCCCCAAGGTTCAAAGTCTTGTTTTAATATTAGTCATCTCAATGATATAATTTTGCATACTACACGATCCATCAAACTTCATGGTTGTGAGGGAAATCATTAGTGTACCAACGAGAGACTTATAAGCAGAACAATAATGTTCTTCCACAAACTTAAGATATTTCCTGACACTTTTTGTTTGTGGAATAACACTCTTAATGTTGTTAGCAATAATTATTCACATAAACATAAGGGTCAATCTGTTAGAGCATTCCCATGCTTTGTGAAAAGACTTTTCATCCTCACTGCTCGTATTAGTAATAGCAGTAGATTTATTATCCAACATAGCAAAGTCAAGATCCATCACCCCTAAGTACAACCGGACTTGTTCATGCCATTCAGAGAAGTTCAATTCATTGAACATGGTAACAGATGAAGCAAGTGAATGAAGAGGAATAGCTGCAAAACATATATACATGCTCACAAATTGGATTAAGCAAAATAATAAATATCATAATTCTCCTTTGGGTGATACTATGATACACTATCATAATTTAAATGTCATTTTTAACTTTAATAAGCAATTAAATATTTTTAATCAAACATATATGACATCTTTGGATATACTATATATATTCGACTAAAGAATATTAATTTACCTTATAATGTCACTATTCATAGAATAATTGTTTTACGTTTGGGTAAATCCTTAAGTTCTAGCAATAGTGAGAATTCATTTATCTACTTATTTTCAATAATAGGCATTTCATTAGTTTCATAGATAAACTAGAATTTATGTATGCATAATTTTTCTTAACCATACTAGTTTAGCCGCTTTGGTGACTAACAAACTATATGAATACAAATGCACACATAATTTCATAAAATTTTATGCATGTGAACATTTTTATACCTTCTAGTTTGTTCACTTTGGTGACTAAAAAACTATAAACATAATATATAAATCAAGTGGTCATATATATTATGTGTGTAAACATCAAATTCTAGTTTGGCCACTTTGGTGACTAACAAACTATATCACATTAAGCCCACACATATTGTTTATTGGTTAGCATAAGGACCACTTTAATTTATTGCACAACATAAGTCAAACATAATAACCATTGTATAATATGAAACTAAGATTTCCTAATTTTTTGTTCGAATTATCGTTACTAAAGGAACTTCATAATTTAACAGTAAGTTAGGATTAAGAACTTAAATAGAATTTAATTGGACAAAAAAAATTTCATAAGAATACAAATTAAATTCATAAAAGGTAAACTCAATAATTTTTTGGTACTTTATCCCCATGATGTGACATGGTATCATGACACTTTCGAGGCTTAAGACGAGAAAAATATGCAAAAAACTTAGGTGTCTTTGATAGGTATGATGTGTTTTTGTTAAACTTTGTAGGATAATAGGGTTTAGAGGTAAAATTGAGGAAAAATACTTAAAAAATGATAAAAAGGTGTCTCTTGGAAAGCATCCATGGATCGTGGAATCATCCACAAACCATCAAACATGCTCGTGGATGAAGTTCTAAAGAAAAAAAATCAAAATTTAGATTTCTACAAATGGTGTTCACGACCGAAGAACTAAGTCTACGATTGGTAGACTTGATCAGTGGAAAAGATACTGAAGAAGTGCAAGTAGAGTCTGATTTCCATGATTCTGGTTCATGATTGGTAGACTGATTCACAACTCTGGTTCACGATTGGTGGAAACCTGCCGACTTTCTTCTCCTACATAGTTTAGGATAGGATTATTTTGGTATTTATAAATACTCCTATTAGGTTTTATGTTTGTTTTACGTTCTATTACAGTATTGTAAGGTTCTAAGGTACATTCTTGTTCTTGGAATTGCAAACATCGATTTTCAGGGTTTTAGTTCAAAGTTAAATTTTGGAGTTCTTCATCTTATTATTATAAGTTCATAATTATGTTTTCATCTGTGAATTCTCTTTTGTGTGACTACAAATATGAGTAGCTAAATACCACAACTAGGGTTGTGGAAACTATGACAGATTAACGACATAGTATTTGAAGTACTAGGTGATTCTCGAAGGGTAGTTGAGCATGTATTGTTGTTTCTTTGGGATTGGTTACTTTCTAACGAGTGCACATGTTGGAGCTCATCCTATATTTACCCTAGACTGCAGCAAGGGTAATCACATAGGAATAGTGAATCAATAACAAGACTTGGAGTTATAACAACAAAAACATACCTAGTGTATTCCCACCAGGTGGGGTCTGGGGAGGATAAAGTGTACGCAGTCTATACCACTCCCTCAGATGAAGTAGAGAGGTTGTTTTTGATAGACCACCAGCTCAGAATAACAAGACTTGGAGTTATCTTCATTTAATTATCCTTGAGCCAATAAATGGGAAAAGCTATATTGGAATCATAGATAGGGGTTAGTAATGCAACACTCATGACACATGAACCTTTGTGCTTGGGGATAGTCATCTACAAGGGGCATAACATAGTCGGTTAGATGATACATAACCTATCAATTCTACATGCCGAATACCACAAGAGATCACTAAAGTACGAAGAACCTATGTAGTTATGAAGTTATTGGGGAACACAGTCTTAGTGCATTTCTTATATTGATTACAAATTCAACAACTCAACACTTGTTACTATTGATCTTTTGTTTCACAAAATCCCCTACTTTTACTTATTTTCCATTTACTTAGATAAGTACTTGAAGATTTTTAACCTATTCCCTGTGGGATCGATCCCAACCTTGCTGGGTTCTATATTTTATTTAGCGACTGCTTTATACTTTTGGGGAGGTGTAATTTGGGCGACATCAAATTTTGGCACCGTTGTCGAGGAATGCGATTACAGAGTAGATTTGATTATGTTTGTTGGGGTAATTTGGTTGCTATTTCCTGATTTTACTTATCAGTTGATCCGGTGTATGCCCAATACTCGGAGTCAAGGCAATCCCCAGATTCCACTGGATACGAAAATTGAGAGAACTCTGATAAATAATCAAAGGATGGTTAATGAAGGAGTTCATAATCCAATAGCTTTGTTGGAGGGTGTTTAAGGTGATCCAGCACTCTTAAATAAGCCACTACACCATTACGGGGTCAAGAGACTACAGAACAGACCACGGCTCAGTTAATGGCTGAGGAGAATGCTAGACAAGAAGCTGTTAGATGGACAGCTAAGGAAGAAAGGGCTAGAGAAGATAAGGCTAACCGTCAAGCTGCAGTTGATGATTAAGAGAGACAAAGAAGGCATAGGGTAAAACAGCCTCCACAACAGCCTCTGCAACAGTAGTTGCCTCAATATGAAGATTCGGAGGAGGACTTGGACTATTTGGAACCGGTGGAAACTGGTGCTATCATTCCACCAGAATTACCTTTGGGGACTAATTTTGATATTACGAGTGCCATGATTCACTTGCTGAACTTGAAAGGGGTGTTCGCTGGCCTGCCAACTGATGAAACAAATATGCATGTAATGAATTTTGTTGGAATTTGCACATCTTATAATATTCCTGGAGTAACCCAAGAGGCAATCAGATTGTACCTTTTTCCATTCTCTTTAATGGAAGAAGCCAAACTATGGCTAGCAGATCTACTACGGGGATCGATCACATATTGGAACGAATTACAAAATCAGTTCTTGGAAGGATTTTTCCCACCTTCCAGAATGTTATAGTTGAAGGATGAGATTTATAATTTTAGACAGTTGCATTTGGAGGCGTTGTATGAAACATGGATGAGGTTTAAGAAGAAGCTGCAGAGTGTTCCAAATCATAGGATTACTGGTAGAAACTTGTTTGAGATCTTCTACAGAGACTTGAATGCTAACACCAAGGTTGTAGCAGACACTATCACTGGTGGAGCATTCATGAGTTTGCGTTGGGAGCATGTTTCTGATATTCAATATAGGATCACTAAAACCAACCGAGGTTGGCATACTCAGGATGTAGACAAACCCACAGGCACATACATAATTGGAGCATCCGTAGAGTAGAAAGCACTAGATGAGACGATTGCTCAAGAGGTAGAACAATTGCGAATTGTAATTGGGTTGTTGACCAAATAATTTTCAGCTGTCGGAGCCGAAAAGGTACATACATTCGATTCACAAGGAAAGGCACCCAGGTATGAAGATTTAGATTCTGAAGAAAAGGCAAAATATCTAGACAGAGAGGTGGCGGGTTTTCGTGCTAAGGGCCAAGGGTCTAACCAAGACACTTGGAACTCTAGGAAAGGGAATCAGGGTCAGAACTACTATGGAGACAATAATTATAATAGGTTTGGGTATAGAGATAGGTGTAGGTAAAGAGATGGTGATTGGAGGAAAAAGGATGATTATAAGGATAGAAGTGGCCTCTATATTTCAACTAGGAATCGTGATACTGGTTTAAGAAATTCAAGGATGGAAGACAAGCTTGCGAAGGTGGTGAAAGGGGTAGAGAAAATGAAAGATTGCCTCACAGTTATTAGACAGGATATTTCGAGGCTGAGCCAAAAGGTCGAATCACATGCTACCGCTATTAAACAGCTTGAGCAACATTTTGGTCAGATGTCCACCGTATTAGATCAATGTGAACAAGGTACACTTCTGAGCAACATTGTCCAGAACTCAAAAAATAATGCTCATTGTATGGCTGTCACAACTAAAAGTGGAAAGGCTCTTGTTGAGGCACCCTAACAAGTTGAGGGTGTTCATGCTACACTAGAAAAATGAATGAATGTCACAGAAAAAGTAAAGAAATCTCTAAAGAAGTATGTTACATTTCCAAAACTTCCTCCACCATTCCCGCAAGTCTTAAGAAAAAGGTGGTTGAAAATTAAACTGTTAGTTGGGAGAGTCTGAAGGATGTTGAAAAGCCTCTGACAGATTAAAAAAAGGCAAACGTTGAAATTGGCAAGGAAGAGGAAGCCCTATAGATGCTAACACCTATTCCTAAGCATCCACCTCTATTCCCTCCTTACTTGAAAATGAAGAGGGAAGATGGAAAATTTCATAATTTATATTGAAACAACTTTTGATAAATATTCCGTTGGTGGAAGCACTTAAACTAAAGTCGGGATATGCAAAGTTCATGAAAGAGTTGGTAACAAAAAAGAGAACTATCAGTTATGAGTCTGCCAGTAATTTTCACCATTATAGTGCAATTGTATCCTATTCTTTTATGCAAAAGAAAGATGATTTCAGTGCATTCATAATTACATGAACAATTGGGTCGCATAACTTTGCCAAGGCTTTGTATGGTCTGGGTGCAAACATTAACTTAATACCACTGACAGTGTTCAAACAATTATGCTTAGGAACCCTTGAACCAATAAAGTTGCGGTTATTGATGGCGGATCGTATGGTCAAGAAGCCTGTGGGCATATTGTTTGATGTTTTGGTCAAGGTAGAAAACTTCATCTTTTTAGCTTACTTTGTGGTCTTGGATTACAAGTTTAATTTTGGAAAGACCATTTTTAGCCACCAGTAGAGTATTGGTTGATATGGAGAGGGGTGAGCTAAAATTCAGGATGAATAATGAGGAAGTCATATTTAATATTTGTAGAAATATGAAGTACCTAAAGGACATGAGGGTGGTTTTGGTAATAAATAGTTTAGATGACCCTAGAAGCCAATCTAAGGGACATCTTAATAAAGTTTGAGTAATCAAGACACCCGCATCGTGTCGCGAAGTTAAATCAGGTGTTGCTTGGGAAGCAACCCAAGGTGCCTTGTTAATCCTATATTTGTTTTTGTCATGACCCAAGACTACCCCCTAGTTGTAACATAGTGCTTAGAGTCCCAAGTGACCCTAAGCTAACCCATGGCCAGGTATGACGCTATAACTACTAAAATAACAGATTAAAATATTATGCAGAAACTGAACTGAATAATAAAATAATAAATAAAACCAATAACAATATCTGGGTCTAAAACCACAAAGCTGAACATCTAACTATATGTCTAAAAGTCTCTACTAAGACGAGTTGTTGGGACAAGCCCCCAGTTAAATCTAGCTATCTGAAACTGAAATAAGATAAAATAAAATACTGATAACTAGTCCTCAAATGATAAGGACTCACCAAA
Organism: Capsicum rhomboideum; assembly: GCA_031232105.1. NCBI lineage: Eukaryota > Viridiplantae > Streptophyta > Magnoliopsida > Solanales > Solanaceae > Capsicum > Capsicum rhomboideum. The sequence continues at coordinate 20,188,096 of CP124710.1, forward strand.
AACTGCTGTTGATAAGGTGTGGAATCATAGTAAGTGCGATTTGGATGCTGAGCGTCAGAACCTATATTTTAAGATAATATAGAGCAAAGAAAAAGTATGCGATTAGTACTTTGAATGTACTGAGCATGTGAGATATGCACTACACTATATATGCTGATTATGAGAAAATGAATTAAACATGGAGTGAGGAACGTAAAATGATGCAATGTCCAAGTGACTAAACATGTAACTTAACAATAGTAATATTCTGAATAAACTGAGTACATGATTATGCAATATCTTATTCTGAACTATAGGAGTACAAGGACATTCTGAATATAATAAGAGGTATGCAAACTGACGTACTAATGATAGAATATCTAAATCAATTACATATTACTGAGGTATACTAAGATGCAAGGACCCATTTGGATAATCACGCGTACTGACTTCATAAATATTCTGATATAACTTAGATACTGTAAAATAGACTAGACTGAGGGTCATGCGAATACCAAAGTGTGAGACTGTGAGAGATACTATTAATCGACATATAACCATGTAAGCAAAATATGGAGTTCGATGTATAATCCCAATCGAAAAGGGCCCAATATAGTTTGCCATAGTATAAACACTGAGCTAATCTAATGTAGTATAGATAAACCTATGGTGGGCACGTAGTTCTGAGACTATGGTTATTGCATGCAGAAGCCTAGTCCAACTCGATACTATGTACTACTCCCAATTGAACACAATTGATAGCTTGATGAGATGACATACTTAGATGTCAACCTAAGATGACATATATAGATTTCAACTTGAGATGATCATGGATGTCATACTCGACTGGCATACTACTAGTGAACTTTGATTTTAAAAGAAAATTGATCCACAATAATTGATGGTATTATGGATACCATACTAATCGAGAACTGACTTTTAGGAAAGAGCGTTCAAGAGCATTAATGGAATATCTAGATGTCATGCATGTCATGTTTCTTACTAATATGAACTGAAGATCCTGATCATGGTATGGGAACATATATGTTTATATATACACGTGTCATGTATTTCTGAACACTGTGACTTGTAAGTTTATAGGGGAATCTGTAATGGCTGGAGTAAAATACATAAGATAATATTTGAGGGCTAAGCTTTAGAATGATCCTAGAAGGTAGGACCTAAATCCTAATTCTTGACTCATGAAGATGCTAATAGTTTAATAGTATGTATTATTTGAAAATACTATTTAGTATATACATTATCGAAAAATCACTCTGCAGGTCAATAACACTGAAAGTACGGATGACTGAGATTTAGTAATAGACCCTCTATCTAAAAAAATCCTAAAATATGCAAACCAAGAGGAACAAGTGTTTAATTAATAATATATAGGATCCCCGATCATCGGGTGTTCATAACCCGCTATCTCTGAAGAATGCAACTATAAAAATGGCAATACTGTAATCTGACTGTAATAGGGAATTTCAAAGCTCAAACCCAAACTCAGGAATTTATCATATATACTTAGGGTTCATGAACATGATACTATCAATGCACTATATTTCATGGAAAAACATGTATCTATAGATTACTTGATATGGGGAACTGAAAGAATCATAGCTGTAATGAAAACCATAATTTTGAGATCATGAATTTAATGAGGAACTGAATATATTTTGGGACTCAATAGGTGAAAGAATACCCACTGATGAAATTACGCGTACCCCGAGATGAAAACCTTGGTGAAACCTTTGAATTTGGAGCTTCAAAAAGATGAACCCTAGTTATGCCTTGGAGAAGAGAAATTGCCTCTTTTCTTGTTTTCTCTCTAAGTGTCGCCTTAGTTTTTGAATAATGAGGGGCTTAGGGTAAACTTAGGCTTAGTATTCAGAATTAGGAGAGTTAAAATGACATGGTTTTGGGGTTTAAAAAGTGGAAAAAGAATGGAATACCCCTTATAAAATGCAACTGGAAAAGCTACAGAACATGATGTAAGGACCATCCCACGATTATGGGACCCACATACGATCGTGGGTGGTACTGGTGGTTGGGAGGACTTCATCAGAAGAGCCTTGGTATGATCTTGGTACCTAGCTATGATCATACCTTGGTTCATAGGTTGTAAGTGCAAGTCCAATCATTGTTAGGAGTCAAGATCGTGCCTATGATTGTGGTTTCTAACCAAGATCGTGATACCCTTTCGTGGTTGGAAGGTATACATGTCAATTTTTAGGTTTTATGGGTTGTTTCATTCAAACAAGACCATTTTACCATTGTGGTTTCTAACCACTATCATGGTTACCATCGTATGTTCTCACTGCTGGGCAGTGCTTTACTAAAATGGCCAATACTCTTAGCTTCGACATTGGATTAAAGAGAAACTGGATGCATTGGAAAAATAATTCAAATAAATATAATTTGGTTGGTCTTGAGCTCAAAAAATCATTTGAATCTAGAAGTTATTCTCATTTAAAGTTGACTATAGCAAAAGTCTTCACAAGAAAACCATCGGTAAGGAAGATTTCAACTTGGCTATGAGCTAGGAGTTACTTGTGGGCTTAATACAAGTCTAAATCACTTATCATACTACCAAAATATGATGTATGATTCTACATGTACTTGAAGTATGGTTTTAATCTTAGATTGAATTATTGGGGTGTTACAATATCTCCTCCTTGGTATCATTCATCCCCGAATGAACACTACTAAGCCGAAAGAATAGGGAAAGAGCAAAAATCCCAACACTCAGTCGGTTGGAGATAAATACTAATATGATTACTTATTTTTTACTAAAACATGAATTGAACTGGACTCATGAATGCATGTTGTGACATGGAGTTACGAAGGGACATGAGAGTGAAGAAAGTAATAGAGTGGAAAATGCTACCTTGAACTGACTTTAGGCTGAGAATAAGAATCAACTGTATTCACATACATTACTAATGTAAAAAATAGCTCATAGGGAATAAGCACAGACATGGACTTAGGAGAGTACGACTGGAAGGAAAAAAAGGAAGTCACTAGTATTATTTGCCTGATCTCTAAACTGAACCATTGGCTAAACAGACTGATCCATACTGAGAATTTAGAACTCACTGAAGTATTCATGACTAAAACATAGGCATGGAGCTATGAGCCATTGGATACTGATTTGAAATTTCTAGGAGTCATTAAGAAAAGATCTTTGTTCCTTCCAATGCTCTTTGTTAGGAATTTTAGTTACTTCTAGGGAAAAGAATCATGAGTATCGTCTGAGCGTTACATCTGACTAGGGAAGCTTTGACATGATCTGAGCATCCTGGTCTACTGATTTGAATTCATAGGAAAAGAGAATGATATAGATTTAACCACGAGACATATTTACCCTGAAATTTTATAGCATGAAGCAAGAGTATCCTAGTCCAAAAGAAATGATAGGAATACTACGCTTGTAGCAAAAATGATTGATAACTTCCAAATTAGTCTGTCACCAACTCTACTGCCAATGTATACTAAAATTCACAGAGACTCTACTAAGAAGATCTAGAGTAAGAGGGTAGAATTATGATTCAAAGACTCCCATAACCCTTTACACTTAATACGGTTATGAAGAGTACAGTATAGTATGACTGAGCTTGTTCAAGAAGTTTGTTCTGAGGATTTACCTAACATATGATGATTTCACTAATCAGTAAGAATGTATCATGAGGACACTGGACTGAGCATGCTGGGAAATCATGGGTGCATGTGTCTTGACCTTTATGGTGTGAGACTGATATTCATGGGTTCACGGAGCATGATTTGGATTTATAAGTGAGACTATTACTTGTTATACTTGAAACTGAGAATAGACATACATCCAAATAAAGTGTGTACATTGAAATAATGCTAGGAAAAAGTAAAGTGTCATGATGACATAAGTATACTGAATAGGCTAGGATAAGAATGGGTCTCTACCTCCAACTAACTCTGATCTAGAACTTGAAAACACTACTCCATATGTAACACCCCGTACGTTCCCAACCCTACTTGACGACATTAAATAATATGTACTTAGGTATCGAGAAGTATAAGTATGCATTTGGTAATGCTATTGGTGAGATAATTGAATTTGGCTCTTGTTATGTGATTAAACCTTCATAGGAGGTGTTTTATGATCTTTGTGGAACATTTGTGGGGTTCAAAATGAGGCTAAGAAGACCTCTAAACAAAGTATATTAAGGTTAAGAAGTGAGTTAAATAATAGGACTTGAAGCATCTAACCAAACCCGCGAAGAGAAGTCGAAAAATGGAATTTTCAAAAATTTTAAGGAGGGGCGCGTTTGGTACCATGCCACGCCGCTTTGGGCTAAAATTTTTAGCCCATAGGCAGTAGGTTGGCGCGCCCAGGGGCGTGCCACCTTGGGTTTTCCACTTTTTCGAAAGTTGGAAATATCTAAGTCCCAAGGGTATCCGGGGTCGTACAGAGCCGATTTTTTGATACGTTTCTTATACAACCAAGAGTATATACATGAAATGAATGAAATATTACATTGGTATGATAAAATTACTCGAGAACGAATTTGGGGCCAAAATGACGATTTTACCCTTATAGTCAAAATAAGCCAAACGTGGCTAGAATCACTTGGTTTTTAGATTGAGGCTACGGATATGAATAGCATGAGTGGGAATATTATTGTAATACATATGAGATGACTTAAATACGAGAAATTATTGACTTTATCGGGTTAAGTGAATTGGGCCCAAAAAGGGCCCAAAAATGAAATGAAAGCATGGCCCAAAATGGGTCAAATGATCCATTCTTGCCAAGACCTTCTAGAATAACACATTAATGACTAAGGATGGACTCAAGGTCTATAAAAGGGGCCAAATATCTGATTTTATCATGAGAAACACCCATGCCTTTTCTATCTTTTTCTAGAAACTTTCCAAGAACATCTCTTTGGCTTTCAAAACCCTAAGGCACTTCTTGGAGCAAGATCATCATCTCCCAAGATTGGGTAAGTGAATATTATTGTACTTTACCATATTATAAGCATGAGAGAATATATATATCATGTTGGTTATGGTTGGAAATGTTGGACATGGCACTTTGTGCTTTTGTATAAGATTTGTGATCCATGGGATTTGAGCTTGAATTTGGACTTGTGCCTTTGATGAAAGATCATGGTATGGATAAAATATGAACGTCTATGGTGTTATTTTGTTATTAAATATGTTATTTTTCTATAAGTGCAAATTGTAGGATTTTGGCCGATTTGTGCTATGAAGTGTATTGAGGTGAATTGATGGATTGTTTGTGATGTGGTGTGGATAAGAAAGTGTAAAGGGGAAGTGTTGTGGTGGAATGTATTGATTATCATGTATTGGTCAATGTTGGGAATATTGGAGGATTTTTGGAATAATGATTTTATCAATGGTTTTGTTAAGGGGGAAATGACATGTTAAAGCTAAACATGTGACTTATTGTTGTTGTATGCCATTGTACGGTACTTGGTGGTTAATGTTGGTTTCGTTATAAACTTGTGTTGTAGAGTGAAACATAAGGAAGGAGAAGGAATATTGTATGCACGTCTAAGATTGTGTATTCGTATTAAGAATACAAGGTATGTAAGGTTCTTTTTTCCATATCCCTCTGCAACATGTTGTTCACATTGACATTGGACTTGTTTTAATTCCGAGAGGTTTGAAGTATCTCAAATTCAGGTTGACGTATATTGTTATTCATATGTGTCCTATTCTCAAATACATGATGATTCTTTTGTCTCTTGTTCATTGAGTGAAGTTCCAAAAATGTCATAACGTTATCATTCCTAAATGAACGATCTCAAGAGAGTAATAACATAAGAGAACCTATGTATTCTTAAATAGCATTTTCCAATCATGTCATGTTCCTAGTCCTCAATTATGATGATTATCTTTGTATCAATCTTTCACAAGTAGAAGTACAAATCTCATAATAGGAATAAGAGAGGTGGTGTGTAAGCTAATATATCTATTCCTCATAAGTGAAGATGTCAATCTCATGAAGCAAGAGTGAAGAAGTAATATATATATGTGTGATTCCTATTATTTCATGATCTTCAATATCTCAATCACTCTTAAGAATGGAAGTGAGAATAACAAGAGAAATAAAAGGTGTATAATTAAGAAGTAACCATGGGTGGTATCCCAGGGGTTAAAATACCTAGAATGGGTCGATCCCAATAACATGGGTGGTATCCCAGGGGCGATATAAACGCCTAGCATGGGTTGATCCCGATACATCCCAGGGGCGATATAAAAGCCTAGCATGTGTTATGATGGTACATCCCAGGGGAAACACGAAAGCCTAGCATGGGTTAATATAACATCCCAGGGGCGATAAGCCTAGCATGGGTTAATGACATCCCAGGGGTGACACGAAAGCCTAGCATGGGTTAATATAACATCCCAGGGGCGATAAGCCTAGCATGGGTTAATGATATCCCAGGGGCGACACGAAAGCCTAGCATGGGTTCACATAACATCCCAGGGGTCAAAGTACCTAGCATGGGTTAATCTCATCCCAGGGGCGACAGAACAGCCTAGCATGGGTAGAATAATAAAGATGAATGAATATGAAGACGAGAGACGTAAAGAACGTAATTTACATAGATCCCCACATGCAGAAAGAGAGTTTATTCATGTTCATTAATTCTTTTCACTATTGTTGTTATTATGTCTGATAACGATCCTAATAGTATGAGTGTATCCATGGGGTGAAAGAACACATCTTTATGATGACCATTTATCAATCACTCAAAAGTAAGAAATGAAGAAAGGTGTGCGCATAAGTTAAATTACCACCAATAGAGTGGATGTACGTTAAGAGAGTGGATGTATATTCTCCCACCATGAGAGTGGATGTAGGATAAATCACCAATAGAGTGGATGTACGTTAAGAGAGTGGATGTATATTCCTCCACCATGAGAGTGGATGTAGGATAAATCACCATTAGAGTGGATGTACGTTAAGAGAGTGAATGTATATTCTTCCACCATGAGAGTGGATGTAGGATAAACCACCAATAAAGTGGATGTACGTTAATAGAGTGGATGTACGTTATATTATTAATTCCCTACCCTACCACTGGAGTGGATGTTATGTGGATGAGTATTATTATTTTACAACCGACCAACCAAGGAGATGATTATTAATAGTAGTGGGCATAGAATCAAGAAAGAATCTCTGGAATCTATGGAATAGAGGAACCTCTAGAATTTCGAGAATAGGAGAACCTCTTGGAGGTAAGTCTTTTGAGTGAAGGAACAATCTCTTGAATGAGGATGTGTATGAATGATATTATATGACTAATAAGGAGTTAAGTGAGTGATCTAACATATTACTATGATATGCATGTTTCCACATTTAAAATGATGGTTCATCTACGTTGACTATTCTCTCATATTTTTTATTAGATTGACATTCTCATGTATGATGTTATTTCTTATAAGCCTTACATACTCAGTACATTCTTCGTACTGACCCCCTCGGGGGACTTACCTTACATGTTGCAGGTGCAGGCATTAGTAGACTTCCTCTGTAGACTGGGGATCATTTGCAGATATTTGGTGAGCTCCAGTTAGTTCGGAGCCCCCTGAGTCATAGATGTATATTTGTTGTGATATTATATAAATTGTATAAAGCGGGGACTTGTCCCGACTGTAAGTTGGTCTTGTTGATGCATCTGTTAGAGGCTTTTGTAGACATATGTGGGTATATGGATGTAAGATATGTACGTTCAGTTAGACGTAATGGCCCCAACGGCCAAGTTTGATATATATGTTTATATCATATGTTTCCATGTTCATGTTGTTCATATAGTTGCATAAGGTTCAATAAGATTCATATGAGGATATGTATACGAAGGTTCAGGAGCAAAGATTGGTTCTCTTGGGCCATATCGTCTTCGGGTGCCAATCACGCCTCAATGGGGTTTGGGGCGTGACAACATAAATATCCAAAGCCTAATGGGTTCTACACTTTACTAGCTCCCCCTTATATCAAAGTCGCCACATTGAGTTTGCAAGTTTTTTTTTCTTATTACTCTCTAACTACACTCACTCAAACGATCAAGATATACCACTTTAGGATCTATTCTAGTTATCCACTTTCTCATACCAGCTAAGAATATCTCTCTTTCTATTATCTGCCTTATTACTACTCTGCACCATTACAACTTTGCTCTAAACTATAACTATCCACCATTTTGGGACGATAAGGGCCTAAGGACTATAAATACATGAAGGAGAAAAATCTAGAAACACACCAGACGTGGCCTTAGGTGAACAATTCTAATTCAAATGGATGGAAGATAAATGGGAATGAGTTAAGTGCTCAACACAACCTATGCTAGGAGAGGCACCCTGCTGATTTGGGTGACATTAAGGAACTGTGGAGGAAGTCGGTTGAGCCTAATGACAAACCTCTTAGCCCTTTGCCGAAGCAACCGTACAAACTCTCAACCTGTGGCCTAGCTTACCACAGCCAAAACAACCTTTACGGCCTGCCATACACTCTCTTATGTGGTTTTTTCCACACTTGCTGCAAATGGGGTGGCATTTTTCCCTTACCATATTTTTTTGAGGATGAGAGAAGGACGCTCCCTCCTTCTGATCATAACAAGGCCTGGAGGCTAGAGATGAAGTACTAGATAATGATATTGCAGGACCTGAAGACCTTTATGGAAAAGAACATTGGTTCTCACTAGAGATCTTCTGACGGTTAGAGTTACTGTTCCCTGATAAGACCCTCTTGATCTCCCTTCTTTTCTTCTTACTAATCGAATTTGTAGAGATTGTGACCTACTGATTTAATTGAGTGGTCTTAGCTCAAGCTAATAATTTGACGGCATCATGAACCTCTGTATTAGATCTATTAGTATTTGCAGATTGATCGACTGGTGCGTAAGGGTTACTATTCTGATCACTTTTCTGACTCATCTCTTTTTGAGGAGACATATTATGAAACACGTAAGGCACGAGTTAAAAAGGGTGAATAGATTTAAACTCCATTACACGATATGATCATAAACGAATTAAAACTTTTTCCTAAAACATTCCATAGCCTCTCACTCATAAGTGTGGCACGTTTCACACCCATGAATAAAATACTACTTAATGCAACTTTCAGATACCCTAGGACACTTTAAACCTGATGCTCTGATACCAAGTTTGTCACAACCCGAGACTAACCCCTAGTCGTAACACGGTGCTTAGAGTCCCAAGTGATCCCAAGCTAACCCTGGCCTAGTATGATACTATTAATACTGAAATAACTAATAAAACAATATGCGAAAACTGAAATGAATGATGAAATAATAATTAAAACCAATAACAATATCCGAGTCTAAAACCACCAAGCTGAAAATCTAACCATATGTCTAAAAGCCTCTGCTAAGATGAGTCGATGGGACAATCCCCTATCTAACTCTAACCGTCTAAAACTGAAATAAGATAAAATGATATACTGCTAACTAGTCCTCAAATGATGAGGACTCACCAAACACTGCTACTGATAAGGTGTGGAATCATACTAAGTGTGATCTGGATGCTAAGCGTCAGAACCTATATTATAAGACAATAGAGCACAAAGGAAAAGTATACAATCATAAGAGGTATGCAAACTGAGGTACTGATGATAGAATATCTAAATCAATTACCTATTACTGAGGTATACTAAGATGCAAGGACCCATCTGGATAATCATGAGTACTAACTTCATAAATATTCTGATTTAACTGAGATACTGTAAAATAGAATGGACTGAGGATCATACAAATTCCCAAGTGTGAGACTGTGGGAGATACTATTAACCAATATATAACCATGTGAGCTAAACATGGAGTTCGATGTATAATCCCCATCTAAGAGGTACCAATATACTTTGCTAGGTATAAAGACTGAGCTGATCTGATGTGGTATAGATAAGCCTACAGTGGCACGTAGTTCTGGGACTATGGTTTTTGCTTGCTGTATCCTAGTCCAACTCTGTGCTAAGTACTACTACCAACTGAACATGATTAATAGCTCGATGAGATAACATACTTGAATGTCAACCATAGGTCACATATATAGATGTCAACCTGAGATGATCATGGATGTCACACCTGACTGCCATACTACTAGTAAACTTTTATTTTATAAGAAAACTAATCCACGATCATGGATGGCATTTTGGATACCATACTAATCGGGAACTCATTTTTCAAAAAGAATGTTCAAGAGTATTGATGACATATCTTAATGTCACGCACGTCATGTTTCTTACTGTTATGAACTGAAGATCCTAATCATGGTATGAAAATGTATATGTATATATTATACGTGTCATGTATTTTTGAAGACTGTGCCTTGTAACCTTATGGGGGAATCTGAGATGGCTGGAGTAAAATGCATAAGATAGCATTTGAGGGCTAAGTTTTAGAATGACCCTAGAAAGATAGACCTAAATCCTAATTCTTGACTCATGAAGATGCTAATAAATTAATAGTATGCATAATTTAAAAATATTGTTTAGTATATACTTTATTGGAAAATTCACTCTGCAGGTCAATAACACTGAAAGTATGGATGACTGAGATTTAGTAATAGACCCTCAATCTAAAATGATCCTAAAACACGTAAACCAAAAGGAACAAGTGTTTTATTAACAATGTATAGGATCCTAGATCATCGGGTGTTCATAACCTACCATCTCTTAAGAATGTAACTATTCATAACAATACAGTAATCTAACTGTAATAGGCAACTTAAAAGCTAAAACCCAAACTCAAGAATTTATCATTGATACTTAGGGTTTATGAACATGATACTATCAACGCATAGAATTTCATGGAAAAACATGTACATAGATATTACTAGTTTTGGGGAACTGAAGTACAAGAAGAATCATGACTGTAATGAAAACCCTAATTTCGAGATCATTAATTTAACTGAGGAACTGAATATATTTTGGGACTCAATGGGTGAAAGGATACCCACTGATGAAATCCCACATACCTGGAGATGAAAATCTTGGTGAAACCCTTGAATTTGGAGCTTGAAGAAGATGAACCCTACTTATGCCTTGGAGAAGACAAATCGCCTCTTTTCTTGTTTTCTCTCTAAGTGTCGACTTAATTTTTGAGTAATGAGGGACTTAAGGTAAGCTTAGGCTTAATATTAATCCTTAGGATAGTTAAAACAACGTAGTTTAGGGGTTTAAAAAGTGGGAAAATACTAGAATGCCCCTTATAAAATGTAACTGGAAAAGCTGTAGGACACGATGTACGGACTATCCTATGATTGTGGGACCAACCTACGATCGTGGGTGGTACTCATGGTTGGGAGGCAGGATTGAGACTTCTCTGGAATTCAACAGGTGAGCCTTGGTATAATTTTTGGACCCACCTACGATAGTACCTTGGTTCGTACGTTGTAAGCACAAGTTGGATCATCTTAAGGAGTCAAGATTATGCCTAAGATCATGGTTTCTAACAAAGATCGTGGTACCTTTTCATATTTGGAAGGTATACATGATAACTTACAGGTTTTGGGGCTTGTTTCATGTAGATGAGACCATTGTAAGGTCATGGTTACGATCGTATGTTTTCACTAATGGACAGTGCTTTACTAAAATGGACATAACTCTTAGCTCCAATATTAGATTAAGGAGAAACTAGATGCGTTGGAAAGATAATTCAAATATATATCATTTGGTGGGTTTTGAGATCAAAACTTCATCAGAATATGGGAGTTATGCTTGTTTGAAGTTGAGCATAGCAATTTTCTTCACAAGAAAACCACCGGTAAGGAAGGTTTCAACTTGGCTATGAGCTAGGAGTTACTTGTGTCCTTAATTCGGGTCTAAATAACTTCTCATACTCCCAAAATATTATGTTTGATTCTACAAGTACTTGAAGCATGGTTTTAATCTTAACTTTGATTTTTAGGGTGTTACAATATCTCCCCCTTGGGATCATTCATCCCCGAATGAACCTACTAAGCTGAGAGAATAGGGAAAGAGCTATAATCCCAACACTAACTCAGTTGTAGCTGAATACTAATATGATAATCGATTCTATACTGAAACATCAACTGAACTGGACTCATGAATGCGTGCTATGACATTGGAGTTACTAAGGGACGTGAGAGTGAAGAAAGTAATAGAGAGGAAAATGCTACTTTGAACTGACTTTATGCTCAGAATAAGACTCAACTATATTCACATACATTACTAATGTACAAAATAGCACACGGGGAATAAGCACAGACATGGACTTAGGAGAGTACGACTTAAAGTAAAAAGAGAAAGTCACTTGTATTATTCGCCTGATCTTGAACTAAACTATTAGCTAAACGGAATGATCCACACTAAGAATTTAGTACATACTAAAGTATTCATGACTTAAACATATGCATGGAACTATGAGGCTATGGATACTGATTTGAAATTTCTGGGAGTCATTAAGAAAAGAGCTTTGTTCCTTCCAATGCTCTTTGTTGGGAATTTTAGTTACTTCTAGGGAAAAGAATCATAAGTATGGTCTTAGCGTTACATTCGACTGGGGAAGCTTTGACATGATCTGAGCATCCTGGTCTACTGATCTGAGTTTATAGGAAAATAGAAAAATATAGATTTAACCATGAGAGACATTTACCCTAAAATTTATAGCATGAAGCAAGAGTATCCTGGGCCGAAAGGAATGTTAGGAATACTACGCTTGTAGAAAAAATGACTAATAACTTCCAAATTGGTCTATCACCAACCCCACTACCAAAGTATACTAAAAGTCACAGAGACTTTACTAGGAAGTTCTAGTGTAAGAGGGGTATTGTAGAATCATAATTCAAATACTACTTGAGGAGTACAATATAGTATGAATGAGCTTGTTCAAGAAATTTAATTAGAGAATATACCTGACAAATGGTGATTTCACTAATCAATGAGAATGTATCATGAGTATGCGGGACTGAGCATGCTGGGAAATCATGGTTGTATGCACCATGACCTTTATGGTGTGATACTGATATTCATAGTTCACGAAGCATGATTTGTATTTCTTAGCAAGACTATTACTCTTTATACTAGGAACTGATAATAGACACACATCCAAATAAAGTGTGTACATTGAAATGATGCCATAAAGGAGTAAAGTATCATGATGAAATAAGTATACTGATTAGGCTAGGATTAGAATGGATCTCTATCTCCAACTAACTCTGATTTAGAACTTGCTAACACTACTACTTAAATCTCCAAAATCTGATGGGTTCTACACTCTAGTATCTCCCCCTAATATCAAAGTCGCCATATTAAGTTTGCAAGACTTTGTTTTTCTCACTACTCTCTATCTAAACTCAATAAAATGATCAAGATATACCACTTTAAGATCTATTCTATTATGCACTTTCTCATACAAGCTAAGAATATCTCTCTTTCTAGTGTCTTCCTGACTGCTACACTGCACTACCACAACTTTGCTCTAAACTACAACTACCCACCACATTGGGACGATATGCGCCTGAGGACTATAAATACATAATAGGATAAAAATCTGGAAATATACCCAACTCGGACTTAGGTGAACCATTCTGATTTGAATGGCTAAAAAATGTATGGGATTGAGTTAAGTGCTGACCACAACCTGTGCTACGAGAGGTACCCTGCTGATTAGGGTGACCTTGAGGGGCTGTGGAGGAAGTAGGTTGAGCCTACTGACGAACCTTTTTGCCCTTCACCGAAGCTATCAGATAATATCTCAATATGTGGCCTAGTTTACCACAGCCAAAACAATCTTTATGGCCTACCAGACACTCTCTTATGTGGTTCTTGCCACACTATCTGCAAGTGGGGTGGGATTTTTCCCTTACCATATTTTTCTAGGTATAATAGCCGAACGTTTCCCCCTTCTAATCATAACAAGAACTGTGAGCTTGAGATGAAGTACTAAATGATGATATTTTTGGACCTGATGACCTTTGTGGAAAAGAACATCAATTCCCAGTGGAGATCTTCTGACAGTTAGAGTTACCGTTCCCTGATAAGACCCTCTTACTCTCCCTTCTTCTCTTCTTACTAACTAAATTTATAGGGAATACAACCTGCTGATTCAATTGAGCGGTCATAGATTGATCTAATAATTCGATGGCATCACAAAACTCTGCATATAATATATCAGCTCTTACAAATTGATCATCTGGATGCTGAGCATCAGAACCTATATTATAAGATAATATAGCACAAAGAAAAAGTATGGGATCAGTACCTTGAATATACTGATCATGTAAGATATGCACTACACTATATATGGTGATTATGAGAAAATGAACTAAAAATGGAGTGAGAAACGTAAACTGATGCAATGTCCAAGTGACTAAAAATGGACCTGAGCAATAGTAATATGCTGAATAAACTGAGTACATAATTATGTAATATCTAAGTCTGAACTATAGGAGTACAAGAACATTTTGAATATCATAAGATGTATGCAAACTGATGTACTGATGATAGAATATCTAAATTAATTACATATTACTCAAGTATACTAAGATGCAAGGACCCATCCAGATAATTATGAGTACTGACTTCATAAATATTTTGATATAAATGAGATACTGTAAAATAAACTGGACTGAGGGTTATGCAAATACCAAAGTGTGAGACTGTAGGAGATACTATTAACTGACAGATAGCCATGTGAGCTAAACATGGAGTTTGATGTATAATCTCTATCAAAGAAGGCCCAATATACTTTGCTAGGGTGTAAAGGCTGAGTTGATCTGATGTGGTATAGATAAACCTATGGTGGCACATAGTTCTGGGACTATGGTTTTTGCTTGCTGAACCCTAGTCCAACTCGGTGCTAAGTACTACTCCCAACTAAACATAACTGATAGCTCGATGAGATGACATACTTAGATATCAACCAGAGATGACATATATAGATATGAACCTGAGATGATCATGGATGTCATACCCGACTGCCATACTACTAGTGAACTTTGCTTTTATAAGAAAATCAATCCTCAATCATTAATGGCATTCTGGATACCATACTAATCGGGAATTCACTTTTAGGAAAGAGTGTTCAAGACCAGTGATGACATATCTAAATGTCATGCATGTCATGTTTTTTTCTATTATGAACTAAAGATCCTGATCATGGTATGAGAACGTATATGTATATATATACATGTTTCATATATTTCTGAACACTATGACTTGTAAGTTTTGTGGGGGAATATGAGATGGCTGGAGTAAAATGCAGAAGCTAACATTTGAGGGCTAAGCTCTAGAATGGCTGTAAAAGGCTGGAACTAAATCCTAATTCATGACTCATGAAGATTCTAATAGTTTAATAGTATGTATTATTTAAAAATACTATTTAGTATAGACATTATCAGAAAATCACTCTACAGGTCAATAACACTGAAAGTATGGATGATTGAGATTTTGTAATAGACCATCTATCTAAATAGATCCTAAAACATGTAAACCAAGAGGAACAAGTGTTTAATTAACAATGTATGGGATCCTAGATCATTGGGTGTTCATAACCCTCCATCTCTGAAGAATGCAACTATTCATGATAATACTATAATCTCACTGTAATAGAGAATTTCAAAGCTTAGACCCAAACTCAGGAATTTATCATATATACTTAGTGTTCATGAACATGATACTATCAACAAATAGAATTTCATGGAAAAATATGTATTTATAGATTACTAGTTATGGGGAACGGAAATACAAGAAGAATCATAACTGTAATGAAAACCCTAATTTTGAGATCATGAATTTAACTGAGGAACTGAATATATTTTGGGACTCCGTGGGTGAAAAGATACCCATTGATGAAATCCCACATACCTAGAGATGAAAACCTTGGTGAAACCCTTGAATTCGGAGCTTGATGAAGATGAACCCTAGTTATACCTTAGAGAAGAGAAATCACCTTTTTCTTATATTCTCTCTAAGTTTCGACTTAATTTTTGAGTAATGAGGGAATTAGGGTAAGCTTAGGATTAATATTCAGCCTTAGGATAGTTAAAACGACATATTTTAGGGGTTTAAAAAGAGAAAAAAGACTGGAATTCCCCTTATAAAATGTAACTGGAAAAATTACAGAACACGATGTAGGGACCATCCCACGATCTTGGAACCCACCTACAATCATGGGTGGTACTCGTGGTTGGGAGGATGGATTGAGGCTTCTCTATACTTCATTAGATAATCCTTGGTACAATGGTGGGACCTGCTTACTTTAGTACCTTGGTTCGTAGGTTGTAAGTGCAAGTCAGATCATCTTTAGGAGTCGAGATCGTGCCTAAGAACGTAGTTTCTAACCAAGAATGTGGTACCCTTTCATGGTTGTAAGGCCTACATGTCCACTTACAGGTTTTAGGGGATGTTTCATGCTGACGAGACCATTGTACGGTCGTGGTTACGATCATATGTTCTCACTGCTGGACAGTGCTTCACTAAAATAGCCATACCTCGTAACTTCAACATCAGATTAAGGAGAAACTTGATGCGTTGGAAAGATAATTCAAGTATATATCATTTATTGAGTCTTTATATCAAACATTCATCCTAATCTAGGAGTTATGCTTGTTTGAAGTTGACTATAACAAGATTCTTCATAAGAAAACCACCGGTAAGGAAGGTTTCAACTTGGCTGTGAGCTAGAAGTTACTTGTGTCCTTAATACATGCCTAAATCACTTATCATACTCCAAAAATATGATGTTTGATTCTACATGTACTTGAAGCATGGTTTTAATCTTAGTTTGGACTTTTAGGGTGTTATAGTTTTGATTCTTGTTATTTTGATTGACATCAAACCCACGCACCTAGGGTGACACAAGTATGTTTCTAACTCCCTTGTTTTACTTTGATCTAATGCGTTATGGGGGTGGGTTAACTTATGGGTCTATATGTCCTCTTAGGGGTTTTTGTTGTCGTGTTTCTTTTCCCTAAAGTGCTATCGAGTAGAACCAGCATGTTTAGGATTTTATTTTTTGTTATTTTTTTTCATGTTTATATTGTTTTTGTTGTGTTTAATTAGGAGAAAAATAGAGGAACCTTAATGCAGTCATGTTTTGAATGTTTTGATGTTTAAAGGATACCCCTCATAAAAATTTGTTTTAGACTGTGTGTGGAATTTATTTTGAATCATGGCCACTATTGAATCTTGTTATGACATTAGTATTATAGGTAGAATAATAGTAGCTTAGCAATGCATGAATTTTATAGGTAGTAGTTGATGGTGTGTCCCTGTGTTATGTGGGTGTGAGACTGGTTACTGAGTTCACTTTGTGTGTGCGATCCAGAACTTGCCTGGTTAGTCTTGCCTAGGTTGTAGGATGGTTGGTTAGGAGAGGATCATAGGCCATTATTGAATAAGTCCACTTTTAGCCTAACTGCCCGACCAAATGAAATGAGTATCCCTTGATCCCAAAATTGAGGCTTAATTGACCATTTTCTTTTATTAGCCTATTCACCTTTTCGTTTCTACTTACAATGAACTTGTCTTGGCCCTGGTCCTTCCTTGGACATTGTGTACCTCATCTAAGGTAAATCATCTAAGTTGAAGGTGGCTATCATAGGGGCGCATAGTTTGATATGGGTATGAAGAAAAAGTTAGTAAAAGAAAAGAAAATAGATTTAGGTGTGGTAAAGAAAAAACATTTTGAATAAAGTGTGAAAAAGAAGAGAAAAAAAAGTGAAAAAGAAAACCACACTCGAAGGAGAATAAGGGAGAATAAAATAAGTAAGGTCATAAAGTTAAGCCAAAAATAGTGTAGAGTCAAGGAGGGTTGAGACACTATATCCATAGCTACTATACCTATCCCCAAGCCTACATTACAAGTTGATGAAAGTCCTATAGTGATCCTAGTCCGACTATTCGAAAACTAAGGCATGAAAAATAAGGGTAAGCCTATGGTATTTCAAGCACACTGTTCGAACTTTTTTGAGAAACTGAATGTCTTGATTTAGTCCCTATTTATATTTACATCTATAGACTGTGAGAGTACGGTACTTCTTTGTTATAAAGGCACTCTGGTTGCATTGTTGGTTGCTACTTGGTCAGGTAATGTTATTTGCATATATTCTTGGTTGTTTGTTCATAATTTAATGCAATCGTTTGATCCCTTTTGCGTCATGGTAATGTGCAGCATTTATACGCACGGTGGATTTTGATTTTTGTATAGGAAGGGGTTGAATTTTGTTTTTGCTAAAAGCAAGGAATTGACTGTCCTAAGTCTCTTAGGTTTCTCTTAATTAAGCATCATATGTGTTTATTTTTTTTTGTTTTCCTGAGGACATGCAAATATTCTAAGTTGAGGGTATTGATGTGACATGGTATCATGACACTTTTGATGATTAAGACGAGGAAAATATGCAAGAACTTAGATGTTTTTGGTAGGTATGATATGTTTTTGTTAAACTTTGTAGGAGAATAGAGTTCAGAGGCAAAATCGAGGAAAAAGACTCAAAAATGATAAAAAGGGGTCTCGTGAAAAGCATCCACGGATTGTGAAATCATCCACGAACTTTCAAACATGCTTGTGGATGATGTTTTGAAGAAAAAATCAAAATTCATATTTCCACGAATGGTGTTCACTACCCGTGAACTGAGTCTACGATTGATAGACTTGATCAGTGGAAAAGATGTTGAAGAAGTGAAAGTAGAGTCTGATTTCCTTGACTCTGGTTCACGATTGGTGGAAACCTGCCTACTTTCTTCTCCTACATAGTTTAGGACAGGATTCCTTTGGTATTTATAAATACTCTTATTAGGTTTTATGTTTGTTTTACGTTCTATTACATTATTTTAAGGTTATAAGGCATATTCTTGGTCTTGGAATTACAAACATCGATTTTTAGGGTTTTAATTCAAAGTGAAATTTTTGAGTTTTTTATCTTATTATTGTAAGTTCATAATTATGTTTTCATCTATGAATTATTTTTGGGTGACTACAATTATGAGTAGCTAAACATCAACACTAGGGTTGTGGGAACCATAATGGATTAACGACATAGTGTTTGAAGTACGAGGTGATTCTAGAAGGGTAGCTGGGCATGTATTGTTGTTTCTTTGGATTGGTTGTTTTCTAATGAGTGCACGTATTTAACTAGTCCTATATCTATCCTGGACTATAGCAAGGATAATCAGATAGGAATAGTGAATCAACAACAAGACTTGGAGTTATCTTCATTTAATTATTCTTGAGTTGGTAAACGGGAAAAATTATATTGGGATCATAGATAGGGGTTAGTAATGCAACACTCGTGACACATGAACCTTTGCGCTTGGGGATAATAATCTACAAGGGGAGTAACATAGTTGGTTAGATGATATATAACCTATCGATTCTGTATGTCGAATACCATAAGAGATCACTAAAGTATGGAGAACCTATGGAGTTATGAAGTTATTGGGGAATACAGTTGTAGTGCCTTTCTCATATTAATTGCAAATCCAACAACTCAACACTTGTTATTGATCTTTTGTTTCACAAAATCCCTCTCTTTTACTTATTTGCCAGTTACTTAGACAAGCACTTCATAGAATTTTGACCTATTCCCTGTGGGATCGACTCCAACCTTGTTGGGTTCTATATTCCCCACAAAAATCTATGCCCAGAAGAAAACATATAAAATTCCCTTAGATTTTTAAATTCATTCACAAGGCTATTTAATAAGCATAACGGAAACCAAAATCCTTTAAAGCAATTATAATGGTTCCATCAACACAGTTAACATACATCATAATATAGTCTTTCTTACGAGAAGATTATTAGTTCAAATATTCAGGCTCGGATGCCACATGTAATCTTTAATGCACATTAGGATCTTGAACACGATAATCTTACAATTTTTTTTTTATAGAAAACAGACCTGATGAGGAAGATGTCATCATAGAGAGAAGCGAAAGTATTAATAGAAATTGGTTTCTACCTCCTTGCCCATAACCTTACGTTACCACAATCTTTAGTGATGGAGAGATGTAGAGAGTATGTGATTACCCTAATGGGTGGAGGGAGGACTAATTTATAGAGGTTTATAAAAATAAAGACTTAATCCGGTACGTCCATCAAGTAACCAGTGTACGGACGAGATCAATTCTCAATTGTGGACATTACTTTGGTCACAAGTAAACTTGGACCACAAGTAAGCTTGGGCCACAAGTAAGCATGGTCCACAAGTAAGCTTGGGACACAAGTATGCATGGGCCACAAGTAAACTTGGGACACAAGTAAGGATTATTCTTACATTTAATTGGTACCAACAACTAATCTAAAACATATGACTCACCAATAATTCTAAAATTTTTTATTTTCTTGTCAAGTGCTTAAATACAAAAATAATCAAAGTAGCAATCAAGTCATGATACTAAAGATTCAAAATTTGCCTCATTATCACAAAACAACTTTCTTTTGTTCATTCGTATGCATTGGGAAATGGATAAAAAATCACAACTCAAATTTTCATATGCCCTCACAATCAAGAGAGAATCCCAAACTCATAAAATACAGTTCAAAATACAAATGAGATGTCAAAAAGAAAAAGATGAAAACTCTCTCACTCATACACATACCCATAAAGATGGCACCTATTCTACCCTCCACGATAGGTAAACCTAAACTTATCTCAGCACGGATACAAAATTAAATTTATAGCGGAATAAAATAGATAATTAAAAATCCAAATAAATCAAACAATCTGAATAAGAAACACAAAATCTAACAATATTCCCAGATCTAAAAGATATAGTACAAGCCTCTAATAAAGAGTCACAAGTGTCTCAAAATGTGGAAAAGGCATAAGATATGATAGAGGAGAACTCAGTAGCCTCTGATATCAACATCCGCTACCTCAAATCTCCAGGAAAGCTATCGCACAAAGTCAAAATCAATGCTTGGGGCCGTCAGCTCGGTACCTGTACGTAAGGTGCAGAAAAAGAAAAATATACTTACCTGACAAATTTGTGATTCTATTTCCTCTATTATTTCTTCTAAAGAGTGAGTTATGTATATTTCAAATTTATAACTTTGTATATAAGCTCATTAACAATTTATTGTGGCAACATATGACCATTGGTATAGATTGAGAACGGATAATTAGATAGAATCTCAAAATTTAAATATGAAGATAAAGTTAAAGTTAGAAGATGAAAATATTTTGGTAGTGTTAAATTTTCAACTCCCACGTTAGGCCTCCATAATTCACCATTTAATTTAGGAACCTAATTAAATGCCAATTTAGTTAGGTAATTATATATTTAATTAAATTTTGATTTACCGTTGAGGCAAAATGGTAATCCAACTTTACAATTTGAAGCTTTCCACTATTAATAATATACTAGTATCTGGATACGTACATTGCACGTGAGTCCCATGTAAATTTATATAGACTCGTTAGAACGATAAAATTCTATGAAAACATGAGTTTGTTCATGTGTTTGGGTCAACGGAAGATTCATGACTTATGATAATATTGAGTTTACTATGATGAAATCAAAAATCTGTATTCGTTTAATAGTTATTTCATGCATAATTGTCAATATTTAAGAGGTAAATAATTTTAAATAGACTCGTTGAGAATGATTCTGATCTAGTTCATGGCCTATTAGAAGTAGAAGGCGCTCTGGTGGGATCTTCATGGACAGAAAAAGATATGTGCATGCAGTTATACATGTTCAAATTTGTATTTGTCTTTAAGTCAAAGCACAGAACAGGCAGGGAATAACACAAACCAACAACAGTAGTACAAGGATGACATGCAAGAATACTGAGAAACGATTTCAGGGCTATGTTTAGACAATCGACAAGAACAAGATTCATATGTTATCTAGTGGAGATTGGTCCAAGAAATTACCTAAAACCCTTGTAACAGCTGCAAAGCCTGTTGAAAAACAAGGAAAAAGGGTAAGAACAAGAACAAGAACAAGAACAAGGGGAATAGATTGAAAGAAACTGAGAGATTGTAGTTACGTCAATGGAGATCTCCCGATCTATGTAGTGGTATCAGGCTAGGTGCAATCTGTAGGAAAAGAAAATTGATGTTGATAAGCTAAAATCTCTAATCGCGATTTAAGATTCTTTGGAGCAAAATCTTTAATGTAGAAGATACCTTCTAGATCTACTCACTTTTAGTTGAAGAAGTATTCATTGAGGTTGTTGTCATGTCATTTGTGAGAATTTTGAATGCTCGATATGACAACTCAAACTCACTGAGATGCGGATAAGGAAGGTGATGATACAAAGATGAAGTTGCTCAATTTTGTCTTCAGCAGTAGATTGAAGTTGGACTAGTTCAGTACTTTGAAAAAGATGACGAGAACTTTCCTATCTAGAAATATCTATTACTATTTTTGCTATTTTGCTTTGTTGTATATTTGGTTTTTGTTTTGGGCTGGTTCGTAGTCCATTTGCTAGAAGATTTTGTTTATTAATAAAAGGCCCAAGTGGCCGACTTTCAATTAAAAAAATGTTGTTTAAGTAGCATCATATTTAAAGAATTTTCTAACGTCAAGGTATTTCCATTCTAAATAAAGTTAAAAAATATATACCATTTGAAATTTATCATTTGCCAGACTAAATTTGTATTGAGTATTTTGAGGTAAACGTACAACACACGTTCATATAACAAGTTATAAATAAATATCATTCAATACATAATAAAATAAAATATTTAAACTTAACTTTAATAATGAGTATCCTCATAAACATGATTTTGGTAAGCAATAAAATACTACACACTTAGATAGTCAAAAGAAATTAATAAATTGAGAAAAATAGAGAAAAGTTCAAGAGATTCTCAACCGAATCTTCAACTCCCAAGTGTGATGTAGAAGAATCGTAACTCCTTCACTTGTGTTCTTTACCCAAATGATGAGAAAATTGTCAAAGATTTCAATAATATCTCACATGCGTTGATTTTATAGGTCTTTACTTTTTCTACATCAAAAAATGACCAAAATAGCCTCATTTTAAGATTTGTTGGTTTAGCCACTTTTGCGCTTCTAGGGAATTTTCTTATTTTCCTTAATATAAACTATTTTGACTTATTTTTCAATGGATTTCTTTCAATGCCCTTTTCAATCATATGAAATCTGTAAAATAGCGAGAAAAAAATTATAAGTGCACTGATTTTCTCAATTAAACATAGCAAAATTTAAGATTAAAGGAGATAAAAGTTGGTAAAATACCAACTTATTAAACCCCCAAACTTAAACTTTGGTTTACCCTCAAGAAAATCAAAACTCACAATTTCCTTCAAAGGAACCATCATTTATGCTCAATTGTGTGTCAGTATCATACAAGTCAAAAACTTTCACGTTAAGTACAAACACATGACTTTAATTAGTACCAACAATTAATCTAAAACATATGACTCACCAATAATTCTCAAAAAAATTATTTTCTTGTCAAGTCCACAAATACAAAAATAATCAAAGTAGCAATCAAGTCATGATACTAGAGATTCAAAATTTGCCTCATTATCACAAACAACTTTCTTTTGTTCATTCCTCTCCATTGAAATATTTGAAAGAAATACAACCAACTCCCAAAACCTGGTATCATAAATGTAAAGAGCATCTAATATAGTACTAGAATCTGATAAATACAACTCTGTCTCTGAAAAACATAAAGACATAAAGATATAGGGAGGCTGGAACAAGGCTCCGAAGAGAGCTCACCAGATCTCCAAAATAGATCCTCTCCATACGAATCAGCCACTGTGGGTGGCACTCATAGTGGAATCTGCACTGAAAGGACACATAAAGTAGGAGTGAGGACAATCCACATGTACTTAGTATGTATCACTGGCCAATTGAGCAAAGTAGAAAACTGAATAAGTAAAAAAAATACTATAAGCACGCTTCCACCTGCATACAGAAAAGTTCCAAATGGTAGCTCACACAGTATCTCCTAATAATTCTACAAGTATAATAGTTATATAAGACTAACTACACACAAAGATATAAGAAACTAAATACAGCAACAAACAGGTAAAGGAAAGATACAAAAGATGCAATACAATGCAATGGAATGATAATGTTATACGCCATCGCATGGCCGCCATCACATGACTTTCGTATATACCTTCCGATCTAAAGCTTCTAGGATAGGACCCTTGGGGGATTCTCAGCCCATATACTTTTACAATCTCGATCAACCTTGCCGGTAAATGACCTCGGCCAAAGTTTTTATAAAATATCTCAATCAACCTTGCCGACAAATGACCTCATCCAAGGGTTTTACAAAAATATCTCATTTTCTTTCAAAAATTAGTGTTTCCAATAGTATCAATCTCATGAATATGTATGGATGAAATGAGGATATAATGCTCACAACCAATCAGTATGAAGATAATGAGCAATTCAATACAGGTATAAATAAGCTTAAAATCAACTCAATATGTCAATAATTCATAATTTAAGCCATAGCAAGGCACCACTGGAATAAATAGTCATGTAAGACATCAATAATATCATTTCAAGCCCCTTTCTCGAGCATCACTATAATGAGAGAGGAAAATAATACTCAAATAAGGCCTATAATTTCTATTCAAGCCACTGTATGAGCATCACAATAATAATGGCAATTAATGCACAAATAAGGCCTATAATATCAAAGAAAGCCCCCGCATGGGTATCACAACAAATATTTTCTCTCAAGTGAACACCAATATGCATATAAGCCCCCATATAGGCAATATAACAATAATAATAATCTCAAAATACAATTCTCATGACTGATTTCCCAACCCATAGCATGCTTTACATAAGTAGTTAATTATCCAGCCTAGTTTGAAGAAAGTTAAGCCATAACTTCTCTCAAAAAGCTAAAATCCAAGCCTAGACCCTTCAAAATAGAGCCTTTCCTTCATGATCAGTCTCAAAATAGACTGAATCTATCAAAAATATAATTTGCATATCAGAAGAAAACTAACGATATTCATATTGGCTATATTTTATTTTGGTCTAAAAATAGTTCAAAAATTGGTTCAAAATCAAAAAGGGTAAATCTAGAATTTTATTTAAGAATCATGTTCCTCATATCAAGAGAAGTCTAAATCTAAAAACCCAACTAAAAATGAGTTGAAATCAAACATTAAATCATAGAAAAACTAATTTTATAGTATACAGGGTAAAAACCCAAAAATCCAAGTTTGAAATCAAAGATTTAAAGTTGTTTTAAAGATGAAACAATAGAATATGATGAAAATAGGATTTTAGATATTACTCAAGTAAGATTGATGAAAAAATCCCTTGAAATCGTCAAAAATCGAGCTCCAAAAGTCTACTAATGGTGGAAATGGTGTTTTGAATGAGAAAAGGGATTAAATTCTGCCTAGGTCTTATTTGTTCATCGCGATTACGGTCACTTACATTGTGATCGTGACTCAACTCAAACCAAACCTTTGTGATCATGGATGGTTCATCTCTATTGCGATGACTAATCGCCCCAGATCCGAATTGCTAACCCTTTGCAAATATGCTCGCCTTCCTCGCATTTGATATGACCAACACCCAAAACCCTTCGTGACTGTAATCCCTCCATTACGATCACGATGAAAAACAACATCCTTCTCTATGAACACAAGGTTGGCCCACAAACATGAAGAAGAAACATTAGCTATACCAGAAACAACAAAACCAGTAGAAGGGCAAGGTTGAGAAGTCTCGGAATGGACCCTCGAGATTTATTTGAGGCCCCACAAAAATAAACTAATAATTTTACTAGGATAATTTCAATTTTCCAAACTCAATGGAACCACCGGATTTACGAAAAGAGATTGCTTACAATGAGTTAGTCCCTGGGACCCCTCTTAAGCTTTATTTTACTAGTTTTCGTCTAAAGGTCAAAATGCAATAAAAAGGCTTCAGGCCCAAATTAACTATACAAATAACTCAAAATCAACATTTTGGATCTAATATGAAACTGACTAAATCACCATCCGACGTTTGGATAGCAAAATGATGATCGAAGTCAAACCAACCATTTTAAAAGCCTCTAATGGTCTCAAACTCACTCAAATCACTCTCAAGTACATCGGGGACCATGCCAACCAATCCCACAACTCATAAATAGTATTTAACAAATATGAGAAGGGCAAAATAGTTTAAAAAATATATCAAAAGCTAAAAATCACAATTACGGTTGTTACATTATTCACCACTAAAATACAAGTTCAACCTTGAACTAAAAAAGGAATAAAATACCTGAAGCGGTAAAAAGTTGGAGGTATCTATGTCTTATATCAGACTCAACCTCACACGTAGCCTCCTCAATCGGGTGATGTCTCCATTGGACCTTCACTGAATCAATATGCTTAGACCTTAACTTCCTAGTCTGCCTGCCTAGGATAGCAATAGGCTCCTTCTCAAAGGATAAATCATGGTATAATACGACAAAATCTAACCAGATTACATGTTCATTATCTAGATGGTATCTCTTCAATATGGAAACATAGAATACTTGATGAATAATTAATATATGTTGAGGCAAAGCTAGCCTATACGCCACATCTCCATACATTTTAAGGATCTCGAAAGGGCTAATAAGACTCAGACTAAGCTTCCCTTTCTTTCCAAACCTTATCACACCATTCATGGGTGAAACCTTCAACAAAATCCGCTCTCCAACCATGACTACAACATTACGGACTCGATGATCGACATAACTCTTCTACCTACTCTAGGAAGCCACAAGCCTCTGTTTAATTAGTCTCACTCAATCCATTGAGTCTCTCAACATATCTGTGCCCCAAGGTTTCACCTCAAATAAATCAAACCATCCCATAGGGGATCTACATTTTTGCCCATACAAAGCCTCAAAAGGCGACATCTGAATACTAGAATAGTAGTTATTATTGTAGGAAAACTCTGCCAAGGGTAATAACTGGTCCTAATAACCATCAAAATTCATAACACACACTTGAAGCATGTCCTCTAGCACCTGAATAGTCCACTTAGACTGACCATCCATCTGAAGATGAAAAGTTGTGCTCAAATCAAACTGAGTACCTAACTTACTATACATAGAACTCCAAAAGTTTAAGGTAAACTAAGTACCTCTATCAAAAATAATGGTGATAGGCTATGAAATTGAACCACCTCTCTAATATAGATCTTGGCCAACTTTTTTGCATTATAATTTGCCTCACAAGTACAAAATGCACTAATTTGGTCAATCTATCCACAATCACCAAAATAGAATCAAACTTCCCCAAGGATGGAGTAGGCCAACTACAAAATCCATGGTGATCCACTCCTACTTCCACTCAGAAAGCAACGTCTGCATCATACCACCCGGTTGTTGATGCTCATACTTCACTTCTTGGCAATTCAAATACTTGGCCACAAACTCCATAATGTTTTTCTTCATATCACCCCACCAATAGTGTTTTTTTTAATTCATGGTACATCTTAGCCTCTCTTAGATGTATAGAGTACCTCAAAAAATGATCTTCCTCCAAGATCAACCTAATCCAACCACCAACTCTGGGCATACAAATGCGACCACTAATCCTCAAAAAACCATCAAGATTAAGAGATGTTACCTTTGTCTCCCCACTCAATACTTTATCACAATCACCCCAATCACTCATCATCGAACTGATGAGCTTGAATCTGCTTAATTTAAGAAGATCTAGCCTCAACAAAGGTTAAAACATGACCTGATAATGAAATATCAAGTCTAACCAATTGGTTAGCTAAAGTCTAAACCATTAAGGCCAAAGGTCTCTCCTGAGTCAAAATATGAGCCAAACTCCCCATACTCGTCACCTTCTGTCTCAAGATATCCGCTACTATATTATCCTTGCTAGGATGATAAATAATAGTGTGATTATAATTCTTAAGCAACTGAAGTCATCGATGTTGTCCCATATTAAGATCTCACTAGGTGAAGAAGTACTAAAGGCTACGATGATCGAAGAAAATCTTACAATGGACTCCATACAAGTAGTGTCACCACAACTTCAACACAAACACAACAGCGGTAGACTCTAAGTCATGGGTAGGGTAATTCTTCTCATGGGCTTCAACTATCAAGAAGCATAGGCAATCACCTTACCCTCATACATCAACACACCATCCAAGTCAGCTCTAATAGTATAAAAAATATGGTGAAACTCATGCCCTCTAGGCAAGGTCAAGATTGGAGCCAAAATCAACAACTCATTCATCTTTTGGAAGCTCTCCTCACACACATCCGACCACTAAAAACAATATTCTTCTAAGTTAACTTGGTCAAAAGATCCACAAAGAAAAAGAAACCCTTCACAAAGCACCGATAATAGCTTGTTAATCCAATAAAATTTTGAATCTCAATACGAGAAATGGGTCTAGCCCAATCAAGAACCTC
Source organism: Capsicum rhomboideum (assembly GCA_031232105.1). Lineage (NCBI taxonomy): Eukaryota > Viridiplantae > Streptophyta > Magnoliopsida > Solanales > Solanaceae > Capsicum > Capsicum rhomboideum. Next base: position 20,216,445 of record CP124710.1, read on the forward strand.
TGCTATCTTGGGTGGATCGACCATAACACCACTACTATCTTAGTCGAATTGACCATAATACTATCCTTGGTCACTCAAACCACAGTTGTGATTTTATTTTTTGCTATATTTTAACCATTCTTCCTTTCCCCATAATTGTTATATGCTATTTATGAGTTGTGGGGATGATTGGAACAATTTCTAAAGTATTTGGGAATAGTTTGAGTGGTTTGAAGCCTCATCAGAAGAATTTCCCTACTCATGATTTGGAGTTGGTCGCGGTTGTGTTTGTGTTGAAGTTATGGCAACACTACTTGTATGGATTTCATTGTGAAATTTTCTATGATCATCATAGTCTTCAGTACTTCTTCACCCTGTGAGATCTTAATATGAGACAACATCAATGGCTTGAGCTGCTTAATGACTATGATCTCACTATCTTTATCATCCGGGCAAGGCTAATATAGTAGTGGATGCCTTGAGCCAAAAGGCGGCGAGTATAGGGAATTTGGCTTATCTTTTGACTTTTAGGAGCAACCTTTAGCCTTATAGGTTCAGTCTTTAGATAACCAGTTGGTTAGGCTCGATATTTCTGCATCTAGGCATGGTTTGGCCTTTGTTGAGGCTAGGTCTTCATTGATGGAGCATATTTGAGCTCATCAGTTTGATGATGAGAGATTAAGCGTAATTCATGATAAGTTTTGAGTGTTGAGGTAAAGTTTGTATCTCTTGATTTCGAGGGGGTTTGAGGATTAGCGGTCATGTTTGTATGCCAAAAGTTTGTGGTTGGATTAGACTGATCTTAGAGAAGGCTCATAGTTTGAGGTATTCTATCCCTCCAGAAGCAGGTAAGATGTATCATAACTTAAAGCAACACTATTGGTGGTGTGGTATGAAGAAATACATTGTAGAGTTCATGGACAAGTGTTTAGAGTGCCTGTAAGTGAAGTATGAGCATCAAGAATTGTGTGGTACGATACGGAGGATACCCATTATCGAGTGGAAGTGGAAGCGGATCACTATAGATTTTGTAGTTGGTTAGGCTCGATATTTCTGCACTTAGGCATGTTTTGGCCTTTGTTGAGGCTAGGTCTTCATTAATGGAGCAGATTTGAGCTCATCAGTTTGATGATGAGAGATTGAGTGTGATTCATGATAAAGTTTTGAGTGGTGAGGTAAAGTTTGTATCTCTTGATTTCGAGGGCGTTTTGAGGATTAGCGGTCATGTTTGTATGCCAAAAGTTTGTAGATGGATTAGACTGATCTTGAATAAGGCTCATAGTTTGAGGTATTCTATCCATCCAGAAGCAAGTAAGATGTATCACGACTTAATGCAACACTTTTGGTGGGGTGGTATGAAGAAATACATTGTGGAGTTCATGGCTAAGTTTTTAAAGTGCCAGCAAGTGAAATATAAACATCAAGAACTACGTGGTACGATATAGAGGATTCCTATTCTCAAGTGGAAGTGTAAGAGAATCACAATGGATTTTGTAGTTGAGCTACCCCTGACTTTGGGGAAGTTAATTCTATTTGGGTGATTATGGATGGATTGACCAAATCAACACATTTTGTACCTGTGAGGGTGAATTATAATACAAAAAAGTTTCCCAAGATCTACTTTTGGGATATTGTCGATTGCATGGTGTACCTTTCTCCATTGTTTCTGATAGAGGTACTCAGTTTACCTCAAATTTTAGAGTTCTATGCAGATTGAGTTGGGTACTCAGCTTGATTTGAGCATAGCTTTTCATCCTCATATAGATGGTTCATTTGAGAGGACTATTTAGGTGCTAAAGTACATGCTTTGATCATGTGTTATAGATTTTGGAGGTCAGTGGGACCAGTTCTTGCCATTAGCGGAGTTTGTATACAATAATAGTTACCATTTCAGCATTAAGATGGCACTTTTTAAGGTTTTGTATGGGCGGCGGTATAGATCCCCCATGGAATAGTTTGATTCATTTGAGGTTAGGCCTTGGGGAACTTATTTGTTGAGAGATTCGATGGATCGAGTGAGCCTGATCCAGTAGAGGCTAGTGGCTGCCTAGAGTAGGTAGAAGAGTTACACCGACTATCGAGCCCGTGATATTGCATTCATGATTGGAGAACAGATTTTGTTGAAAGTATCACCCATGAAGGGTGTAGTGAGATTTGGGAAGAAACAAAAGCTTAGCCCTAGGTTTATTAGCCCTTTTGATATTCTGGAGAAGTGTGGAGATATGGTGAATAAGCTAGCTTTGCCTCCACATCTGTCAGTTGTTGATCTAGTATTTCATGTTTCCTTATTGCTGAGATACTTTTCAAATCATTCAACATGTGATCTGGCAGAATTCTGTTGCATTAGAGCATGACTTGTTCTTCGAGGAGGAGCCCATTCTCATCCTAGATAGGCAAACTATGAAGTTAAGGTCTAAGCATATTGATTCAGTGAAGGTCCAGTGGAGATATTTTCCTATTAAGGAGGCTACTTGGGAGGTTGAGTCTGATATGAGTCATAGATACACCCAACTTTTTACCAATTCAGGTATCATTTTTGTTTTTTTTTCATTCGAGGACAAACTTATGTCTTAGTGGTAGATAATGTAACAACCATAGTTGTGATTTTAGTTTTTGCTATATTTTGACTATTTTGCCCTTCTTCATAGTTACTATATGCTATTTATGAGTTATGGAGATAGTTGACACGGTCCTCGAAGTACTCGGGAATGGTTTGAGTGAGTTTGAGGCTTTTAGAGGTTTTGAAAGTGATTAGTTTGACTTTGGTCAATATTTTGTGATCTGAGCTTTGGATGGTGATTCTATCAGTTCCATTAGATCCAGAATACTAACTTTGTATTAGTAGTGTGGTTGGTTTGGATTTTGAGCCTTTATAGGTCGTTTTGACCTCTTAGATGAGTAGTTAAAACAATTTAAAAAGGAGTCCCAAGGGTTAAATTATTGATAACGATCTCTTTTCATAAATTCAATGGTTTCATTGAGTCCAGAACATCAAAATTAGCCTAGTAACATTATTGATTTATTTCTGTGGGGTTCCAAACGAATTTCGAAGATTTGTTCGGAGTATTTCTATCATTTCCTTGCTGTTGAACTGCTGATAACTGGTGCATAAATAAGTCCTTCGTGTTTGCCAGCCCCTCATTGCGATTGTGGAGAAGGAAAATGTTGACTATCCAAAATAGCCCAATGATCACTTAATTACTCAAAGTAGTCGTTCAACCAGCGCTTTCTTCTTCTACAAATTTCACACACGGACATGCTGGCTAGTGGCCACCTCACAATTAAAGAGTGAGATTGCAATGCCCATCAATGTTTTTTTAAAACATAATCGAGAAAGATGAGATATTTATGCCATTTGCGCAACCACACTCTGTTTTTACTTGTTATTTAGCTTCTTGAGGAAGATGAGCAATGTATAAATATTTTATAAATAATATATATAAATGTATACATATCTCTCTACATAGAATTCTTCTAATGCAAATAAAAACAGGAAATACACGAGTTTTTTTTTACGCTTCTTCCCTCATGACAAATATAGTAAATGAGCAGAATGAAGATTATTAATAGAGCATGTATACAAACAATTAGATAGAAAGAATTATTCTAAACTCTTATGATAGCTTGAATATTGTCTTATTTAGTTTTAAAATGTGATAGAAAAGAACTACAATATTCAAGGGTATAATTATCAACAAAATTTTATAGTATTTAAAAGAAAATACAAGTTTAAATTATACATCTCTTATTCAATTTTAAATATATATAATATAATGAACCATATAATTGATTAAAATTATATATATACCAAATAATCCAAGAGGTGTTAATCTTAGTATTGTAATCCAAGAACTATGTTGTATAAGTGATAGAGTCAGGATTTTTACTAAGAGGGTTTAAAATATAAAAAAATAAACATGTAAATTAGTGGAAGAGAGTACAACATCTACTATATATACATAAAAATAATAATTTGAATAATATATAAAAGAATATATTCTTTCATCCAAAGAGGTTCAGATTAAACCCAATGTCAAGCTGGCTCCACATAGCATAAAGTTATCCACCTACCAAGTGATCCAAAAATGTGATGCATCATCTTTCTTTAGTCACCATGAAAGTATTAGTAAGTGTTTAGTCATAAATTTTAAATTTTTAATTTTATTTAAAATTTATGAAATTTGAGTTGAAGAGGAGTTATATAATATGAGAGAAGTGAGTATATTTGATTTTTGTAGAAATGGTGTTGGAAAATAAATTTGGAGCACTTTAAAAGTTTGGAATTCAATTCCAAATTCAATTTAGAAATCTTATAATTAAATGCTGATTTTGAAATAAAATAAAATAATTATTAAAAAATCACATAGCCAAAGTCCCACATGGATTTTTCATACATATAACTTTACGGTATAATTGAAGAATTGTTTGGCGAGTCTATAAAATTGAGATAATATAGAAATAATTCTCTTTTTATCTCTTCGATGATTCACGCTCTCTAGCCTCTATATGAAAATCCTAAACTACAATACTAATATCCAATCACGGCCCTGGCAGCCACTGGCCAACTACCCACTACGGTTGTGTTGGGTTCGAAATCGAGAGGGCGTCATGCGGAAGCTTAAAGTTTGCAAACCATAGAGACGATAATTCAGATGACAAAAAAAAACTATAATAAAAGGTATATTATTGATAGGGTTTGACCAATTGGCCTACATATGAAAAACTAATATTAAAATATTATAAAACCTATGAGAGAAAAATCTCCCCCTAAACAGGACTCTTTTGAGGACTACATTGTGGATGCTCTTGTGTTATGGTATGAGAAGAGGGGTCTTCTATTTATAGAATTTCAAAATCTTTCCTACAATAAAGAGGTTAACTAATTATGGAACAGTTTTATATTTTCCTTTTAGGAAAAGTAAAAGTAATTATGGTATTACTTTTATTTTCCTTCAATAGAAAATTAATACTCAATTTTGGTAAGAAAATCAGGGCAAAAACCCTAACAAATCTCCCCTTTTTGGCTTGATTTTCTTGACAAAATTTGATCTGCCTTCTTCACTTGCATATATGATCTTTGTTCTTCACATAATCTTCATCACTGCTGCTTGCCATGGTTAAAAATAAGGTTTAAAATATCATGGTTAAAAATGGGTTAAAAATTAATATTTTGTTTTTATTTTTAAAAATGCAGCAGCAGGTATGTTGAAAATATGGTTGAAACTTCTTCTCCACATGTAGTTTGACAAAAATCTTCATTATCATCAAATTGGTTGCAGCTTGATTTGAAACCGCTTTGAACCTGTTTTTAATCTCGTTTCACCAAACCACTGGACCTTTGAACCGTAGGCTCTGATACCACTTGTTGGGTTCGAAATCGAGAGGGCGTCATGCGAAAGCTTAAAGTTTGCAAACCATAGAGACGATAATTCAGATGACAAAAAAAACTATAATAAAAGGTATATTATTGATAGGGTTTGACCAATTGGCCTACATATGAAAAACTAATATTAAAATATTATAAAACCTATGAGAGAAAAATCTCCCCCTAAACAGGACTCTTTTGAGGACTACATTGTGGATGCTCTTGTGTTATGGTATGAGAAGAGGGGTCTTCTATTTATAGAATTTCAAAATCTTTCCTACAATAAAGAGGTTAACTAATTATGGAACAGTTTTATATTTTCCTTCAATAGAAAATTAATACTCAATTTTGATAAGAAAATCAGGGCAAAAACCCTAACAGGTTGGTCAGAAAATTTTCATCACGTTCCCTATTCATTTTCTCATGCATTATCATCCTCTAAATGCCAACTTTAGGTCTGCCTATTTTGTTATCAGAAAATTGATATTCATTTTTTCATTCAATATTTAGGGAAACTTCTTAGGTCTGCCTTCTTTTGCCTCATAATTCACGCTTCACATAATTGCTTTGTCTAATAAAAATCTTTCCTCAAAAGTTGTCCATCCTTATATTTGCTCAACAACAATCATGGTAATCAAATTCCGCTGCTCTTTTATTTCGAACTCTTCTTCTAATATTCCTTAGCCCAAGTTTTGCAAGATCATTTTTTTCTCAGAGCTGCAGAATTTGATTACCATGAATGTTGTTGAGAAAAGTTAAGGATGGAAAACTATCGAGGAAAGATTTTTATTAGACAAAGCAATTATGTGAAGCATGACTTACCAGGCAAAAGAGTCAGATCTAAGAAGTTGTCCTAAATATTGCATAAATAAATGAATGAAGTTGTCCTAAATATTGCATAAATAAATGAATAACAATTATCTGAAAACAAAAGAGGTAGACCTAAAGTTGGCATTTAAAGGATGATGAGAAAATGAACAAGGAAGGCGATGAAAATTGCCTGACCAACCATAGTGGGTAGTTGGCAGTGGCTGTCGGGGGTCGTGATTGGAGATTAGTAGTGGAGTTTTAGGGTTTTCATAAAGAGGCTTGATAGTGTGGATCATAGAAAACATAGAAAGACCACGTATTTCAATGGTATTCGATGCAAAAATTTGAGTAAAGACTATAGGAGTTTTTATAGAGGTCACAAAATAAGCTCAAAATCCTAATTTGTTCACCTAATTTAAGTTTGGGCTGATTATTGACTCATCTATTTATGGAAAAATTTCATAACACCATAACTTATCTTTACTAAACTACATAAAATCCCTATCCTTATTATTAATTACCTAAATTCCTTTTTTAAATAAAAACAGTCGGATACATCCACAAACTCATAAATTTTTGGATATATAATTTTAATTATGTATCTCTCTTTGGTCTAGTTAATGTATTATGTATCTCGACCAAATAGTTTCAGAAATGTATCTCAGTAATCAAAATTATGTATCTCAACTTCAAAATTATGTATATAGATGCTAATTATGTATCCGAAAATTGTAAAATAAGAGATTATTTGTAATTTAGCAAAGAGTAGGGATAGAGAGTAATTAGGGGTAAACTTGTTGGGATTTATGTAAGTTTTACTCTATTTATTAGCTCAGCCCATTTCATCGTAACTCATTTCAGTCCATTAAGTTTGAGTTGATATCGAGTATAAAATGATTCATAAGATATCTTGTCAAAATATTTTCTGAAGAAATATTTTTTTTATTTGATATATTATATATAGTCATAATAAAGAAAAATAATAATTTTATAAGGTACTAAAAATTATAAAGAACAAATAAAGTGATTAAAACTTAATAAATATTGGACAAATTTGATTATGACCCACATTTTATCCCACTTTAGACTTAATAACTTTTGAACATCACATTTATTCATAAAAATTTCACGACGTGTCCATATTTGGTCACCCCATTTATTTGTTTTTTTTACAAAAAAAAGAAAGAAAGAAAAAAGGGGCTTGTGACCCTTTTGTTGAAACAAAACTCTAATATTTACAAAGGTCAGGCCCAAAAGTGACATGGCCCAATAACAAAATGAAATATCTCAGACAACAAATCCCTAATCAACTCATTTAAGAAAGTAAAAGAAGCTTCCTTCATCTTTCTCCATTTAAGTAAGATCCATCTTATGTTGTTATTTTTACATAAATATTCAATATTAGACAACTTTTAGATGAAATAATATACTTCTTTTTCGCTTCCGCATTCAAACATATATGACTGAAACTTTAACCAAATTTAATGTGTTTCAGTCATGTATGACTGAGAGCCTACATGAAAAAAATTAAAAGGATGTTAAATGAATTTGTTAAATTTGTTGTTATATTGACAAATTGATTGTTGAAGTTTGTTCTTTATAACACATGTGACTTATGTTTAAAATTTGAGTTTATTTAGAGTAGATTTGGGTGTTTAAATTTAAAAAATAAAATTATTTTTTTGGCAAAAACTTTCAGTCTGGCAAATCTGAAATTTCAGCCCATTTTAGATGTAATTTGGTCATGTACGCATGATTAAAGTGCCGGTTTGAAAAAAAAATAAAAATGTTGTTAAATTAGTTTGTTAGATTTATGAGTTTTTTTATAAAATCGATGATTGTGTTTTGTTCTTCATGATATATGAAACTTATGTTTCAAATTTGAACTTATTTAGAATATATTTGAGTGTTAAATCATGTGTTGAATTGTTGAAATTTGAAGAATAAATATTAGTTTTTGTTTGGACGCACTTGTCCAAAATTTTAGCCCCTTTTTACATGTATTTTGTTCACATATGTCTAAGGTGCAACATACATGAAAAGATTTAGACTTATATAACTGAAAGTTTCATTAATTTTTACATATACCTCAATGAAAAATGTTCAACCTTTTACTTTTGAAAGCCATTACTAAACAATAGGTGAAAATGTCTGATGTTTAACTTTCATAAAGTCACACTTTTATATGTGAGTGTCAGAATTTATCAAGCAGATTGTCAAAAGTTATCAAGCTTCAGAGACGATCGTCTAATTTCTTTCCCAAAGAAGGTAAAGTTGCAGAAAAATTAAGATGAGGGTATTAGTTAAATGTCAACATTAAAAATGGGTATTTGTGCGCTTCTCCCCATGTTTCCATCTTGATTCGTTTACTTTCCACCAAAACTAGACAATATCTATTTAGAAAAATTCTTTTCCCAAAATAGATTGTCACTTAATTACTCAAAGCAATCATGTAACACCGCAAAATATTAAACTAATATTTTCATTATCAATTGAGCATTTTTCTACTATATAGAAAAGCCATCAAGAGAACAATCATGGCTATAAAAGTTGTACAAAGTGCAATGCAAATTATACCATGTATCTAACCTTATCTGATTTCTTTGCCAATCGACTTTTAACACGTGTAATACATGGCTGACAATATCTTTTTTGCTGGGCCCATCTCTTTTGAGTACTTTTTCCATATAGGCTTATTCAAACACATTGTCTAGGTACAATTTAAAATGCTCAGCTATTATCAACTTCCTTTTATGTCTATTTTTTAAGCATTTTTTTTGTGTGTATGGGTGGAAGTTCTGTTACACTGATTATTTATTATTAATAGAATGATGCATTTCTATTTTTAAAAAAGGTACTCCCTCCGTTTCATTTTATATAACTTACTTTTATCGGATAAGGAATTTAAGAAATAATAGAAGACTTGGTGATATTTATCAAACTACCCTTTATTAAAAATGTACTATTACTATCTTTAATTAAGTGAGACCTTATAAGTGGGACCAATAAGGGTAAAAGAGTAATTGTATTTTTAAAAAGTTACCAAACAAGGAAATGTGACATTCTTTTTTGAACGGTCCAAAAAGAAAAGTAGGCCACATAAAATGAAACGGAGGGAGTAATATTTTTAAATATCAAATTGTGCTTTTGAATGTCTAAATTATTTTTAAAATACAACAGCTTCTAAAATTATATTTTAACCCAAAAAATATTGTCATAAACTTCTATTAACAAATATATAAGTTCGTTAAAATTAATTTATAAATCATTACGAAAATTATGCTATACGAAAGTTGAATTTCTTATTTAAAATTTAGTGCATTATATAATGTAAAATTATTGATGATAGTAAAACTATGACTTGTGATTACATATAATTTACAATTGCAATGAAATAATAAATTATGATGGAATTGAACTGAAATGGAAATAATTGACATGTTTACATTCATACTTAAAGGAAAGAGGAAAGTTTTAAATTGGTTAATGTTATTTATTTATTTGATTTTAATTTGATATCGAGTTTCAAAATTTTTTTAAAAAATGATTTTTGAATCTTATCACAACTAAAGATACATAGAACGTATCAAATATTTTTTGAATTTAATAGTCTTGAATATGTTATACTTAAAGTCAATTAAAAATTTGTCAAAAAAAAAACTTTCTTTTTAAATGGATCAAAACGGATAGAGTACTATATTAACAGAATTTGTTTTAAAAAAAGTGATAATTGTTTTTGCACAAGTATTCATCTATTAAAACTAAAAATAATTTTAAAACTATGATTTAGTTAATTTAAGTGATAAGTTTTGTGCATATTATATCAGGAGGTTATAATTTATACACTTAAACTAACTTAAATTTGTAATTTTAGTAATATACATTCTTATTGTAAAAAAGGTCAAATAAGACTATAAACTATTTTCATATAAATCTTTACACCAAATTTACAATCTTAAAAATATAATATATTATCTGCTCCAATAAATAATTGTGGCAGGATAGTGTAAATTTTTTTTAAATGTATGTTACAAACTCATTTAATATGTATGTTTTGTATTCATCGTGCTATGAATAATTTCCAATAATTAATGATTTTTTTAAAATTTTTTTGTAATATATATATATATATATATTATTTCATTAAGAAATTAACATATTAAATATTTTTATAAATAAAATAATTTTCTTTATCTTCTTACGTATTATTTTATTTACTTTCACTTATATGACATATTAGGTAAAAAGGGATAAATATTTTTTATTAAATTTATTTGTATGTTTATTTGCAATCAAGAAGCGATCTTATTAAAATTTACCTGAAAGTAGGTAAAATTTACTTTTGTTTTGTCTCTTTTTTTTTCTTCTCTACAATCTCATAAACTTACATTATTACATGTATCATTTCAAAGTTTTATGATTCATATAATTCATTAAGACAAATATTCATTTACTATTATTTTATCATCAGTTAAAATCATTTTAAACAATTCATATAAAACGTAATATTAACAATTCCGTGTTAAATTGCAATATATACCATGTTAATTTTTGTTTGTTCGAGGTACTAGATTCCCTCATCATGTATACAAATTACTTTATAGAAAGTCTTTGTTTACTTTACTAAATCATTCTCCTGATTTTGACGTAAAATTGTAACTGTTTTTTATTCTTTATCACTTTGTAAGGAATGATATGGCCTATTTAACTTTCATCAAGTACGTTGTTGTTTTCATTGGGTAAACACCTATAAAATAAATTTAAGTGTATTCAAAAATTAATTTATACATTGATCTCTACACTTTGTTACTTCGTATAATTCTATAAAAATGTCAATATAATTGACACTTATAATTTTGATCTTTTCTCTTGTATATTGTTCAAATAAAGTAGAAAACAGTACCATTAAATTAGTTGTATAGTTAGAATATATGTGTTGACTTGATGTTTAAACTTAAAATAAACATGGAACACATGATATTTAAATGTTACGTTAGGGCAATTGAAATAAGTTATAAGTTATTGTTAATTTTATAAAATTTAAAAAGGACTTTTTGTTATAAAGTGTGATCTATTAAAACTTCCTATCGTGTTTAATTAAAAATATTAATTATCATTTTTTAAAAAATAAAAAACTAATTAAATACTTATAAATATAATTAAAATTATAATATTGGGCCCGTAAAACGGGCCTTAATTATCTAGTTTTGATTATAAGAATAAGTTCTACTTCCCACTTTTTAAATTCGAATTTTTCGATATTTGAAAATTTGCTTAGCTTAAATAGTGATAAAATTTTAAGAAATTATCTTGGGGTATTTATGTAAAATGCTATAACAATAATTATTTTATATATATAAAATGGGTATTTGTTATATTTGGGCAGCCAATTTTTCAATTTGGGCAACCAGTTTTTAAAAATATTTTTCAAAGTGATTGATATATATCACTTTTGTGTTATAAACTTTCACCTCCTCTCATATTTTTATTTTCTCAAGCCTAAGAAACCACTATAATCTCCTTTCACGTCTCGAAATTGAAGAAATATTATTTTGATGGTTCAAATTTTATTTAATGGAACTCGGGGGATTTGGATCATAATCTAACTTTTGAGGAGGAGCTTTAACTATTTTAGATAGGCAGACTAGGAAGTTGAGGTTCAAGAGTATTAATTCAATGAAGGTTCAGTGGAAGCATCATCCGGTTAAGAAGGCTACGTGGGAGATAGACTCTGACATGCGGAGTAAATATCCCCAGCTTATTGACACTCCAAGTACCTTCCTTATATCTACATTTGAGGACGAACGTGTATTTTAGTGGTGGATGATGTAACAACCCTTACTTTAATTGTTAAATTTTTGCATATTTTATCATTTTACCCCTCCGCGTAGTTGTGTTTTGGTACTTGTGGGCTATGGGAGTGGGTGGTGTGGTTCTCCGGGCGTTCTTTAAAGAATTAAGTGTTTTTTTTAAATTTTTGAAAGATTTAGAGATGGAATGATTGACTTTGGTCAACACTCGGAGATCCGAGCATCGTATGAGAATTCCGTCAGTTACATCAGCTTCGAAATATTGATTTTGGATTAGTAGCATGGTTGGTTCATGTCACGACCCAAAAGTTGAGGTCATGATGACATCTACCCCGATACAGTGTTGGTAGATAAGCCAATCACCCAAAAAGAAAAGAATATTCAAAGATAATAATAAAATAAGACAAGACGAGACTTCTAGAACGAAGCCAGGTCACACATATGCAGAATTTAATGGAATTCTGAACAAAATACATAAAATTCCTAACATCTGGTGTTATAAGTGTAGAGCATCTAATGATAACATCTGAAATACTAAAAATACAAATGTCTATCTCCGAAAACAAATAAAGACAACAAGATAGATAATGGGAGGCCTGGAGTCAACTCTGAAGGCCTTAGAGCATGCCAGTACCTCGAATCATCAACCCGATCTAGCACGAACTTAGCTATCTTGCCACGTGCTCGTACTAGGATCTACCAAATGGGCACAGTAAGAGTGAGTACGGTCAACCTGTACTCAGTAGGTATCATATGCCGACTGAGCAAAGCAGAAAATAATACAAGTAAAGAAAACTATGAGCACGTCAACTGCAAACTGAAAAGTTCCCAAACGGTAGCTTACACCGTCTCCATTAATAGTTCTAATATATATATGAAATCAAATAGAAGCAGGTGTTTCACGAAGGTACATAGAAAATGATTGCGCGTCAAGAAAACATAAAGGTAACGCTGAAGATGCATATGCAATTGCAACACAATGAATGATAAAGTGAATAATTTGAAAGTCATCGCATGACTTTCTGTATACACCTATCGAGCCCCACTACTCCCAAAATAGGACCCATGGGGGGTTCGCAACCCGTATACTATCTCAAATCTTAACCCACCTCTCCGACTTGTGTTCATGGATCAAGTTTTTTATGAAAATATCTTATTTTCTTTCAAAACAATGTTCCTCAATGGTATCGATATCTCATGAATATGTATGTATGAAATGAGGATAATATGCTTACAACCAAATCAGTATGAAGATAACCAATTCATTCAATACGTGTATAAGTGAGCTCAAAAATCAACTCAATATGTCAATAATTCATGATAGCAGTCCTAGTTTGGCACCATTAGAATAAATATGCATGTAAGACATCATTAATATCATATGGAGCCATAACTCAGGCATTTTTATTATGATAAAGGAAAAAAATGTTCTGTAAGGCCTATAATATCTATTCAAGCCCCCGCACGGGCATTGCATAAGGAATAAATACACAAACAAGGCCAATGATGTCAAATAAAGTCCCCACACAGGCAACACACAATATATGATATCACAATCAACAACAACAAGAATATAAGCCCCGACACAGTCACACAACAGTAATAATGATCTCAAAATAACACACAAATATAACATCTACGCATTAAAAGAAAGCTAATGATACTCATATTGACTATTTTTAAGATGAGTCCAAAACGGACTTGAAAAATGAGTTCGAAAATGAAAGGGGTAACACTGAAATTTTATTTTAGAAACATATTTCCCAAGGTTATAGGAATCTATAGTTGAAAATCCACACGAAAACGAGTTAAAACAAGGTCCAAATTGAAGAAAAAATATTTTTAAGCTTTACCCGGGAAAACTGCCAAAATCCCATTTTGAATTCATGATTAAAAGGTATGTTCGAAGACATAATTAATAGGAAATAATGGAAACATGAGTTTAGAGGTTACCTATACAAAAAATGATGAGAAACCCTAGAAAATTATCGTTCTCGAAGCTTGGAGGTCCAAAACTGGAGGAAAATTAGAAAGTTGAAGTATTTATACTATTTTATGAATAGTAACTCACGATTGCAAACCCTACCTCGCGATTGCGAGGGTCAACGATGACCGGATATTAAGTTGGTCAACGTGGTCGCGTAGTTCGGCCTTGCGATCGCGATGAGTCAACCTGACCTGGTCCACCAATTAACCCATCGCGATCGCGGTACCAACACCACGCGATTGTGATGAAGGTTGTCATCGAGGCCCGCAATCATGATGAAGGGCTTTATGCACCTGAAAATGCTGCACCAGAAAATTTTTCAAGTGAAGAAATGTCTCCGAATGGACCCTCGAAATTCGTTCGAGACCCCACTGAAACAAATCATATATTCTACCATACTATTTTTGATGTTCTGGGCTCAATGAAAACATCAAATTTTTGAAAAAGGATCATTTTCCTTAAATTAACCCCCGCGACCCTTAAAAGCTTAGAAAAAACTAGTTTTCAAGTGGAGGATCAAAATGCAAGCTAAAGGTTCCTAACCCCAACCAACCCTGATACTAACCCAAAATCGATGTCCCGAATCTAATGGTACTATCCAAATTTCCATCCAACACTTAGATCATCAAATGTTGACCGAAGTCAACTATAGGACTTTTAAAGCCTCGAAAAAACTCAAACTCTCCCAAAACCCTCCCGAAGGCATTGGGAACCATGTTTTAACACCCCATATGTTTGCATACCCTTTTAAAGCTTAAAACAAACCCAAATTACCCCTACAATGAGTAATAAATATTTTGGATGAGTTCAAAAACTTTGGGGAAGGTTAGGACGTGAAGAGAGATCGTGCATTGCACGGGGGAGGGTCGTACCTTGGACTTACACTGCATAAGCCACTGCAGGGGTATACTGCTTCACTCACGTGTTGGGCATATGCAACACAGGGTTCCACCCCTTGATGGGTGTGCGCCACACGGGGTGGGCCACGCTTTGGGGTGTGCGCCGTACCCCCTATTTTGCCTAGCGGAACTTCATTTTAACTCCATATTTAAGGGTATTTTAGTCCTTATACTATGAAAACAATCCCTCATTACTCTATTACATTTTCCTTCAGTCCTATTCACCCTAGATCGATAAAAAAGGCTCTCCTCTCTTCCTCTCTAAGTCAAAAAATAGGTCAACTCCATAGGAGGTCCAAAAGTCAAGCTTTTCTCAAGTTTCCTCCATCTAAAGGCTTGTTGAACACTCCTTACTTCAGTTAATATTGTAAAGTGTGAATTTAAGTATTAATATATGTATTATGTTTATAATTTTAATCTAGGGTTGAGGATTTCCTAGGAAAGGCTTGATATAAATTCCCCTTTTCTTATGAATGATGGTTGAATCTTTCATTGGGGTTTTTGAGATTGAACTAGCTATTTGAAAATGATGAACCTTTATATCTTGAAATTCAAATGTTAAATTAATAAATGTTAAGTCATTATTTCTAGTCTCTTGAAAGCTTTGAAATTCATAAGGAATATAAATGTTTTCCCCGTCCTTTATATCATTGAAGCTATTGTATTATTCAAATGATTTGAAATTGTTATGGATTTTGTAATTATGATTAGGTTTATGATTTAAAAGGCAGGGTTTTGGAAACAAAAATGCTTAATGATAATGATTTGGCATGAAAGAATGACTTGTAAGTCTTGGTATGACGATATCAAAGTTGTGAATGCCGAATGAAAGACTTCATTAATAAATGATATGAAAGTATTTTAATTTGGGCTTAAAGAGAATTATGTAGTTCACTGAGATGGTGTAGTCTTTGTGACCCAACACCTAAAACCGCATTTGCCGATGTGGGGAGGTCTTGTCATGAAATATGTATGACCGTGGTATGCTTGCTTTGCGCAGTAGTATTACAGTTTATGATTACGTTATGATTGGCCAAATATTTTATCTCAATCTATGTGGAAAACATGGAATTGGGGCCCCTCCAGTTGGGTATACTAGACCCATATAGCCCGTGGGTTACTAGATGTCGGTGTAACTACATAGTTCAGAATTAAAAGTTTTCAAGTGATTATTTTCTTTTATGTTTCAAGTTCCTTATTTCTTATTATCCTCTATGATGGCTTTATGTCATAAACTATATGAAATATTATGT
The DNA here is from genome assembly GCA_031232105.1 of Capsicum rhomboideum. Lineage (NCBI taxonomy): Eukaryota > Viridiplantae > Streptophyta > Magnoliopsida > Solanales > Solanaceae > Capsicum > Capsicum rhomboideum. The sequence goes on from CP124710.1 coordinate 20,232,548, forward strand.
AAACTGCTTTGGCCCTTTTCCTTGGGTCGCATTCTCGTACTCATCGTATTGACCATCTACGAACGCTACATCTTTTCATCACGTAGGTTCCAAAGTATTTTCCCACGATCCTGCTCAGCATTAGGATTCTCTCGGGTCAGCAGCTAATAAGTGGTGAGCCATCCATCCATCGAAAGATATTTATTTTCATTCACATAGACTTTGATCATCTTGTTTTATGATATAGCCGGGGCCATGTTCCGGCTTAGGATTTTCAATCATTTTGTTAGAGGCTTCATAGATTGATTTAGTTAAATACTTTTATGTAATACTTTCAGACTTGAAGTTTTCAAAATTTTCTTTTCATTGGACTAAATAAACTATAGGCCTATTTTCCGCATTACGCTTATGACTATGCTTATGATGTTATGTTGAGGGGTCATCCAGGGCTTTCATTGGTTTAGGATTCCCATCATAGCCAGGGCCCCATTTTGGGTCGTGACAAACTTGGTATTAGAGGATGGTTCAAGGTCCTAGGGTGTCTACAAAGTCGTGTCGAGTAGATACCTTTTTATGGGTGTGTAGCTCGCCACAGTAATAAATAAGAGGCTATAACACACTTAAGAATGTTTCCCTTTCTTCATGTTCTAGCTCGTGCTAGAGAGTCTAATTTCGAGTAAATTCTTCTAACTCCTAAATTTTTTACGCATTTCAGATCATGCCTCCAAAAAGGACAAACGGCCAAAGGACTTCAGCTGGAGCCCCCACCCCTACTTGGTAAAATGCTGAGAAGGTTTGTACTACTCATGGGATGTGGACCCGTAATGGAGCTCGCCCTTCTGAAACCACTTCTCCTACTGGCATCCCATCAGTTTTGACTACAAGAGCTCAGGCCCAGCAGGGTAAAGTTTCTAATACGGAGTTCAAACAGACCATTCAGATGCTTGCCTAGATTGTGTCATCTCAATTTAGTCAGTCGAGAAATACTGGTTCTGTCCTTGGTTCTTCAGATGCTACTCGGGTTGGTTAGTTTATGCGACTACACCCACCGACCTTCACGAGAGCCAAAGTTGAAGAGGATCCTCAAGGATTTATTGAAAAAATGGAAAAGACTTTTAGTGTGATGCAAGCTAGTGATACTGAAAGAGTGGAGTTTCCATCCTACCAGCTGAAAGAGGTGACTAATGAGTGGGAGAAATAAAGAGGTGAAGATACAAAACCGATAGTTTGGGAAGAATTTTCTGTGGCCTTTCTCGATTACTTATTTCCTCAAGAGTTAAGGGAGGTTAAGTCTGAGGAGTTTGTGAACTTGAAGCAGGAAAAGATGATTGTTAAGGAGTATGTACTGAAGTTTACCAAATTGTCTCATTATGCTCCAGAGTTGGTGTCTAATATGAGGGGCCGAATGAGAAAGTTTGTTTCTGGTCTTTTTGATGATCTAATACTAGAGAGTAAGGGGGCGATATTGAACAATGACATAGATATATCCAGGTTAGTAGTTTACATGCAACAAGTTAAGGATGAAAAAAAAAGTAGGCTGAGGCCGAGGAGCGAAAAAATAAGAGAAATAGGCCAACGAACCACGATGCAGGACAGCAACATAGTGGTAAAGGAGGTAGGCAATTTTTGAAAAAGAATACTCAGGGTAATGCTCATTTATCAGCTAGTGCACCATCCCTAAGACTTTGGGTGATTAATGGTTTCAGTTTAATAATGGCCCAAGGGTACAGGGTACTCAGTCTTATGCCAGTGTGACTCAATCAACTCTGTTTTATCCCCTTTCCGCACTTATGAGAAGCTCCACCATGGGCCTTGTCACATGGATAAGGATGTCTATTACAATTGATGTCAGGCTGGTCATTTTCAGTAAGAGTATCCTTCGGCGAAGGGAACTTTTTGGGGCAATAAGGCCCAAGCTACTACTTCTTCAACCCCAGCTTAAAAGGGGATCACCACTGGTTCAAGCGGGGGTCAAAACCATTTGTATGCCCTATCTACTCATCATGACTAAGAGGCCTCACCAGATGTTATCACAGGTATGTTCTAGGTTTTCTCCTGTGATGTTTACGTGCTACTTGATCTCGGTTCTACTCTATCATATATGACCCCTTATGTGGCTGTTAATTTTGATTTTTGTCCCAAAAATATTCCTGAACCCTTCTCAGTCTCTACTCCCATTGGTGAGTCTATTATTGCTAGGATGGTCTATAAGAATTGTACTGTGTCTATCTTTCATTGTGATACTGTGGTGGATTTGGTAGAGCTTGATTTGGTAGATTTTGATCTTATTCTGGGGATGGATTGGATTCACTCTTATTATTCTACTCTGGATTGTAGGACCAGAAAAGTTAGATTCCATTTCCCTAATGAACCCGTCCTCGAATGGGAAGGTAGTCCCGTAGTACCAAAGGGAAATTTCATCTCTTATCTTAGAGCCCAAAAATTTATTTCTAAAGGTTGTTTATACCATTTAGTTTGGGTCAAGGATTCTAGCGTTGAAAGTCCCTAACTCCAGTGTGTTCCCATGGTAAATGAATTTTTTGATGTTTTTCTTGAAGATCTTCTCGAAATTCTTACTAATAGGGAAATAGATTTTGGGATTGATCTCCTATATCTGATACTCTTCCCAATTCCATCCTACCATATAAAATAGCTCCTGCAGAGCTAAAAGAGTTAAAAAATAGTTGAAAGATCTCCTTGATAAGGGTTTCATCCATCCTAGTGTCTTTTCTTGGGGTGCTCCTATGCTTTTCTTGTGTAAGAAAGATGGGTCTCTTCGTATATGTATTGATTACCACCAATTAAATAAGGTCATAGTGAAAAATAAGTACCCTCTTCCCAGAATTGATGATCTTTTTGACTAAATTCAGGGTGCTAAGTATTTCTCTAGAATAGATCTTTGTTCTGGTTATCATCAGTTGAAAGTCAGGGATGTTGATATTCTCAAGACTGTGTTCCGAACCCGGTATGGCCATTATGAATTTCCAGTTATGTCCTTTGGTTTGACTAATGCGCCTGCAATATTTATTGATCTTATGAACAGGGTGTTTGGATAGTTTTTGGATTTGTTCATCATAGTCTTCATTGATGATATCCTGGTGTACTTTCAAAGTAAGGAGGAGCATACCAATCACCTTCAAATTGTACTTCAGATCCTTAAGGACCAAGAGTTGGGTGCCAAATTTTCCAAGTGTGAATTATGGCTCAATGTTGTGGTTTTCCTTGGGCATATTGTTTCTAGTGAAGGAATTAAGATAGATTCCCAAAAGATTGAGGTAGTAAAGAAGTGGGCTAGACCGACAACTCCGACTGATATTAGGAGTTTCTTAGGTCTGTTGGGTTATTATAGGAGGTTAGTGGAAAGTTTTTCCTTTATAGCTGCTCCACTAACTAAGTTGACTCAGAAAAAGGTGAAGTTCCTGTGGTCTGATGCTTGTGAGGGAAATTTTGAGAAGTTGAAGGATCGATTGACTACTGCCCCTGTTTTAATACTTTCGGAGGGTACTGAAGGATTTGTGGTTTATGTGATGCATCCCAAGTGGAACTTGGTTGTGTGCTTATGCAGCATGGATAGTGGCTTATGTATCCAGCCAACTTAAGATTTATTATAAAAATTATCCTACCCATGATCTAGAATTGGCGGCGGTGGTTTTTGCGCTCAAGATTTGGCGTCACTATTTGTATGGGGTGCATGTAGACGTTTTCACTCATCATAAGAGTTTGCAGTATGTGTTCACTCAAAGGGATGCTGCAGTATCCCGACTCTACTAAAATGTACCATGAATTTAAAGAGATGTAGTAGTGAATAACATGAAAAGGGATGTTGCTAATTTTGTTACTAAATGGTCAAATTGTTAGCAAGTCAAGGTTGAGCATTTAAGTCTTGGTGGTATGTCTCAAGAGATAGATATTCCCGTTTGGAAATGGGAAATGATTAACATGGATTTTATTACTGTTCTTCAGCATTCTCGAAACCAGTACGATTTTATTTGGGTTATTATCGATAGGATAACCAAGTTTGCTCATTTTCTGCCTGTTAGAACAAATTATTCTGGGGAGGATTATGCAAAATTATACATTGAAGAGATTGTTAGGTTGCATGGAGTTCCTGTGTCCATCATATCCGACAGAGGTACCTTATTTTCTTCTCAGTTTTGGCAATCTTTTAGAAAGGTTTAGGCACACAGGTGAACCTTCGCACCGCTTTCCATCCTCAAATGTACGGGCAAGCGGAGCGTACTATTCAAACTTTGGAGGATGTGCTAAGGGCCTATATTATTGATTTAAGGGTAGTTGGGTGGATCATTTTCCTCTTACAGAGTTCGCCTAGAATAATAGTTATCACTCTAGTATTCGGATGGCACCATTCGAGGCTCTTTATGGTAGAAGGCGTAGATCACCAATTGGATGGTATGAAGTGGGCGAAACTAGATTGTTCGATCCAGACCTTGTGTACCAAGAAATGGAGAAATTTAAGGTTATTAGGGAGAGGCTTAAGACTTCTCAAAGTCATCAAAAGTACTATGCCAATGTAAGGTGAAGGGAGTTGGAGTTTAAAGTTGATGATTGGGTGTTCTTGAAAGTTTCTTCTATGAAAGGAGTAATGAGATTTGGGAAAAGGGGTAAGCTCAGTCCTCGTTACTCTGGTCCGTACCAGATTTTGAGAAAGATTTGGAATGTTGCTTATGAGCTGGAATAGCTCGCGAATTTGGCATCAGTTCATCCCGTATTTCATTTGTCTATGCTCAAGAAATGTGCAAGTGACCATTCCTCGGTGGAACCTATAGCGAATATTGGTGTGAAAAACTCATTGTCTTATGAGGAAGTTCCTATAGAGAACTTGGATAGGCAAGTCCGAAAGTTGAGAACCAAGGATATAGCTTCGGTGAAAGTATTGTGAAGGAATCAAAAGGTAGAGGAAGCTACTTGGGAATCAGAAGATGACATGAAAGCTAGATATCCCTCTTTGTTTGCATCTTCAAATGGATTTATAGAAGGTATTAACCTTAAGTTTACTCTTATTTCCGTCGTATGTGAATCCTTTTAAAGCTTAAAAACAAACCCAAATGACCCATAGAATGAGTAGTAAACATTTTGGGATGAGTTCGGAAACTTTAGGGAAATTTAGAACGTGAAGAGAGACCGTACGTCACATGGGGGAGGGCCTTGCGCCACACAATACACCGCAAGGGGCTATTGCTTTACCCAGATGTTGGGTGTGCACCGCACAGGGTGCCACCCAGTGATGGGTTTGCACAGTACGGGGGTGGAACAAGCGTTGGGGTGTGCATCGTACCCCCTATTTTACCTAGCGGGACTTCGTTTTAACCCAATATTTTAACGGTATTTTGGTCCTTATACCAAGAAAACCGTCCCCTATTACTCTATTATATTTTGTAAAGTCCTAGTCTCCCTAGATCGATAGAAAAGGCTCTCTTGTCTTCCTCTCTAAGTCAAGAAGTTAGTCAACTCCATAGGAGGTCCAAAAGTCAAGATTTTCTCAAGTTTCCTCCATATAAAGGTATGTTGAAAACTCCCTATTTCAATTAACATTATAAAGTGTGAATTTAACTATTATTATATGTATTATGTTTATAATTTGAAGCTACGGTTGAGGGTTTCCTATGAAAGGCTTGATATAAATGTCCACTTTCTTATGAATGATGATTGAATCTTTAATTGGCATTTTTAAGACTGCATTGGGTATTTGAAAATGATGAACCTTTATGTCTTGAAATTCAAATGTTAAATTGATAAATGTTAAGCCATGATTTCTAGTCTCTTGAAATCTTTGAAATTCATAAGGAATATAAATGTTTTCCCCGTCCTTTATATCATTGAAGGTATTGTATTATTCAAATGATTTGAAATTGTTAAGGAGATTGCAATTATGATTATGTTTATGATCTTAAAGGTGGGGTTTTGGAGTAAGAAATGTTTAATGATAATGATTTGGCATAAAAGAGTGACTTGCAAGTCTTGGTATGATGATACCAAAGATGTGAATGCCCTAATGAAAGACTCCATGAATAAATGATATGAAAGTGTTTTAATTTGGGTCTAAAGAGAATTATGTAGTTCACTGAGATGGGGTAGTCCTTGTGACCCAACATCGGAAAATGTATTTGCCGACATGGGGAGATCTTGTCCTGAAATACGGATAACCGTTGTATGCTTGCTTTGTATAGTAGTATTATAGTTTATGATTATGTTGTGATTGTCCAAATATGTTATCTCAGTCTATGCGGCAAACATGGATTTGGGGCACTGCCAGTTGGGTATACTGGACCCATATAGCTCGTAGGTTACTAGATGTCGGTGTAACTACATAGTTCAGAATTAAAAGTTTCCAATTGATTATTTTCTTTTATGTTTCAAGTTCCTTATTTCTTATTATCCTCTATGATGGCTTTATGTCATAAACTATATGAAATATTATGTAAACTGCTTTGGCCCTTTTCCTTGGGTCGCATCCTGGTACTCATCGTATTGACCATCCCCGGACGCTACATCTTTACATAACGTAGGTTCCAAAGTATTTTCCCCACGATCCTGCTCAACATTAGGATTCTCTCGAGTCAGCAGCTAATAAGTGGTGAGCCATCAATCCATCGAAAGATATTTATTTTCATTCACATAGACTTTGATCATCTTGTTTTATGATATAGCCGGGCCATGTTCTGGCTTAGGATTTTCAATCATTTTGTTAGAGGCTTCAAAGATTGATTTAGTTAAATGCTTTTATGTAATACTTTCAGACTTGAAGTTTTCAAAATTTTCTTTTCGTTGGACTAAATAAACTATAGGCCTATTTTCCGCATTACGTTTATGACTATGCTTATGATGTATGCTGAGGGGTCATCCCGGGCGGCCTTCATTGCTTTGGGATGCTTGTCAAGGCCAAGGCCTCGGTTTGGGTCGTGGCATGTGTAAACCATCCCCACACTCCAAAATCAACATGTAGAAACTACGGGGAGGGCAAAATGGTCAAATCACATAAAAAGTAAAAATTCACAAATCAGGTCATTATAGTATCCACTACTAAGACTCTAGTTCATCCTCGAACTAAAAGGTACAAGAAGTACCTACATTGGTAAAGAGCTAGGGGTAACTACTACGCATGTCGGACTCGATCTCCCAAGTATCCTTCTCGACAGGACGGTGTCTCCATTGATTCTTTACTATAGGAATATCTCTAGAACGCAACAGTCTAACATCCCTGGCTAAAATGGAAACTGGCTTCTCAACAAAAGTCAAGCACTCATCTAACTGAATCGATCCACAATGAATCATGTGAGACTCATCCGGGATATAGCGTCGAAGCATAGATACATGAAAAACTAGATGAATAGCTGAAAAGTCCAGAGGTAGGGCCAACTCATAAGCAACCTCCCAAACTATCCAAAGTATCTCTAAAGTTCCAACATATCTAGGGATGAGCTTGCCTCTCTTCTCGAACCTTATCACGCCCTTCATGGGAGATACTCAAAGAAAGACTCAATCACCAATCTCAAACATCAGGGCACGAAGCCTGCGGTCAGCATAACTCTTCTGACTACTCTGGGCTGCCAAAAGCATATCCTAAATAACCCAAACTCTGTCCAAAGACTCGCGAAGATAGTCTATACCATGGGTTCTAGTCTTAGATGTCTAAAACCAACCAATCGGAGATTGACAACGCTTATCATATAATTCCTCAAAAGGTACCGTCTCAATACTCGAGTAGTAGCTATTATTATAAGCTGATAGTCAATACACATGCGCAAAGAACCGTACTTCTTCTTCACAAACAAGACAGGAGCACCCCAAGGAGATATACTAGGTCTAATGAAACCTTTACTCAAATAATCGTACAATTGCTCCTTTAATTCCTTCAACTCTTCCGGGGCTATCCTATAAGGAGGAATGGAAATGGGTTTGGTTCCCAGCTCCACATCAATAGCAAAATCAATATCACGATACAGAGGCATACCAGGTATGTCCATAGGAAACACGCATAATAAACTCGCAAACCACCCGAATAGAATCCATAGGAGGTGGTAAAGCAACACTAGTATCACGAATATAAGCCAAATAAGACAAGCACTCTCTTTCTACCATATAGCGAGCACGTAGAAAATATATAACTCCCTTGGGACCTGAATTAATCCTACCCTTCTAAGCTATCCTTGGCATGACCGATGCCCGGTGTAGCTAAGGTCACGGTCTTGGCATAACAATCCAAAATAGCATGATAGGGAGCTAACTAATCCATACCCAAGATAAGATCAAATTCAACCATATCTAAGATAATCAGATCTACCCAAGTCTCAAGCCTCAAAAAGGTAACTATACAAGATCTCTACACCTGATCCACTACTAAAAAATCTCTTACGGGGGTACAAACATGAAAAGCCCTAGAAAGGGGCTCTCAAAAATCAACAAACTAGAAGCAAAATGTAGACACATAGGAAAATGTAGACTCAGGATCAAATAAAATGGAAGAAGATCTATAGCAAACTGGGATGAACTCTGTAATGACTGCATCAGAGTCCTCTACCTCGAGTCTCCTGGGTATAGCATAACACTGTCCATGCCCGATCCCAGAAAGAGTAACCTCACAACTACCACCACCAGATCCTCTACCTCTACCTCTAGCACCACTGTTACAACTTTGTAAACCACCTCTCATCGCAGATATAGGAGTAAGGCAAAGCTAAAGTTGATATCCCTGCTGAGTAGGTCCATACACACATCGGGGACACTCCTTGGCCAAATGGAAAACTTCATCACACACAAAGCATCCTCTATGGCCTGACTCAATCTGAGGGGTCACAAATGAACTAGAATAACCACCCTAGCCCGAAGAACTGAAATAGAAAGCTCCACTAGCATGACCTGATACCTGGCTACTTGAAGCCGCAGAACCTGAAGGTCTACCACCTGATCCTACAACACGGCCCAAATAAGCCTACCATGATAACCACGAGAACCTCTACTAGATAAATCTCTACCTCGAGAGGCATGTCTACTAAACTCGCCTTGACAACACACCTTCTTGGTGCCTCCCTGAGAAGCCTAGGTAATAGACTTAGTCAACTTGGCATGCTCAATAATACTCTGAAAGGAATCCCCTGAAATAACCATCTGGGTAGTAGCCAACTGATAAGAACCCTCTGATCCCTTCACAAACTTTCAATTTCTCTTGTACTTGGTGGACATACTAGGGGATGAATTTCTTAATAGTGCATGAAAACGTGCCTCATACTTGGTAATAGACATAGAGCCCAGCTCCAAGTGATTAAACTTGTCCTGCATCTGATCTCTTAAGCTGTACGACACAAACCTCTCCAAAAAGGCCTTAGAAAATTAGTCCCAAGTCATAATAGGCAAACCCAAAGGCCTACAACTAGATAGAGACCTCCACCAATCCCTAGCCACATCTGTCAGTTGATAGGTAGTATAAGCAACTCAATGAGACTCAAGGGATCTAAGATTATGTAACTTCTCTTGGCATGCAATCAGAAATTCATAGGCGTCCTCGCCAATCGCTCACTAAACTTGAGAGGAGCTAAGCAAATAAACCTCTCGAACCTCTTTTGATCATTAGAAGACATCACTGTACCCAAAGCAATCAAAGAAATAATAAGTATGTTACGTAATGAATCCATACATGGGTTTACCATAGATGATGGCTATACCTCTGAAGTAGGAATACCATAAGAAGATATCGGTACTGACGGTTAAACACTACTCAAAGTCTGAGGAATACCAGGTATACTCAAGGGAACACCCTCCAAATAACTCAAGAGGCGAATCAATGAATCCTGAAGTACTCGGGTGTCAACTGAACTTTGTGGGACCTGAGCTTGACTTGAACCCTCTGTCTGATAGTCATCTCTACCATACTCAACATCAGGGTTGGGATAGGCCTTCTTACCACGTCCTCTAGCTGGGGTAGCTTCTCGTGCCCATTCCCTACCTCTGGGTCGACCATGACACTTGCTTCATCTTCACACTGAGGCCCCCATATCGGGTGCCCACTCAGCATCCCTAGCATTCCTGGACCTAGTCCTCACCATCTGCACAAAAAAAATGGAATACAAGTTTAGAAAGTTGGTATGAACAACCCACAAGATAAGGAACCAAATTAGAGAAGCTTTTCCTAAAGACATCTTACAACCACTCTAAGATAGATACGGACCTCTACGTACCAATCTGCAAGACTCTAATAGATATCCTACTCTTACACTTACAAGACCAGTGAACCTAGCACTCTGATACCAATTTGTCATGACCCAAAAGGTGAGTTCATGATGGCATATACCCTAAAAAGGAATTTTTTTTTAAAGATAATAATAAAATAAGACAAGAGGAGACTTCTAGAATGAAGTCAGGTTACACATATACAGAATTTAGTAGAAGTCTAAACAAAATACATAAAATCCCCAACATTTGGTGTTATAAGTGTAGAGCATCTAATGATAACATCTGAAATACTAAAAATACAAATGTCTATCTCTGAAAACAAATAAAGACATCTAGATAGATAAGGGGAGGTCTAGAGTCAACTCTGAAGGCCTTTGAGCATGCTAGTACCTCGAATCACCAACTCTGTCCTGCACGAACTCAGCTACCACGCCTCGTTCTTGTACTAGGATCTACACCAAAAGGGCATAGTAGGAGTAAGTACGGTCCACTTGTACATAGTATGTATCATAGGCCGACTGAGCAAAGCAGAAAATAATACAAGTAAAGAAAACTACGAGCACGTCAACTGCAAATAGAAAAGTTTCTAAATAGTAGCTTATGTCATCTCCACTAATATTTCTAATATATATATATGAAATCAACTAATAGTAGTTATTTCGCGAAGGTAAATAGAAAATGATTGCACATTAAGAAAACATAAAGATAACACAGAAGATGCATATGCAGGTGCAATGCAATGAATGATGAAGTGAATAATTTGAAAGTCATCGCATGACTTTCTGTATACACCTATTGACCCTCACTACTCCCAAAATAGGACCAATGGGGGTTTGCAACTCATATACTTTCTCAAATCTCAACCCACCTTTCCGGCTTGTGTTCACGGATCAAGGTTTTTATGAAAATATCTTATTTTTTCAAAACAGTGTTCCTCAATGGTATCGATATCTCATGAATGTGTATGTATGAAATGAGGATAATATTCTCATAACCAAATTAGTATGAAGATAACCAATCGATTCAATACGTGTATAAGTGAGCTCAGAAATTAACTCAATATGTCAATAATTCATGATATCAGTTCTAATTTGGCACCATTGGGATAAATATGCATATTAAGACATTAATATCATATCAACCCATAACTCGACCATTTGTATCATGATAAAGCAAACAATGCTTAATATGGCCTATAATATCTATTCACGCTCCCGCATGGGTATCACATAAGGATTAAAGCATATAGATGAATAAATAAGGCTAATGATGTCAAATAAAGTCCCCAAATGGGAAACACACAATATATGATATCACAAGTCAACAACAACAAGAATATAAGCCCCCACACGAGCACACAACAATAATAATTATCTCAAAATATAATTTTCTTAGTTATTTTCCCAAACTCATAGCATGCTTTACTTATTTATTAACTACCCAGTCCAGTTTGAAGAAAGTTAAGTTATAACCTACCTCAAAGCATCGAAATCCAAGCCTAAAGTTCTTCAACACGGAGACTTTCCCTTGCAAACGGTCTTGGAAACAACTAAAAAATACAAATATAACATCTATGCGTTAAAAGAAAGCTAATGATACCCATATTGACTATTTTTAAGATAGGTCCAAAATGGACTTGAAAAACAAATTTGAAAATGAAAGGGGTAAAATCAAAATTTTATTTTAGAAACACATTTCCCAAGGTTATAGGATTCTATAGTTGAAAACCACATAAAAACGAGTTAAACGCGAGGTCCAAATAGAAGAAAAATCATTTTTAAGCATTACCAACAAAACCCCCCAAAATCCCATTTTGAATTCATGATTAAAAGCTATTTTTGAAGACATAATCAATAGGAAATAATGGAAAGATGAGTTTAGAGGTTTCTTACACAAAAAATGATGAAGAAACCCAAGAAAATTGCCTTTTCTGAAGCTTGGAAGTCCACAAATGGAGGAAAATTGCAAAGTTGAAGTATTTATATTATTCTGTAAATACTTGCTCAAGATCATGGACCCCACCTCATGATCGTGAGGTTCAACATTGACCGATCATTAAGTTAGTCATCGCGGTTGCGTAGTCAGGCCTCGCAATCGCGATGAGTCAACCCGACTCGATCCATAGATTAACCCATCGGGATCGCAATGAAGGCTGTCATCGAGGCCCGTGATAGCGACACGTAACTATAAGATCGCAATGAAGTTCCTAATGCACCAAAAACTGTTGTACCAGCAGATTTTCCAAGTGAAGAAATATCTCTGAACGGACCCTCGAGATTCGTTCAGAACCCCACGAAAACAAACCATATATTCTACCAGGCTATTTTCGACATTTTGGACTCAATAGAAACATCAGATTTTTGAAAAAAAGGATTGTTTTCCACAAATTAACCCCCGAGACTCCTAAAAGCTTTAAAAAAAACTAGTTTTCAAGCAGAGGGTAAAAATGCAAGCTAAAGGTTCCGAACCCAATGTCTCTCCTAAGCACACACGCAAGTGTACGTGGTCGTTTCAAGTAATAAAGTGGATCTTCATTAGCCAGATATCAAACCCACAGGGGCTTGTGTTTAACAAGCGGTCTAATTTAAGCGTTACTATTTTAAGTTAAACAAGTGCGAGTTGTAACCAAAAAGAAGTTGAGTTTTATTTTTAGAACTAACTACTAAAATTAACAATGATAAGGAATTTAGGTTGTGAACAATATATGGAGAGTTCCAGGGATACGACATTCGATACAATCATGCATGGTGGTTATTCTATTCAATGATCTTTATTTCTCAGATTATGGGTTTTGGGGTTAAGTGTTGATCCAGGAATTGTCATCCTCTAAATCACCTACTTGAACTAGTACTCACAACTCCATAATTGAGTGGGGATGTGATTCCATAATTCAAGTGCGTTCGTTAATCATCTCGTCATGACCAAACAAGGCTCCTTGGTATACGTCTATCCAAGTTGCGAATCAAACCTAACTTACACTAGAGATGATCTTGTTCCTTAAATTCTTCATCCTATTCATACAATCCCATGATCATTTCATGCATGAATTACTCATATATTCTAATGTTGATCAGACATCAAAATAGTAGAATCAAGAACAAAAGCATAATCGGATGAGAAACGATGTCAATGATTAAAACAAACTACTAAACAATCATTTTCAAGACGTAACCCTATAATGAGGGTGTTTATCCACTCATATTCACACCAACAATCTCCAAAATAAAGTTCATAACTTTAAATTACAAGAATGAAAAGTAAAGAGGACAAAACCCTAGTGTAGAGCTCCTTGTCTTCTCCTTTGCTCCCCAATTCGTGTGTAAGGTGAATCATTCTTTTAATTGTGTACAAGTACTCCTTTTATAGGGATTTGAGTTGTACAATAGGTTACCAAGTCTAATCCCAATCAATTACAACCTTACCCCAACTTAAAACAACATTAGAAACCAATTTTGGACGGGTTTGGGACGTGGTACGTCGGATCCTCCATTGCGTGGAAGTGGAGGCACGATGCGAGCTCAATACGGTATCAAAACAGTATCTACTGCCATACCATGTGCGACATTCACCTCATTATGCATATTGGATGGCGCGACGCACCTCCCAATATGGGTGGTGGAGGGTGCGACGCGCCTCTTGTCCAAGGCTCTAGCATTTTGCGTCAAATCTTCTCGTGCTCTTATCCATTGATCCTGAACATCTTGTGCTTTGATTGTAGGCTTGATTTAGATTCCTTATCTCCTACAATGGTCCCCTACAACATATCAACATAACCATAAGTCCATACAACACAATAGAACACATCAAAGGAGACTAGAACAAGCATAGCTTAAGCTAGCGACACTAGTTTCCTCGTCTAAGTTCTAATAGCTAATTTTGACTCTTGAATTGATTCAAAGGTACCTTAAACACTATAAAAAGTACTTTAACACACAAATACACATATATACTCTTTATGGTTCCCAAGCATGTCAAATTATCCTCAAAACTAAGCTAAATGTGTATGAATAATGACACTTGGGAGTATAAATACACCCAAGATCACCCAAACCAACCCCGCTAGTAACCCAAAATTAACTTTCCAAATCTAATGGAACTGTTCAAATCACAATCCGGCACTCAGAACATCAAATGTTGACCAAAGTCAACTATAGGACTTTTAAAGCCTCTAAAAACCTCAAACTCTCCCAAAACCCTCCTGAAGGCATTAAGAATCATGCCAACCATCCCCACACCCCAAAATCAACATATAGAAACTACAGGGAAGGTAAAAATGGTCTAATCATATAAAAAGTAAAATTTCACAAATCAGGTCATTACAGTTTGAGTTTTGGGATTTCGGGTGTGATTTTGAGTGTTTAGATGACATGTTGGAAATTTAGTTCAAGAGTTGACTTTGGTCAACATTTGATATTAGAGACCTCCATTGGAATTTTTGACTGGACCATTGAGTTCAGAAAGTCAAATTTAGTCTAGTAGCGTAGTTAGTTTATTTTATTAAGGTCTCAAACGAATACCGAGGGTCCATTCTAAATATTTTGGTGTTTGTTTCAGCTAGTGCAACACAAGATCTGGTGCCTGGTATCAGTCTTCTTCACATTCGTGACATGTCCCTCATGATTGGAAAGGCAAGAGAATTCTGGTCATTACGATCACGATAGTATGCTCACATTCACAAACGGATAAGGGATCTAGGTTGGTTTAAAGACTCTTTGCTTTTGCAGGATGGGCATTGCAATCACGATCGAGTCGGAGTGATATAACAATCGTGATTGCAATAAAGTAAGTCAGATGGATAGTTTTAAAAAGATCTTTCAACTATTAAACCCCATTACTCGATATTTGAGCTTAGAGATTCAATTTTGGGCGATTTAAAAGGGGGATTTCAAGGTTTCTTCATTGGATAAGATCCTAAACCATAAATTTAATGTTCCCCAATGATTACTTCATGATTTCATCCTCAATTCTTTGTTTTTCAACCTTAATTTTGGGGTTTTAACGATAGAGCTAAAATATTATATTTTGATGATTTCAAGCTCGATTTCAACCCTATTTTCTATGATATTTCGGATTTGAACTCCCTAAACTATGAGTAATAGAGAAAGATGCACTATTTATACCATTTGTGCAAGCATACTGTCATGATCTAGAAACTGAGGTCATGATAACACCAACCCCGACCCAACTTTGGTAGGTAAGTCAAAAATCCACAATAGATATAAAATATGAAAAAGAGAAGAAATGAAGCAATACAAGACTTCTAGAATGAAGTCAGGCCATAATAAGCATAAAATCCAAAATATATGAATAAAAATACAATTGAATCCCAAAACCTGGTATCATAAGTATAAAGAGCATCTAAGACAATAATGAAACCTGATAATACATCACTGTTTCCAAATACAAGTAAAGACATAAAGGATAGATAGAGGTTGGAACAAGGCTCCGGACAGGGAGCTCACAAGTACTCTGGATCATCACTCACAACATAAATCAGCTACTGCGGGTCAGACTTGTATTGGGATCTGCTCTAAAAGGGTATAGAAATAGGAGTGAGTACAGTCCACTTGTACTCAGTAGGTATCATAGGTCGACTGAACAAAGCAGAAAACTAAGCAAGTAAAGAATACTATGAGCACGCTTGCACCTGCATAACAAAAAGTTCCCAACAGTGGCTCAAATCGTATCTCCTAAAAATTCTACAAGTACAATATCTGTATAAGAATAACTACACACGAATATATAAAACAAGGTTAAATACACAACAACAAACACTTAAATAGAAGTACAAATGATGCAATTCAATGCAGTGGGATGATGATCCTATAAGCCCTCGTGTACACCTTCCGAGCATAAAATTCCAGGACACGACCCATAGGGGGTTCGCAACCCATATACTTTCACAATCTCAATCTCATATCCCAATCAACCTTGCCGGCAAAGTCTTCAGTCAAGGATTTTATAAAGTGTTTCATTTTCTTTTAAAATTAGTGTTTCTATGTGGTACCAATTCTATATATATGGATGAATGAAATGAGGATGCATGCTCATAACCAAAATAATATCATATAATGAATCTAGTAGATAATGGTATAAAATGAGCTCAAATCTTCTCAAATCTCAATAAATCATGATATAAGTCATCGCATGGCAAATTAAATAAATCATGATATAAGTCATCGCATGGCAAATTAGTCATGTAAGACATCAATAATATCAATTCAAGCCCCCACTCTGGCATCATAATAAGGATAGATGAAAAATAAACCTCAAACAAGACCAATATCAACCCTTACTCGGGTATTACCACAATAATCATCTCTCAAGTCAAACATGATGTTCACATATGCCCCCACTAGGGCATCACAACAATAATAATCTTCTTAAGTCAACAATAATACTCAAATAGGCCCCCTTAAGGGAACCATGATAAAATAACTATCTCAAAATATGAATCTCATGAAGCAATCCCCAATCCATAGCGTACTTTACATAAATAGTTAACTAACTACCCTAGTCTGAAGAAAGTTAAGTCATAACCTACCTCAAAAAGTAAAACACGAGCCTAGACCCTTCAATATGGGAACTTTCCTTTACGAGCGGCTTTAGAAAAACCAAATCTATGAAAAAATATAATCTACACGTTAAAAGGAGCCTAAAGATACCCATATTAGCTACTTTTGTTCTGGGTCCAAAAATAGTTTAAAAATTGACTCAGAATCAAAAAGTGTAAAACTGGAATTTTATTTCAAGAATCGTGCTCCCTATACTAAGAGGGTCTAAACAAAATATGAGTTGAAATTGAACTTGAAATAGATGAAAAACCAATTTTGTACTTAACCGGATAAAAACCCTAAAATCCCAATTTGAAATCAAAGATTTGAAGTTAGATTTGTAAAGAAATCAATGGGAAATGACCAAAATATGAGTTTAGAGTTTACCCACGTAAGATTGATGACAAATCTTCTTGAATTCACCAAGAAATGAGCTCCCAAAGTCTAATAATGGTAAAAATGGGGTGTTGGACGAGAAAAGGATTTTAATTCTGTCCAGGTAAGTTTTCTTCTTTGTGAATGCGGGCCCCCGATCACAAAGGCAAAGATCAACCGAAACTGAGTCCCATGATTGCAATTGAACCATCACGATCATGATGAAGACCGACTCAAACCCGGACTAACTAACCCTTCGTGAACGCAGTCACTACCGCACAATCGCGATGTATAAAAGAGGTGAACCTTTGCAAATACGATCCCACCATCGCATTGGAGATGAACAATATTTTACTTCTCTGTGAACATGACCTAAGTCCTGCGAAGGTGAAGAAGGATTTCATCAGGCACAAGAAAACTACATCAGCAATTTGAGACTTGGAAAAATTATGCTGAATAAATCCTCAGGATTCGTTTGGGACCCCATAAAAATAATCCACTAATGCTACTACGCTAATTTCAACATTTCAGACTCAATGGAACCATCATATTTTTCAAAAGAGGTTGTTATTAATAAGTTAACCCTCGACACCCTCTTTTTAAGCTATTTTAACTAGTTTACATATAAATGCTCTAAACGCATTATAAAGGTTCAGGACCCAAAATAGCTATACTACTAACCAAAATTGACATTATGGATCTAATAGAACTGACAGAATCACCATTCAATACTTGGATTAGAAAATGTTGACAAATGTCAAACTATTCACTCTCAAGACTATTTAAAACCTCAAACTCACTCAAATCACTCTCGAATGCTTTGGGGACCATGCCAACCATCCCCACAACTCACAAATAACATATAGAAACTATAGGGAAGGGCAAAACAGTTAAAATACAACAAAATCTAAAAATCACAACTATGGTTGTTATATTATCCACCACTAAAACACGAGTTTGTCCTCAAACAAAAAACAAATAAGGTACCTAAATCGGTAAAAGGTTGGGGGTATTTACTCCGCATATCAGACTTAACCTCCCATGTAGCCTCCTTAATAAGGCGATGTCTCCACTAAAATTTCACATAATCAATATGCTTAGACCTCAACTTCCTAGTCTGCATGTCTAGGAAAGCAATGGGCTCCTCTTTGAAGAACAAGTCATGATCGAATGCAACTGAGTACCATAGAATTACATGAATCATCTGGACTGTATTTCTTCAACATGGAAACATGTAATACCTCCTCAGTAGGAGCACAGGACACTCAGTAGTAGTTGGTGAGTTCTAGGTTGATTTGGAGTTTTACCGAGTCTTTGGTATATATTTTGGTATTATATAGTAGTTAAGGATAAGGCGGGGCCTGTCTCAGCCTAAACCAAGTTTTTCAATCTTATAGAGGCTTTGTATAGTAATATATAAAGTGTAGTTATGTTTGGTTCCTTAACAATTGTGGCCGCAATGGCCAAGTCACGAACATATGTTTGGGCCTATCTCTATGTTAGTCTTTTATCATCACTGTAGCTTATATACATTTGTCAAAGTTTTATTACTATCATAGTTATTCCCATGGACAGTAAGGCTATAATTTGGTTCTCTTAAGTCTTTAGGGCATCGGGTGCCTGTTTATCTCAATGGAATTTTAGGTGTAACAAAAGTGGTATCAGAGCAGGTCATTCTAGGGAGTCTACAAAGTCATGTCTGTGTAGAGTCTTGCATATAGGTGTGTTGTGCACCACATCTATAAGTAGGAGGATACAAGATATTTAGCAGTTGTTTCTTTTTCTTCATTTCTTAGATCGTGCAATAGAGCCAATGTTGTAGGTTGAATAGTATTTAACCTTTAATATTTTTTTCTCAGTATAGTGAAGATGTCGATTACAAGAAGGAGTAAGAATAAAAGTAAGCAAGTAGATGTAGCTTCTAGAGAAGGGACCAACAAGTCACCACCTAGTCAAGATAATCAAAGTAAGGCTGAAGATGAGTTTACATCACAGATTTCTTTTACTCCTCCATCTCTAGAAGAGCTAAGAAGGAGAGTAGCACCCCCAGAATCACCTGTTAATGATACTGAGTAAAATTTAAGGAATATGGTACAATTGTTGACTCATATAGTTGCTGCCCAAGGTCAAGGACATGCTGGTCCAACCACGGGTACTAGTGGTGTAGATAGAGAAGCTAGTCTACGAATACAAGATTTCCTCAAATTAGACCTTCCCTCATTCACTGAGTCAAATCGTAATGAAGATCCACAAGACTTTATTTGATCAAATTCAAAGGGATTTGGATGTTATGCATTAGCTAGTAAAGAGAGAATTGATCTAGCAACCTATAGATTGAACGGGGAGGCTATATTGTAGTATAAAGCTTGGATAAAATCTAGGGGTATAGATGCACCTTCAGCTAGTTAGGAAGAGTTCAAAGAGGCATTTCTTGACTATTATCTTCCATTTGAGATTTGGGAGGCCCGTGTAGATCAATTTTTAAATCTTCACCAAAGGAATATGAGAGTGAGGGAGTACTTTCTCAAATTTAATTCTTTGGCCAGGTATGCTCCTAATATAGTAGCTACTATGGAGGATAGAGTTCATCGATATGTGGATAGATTGGATCTATATATGGTTAGATATTGTACTATTGCTTCTTTGAATAAAGATATGGATATAGCAAGAATACAGGATTTTGCACAAAAAATGAAGGATCAAAGGAAAAGAAGAAGGACACAAGAGCAAGAAAGAGGACACTCCAAGAGGGCCAGATCTATGGGGTAGTTTTTGCCATCTCAAAGTGAGTTCAGGCCTTTGTTTTTTAATAGACTGCCTAGACCATCATATTCCTACTCTACAGCAAGTGTTCCACCCTCATTCCAAGGGTATAGGGGAAATCAATTCGGGCAAAGAAGTGAGAGTTAATGTTCACAAGTAGTGGGGTACCAAGAGCAGGGAAGTATAAGACAATCAAGACCTCCTAGATAGCTTTGTAAATAATATTAGAGGAATCATTTAGGTGCATATTGGCTTGGGACAGATGCTTGTTATTAGTGTGGCACACCGGGACTCATAATGAGAGATTGCCTAAAAAAGGGCATGGGTGATATGGAATGACCTACTGGATCGCTTGTTCCATCATCATCGTCGGTTCCTTCCTTAGGTAAGGGTCAACAGGTGTCTACTGGTCATGGTAGAGGTGCTAGGGGGATGGTAGTTCTAGCAGTGTTCAGAATCGCACTTATGCTCTAGCGAGTCGATTAAAATTTAGAGGCTTCTCCTGATGTGTTTATTGGTACATTGTCCATCTTTTCACATAATATATATGCTTTAATTGATCTGGGCTCTATGCTACCATATTTTACTCTATTGATTGCTGGAAAGTTCAAAAGAACACCAGAATCACTTATTAAGCCATTTGAAGTGTCTATACTGACTGGCGAGTCTATTATAGTTAGAAGAGTCTATCGTAATTGCATAGTAATTATTTGTGACAGTGATACATTGGTTGACCTTGTTGATCTAGAAATGGTTTATTTTGATGTTATAAAGGGTATGTATTGGTTGGCTTCTTGTTATATCACAGTAGATTGCAGAACTAAGAGGGTTTTCTATTTTTCGAATGAGGCAGTCCTTGAATAGAGAGGTAATATTGGGGAACCAAGAGGTAAGTTTATTTCTTATCTTAGGGCAAGGAAGATGATTTCTAAAAGTTACATATTCCATATAGTTAAAGTGAGGGATATAGATGCAGAGCCACCAACTCTTCGATCCATTTAAGTGGTAAATAATTTTTTTGATGTGTTTTCTGAAGAGCTTTTGGGTTTACCTCCAGAACAAGAAATAGAGTTTGGTATTGATGTGATCTCAGGCACTCAACCTATCTTTATTCCTCTATATAGAATGGCATAGGCATAATTTCATAAATTGAAGGAGCAATTAAAAGACTTATTAGAAAAGGTTTCATAAGGCCTAGTATGTCCCCTTGGGGCGCACCCGTGTTATTTGTACGTAAGAAATATGGCACGTTGAGAATGTGTACTGACTACCAACAACTGAATAAGGTGACAATTAAGAACAAATATCTCCTCCCTAGAATTCATGATTTATTTGATCAGTTATAAGGTGCTAAGTGTTTCTCAAAGATCTACTTGAGGTCAGGTTATCAACAAGTGAGGTTGAAGGAGAAAGATATACCCAAAATAGCTTTTCAAATGCGATATGGTCATTTTGAGTTTTTAGTTATGTCATTCAGGCTAACTAATGCACCGTCAGCTTTTATGGATTTGATGAATAGGGTGTTCAAGTCATCCTTGGATGTGGTCGTAATAGTATTTATAGATGATATTTTGGTGTATTCAAGATCAAAAGAAGACCATGAAAATCACTCATAGAAAGTGTTACAGGTTCTTCATGATCTTAAGTTGTACGCCAAGTTCTCCAAATATGAGTTTTGTTAAAATTTATGGCATTCTTGGTTCATATTGTAACTGATGAAGGGATAAGGTTTGGTTCTTAAAAGATATAAGCCATGAAGAAATGGCCATGACCTATAACACCTATGGAGGTTTATAGTTTTCTAGGCTTGGTAGGTTATTATAGAAGGTTTGTTGAAGGGTTGCACCACTAACCAAGCTAACACACAAAGAAATCAAGTTTTTATAGAATAATGTCTATGAAAGAAGCTTCCAGGAGATGAAGAATAAGTTAACTTCCACACCTGTATTGGTATTTCCAGAAGGTAAATAGGGGTATATAGTGTATTATGATGCTTCGAGAGTGGGTCTAGGATATGTATTGATGCAGCATGGTAAGGTAATAGCCTACGCCTTAAGACAGTTGCGGATACATGAGAAGAATAATCTAACACATGATCTTGAGCTAGCAGCAATTGTATTTGCTTTAAGGATATGGCACCACTACTTGTATAGGGTTCATGTTGATATATATACTGACCATAAAAGTTTACAATATATCTTCAAGCAGAAGGACTTGAATCTAAGGCAGCAACCATGGCTTGAGCTATTAAAAGTCTACGACGTTAATATCTTGTATCATCTGGGGAAAGAAAATGTGGTAGCTGATGCTTTGAGTCATAAGACAATGGCAAGCACTTATGAGCAGTCAATGGAAAGGAAAGGAATAGCTAAGGATCTACACCAACTAGCTAATTTGGGGGTTTGCCTTCTTGAAAATCCGGATGAGGGGCCTATTATGAATAATGTGGTAGAATCTTCATTAGTAGCTAAAGTGAAAGAGAAGCAATATAAGGATCCTATTCTATTATAGCTTAAGGAAAATGTAAAGCAAGGTATGATAAGAGCACTTGATCTTACACAAGACAGAGTACTCCGGTGTCAAAATAGATTATGTGTACCTAATATTGATGGTCTAGGAAAAAGGATTATGGCGGAAGCACACCATTCAAGATATTATGTCCATCCGGGGTCAACCAAAATATATCATGACTTAAAAGAAGTGTATTGGTGGGGAGTCATGAAAAGAAACATTGCAAAATTTATGGCTCAATGTCCCGATTGCCAATAAGTTAAAGTAGAGCACTAAAACCTAAGAGGTTATATGCAGCGTATGGAGCTCCCAATTTGGAAGTGGGACATAATCATCATGGATTTTATCATTTGTTGCCTCGATCCTCATGAAAGTTTGATTCCATATGGTTAATAGTTGATAGACTCACCAAATCAACACACTTTCTAACTGTTAAGACCACTTACATAGATGAAAAGCATGCAAGATTATAGATTAAAGACATAGTTTGATTACGTGGAGTCCCAATCTCTATTATATCAAATAGGGGAGCTCAATTTACCGTAAACTTTTGGAGGTCATTTCAAAAGAGTTTCAGAACACGAGTGAGTTTAAGTACAATTTTTCACCCTTAAATAGATGGTCAGGCAGAATGTACAATCCAAACACTTGAGGATATGTTGCGAGCTTGTGTATTGGACTTCAAAGATAGTTAGGATAATTATTTGTCACTTATTGGACCTCATCTGAGGTAGTGGTATGGACTGCATACACTTTACCCTCCCCAAACCCCACGTTATGGGAATACACTGGGTATGTTGTTGTTGTTGTATTTATTTTGCATATAACAATAGCTATCACTCAAGTATTAAAATGTCACCTTATAAAGCTTTATATGGTAGAAAGTGTAAATCACCAATTGGGTGGTTTAAAGAGGGTGAAACTGTCTTATTTAGGCCAGATTTTATTTATCAAGCTATGGAAAAAGTTAAGGTGATACAACAATGGTTAGAAAAAGCATAGAGTCGACACAAATCATATGCAGATGTTAGAAGAAGAGGGCTAGAGTTTGTTATAGGAGATTTGGTATTCTTGAAGGTGTCACCAATGGAAGGGGTAATGAAGTTTGGTAAAAAGGGAAAACTAAGTCCACGCTATATAGAGTCTTATAAGATTATTCAAAGATTTGTCCAAGTTGTATATGAGTTAAAGCTACCCCGAGAACTTTCAACAGTTCATCTAGTGTTTTATGTCTCAATGCTTTGAAGTGCATAGGAGATCCATCTCATATTACTCCTACTAAAGATGTACAAGTTATGGAAGCTCTTACTTATGAAGAAGCACCGATTGCTATTTTAGATTGACAAGTTAAGAAGTTAAGAAATAAAGAAGTAGCTTCTATAAAAGTACTATGGAGAACCAGCAGGTAGAAGAGGTTACAAGGGAGGCGGAAGAAGCAATGAAATCCAAGTACCCTCATTTATTTGAATCCAAAGAGAAAGTTTAATATGTTTGATTGGGACATTGGCAAGTGAGAATAAATATGTATATATTATGTGGCTAACAGTGGGATTAAACTTAGGCTGGCTAATAATGCTAGCATTCAAGGATGAATGTTCCTAAGGAGGGGAAGATGTAACACCCTAAGGAGGGGAGGATGTAACACCCCGTATTCTCTGTGTGCTAGTTATACTTATATGGAACTTGACATAGCCTTATGGTATAGGTAATGGAGTTGGTTTCTGATA
This sequence comes from Capsicum rhomboideum, assembly GCA_031232105.1. Classification (NCBI taxonomy): domain Eukaryota; kingdom Viridiplantae; phylum Streptophyta; class Magnoliopsida; order Solanales; family Solanaceae; genus Capsicum; species Capsicum rhomboideum. Next base: position 20,256,645 of record CP124710.1, read on the forward strand.
TGAGTGGTGACGGTAAAATAGGTTAGAAGGACCCTTTTTGTACATTTCAATGCGGCATGATCAAGTTAACCTTGATGAAGGTATTTAAACTTGGGATCGTAAGGTGGTATTTTAGTCTAAAGATCAAAGTGACCGAGTATATATAAGTTTTAAGTTAAAATAAAGGGATTAAGATCTAGTAATGGAATAAAATATTGAGGTGCTTGCTTGACTTAATTAAGCTAGTAGGTGAGTCACCTACTTGAGCTATATGGACCAAGTTAATGGAGACAAGGCTAATGGATCAGATATAGGCCTATATTAATGGATTAATTTAAGGCCCAAACTAAGTAAAATAAATGGAGAAGAGAATGGGCAGCCTAACACCTAAAATTTGTACCAAAATCACAATAATTTAAAGGCCCATTTTAGACATGAATAAAGCAAGTAGGTGCATCACCAACTTTGACCTTTGAGCATCTTGAACTCCTTAAGTAGGTGCATTAACTAGTTAGACCATTTTGACTAAATTGTGGCTGAAAGTGGAGCTAAAGAGGCGGTCTAAATGGGTCCATATAGGACCACTATTGACTGATCTTTTCACTCATTTTTTACTATATTATCTCTCTCAAGTTCTCTCTCTTTATCTTAAGGCTTAGAACAGCCACCTCAATTTCCTCCTAAGATTCTTGAAGAAACCCTCATCTTTGCAAGATAAGGTAAGTGAAAATACTTATGGTTTTAGCTTGATTCTTCTATTGGAAACTAGGAAATCATGTTGGTTATGCTTAAATGTATAGGACTGCCTTTCCTCCATGTTAGCTTCCCCATGTCCCTTAGTTATTAAGAGACCTTATTCTTCTTGTTGGTTAACATTGAAGCATAATTCAAGCATATGAAAGAAGTAAAAATTTAGAAGATAAATTCCAAAAATTAAGATAAGGCTACTGCCCACTTTTGCTCCTCCTTATATATAAGATTGAATGGAGAATTCTATGTGTGTTTTGTTAAGAAATCATGGGGCAGTGATTGGAATCCTTGAGTCAATAATTACCTAATGTGATGAAAGGATTTTGGGACTGTTTTAGGGGGCGTTTTATGTGTATATGTTGGGTACAACTTGGTTGATCTTAAAAAGGAATGTGAGTAGTTGGTATTGACATATAAAAGAAGGGTGTAATAATACACCACTTAATTAGATGTTGTATAAGCTTTTCTACCTATCACACTTTTTGAACTATTTTGTACATATTATGAAGCCAAAGGAGTCTCCGGGGATCTTATATGAATCTATGTGTTGTAAAAATGCTATTAGAGGAGAATGGGTTGGAAGAACACCCATGATTTGATAAATTATGGGCTTGCTAGCCAAATACTATTTTAGTGAAGTTAAGTATTCCAAATGTGTTGGTTAGCTACTAATACTAGTTTTACTACTTACTCTATTGTAGATAAGTAATCTGAAAGGATGGAGGTTAATTTGGGGTGCATCAGAGTTGTACATCAAGGTGTGTAAGGCTTCTTAACCCCATACTCTTTGGCATGAATCTAATTCTTATGTTACAAAGTAAGCTTCCTAGGTGGTCTTCCTTGCAAATGCTACGTAATGGCAGCGTACAACCTCCAATGTAGCTAACGACCTTATTCCCACTCCTTAGTGTGTAAAAGTACTTCAAAATGTGTTTGTGACTAGATCTACATGTTTACTCTTCTAATTACTAATATGAAAAAAGTTACTTTCAACAACAAGCTCTTTGAGTTCATCTCTTTGTCAAATAAGGTCCATTGTGTTAGTTAAGCTCCTAAGTGTTATATTACTATTATTGTTGCTTCCTACATCATTGTTACTACATCAAGTGCATGTTTCTATATGTTTTACTACTGGTCCAAAGTTCCAAAATCAATAATGTCATGAACACTAAAATAAAAATCGTAAAGATAAAAAGAATGATGTAAGGTGAATATGTATATTCATTAGTTGTAGCTCAGGGGTAAAAGCCTAGCATGGGAAGATCCCAATTCATGGACTTATGGGTGGTATCCCAGGGATGGAAGTAACACCTAGCATGGGTCAATCCCAATATTATGGGTGGTATCCTAGGGGTGAAAAGAAAGCCTAGCATGGGTCGATCTCGATTTGTGTATTTATGAGGACCATATCCCAGGGGTTAAAATGCCTAGCATGGGTCATTCTATTTTACCATAGATCAGTTGGTCATTTGTATCATGTGCCTTAAAAGTTTATAAAGCAAAGAATAATAAAGTAAAGTAAAGAATGTAATGTATATGATTCCACAAATACAAGCAAATGTGGTCTTTTATCATTATCTATACAATTATATATTGATATTTAATTTCTTTGAGCTCTTGTCTTACCTATGGTCACTTTATGCCTTACATACTCAGTACATTCTTTCGTACTAACATCCCTCATGGGGGACACTATGTCTCATGCCGCAGGTACAGGTACTAGAGCGAGCAAACCTCGTTAGTAGGAGCACAGGACACTCAGCTGCAGTTGGTGAGCTCCAAGTTGATTTGGAGCTTTACCTAGTCTTTGGTATATATTTTCGTATTGTATAGTAGTTAAGGATAAGGTGGGGCCTATCCCGACCTAGACCAAGTTTTTTGATCTTATAGAGGCTTTGTAGACTAATGTGTAAAGTGTATCTATGTTTGGTTCCATAACAGTTGTGGCCTCAACGGCCAAGTTACGTACATATGTTTGGGTCTATCTCTATGTTAGTCTTTTATCATCCCTATAGGTTATATACATTTGTCAAAGCTTCATTATTATCATAGTTATTTATATGGACAGTAAGGCTATAAGTTGGTTTTCTTGAGTCTTTAGGGTGTCGGACGCCTTTCCATCTCATTGGGATTTGAGGTGTGACAAAATATCTAAGAACTGAGCTCCTAAAGTTTAGTAAAGGTGAAAATGAGGTTTTGAACGAGTAAAGGATTTTAATTTTGTCCAAGTACATTTTATTCTTCGCAAACATGGGCCCCCAGCCAGAAATGCAAAGACCAACACAACCAGGGTCCTATAATTGCAATCATAATGAAGACCGACTCAGATCCGGACTAACTAACCCTTCACAAATGCGGTCAGTATCCCGCAATCACAATGAAAAAAATAGGTGAAACTTTACAAACATGGTCCCACCATTGCATTTACAATGAATAATATTTTTTTTCTAACACGAACATGACCAAGGGCCCGCCAATAAGAAGAAGGATTTCATCAAGCACCAGCAGTTTGAGACTTGGAAAAATAGTCCCGATTGAACCCTCGGGATTTGTTCAGGACCCTACAAAAATAATTCAATGATGATACTAGGATAATTTCAACTTTACAGACTCAATAGAACCATCAAATTTCTCAAAATAGGTTGTTATCAACAAGTTAACTCCCAAGACCCCCTTTTTAAGCTATTTTAACTAGTTTTTTGTCAAAATGCTCAAAACTCAATATAAAAGGTTGATACCAAAACTAACCATCCTACTAAACCAAAATCAACATTTTGGATCTAATGGAACTGGCAGAATCACCATCCAATGCTTGAATCACAAAATATTGACCAAAGTCAAACTAATCACTTTCAAGGCTACTCAAGACCTCAAATCACTCTCGAATGCTTCGGGGACAATGCCAGCCATCCCCACGACTCACAAATAGCATATAACAACTACAACAAAGGGAAAAACAATCGCAATACTGTATAAACTAAAAATTACAACTATGATTATTACACATACTCCATTTTTTACTTGGTAATTAGCTTGTTGAGGAAAATGAACGACTGTAATGTATAAATATTGTAAATAGTATATATAAATGTATACATATCTTTCTATATAGTTATATATCATATATATATTATTTTTTTTACAATATCAATATTTTACATATACATTACATAACTATTTATACAATATCGATATATTACATATGCATTCGGCAATTTTGTTGCTTTTGTTTTGTCACTTTTACAATTACATAAGAAGCCCATAAGTATTTTCACTGTAGAAAAAAATTTGGGTAATTATATTTTAAAGAAATTTCTCTGATATTCTCCTACATTTACAAACATGCATGCTAGCTAGTTGAGGAAGGTTATATTATCTTTGTGAAAAAACATTCAAATTCTTCAAATACAAATAAAAATTGGCAATACATGAGTTCTTTTTACACTTCTTAATTCCCTCATGACAAATAAAGTAAATGAAAAGAATGAAGATTATTATTAGAGCATGTATACAATCAGAAAGAATTATTCTAAAATCTTTTGATAGCTTGAATATTGTCTTATTTAGTTTGAAAATGTGACAGAAAAGACCTACAATATTGATGTGTCGAGGTTTCATGGAACTTTCAATTCTCAAAATATGGAAAATATGCTAGTTCTAAGGCTTGTTTATGTGGATATGATGTGTTGTTATTAGTTTTGTGGGAAAGGTTTCAATAGTGACCAACGTGAAAAGAATAATAAAAAAAAAACGAAGGTTGGCATCTGATGCTTGGCCATGACTCGTTGGGTCCTACTATGAGTGGTGGCCTAAACCTTTGCATTACCAGTGATCAAAATCTTGAAGGATTAAAGTAAGGTCTTGCCAACGAATATATGCTACGAGCCATACGGAGAGGCGTTAGGTCGTCAAGTGAACCATAATGATCAGCTTGTCCAAAAGTCCCACAAATATGCAAATCAAGGAGTTGACTACGACTCTTTCCCAATGAGTCACCAGGAGATGCTATGGATCATTGCCAACAATCATCTTGAGAGGATGTGACCAAATTCTTGAAGGTTGGCAAAGTAACCCTCAGTCTACGGATCACTCTAAGATCCATAGGGTGGCCCTATAAGGTGTCACCAGAACCCGTCACCAGCTAGTAAGAAAATAAACCAATAGGCTACGAGAGTACGCGACGTGGCGTAGCCCAACCATACAACCTGTAGCCTCGATCGTTGTCACTGTCAACCCAGTTCTCCTATTATGTTTAGGACAGGATTTGTTTTATATCTATAAATACTCCTATCAGGTTTTATGTTTTAGTTTACATTCTATTAATATTCTTGAGTCCATACACTGTTCTTAAAAGTTGTAAGCACATATTTTTTGAGAGTTTTAATTCATAGTTGAGATTTGTGGTTTTCATCTTCCTATTGTAAGTGCATAATTATGTTTTCTTATCAGAATTATTCTTGTGCTCTTACAATAATGAGTAGCTAAACACCACAACAGGGTTATGGAAAAAATTAGGGTTCAAAGTACAAAGTGATTCTCGAAGGGTGTTAGCGCATATATTGTTGTTCTCTTCACTTTAATTGCTTTTTAACAGTGGCCAACATTCGAAATTGTTTTATCTTTACTTGCTTTAGAAGAGGGGGTAATGGATGGGAAAAGGAAACAAACAACAGAGACTTAGAGCTATCAAACCTTTACTTAATAGCTTAAGCTACAGATGCAGGAAAAAAAATCTGGGATCTAAGATAAGGGTTAGAGTGCAAAACTCATGATACATGGAAGCATAATTGAGGATAGTCATCTAATAGGGGCTTAAGGTTGTTTAGATGACTTATCAATTTTTCATGCCAAGCACTGGAGAGATCACTAGTATAAAGAAACTACGGAGTTATGAAGTTATAGGGAACACATTCTTAGTGCCTCTCAAACAAGACATACTACAACCCCCCCCCCCCCCAATTTACAAAAATACTTTACTAATAGCTTAGATAACTGCAGCAATCGAGCTTCTAGCTTATTCCCTGTGGGATCGACCCCTACCTTTGTTAGGTTTTATATTTGTTACAACGACTTCTTTACACTTCATAGTGAGGTATAATTTGGGCGACATAAAATTTTGGCACCATTGTCGGGGAATACGGTTTAGGATTATATCGAATATGTTTGTCTAACTATTAGTTTTTGTTTTCTAATTTTTTCTTTTTTTTTTGTTTTTAGGGTGTACACCGGTGCATGCCCAACACTAGGAGTCAATGAAATCCCCTATTTCCACTTGATCTTGAACTTGAGAGGACTTTGAGAAATTAGAGAACAATGATTAACGACGGATAATATGACAGAGTCCATAATAAAGGACTTTAGAAAACTGCGGATGAAGCCTCTACCCGTAAGCTCGATAAAGAACAGCAAAGACAAGAAACTGAAAGGAAGCACTTAATGAGCAGGCTAGATAAGTATAAGTAGATTGTCTGGCTTCTGCTGAGGAACATACAAGGCAAAGAAAGAATATAGGTCATCATCTTACTCTCCATTATGTTCCCCAATTTAATGAAGTAGATGATGATGCAAATTTGAAAGATGCAGGTGAAATAGGTGCTATTGTTTCACCCCCACTACCACTAGGAACTATGTTCAACAACACCAACGCTATGATACAATTGCTGAACTTGAAAGGATTATTCACAGGTCTTGCTACTACTGATGCAAACTTTTATTTAATGAACTTTGTAGGGATTTGCAATTCCTACAACCTACCCGGGGAGAGTCAAGATGCTATCAGACTGCAGTTGTTTCTCTTCTCTCTGATTGAAAAAGATCCTCTATGGTTGACTGAGTTGCCAAGAGGATCAATAACTACTTGGCAGGAGTTGAAGAGGCAATTCTTGGAGAGATTTTCTCACCTTCTAGAAAGTTGTAGTTGAAAGATAAGATTTATAACTTCAGGAAACTAGCTTTGGAGGTATTATATGAGATAGGATTGAGGTTTAAGTAGAAGATGCAACAAGTCCCAAATCATAGAATACCTAGTCATAGTCTGCTTGAGATCTTCTATAGAGACTTAATTATTAATAACAAGGTTGTAGCAGACACTATAATAGGAGGTGCATTTATGAGTTTAACTTGGGAGTAGGCTTCAATAATAATTAATAGGATTACTAAAACCAATTGGGGTTGGCACACTCAAGATTTAGACTTTTACACAGGCACTTATGCGATAGGAGAATCCGCAGAACAATGAATAATAGATGAGGTTATTGCTCAAGAGTTAGCATATTTGAGAATCGAGTTTAACTTATTCGAAAAATAGTTCATAGCAGCAGGGGCATAGAAGGTAAATATAGTTGGTTCACAAGGTAAAGAACCTAGACATGATGGCTCTGATTCTAAGGAGGAGGCTAAATATCTAGATAATCAGGTAGTGGGTTTTCGAGCCAAAGGTCAAGGGTCTAATCAAGACAATTGGTGCTCTGGTCAAGGAAATCAATTCGAAACCATTATAAGGACAACCACTATAACTAGTTGTGTATAGAGATAGGAGTAGAGGGAGAGATGGTGATTGGAAGAGAAGGATGATTACAAAAATGATAAAAGTGTCCTTTACGTTCTGCTTGGAAGTTATGATGCTGATTCGAGTAACTTTAGAATGGAATATATGCTTGCTAAAGTGTTGAAAGAGGTAGAAAAGATAGATAATTACTCTAAAGATATTCAAGCAGATATTTTAGGGATTAGTCAGAAAATAGAGGCGCATTCTACTATCATCAAGCAACTTAAGTAGTATTTAGGCCAAATGTATGCCGCAATGAATCAATGTCAAAAAAGTACACTTCCAAGCAACACTATCCAAAATCAGAAGAATGATAGTCATTTCTTGGCTATAACCACTAGGAGTGTTAAGATGACTGTCGATCCACCTACACCCATAGTTTTTGAGAATGATGCTAAGCTAGTGATGATCGATGATAAAAAAAAAAAGCCAAATTGGAAAATCATGTTATTGATGAAAAGGCATCTCAACATCCACCTCTACTTGCTGAAAAGGAGTCTAAGGCTAAAAACAAGAAGGAAAAAGAGGTCCCACAGGTGTTGACTCTTATTCCATGACCTCCTTCTTCTTTTTCTCAAAGATTGAAGAAGATATCCAAGGAAGAAAATTATCACAAGTTTATTTCGATGCTAAATCAATTATCTATTAACATCACTTTAGTTGAGGCATTTGAGCAAATGTCAGATTCTGTAAAGTTTATGAAGGATTTGGTGACTAAAAAGAGGACTGTGAGTTTTGAGCCTGCTGATAATTTGCACCATTGTAGTTCAATAGCTTCTCGATATCTTGTGGAGAAAAAAATCCTGGAGCATTTACGATTCCATGTACCGTTGGGGCTTAGAACTTTATGAAAGCTTTGTATGACTTGGGTGCTAGCATCAATCTGATGGCGCTAGTATTACTTAGATAGTTAGGGTTGGGATCACCCAAACCAACTTCAATAAGACTTTGTATGGTGGATCGCACGATAAAAAAGCCTGTGTGAGTTTTATAGATATTTTGGTGAGGGTTGAGTCCTTTATTTTTCTAGTTGATTTTACCATCCTCGACTGTGAAGTTGATTTTAAGGTTCCCATTATCTTAGAAAGACCATTCCTTATGACTGGAGGAGCATTGGTTGAGATGAAAACTGATCAGCTGAAGTTTTGGTTGAATCATAAAGAATAATATTCAATATTTTCCAATCCATGAAGCAATGAAAGAACATACGTGTGATCTTATTTATTAATACAGTCGATGAGGCTACTTGATAGTTCTTATTGAGGAGAGACTTGGTGTTGAAGAATTAGCAACAGTGATCATAAATTTTGAGGGCAATGATATTGATGAGTATGATGAGATGGTTGTGCACTTTCTGGTTTGGGTTCCTATACTTTTGCACAAAAAAACTTAGATTTGGATTTGAAGAATAGGGCAACACCACTATCTAAGCCTTCTATTGAGGAGTCTCCTGTCTTAGAGCTCAAAGCTCTTCCACCCACCTTCACTATGCTTTCTTAGGAGCCAACAACACTTTATTGGTTATTATAGTAGTAGATTTGGTTGAATGGAAAGTTGAAGCTCTAGTATCGGTTTTACAAAAGTTCAAAAGGGTCATAGGATGGTCCATTTCGGACATTATTGGTATTTTTCCTGGAATTTACAAGCATAAAATCGTACTCAGGTCAAATTGTAATACTAGTATTAAGCATTAGCATAGGCTTAACCCGCCTATACAAGAGGTAGAGAAAAAAGAGATCATCAAGTGGTTGGATGTGGGTGTGGTTTATCCTATTGAAGACAACAAATGGGAGAGCCCAATTCAATATGTGCCAAAGAAGGGTGGAATCATTATGGTTCCTAAAGTAAAAAATGAGCTTATTCTGATGAGATTGGTCACTGGTTGGTGAGTGTGCATGGATTTTAGGAAGTTGAATGTGTGGACTAAAAAGATCATTTTCTGATGCTTTTGTTGGATTAGATGTTATAGTGTCTTGCTGGTAGATGATGATATAATTTTCTTAATGGTTATTTGAGATACAATCAAATTTTAATTGCTCTTGAAGACAAGAGAAGACCACTTTTACTTGTCTATATGGGATATTTTTGTTCAAGAGGATGCCTTTCGGATTATGTAATATGCTGACAACCTTTCAGCATTGTATGATGTCCATCTTCTCTGACATGGTGGAGGATACTATTGAGGTATTCATGGATGATTTTTTGGTTATTGGTGACTCTTTTGAAGATTGTGTGGCCCATCTAGCTAGTGTTTTAAGAAGGTACAAAGATTGCAATTTGGTACCTAATTGGGAAAACTGTCACTTTATGTTCAAATAAAGGATAGTACTCGGTCAAAAGATTTCAAAAGGGGGATTGAAGTTGACAAGGTGGAGATTGAGCTGATTGAAAAATTGTCGCCCCCAGTTTCGGTGAAGGGTATTTGGAGATTTTTGGGGCATGCTGGATTTTATTGTAGGTTCATCAAGGATTTATCTAAAAATGTACATCCTTTGTGTAAGTTGTTGGAGAAGGAGGTGAAGATCATTTTTTATGATGCATGTCTAAAGGCATTTTAGTGTCTGAAGGAGAAATTAACTTTGGCCCTTATTATTATTTTACCTGATTGGTCCATGCCTTTTGAGGTTATGTGTGATGCTAGTAGCATGGCTCTAAGATCAGTCCTAGGCCAAAGGAGTGAGAAGATCCTACAACCTATCTATTATGCTATCAAAACAGTTAATCCAGCTCAAAAAAATTATATGGTGATGGAACAAGAGTTGCTTTTTGTGGATTTTGCATTTGAGAAATTTTGATCTTATTTGCTTGATACAAAGGTGATTGTGCAAACTGACCATGGAGCTCTTAGATACCTTATGGCAAAAAAGGATGCAAGGTTGAGATTGACTTGTTGGGTACTTCTGTTACAAGAATTTGACTTCGAGGTCAAGGATCAAAAGGGGCCCAAAACTCAAGTGGCTGACCACTTATCACGACTTGAAGAAGTGGTAATGTTGAAATTGAAAGATGATATTGATATTGATGATTCTTTTCAAGACGAACAGGTATTGGCTGCATTACAAGACTTGATTCCATGGTTCATGGATTTTTCCAACTATTTGGTAAGTGATGTAGTGCGTGAGAAGTTATCTTTTCAGCAGCGGAAGAAGTTTATGCATGATGTTAAGAAATTTTTATAGGATGAGTCATACTTGTTTCGGATTTATGTAGATGGGATGATTCATATATGTGTCCCAGAGATTGAGATTATGAGTATTTTAGAGGCCTGTCATTTATCCCCAAATGGAGGTCATCATTGTGGTGCGCGGATTAACTCATAAGATTTTATAATTTGGGTATTATTGTGTAATTACCCTCTTCGTGTTTACGCATGAGTCCTACATTTAAAATCTCACATCCAAATTCTTTACAGTTTAGAAGTTACAAAATTCAGGCTAGGCTAGTTTCGATCGAATTCGGAACGAGGTGTGGTCTAGGGAAATCTGGAAATGATTTAGACTGGTTTGGTGTCAATTGCAATGATTTCTAGTTAGCTAAGATGATAAGAAACCCATAAAACTTTACAGGATCGAATTTGGGTAAGCAGAACTCCCAAAATTGATCGTAGCGTAAAGAGCATTATTTGGAATGTCTCAGGTTCAAGGTGTGTTGCAAAAAGTGAGATTTTTGGGCCAAGACGGACATTCTATCCCCTCAATGCCACTATAGCAGTTGTCACATCGCTATATCAGCAAGAGCTATAGTAGAGAAATTCCAGTTATAGCGGCAGTCAAAAGTGGCCAACGACCGCTATAGCGGTCAGGTAGTGCTTAGCAATGAAAACTGCAAATTTATTATAATATTTCCTCAAAATAATTTATTTTTCTAAAACTCATTTTGGGGTAAGGGAAGGGTAATTTATGGTGAAATACACCAAAAATTCATCATTTGACTTCATTAAGGTAAGAAATTCATCCTCGTTAACTCGTCTTTAATTATTAAGCCTTAGAATTGTTGATTCATGGAGTTCGGGGAGGGTTTTAGGGTGGATTCTGGTTAATTGCAGGTGCAAGGGGGAAAATTAAGGAATAAGTTAATGGGTTTTGATTATGAATGATTAAATTACCCTTGCATTTCGTTACTTCACTAATTAATCCATTGAATCGGTAGTTTTAGGTAAAATATGGTGGAAAAGCCCTAGAAAAGGAAGGGAATGAACATGAACTTGACCCTAGGAGTTGGGTGTGCGTTATAAATCCCGACATCAAGGTAATTTCTTTAATTACATATTTATATGCATGTTCTAGACCACAAGCAAGTGGGAATTACATAGAAGGGCAAAGCTCTGGATTAAAAGGTTGTACAAGCTTGATTCGAGGTAGGTGATGGTATTGTAGTTCAATCCAACTTGTAATATATGTGCATGTTAACAATTTTGTCGTGTGGCTGGTTAATGCATGTTGTTTGGTATGGTCATTACAATGATTTTACTTGCTTATTGATTTGACCTGCCTTATTTCTAAAATATGGAATGTTTTGGTATTTGGGACGTTCTCATGGGTTATAGGTGAAATAAGGTTGGCAAACACTTATGTCTTGAGTTTTAGTACATGGACGGTATTTGTCCCTTGCAGATCATGGCTAGAGGCTGGATGTATAACCCATAGCGTGTATTTACGAGATTCTGGTGAGTATGACGGCTCCATGAGTGAATCGGGGAATATGTATTTATCTATGCTTGATAATGGTATACGTGTCTTGACTTGACTGTACTTGACTTAGTGATATTTGTTGACTTGCTGGTTTTTAATCTTGAACTATCTTTTTGGTGTTTATGTGCTAAGTGTATGATGTTTTTAGCATGGATTAGCTTGTTATACTATCATTTGGTTAAGTGTCTATATTTTCATCTTGTGTTGGCCAAATAACCCTACCAGTACACTGTTGTTCTTGTGTGTTGATACTACACTTGCATTTACTTTTGTGAGTGCAGCGCATATTCCAGCAGCTCCTACGAGACCTCACTTGTGCTTTCAGCCATTGATTCCAGATTTCAGGGTGAGCAGCTTATTTGGACTACAATGAAATCTCTCTCTCTTAGCATAGTTCTCTATTCTGGACTTATGAGTATCTTAGTTTTGGGGGTGCATCCCCTTCCTGACATTGATAGAAGTTTTGGTATGGACGACTTTCGGGTCCTAGGGATTTTTTGTTAAGCACTTTTTTCGGTTTAAGTTGTAATTATGATTTTTAGTTTAGAATGGATACTATTCTATTGATAGATTAGTTCGGCTTATTTATTCTAAGTGTTGATTATGGGATGGTCTTCGGGGTAGTTGGTTCTCCCACTGGATGAGTAGCGTCGGTGCCACTCACGACGGGTTTGGGTCGTGACAAAGTTGGTATCAGAGCCAGGGTTTGTTGATCTCGTTATACCAAAATGGGTCCAGTAGAGTCTCGTGGAATGGTACGGAGACATCTGTACTTTTATTTGGGAGGCTATGGGACTTTAAGTAAATCTGTCATTACTGTTTCTTTTGTGCTATAACTTGATTCCAATTTAGTATCTGATTTTGTTCACTCTTTTGTCTGCAGATGGTGAATACTAGGTCCAATGAAACCCGATCAACAGCCCCCTGCACTAGCTGCTCTAACTGAGGAGCCATCTGTGAGGGAAAGAGAACTAGTGAGGGGGAGTGGAAGGAGAGGAAGGGAATGAGCCACACCAGCCAGGGTGGAGCTCGAGCAGCTACTGGCCATGCTCATGAAAGGTAAGTATCCCCTTACCCACCTCAGGATCATTTTGAGTAGAGGGAAGTAGTAGAGGAGCAGGAAGTAGGGCTCGAGGTGGCAGCACCAGCAGGGGTTGCAGCCTTACCTCATATATCTGCTGAGGTTGTTCAATAAGTGTTAGCTTTTATAAGTGGGTTGGCGGGGACTGGAGCCACTCCTACGGTACCGACTTTCTAGGCTTCGATTGTTCACCCTACTATTGCTATGGATCTAAGGATGAATGAGTCTTCAGGGATGACAGGTACGGAGCATGATCTGCTAACTAAGTTTCTGAAGATGAAACCACCTACCTTTCAGGGTACTGAGTCTGAGGATGCTTTTGAGTTTATCATTGATTGCTATGAGAGGTTGCACAAAATGGATATTGTTCAGCAGCATGGGATTGAGTTTGTAACTTTTCTATTGGAGAAGAATGCTACACAATGGTGGAGGGCGTATGTTGAGTATCGGTCATCGATTTTACCTCCTTAGACTTAGGAATAATTTCATACCTTATTCTTGGTGAAATATGTGCCACGGGCCCTCCGTGATCATAAGAAGGATGAGTTTTTGGCATTGGAGCAGGGTGACATGTCAGTTGCGGCCTATGAGGCCAAGTTCCATGCTTTGTCTTGCTATGCTACCCAGTTGTTAACTTCTGAGGAGGAGAGGATTTGATTGTATGTCCAGGGTTTGAACTATGATCTTCAGGTTTTGACTCTTCATATGACTTCTGCTGGGAAAGGGTTCAATGAAGCTACATATTATGTGAAGATATTGGAGTGGGTTACGCAAGTGGGTCAGGAAAAGATGTTAGCCAAGAAGTCTCCCAATGTTGGGAATTTCAGTGGATCTTACTCACAGAGCCACGAATAGCATGCCTATTTCGTAAGCCTTGCCAGTTTCTATCGTGATTCCAGCTAAGGTTTCTTCTCAGGAACAGGATGTTAGGGGCCAAGGGGCTTCTTACGCTTCTGCTAATCATTCCTCTTAAGCGTGAATGTTACTATTATGGTGCTATTGGTCATTTTAAGAGAGAATTTCCCTTGAGGCAGGCAAATAGCCAGGCACAGCAGCAGACTCGGGCTATAGTTCCAGCTGGTAGAAGTGGAGGAGGTAATGGCAGGGGTCATCCATATAATGGATAGGGAAATTAGGAAGATAGTTGGGGTGGTCGAGAAAATAGTGGCACAGGGGGCGAAGTGTAGCTGGGAGATTGATGACCGGGCTCACTGTTATATATTTTTGAGAAAACCTGATGTCGAGGCTTCTGATGAGGTGATCACAGGTACTATTTCTATCTGTGATTTGATGGCTTATATTTTATTTGACATGGGGGCTACTTATTCTTATGTGTCTGTTCAATTTATGGTGGGTCTGAATCTAGTTTGTGATGTACTTGATTATCATGTTTATACGTCTACTCTGTTGGTGAGTCTGTGGTAGTTACCCATGTTTACCATTCTTGTTCTGTGCTATTTGTGGGTTTTCAGACTTGGGTAGACTTGATTATTTTGGATATGTTGGACTTTGATGTAATTCTGAGTATGACCTAGTTATCTCCATATCACGCAGCTTTAAATAGTAATGCTAAGACAGTGACTCTAGCTATGCCTGGAATGGATAAGCTAGAGTGAGGTGAGTGTATGAAGCTAAGCCAGTGAAAATTATATCATTTGTCAGAGCTAGAAGGTTAGGGGTGTTTATTGTTTCTATCCCATCTTCGGGATATAGATATGGGGTCCCCTTCTATAGAGTCAGGTTTGGTAGTTTCTGAATTTCAGGATGTGTTTCCTTCAAACCTACCGAGTATGCCTCTAGATAAAGATATCAATTTCTGCATTGACTTAGAGCTGAGCACTCTTCATATATCTATTCCCTCCTATAAAATGGCTTTAGCTGAATTGAGGCAGCTTAAAACTCAGCTGCAGGAGCTACTTGATAAGGGTTTTATTCATCCAAGTGCTTCACCTTTCTATTTGTTAAGAAGAAGGATGGTAGTTTAAGGATGTGCATTAACCATAGGCAGGTGAATAAGGTTACTATTAGGAATAAATATACTTTGCCTTGCATAGATGATTTGTTTGATAAGTTATAGGGTGCATCAGTGTTTTCAAAGATTGATTTGAGGTCGGGTTATCATCAGTTAAAAATTAGACCAGGAATATACCAAAGACAGCTTTTAGAACTCGATATAGTCATTATGAGTTTCTGGTAATGTATTTAAAGTTGAGTAATGCACTTGCAGCCTTTATGAGCTTGATGAATAGGATCTTTAAGTCATTCTTAGATTCTTTTGTCATTGTATTTATTGATGATATTCTAGTTTATTCTAAGAGTAAGGAAGAGCATGCAGTCCATCTTCACATAGTTTTGGAGATTCTAAGGGAGAAGCAGTTATTTGATGAGTTTTCAAAGTGTGAATTCTGGTTGTCTTCAGTCTCCTTCTTGGGGCATGTGGTTTTGGAAAAAAGGGTGATGGTGGATCCCTAAAAGATCTAGGCAGTAAAGAATTGGACTCGGCCTAGTTCAGTGACTAAGATAAGGAGCTTTATGGGTCTTGTCAGTTATTACCGCAGGTTTTTCAAGAACTTTGCATCCATTACAATGCACTTAACAAGGTTGACTCAGAATGAATTGCCACTTTCTTGGTCATATCAATGTGAAGAGAGCTTTCAAAAGGTCAAGATACTTTTGACTACAGCGCCTATTCTTTCGTTGTCGGTTCAAGGTAAGGACTTTATAGTGTTTTGTGATGCCTCACTTTTGGGATTAGGTGTTGTGTTGATGTAAGATAGGAGTTTCATTGCCTATGCTTTGAGGCAGTTAAAGCCTCATGAGAGGAATTACCTAACCCATGATTTAGAGTTGGCAGTGGTGGTGTTTGCATTAAATATTTGGAGACACTATCTTTATGGTGTCAAGTATGAGGTCTTCATAGACCACCATAGCCTGCAGCATGTGTTCACTCAAAGGGATTTGAAATTAAGGCAGCGGGGATGGATGGAACTATTGAAGGATTATGATGTGAGTATTCAGTATCATTCGGGTAAGGCCAATATGGTAGCAGACGCATTAAGTCGAAAGGCAGTAAGTATGGGTAGTTTGTCATTTTTGAGGGTGTCTAGGAAACCTTTAGCTAGAGAGTTTCAAACTATAGCATCTCAGAGAATGCAATTGGGGGTCGCAGACAGGGGTGGAGTTTTGGCTAGTGTAGAGGTGAAGTCAACATTTAGGGATCAGATTAAATCCAAGCAATTTGAGCACAAGAAGTTGAATACACTCCAGAATAAAATGGTGTGTAGGGAGGTGGCAAATGCCACTTTTGACTCAGGTGGGGTGTTGTGGTTTAAGGGAAGATTATGTGTTCCTCGAGTTGGTGATATGATTTATGATGTACTTTCATAGGCCCATAGTTCATGTTATTTTATTCATCTGGGTACGAACCAGATGTATTATGACTTGAGGCAGCTTTATTGGTGGTTCGGGATGAAGAAGGACATAATGGACTATGTGTCCAAGTGTCATAATTGTCAATAGGTGAAGTATGAGCACCAAAGGCCTATACGTTTACTTGAGAGGATGCCTATACCCATGTGGAAATGGGAGCATATTGCTATGGATTTCGTAGTGGGTATTTCTAAGACCTTGGGTAAATATGAATCCACTTGGGTAATGGTAGATCGACTGACGAAATCAACTCACTTTTTACCAGTTCAGGTAGACTACAGCTCTCAGCAGTTAGCTAAAATCTACGTCAAGGAAATCGTCAGACTTCATGGGGTGTCACTTACTATCATTTCATATAGAGATGTGAAGTAGACTTCAAAATTTTGGGATAGGTTGCATGAGGAGTTAGGCACCAGGATCATATTTAGCACCACCTTTCATCCTCAAACTGATGGTCAATCGGAGATGACGATTCAGGTACTTATGGACATGTTGAGGGCCTGCGTGATTGACTTTGGTGGTCATTGGGACCAGTTTCTTCGGTTGTGTGAGTTCTCCTATAATAATAGTTATCACTCTAGCATTGATATGACACCATTTGAGGTACTTTATGGAAGGAAGTGTAGGTCACCTATTGGGTGATTTGAGGAGGGAGATGTCAAGCCTTTGGGCATAGACTTGGTAAGGGAGGCTCAAGAAAAGGTATGGTTCATTCAAACCAAGTTGTTGGCTGCTCAAAGTAGGCAAAAAGAGTATGTGGATCGTAAGGTAAGAGACATGGACTTCAAGGTTGGTGAGCAAGTTTTGCTTAAGGTGTCTCCCATGAAGGGGGCCATGAGATTTGGCAAAAAGGGCAAGCTCAACCCTCAGTACATTAGTCCATTCGAGGTTCTTAAAAATATGGGTTCGATTCCATACAGGTTAGCTATATCGCTGGGTTTGTCAGGAGTTCATCTGATATTTCATGTTTCTATGCTGAAACGGTATTATGGGGATGGAGACTACATCATTAAGTGGGATTCAGTGCTCCTAGATAAGGATTTGGCTTATAAGGAGAAACCAATAGTGATTCTAGATCAGGATGTTCAAAAATTGAGAATGAAGGAAATTTGTTTGGTAAAGGTTCAATAAAATCATCATTCGATTTAGGAAGCCACTTGGGAAACCGAGCAAGACATGCGGGACAAGTACCCTCAATTGTTTGAGGATACAGGTACTCTTTTTCTTCCTCTTTGTTTAGCCTATTTTTCTTGTTTGATCATTCGAAGATGAATGATGGGTAAATTGGTATCTGCTATAACGATCCTCTTCGTTGTTATGCATGAGTCCTATGTTTAAAATCTCGCATCCAAATTCTTTTTAGTTTGAAAGGTACAAAATTCAGGCTAGGCTAATTTTGATTAAATTCGGTGTGAGGTATGTTCTAGGGAAATATGGGAATAATTTATACTGGTTTGGTGGCAATTGCATTGATTTCTAGTTAGCTAAGACAATAAGAAACCCGTAGGAATTTATGAAATCGAATTAGGGTAAGTAGAACTCCCAAAATTGATCTTAGCGTAAAGGGCATTATTTGGAATGTCCCAGGTTCAATATATGTTGCAAAAAGTGGGATTTTCGGGAAAAAGATGGATGTTCTGTCCCGTTGATGCCGCTATAGATGTCGGTACACCGCTATAGCGGTAATGCTAAAGTGATGAAAACTGTAGATTTATTAAAATATTTTCCCAAAATAATTTATTTTTCTAAAACTCAATTTGGGGCAATGAAAGGGCGATTTAGGGCAAAATACACCAAAAATCATCGTTTGACTTCATTAAGCTAGGAAATTCATTCCCGTTAACTCGTATTTAATATTAAGCCTTAGAATTGTTAATTCACAGAGTTTGGGGAGGGTTTTAGGGTGGATTTTGGTTTATTGCTGGTGCAAGGGGGAAATTAAGGAATAAGTTAATGGTTTTTGATTATTAACGGTTAAATTACCCTTCAATTTTGTTAATTCACTAATTAATCCATTGAATCGGAAGTTTTAGGTGAAATACGGTGGAAAAGCCCTAGAACGGGAAGGGAATGATAATGAACTTGAAATGAAGAGTTGGGTGTGCGTATAAATCCCAACATGTTAAGGTCATTTCTTTAATTATGTATTTATATTCATGATCTAGACCACGAGCAAGCAGGAATTGCACGGAAGGGCAAAGCTCAAGCTTAAAGGGTTGTGCAAGTTTGATTCGAGGTAGGTGATGGTATTGTAGTTTAATCCAACTTGTATTATATGTATATGTTAACTAATTTGTAGTGTGGTTGGTTAATGCATGTTGTTTGGTGTGGTAAATGCAATGATTTTACTTGCTTATTGATTTGACTTGCCTTATTTCTAAAATGTGGAATGTTTCGGTATTTGGGATATTCTAATGGGTTATTGGTGAAATAATGTTGGCAGACACTTATGTCTGGGGTTTTAATACATAGACGGTATTTTCCCCCTGCAAGTCATGGCTAGAGGGTAGATGTATAACCCATAGCGTGTATATATGAGGTTCGGGTGAGTTTGATGGTTCCATGAGTGAACCGGAGAATATGTATTTATTTATATTTGATAATGGTATATGTGTCTTGATTTGACTTGACTGTATTTGACTTAGTGATATTTGTTGACTTGCTGGTTTTTAATCTTGAAATATCTTTTTGGTGTTTATGTGCTAAGTGTATGATGTTTTTAGCATGGATTATCTTGTTATACCATTATTTGGTTGTGTCCATATTTTAATCTTGGGTTGGCCAAATGACCCTACCAATACACTGTTGTTCTTGTGTGATGATACTACACTTGCATTTACTTTTGTGAGTGCAACACATACTCCAGTGGCTCCTACGAGACCTCGCTTGTGATTTCAGCCGTTGATTCCAGATTTCAGGGTGAGCAGCTTATCCGGGCTACCATGGAATCTCTCTCTCTCTCTCTCTTATCATAGTTCTCTATTTTGAACTTTTGATTATCTTAGTTTTGGGATTGCATCCCCTTCTTGACATTCATAGATATTTTTCTACGAACGACTTTCGGGTCCTAGGGATGTTTTGCTAAGTACTTTTTCTGCTTTAAGTTGTACTTATGGTTTTTGGTTTATAATGGATATTATTCTATTGATGGATTAGTTCTACTTATTTATTCTAAGTATTGATTATGGGATGGTCTTCGGGGTAGTTGGTTCTCCCACCGGATGAGTAGCGTGGGTGCCATTCACGATGGGTTTGGGTCGTGATATATTGGCCCACCATTCATCAAGATGTTCATGACTACGCAGGATCTTGTGACAATGCCAAAGACAAGGAAACATCTCACGAAGGCATAAGCTACCATTGACCCCGATTCTAGATTGAGTTGTTTGACTTGTGGGATACTGATTTCATGGGTCCATTTGTGATATTATTTTGTATGAATTACATCTTAGTTGTTGTTGATTATGTCTCAAAGTGGATGGAGGCGATCGCGCTTCCAAACAATAAAGGAAAGAGTGTGACAGCATTTCTGTGGAGGAACATATTTTTAAGATTTGGTACGCCAAGAGTCATCATCAACGATGGGGGTTCTCACTTCTGTAATCATCTATTCAAGAAATTGCTTGAAAAATATGGTGTGAAGCATAAGGTTGCAACACCTTATCATCCTCAATCAAGCAGGCAAATTGAGATTGCCAATTGGAAGATCAAGTCCATTTTGGTGAAGACTATGAACAACAATAGAAAGGACTGGGCTAGAAAGTTGGGCCTAACTGACAGCGTTTAAGACCTCTAATTTTTACATTTCAAATTTTACTTTAAAATCTATAGCCAAATAGGGATATCATGTGTGCCACTTCAAATGATGCTATATATGGCCTTCAAATAGTTTTTGTTGGTCTGATATTCCAAATACATCTACGTTGAATTTTGAGTGTGCAATTTTAAAAGAATTCTAATAATGTCAAAATTCACTTCTCAAAGTGAGAAAGTGTACACAATCGTATGTAATATAATTGACACAAGGGTCGACCCCGTGAAGAACAATGTATAGGAAATTAACCAAGTAAAGAATTACTACCAACTACTCTAAGTCAAACACTTGATAATATTATGCTTTTTGATAAAATTATAACTAATGAAAAAATATAAACTAATCTAGAAAGCAAGTAAAATGATCAAGGGCCACAAGCATGGATACAAATAAAAAAAATCACTCTCAAGTAACAATTCAATGTATCTCACGATTTTACAAATAAGAGCGAGTTTATGTTAGCCTCATGTAGCAATTCAAATATTATTTCTTCTCAAATACAAACAAGATTTCTTAATTGGCTATTTCTAACCAAATTAAGAGCATTAGGGACACCCAAATGTGGCTTCAAGTATTTCTTCTATTGCTAGCTCGAACCATTAGATGAGGTTTAACACCCTTAATGTGTGTCAATTAATCTTTCCCAACCTTAATTTGTTTCTCGATCTTAAATCAAAATAAATGGTAGATCCCTAGGATTAGCTACTCCATTAAGAAACATTAAAGAAGAAGCATAACTAAAGAAACGTGAACTCACTTCATTATAAATAAAAATCATTCAATACATAAACAAAACAAGAGATCTAAGCCAAACTTTAATAATGAGTATTCTCATAAACAGAATTCAAGTAAGGAATAAAATACTATACACTTCGATATAAATTCGAAACAAATTGAGGAATTGAAGAAATTTAGAAAAGTTCTAAAGATCTAAACAACTTGATTTGTGGGTAAATTATTTTTTATTAAAATTCTAATTTTTCCCTTTTGGGCTTGAGATTGACTTTTGGACCCGAATTCTAAATATTAGCAATACGGATGTTGTTAATTTCATTATGTTATATAGTATTCGTATTTGAATAGGTTGAACATATTCAGAGGTTCTTAGGAAGGGCAAAGCTTCGGTTTGACTTCGCGGGTCATTTCGTAAGGCAAGTTGAGATTATTTTTTTTACTCTCTTTCGAAGTGCTTATGTGTTATTTATTTATATTTGGAGCAATGAGAGTGGGTTCCCGTATAGATGAGGTGACGAGAGGTGCCGATGTATTGCAAAGGGCTAAAAATAAAATTTAATGACTTGTTGTGAGTAATTATCTATCCTTGATTGTTTAAATTATGTTGTGAAAAGTGGATTACTGGTTATATTGAACTGGATAGGTGTTGATATGGATGGTATACCCTTTATGAGCGAGAATTGAACTATTAAAGCTAAATTAATGAATTTTGAGCTTGTAGCCGGTCTTGTTGAGTATGGCCTTGTGAACCTAGATTTAAGATATTGTGTTGTTTCTTATTATCATGTTTCATTGATAATCACTCATATTCATATCATAGTACTGTGGAATTGATATTTTGAGAAAGATTGATAGGAATACCTTGCATTTCCGATGAAAAAGTGTTCCAGGTGAATTTTATTGATTTATAACTTGCATGCCCGATGAAAAATTATTCCAGGTGAGTTTTATTGATTTATAATTTGTGTGCCCGATAAAAATGTGTTCGGGTGGATTTTACTAATTTTTACTTGCATGCTCGATGAAAAATTATTTCGGTGTGACCAAGTGGGAAATGGTTTTGAGTGAATTCATTGATTTGCATGCCAACGGGAAACTATTTTGGGTGGGTATATGGACCTCGTGAGTTCCCCAGGGGTTCCAGCTAGCTATACATAGCAACAGGTGTATACTATCATACATTGCATCATATTGCATTTATCTCATCATCTCTGTATAATTGGTTTCGTCATGATTGAATATTGTGGTTTGTGGTTGTTAATATCGTACTGGATTGCAATATAATTGACTGAAACTATATTGCTGCTATATTATCGTGCTAATGGTTAGACTCGTTATGGCTTTCGTGAGAGCAGCTTTATATGGTTGTATTGGATGGTTGGTTAGGCTGATTCTCGCCATCACTTTGATTTATATTCGCGTCTATAGAATTTCTCTTGGATTTATTTTTGGTCCAAATTGATGATTTTTTAGGGGGTGAAAATAGTAAGAGGGGAGTGAATTACTCTTTTTTGATTTCTCAGTCGACTTACTATGTCAGTCAGTTGACTAACGAAGCAGTATTGAGAAAGTTGAGTAAACACTATAATGAAAAATGCTGAAGATAAAATTGACACCAAATATTTTATACTGGTTGAAACCCAAAATAGGTCTTTCTCCAGTCCCCTTGGGTTGCAAGGGATTCTACTAGATCTTCTTTTGGTGAATAAAAATAGTCCAAGATTTGAGTAAAGCTTTTTGGCTTGTACTCACACTCTTGTTTTCTTTTTCTCACTTTGATACAATGTCTCACCAACTATATTTTTCTCCCCTCTCTTTTTGAATACACAACAAACTTTTAGAGAATACAATATTTAATAAAAGTAGGGCAAAGAGCTAGAGAAGGTTGAGACAAATTGTATATCTCTCTTCCTTAATCTTTCATCCTTTAAATAGTAGAGGTTGGGCTACTAGCCGTTTGGAAGATTTAAATAAAAAGCAACCCAAGAGATTTGATCCTTGGGAATTGGATGTGAAATATCCTCTTTCCAAAAATAAGGTTAGACCATAAATGATCTCTTTAATGATATCTAAGACCGCGATACTAATCTCTTAATTAAGGATTGTTGAGATCTGAATTAGTCTTTCTTTCATATGAAAGAGATGTTGATTTGATATTATTGACTTCACAATTATTTTCTTTCCTTTTGAAAATATCTTGTAGTGTGCAAGAGATGTTGATTTGATAGTATTGACTTCATAATTGATTCCTTTCTTTTTAAAGAATTTGTATTTTGATTGATTCTTATTCCCTTTTTTGTTTGCTACTTTTGTACTTGTGATTCCTTCTTCCTTTTTCGTCTGCTACACATTGTACCTACAAGTTGGCAGCCATTAAAATTAGACACTAACAGGGGGCACCTGCAAATTCTTGGAAATAGTAGTATTATTCCCAATGGAAAGGGAAAGAACAGAAAATAAGTAGGCATTTGGTCATGAATATCAAGCAAAATTTTACTTTATTTGGAATTTTCTAAGTTGGAGTTGTGTTTGGTATAATTTTTGTAATAAATATTTAGAATTTAAATGTATTTTTTTAAAAAAAATAAAAAAAAATTATTTAAACATGAAATATAATTTAAATGGAATTATTTATTTTCTGAAATAAATAAATTAATTAAAAGTGAAAACAAAGTTTTGGTTGTTTTTCAAATTTCAAATACGACTTCAAATGGTATTTAGAATTTTCATGGCCAAACATTGTTTTTCAAATAAAATGAAATTATTTTCTAAATAAAAGAAAAAAATTCATGAGCAAATCGAGTTTTCAACAAATAAGAAGTTGAGACTGCATAAATAAAGTTAATTATTGCTGAATTTCTCAATTGGTAGTATAGAGCATAGCAATCTTAAGCATTTAATTAAGCTAAATAACAACACTTTAAAAATATTAAGTGAGACAGAAAAAATAGCAATATTTTAGCGGGTCCTTATATTCCCTTATTTCTCTCTCTCTCTCTCTCTCTCTCTCTCTCTCTCTCTCTCTCTCTCTCTCTTTCTCTCTCTCCTATCTCTAGCCTTTTTTTCTTTTTTGTTTCTTTCTTTTCACTTTGTTTTTCTATCTTCTATTTCTAGCTTTTATTTCTCTTTCTTCTTTTTTTTTTTCCTCTTTCATTTTTTTTTCTTTTCTTTTTTTTTTTTTGTATTTTTTTCTTTCTCGTTCTTTTCTTTTTCATTTTTTTTCCTATTTTTTTTTAATTCTGTTTCTTTCTTTTCGCTTTTTTTTTTCTTTTTTTTTTCTCTAGCTTCTATTTTCTTTCTTCTTTTGTTTTCTTTTTCATATTTTTTCTTTTCTGATTTTTTTTTTTGTATTTTTTTGTATTTTTTTTCTTTTTCATTTTTTTTTGTATTTTCGAAAAATATTGTTACGCCGAGCGCAATTCATGGATGATAACGAAAATTCCACAATCGCTTATTGTATTTGTATTCGCACCATTATTTATATTTTTGTATTTTATATATCGCACTTTTATTTGTATTTTATAGTTTGCACCATCATTTGTATTTGTATTTTATAGGTGACTGCATATTGTATTTGGATTTTGTGATTTCATTTTGTTTGTATTGGTGTTTGTATTCTATTTTCATCGATACACTTATATTTTTAAAGAACTATTTTGTATTTATATTTGTAAGTTGACTGCATATTGTATTTGTAATTCATTTGTTTGTATTTGAATTTGTAGTTGACTGCATCATTTGTATTTTTAAACAAGTGAAAAAGAATTTTTATTTTTCTTTCTATGAACACTTGTATTTATATTCATTGATACGAATTGTATTTTATTGATACAAATTGAATAATACAAATGATAAATTATATAAATACAAATGTTACATTTGTATCAAATGATACATGTTTATACAACTTGAATCATACGCATACAAATGATACTTGTTTATATACAAATACAAATGATAAATTTGACATACAAATACTAACGATACATTTGTATTATATTATGCATTGTATATTTGTATATTTTAGACTCAAACAAATAAATCTAATCCATATACTTGTTATTTGATATACTTGTTTGTATACAAATACAAATGATAAATTGTACATATGCACGGTTAAACTATTCAAATACAAATAATAAATTTATTTAAAATATATAGTTTGATACACATAAATATAAAATATAAAAATTATACAAATATAAAATACAACAACAACAAAAAGAATGAGAAAAAATGCAAAAAAAAAAAAAAAAAAAAAAAAAGAAAAAAGAAAAAAAAAACAAGAAAAAAAAAAGAAAATACAGAAAAAAAGAAACAAAAAAGAAAAAAAGTTTAAAATAAACTAAAAAAAAAAAAAGAGGGAAAAATAGAAAAAGAATTTGTTTTATCATTCAAAACTATTTTGAGTTTTGAAACTCATTAAAAAAAGTTTCCTATTTGGAAATAGAATCTTTAATTAATTGGGTGAAGGTGATTTAAGGAAGTTGAAATTCTTTTGTCTTTTTAAACTCAAGTTGTTACCTAAAAATAAGGTGATTTAACTGTATTTGTATGTGTATTTGATTTTGTCTTGCACATCAAATATATATACATGTTGTTATTTAGGGTAATTAGCAAAAAGTTGTTATGTGTCTTCTAATTAATGGGCCTACTTTGCTATTTCTGAGCTTTCCCATTTTCATTTCTAGTTTTTTTTAGCGTTCATCTCTGTCACGACCCAATGATGGCACCTACTATAACCCACCAGTAGGTAAGCCAACTCGTAGTCCGAAACAACTAGTAACGGACTACCAAAAGGAATAAGGGAACCAACGAAATAAATATAATAACAAGACTAATATAATCCCAAAACCTAGTGGAGCCAGTACAAGAGTTTCTAATACATCAGTAGTACAAGTGAAACACATGAAAATATATGTATACAAGCCGTCTCTGACACAACATAGAGAACAGTCTAACAATAAGAGGGAGAGTAGGGATACTCCAAAACGTCGGGAGTTCACCCCAAATCTCCAATCCATATCTGCTCCGCATGATATACACATATCAACGGCGATAACCCGTACTATAACCTGCAGGCTGCAGAAGTATAGTATGAGCACCAAACACGTGGTACTCAGTAGGCAACAGCTGACTGGGCTCCAGGAATAATGTAAGCATAAATAACATGAAGGCATGAAAGTGACTACAAGCAACTATCCACGAAACTAGGCATAACAATGCTAATGGAGCAATAGGGATAACTATCCTATCCTGACATCATTCAGGAACTAAAGTGCAATACCGTATATCCCTGGCCAATATACAAATGAAGAGTGAAAAAAGGATATATAATAGTAGTACAAGGCCAAAGGATACATATACAAAGTAAATAGATAAGGAAAGAGAGGGATATATGGTGATACCATACATCTAAGTAGACATATAGGGCTAACTCAAGGTTAACTACCTGAGGGAGTCAACCTAACACCTCAAGGTCCATAACCAAGTAAAGGAGCCATCACTAGCCTCATCAAGCCTATACCCAAAGGGTGACAAAACCCGGGGGTAACCAACCATAATATAATCTACCAAAAGAATAAAGGAATCAGAAACGTACCTCTAATATCAGGTACCAGTCCACAACCAACCTGCCACGAACTAACCATAATAAACCATAATAAAGTAACCGGCTAGTCCGGGCAAACAAGTACCTAACCGGGCCCCCACAAGCCCGAAAGGTTACAGAAACACTCAACAAACAGCAACCATAACCCGTACCTATACAGCCTCCCATACGACCGATAGATACAGGCGCCAAATAACTATACTGGTGATAGGCAATGCATATGAATGGATGAATGCAACATAAACCGAAAATCCATAACCATGTAAGGGGCACCGGACTCGAACTGGTTCCACAATCTCAATCCATACCGTACCAAGTGTATATAACTCATCTAGCTCACCTAGCTCGTAAAGGAAGGACCTACGGTGACCAAGCTTCTCCGACTCAACGGCTCTCGGACGAAGGGGCCCCTAGGGGACTCGGGAAAATCCATATACACTGCCTGGTCTCGATCCAGAACTTCCAATAACCATCACGATCCATCCACTCCGTCCAGTATCGAAGGGAGATATATATATGTATATAATCAGTGCACGAACTCGAACCGTGTCTAAAAAGATATAAATTCTTAAGTCCATTGCCCGAGATCATGCTCGGGACTAAATCATATACCAAGGGTCGGACTATCCCTCGACCGAAGTAAAAAGTAGTGGTAAGATGAGTGGATAAATAATGGACCGAAATCATCCTCGATCGGAGTTCTAAAACATCATTTTCAATTCCAAAATCTCATTATCCAGTAAAATAAGGTGGTACGATTCCCGTTATAAAATACCCCTTTTAAAAGTGAAAAGTGGGAATAAATCCCCTTTTTGGAAATAGTAGTAAAATCAAGGTTTTGGTTAGAATCGTACCACTAAATGAGCATTAATTCACCAGATATTATGCATGTCATCACCAGTATCCAGTCAACATAACCATAAGCGCCTAAGCGTCTATAACTAATAATCTTTACCTTGCTAAGGGAAGAATACTCACCAAAGTCCAACTAGCCTCATAATCACGGTCTCCGGCCCAATAGCATATAACCAATATAGTAAGGTCTCATAACCCGGGCAACCACAATAATCAAGGGCATAAAGCCACCACAAGGATCTAATCGGGGAAAAACCTCCCGAATCGCTAAGTCAAATGGCAAGTCTCATACCAAAGGATCCTTAATCATTAACTGTGGTTAACATGCTTATATTCAAGGGCAATATGGCTCTATGGACATAACAAGTACTTATACTAGGATTCGGGTCACATTCCTACCCCAAATTCCATAAAATAGGCTAAGTCATGCAATACTAGCCATAATCATATCCTATATTCGCTACCTAGCATGTAATCTATACTATACACAATCTCATAGAGAAAAGTAGCCCGAAGCCTACCTCGATGCCGAACCGCAATTCTTGAAGTGTCCACAAATTGCTTGACCCTGTTCCATGATCCCAAATCGATGCCACACTATCAACATAGTAACCTACACGTCATTATGAGTAAAACGATACCCATATTATAATATAAAACTCCGAGCCTAAAATCGGGTCAATAATTGAATCCGTCACGAGGTCCATCGAACGATAAGGAATATGTTCTCAAAAGTTAAGCACAAATGGAGTGTAAATCGAGGCTCAAATCAGCCCCCAAAGTTATGGATTTCCAAGACCTAAATTCTAAGAATTAACAAGGAAATGGGACGGAAATCAACGGGTAAAATTATGGATAATGACCAAGGAGTGATGAGCTAACTTACCTTAGCTTCAATGGGTGATTCCCCACTCTTTCTCACTCCACATGCTCTCAAAAATGGAGAAAAGGGTTGAGAAAAATGAGAGAATTTCGGGTGAAGAATGGGTTATAACAGCCCTCAGGTGCCTCTAAAGCGAACACCTGGGCGCTAAAGCGGCGTCCACTTAAGCGGGCCTTGGCCGCTAAAGAGGACCTCAGCCAAATAGCCAAGGCCGCTAAAGTGTCTCAGGGTCGCTAAAGCGGCTCTTTGACCGCTTTAAACTAGACATCAGGCACAATGGAATTCGATTGGGTGTTCGGGATTCGTTCGGAACCCCGTGGGCACAAATGAACTATGCTACCCCACCAAATTCGACGCTCCAGACTTAACGAAACTATCAAAATTTACATTCGAGGCCGTTTCGATTAAATGTGGGTCCCACACCTATAGTGTCATTTTAACCAATTTCCAACCAATAGTCCAAAATGAGTCCGAAAGCGTTGGGACCTCAACCAAGGGTCCCCCTAGCCTAAAATCAACGTTCCGGAGCTGATGGCATTGTCAAAATTTTCATCTGAGATCGTCTACTAGGAGTTTTGGTCCGAGACCAATTTCTTAATAGCGAAAGCTTCAAAACATGGAAATGAGCCTAAAATCCAAACGGAGTCTCCGATAACCGAATCGACAGTTCCGGCAAGTCATAAATGACATGTAGCCCCTGTAGGAAGGCTTGAAATGTCAGAATGCACGAAAATTGAGAAAATGACCTAGAGGGTCATTACAATCTCCAGCAACCCACCCAACCTCAACTCAAAAAAGAATTGATAATAGTTGTTGATTGATATTGTAAGTAGACGTTTGGCCATAAATATTATTCACAATATTCCGGAATAATTTTTTACTTTATTCTGAAATACTTGTTTGGCCATAAATATTCCGCAATATGTTTTTACAATATTTGAATTTTTGGAAAACACCTAAAGAGGTATTTTTTTTCACTATTTTTGGATTCACTTTTTGCACTTTTTAATTTATTTTTTTAAAAAAAATCTAATTTTTTATTTTCATAAAATAACCCAATTTTCACAAAAATCTAATTTTTAAAAAAAATATATTTGTACTTTATATATTTTTTAAATATTTGTACTTTATATATTTTTTAACTTCAAAAATACCCCATTTCCAAAATTCTATGGCCAAACACAACTCTAACTCTATTTTTAACTTTAAAAATACCAAATAAAGTGAATATGTTTTTGATTTTCAAGGCCAAATGGGTCCTAATAAGAGAATCAATACTTGTTGTTAACTATTTTCTATTCTGATCTTGACACTCATCTCTCAATTTAATGATTAGAACCAGAAGATTTCTATGGCACTAAGGTCCTATAAAGGTAGACCTTATAGTTTCAATTCTCATAATTACATTGTACCGATCTAAATTATCGGATCGTGAGGGTACCTACTCTAATCCACCCAGATAGGAGAACCCCTTACCATCCTTTCAACATGATATGCGGAAGTCTTAAGATAAGTAACAAAATACCAAATCCTTATTATAACAGATTTTTACAAGCTTAAAATACAATCTGCGGAAAATGTAAACTACCTAAGGACCTAGTCTAACAGGTACAAGAGCTTCTAAATTAAGAACGACAAAACTGGACACAACTTCCACCATGAATGAGAGGAGTAGAAACTGTTGGAGATCACTATCCACGTCATCTATGACACATCCACTGATCCCGCAATCAGACTATACCCCAAAAAGGATATAGCAAGAGTAGTATCAGTACAAACAACACGAACTGGTAGGTATCATCGGATGACTAGGGTTAGATCACGTAAACACAATACAGAAATCACAAAAAAAAAACATGACAACTTACATAACAATTTAATCCACATCACCTTCATCCACTTATACTATCTTTATCCCTTGTTTTAACTAAGAGTATTTCCTTTCTTATTCTGTTGATCATTCATCACCTTCACATCAACTGTCATCCATCCTAACTTTCAATTGCTTAACACCGATAGTTATTAAGTCAATCTATTTCATTTACGCCTCAATTAACCACAATGATAAATGAAAATCAATAATCATCACCTTGTAACAAATACAACTATGAACACACATTATGATAAATACCTCAAGTTTATGATAATTAACCTTTGTAAGTAACTCTACAACTTCAGTCAAGTACAAGTCAAGAGACAGCAAGTCAAGTCAAACCATGACCAAGTCAACAACCCTTACTCTAACAACAAGAATCCCAAAATATATGCCAAGTAACCGGACCACACAAGAATCCCAAATATATCAAGCAACATCATAATCTTGTTCACTCAAGGAACCCACAACAACAACTACAATATAACTTGGTCCAGTCATGGAACCAATATAAACAGCAACAATAATAATAATCATATACTCAGTCCACTCAAGGAACCGTCACACTAATACATACCTTGTACATAGATGCTAAGAGTCTTATGGTTGCCCACTAGTCATGAACTGCAGAGGACGAGCTCTGTCCATGTACAAAAAATCAAGACATCAAGTGCCTGCCAACCTTATTCCACTAAATCCCGTGAAAATGTCCAACTACTGGTACATCCCACAAATAACAAATATAATATCACAGCAATCACAAAAAGTAACGATAACAACCAACACTTGTAACAACTACAAGCTTTACATATAACTTCATTGAATGTGTTTAAACTTAGAATATCATTTAACAATTACCTTCCTTAAGTATTCATTTCAACAATAGGCAATCATCCAAACACTTAGTCAACTCGAGTTAATCATTTCGTAAACAAAAATCATACTTTAACACACCAAATCACAAGTAGTTATGAATCATTGATTTCATCAATTATAGCATGTCCTAAGACCAATCCATGCCTTATTCAAGCAAGCATTATCAATCCATATTCATTAAACTCAAGTATTCATTTTAGGAGTGCACATTCAACCAAAAGGAGTCTATACTCTAATTCCTCAATCATAAATTCATTCACTAATCCAATTCTCCTTTATTTATACCAAGACCGAGGATTTCGCTATTATTTAGCAATCCCTACATTCAAATCATTACTAGGTTCAAGACCTACTCCATTAGCCAATCATTCAACTCTATTCAACTTACAACCTAGCTTTAGTCATACACCTTTATACCTTTTACTTTTTAACCCTTAACTTAACTTGACTTTAGGCTCTTAAGTTATGCCACCACCTCTTCATAATCCATTCCCATAACTATACCCCTACAAGCATATTCCATGTTTCAAACACACATAATAACAAGTTCACCCTTTTTAAGGTAATAAGACTAAATCATTAGACTATAAGATCACATAATCTCCTTATCACCGATATTCACAAATTCACATTACAATCCACCATGGAGTCATACCAACACAAAATACCCCTCAAGGATTCATACATTAACATAATAACATATAATTAGGACTTATTTACATTAAATTCATGTTTTATCCATCCAAACTCCATGCCCGCAATCCTAGGCATGAATTTTCCCGTCAAATCTATATTATGGATACGATTACTAACCACAGTCTGCTACTCATAAATCATAACTCACCTGGGCACCAAGCTACTGCAACAAGTAAGCTATATCACGGATGATCCTCCCTCTTCTTCACGTTTCTGGAGACTAATCATCTAACAAACAACAATTATAAGAGTAATTAATAAACTACTCTTCAAACAAATACCTTGGAAATTCAAACCCACTAATTTTACCCTTATTCACGGCCTACAAATTTACCCAAGAATCAATTAACCATCAAATAGTTCCTTCAAGCTCAACCCAACTCCATTAATGGAGTTTTTAGGCTAACGGTTGCACCTTTATTGAATTCAAGGTCCCCAACTATCAACTTTTATGTTTTTGAACCTTAATTTCATACTAGGAAAAGTTAACTCACAAACTAACATCAATTCTAGGTGAAAATACATATACCCATAGGTTTTCCCCATAATTTCATGAACCTAGGGTTCTAAACCACAAGAATTTCACCATAAATTTCTCATTCTAATGATTCTAGAAGATGAACGAATTTAATGTTGTTAAAAAGGAGTAAAATTTACCTCAACAAAAGATTTCTAAATAAATCAAAAGAAAATCGCCACTTTAGGACTTAGGAATGAAACATTTGAGTTGTTAGGACTGAAACCTGTCAAAAATAGGTAATAAACTGTTGTTGCATTGCTATAGCGACGTGTCGTCGCTATAGCGACCTGACCCGCTACAGTGCCCTCAGCTTTTCAGTACGGACAGTCTTCAGTAAAATGGTCATTACTTTTTACTCAGGAAGCGGATTAATGAATGGTTGATTGCATTGGAAAGAAGACTTAGAGATCTTTAATTTGGTGGGTATTGGAACCCATAACTCCTTATATTCTAGGAGGAGTGCTCGTTTGAAGTTGACCCTAGTTTAAACTTAGCCCGAAACTAAATGAGCAAGGATACTTTCAACTTAACTTTGCTCTAGGGGTATTGTATGACCTTAGTACTACATATCAAATGCACTCTCATACTAAAGAATTAATCCTAATACTTATGACTAATGAGAAACACATGCCTTTACCGCATATATTTTCAGTAACGATGGAACTGGTCGTTACATACATAAAAATACATAAAGTAAATTAACTTTTTTTCTTTTTATGAATTTTATGGTCTTAAACAAAAGTTATGTTGACTATATCAAAATATCTTTTGATTATGTGGTTTTGATATGTCATATGAAAAGTTAATATTAAAAAACTGTTGAAAAAGAAAAAAACATTCTTTTTAAACGGACCCAAAAAAAAAAGTATATTCTTATCGGCTCTTGAAATAATTTATATTTTAGTATTGTTATACTATATTCTAGTAATAACAATTTCTTACGAGGTATTATTAAATTTAATTAAAAAAAATTAAAAAAAAAAAATCAATCACTTGCCGTTTCAATGTTTTCGTTGAGATCTTTGGCGCAGAATTACTCAAATTGAGTTAATCATCAATTTTTAGGCTTTGTCATTATCTTAATTAATTACTCCCTCCGTTCACTTTTACTTATTACTATTTTCCTAATTGAATTTCTATTTTTACTTGTACTTTTGATATATCAAGAAAAGACAAAAGAATTTTTCCTATTTACCCTTAGCATTAATTGCTTATTCTCCAAACAATTTTCAAGATACATTACTTTAAACATCAATTAATAGGGGTAGTATGGTAAAACAGGGTAGTATGGTAAAACAGACACATCAATAATTGTTTTCTTAATGTGTATATCATGTCAAAAAGTGACAAGTAAAAACAAACGAAGAGGGTACATCTGATTAAATAAATTTAATAGTTTAAATCACGGTTAAAACATATGACATTTCCTGAGTATTTCTTAGCTGGCTATAAATCTGATCGTTGCCTCTGCTCTATCAAATCAATTACTCTCTCCGTTCATCTTGACTTGTCCATTATTTACTTGACACATATCTTAACAAACAATAAATAATAGGGTAATTTTATTATACCACCCTTTTATTATAATACATATAATGTTTTGTGAAATGTATTAGGCAATGAATAGTATTTAATAGCAAGGGTATAATGGATACAAAAGGGTAAATTATCCATTGATTTTCTAAACTGAACAAGTATTATTGGACATCTATTTTTAATATAATGGACAAATAAAGTTGGAACGTGGGAGTAATTTATTGGTAAAAAACCCTATATATACAACATAAAATTAATTATTGCAAGTCATAACAATACTTTTTAGATTGCATTACATAAAAAGAGATTTTTAACAAATCCTAACAAAAAAAATGATAAAACTAGGAAAAAAACCAACACGGTACTTTTACATTTTTTTCCCTTTATTCTCTCCTAGATTGCATTATATAAATCCATGATTCTCTCTCACAAATACACATTCTCTCTCTCTTCACTATATTTTCTACATTAGTGGACATGATTTTTTTATTTATATTTTAAATATAAATCTTGAAAAGTTACATAATTTATCCTTTCTTCGGTTTGAAAGATGGCAACGATTATTCATTATTCGTGGATTTCAACGTTCCTAAAAATACAAAAAGGATTATTTATTTAGATTGAAACTGACATTAGTTGATATCAATAAGACATCAATTAAGCTCTGTCAGTATGGAAAGTGAGTTTTCATTCAATCATAATTCGACATGGAGTAAATTAAGACATCGCATGTTATTTTATTTTTTTAAAATAACAAAATCAACCATTAAAAATGAGTTAATTTTGTATGAATATGAGTATACCACACACAAACATAATGTTGAACTCTATGATTTTTAGTGATGTGTGGATTCATTATATATATGTATTCTAATTATGGCGAAATATTTCTAGAAAACATTTTAAAACGTATATTTGTATATAAATTTGGTATATTTTTTGAATTCTATATATTCTTCATCTTATGATTTTTTTTTCTGGTATGTTGAAAAAAATGTTGACATGTGTATATTATGTATGAATTTTATATGTTTGTTGATTTCTATATATATATATATTTATCTTAAATAGTTATTTAAAAAAATTTCAACTATATTTCTATTCAGTATGTTTGTTGCTTTCCTTTTGGTGGTGAAATCATAATTATCTTGTTGGAAGAAAAGTAGTTTTAACCGTACATTTTTGTGTATGCATAGTATTTTACAAGAATTTTATGAAACTTGTGCTTTACATAATCAAATTATGTATTTTGTTCCTTGGTTTATAACCATTTATTTGCCTTTATTTGTTAAGATTATAGAAAGATCTTATCAAGAGGGTAGTGGGGAAATTGTTAAAGCACTTTATCCGCCACAATCGTCTTTTGTTTTACCTAATAATACAGGTATTACTTTTACTGCCTTTCAAAGATTTGTTGAAAATGATGTCGGTAAAATTATGATTTCTGAAATAAATAAATTATTTGCCCAAAATAATTATATGGGTTTATATTTTAAAGTTTTAGGTGAACATATTAGTTCACTTGATAAGAAATTAGATGATCTAACTGTTTTGATAAAACAAATTTATAACAACAATATTTCTAAAATAACAGGTACTTTCGAAACAGCTTCATCATCAAAGATTGTCGCTGCTTCTATTCAAAGGCCTCCTCATATTCAGGATTTTCAAATAAAAACTTATTCTGATCTATAAGAAATTCTTGATAAAAAAATTTCTGATTTAACTATTAACCCTATTCATTTATCTCATCAATTTGCGGATAATATAACTTCAACTTCTAATATTAATGAAGTTCGATATGAAACTTTGTCCAAGCTAAATAAGCTTCGTGGTAGTGTTCATCACCCTCATTTTGCTGATAAGCCTAGAATGCGAACTCATTACTACCCTAGACCAACTCCCCAGGATGTTCTTATAGAAGAAAGGGATTGGAATCAGACTAATACGTCTTATAGTGGTAATGAAATCTATGAATGGAATCTAGATGGTCTTACTGATAGGCAAATGAACATTTTAGTACATAGGATGTTGATGTTCGCAACTATTTGTTGAGCTACTAGTGCAAAAAATACTGATAAAGTGATTTGCAAAATGATTATTGCTGGTTTTACTGGTCAACTTAGAGGATGGTGGGATAATTATATGCCTACCAATCATAAGTCTGCAATTACTCTAAATTCAGAAGCAGCTACTGATAATTTAGGTCATACCTTGCCTAGCGGTCGTGAAGACACAGTTTATACACTAGTTACGACCATATTAGAACATTTTAATGGTAGATTTATCAGTAATTACGAAGCCATTAGAACACTCCTTAACAGTCTTCGATGTAGGATTTTAAGTGAATTTCGATGGTATAAGGATACTTTCCTTAGTCGGGTTATGGAATTACCCGAAAATAAGACTGATTATTGGAAAGCCAAATTTATTGATGGCCTCCCTTCTTTATTTGCAGAAAGGGTTAGAAAAAATCTTAGAGGTAGTTACGGTGAAATTCTGTATAAGGACTATACCTATGGAAAAGTTGTAGGAATTTGTACACAAGAAGGATTAAACTTGTGTAACCAATTGAAATTTGTCAAGACAACTTAAGATGGATAAGCTTAAAGAAAAATCCCAATTAGGTGATTTCTGTGCTCAATTTAGTATAGACCAGCCTTCTGTTTCTTATAAGAAGAAAAAGGGAAAGTATAGACACCCGAATCCAGATATTCTTATAGATAATGTAGATCTTGATATACATCAAAGGAAGAAAGAGAAGCACGGAAAAATGCACGTAAGTCTGAGAGATTTACGAAAGATATATTCAAACGAGACCTTTCTAAGGTTAAATGTCATCGATGTGGAAAGTTTGGACATATTGCTCCAAATTGTAAATTAGAAAAGCTTAAAGCTCTAGAACTTAATAATGATTTGCATGATAGAATCTATGGTGTGTTATAAACTTCTGGCTCAGAATTCGACTATAAACAGGATCCCTTAGAATCAGAAGAAGAAGTTGATTTACTTGATTTTTCTGATGATGAAAATCATGATCAACTTGCTGCATGTAATACTTGCCATGGTGATATTTGCTCTTGCGAAAATGATGAGTTTTATAAACTTCAATCTCAATTTCAAGATTTGAATATTCAGACTATTACCTCTGATAATATTATAGAGCTTCTAAAGGAGGTTACTGATAATAAACTTCGTGAAAAAATCATTAATTTGGCCAGTAGTTCGAGCTCAAATAATTCGAACCAGACCAGCCAAAGAAGTGATTTATTAACTGCTCCATATACATTATCAGAAGTTAATAAAAGACTTCTTGAAAATCAAAAACTTGTGCGAGATACCTCACTTGATGATTTAAAATTTGAAATCGAAAATTTGAAAAAAGAGATTAAATCTTTAAAACAAAATCAGATGATTTCTGATCACCGATTAAATCAGATAGAGAAAAATATTTCTTCACCTGAATCTTCCAATAATGGAATAACGGTTTTAGAAGAAAATGAAATTTTTGAACAAATTAATTTGGACCCTAAAGATGATATGTTTTTAGGTATGATGCAAATTATAACTGCTCATAAATGGTACATTAAATGTACAATTTTGATTGATAACAATTTCTCTATAAATCAAGTTGCTATGATTGATAGTGATGTCGATGTTAGTTACATCCAGGAAGGATTAATTTCTACAAAATATTTTCAAAAACTACGCATTTAGTTCGATCTGCATCAGGTCATGCATTAGACATTAAGTATAAATTTCCTAATGCCCATATTTGCCAAAATAAAGTTTTTATTCCGCAGTTTTTCTTTTGGGTAAAAAACCAGCTTTATCCGCCAATTATACTTGGTACGCCTTTTATAAATGCTATTTATCCTTATACACATATTGATGTTATAGGATTTAAATCTACCTTTAATAATAAGGAAATTAGTTATACTTTTGTCACAGATCCAGTGGCTCGAGATATAAATGCATTAATTGATATGAAACAAAGACATGTTGATTCTTTGCAGCTAGAGATATTTAGCATGAATATTAATGATACATTGAAATCCCCAAAAGTTTGGGAAAAAATCAAATTAATTTCTGAACAACTTGCTATTAATATTTGTGTTGACCATCCAAGTGCCTTTTGGAATAGGAAAAAACACATCGTTACTCTTCCATATGAAGATGATTTTTCTGAGGATAATATTCCTACAAAATCAAGACCATGTCAGATGAATACTGAACTGGTTGAGTTTTGCAAAAAAGAAATTGATACTTTATTGCAAAAAGGTTATAAAACCATCTAAGTCTCCTTGGTCATGCACCGCTTTTTATGTTAATAACGTTGCTGAAAAGGAAAGAGGTGTGCCCAGATTGGTCATTAATTACAAACCTCTTAATAAGCTTTTAAAATGGATTCGGTATCCGATTCCAAATAAAAAAGATTTATTGTCTAGATTATGTGATGCCAATATTTTTTCAAAATTTGATTTAAAATCAGGTTATCGGCAAATCCAGATTTTAAAAGAGCATACTTATAGAACTGCTTTTAATGTCCCATTTGGACAATAAGAATGGAATTTCATGCCGTTTGGTTTAAAAAACGCGCCTTCTGAATTTCAGAAAATAATGAATGATATTTTTAATCCTTATATGGATTTTATTATTGTCTATATTGATGACATTCTAGTCGTTTCTAAAACTTTAGAAATGCATATTAAGCATTTAGACGTCTTTAAAAAGATTATTATTCAAAATGGTTTGGTTATATCTAAACCAAAAATGAGTCTTTTTCAAACAGATGTCCGCTTCTTAGGACATAATATTTGTCATGGGAGGATAACCTCAATTCAACGTGCAATCAATTTTGCTGAAAAATTTTCTGACATTACAACTGATAAGACTCAATTACAAAGATTTTTGGGAAGTTTAAATTATATTTCTCCATTTTATCAAAATCTTTCTAGCGATTTAGCCCCGTTATACGACAGGCTAAAGAAAAATTATAAAGAACCTTGGACAGACAAGCATACGTCAATAGTCCAAAATATTAAAAAAAAGGGTTAAGGTTTTACCTATTTTAACTCTCGCTAAACCTGCTTGGCAAAAAATTATTGAACTAGATGCTTCCAATATTGATTTTGGAGGAATTTTAAAATAAATTAATTCCAAGGATAAATGCGAATATTTAATTCGTTTTCATTCTGGTAAATGGATCGAAGCCCAGAGAAAATATGCTACTGTGGCTCATGAAATGCTTACTATTGTTAAGTGTGTTTTAAAGTTTCAGGATGATTTGTATAATCAAAAGTTTTTAATAAAAACTGATGCTCAATCTGTCAAATATATGTTTGACAAAGATTTTAAACATGATGCCTCTAAAATTATATTTGCGAGGTGGCAAGCTCAATTAGCTCCTTTTGATTTTGAAATACAATATAAAAAGGGAATTGATAATTCCTTGCCAGATTTCTAATCTCGTGAATAGTTGCAGGATGGATCATCCTTGGACCAATGTTGTTCGAGGTAGAGGACGTGGCAGAGGTAGATTACCCTACTCGCCAGCAAGATCTCAGGCTAATAGCGATCAGGATCTTCATATGGATCTACTTCAAATTCTCCGGTGGTACAACATGGAAAAAAGAGTTTGATAAACTATAAGATATCTCAAGGAGAATCCTCCTTAAAAAATTCTATTCACCTGAAAGATATTCCGGAAGATCATCCGTTATACGCACAAATGCAAGCATATTTGGCTTCTCAAAAGCAAAGTGATACTTTTACTTCATTAATTAAAGAAGGAAATGATGATATCAAGTCCTATGAAAAGTTACCCAAACAAGAAATGATATTTCTTGTAGAAAATGCAAAAATTATACGCAAAAATGACCCTTGGAAGATATTTCAAAGGTATTTGATTCAGGGATTATATTTCCCAGGTGAGTCTTATAAGACCCGGTCATATTATGAAACTATTCTTACTGACACAGGTAATGCTGATATTCAGCATTTTCTTGAAGGACAAACGATTTATAATTTTTCAAAAATAATTATCA
Source organism: Capsicum rhomboideum (assembly GCA_031232105.1). NCBI lineage: Eukaryota > Viridiplantae > Streptophyta > Magnoliopsida > Solanales > Solanaceae > Capsicum > Capsicum rhomboideum. The sequence continues at coordinate 20,296,568 of CP124710.1, forward strand.
AATAGATTATATCTGTCGAAGATTGGGGAATGACCACAATGAGAGAAAGGCAGATAAGCCTTAATAATACTAAAATAAATTTTACTTACTGGGATTATATCATAGCTTTTGATAAAGTCCTTTATTATAATAATGATCAACACAAACATACTTGGTTTATAAAAGTATGTTCAAAAATTTTTGATAATAATATTTCAAATTGGTTTATAAATTGGTAGTCATACCATGGGCCGACAATTAAGATATTGCCAGAACCATTTTTGATTTTATACAAAAAATGAAAAACTGTTTCCCCAGATCTCAATGATTTATACAAAGCAGATCATATCTGTTTTCCAGAAAAAATTGATAATATCTACTTTTTCATTGAATTTTTTATTCCCTGGATTCATAAATGGGCACCTGAACTGGGTTATATCGAAGAACAGATTCCATGTCTTTATAGACTTTTTTATAACAATTTTTGGGACAAGTTGATGAAATTTGATCCCAAAATAAAGATTCTTCATGGACAAGAACTCTTGGATCAAAAATCAGAGAATATGAATCGACTGCAGAAAAGGGAAAGATGAATGACTCTTCTACTCGACAGATTGCTTGAAAAATTATGTTCCAAGATGGTGATAAAGAAGCCATGATTCATAATTATTTGGAAGAAATGAAGAGGAATCTACTCAACTCTCTTCTACAGATAGAAAAGTCTGACTCCTCTATGAAGAATAGCAGCAGTCACAATGGTGATGATATTGAAGACTCACAACCAATAGAGCCCCAGATAATACTCTCTGAGGAAGGAATTGAAAATGCTGAAGAATTTGTCCGACGGATGAAAGAGTTGAACAAAATACAAGGAAAAAGAAAATATAAATTAACAGAGATAGCCGCTCGGGACCCACATGAACAGTGCAGCCGTCGGGGACCACAGTAACAGTAGATTTACTACTTAGGGGACAAATAGGTCCCACTTTTACTGTACATTAGGACTCACTTGGAACCCATTTTTACTATGCATAGATTCTTTTTCTTTCTATTTATATGTTAGAAGTTTTCATTTGGAGGCAGAGTTTTTAACTCCCTCTCTTTCTTCTTTTTGCTGCTCCTTCTCTCCAACTTCTTTCTTCTTCTTCTCTTAGCTTGTAATAGAGTTGTGAAGTTTTTCATTTTGTAACTAATAAAAAATTCGAAAAGGTCCAAACTTTGGACGCCATATCTGTCCTTGCTTATTGGGCTTATACCTTTTGCTGCAGGGTCATTAAAGGTGGCACCCCTTTTCTCTCTCTTTTTCCCAGCCGTGACTATGTCCAGTTAAATTCTATATCTATGTTGAATATCTAATTTCTCGTACATCTTAATCTTAAAGATCTATTATGTTGAATATCTAACTTCTCTTACATCTTAATCTTAAAAATCTGGCTTTATCAAAATATAATAAAATTATTATTTAGCTATTTGACTTGGTTTTGAGATGGTGGTACAGTCGGATCTAATACTATTCTTAGTGGCTTTATCTTAGTGACTACGCCTGGTAAGCCGGTCTAATAGCCCGTTAAAAGATATTGAAAAAAGGCGATATTTTACCGATTGGAACCTCCAGACACACGGGCTCATTGAGAATATGTATTAGATCCTGACAGATCCCTTGCTCGGGTAAAAGGGTTAAGCCTTCCGTACAGTCATATGCTATATAAAAATTCCTATATATTTCAATTTTTATGTTCCAACATAAAGGTACTAAATTAGCTAGATCTGTCTGGCCGCGCGGACTACCGCCCGCCTTAGAGATCCTGCCAATTTTGGTATCAGAGTCATGATGTTTAAGGGTAATTTGTAACAGATGTGAAGTATTCAACATAGATATTTTAGATAAGAATGGATATGGGAGAATCTTCCATAAAAAATGATAGGTTAGATGATAGGTTAGAAGAGGTTGATATACCTCAAAATTTGGATTTATTAAATAAATGGGCTATTCCTAAGATTCCGATTAGGAACATTTATGATTATGGGTTTTCTGATAAAATCTCTTCAACTCAGTTAATTAAAACAACTGAAACTTCTTTGGCGTTAAATTCGTCTGAACAAACTATTTACTTATTAAATAAACGTGATGTTGATATTTATAAAAATAAATATAATTTTCTACATATAGGCATGGTTCAGATCACATTCAAGTCTTTAACTCTTAAAGGATTACCGGAAACATTTCTAGCAGCTCTAAGAGATGCGAGAAATTTAAATTTTCGACAGTCATTAATGGGATCAATAGAATCCACTATGGCCTATGGTCTAGTATATTTTAATACTTAGCCTAATTTGCAATTATCTTTGACCGATGTTAATAGTTTAGATGCTTTAACATTAAATGTTAAAACGTATGGTTATAATTATGCATCCGGTTCTGAACTTATTTGTTTATCTTATAGAATCTACTATAAGTTGCTATCAACTTTGAATCCTAGATGTAAATTATATGATACATCTAATCAGACTATTTCGTTTGAAACTAATTTTATAAAATCAAAAATTACGACTAGAAGACCTATTAGGTGGAAGAAATTAATTTTCCAACTACTTGGGTTTTAGATTCGGTTATACTGCAGAATCAGCTAGCCGATAAGGTTACTAATCTTTTGTCGCGCCCTAAATCCCATTGAGGCGGACTGGCACCCGAAACCGATATGGCCCGAGAGAACCAATCTTTGCTCATGCATATCCGTATGCATATCCTCGTATGAATCTTATTATTCATCATGCAACTATGCCGAAGTCATGGACATGGAAACATATGTCGTATCTATATCTATATATATATATGAAACTTGGCCGTTAGAGCCATCAAGTCAAAATGATCGTACATCTCTTACATCCATATACCCACATATGTCTACAAAAGCCTCTAACAGATGCATTTACAAGACCAACTAAAAGTCGGGACAAGTCCCCGCTTTATACAACATTTACAACATCAAAACAACTGTACAACTGTGACTCGAAAAGTCCCGAAGCAACTGGGGCTCACCAAAGATCCGCAATTAACTGTCAACCTACTGTGGAGGTCTACTAGTGCCTGCACCTGCAACATGTAAGGTCAGTCCCCCGAGGGGGTCATTTTGAAGAATGTACTGAGTATGTAAGGCTATAGAAACTATATCATACATCAGAATGTCAATGAGAATATCAATGAAATAGAATATGAGAGAATATTCAAGGTGAATAAACCATCTTCTTATGTAAGGAAACATGTATATTGCTTCTGTTATTGTCATTTTAGATCACTCGTTTATATCCTTATTATTCATATAATATCTTTCATTCACATATTCATTCAAGAGAAGTTTCCTTCACTCAAAAGATTCTTTCTATTCAAGAAATTCTTCTACTAAAGAGATTCCTCAATTCAAGAGATTTGGGTTAATAATATAATATACATCCACTCGATTGGTGGGTTAATGATATAACGTACATCCACTCTATTGGTGGGCTAATACCATAAATCCACTCTATTGGTGGGTTAACATGCATCCACTCTATGGTGGGTTAACATACATCCACTCTATGGTGGGTTAATAACATACATCCACTCTATTGGTGGGTAAACATACATCCACTCTACCGGTGGGTTAACAGACATCCACTCTATGGTGGGTTAATAATATACATCCACTCTATGGTGGGTTAACATACATCCACTCTATGGTGGATTAATAACATACATCCACTCTATTGGTGGGTAAACATACATCCACTCTATGGTGGGTTATAATACTTGGGAGAGATTGATTTATTCAAACTTGGAACATAACATTCTCGGAACTTGGAGTGATAATATATACACACTTTTCTTCATTTCTTACCCGGGAGGGATTGATACTTTTATGATACATTGAGGATCGTGATACCATTGGAAACACACATATATGATTTACCTCGTTTCTTTACTTTCAAGAGATTGACACCTTTACCAGTGAGGGATAGATATATTAACTCGCACATTACCTTGTCATCATTCTTATGAGATCTTATGAGATTGGTACGTTTACACTTGTGAGAGATTGATATAATGATAGTCATAACATTATTAAAACTTAGAGCATAACATTCTAGAAACTTTGGAGTTATAATATTGTTGGAACTTCGGAATCGTGTCCACTCTACATCTATGATTTTCCTGCACTTTTGCCCCCAACAAACATACATAACTTAATTTCTTTCTTTTGAGAGATTGGTCTACTAGCTTGCACATTACGTCCTTCATTACCCATATGAGATTGGTACAATGATAATCATAATAATATTAGACTTTGGAACATGACATGATCGGAAAATGCTTTTCAAGAATAAATAGATTCTCTTTACATCCTTACTCTCTTTGGGATAGTTCTTATTAGTAGTTGCAATGTTATGACATCTTCGGAACTTCAGTCAATGAATAGTCAATGAATAAGAGATAAATGAATCATAATTCATCTAAGAATAGGACACCTATGAATAACAATATACGTCAACCTGAATTGGTATACTTCAAAACCCCTCGGAATAGAACAAGCCCAATGTCAATGTGAACAATATGTTGTAGAAGGATACGGAAAGAGTAACCTTACATACCTTGTCATCTCACTACGAATACACAAGCCTATATGGGGATACAATAGTCCATCTCCTTCCTTATGTTTTACTCTACAACACAAGTACATAACAAAGCTCATGTTAACAACCAACTACCTTACAAGTGTATAAGTGTCACAATGAGTTACGTGACTACTATATAGCATAATTTTGTCCTTCACAGTACAATCCATTGCATTATCATACCAACAATACCATAATATACCACACATCGACCAATACATCCTAATCCAATAACATTTCACACCACGTTTACCCTTTACGCTTCCTCATTAGCATTCCGTCGCAATTACCCTATCAACTTGCCTCATAAACACTTACGAACAACAATAAATACTTAACATAGTCCAGCATGCCTCCATACGCCCCTTTAAAGTCATTAAAACGGCATCACAAGTTGCTAATTATATCCATAAAGGAGATAGAGGCCTTCGGTGGTCAAAGGGGGATAAAAACATGCAAAACGGTGTTCTGGAAGGGACCTGCGAAGTCACCTGCTCCCGCAGGTGTCTGAAATTCAGCCGCATATGGCCCTTGGTAGTGTCCAGGGGAATCTGCGTTGTCACCTACTCCCGTAAGTGCCTCACCTGCGAGGGCAGATGCCCATTTTTGGCCAAATTGGTCTCTTTTGGGTCTTTTTATGCAATGAATGGTCCATGATCATAAATAAACTTCTTTTAACATATTTTTGATCATCTTAGATGCCAACAATCAGCCATGGTCTCACAATACACATAAACATCACCGAAACCTCACTTTCTTGTCAATACGTCACCAAATCCATAACCAAATTTACAACAACAATTCCAAACATTATACACAAGGATAAAACAAGGTAAGACTATAATCACATCTCACATGTCAATATTAACTCCATCAAGTTCAATTCCTCCAAGACCACAAGTCCATGTTCAAGTTTACAAGACAAAATCATCCTCCGATTTGGCAAACATGTAATATTACACACATATTGAACTTCTCATTACTCCACCAACATAACCAACATCATATACACCATATCTCATGCATAAAATATATTAAACCATAAGGATAATCACTTATCAAGTCTTACAAGATGATGATCTTGGCCCAAGGAATGAAGGATTAGGGTTTGTGTGAGATAAGAAAATGTTGTAGAGAATTCTAGAAAAGGCATGGGTGTACCAAATGAAATAAAATCTGATTTTCCCTCTTATATATAGGACCCTTTAAGTCTCTCTTATCCAATCCTTGGCATTAATTGCATGGTTGATTAGTCAAAAGGGAGGATTGGATCATTTTTTGCCCCATTGGGCCTAGTCTTTTGCTCTTGTTTTGGGCCTTATTTGGCCCAATGGCTTAAGCCCACAAATTTTAATGTATAATTCAATAAATCTCTCATGTTTCAATATTTTCATGATTGTTACGGGAATTAACTAGGTTCGGAAGGTACGGGGAGTTAAACCTCCTACGAAGATCTAATCACATATACTAGGCCCAATATCAATTATCTCATCAATAACATTACAAAATTCTTACTTATGGCTCTCGACACCTAAGTAACCATGGTTCAACGTCGTCATGTAGGGTTGGGTAGGTACGGGGTGTTACATTCTCCCCCTCTTAGGAACATTCGTCCTCGAATGTTGACAACATCATCTCATGTGCCACAAATGCATCTCTATATTCGCATCTCTATACATATACTCATATAGATACTTACTTAGTCTTTCTCCACTTTCACACTTTTGAACTTTTTGCTTCTATTTGGAACAAATATGGGTACCTTGGTCTCATCATTTATTTTTCACTTCTCTTGTTATCTACTCGACTCGTTGATTTCTCCAAAGAACTTTTATGAAAGTTACATCTTTATTTACAAACCTTTGCACTTGTCGGTCTAGAATAGCCATAGATATCTCTTCCTAGTGGGATCCTCCATAACTTGTACATTTTCAATAAAAGCAATGGATCTCGGCGTATGACTTGTGGCAGCTTGTAGCTACTATTGTACCACCTTAACCTTCTCTATAGCTTAGTGAACAAAATCTAGCCCCAAGTAAGGCAGTTTCACTCGCTCTAAATCATCCAATTGATGATTTAAACTTTCTTTTATATAAACCTTTGTAAAATACCATTTTGATACTTGAATAATAGTTATTAGTATAAGCACATTCAATAAGGGGTAGATGATCATCCCAACTACCTTTGTAATACAATGTGTAAGCTGGTAACATAATTTTAAGTATCTGGATGATACGTTCTGCTTGTCCACCTGTTTAAGGATGAAAAACTGTACCCAACTTCACTTGTATACCCAAACTTTCTGTATTTTTGATTGTTACCTCATCCAGTTGCCTATAATCAATACATATTCTCAGTGTGCCATTTCTCTTTTGTGCAAACAACACTGGTGCACCTTACCGGGACATACGAAGTCTTACTAGCTTACATGTGTATACCTTGGGCATCGCTTTCCTTACCTTAGGATAGGAAACAAATTTACCTTTCCACTCAAGGACGGTATTTTGTGGAAAAAAAGGGAATTTAGCTTGGCAATCTTCGTGACATAACAAGAAGCCAACCACTTCATACTCGTTACAAAATTAAAATTTTTTCATTTCCATCTCTATAAGATCAACCATCGTAACATGATCACAAACATCTACTATACCATTACGATATGCTCTTTTAACTATAATAAATTCACCGACAGGAGGAAATACTTCAATTAACTTAGCTAATAACCCCGGTGTCCCGTTATATTTCACAGTAATCGATGGAGTAGCATATAATAGGGTAGAGCTCGGATCAATCAGTACATATACATCATGTGAAAATATGGTAATGTACATGTACCTTCATCAGAAGGTGCCTCCTCATTCTGCCAGTCCACGAGAGAATAGGTGCGATTTTGAGTTCCACTGGAACTGGCTGCTCCTCTGGCACCTCTACCACGACCAGTCGACTGTACACCAGCCGCCGATACCACAACGGCTGATCCTGTAGGTCGTGTCATACTATCCGTGGGCCTCTGTGGGCACTCTCTCATCATGTGTCCTGGCCTACTACACAAAAAGCAAACATTTGTATCAAACCGACATTCTCTTTAATGAAATCTCCCACAGCGCTGGCACAAGTGACGAGAAAATCTTGTTGCCTGTGATCCATGAATTCCACTACTTTGTCCAGATTGGCTACCTCTAAATCCCCGGAATTGAGAGTGTGTGCCTGCTGTGGAATAGGAGAGGGATGGTCTAGGTGGTCTAGAAAACATCAGAGGCCTCGATTCTCCTTGGGACACCATAGACTGCCCCATAGGTCTAGCCCTTTTTGATGGCCCTTCCTCAGATTTTTGCGTCCTTCTTCTTTGCCTTTGGTCCTCCATTTTCTGTGCGAAGGCCTGAATTCTGGCGATGTCCATATCTTTGTTCAATGTTGCAATAGTACAGTCTCGTACCAAATATGGCTCCAACATGTCCACATATCGATGGACTCTATCTGTCATGGTAGCTACTACATTTGGAGCATATCTAGCCAAGGAATTAAACTGCAAACTGTATTCTCTAACACTCATATTTCCTTGACGTAAATTCAGAAATTGATCTACACGTGCCTCCCGAATCTCATATGGAAGGTAATGATCAAGGAACGCCATTTTAAATTCTTCCCAACCAGCTGGTAGTGCATCAATACCTCTTGATCTTTTCTAGTCCTCATACCACAATATAGCCTCTCCCTTCAGTCTATAAGCTGCTAACTCAACTGTTTCTACACCTATTACGTGCATCACCTCTAGTGCTCTGTGAATTTGGTCCACAAAATTCTGTGGATCTGCTTTCGGATCTGACCCTGTGAATATGGGAGGGTCTAATTTTAGAAAGTCCTGTGTACGCCGACTAGCTGCTCTAGCCCCGTCATCTTCATTTACCATTGGACCAGTTTGTCCTTGTGCTTGTGCAGCCACTAACTGAGTCAACATATGTACTGTATTTCTTAAATCCTGATCAGTGGCATTCATAGGTGGTTCTGCAGGTACTTCTCTACCTCTTGGCTTTTCTGGAGCTGGAAAAGTAGAAGAAGACCGCGATGCAATTTCAGCGTCAGCTCCACCTTGACTAGCTTGGTGAGGTGGTGATTTAATCATTCCTTCACCGGCAGGCATATCTACCTTCTTACCTTTCCCTTTTCCCCTTCTCGTCATTGACATTTTTACTATACACAAGAAAATCAATTCCAATGGTTAGATACGGTTTCACTTACAACATTGGCTCTATTGCACGATCTAGAAATGAAGAACAGAAACAACTCCTAAATGTCCTGTAGCCTCCTACTTATAAATATGGTGCACAACACATTGATAAGCAAGACTCTACTAAGACATGGCTTTGCAGACACCCTTAGAACGACTTGCTCTGATACCACTTTTGTCACGCCCCAAATTCTATTGAGGCGGACTGGCACCCGAAGCCGATATAGCTCGAGAGAACCAATCTTTGCTCATGTACATCCGTATGCATATCCTCGTATGAATCTTATTATTCATCATGCAACTATGCGGAAGTCATGGACATGGAAACATATGTCGTATCTATATCTATATATATATATATGAAACTTGGCCGTTAGAGCCATCAAGTCAAAATGATCGTACATCTCTTACATCCATATACCCACATATGTCTACAAAAGCCTCTAAAAGATGCATTTACAAGACCAACTAAAAGTCGGGACAAGTCCCCGCTTTATACAACATTTACAACATCAAAACAACTGTATAACTGTGACTCGGAAAGTCCCGAAGCAACTGGGGCTCACCAAAGATCCGCAATTAACTGTCAACCTACTGTGGAGGTCTACTAGTACCTGCACCTGCAACATATAAGGTAAGTCCCCCGAGGAGGTCAGTACGAAGAATGTACTGAGTATGTAAGGCTATAGAAACTACATCATACATGAGAATGTCAATGAAATAGAATATGAGAGAATATTCAAGGTGAATAAACCATCGTCTTATGTAAGGAAACATGTATATTGCTTCTGTTATTGTCATTTTAGATCACTAGTTTATATCCTTATTATTCATATAATATCTTTCATTCACATCTTCATTTAAGAGAAGTTTCCTTCACTCAAGAGATTCTTTCTATTCAAGAAATTCTTCTACTAAAGAGATTCCTCTATTCAAGAGAATTGGGTTAGTAATATAACATACATCCACTCGATTGGTGGGTTAATGATATAACGTACATCCACTCTATTGGTGGGTTAACATACATCCAGTCTACGGTGGGTTAACATACATCCACTCTATGGTGGGTTAACAACATACATCCACTCTATTGGTGGGTAAACATACATCCACTCTACTGGTGGGTTAACATACATCCACTCTACTGGTGGGTTAACATACATCCACTCTATGGTGGGTTAATAACATACATCCATTTTATTGGTGGGTAAAAATACATCCACTCTACTGGTGGGTTAACATACATCCACTCTATGGTGGGTTAATAACATACATCCACTCTGTGGTGGGTTATAATACTTGGGAGAGATTGATTTATTCAAACTTGGAACATAACATTCTCGAAACTTGGAGTGATAATATATACACACTTTTCTTCATTTCTTACCCGGGAGGGATTGATACTTTTATGATACATTGAGGATCGTGATACCATTGGAAACACACATATATGATTTACCTCGTTTCTTTACTTTCAAGAGATTGACACCTTTACCAGTGAGGGATAGATATATTAACTCGCACATTACCTCGTCATCATTCTTATGAGATCTTATGAGATTGGTACGTTTACACTTGTGAGAGATTGATATAATGATAGTCATAACATTATTAAAACTTAGAGCATAACATTCTAGAAACTTTGGATTTATAATATTGTTGGAACTTCGGAATCATGTCCACTCTACATCTATGATTTTCCTGCACTTTTGCCCCCAACAAACATACATAACTTAATTTCTTTCTTTTGAGAGATTGGTCTACTAGCTTGCACATTACGTCCTTCATTACCCATATGAGATTGGTACAAAGATAATCATAATAATATTAGACTTTGGAACATGACATGATTGGAGAATGCTTTTCAAGAATAAATAGATTCTCTTTACATCCTTACTCTCTTTGGGATATTTCTTATTAGTAGTTACAATGTTATGACATCTTCGGAACTTCAGTCAATGAATAGTCAATGAATAAGAGATAAATGAATCATAATTCATCTAAGAATAGGACACCTATGAATAACAATATACGTCAACCTGAATTGATATACTTCTAAACCCCTCGGAATAGAACAAGCCCAATGTCAATGTGAACAATATGTTATAGAAGGATACGGAAAGAGTAACCTTACATACCTTGTTGTCTCACTACTAATACACAAGCCTATATGGGGATACAATAGTCCAGCTCCTTCCTTATGTTTTACTCTACAACACAAGTACATAACAAAGCTCATGTTAACAACCAACTACCTTACAAGTGTATAAGTTTCACAATGAGTTACGTGACTGCTATATAGCATCATTTTGTCCTTCACAGTACAATCCATTGCATTATCATACCAAAAATACCATAATATACCACACATAGACCAAGACATCCTAAACCAATAACATTTCACACCACGTTTACCCTTTACGCTTCCTCATTAGCATTCCGTCGCAATTACCCTATCAACTTGTGTCACGCCCCGAACCCCGTTCGGGACGGAGTGGCACCCGAAGCCGTTGAGGCCCCGAAAGAACCAACTATCACCCTGTACATTCATACACACGTCATTCATTGACCATCACTAACATGTATAGACGCAAGACACCAATGGCGGAAATCATGGCAAAACATGTGATTTATATATACATATGTGAAACTTGACTTTTAGGGCCATCATGACATGACATACATTTTTCGTTTGTCCAACATCGTCTACAAAGCCTCTATACATACATGAACATAACCATTCTAAAGTCGGGACAAGTCCCCGCTTTAGACAACTGTGATACATTATCAAAACCAATATATGCATAGGACTCGGGAAGCCCCGAAGCAAACTGGAGCTTACCAACAAAACCGCAGATTATTCCAAGTACTACTGTGGGGGCCTATTGGTACCTGTGCCTGCAACAAGTAAGGGAAGTACCACAAGGGACGTCAGTACGAAGAATGTACTGAGTATGTAAGGTTATAAGTAAATGTATAAGATATAGAAACTTTGATAAAATTAAGTACAAGTGAACATATCATGTGAATAAATTACCATAGGTATACATGTGGAATCATGTGCATTACTTTCTTTACTTTTATTTCACTTTACTTTACTTCGTCGTCAATCAAGTGATCATCAATCATGTAATGCCCGGGCCCAATTGATCAGTGGGAAATAACATTGGGATCGTCTCTAGCTAGGCTTATGCCCCTTTGAGCTGCCACCCATAAATCAATAATCATTCCGGATCACCCCTAGCTAGGCTTTCCGCCCCTTTGGGTTGCCACCCGTTCTCAACAAGTGTTTATTACTTCAATTCTTTTGTTATGAGATTGGTACATTAGTGGTTACAATGTTATTGAAACTTTGGAACATTATTGGAACATTAATCAATGAACATGAGTCATATGAATTACATTTGATCAATGTATAAGGAACATGTGTGTAACAATGATTGACAACTGGGAATGGAATACCTTTGGACATTTCGGAATGGAACATGTATAATGACAATGTGATACTATGTGCCGCCGAAGGATACGGAAAGAGTAACCTTACATACCTTAATTCCCCAATATGGATACACAATCTTATTCGTGAATATAACACTCCATCTTTATCCTTACGTGTTACTCTAAATAAGCACATAACAGAACTCAAGTTAACCACTAACTACATTACAAGTTCACAAGACGGTAAGTAGGTGCTTAACGGAAAGTAAAAACCGTCCAACCTCCAAAATGCATGGTGCATCACTCCCCCCTTCATTATACTACCAAATCACATTATTCCACCACATTACACTATAACTTACTACTTTAGCAAAACAAAAACACCAAATCAGTCCACATACCACTAAAACAGTCCACACATCACCGTAGACATCACAAGCCGATAGGATTTTACACCAAGCTTCTACTTTATATTTCCGCCTCAATACAACTTCACATATTTATACCATCAAGTAACATAAATATCTTCCACAAAAATATACCAAAAACAGCCCACACAATTTTATAATTCACTTTAACATAACAAGAAAGTATTCTCTTTTCACTACGCCAAACGTACCATGCACAATTACGTAAAAATATTTCCATCAAGCCATACACAAAGTAACGAATTAGGGACAGCACCATACTTAAATATACTGAAATTTCATCCATATAATTCAATTCCTTCAATACCTTAAGTCCCCTTTCAAGTTTAAATCACATAGAAGGCAAATCCTTTACCGATTTAGCAAAAGTGGACTGTTTTACACATAGTGGACTGCTCAACACTTTGTCAACATAACCAACATGATTTACACACCCTATTATGCATATACTATAGTAATATACAAGAGGAAACATTTACCACACACATAAACATCACCAAAATCACATTTTCCTCTCAATACGTCACCAATTCTACACACTTTTTCCATAGCAACAATTTCCAAAAATAACATACAAAGAGAAATTAAATTAGGGACATAACCACATCATACTTGTTGATGTTCAACCCATCAAATCACTTTCTTCAAGAACACAAGGCCACTTTCAAGTTCAAATCACCAAAATACACAACTTGTGTCACATAAGCCAAAGTGCACCAATCAACCCCTTTTAAACATAACCATCACAACCCATACAATTTCTCATGCACATAACATATTAAATCACAAGAATATACACTTAACAACACTTACAAGGTGATGATCTTGGCCAAAATAAGTATAGTTGCCTTAGGCTTGAAAGGGTTTCTTTTTGATCTTCTTGGAAAGTCTAGAAATTTCAAGAAATGGCAAGGTGTTCCTTGTGATTAAAATATGATTTTTTGAGCTATATATATCATCCTTAGTCAATTTTAAGTCAAGGATGAGGTGTCCAAGTGGGTCAAGGAAGAATGGGTCATTTTCCCTTGTTTTGGGTCATGTCTTCCTTATCATTTTTGGTCCAATTTAGAGCCCAATACCCAATATATATTAAATCCAACACTTTGCATGTATTATATACCCTTTATTACATGTTCACAAATTTTGTCACGTAGTCGCATACATTCGGAAATCTACGGGGTGTTACAACTTGCCTCATAACAACTTACGAACAACAATACATACTTAACATAGTCCAGCATGCATCCATACGCCCCTTTAAAGTCATTAAAACGGCATCACAAGTTGCTAATTATATCCATAAAGGGTATAGGGGCCTTCGGGGGTCAAAGGGGGACAAAAACATGCAAAATAGTGTTCTGGAAGGGACCTGCGAAGCCACCTGCTCCCGCAGGTGGCTGAACTGCAGCCGCATATGACCCTTGGCAGTGTCCAGGGGAATCTACGTTGGCACCTGCGCCCGCAAGTGCCTCACCTGCGAGGGCGGATGCCCATTTTTGGCCAAATTGGTCTCTTTTGGGTCTTTTTATGCAATGAATGGTCCATGATCATAACTAAACTTCTTTTAACATATTTTTGATCATCTTAGATGCCAAAAATCAGCCATGGTCTCACAATACACATAAACATCACCGAAACCTCACTTTCTTGTCAATACGTCACCAAATTCATAACCAAATTTACAACAACAATTTCAAACATTATACACAAAGATAAAACAAGGTACGACTATAATCACATCTCACATGTCAATATTAACTCCATCAAGTTCAATTCCTCCAAGACCACAAGTCCATGTTCAAGTTTACAAGACAAAACCATCCTCCGATTTGGCAAACATGTAATATTACACACATATTGAACTTCTCATTACTCCACCAACATAACCAACATCATATACACCATCTCTCATGAATAAAATATATTAAAACATAAGCATAATCACTTACCAAGTCTTGCAAGATGATGATCTTGGCCCAAGGAATGAAGGATTAGGGTTTGTGTGAGATAAGGAAATGTTGTAGAGAATTCTAGAAAAGGCATGGGTGTAACAAATGAAATAAAATCTGATTTTCCCTCTTATATATAGGCCCCTTTAAGTCTCTCTTATCTAATCCTTGGCATTAATTGCATGGTTGATTAGTCAAAAGGGAGGATTGGATCATTTTTTGCCCCATTGGGCCTAGTCTTTTGCTCTTGTTTTGGGCCTCATTTGGCCCAATGGCTTAAGCCCACAAATTTTAATGTATAATTCAATAAATCTCTCATGTTTCAATATTTCCATGAATGTTACGGGAATTAACTAGGTTCGGAACGTATGGGGTGTTACACCTCCTACGAAGATCTAATCACATATACTAGACCCAATATCAATTATCTCACCAATAACATTACAAAATTCTTACTTATGGCTCTCGACACCTAAGTAACCATGGTTCAACGTCGTCAAGTAGGGTTGGGTAGGTACGAGGTGTTACATACTGAGTATTCTCATATTACGCAAACTCCGGATGGGCAAGTTTGTATTCATTTTGATGATAAAACTTCTGTTTATAATCAACAGTCATTTTCTGGTAGAAGAAGTAATAGATTATTACCTTCCGTGCCTTCTATGATAGCTCCAGTTGAACCAATTTATGGTCCAGCTAGAGATAATAAACTTGCTTCTTTGCATACTATTTCTTCGACTGATAGTCCAGTAAATAAATTAAAAATAGATCCTAGAACTAATATTGTTCAGGCATGTGATAATATTTTTGATAAGGATATTCCTTCTGCATCCGAAATGGATTTCAACCCAAATGATCTTTAATGATTCCTCAAATCATTGATTTTAGTCCGAGATTACCGTCACGAAAACATATTCAAAAAAAAAAAATTTGATAGTAAATGGAACCAGTTTAGAGCTTGATTAAAACAATATTTTTAGTAATATTTTATCAAAACTGTTACAACTTATAATTAATTACTTAATTTTATAATTATAAAAAAGTAGAGTTATAACCTGCAATAAATCTTCTTAAAAGTAAACCTACTATAATTTTCACTAATTTATTCTTAACAATCACAAATTAAAGTGAGAATGCAGACCAACTTATCACATTTTCTCATCTTTCTATATATATATAAGCAATACTTATTTAGACTTTTTTAATTTTCAACGGAATCTTCAAAACTTTTTAGCCATTTTGATACTTCTAATTCTTCTTCTTTTTTTCAATTTTTTCGAAAATAGATTTAATTTGCTTTACCTATAAAAAAATAATTCTGTCCTTTCTTTTATTTATCAAAACTCGTTCTAATTTAAATTGATGTTATTGCCTTAGCCCTTTCTTATCATCTACACAATGGATTTCCTCATTTATTAGCATTTTTTTTAGATTTTTCTTTCTTAGAATTAAGGGTGTGTTTGGGATGGGGAGTTTTCTTATTTTTCCATATTTGATTTGACAAAATATTATAAAACATTTTCGGTAGGAAATCAAGTTCCTTTAAATTGAGAAAAATTATTTCCTTAATAAAAGTTGGGAAAACAAATTCTACTAGCGATATTCTATATTTTTGGTATCCTCTCATCCACCCAATGCCCCCAATCCATACCCCTTAGCGATCCCACCCCACCACCCCTAAGGTGTAAACTCTACCCTCACCTCTATAGTTTTTCATCAGATTACATATAAATGCTCTTAGTGATAATATTTTCTTTTGCTTACTTTCCAAACAATAGAAAATCAATCAAAAACCAACTTATTTTCCAAAAAAAAATATTTTATAGAAAAATATTTTCCTTCATACCAAACACATCCTAAAAAAAAAAAAAATTGTTCTTAACAAAAAATAATTACAAACCCGCTGCAACTTCCAGCATATAATATTCTAACAGAAATTCTAATTTAAAATATAATTTATAGATATTAAAAAAAAAAAACAAGCAAAATTTCCAGATTCTACCATCCTTTTATTCATCATCAATGCCTCCTCCGACCATCGGAGAATTGTGAAAGTGGGACCACCTCCGACAACGGCGTCGACAGCGGCGTCGGCAGCGGAGAGTTTCGGCAAACTGGGCATGAAGCGTTCAGCTTCAGCCATGCATCTATACACATCACATGAAAATAATGCTTACAGTCTGGTAAAATCCTTAACATCTCCGCATCTTTGTAATCACACAAACATATAGAACACACGATGTCATTCGCCCAGTTTCCGTTTCTCTTTGAGTAAACCAATTTAGGGTACGAGTTGATTACAGCTTGATTGAGGCCAACGGTGATATTTTGGGATGAAACATCGTTGTTTTCTTCGTCTTCAGCAACGAAAAATACTTGAGGAATGTATATACCGTTGTTTTCGGTGTTCAGGTTTCGGGCTTGGGCTTGACGTCTGCGAGCGGCTGCGGAGCGGCAGCAGAGGTAAGAGGAAAGGAGGAAAGAGGATAGGAGGAAAAGGAAGCCGAGGGCAATTGCAATTGCGTAGCCAAGGCCGATTTTGTCGAGGCTCTGGACGAGCGTATTGGTGGTGGTGGTGATGGTGGTTAGAGGAGGAGGAAGTGGTGGTGGGCGGCTGTAGACGGAGGAGGGAATGGTGGACATTGGGAGAAGATTACTAAAAGAATGTCCATTAGGTTGAAGGAAAATGAAGGGAAAGAGAAGGAAGAAGAAAAGTGGGTGGGTGGCATAGATGCTGCATTAAATAGTGTCGTTTGAATAATGAAAAAATTCATTAAATATTGGACAGCTTGGAAGAGTACATTATTATAGTGATGACTTTGCTCCATATTTTGATGTTTGGACAGGACATTCCTTAAACTTCAACTTGGGTTTTGGTTTTTTGTCTAAACTGGTCAACCCAAAGCCAAGAAAAGTTGGTTCCTCTGTTTACATTTTGAGAAAAGAGTTCAATTCATTTCAGAAAAATCAATGGTTTCTCACTTATTTTTTGGTTTATCTTAAAGTATTTGTGTATAATCTATTCAAATAGTATGGGGATGAGGGGTAAAGTGTAACAAACCCTACGGTGATTTTTCAATCTATGTGCATTTTGATCATTTTAATCCTCTTTGTAGTTGCTTTATGGTATTTATGGTCTGGGAGAGTGTTTGACTCGGTTCTCGAGGTGGTTGGATGAGAATTATGCAGGCTTTTCATTTTAGAAGGTTCGAGAGTTAATATGATTGACCAAAGTCAACATTTCGTGTTAACGAGGTCGTATGGGAATTTCGACAATTCAATTAGACCAGGAATGTGATTTAAGACGCGGTATTTATTTCACTCAAAATTGGGTCTCTTTACCGTGTGTTCTATATGCGGCTTCAAGAGGTATTCACGTGTGGCATTTGGGTTAGTAGGACCTTTGGTTCAGGTCCCGAGACATTCCGATGGTTTTTGAGTAATTGGTTGAAAATGAGAAGTTTAAGGCTAAGGTTTGACTTTGGTCAACATTCAGGTAAGCTGACCCCTGTTCGGTGTTTCGATAGTTATATTGAGTCCGAAATATCATTTTCTGTTGGGTAGTATATTGGGTTTGTATTTACGGGGTTCCTAATGAATTTTGAGGATCGATTTCAAGTTTGGGGATTGGTGTACAATTGGAGTACAGCTAGTGCAACCGCACCTGTAGGCCTTACCCGTACTAGCAAAGCTGCTCTTGCGATCAAAAGATCACTTCTGCGGAGTTGAGCTAAGCAGGGGTTATCTGCTCACACCAGAATTTGTCCGCACCGGTGGAGCCACAACTAAAATGTATGGTCTCGCATGCGTGCTTTCTCCTATAGGATGAAGGACTCCCTCCGATTGGTAGTATGGCAAGTAACCTCCATTGCTGCGGAGGATGCTTTGCACATGCGATTAGATCTCCGTACCGGAGATTGCTGGTAGTCTAACTATGTCACTCCTAAACTTGTTTTATTATTTCAAACCTCGATTTTTGGAGCTTAAGAACTCATTTATGGGAGATTTAAAAGTTGTTTTTCAAGGATTCTTCTTTGGGTATGATTCTTAACCTATATTTACACATTTCTCAATGATTTATTGGTGATTCATCTTCAAATTTTAATTTTTAAATCGGGAAATTTTGGGGCTAAGGTTAAGAAATGGTATTTTGATGGTCTGAAGGTCGATTTCAACTCCGTTTTCAATAAAATTTCATATTTGAGTTTCCTAAGTTATGAATAATGTCATCTTTAAATAAAATTCTAGTTTTATCCTTGTAAGCTCAGAGTTGATTTTTAGACCTGGAATTTAAATATAGCGATATGGGTGTTTGTATTTTCATTTTCTTATGTAGAATATGTATTTGATGAGATTGGACTCGTTTGGTGGCTCTAGGAAAGGTAAAGATTCAGTTTGATTCCTTGGACTTCCTTTAAGACAATTGAGACTTTCTTTGACTTTTTTTCAAAGTGTTTATATGCTAGTTGCTTGTATGGGGAATAATAGAAAGATGGGAGTCTCGTATAGATGAGATGAAAAATTTCTATGTGGGTACCGGTGTTATGAAAAGGGTTAAAAATGATTAATTGACTTGGTTTGACTATTTTCCTCTATTCTTGATAATGAGCATGATAGTTGACGGTTTTATTGCCTCTTATGAGAGTGATTCAGGTAAATTGAGAGAGATCATTGGTGTTTGAGCTTGTAGTGGTTATCTTGAGTAAGTATGGCATTGTTTGACTTGATTGAGATATTAGAGCTCCTTTTTATTAATGTGAATCTGCATACTCATTCATATTAATTTCATGGACTTATGGGAAGATATATTTTTGAGAATTGTTTTTTGAAAAGACATATATTCCCGATGGAAAACTGTACCGAATGGATTTTATTGATTTATGACTTGCATGCTCGATGAAAAATGATTTCAGGAAGGATTTTATTGTTTTGAACTTGCATGCCCGATGATAAATTATTTTGGATGGGTTTTACTGATTCATGATTTGCATGTTAGATGAAAAACTTTTTCAGACATGTATATTGACCTCGTGCATCCCCCATGAGTCTCAGCTAGCTATACAGAGCAATGGGTGTATATCGATACATAGATATGCATTCATTTTATCATCTTTATTTGTCTTATACTGATATTTGATGTGGAAAGTGATTGAGTCGTGTCACGACCCAATTCGCGGATTGTACGGGAACCTATCCAACTCTAACCTAGATAGGAGAACCCTTACCACCAAACCTTTCAATTAAGTGCTGACGATATATAAAACAGTTTTTGAAAAGAACAATCCTTTAAATGAAAGAAAAATCTCCTGCTCAAATACATTTATTACATATTTATATTGCGGAATTAACTAACAGTTTTCCAGAACCTAATCTAACCGGTACAAGAGCACTAAGTAATGAAAAAGAAGACCCGAGACAAAACATCCATGTAAGAGTAAGATGACAGGAGTTGCTGAAGAATCATGACCCAAATCACGAATCGTGCGGGCAACTACCCAACTCTAACCTAGATAGGAGAATCCTTACCACCTAACCATTCAATTAACTGCGGAAGATATATTAAATAATTTTTTAAAAGAACAATCCTTTAAACAAAAGAAAGATCTCCTACTCAACTACACTTATTACATAATTACATTGCAGAAATAACTTAACAGTTTCCCAGAACCTAATCTAAATAGGTACAAGAGCACTAAGCAATGAAAAAGAAGACCAGAGACACAACATCTATTTAAGAGTTGTAAGAGTAAGATGATAGGAGCTGCTGAAGAATAACCACTGTCGTACCTATAGACACTCCAACTGACCTACAATATGGCTATACCCCCAAATGGAGATATAGTGAGTGTAGTATCAGTACAAGCACATGTACTAATAGGTATCATCGACCGATCAGGGTTAGAAACAAATAACAACAATAGAAAATAGGGAGGAATCATGAAAATAATTAATACTGCGGATAACCAAACCTTTACAAGCCCTTCTTTAAGTTCCCTAACTTTGGCCTTAATCCCTCTCCAACAGCACCTACGACCCTGCACCCAACACATTTATGACCCATTACTCCACACCTGAGTCTACTAATAAGGCTACTAGTCTTATCCTCTAGAATACCATAAGGACTAGATCAGACTAACACACGCCCCACAGGTATATACATATATCTATATATAAATCTTACATACTAAAACTATAGTTTGTACTCAAATCAAAGCATCTCTTACACCCACATACTCCGGTATGCTAATCATGCTCAATAAGTTATTTACATAATAATCACCACAATAATATATATATATATATATATATATATACACACACACACACATCAATGAAATGATATGAATGCACGCATTAAGGTGCACACACATACTAGAGTCAGTAGGGACTTTCAGCTATGACCTGCAGGGGACGAGCTCAGTCCATGTACGAGTATTGACCTAGCATCCGATCCATATAAAAATATCAGAGTGAAACCTGATCTATCTAACAGTGTCGCGCGAAACCCGATCCGTACAACCTCACCTCAATGTACATAATCTCAACCCAATGTGTAATGCATAATAATAATTCTATAATCTCAAGTAGTGCCCGAAGGCTAGTCACAACATTCAACTTTTATATATATATATATATATATATATATATATATATATATAAGCGCAGAATCACTCAATTCAACATCACACTCGGACGACTCGTACTTACCCAACACAGTAGGAATACATACTGGTCACCACCTATACTTGTACCGGCTAACAACTCTATCAATAATACTATACTCTATCACTCCCTTCCCTTTTTCACTACTGCATCTATACTTATTCTATCACGAATAACTATCCCTAACACAGTTCGCTACCCCTCCCCCCCACAACCTTTTTCAACTCCTCTCAACTTACCAATGACATCTAGGCACTTAGAAACCACATCCTTCCACTCTTAGTTTAAACTCTACCAGTTCCCTCCAACCCATCGGAATGCACACTCTAGACCCTGACATCCCCCTCATCATATTCATAATCGACCTAACCCTTTATATAACCCGTAAAACACTCCCATTTACTAATCTACTCCTAGTTCATGCAAGCCTCATACCTTCGACAATCAAGGATGTAATATAGTTCAATAACTCAATTGTTAACATCATCAATTCCTTATCTTAGTTCCAATTATCATTCTATCAATTCAAACTCCGTGCTTGTAGTCCTAAAATATGAAATCTCCTGACATAACTACCGTTATTACATGCATCTAGCCCAAGTCTACTATAATTAACCATAACCTACCTCTGAGGTGCGTTCCACTGCTACGGAGAGAAAAGAGTTGTTCTTTACGTGTCCTGCCCTTGGCCAATGCATGGAATCTCGCTGGAAATGCTTCGAGAATTTCCCTCTCAGATCTTGGCCTCTAAATCCTCATCGTTCTAAGTACAGGGTTTACTTGGGGCGTTTTGGGGGGGGATAAAACAACATAAAAGGCCTTCAGTTGAGTAAAGGTTCTAAATAACTCTCGGGCAGCTTACTACCCAACTGCCGTTGTGGCGACAAAAGTGTCTCTGTAGTAACGGGCCAGTAGGCCTGGCCTAAATTTTGAATTTTCGGCCCAAAATGATTTGGGCCACCGCTTTTTCCCACTAAATAATTTCTACAAGGCCCGAAACAAAGATATCTTGGTCAAAAAAATTTTTTGTTATGGTTTTTATCGTAACAATGATTTGGGTCATTATATTAGGTACCAATTTACCCACCGTTCATCCCCAAATGGTTACGGGGGAGGAAGGGAAGTTTTCAGCAAGATTCTCGAAATTCAACACACACAACGATAACTTGCGATCCCCTACCCCTCTTAATTTCTCAATGACACCCTCCCCAAACCACAGACAACTAAAATTAGCACAACATTCATTCACTATAGCTCAAAGAATACGATTACACTAAAATTTTACGTAACGGGTCACCTAAAATATCTGAGACATCGCAAAATATTACAATGAACAAAACTTGGGATAAAAATGAGATTTTATGGAGCTCATTGCTACAACAGTAGAACTGTTGTTGCAACGATAGATCTATCGCTGCAGTGGAGCTCAGTAGTTTTAAAATGGAGGAAGTGGGTTTCATTTCCCCCACATTCCAACTCTCAAATTCTGTCAAAACTCTCTCAATTTCCTCAAGAAAATTTCTCTCCGGTTCCATTACTAAGGTAATTTTTCATCTTCACTACTTTACTTACGTAATTAATATCATAGAATCATTAAAATTAGGATAGAAAGTGGATTTTGGATTGGTTTTTTGTGCAATTTGGAATTTGAATTTCTTTGCACGAATTCACATAGCATGCTAGATTATCTTACGTCCCCAACACTCCTACAGTGTTCTAGGCATAAAAATCATGAAGTTCATGATGGTTTTTGGGCTTGAAATAGGTGGATGATGAAGAGTCATCTTCTTCAATGATTTAGAATGATTTGGGCTTGAGTTTGGGTGTTAATCACCCCTATTGTAGTGTAAAGAGTTCACAAGTACTCTACCAAGCCTGATCTACACTTAGAATTCAAAAATTTGATAAAAATTTTAAAAATCCGCCATGGGAGGGGTCGGGACTGGTTAGGAAAAAGACACCGCTGTAGAGGAAGATTTGTCGTTGTAGCGGCACCGCTTCAACGAGGCTTCTGCCACTGCAACAATGCCACTACAGTGACAGTCAGTAGTAGCCTCTCCAAAAAAAATTTCCACTCTAATTTTGATCTTTCTTTCCTTTTTGAAGCATCCCAAATCAGTGTCTAAGTCTTATGATGTGATTTTGCAGGACTACTACAATGGCCAACCAACCTGCATACTGAAAGTTCCCAAACACTGCTTGTCGCGACTTCAATGAGAAGGGGTTAAGCATGAGAGGCTTTATCCATAAGAGGGGGTTCGTGACTAGGGACCTGGCTGAGAAGGGGCCCGACTTCTATAACCAGTTACAGGCTTTTGGGTGGGAGATATTGATTGAGTCCGTCCCCTCAGGCAACTTGTAGATCGATCGGGAGTTCTATGTCATACTCCCAAATGTTGACTGGTCTGTGCTCCAATCCACTATCTGCATTCAAGGAAATAATGTCCGGGTAGATACTGCTACTATCAATGACACCTTAGGGGTGCCAAACCCCTCCAATGCATCTTTTGACGCTAAGGTGAGTAAGGCGGATCTGAAGTGGGTAGCGAGAACCTTGGTGCCAGAGAGGTAGGAGAACAAAGTGAGGTAGACTAGTGTGAGGGTGACCAAAAGCACTGATTTCACCGTGGAGGCTCGAAGGTGGCTGAACTTAGCATCCCATAGGATTTGTCCTTTAGGAAATTTTATGTATATGACCTTCCACTAAGCTATGGTGGTGGACTATGCTTTGTCGTGGATAGAGATGAACGTAGAGATGCAGATTATTGATGAGTGGCAGTATTTCTACACAAGGGGAGGGTCTTCAAGGGATTTCTTTGTGCCTTTCTTTTATCATTGAGCTTTGCAAGAGGGCAGATATGTCAAAGGAGGACGGTGACTCCTTAGAAGAGTGCAACGTGCCCTTCAACTTACTAACAGTGAAGGATTCACAAGGAGAAAGCAAGAAAAAGAAGAAGTTAGGGGCGGAAGGTGAAAGCAATAGGGCCAGAGAGGACGAGGAGACTAGCACCCCTCCTACACAGATTCCTACATCCCTTGGGGGATGAGAGGCATACCTTGCTACCGTACAGAGTTACTTAGAGTAGTCCCTTTTGCCTCTCCAGGTTTGGCTCCTACGAGCTCCACCAGACTCAGCTCAAGCCTATGCAGAGCTCCGAAGGGAGCTAGATTAGGATAAGAAGAAGAGATTCTCTCAAACCGTATGCTAGTGAGGATGTGGAAGCTATGAGGATTATATTCAAGTCGCAGTCCCCAATGAGAAGCTCCCAAAGCTGACAAACAAGGATGAGAAGGAGTTCTCTTTCCTTAATGGAATAGAGGAGGAGGGCTCCAGTTCCTTAAGCCTCGAAGATGTTGAGGCCACCAGCTAGGTTACCCTTCCCTTAGTTCACATTATGCTATCCCTCCTAGTTTAAGACTATTTTGGGTTTTTGGATTTCCCTCGTTTGTGGCATGTAACAACCAATCTCTTTCTTTACGTAGTTTTAGGACATCTAGAATTATTGAATCTTAACTAAATAATTTATTAGTTTGCTATTTTTTCTAGGTAGCTATTTCCATCTATAATTATTGTGAACACGGGGACATTTTTACGAAACATGCAAAACCACAAAACAGGGGAAAACCCTAGTAGCTTACTGCCTGGGCGTAGTTGCAACGACGAATTCACCGCTGCAGCGACAAAAGTGTTGCTGCAGCGGTGCCATGAAAGCAGAAAGGATCTGCTACAATGATGTTGCTGTAACAGTAAATTCGTCGCTGCAGCGACGCCCAATAGTGACTCCGAATTTAAACCATTTCCAAGTCTTTTCTACCACGATGCTATCCTACAAACCCTTTATTACTTCCATCGCCCCATGTTTTAGCAGTTTTTAACCAAGTACACTCAATTTCGTATTCTAAGTCTATTTTTCAAGTGATTTTCAACTCCCTCAACTTATTTACGCACAAACAATGTCTCCAAATACCACTTGTCTTAATGTCTTCTTACCATGATAACTTAGACTGATCAAGCAAGGGTATCCAAATATCTTGTCAGGACTCCGATGAAAATTAAGAAATACTTCAAATCATGGGAAATTAAGATGTGCCTCAAATAACGAAAATGAATATATACCTCGAAATCATACCTAGCCTTTACGATTCTCGAATTACCCATCAAAATCACTCACCTCATGACACTTCTGAACATCACTTACACTTAAGAAATACTGGCCCTCTCTTAGTAAGGCAATAATACAGTCAAACAACAATAGTCCACATAATGAATGCATGTAGCATTCTATTACAACACAACGAAAATAAGTAAAATCATAAGTATCTTTTTTGTAAACATCACCAATCAACTAAAGAAAGAGTTATAGTTACTAGTAGCACTATAAACTCCATTAATCACTACATCAAATAACACATCCGCCTAAAAGATGCACGTATCACTTATTCAAAATATAATTCACATCATTAGCATACAAGTACTAGGCCTCTTATTGACCTCTACGGTTAGAGTAACTCTATTCCAATCTTTCGAACATTATCGAGATACCAATTGGGACCAACTAATCCCAATTGTGATTGTTGAGATACCAATTGAAATCTGCCATATACCAATTATAATCAACTCAGGGAGGCAATATTGATTTAGCACAATAGGAGAGAAGAAAGTGAAAGATTCCTAGATGCCTCATAGATCCCTACAGATTTGATGTGGACGTCAACAGACCAATCTGCAGGATTCTTCTCGATATTTGCTCTTGTACAAGGAGACCAGTAACCTGGGATCTGATACCATCTTGTCACGACCCAAATGACGAATCGTACAGACACCTACATAACTCTAACCTAGATAAGAGAACCCTTACCACACAATTATTCAATTAAGTGCGGAAGATATATTAAATAGTTTTTGTAAAGAACAATCTTTTAATCGAAAGAAAGATCTCCTGCTCAACTACACTTATTACATAATTATGTTGCGAAAATAACTTAATAGTTTACTAGAACCTAATCTAAAGTGGTATAAGAGCACTAAGCAATGAAAAGGAAGACCCAAGACACAACATCCACATAATATTGAGATGACAGGAGTTGCTGAAGAATAACCACCGTCGTACCTATAGAAGCTTCAATTAATCTGCAATATGGCTATACCCTAAAATAGAGATATAGTAAGTATAGTATCAGTACAACCACACATAATGGTAGGTATCATCAGCTAACCAGGGTTAGAAACAAACAACAACAATAGAAAATAGGAAAGAATCATGAGAACAATTAATACTCTAGATAACCAAACCTTTACGAGCCCTTCTCTAAATTCCCTAACTCTTGCCTTACTCCCTCTCCAATAGTATCTACTGTCGCGCCCCATTTTTCTCACGAAAAGCGGGATTCGACGTGACAACTCTTTTTAGGATGGTTTAAGAGTGAAGAGTCGCCATCTAACGAGTTAAGATGCGTTAGGGCACCATTCTAAGCTAATTACGAACTATTTTAATTAATTTGTCTACGTCAACCAAAAATTCAGGTAAGGGTTCAGGTTACCTCGAAAGAAAGGTGTTAGGCACCTTTCGAGGTCCATAAATGTGGATCCCGACCGAACTCATTTATTACGTGAGAAAATTCTACGTGATAACCAAAAGGTCGATTTTTTTTATTAACTTAATACTAACTAAGTGTTAAAAAAAGTAAATAATTAATAAACTAAACATACAGCTTAATTAATATAAAAGAAAATTTTTATTTAAAAAAGTAAACCTAGACTACCCTAAAGCAAAAAAAGACATGCTAAAGAGTAAAATATAATCGAAGTTTTAAAAGTTTTGGACAAGGACTAATTTTATCTTATTTCGATCAGCACTCGACTTATTCACGGAGGACAATGACGCATACCGCATTGTCAAATACTGCTCGGGGCAATTTCCATCATTTTCGATTGTTCTACCCACCTAGTTTGATTATAAATCTTAAGGGCGTTCTAAAGAAAGCGATAAAACAAGCGTTTCCTAAAATGCCTACCCGTCCCAGTTTAATGTCCAAGAGGCATTGGACGACCTATTTTGGGTAAGGAGCTAGACGTAAAGAAAGTCTTAGGCTTCCTAATTAGACTCGAAGTTCGCATCAAACAAAACAAATAGGACTTACAAATAATGCATAAGGATTTCGAACAAGCCTCTTGATTAATTAAAGATTGCTTAAGTGATTAGCATGCTAAATAATTAATAATTTTATGATTAAGGCCTATAGACATGATATCTAGGTGAGGCGTATTAATCAAGGTGCTAGAGATTTAATTCATATGCTGGAAATTAATTAAAACATGCTAGAAAATTAATTAGACATGCTGGAAAATTTGTCTTAGACGCTGAAAATTGTTTTAATATGCCAGAATTAATCAACAATTGCTGCAAAATAGTTTAAGATGCTGGAAATTAATTAACAATTGCTGAAAAATAGTTGTTAATATGCTGGAAATTAGTTTAAGATGCAGAAAATTAATTAAAAATGGTGAAAATTAATTAAAAGTGCTGAAAATTAATTTAAGATGCTGAAAGTAGTTTGAATATGCTGAAATTAATTAAAAAAAGTGCTGGAACTTAAATTTAAAGATGTTGGAAATTAAATTAAGGTTCTGAAAATTAGTTTAAAGTGCTGAAAATTAGTTTAAAGTGTTGTAAATTGATTAACTTAGCAGGAAATTAATCAAAAGTGCTGAAAATTCAATTTTAATATGTTGAAAATTAATAAAACGTGCTGAAAATAGATAAAATGCTGAAAATTAGTTATAACACGCCGGAAATTAATTAAACACGCGGAAAATTAATTAAACATGCAAAAAAAATAATTTTAACATGTTGAATGTTAATAAATAATCCTTAAACTTGATTTCTAGGTGATTAATCGATTAATTAACACGTTGAAATATCATTAATAATCCTAAAGTGCGTTGCCTAGGTGATAAAGTAATTCAATTAAGCATGTTTAAAATTCGTTAAAATATCCTATGGGCATGATATCTAAGTGATGAGATATTCAAACCACAGAATCCCCACCCCCATAAGCAGCCCCCTTAATCTTTTAATACATAGCCATAGAGTTAGTACAATAATTATTACAACAACCGAATGAAACAGGAAAGGAAAATAAGCTAAAGGCCAACTGGACAGCCTTTAATATCCTTCCAATCCCAGGCGACTCTTTGTTTTCAATCGAACTCGATCAAAGAACCTGTTAAGCACAAAAAGCATACCCGAATGCACAAGAAGAAAACAAATCTAAAGACCTATAATAGCCCAAAAAAACCACAAAACAAGCAATGATCCTAAAAACCAGTCACAGTCAATGACTTAAGGGTTTAGGAGGCAATTAGAACAAGATTTGAAGTCATAGCTAAAACATAATTATCAAAGGCATCGTTTAAGAGAACATATCGGTTAACAACATAAGTGAGAAGAACCAAACTTTGACAATATGCAATGACGAGAATAGCAGAAACAACAAGCAAACCCAACACCTACAGAATATCAGCAAGATGAGAGCTCAAAGTATTTTGTGTGTGGCCAATCAAGGTGGAAAATAAAGCTTAAAATAATTTAAGTATAGGAGATAGTAGTGCTCAAAAATGTGTAAGAGTGTATGTGAAAGCAGGAGCCAAAAAAAAAAAATTCTCTCCCTCAAATGATGAGGAGAGGTACCGTTTAAATAGTTGGAGAGTTGTAAGTAATAAAAAGGAAAAAGAATATTCAGAAGATCAATCAAAATTTCTTTTCCAAATGAGATGAGTCAATTAAGACAAGAAGATCGCGCTGAATTGCCATAAATAAATAAATAAATGAAGGATCCGTCTAAGTAAAGAAAAGGAAAGACTGATTGGCCGGACAACACACAAGTAAGGTTACCATATATAATAGTGTTCAAAAAGTTGTCATAATAAATACGGATTGAAATCGTGACATACAATCCGCTATATATATATATATATATTTTATTTTATTTTTTTTAAAAAAAGACATGTAATCAAATCAAATTGATGCAAAACAGATCAAACTTACCAAAAGCTTTTCAATTATACAATTGATCATACGATTCAATCAAAACCAATCAAATTCTCGCTAACTGATACTAATTAAATAAATACTACAGAATATTTGGTCAAAGAGACGGAGACATTTTAAATTAGTGAATAAGATAATTCGAACGTACCAAGCTTCACTGAAAGTAGATATGTATGTGGGAATTTTCATGAAATTCTGAATCGGCAAATTAAAATCACATATTAATCATACCGAATCCCTGATTGTAACGCCACCAACACTTCGAACATCGAATTTCGTCGCATCGATAGCAACTCACGAAGTTTCTGAATAATGGAATGAGGAATGGGTTTCTACTGTGACGTCATTGTGGTGGTGCATAGTGCTTTCTGGTCGGAGTTGTGGGTGGTTCACAGATATGAGGAAAGAGGGAAAAGGGAAAAGGGTGGCGGATATCGGTGGTGTTTTGGTCGGAGCAGTGGAGAAGTGGAGGTCGTGCCTCGCCGGTGGTTCTCCAGTCAGATAAGGTGGCGGCGACTGGTTTTGGTGGTCGGCGGCTATGAGAAATCGAGAGAGAGAAGGGGTGGCGACTGGTTGGTTATTCGCCGGTGGAGAAGGTGGGGGCTGTGAGGTTCACCGGTCATAGATGGCCAGCGGTAGTGGTGAAGCTGTGGCGTGGAGGGTTTTCGCCGGTGAAGATGACAACGGCGTTGTGGAGGAAAGGGAAAGAGCGTTTGGTGGAGAGAGTATAGAGGGCGGCTGATGTGAAAGGGGAAAAATAAATTTTGGGTTTTTTGGGGGATTTGAGGGATTAAAAAGGAAATAAGAAGGGAATTTGATCTCAGCCGTTGATCAAATTAGATCAACGACTGTGATAAAAAATTAGAATGGGATAGGTTATGGGTTGAAATTTGGGTCAGAAATTGGGTTTAATAAAATTGAATTGGGGATTTCAATTTAGGGTCAAATTGGAATCAATTTAGGCTAAAATTGAGACAAAAATAGGTACAGAATGGCTAGATTTTAAATAAATTGGGGAAATTGAATTGAATGAGACTGTTATTTTGTAAATACCATAATAACTCAATAATAATAAATAAATGTCTCAAAAATTATTTTTAAGTAGAAAATATTGTATAAAATTTACAATAATAACAATAATTTGAGAGTAAATTATGTATGCGAATTTTAAGAAATGCTATAGTAATAATAATAAATGAATAAATAATAATAATAATAGTAATAATAATAATAGTAGTAATAGTAGTAACACCAATAATAGTAATAAATATGTGATTGTAATTATGAATATATATATATATATTTACAGGAATAATTTAATAAATATTAATAGAATAATGTAAAAATGTTATATTTAAATTAATAGATTATATATATTAAATAAAAGTATAAAATTAAATGCTAAAATAAATTGCATACTTTTAAAATTATGAGTACGAAATGTCGGAATTTATTTGATACCAAAGTAATGAGTAAAGCAATGTTAATATTAAAACTAATAATTTTGGTAAAATAGCAGCCCAAGAGAAATATCGGGAGGTCAAAATTGGGTGTCAACAGCTGCCCCTTCGTTTCTTGGGAATGATAGAAGAATTGTTGAGCAACGAACGTTGACGTAGTAGCCAATTTTGTCCGACTGAAAGGATGGTTTGCTGGAATCGAAAAGCGAGAGAGATTTGTTAAAATAGTGTGGCCGAAACTTTGGTTTCAAGTCGCCTACATATCTCGGGTTTACGAGAATCAGGTCTTGTGTAGTTCTAGACTTCGGAACGAATGAGATTCCTAAAGAAAATTGATGAATGTGGAATTTGAATGAAGATAGCACGAGTTGACGAGATTGGAGTATGAGTAGTTTTGAAATGTGGGATGCGAATACGATTTAGGTTAGGTTGTGAGATATAGGTTAAAGAATCATGTTCCAGAACGAGATAAAAAATGATTCTCAAATGTCTTTTGTTATGCTTTTGGGAGCTAAGAAGTTCTTTCACTCAAGTAGGGAGAGGGGGCGGAGGAATAGAAGAAAGAAGGGAAATAGAGACACAAGTTGTAAAACGACTTTCTCTATTAAAGCCATTATACATGAAAACAATCTTCAGAGATGTATCACAATGGAAAATGATAGTTAGTGAACTAATCCTTTTATGATTAATTAGTTAATGAACTTCTCTTGCATCGAGTTTTGACAATTTGACTACTAATATCGAGTATATCATGCACTAAAAAAAGTTAAGTATTGCACGCACTCTACACGATTATCATCAGTAGCATAGGTAAAAACTCCTAGCCTTTTTTCTCGTAGAACTCACTTTTAAAAACCAAAAAGTGAGAATAGCACATACTTTTTCAGTGACTCCTTTGTTAAATTATGTGTACACGCACCAATGATATCTTCCTCCATTTATTTCTTACGCTCTTTGTTCAAAAGGTCTTTTATGCGAATAGATAGAAGGGATGGAGGAATAGAGAAAAGAGGAAAAATAGACACAAAAGATTTAAGACAATTTTCTCTATTTAAAACCACCATATATGACAACAACGTCTAGAAATGAATCACAATGGAAAATAATAGTTCATGAGCTAATACTTTTATGATTAATTAGTTAATGAACTAATCTTGCGTCAAGTTTTGATAGTCTAACTTCTAATATCGAGTATACCATGCACCAGATAAAACCAAGTATTGCACGCACTCTAAATCAACAACATAGGAAAAAACTTCTAGTTTTTCTCCTATAATTCACTTTCAAAAATCAACATGTGAGACTTGAATATACTTTTTCAAACATTTGTTAGTTAAGTTATGTCTACACGCATCCATGATATCTTCCATCATTTCTTTCTTACCATGTTTCTTTAAAGGTTCTTTTACATAGATAGAGATCGGGGTGGACGAGTAGAGGAAAGAAGGAAAATAGACATACAAGATGTAAAACAACTTTATCTATTTATGATTAATTAGTTAATGAATTTCTCTTGCATCTAGTTTTGACAATTTGGCTGCTAATATCGAGTGTATCATCCATCCAAAAAATTAAGTATTGCACGCACTTTGCATGATTCTCATCAACAACATAAGTAAAACTAATACTCCATCCGTTTCAAAAAGAATGACCTAGTTTGACTTGACACGGAGTTTAAAAAAATAAAGAAGACTTTTGAATCATGTGGTCATAAATTAAAGTTGTGTCAAATGTACCAAAATGCCCTTTAATCTTGTGGTCTTAAACATGCTACGTGGAAAGTTGGAATTAAAGTATTGCCAAAAAAGGAAAGGGTCATTCTTTTTGAAACAGACTAAAAAAGAAAGTAAATCATTCTTTTTGAAACAAAGGGAGTAGCTTTTTTCTCCTATAACACACTTTTAAAAAATCAATATGTGAGACATGAATATACTTTTTCAATCACTCCTTTGTTAAAGTTATGTCCACATGCACAAATGATATCTTCCTCCATTTCTTTCTTACCATGTTTCTTTAAAAGTGGTTTACAGGGATAGAGAGAGGGGACAAAGTGTTAGGACCGAAATAATTAGGTGTCATGCGGAAGCTAGCAAAGTAAACCTCAAAAGACGCCAAATAAAAGAACATGCGAGAAATATACCAAAAGAGACACAATAATTTAACGTGGTTCAGTCAATCGACCTACGTCCACAAAAGGAGATGAGCAATCCACTATATAAGCGAGAGTACAAAATGTCAAGAGGGACAACCTCACACAATTCACTCAGAATAAAAAAAGAGGTTCACACAAGTGACACCGCAACACTTGTGTCTCACAAAGTCTCCCCCCAAACAATACTCTCAAACCCCTAGGACTACATTGTGGATGCTACCAAGCTAGAATAAAGGAGCATCTATTTATAGAGTCTATAACTTTTTCCTACAAGAATAAGGATTAGCCAAATATGGAGAATTCATGTTTTCCTTTTCCTAGAAGGTAACCCCAATTATGGTAAGAAAATCAGGGAAACTACCAACAATTCTCCCCCTTGACCTGAATTTCTGACAAAATAAATTTGTTCCACTTTCTTCACGTAGTATTCAACAAGTTCAATCTCCATCTCCAAAATCTCCTCCATTAAATCTTTGTCTTTACATAGAGTAACACTCTGATAAAATTTCTCAAACCAAAATCTTCATTATCGTCAAATAGGTTGCGACTAGATCTGAACCCGCCAAGATGAACACCCATTTTAACCTCGCTCTGATACCACTTTGTTGGGAAAGGCAAGGGCACTAACAACAGTGCACGATAGGGTAGCAGCGGAAGAATACCCAAGTCTAAACTTTTTCTTCCAATTTGAACCAAGAGAAGACAAACAAACCCAAGCACAATGATAATAAGGCAGAAAATATATCAACCAAAATAGATAAGCAAGGATAAAATAAACCAATCACGCGAGACACCAGATTTACGTGGAAAACCCTTCAGTGTGAAGAGTAAAAAACCACGGGACCAAAAACCTCCACTATAATCACCAAGATTTACAATAATGTTCTCCAAAATTGCCACCAAAGAATTGCCAAACAACGAGCAACAATATATAAAGCACAACACCAAAAACTAGAGAATTAAAGGAGCAAAAATCCAAAAATGCAGTTACTGTTCATG
Source organism: Capsicum rhomboideum (assembly GCA_031232105.1). Taxonomy (NCBI): domain Eukaryota; kingdom Viridiplantae; phylum Streptophyta; class Magnoliopsida; order Solanales; family Solanaceae; genus Capsicum; species Capsicum rhomboideum. Next base: position 20,330,565 of record CP124710.1, read on the forward strand.
GATGCAAAACTGGAGCTGCGGGGAACCAAATCCAACTCTGTCAATTCCTAATCAAATATTGAGATGAGAGGAACAAGTTTTCCAAAAATCAGCTCAATCAGACAAGAAACGAAACGGGAATCACAATTTGAAGTTGGCTATTTAGGGCTGAAATTTTGGGCAAAAAAATTGCTCTGTTCTCTCTATATGGCTGATGATTTCACTCTTTTGTATTGAGAAAATAAGACCCAAAAAGGTCTATATATATGCCCCATAGAATTGGGCCTATGGGCAAAGTGGGTTGGTCTAAATTTGGGCTTTTATTTATCCACATAGGAAAGGAAAAAGACCCATAACCCAACAATTCTCCCCCTCACGACTATGTGGAGGAGACCGCCATCCCGACGATCATGCAACAATCTTCAAACTTCCCTCTTGGCAAAGATTTAGTCATCATGTCAGAACCATTATCATCCATATGAATCTTCTCAAGTTCAAGCAACTTAGAATTTAACACATCCCGAATCCAATGGTATCTCACATCAACGTGTTTAGACCGACCATGAAATGTAGAATTCTTGCCAAGATGTATAGCACTTTGACTGTCGCAATAAAGCACATATCTCTCTTGAGCACAACCAAGTTCCCCCAAGAACCTCTTCATCCAGAGCAAATTTTTACAAGCTTCAACGGCAGCAATAAGCTCAGTTTCTGTAGTAGATAGAGCAACACATTTTTGCAACCTAGATTGCCAAGACACAGCTCCTCCTGCAAAAGTAACCAAGTACCCTGAAGTAGACTTACGAGTATCAACATCACCAGCCATGTCTGAATCAGTATAACCACAAAGAATAGGCTTCCCTGTACCAAAACACAAACTCAGACTAGAAGTGCCACAAAGATATCTCATAATCCGCTTCACAGCATTCCAATGCTCTCTTCCCGAATTAGAAAGAAAACGGCTAACAATACCAACAACATGAGCAATATCTGGTCTTGTACAAACCATTGCATACATCAAACTACCAACGGCTGAAGCATAAGGAACTTTCTTCATGTCTTCCTTCTCATCATCACTAGAAGGACACTGTTTCGTGCTCAATTTGAAATGCATAGCTAAAGGTGTACTGACAACCTTAGCCTTGTCCATGTTGAACCTGCGAAATACTTTCTGAATGTACTTCTCTTGTGATAACCAAAACTTCTTGGCCTTTCTGTCATGGACAATCTGCATGCCAAGAATCTGCCTTGCTGGTCCTAAGTCTTTCATAGAAAAAGACTTACTCAACTCTTGCTTCAACTTCTGAATCCTGCAAGCATTATAACCAACAACAAGCATGTCATCAACATAAAGCAACACAATAATAAAGTCACCATGAGAGAATTTTTGCACAAAAACACAATGGTCTGAAGAAGTCTTTTTAAAGCCTTGCTGACTCATAAAAGAACCAAACTTCCTGTACCACTGCCTGGGGAGCTTGTTTCAAACCATACAAGCTCTTCTTCAATTTGCAAACATAATTCTCTTTTCCCTTGACTTTAAAATCTTCCGGCTGCTCCATATAAATTTCTTCATCTAAGTCACCATGGAGAAAAGCAGTTTTAACATCCATGTGCTCAACCTCTAAATCTAGACTTGCAAACCACACGAATGGATGACATCTTCACAACTGGAGAGAATATCTCATCAAAATCAACTCCCTTTTTCTGGTTAAATCCCTTCACAACTAATCTAGCCTTGTACAGTGGAACTGGGTTACCATCTTCATGTTTCACCCGGAAAACCCAACTGTTTTTCAAAGATTTTCTGTCTTTAGGTAGCTTAATCAAATCAAAGGTATGATTATCATGCAAAGATTTAATTTCATTTTCCATAGCGTCAAACCACCTTTCTTTTTCTTCACTTTCCATGGCCTCATCAAGACTCTCAGAATCTCCCCCGTCAGTCAAGAGTACGTACTCATTGGGAGAATAACGAGATGAAGGTATTCTCTCTCTAGTAGATCATCTGAGAGAACTCTCTGGAGTATCAATAATAACTGGTTGTTGATCAACCACATCATCTTGCACTGGAGCATCAACATCATCCTGGTCATTCTGAACATGTTCACCATCTTCATTATCAACTTGATTTTCATCATTATGAAGATTTTCTTCAGGTGCAATAGTCAAAGGAACTGGATCAACATCAACTAGGCTCTCACTACTCTGAGAAACAACTTTCTCAGCTTTGTCAAAATCTTCAATTGTTTGGTCTTCAAAGAACACAACATCACGACTTATAACAAGTTTCTTCTCAACTGGATCATAGAAACGATAGCCAAATTCATTCTGACCATAACCAATGAAGATACACTGCCTAGTTTTAACATCCAACTTTGACCTTTCATCCTTAGGAACATGCACAAAGGCTTTACACCCAAAGACTCTAAGATGATCATAAGAAAAATTCTTACCGGACCAAACTCTGTCAGGGACATCACCATTCAAAGCAATGATAGGAGATAAATTGATAACATAAGCAGCAGTATTAAGTGCTTCTGCCCAAAAGGAATCTGGCAGCTTAGCATCTGAAAGTATACATCTAACTCTCTCAACTAGAGTTCTGTTCATCCTCTCTGCTAAACCATTTAACTGAGGAGTCTTTGGAGGAGTTTTCTGATGTCGAATACCCTGCTCTCTGCAATATCTATCAAAAGGACCAATATACTCACCACCATTATCTGAACGGATGCATTTCAATTTCTTCCCTGTTTGTCTCTCAACCAAGGCCTGAAAACCCTTGAACACATCAAGTACTTGATCCTTAGACTTCAAAGGAAATACCCAAAGCTTGCGAGAATGATCATTAATAAAAGTCATAAAGTAAAGTGCACCACCATGAGACCTTACCTTAAAAGGACCACACAAATCAGAATGTACCAACTCCAGTAAATCAAGCTTTGTTTAAGGCGTATGACTTTGAAAAGAAACTCTTTTCTGTTTACCGGCTAAGCAATGAACATAGCTCTTCAACTTTGCTTGTTTTACTCCAGAAAGCAAATTTTTCTTAGCCAAACTATCAATCCCCTTCTCACTCATATGACTCAGCCTTCTATCTCATAACTCTGATGAAGTATCATTCTACACCAAGTTTACTGAGTCTCTAGAGATAGAGCCTTGAAATACATACAAGTTAGACAACTTGTCACCACGAGCCACAACCATTGAACCTCTAGTAAACTTCCACCGGCCAGCACCAAGGGTGTTAATATAACCTTCATCATCAAGGTTCCCTATAAAAATCAAATTCAAGCGAACATTTGGAGCATGCTTGACATTATTGAGAAAAATTTTGGAACCATTGTTACTTCCCAAACAAACAGTCCCAATGCCAAGTACTTCAACTTCATCATTATTGCCCATTTTCAACATCCCAAAATTACCTGTAGTATAAGAAGAAAATAATTCCTTCTTGGGCGTGACATGAGAAGTAGCACCAAAATCCATAAACCAGCTAGACTCATCACGAACAAGATTAATGGCATTTTCACCACAAGCAACAAGAAGATCATCATTAGTAACAACAACAACACGATTCTCATTATCACCTTCTTTCTTTTGTCGTCTCATATCTCTTTTATGCTTGTGAAAATATTTCATGATATGCCCATTCTTGTGGCAATAGTCACATGTGATATTCTTGTATCTGGACTTGGATTTGCTTCTACTTGTACCTCTGGACTTGTTTCTCCCCCTATCTTCATAACCAAAACATCGGAGTGTGAAGCTGAAGAAGATGAGGCCTGAGATCTTCTTCTCATCTCTTCATTTAAGACACCACTCTTAGCATATTCCATAGTTGCAACACCACTGGGAGCAAAATTAGTCAAAGAAACTCGAAAAGTTTCCCAAGAGTCTGGCAGAGTATTAAGAAGCCAAAGTCCCTGAATTTCTTCATCGAACTTTACACCCATTCCGGACAGCTGGTCAACCTGAAAATCATTAATATGATCAGAAATAGGACTGCCCTCTTTGTACCTGATATTCATCAACTGTTTCAACAGGAACAACTTGTTATTGCCATTCTTCGAAGCATACAGTGTCTCAAGCTTGTCCCATAAACTTCTGGCATGTGTCTAATTTACAATATGATTTCTAACATTATCTTCAATCCATTGTCTAATATAGCCACAAAGCTGCAAGTGCTCAAATTCCCAATCCTCGTCTGTCATGGACTGAGGTTTATTAGAAGCAAAGATAGGCAAATGCATTTTCTTGACAAATAGGACATCTTTCATCTTGCCTTTCCAAGTATGATAATTACTACCATTCAAACACACCATTTTGCTCATATTTGCCTCCATCATTCAAATCGACAATCAACAAAAACCTATGCTCTGATACCACTTGTTAGGACCAAAATAATCAGGTGTCATGCGGAAGCTAGAAAAGCAAACCTCAAAAGACGCCAAATAAAAGAACATGCGAGAAAGACACCAAAAGAGACACAATAATTTAACGTGGTTCGGTCAATCGACCTACATCCACAAAAGGAGATGAGCAATCCACTATATAAATGAGAGTACAAAATGTCAAGAGAGACAACCTCACATAATTCACTCGGAATAAAAAAAGAGGTTCACACAAGTGACACCGCAACACTTGTGTCTCACAAAGTCTCCCCTCAAACAACACTCTCAAACCCCTAGGACTACATTGTGGATGCTACCAAGCTATAAGAAAGGAGCCTCTATTTATAGAGTCTATAACCTTTTCCTACAAGAATAAGGATTAGTCAAATATGGAGAATTCATGTTTTCCTTTTCTTAAAAGGAAAACCCAATTATGGCAAGAAAATCAGGGCAAATACCAACACAAAGGAATAGAGGAAAGAAGGGGAATAGACACACAAGATATAAGACGAGTTTCTTTATTAGAAATCACCATACATGACAACAATCTTTAGAGTTGTATCACGATGGAAAATGATAGTTAGTGAACTATTACTCTTATGATTAAATAGTTAGTGAACTTCTCTTGCATCGAACTTTGAGAATTTGGCTTTGAATATCGAGTATATCATTCAACAAAAAAATCCAAGTATTGCACGCACTCTGCACGATTATCATCAGTAGCATAGGTAAAAACTTGCTTTTTTTCATGTAGAACACATCTTTATAAACCAACACATGAGTATTGCATATACCTTTTCAATCACTCCTTTGTTAAAGTTATGTTCACATGCTAAACCGATGATATGTTCCTCCATTTATTTCTTACTCTTTTTTTTAAAGTTCTTTTACATGTATAGATAGAGGGGACGGATGAATAGATGAAAGAAGTGAAATAAACACACAAGATGTAGACGACTTTCTCTATTTAAAACCACCATAGCTGAAAAAACAGCTTTAGAGATGTATCATAATAGAAAATTATAGTTAATGAACTATTCCTTTAATGAATAATTAGATATTGAACTTCTCTTGCTTGGAGTTTCAACTATCTTGCTACTAATTGAGTATATCACGTACCAAAGGAATCAAGCATTGCACGCACTTCGCAGGTTTCTCATCAGCAACATAGATAAAACTCCTAGCATGTTATCTCCTAGAACACACTTTTAAAAATCAACATGAAAGACTTGCATATACTTTTTCAATCACTCCTTTGTTAAATTTATGTGCACACACACCAATGAGATCTTCCTCCATTTCTTTCTTACCCTATTTCTTTAAAAGTTCTTTTATATAGATAGAGAAAGAGGGCAGGGGGAGGGAGGGTGTGGGTCGGAGGAATAAAGAAAGCAGGTAAATAAACACTCAAGATGTAAGACGACTTCTCTGTTTAAAGCAACCATACATGACAACAACCTAAGTGATGTATCACATTGGAAAATGATAGTTAATGTACTATTCCTTTTTTGATTAATTAGTCTATATATGAACTTCTCTTGCGTCTAGTTTCGACTACCAACCTACTAATATCGAGTATATCATACATTGAATGCCTTGAAGAATTTTATGAATTAAGTTTTAGATAAAATTTGAGAAAAAATAATTTTTTAATTAATTGATTAAGTTTCTTGGGCTTCCTGGCCAAATGCCCACTTTGAAGCCAACAAATTTTTGATTTTTTATTTCTAAAAAAACAAAAAAAATTCTCCAAGAAGCCAAAAAAAGTTCTCGTTTTCCCATAGAATTTCTCTTATTTTGGTGGCTTTTTCGCGACTTTTGCCTCCTCACAGCTGAAAATCACCACAAATATTATAATCTTGCTCATTGCTTCCATTGTTACCCCATTATCTTTCAAATAGTTTTAAAAAATATTTTTCCACCATTGTTACAAGATTGAGAATTTTTCAAAATCACTCCATAACTCGTCAGTAGATAGATTTGAGTATTTTAGATGCACTATAAATTCATTTATCCATTTCAATAGCTAGGAAAGCATTGATAAGAACCCAATTTCGTTCATTCATGATTTTGTACGAAAATTTTGCTAGTCATCGATAAGTCATCTACCCATTATAGATCAAGACCTTAATCTAGGATCGACCAGTAAAGTTCTATAATGGCAGTAGAAGAATTTGTTATTGTTGGTGGTGATTATATGGGAGTATAGAAGGAGACTCTCAAATGTTGGAATCGGAAATCTTTTAGTAAGGTGATAGTGCCCATTGTGCTGCATCACAATGGTTCATACGATGACATGGTTGCAAGCATAATTGAGAGTGGGGAGTTAGCTTGTGAGACAAGTGACTTAGTGATTAGTTATCTAATGGGAGGGATAAAATACATCCCACATTCATAAAGAATGATAAGCACGTGGCCTTGTACATGTTGGATGTTGCTGCCGATGGCTCTAGGCATATATTGAGGATACATATCATCACGAGGTCTCTGGTAGAAACAATGAATGATCACCCAAGATCTCATGTTCAATCGAGTTATCATCATTGACTGTCAGGCATGGTGGAGGGGGTGGGGCTGAATTCATTGGTTGAATTCATAATTTACCAGGATGGGGCTGAATTCATTATTTAGCAGATGATCCCAAATAATTTGAAGAAGAATGTGGATCGAGATCACAATCCAACCATTCCTTCTCCAATGGAACTAATTTCTACAAAAAATAAACATTCAATAACAAAAAAGAGCTGAAATTGTTATTGGATGAAGTGGCGGTGAGGAAGCCTTTTGATTTGCTATGTTGAAAAGTTGTAGTAAATACTTTAAGGTGGAATGTGTATCTCCAAGTTTTACTTGGATGTTGCGGTCCAGGAAGTATGAATGCTTGAGCAGATTTCGCATCAACAAGAACATTGGAAATCACAGTTGCGGTGTTGAACATGACATGGGCAGCCATAAAAAAGTTTTGTACAACATCATTGCCTCGCATTGTGTGAATTAGTATAGTGATAGTAAGGGTCCAAACACTAAAAAGATTAAGAGACTTGTTTTTAGGAAGTTGCATTGTAGTCCAAGCTATTGGAAATATTAGAGGGGAGGTGTGATTACCAAGAAAATGGTTCAAGAGACACCAGAGCACGGGTATTCTTGCTTGCCGACTTTTTCCTACATGGTTAACACTCTTAATTTTGGTTCTGCCTATTCTATCATGGTAAACAAGGATAATTATAGGTTTATGTACTAATTCATAGCCTTTGGCGCTTGCATCAAGGAATTCGCCCACATGAGAAAGGTAATTGCGGTTGACAACATTCATTTGCATCAAGGAATTCTCCCACATGAGAAAGGTAATTGCGGTTGACAACATTCATTTACATGGTAAGCACGAGGGCGTGTTGTTGAGCACTGTTGAATAGAATACAGAGAATCATATTTATTCAATTACTTTTTGTGTTGTGGACAAAGAGAATGATATGTCATGGAACTTCTTCTTTGAGAAGCTGAAGTCTATAGTGATCGATGGACCAGATTTGTGCATTATCTCTAATATGCGCAAGAGCATCACCAACGGCATTGCAAGGATTTACAATCATACTCATCATGGATATTGCATGAGGCATCTTGGTGAAAATCTCTGAAAAAATCACCACTATGGAGATTACCTTTATCTATACTACAATGCGTCAAAGACATATTATTTTAAGGAATTCAGCAATTATTTTACAGAACTCAAGGACAAATGCCTTGAGCTAGCTGCCGTCCTTGAGCATAAACTTGGTTTTGAGAAGTGGAGCAGGGCACATTTCCCAGGCAATAGGTATGATGTGATGACCATAAACATTATCGAGTCGCTCAACTCTATGTTGATAAATGAAAGAGAGTACGCCATGGCATCCATATTCAATTCAATTGCTAGGAGGTTTGGTGAAAAGTTTAGGGATAGGCATGCATATGTCCTCAAATCAAAGAAGGATAAATTTGTGTCTGCTGCCAAAAAGATTGCAAGGGATAATATGACTGAGGGCGACTCCTTGTATGCGACAAATGTAAATAGGGATGCCAACCATTTCACCATGTTTGCCATGGGTTCTACTGCCAAAGTGAACTTACTAAAAAAGTTTTGTTCTTGAAGGGAATATGACTTGGTCAAGATACCGTTCGCTTATGCGATGGCCGCTTTGCGATCTAAGTATAGCGATGATTATAGTACGAGCATCTATGAGTACTCTTTGCCTATGTATAAAGTTGAAGCGTACCTCCTTGCATACTCTTAAGCTATTAATGTTGTCCCTCTAGAGTCGAAATGGAGTGTGCCATAGGAATTGTTAGACTTGAATATTTTTCCACCCCATATCGATCCCAAGCATGGAAGGAAGAAAGGGAAATTTGTTAAGGGCATTGGTGAGACTTTAAAGTCCAAGAGAAGGAACAAGTGTTCAATATTCAAGAGACTCGAACACAAAAGAACCACATGTTTGAACAACATATCTTAGATAGGCTTGTCTCATTTTAATTGTAACTCAAGCTACTGTATTTTGAGACCCCTGCATTTTAGTAAATTAATGTCATGTCAGTTTTTATTGATTTTACTATTTATCTATTATTGATCGACAAAATATATCATATACTTTGTATGTTGTCAATTAGAGATATGCACAATCGACTACGAATATTTAATCGTCTACGTTGTCAGTCCATTGAAAACCCTAAATCTTCAATCAATGAGATGAACCGCGAGTAATAATTATGCTTTTAAAAATCTACTACACGTCAATTCACTACTATGACAATTGGGTATATGCTACCTACTCGAATTTTAGTCCTCCATGCGTCGACTAACCATTGGTTGGGGATATCAATGGACTTCTATACAGTCTATACAAACAACCCTCTATTCTACAAAATTGTCATCTTCTTCAACAAAATTAAAAAAAAAATAACAATGCCGCCAAGAATAATCTCACTATGACACATTAGGAGGATTCATTCCCAATACCGCCACGACCTAATCCTCCTCCGCAATAACCTGGACCACCCTTTCTACGATCTGGGTCAGGATCGTGACCTCCGGGATCGGTAACTAGGGCGTATCATCTATTTTATATGGGCAATCGTGGAGAGGCTCAATCTGGTGACCAACAACTAGATCACCCCACCACCACCATTACCCTAATTTAGTTTTTTTGGTTGTTGTTGTAGTTCTTGTTCTAGTTCATTGCAGAAGAAACTTCATATTTATGGGTGTTGTTAGATTAAAGCAAGCTTCTTCTTTTTTCCCTTTTTACCCTTTTTGATGTGTATATTATGTATGTATATAGCAATGAACAAATGAATAAAACAATTTTCAGTTTTGTAATATTTTTCCCTTTTATGGTTTTTAAATTTTCCAGTTCTGTTAGAAGAAGAATGGAATAGTTGATTGCTTTAATAATTAATTAATAAAAATTCATATATTATCATAGATAATGTCTCTAATTTAACATCGATTAGATGGTTGTATAGCATGTGGAAAATTTAATATGTACTATGTTTAATTATACATATAAATCAAGCAAATAATATATACCAGACTAGATACTTCGTGTATACCACACCAACTTAATAAATGGGGTCTACCATCGAAGGAGACCATTGTCACGCTTAGACTACACTCTGAGTCTAGATTAATATATAGACACTACTAGTATATTTTAAAAAAAGGAGAATAATTAATTAAAATAAATTAAATTATTGGAATTTACACAATTCAATGAGTTTAAACAAGTCATATGATCATATAAAAATCCACATAAATTGGGGGTGGTGATCAAAGATGAATGAGGATGAGTAATATTTGAACAAAAGAAATTTTCACAACATATTTATGCTTTGTCAAAGAGTACTCTGAGGATATTGTTTGTCCAACCATTACTCATCCTCATACATCTTTTGTAACGACCCAAAATGTCATTATGTCAAAAATCATTTCAAGAAAATTTTATGATGAATAAAACCCTCTTTTTGAACTTGTTAGAATTTAATTAGTGAGTAAAATGTGGGGCCCAACATAATTGGACCAATAATTAAAATAAAATGGGCCAGCCTGCTGCCTACCACTACAACGGTAAATCAACCGCTGTAGTAGTAACCCGGGTAGTAGACAACCTGAATTTCTTTTAAAACTCTTCTTTATTCCAGCCTCCTTAAGTCGTCCTTCTCCACCAAAAACACCTAAAATAAATCCCACATCTGGAGCTATGAGTTTTCAAAGGTGACGCATCATGAGGGTAATTTCGAGGCATATCCGACGAGAATCTGATACAGGGAGAAGCTAAGCACACGCAGGACAACTTCCTCCTCTCATTAGTAGCATAATTCATCTATGAGGTAGGTTATGATTAAATTGTAGTAGACATAAGGTAGATCCATATAATATTGATAGTAATGTCGGGAGGTTTCATATCTTAGGCCTTCGGGTACAGTATTTGGATGAACAGAAATAATAATAACCGGTTTAGGCTTTAATTATGTAGTAAATTGTTGTTATGCTCAACTAGTGTGATATTCATGGCATGAATTCTTTAGTTTTGTGAGAGTTCCAATGGATACATTAACATTACAGGTATAGTATAGGGATAAGGACAGCCAAAAATGAGAGAGGGGTTAAATAAGGTTAAATTAGGTTGCTCATAGGACCCTAGAAAACTCGTAGACTTGCATTGGGTAATGGTAAGGAAGTGTAAGTGAAAAGTAAGAATTAAAATATACTTGAGTTTAAGTGATATAAGGATTTAATTAAGTAGACGGGATGGCTTGAAGGTTACCCTAGCAGTAAGGTAAGTGGAAGGGTAGGTAATTTGATAAAGATCATTAAAATACCAAGTTGAAAGGTAGAAAGGCCGAGCATTAGTATTTCGGGTTGAGGTATTAGTAAAAGACATGAAAAAGATTTAAAAGTACGAGTTTGTGTCAAAAATAAGGGATTGGCGTTGTCGTCCTAGTAGAATACTTACAAACTCTTAGAAAGTATGTGTGTGTATGTGTATGTATATATGTAATGAATCCCAAGCTGACCAGAACAAAAGGTAGAAGTGTTAAGAGATATTTGATACTGTGAGAGTTGGTATATATGGAAATAAGATTTGTTTCCTCGATTCTTATATGCAAATCAAATATTCGTAATTTCTTTTAGACAGTACTTGTGATTATTGACTACATTTGTATATTCATACATGTTGATGATGTTTGTGAAGATGTTGTGGAGATGAGTTGATGATATTGATTATGTTAATAAGATCATGATGATCATGATATTGATAATGATATTGATGATGATGATATTGAGATCATTATGAAATGACAGATATTGATGGTATTAAGAAGAGAAAGAGAAGATGCGTACATCTTGCATACATACATTCATCATATGCATTGGATGTACATTTATACTTGTATGTTGTGATAGACTTGTTGATGGAAATTTGTTGATAATCATAAATAATTGTTGTCCCACTTGGTTTGTAAAAAAGGGAGAAGGTCATATATAAGAGGGTATAAATGTATGCTTAGTTATATTATACTTTTTAAGTGACGAGGAAATTCGAGCTACCCGTTGTCACGCCCCAAATCCCATCGAGACATGATTGGCACCCATAGTCGATAAGGCCCGAGAGAACCAACCTTTGCGTATGTTCAATCATATGCATATCATAATCATAACCACCATTGCATAAGAACATGAAAGACGAATAAAGGAAAACATGGGACATATTTATACATACATATGAAACTTGGCCGTTGAGGCCATCCAGTCAAAACAACATATGTCTTGTACACTAATACACCCACATCCGTCTACAAAAGCCTCTAACAAGAGCATTGACCAATACAAACCAAAAGTCGGGACAAGTCCCCATTTTACACAATATATACATCACCAAAACATATCTACACTCTGACTCGGAGAAGCCCCGAATGAGCTGGAGCTCACCAAAGAACCGCTAACACTGGCAATCTACTGGGAAGGCCTACTGGGACCTATGCCTGCAGCAAGTATGGTAAATTCCCCGAGAGGGGTCAGTACGAAATAAGTACTGAGTATGTAAAGCTCAAATGAAACTTTGTAACACATGAACATACTAATGAACTCCATTCAAATGTCTATACAATGTGAGTAAGTCACCATTTTGCATTTTGGGAACCATGTGAATTGCTTTCATTACTTCCATTACGTTCCTTTATATTCAATGCTTGCTTGTCAATACATGTGTCCCAATGTACCCGGGCCCCTACTGATCAGTGGGTCTTTCCATGACTTATCATCATGTGGGGATCGGGTCGAGCTAGGCTTATGCCCCTAAGACCTGCCACCCATAAAGCACTAAATCGAGATCGAGTCGAGCTAGGCTTATGCCCCTAGACTTGCCACCCATAAAGCAACACATCGGGATCGAGTGGAGCTAGGCTTATGCCCCTAAGACCTGCCACCCATAAAGCACTGCATCGGGATCGAGTCGAGCTAGGCTTATGCCCCTAGACTTGCCACCCATACTTGATCATTGACCACATTTGTATTACTTTGAGATTGATATTTGATAGTCATAACATCACTTTGAACTTTGGAACATAACATTGTTGGAAACTTGAACCATTAAACAATGAGTAAGAGACATGTGAATAACTTGGCAACATAATATTATTAGAATCATAACACCATGAGAACTATGGGGCAATAATCTATGAACAAGAGGTATAAGTAATATCACTAGTGGAACATTGGAACATAACCTTATTTGAGCTTTTGGAACATTAACCATGATTATGAGACATGAGACTCACAAATGATCCATGAGTAGGAAATATATGACAATGACTATTGATAAACGGATATAGGATACCTTAGCACATTTCGGGATAGGACTAGTGAAATAGCAATGTGGATACTATTTGCCGCAGAAAGATACGGAAAGAGTAACCTTACATACCTTGTACTCTCAATACGGATATACAATCCTAGATGTGCATACAATAGTCCCGCTCCTTCTTTATATGTCACTCTACAACACAAATACATAACGGAATTCACATTAACCACAACTACGTCACAAATGCATATAACATCAATGGGGTACATGTTTGCTTTGAAACATGTCATTTCCCCTTGACAAAACCATTGATAGCATCATTATTCCAAAAATCCTCCAATATTCCCAACATTGACCAATACATGATAATCAATACATTTCACCATAACAATTCTCTTTTACACCTCCTTATCCATACTACATCACAAACAATCCATCAATTCACCTTAATACACTTCATAGCACATATCGGCCAAATTTCCACAATTTACACTTATAGACAAGAACAAGTTTAACAACAAAAATAACACCATAGATGTTCATATTTTGTCCATACCATGATCTTTCATCAAAGGCACAAGTCCTAATTCAAGTTCAAATCCTATGGATCACACATCTTTTACAAAAGCACAAAATACCATATCCAACATTTCCAAGCACAACCAACATGATTTACATACTCTTTCATGCATATAATATATTAATCCATAATAATATTCACTTACCCAAACTTGCAAAGGGATGATTTTGCTCCAAAATTGCCTTTGAGTCTTTAGGGTTCTTGAGAGAATATTGTAGAAGGTTTGAGAAAATATCTCAAAGAACATGAGAGTTTAAATGAATAAAATCTGATTTTGTGGTCCTTTATATAGTACTTGGGTCATCCTTAGCCTTTCTTGATATTTAATGCTTCAATTGACCAAGTCAATAGAAGATTGGGTCATGTGACCCATGTCTTTTATCCCATTTTGGGCTTTTATTGAGCCCAAATCACTTAACACAATAAAATCAATAATTTCTCATCTTTATATGTATTACAATAATATTCCCACTCATAATATTCATATACGTAGCCTCAATCCCAAAAGCAAGTGATTCTAGCCACGTTTGGCTTATTTTGACCTTAGGGGCAAAACTCTCATTTTGACCCCAAATTCGTTCTCGAGTAATTTTATCATACCAATGTAATATGTCATTCATTTCATGTATATACTCTTTGTTGTAGAAGAAATGTAGCAAAAATCGGCTCGGTACGTCCCCGGATACCCTTGGGACTTAGAAATTTCCAACTTTCGAAAAAGTGGAAAACCCAAGGTGGTACGCCCCTGGGCGCGCCAACCCACTGCCTCTGGGATAATAATTTTAGCCCAGAGCGGCGTTGCACGGTCCCAAACGCACCCCTCCTTAAAATTTTTGAAAATTCCATTTTTCGACTTCTCTTCGCGGGTTTGGTTAGATACTTCAAGTCCTATTCTTTAACTCACTTCTTAACCTTATTATACTTTGTTTAGAGGTATTATTAGCCTCATTTTGAACCCCACAAATGTGCAATGAAAATTGCAAAACACCTTCTATGCAAGTTTAACCACATAACAAGAGCCAAATTCAATTATCTCACCACTAGTCTTACCAAATGCATACTTATAGCTCTCGATACCTACGTACATATTATTTAATTTTGTCAAGTAGGTTTGGGAACGTATGGGGTGTTACACCCATTTCGCGCCCTCGGAGTATTAATATAATGAGGTCCGTAGGACTATCTGAAATAGGTTAGAAATAAGATTACAGAATTGTAATAACAAGATAAGGTAGATTTAGAAGACGTAAGATAAAATGGATTATTAAAGGACAAAGATACATAATAATGTTAAATAACAAGTAGGTCACAGAGAGTCTAAGTGTAAGGTGTCAATAAATGTATAAATATGAGTTAGTAATAGGAACCTTACTTGATTTCATGATCTCTTCCTATTTGCTATTATTTTTGTCTGTTTCTGACCCTGGTCGACCAATCCACCAGTATGTGTGGTTGTACTGATGCTACACTTACTATGTCTCCATTTGGGGGTATAACCATGATATAGGTCAGTTGGGGTATTTATAGATGCGACAGTGATCACTCTGTAGCAGGTCCTGTCCTCTTGATCCTACATAGATGTTGTGTCTTGGAGTTTCATGTTCCTTGTCTAGTGCTCTTGTACCGATTTAGATCAGGTTTTGGGGATTCACTATTAGTTATTTTCCACATTGCATTTACTTATCAATTATATAGAATAAGATATTTTTATGAATTGAATGAATGAATTTGTTTTGGAATAAGAAATTATTAACGTCTGTATTAAATGAACGGTTGGGTGGTAAGGGTTCTCCTATCTAAGATAAAAATAGTTAGGTTCCCACATAATCCGTGATTTGGGTCATGACAAAATGGTATCAGTTACTAGATTATCGGTCTCCCAATACAAGAGAAAATGTATAGTAGAGTCCTACGAGTGTGTGTGTTGACGTCCAAATCCAATTTGTGGGAACGTATAAGGCATCTCAAAAGTTATTTCACCTTCTTGTTTCCTATTATATTGATTCAGTGTTGTCTCCTCGAGTTGAGTCCAATTGGTATCTAGCCAATTCCAATTGGTATCTAACCCTCTTAATTGGGATTAGTTGGTCCCAATTGTTATCTTGAAGGTGTTCAAAGGACTAGAATGGTAACATTTTGATCATTAGAGATCAATAGGAGGTGTAGGAGTTAAAAGGTTATGTTGTGAGATCTGGTTGGTACTGTGTTAAGTAATTACTTCTTTGTGATAACATGATGTGAATATTCTAAGTGGATTGTTATTAATTGAAGCATATTGTGGTTTACTGTCTGATGTTTGAATCCTGTTAGTGTAAATGATTACTATGTGTGGATAATCTGGTGATCGTGAAGACCCGGTGTGATCTCAGGGTGTATCTTTATTTTTGCAATTTGAAACATGTCTCATTTCCCCGTGATTTGAAGTATTCCTTAATTTCCATCCGAATCCTGAAGAACTACCTAGGTGCCTAGCTATTTTATAGGGAAGCATGGTATGGGTTCTTACTTGGATAAGTAGTAGGGAGAATGTTTGTGTATCTAAAGGAGTTACAAAATTTGAATCTCGTTAGTAATGACTCAGAATGATAAGTCATGTATCTGGTTTGAAATTTTCTTAGACACGAGAATTGTAAACAACAAGAGTGTTCGTAAGATAGTATCGTGTGAGGAAGGGGCCTGGAACTAGAAAGAAGAAAGAAAAGCAGAACCACTAGAAGGTACCATTGTAGCGGAACTTTTACCATTGCAGCGGTAAGTTAAACATTGCAGCAGTTCCCAGGCAGTAAGCTGTCAGGGCATGCCCCCTCCTATTTTTTTATTTTGCATTTATTGCAAAAATAATCCCATAATCAGAATAATTAAAGGTAGAAATCAATCCCAAAATGCCTTACAAGCTAAGATTTATTACTAGGATGGGATAATAGCTAAACGTCCTAAAATGCCATAAAATGAAAGAGAGAAATTGTTTGTTACAAGCCCCAAATGGGGGTAACCCAATATCTAAAACAGTAATAAAATAAAAAAAAAAGGAGGGAGTTAATGGCATTATCTCCTAGGCTAGAGGCATCTGAACCCTCTTTCTCCATCCCGATGAGGAAGGAAAGCTCCTCTACATCCATCCTTGTTAGCTTTGGGAGTTTCTTGGTAGGGGAGGTATATTTGAACATAACCTGCACAGCCTTTTACATCCTCACTAGCATGCGATCTCAAGAGTGGCGCTTCTTCTTCTCCTTATCTAGCTCTCTTCGGAGTTCAGTATAGGCTCGAGCTGGGTCCAATAGGGTAGCAAAGATTAAAGGAGTTAATCCTAGTGGAGGAAACTAAGGCCTCTCTAAATAACCTCAAACAGTAGCAAGGTCGACCTCTTAACCACTGAGAAACACGGGACCCTGAGTAGAAGGGGTGCCAGACTCTTCTACCTCTCCGGCTCTACAACTCTCACCTTCTTCCCCCGTCTTCCTCTTCTTATTACTTCCTCGCCAAGTGCCCCTACCCCTGAGCAGGTTGAACACCACATAACACTCCTCTATGGTACCATGATCCTCCGTGGCCACGTCCACCCTCTTGCACAACTCGGTAATTAAGAAAGGCAAGAAAAGATCCCTCACCGACCTCTCCCTTGCATAGAAGTGCCTCCACTCATCCATAATATGTGCCCCCACATTCATCTCGATCCCTGTAAGAGAACAAGAGACCGCCACAACCCGATGGAAAACCACATCAGTCACGTTTCCTGAAGGACGGATCCTTTGGGACATCAATTGCAACCAAACTCTAGCCTCCCTGAAAAGTAGGCACTCTTGGTCCTTTTAAGGATGGAATACTTCACCTTATCCTCTTGACTCTCCGGTGGCAAGACCTTGGCCTCCCACTTTAAATTTGACTCCCAGATCTTAGCTTTAATGGCAATATTTGAGGGGTTTGGGACCCCCCAAGGCATCATTGATGGTGGCAGCATACATCGAGACGTTCTTTTACTAAATGAAAATAGTGGGGAGGGGCACAGACCACTCCACAGTGGGGAGTATGGTATAGAACTCACGAACTATGTGCAAGTTACATTCAGGGATGGGCTCCGTTAATATCTCCCACCCAAAAGTTTTCAACTGATTGTAAAATTATGGAGCCTCATCCTTCATATCCCTTATCACAAAACCCTCTCATAGAGGAAACCCCTATTTTTTTCCCCTCCTCATAATGATCGCGGCTAGTAGAGTCAGGAAATTTTTGGTAGCGTGGTTGGTGATCCATGATAGTCCTATAATACATTGCAAACACAGAGTTAGAAACTAAATCGGGGTACTACGGGAGGGAAAGGAATTCAAAAACCTCAAAGAGAATAAAAGCCTGGATATCACTACCAGGTACCACTACAACGATAAGTCAACCACTGCAGTAGTACAGCTGGGATAGTAACTTACCACTAGGTGGAAAAGTTACCGCTGCAGCTATTCCATCATCCCCAACCTGCCAACCTCCCCTCCCATGGTGTAAATTATTTTCCAAATTTTAAATGCTAAGCATAGATCAGGCTTAGTGAAGTCCGTATGAACCGTTTTACACTAAAATAGGAGTTTATAATACATAAATTCAAACCCAAATTATTCAAATTCACTGGGAAAGATGACCATTCACCTTCCACCCCTTCCATGGCCAAAATTTACCATGAACTACATCAATCTTACACCTAGAATGTTGTATAAGAATTGGAGACGTAACAAAATCTAACATGCTCATTATTTAGTGCAAGAACACCACCAAAATTCAAATTCAAAAGTGGCACCAAAAACCATCCACAAAATCCATATTCTAATGAATTTTCAACAATTCTAAGATGATAAGCAAGTAAATAAAATAGTAGAGATGAGGAATTTACCATAAAATTGATACCGGAAGAAGATTGCATAGAAAGATTGAGAGGAATTTTAGAGTGGGGAAGTGAAAATGGGGGAAATGTTTCACTGTCGCGAATCATTGTTAAGACAATTTTACTGCTGCAACACTAAATGCCTAGCATATTGTTTTTCATTCCGACTTGTCGTGCGTTGTGGTAATTGGCGATGTTTGGAATATTTTAGAAATAAATCGCCACATTAGTTTTTAAGGTCAATTCTTTTGTCAGTTGTTAATAGTTTTGGTGAGTCGATTTGGATATTGAAAAGACCGACTAACATTCAGGTTGGTTATTTACGTTGGTTCAGTCATTAGTTAACCAAGGTTAGGCAAAGAGAGCTAACGAGAATTAGCGATTGTTCTTTTTTCGACCTATCATGGGCTCGAATTTCTAAGTCGTGCCTAGAATAATTTGACCCTCACTCTATGGCCGTTTGGGGATGAATGTGGATAAATTGGTATCTAATGTAACAACCCATAACATCGTTTTCAAAAATCATTCTAGGAAAATTTTACGATGAATAAAATCCTCTTTTCAAACTTGTTAGAATTTAATACATAAGGAAAAGGTGGGGCCCAACATAATTGGGCTAAGAATTAAAGAAAAATGGGCTAGCCTGCTGCCTACCACTATAGCAGTAAATTAACTGTTGCAGCGAAAAATCAATTGCTGCAGCAGTAACTCGGGCAGTAGCCAACTCGAATTTCTTTTAAAACCCTTTTTTATTCCAGCCTCCTTAAGTCGTCCTTCTCCACCAAAAACATCCAGAATAAACCCCATATCTGGATCTATAAGGTTTCAAAGGCCACACTTCATGAGGGCAATTTCGAGGAATACTTGACGAGAATTCAATGTGGGGAGAAGCTTAGCGCGCACAGGATAATTTCCTCCTCTCATTAGCAGTGTAATTCATCTATGAGGTAAGTTATGGTTAAATTATAGTATACTTGGGCTATATGCATGTAATATTGATAGTAATGTTAGGAGTTTTCATGTCTTAGGCCTTCAGGTATGGTGTTTAGATGGACGTAAATGATAAGAACCGATTTAGGCTTTAATTATGTAGTAAATTGTTGTTATGCTCAGCTAGTGTGATATTCGTGGCATGAATTGGATAATTTTGTGAGAGTTATAGTTAGATGAATGGATGCATTCACATTACGAGTATAGTGTGGGGGCAAAGACGATCAAAAATGAGAGGGGTAAGCTAAGTTAAATTAGGTTGCTCATAGGACCCTAGAAAACTCGTAGACTTGCATTGGGGAATGGTAAGGAAGCATAAGTTCGAAGTAAGAACTAAATTAGTAAAGCTAATTTAGTTTAGGGGACAAAAGGGTTTAATTAAGTAGACGGGACGACTTGGAGGGTACCTAGTAGCAAGGTACGTGGAAGGACATGTATTTTGATAAAGGTCGTTAGAATACCAAGTTGAAAGGTCGAAAGGTCAAGCATTATTATTTCTGGTTGAGGTATTAGTAAAGGGAATGAGAAAGATGTAAAAGTCTGAGCGTGTGTCAAAAATAGGGGATTGGAGTTGTTATCCCACTAGAATATTTAAGAACTCTTAGAAAGTATGTATATATGTGTGTGTGTATATATATATATATATGTAAGTGAATCCCAAGCCGACCAGAACAAAAGGTAGAAGCATTAAGAGTTATTTGATGCCGTGAGAGTTAGTATATATGGAAATAAGATATGTTGCCTCCGTGATTATATGTAAATAAAATATTTGTAATTGCTTTCGAGAACTACTTATGATTATTGACTGCATTTGTATATTCATTGATGATGTTTTGTGATGGTGTTGTGTGAGATGAATTAATGATATTGATTATAGTAATGAGATCATACTAATGATGATATTGACGATGATGAGTTGATGATCATGATATTGAAATCATTATGAAATGATAGATATTGATGGCATTGAGAAGAGAAAGAGAAGATGCACACATCTTGCATACATACATTAATCATATGCATTGGATGTACATTCGTACTTGTATGTTGTGACAAACTTGTTAATGGAAATATGTTTATAATTATGAATAATTTTTGTCCTGCTTGGTTAGTAAAAAAGGGAGAAGGTCATATATAAGAGGGTATAAATGTATACATAGTTAAATCATACTAGTTAAGTGAAGAGGAAATTCGGGTTATCCGTTTGGGGCCCTCGGAGTATTAATTTAGTGAAGTATGTAGGACTGTCTGAAATAGGTTAGAAATAGGACTACAAAATTGGAATAATAAGATAAGGTAGATTTAGAAGACGTAAGATAGAATGGATTATCAAAGGACAAAGATACACAAAAATAGTAAATGATGGGTAGGTCACAGAGATTCTAAGTGTAAGGTGTTAATAAATGTATAAATGAGAGTTAGTAATCGAAACTTTACTTGATGTCATGATCTCTTTCTATTTTCTATTATTGTTATCTATTTCTAACCCTGATCGGTCGATGATACCTACCAGTACGTATGGTTGTTCTAATGTTATACTTACTATATATTTGTGTGAGGGTATAACCATGATGCAGGTCAGTTGGGGTTTCTATAGAAGCGACAACGATCACTTTGCAACAGCTCTTGTCCTCTCGATCTTATATGGATGACGTGTCTTGGAGTTTCCTGTTCCTTGTCTAGTGCTCTTGTACCAGTTTAGATTAGGTTCTGGAGATTCACTATTAGTTATTTTCCACATTGTATTTACTTATCAATTGTGTTAAATAAGAGATTTTTATTAATTAAATGAATGAATTTGTTTTGGAATAAGAAATGATTAACTTCCGCATTAAATGAACAGTTGGATGGTAAGGATTCTCCTATCAAAGATAGAAATGGGTAGGTGCCCGCACGATCCGTGATTTGGACCGTGACATCTTTGATCACCACCTCAAGTTTATGTGGACTCTTACATGATCATATGACTTATTTAAACTCCTTGAATTGTGTAAATTCCAAAAATTTATTTTATTTTATTTAGTTATTCCCCTTTTTTAATATACTAGTAATGGTCTATAAACATGTACACTAATCTATGTGGTCAATATGGACTCTGAATATAGTCTAGTCTACACTAAGACCTACGTCTATATTGTGTCCTATAGATTTGTGTACATGATTATAGACCATTACTAGTATATTGTAAAAAATAAAAAGAATAATTAAATAAAAAAATTAAATTATTGGATTTACACAATTCAAGGAATTTAAACAAGTCATATGATCATGTAAGAATCCACATAAATTGGGGGGGGGGGGGGATGGGGGGATGGGGTTTGATCTAAGATTATAAAGATGAGTAACGATTGAACAAACAACATCCTCAAAATACTCTTTGGCAAAGCATAAGTATGTTGAGGATTTCATTTGTTCAACCATTACTCATCCTCATTCATCTTTGATCATCACCCCCAATCTATGTGGACTCTTATATGATCATATGACTTGTTTAAACTCATTGAATTGCGTAAATTTCAATAAATTAATTTATTTTTAATTAATTCTTTTTGATAATATACTAGTAATGGCTATATACTCATCTAGTATATTATAGACTAACTGTATAGTCTAGGTTCTATAATGAACACAATCGATGGTCCTTAATTCAATATCATTTATTTAATTATTCACAGTTTTTGCTATATACTAATATTTTTGGACCATTATATCGACCAAAATATACCTTACAAATGATAGAGTGTCGATCTAGCTGGTCTAGAATCTATTGCGTACATAGAAAAGTATCGATTATATTGATGGTTTATTAATTATGTTCAACGGTAATAAAATTTGAATATCCAACTTTTTCAACGGTAACAAAGTATAAGCTGTTACTTTTCCAACGGAAATATCTGAGTTTTTTTTTTTTTGTATAAAAGGAAGGCAATACTTGTTTTAACTCCTTAATTTTTTTTTACTTCATTAACTCCTCTATTTTATTTTATTTTAAACAACTAAAATGTCTCAAGCATCTCAAATATCCAATGCAAAAAAGTCTTACATTTGTCGTTGTGGTAATATAGCTGTCTTGAGGATGTCAAGCAACGATACAAATCCAGGTTCTTTAACTCTTCAGTTGAGAAGGTGAGTGCTTATATATATATGTGTGATTTATGATTTTTTGTTTAAGTAATGAAATCATCTAATTATTTTTTTTTAGGATAATGGAGGATGCTTTTTATTTATGTGGCTTGAAAATAAATCACCGACAGCAGCCCATCAACGTCGAATTCGAAACCCGAGACATCAAATTTTTATGGCGTTATCAAGTTTCAAATACTAGAAAGGCTTTGAGAATCCAAAGAAAATCTATATGCTCATGACATTGTTCAAAGAAGACAAAAAAGAGAGGAATCACTTGAAAGGATTTCTAAAAGATACCGAAATAGAGAGGCATCAACTTAAACAAAGATTAATTTTAGCCAAAAAAAAAGAAAATGACCTAAATATTATGTTGTATGGTTTGTTGTTGATGTTGGCTTTTTGTAAAGATGAAACATGAATGTAGTGGGACTGAATAAATAAAGGTATTCTCTTAAATTATTATACTTTTATATCTTTTATTCAAGGCTGATAATATTATAAATCAACTTAAAGTTGATAATTAACAATGATAACAACCTATTAATAATAAAGAAGACCTTCTATAATATTAACCACCGACTTTTCTAATCTATGACAATAACTTAAAAGGTAACACAATGTGGTCTATAATATTAAACATCAACTTAAAATTGATAATTGACAATGATAGCATTCTATAAATAGTTGAGAAGACTTTCTATATTGGTAACACAATGCAGTTAAGAAAAAACCATAAATCTATGAAAAAATAAATTCATAAAGAATCCAGAAAACTTTCTTTAAAAAAATTGTTTGTCGAAACATCCAACCATCATAAAACAACAAACCATTACATTCCAAATAATAAACTGGTTGTCTTAAATTACCAAATATATATTTTTATCGTCACCACTAATCTCATCATTGAGTTTCACAACAATACTCATCACATCCACTTCATTTTCATCATTGTCTATTTCTCCATCTTATTTTTCCTTTTTTGTTTCTCTTCTTCATCATATTTCTTCTCCTTTTCTGGCACATCAGTGTCAAAGTCTTAATTTTTTTCATTCACATCTTTCTTCTCCTCTTCTGCTACATCGGTCGAGTCTTCTTCTTCCATATTTTCTTCTTCTTCTTTCTCTTCTATCTTCTCCTCTTCTTTTTCTTTTTCTTTTTCTTCATCTGCTTTCTTCTCCTTCTCTTCTTGTTTCTTCTCTTCTTCATCTGCTATCTTCTCATCTTCTTCTTTCTTCTTCTCTTCTTACTCTTTTTATTATTCTTCTTCTTTCTTATCTCCTGGCACTTC
Organism: Capsicum rhomboideum; assembly: GCA_031232105.1. Lineage (NCBI taxonomy): Eukaryota > Viridiplantae > Streptophyta > Magnoliopsida > Solanales > Solanaceae > Capsicum > Capsicum rhomboideum. The sequence goes on from CP124710.1 coordinate 20,354,629, forward strand.
TTTTTCTGCTTTAAGCTGAGTCACTACTACTGCAAGTTCTTCAAGGTTCACCTAGACTGGAATAAAAGGGGGAGGGGGGTTGTCCGCATGCACTGTAGTGTTTTGACTGGATTAAAAAAATTGTATAAGTAAATTAATTAACACCAACAAAATACAAACTATTTTACCTTTGTCTTGTTACTTCTTCTTATCCTTCTTAATTCTCCTCAACCTCTCCTCCTTAACAAAAGCAATAACATCCAACATTGATTACTTGAGCAATGTGACAAGCTTATGCAGATCCCCATCAACAAAAGTGTCCAGTATAGTTTTGTGTCAACTCGGACCAACATGCTTACAAACACATGTTGATGATGGAACATGATTATTACCACCCAAATCTTCGTTGTCCCTACTCTTTACTGACGAAGTGAGGACAGTCACACCTTTCAACTCGGCCATTAAGGCATCAAGGAATATTTCCTTTGCTTCATTCGTATATGTCTTAAATATTGTCATGTAATTCTGTTTCATCTCACAGACAGTGTGGGTGAGATACGGGTACATAATCCACAAATAAGAAAATATAAAAATTACACAACATTTACTAGTTTAAAAATAGTGCTAGATAATAACAAATAAATTTACACCTTTCTACTTTTTTCATTATACTTAAATAGATCACCTTCAATTATATTATCGCTCTTTGATGTGTGTCATCTAAGTAAATAGGGAATGGAAAAAGGAGAATTTCCACTTACTTTTAGGCATACTTTTCAAGATGGGGAAAAGCCTCATATATCCCAACCTATAATCAATAGAAGAACAAATAAACAACTAGAGTCTATAAATTACTGCATAAATAAATAAGAGTCTAGCATAAACTGGTTAGATGGTTGATAATAAGTACCAGGAATACCCAAGGAGAATCGTATAGAGAATATGATGAATTCTTCTTCTCATTATCTACTTCTCTTTGTTTCTTCAAGTCAATTTTCTTCTTTAGATAACTCAGGGTCAATTCAAATGACTCTTTCTCCCATGGATAACTGTCAAAGAATCTTAAATCATCCATCATTTTGGTAAATTTTAAATCCACCATCTTCGATGAATCTCTTGCAAGCGCACGAACCAAACTAAAGAACACTTCCACTTCTGCTCCTTATTCAGCCTATTTCCTCTAATTAAACTTAACAACTTTGGTGTTGTGATGTTTATGTTTTTTTTTGTCAAATAATAATTTTTTTCATTCAACCATAAGTATTAACATTACAAACCTGCCATCCTTTTTGGACTCAGACTGACCACACTAAACTCAATTTACCCTAGCTTTTTTGTAGTCAAGACCGCTTACAGTATATCTAAGTTAACATAGCATAACATATAGAAATGACATTTAAACTATCTAACTTGGATACATGTTCAATTGTTATAGCCTTGGCCCCTATTTAGGTTATTGTTATCCTGCAATGTGGAGTTGTAATGCAATGTCATGAAGTCTTTGAGTAGTGTCTTTAATTTAATTCCTGAATCTTCTAGCATTCCTTCAAACCAGATCTGATAGACTGCACCAGCATAAAAAAAAACCAAGCAATCCTGCTTGAGGTCTGTTGTTATGTATTCTCTTGGTAAGCCATGCTACTTCTTGATCCCAGTCTCCAATAACTCTGTTGTAGTCCAACAATTTCAAAATTCCTGACCAAATGCTTGTAGAATAGGACAATCAAAGAAAAGGTGAGCATGTGTCTCCATTACTTGCCCTCTGCACAACACACAATTAGTAGAAACGGTTTTACCCCGTTTTAAAACTTTGTCAATAGTAGTTAATCTGTACTAGGGCTAGCCATAAGATGAAATTTTGCTTAGGGATTTAACCTTGTACCATAATTAACTTTCTCCATTCAACTTTAGTATATTGGGGAATCATTCCCAGATAGCTTCTCTTTATGGTATAGCTTTTAGGACTGTTGAATGCTTGCAACTTAGCATGTATTGTACCTGTACCTTTAAGCCATTTCTTTGCAGCAAGTATTTTCCTGAATAACCATCTTGCTTGCTTTGGAATTTTCATAGTATCAATACTCTAGTCCTTTATATAATAAGCATGAATCCAAAGCACCCAAAGCTTGTCTTGTTTTTACTCCACTACCTATAAGAGCTTGCAAATTACTACTCTATTCCATCTAATAAGCTCAATCACATTTAGATCTCTTGCTTCTTGGGCATACATATTGTCTCCCAAGAAATCAGAGCTTTCTTAGAACATTCGTTACTACCAATCCATAAAAATGTCCTGCACACTGTAGTCACCAAAGTTAAGATTTCTGAAGGAGAAAAATTTGGGATTTGGGCCCAATATGTTTGCATTTCAAAAAGTACACTTTTTACCAGCTGGAGTTTACCATGGTATGATAAAAGCTTCAAGGATCAGCACTTGACTCTAGCAATTATTCTTTCCACAATAGGCATACATTGCTGGACTGATAACTTCCTAGTTGAATGAGGGACTCCTAGCTACTGAAAAGGCAATGTACCCAATGTCAATTTCAAGTCAGTCAATATTTTTTCTCTTAAATCATCTCCACCCTTGCAATGTGTAGGGAGTTTTTCTCCATATTAGCATGGAGATCTGACACTGCAGAAAACTGTTGGAATATGCTAAATAGTAAGTTAATTAAAATGTCATTATCCCTGCAACTCATTAACAGATTATTAGCAAAACAAATATGGATAATACCCAACTTTTTGTCACGCCCCGAGATCCCACGAGGCGGACTGGCACCCGAAGCCGATATGGACCGAGAGAACCAATCTTTGCTTATGTCTATTCATATGCATGTCACCCAATAATCAACACCATCACATAGAGGTATACAATTTCAATAGCAGAAGTTATGGAAACATGTGATATATCAACGTATAAGAAACTTGGCCGTTAGGGCCATCGAGTCAACATGGACATACTTCTCTTACATTCATATACTCACATACGTCTACAAAAGCCTCTAACAGATGCATTTACAAGTTCAACTAAAGTCGGGACAAGTCCATGCTTTATACAATATCTACAACATCAGAACAACTGTGACTCGGAAAGTCCCGAACCAATTGGGGCTCACCATAGATCTGCAAATACTGTCAACCTACTGTGGAGGTCTACTAGTGCCTGCCCCTGCAACATGTAAGGTAAGTCCCCCGAGGGGGTCAGTACGAAGAATGTACTGAGTATGTAAGGCTCAAATGAAACTGTACAATACATGAATATTTCAATGACCTCAACTACAAATGAATAATCAATATGAATAAGTCACCATTCTGTACTTTGGAAACCATGTATATTGCTTTCATTAATTTCTTTGCTTTCTTTACTTCAATGCTTACTTGTCAATACATGTGTCACAATATACTCGGGCCCCTACTGATCAGTGGGTCTTTACATAACATATCATCATGTTGGGATCGGGTCGAGCTAGGCTTATGCCCCTAGACCTGCCACCCATAAATCAATGCATCGGGATCGGGTCGAGCTAGGCTAATGCCCCTAGACCTGCCACCCATAAATCAATACATCGGGATCGAGTCGAGCTAGGCTTATACCCCTAGACCTTCCACCCATACTTGATCATTGACCACATATGCATTACTTTGCTTATTACTTTGAGATTGGTACAATGATAGTCATAATATCATTTTGAACTTTGGAACATAACATTGGTGGAACCATTGGACAATAATCAATGAACAAGATACATGAGTATAACCACTATTGGAACTTTGGAACACAACCTTATTGAGCTTTTGGAACATTATTCATGAATATGAGACATGAGATTCATAAATAATCAATGAATAGAAAACATGTGATATTGACAATTGGTATTCGGACATAGGATACCGTAGCATATTTCGTAATAGGACAAGAGTAATGTCAACATGAATACTATTTGCCGCAGAAAGATACGGACAGAGTAACCTTACATACCTTATATTCTCAATACGAATATACAATCTTAGATGTGCATACAATAGTCTCGCTCCTTCTTTATGTTTCACTCTACAACACAAATACATAACGGAATTTACATTAACCACCAACTACCTTACAAATGCACATAACATCAATGAGTTACATGTTTGCCTTTAAAATGTCATTTCCCCCTTGACAATACCATTGATGAAATTATTATACCAATAATTCCACAATATTCCCAACATTGACCAAAATATCATAAACCATTATCATGTCACCCCAAGTTCATACTTTCCACTCTTCATTACCACAACATCACAATTATTCCACCAAATCACCTTAATACACCTCATATCACATATCGGCCAAAATCCCATAATTTACACTTATAGAAGAATAACAAGTTTAATAACATAATCACACCATACATGTTGATATTTTATCCATACCATGCTTTTTCATCAAACCCACAAGTCATATTTCAAGTTTAAATCCCATGGATTACACATCTTTCACAAAAACACAAAGTACCATATTCAACACTTCCAAGCATAACTAACATGATTTACATACTCTCCCATGTACTTAATATATTAAATCACAATAATAAACACTTACCCAAGCTTGCAAAGTGATGATCTTGTCTCCAAGAAATGGTTGCCTTAGGGTTTGTGAGTTGAGAGAAAAAGCCCTTTTTGTAGAAAAAATCTAGAAATGTCATGTGTGGTTCCTTGAATAAAAATCTGATGTGGGTGCCTTTATATAGGCCTTGTGTTCATCTTTAGCCACACTTTGTCATTAAATGCCATATTGGCTTGGTCAAAGTAGAAGAATGGATCATTTTTTCCCTTGGGCCTAAGCATTTTGGCTTTGTTTTGGGCCTCAAATTGGGCCCAATAACATATATCCACTTAACCCACTAAATCCAATGTATAATCCACCATATATCTCATGTGTAATTAATTTCATAATGTCTCGATAATATTCACTTACGAGATTCTCATTCGTCGTCTCCATCGCAAAAATAGAAATTCTAGTCGCCCATGGCTTCATTGAACATTTTTGATAAATTCTTGTGTTTCATGATTTGATCATGTAGGAGTATATAGGAGTGTATTGATGTATTTGAAACCTTGACAATGTTTAAATAACTCCAAAGAACCAAAAGAAACCATATAAGAATCGACGTAGCATTGCGTTGCGAAATGAGCCCGGAAGGGCACATTTATTGTGCCTTGCGCCACTAGCTGCAAAGCAAGCTGTGGCGCAAGAAATGAACCCCCTCTGAATCAGGTGGCTTGCGCCACACCCCCTGAAACAGGGAGTGGCGCAAGTTTTAACATCTTGCTGAATTTTCCGGCCACTTTTTCAATACTTGCATATCATCCAATACCCTATCAAAACACTACAAAATACTTACTTAGTGATCTTAATCATCAAGTAACCATGAATCCAAGTCACCAAATGAGGTTGGAATGTGTACGGGTTATTACACAAATGCTCCACAAAATCACAAAACACCTCCTACGAAGGTCTAATCGCATGTATGTGGCCAAATTTCAATTTTCTCATCATTAGCATTACCAAATACATACTTATATCTCTCGACACCTAAGAAAACATTATTCAACGTCATCAAGTAGGGTTGGGAAGGTACGGGGTGTTACACTTTTCACACCTTGAATGATAGTTGAATTGAGGATTATGCCTCAACTATTGTAGATTTCTATGGAGGTATTCCATAGCTAGGACAAATAAGTAAATGAACATGGGATCCCCCTGCCTAAGTCCTTTCTTATCTTGGAACCGTGTAGTCAACCCACCATTGATCAGAAGGCTATATTATACTATGGTGACACATTTCATTATAAGATCCACCATCTTAGAAGGTAATCCAAACTCTAACAATACCATTCTAATAAAAGTCCATTCTATGGAGTCATAAGGTTTTCTAATATCAAATTTTATAGTGCATCTAACTGAAACTCCCTTCTATGAGTACCCTTTCACCAGTTCATATGCAATCACCACATTATCAATGATACTCTTACCCTCAACCAAAGCTGACTGAGCAGGACTTACCAATGTATCAACTACAGTTTTGAGCCTAGTAGTCAATATTTTGGCAATTAACTTGTATATAGTAGTACAACATGCAAATGGTCAATACTCTTTAACATAAGAGGGGTTAGAAACTTTTGGGACAAGGGTAATAGTAGTGGTATTAACACTTTTCAGCAATTTACCATTCTCAAAAAATTACATCACCCCTGCAATCACCTCTTCTCTAATAATGGGCTAGAAAGATTTAAAAGATTCAGTATTAAAACCATTAATACCTGGACTCTTATCCATGGGTAAGTCCTTCAAAGACTTTTATACATCCATTCTAGTCACTGGCAGCAACAAATCTTATTGTTGAAGCACTGTGAGACAGGGACCATCTCTTGCTATAACGATATCTAAACAAGGCAATGTTGTTGCTGCAGTACCTAGTAGAGTCTGAAAAAACTGTAGGAATTCTTGTTGAACTTGCACAGGATCGTTTAATTTTAACCCTTGCTCAGTGTAAATTGAGGATATGTTATTCCTTACTTGTATTGCCTTCAGATGAGCAAAAAAGTACTTAGAGTTTCTATCACCATGGTTGATCCAGATAGCTCTGGATTTCAGCTTCAGGACTTTTTCATTCACTTCTTCCCATTTCTCTATGTACTGAAGTACTAACCTTTTCTCACTTATCAACACTGGATTAAACATGCCAGTTGTCATATATTCTTGAACATTATGTGTTTGTCTCTTAGCATGTTCAGCCTTAATTCTATAGTAGAGAACTGTCTAGCCTTTTGGGCAAGAGCTGCAATTTCCTCCATAGTCTATACATTACATGTCCTTGTGGTTGCATTCTCCATACTTATTCTACTATCTCTTTAAAGTTATCCTATTGTAGCACCATATTTAGGAGTCTAAAAGGCTGATGTCACCCAAAATATGACTCCTACGAAGTATAGAGCGGTCGTTGAATCAAATATAGAACCCAACTAGGTTGGGGTCGATCCCACAGGGAATAGGACGAAAGTAGGTTGAGTTCTTGTTCGAGTAGTTGGCAAATAAGTAAAAAAGGGGAAATATTTTTAACAAGTAGAGATAGTAACAATTGCTGATTCTTTGAAGTTATTTTCAATATGAGAAATACACTAGGACTGTGATCCCCAATGATTCCTTAACTCTACCAGTTATTGGTGCTGGCAAAATTGACCCGCTGCATTGCATGCAAAATCTGACAAGTTATGTTCATCTAAACGTCTTTCGACCTTAGTTAGACAAATTTCACTCTTCTCCTCTTGGTTTTCGAGCGTCACACTACTAACCCTTGTCCTGGATCTCAGATAACTATTCCTGCTAAGGCTCAAGTTATTAGATGAAGGTTGATAGCTTCAAATCTCTGTTGGTATTTCCTTTTTCCAATCTCTACCTCTCTCTAGAGCAATTCTAGAATATAGGTGAGTTTCTAACGTTTGCAATTGTTAGAAGATCAATCACAACGAAGGAAATAACAATACATGCATTCGCAGAGGTTCAGAATTGCTTTGCACTTAACCCTTTTCGTTAATTCCTCATGGTTCACACAACCCTAGTTAATGAGTTTATCTACTCATGTTCGCAAGAGCACAATCATAATTCGAAGATGAAGACATAGTTGTAACCTCACAATAATTAAGAAACTCTGAAATCTCAATTATGAATAAAAATCTAGAATCGGTGTTCCAAGATTACAAAATAATAATGTGTTTCTGAACTCAAAATAATAAAAAACTATCTCAAAATAATGTACTGACTAACTCTTGAACATAGGACAATAAAGGGGTATTTATAGATACAAGATGAATCCTATCCTAAACAAAGTAGGAGACTAAAGTCGGCAGTTTTCCACGGTATCGTGACTTGGTATTATGGAACCAAGCCACGTCACTTGGATCATTTTCGTGGAAATCAGGCAACATAGCAAATCTCTAGAGTCTATTCACGGCACCCACTCACGTCACGTGAGTGGAGTCACGCCACGTGGATGCCTGCCGTGGAAATCAGACAACTTTCAACATCTCTGAAGATAACTCACGACAGACACTCATGTCACGTGAATGGACTTCATGAAATGTGAATCCTGTCATGAGTCACTCCTATGGTGCTAGACTTAGCTCTTTCGTCTTCAGATACTTCATTCTCGAGCATGATTTCTTCCTTTTTGTCCATTTTACCTCCAAAACCTATTCTCCTGCAATATAGAACAGAAAACACGTTATACCAACCAAACACACCCAAGTTATATCATATTTTCCTTGTTTTAAGCATTGAAAGTGTCATGAAACCATGACACATCAACATCCTCAACTTAGAACGTTTGCAGGTCCTCAGGCGAATAAAACAAAACACATATATACGATGCTTAACTAAGAGAAACCTAAGGGACCTATGACAGTCGATTCATTGCTTTTGACCTCAAACTCTTCTGATCCCTCCTATTTACAAATCAAAACCACGGTGTGTATACATGCAGCATATCATTATGACACAGAAGGGATCAAGTGATGGCATCAGATTATGAACAAACAACTGAGCATATATGCAAATGTCATTATTCAAACAAATAGCAGCTAACAATGCAACCCATGTACTCTCACAGCAAAGAAGTCCCATACACTCACAGTATACTAATGAATCTCAAATTAGGGACTTGGTCAAAACACTCTCTCTCACAAAGAAGTTCAAACAGTGTGCATGAAATACCATAGGCTTGCCCTTATTTTCTATGTCTTAGTTTTTTGGAAAGTCGGACTAGGATCACTATAGGACTTTAATCGGCTTATAATGTCGGCTTGGGGACGGGTATGGTACATATGGATATGGTGACTTAACCCTCCTTGACACTAAACTATTTTTGGCTTCACTTTTCAACCATGCTTATTTATTCTCCCTTATTCTCCTTCATTTATTTTCAGATTTTGGGTGTGATTTCCTTTCTACTTTCAAGACACAATTTATGCGAAAAAAAATTCTCTCTTTTTCTACTCATTTCACTTTTTTTCTTTTTTCTTTTTCTTCACACCCCAAATCTGTTTTCTCTCTTTTTGTTTTACTAACCCCTTTTTCATACCCAAATCAATCTGCGCACCACTCTAATAGCCGCCCTCAACTCAGGCGATTTGCTTGAGTTGAGGTACACAATGTCCAAGGAGGGACCAGGGCCAAGACAAGTTCATTATAAGTCAAAATGGAAAGGTGAATGGCCTAATGAAAAAAACAGGTCAATTAATACTCAAAATCGGGATTAAGGGATACTGAATTCATTTGGTCAGGCATTTAGGCTAAATGTGGACTTATTCAAAAACGGCCTATGATCCTTTCCTAACACTGTCCTCTAACCTAGGCAAGACTACCGAGCAAGTTCGGGATCGCACACACAAAGTCAACTAAGTAATGACTTCACACACACATAGCACAGGGTTGCATTATCAACTACAACCTATCTGGGTTCATGCAATGCTAGCTACAGTTATTCTACCTATAATACTAATGCCATAACAAGATCCAACAACTGTCACAAACTAACATACTACACACATAATTCAAATATCAATTTTTTTTAGTCTTTTCAGGAGGGGTATCCTTCAGATCATCAAAACGCATCCTTAACATTCAAAATACATTCAAAATTGGACTGCACTAAGGTTCCCCTATTTTTCTCCTAATTAAACATAAAAACACATAAATAATATAAATAACAACCTAAACATGCCAGTTCTACTATGATAGGACACTCGAGGGAAAAGAAGCACGGCAATAAAACCCCCCAAGTGGTGGTACACCCCCACCCCCAACTAACAATGGTGCACTGCCCTCAGTGCATAGATAACAATATAATAAATTCAAGGGAGTGAAGACATACCTGCAGCTTCCTAAGCGCCAAAAGTGGGCCTGCCCATAGCAGGATCATTAGTATGCCCTGTGGGCTCTCTGCTAGGTGCATCCGGCGAAGGGGGTGCCTGACTAGAGGATGCACCACGAGCCCTCTGCTCCTCTGCGATCTGGCTAGTATGGTACTCCATCCTGGAGCCCTTAATTGCTCTCCGGAGATCACCCTCAAACTCATCACCACTATCCACCTGCTCCTCCGGACTGCATGGACGTTTGCCTCTATCAATAGGAGGTTCCTCATTGGCAAACAAATCCACCTCAAAAACTGGCCGCACCAGAGCCTGAACAGGCATAGGTGGAATAATAGGGGCACTGCTCGGTGCCAAAGCTTGGACCTTCTCTCGCAAAAAAGCTACCTCCTATGTCAATACTGCTATACCAGGAGGTTGTACTGAACCCAACCGGGTAGCCATCCGCACCTCAAAGCTATCAATCCGTCCATGCATCTCTCGCATGAATGTATCCATTGATGCAGACATACGAGCCTCCACCCTAGCCCCTGCAGCCTCAACTATGGTCCTAACCCATGGCTTAAGCTGGGATACCAACTTAGCCATCTGTGCCTCAGTGTGGGCCTGCCACTAAAACATCTGCATCTGCCTATCAACCAGCTGCTGCAGGAAGTCCCTCAAAATCAAAACCATACCAGAAGGATGTGGTGGTGCTGTAGAGCCGAGTATCTCATCGTCAATCGGGCCTGTGCCCTCAGCAGGTGCATGAACAGTATCAGGAATGCTCACCGTACAGGAATAGGCATAGGTGTGCTCACCGGCTCGTCTCTATCTCCAGGCCCTTCAAAAGGTCTGCTCCTGATGACCTGGAAGGCTGAGACCTTCGTGGAACATTGGGGATAGATCCCCGCTACTGCATCAACCTAATATCTGCTATGAGTGTCACCTCGATATAGTGATCGATGGTAGGTAGACTAACCACACCCGCCTGATCACACAGGCTCTGAATCAAACAGGGAAAAAGGATACTGGTATGATCTTGAAAGGCACACTCATGAATATCCCTAAGAATGTACCTGGCAATATGAATATCATACCCTGCAAGGATTCTAGCTAACACCACAGCCCAGTCTAAAGTGAGTGAATTATCAGCATTAGTGGGCCCCAATCGATGCCTAACAACCAATCACCAAAACCTGTCGGCAAAATAAAGTGTGGCTTTGTTGATATCCAGCTTTCCAGTCACCCAACTAGCCTCAACACCTTCCTCTACTATATGACCAACAATCCACCTCAGCAACTCCAACTTCTAATCAGCATCCCGCATTTTACTCCAATTTCTGATAGTCTCCATGCGGTGATCAAACTCAGCAGTCATAGCTGGCAAAGGATGATCTGCACCAAACAAGAATCGGTGGATGGTCTGCTCAGATATATCGACTCTGGTCCCCCAAACCAAAGTGTGAGTCAATAGTGGTTAGTCCCGATATTGCTGCCCAACAAGTGTACTCAAATCAACAGACGCAACATAGGATGCATAAAATTTTCAGACCAATTCTGAGCTATAGCTACCAGGAGGCGCCGCCATCCATCCAAACCCATACTGCTCAAACACAGGCCAAATATCAGGCAATACCTTTAACTCCTCTGTTCGATATTGGGGATCCTCCATAATATTTCTTAGACACACTCCCCACTTAGTAAGCTTGGCATTCCTGTCATAAAATACCCGCATGCCCTGAACATACCATCATTGGATATCCCATCTCTGTGAGGGAGGCGCGACACTCTGTTCACCAGTACCCAAAATAGAGGTTGTAGCCTCTGCCACAGAGGTACCCTGTCCTATAACATCATCCACAGAGCTAGATACCGACTTATCCTCCCCCTCTTCAGACTGGGGGGCAGACTCGAAAGACTGATCAGGAACAACCAGCTCAACAGGCTGTGGAATGGGCTGAAGTGCAGCTTGGGCAGCAGCTTGGGCCCGAGTCTGTAACCTCGTGGTATGAGGCACTAGTGCAGTATCATCAGTGCCAATATCAAAAACCTCCTCGGACCCACTTTTTCTGATCAGTTGGTTCATCACGCAAATGGGTTGAAAATTCCAAAGTTTTGGTTCGAATTCTTGACGAAGAATCAAGGTGGTCACGTTTGGGTTTGGTTTGGGGGCATGGTGTCGGGTTTGGATTGAATTTTTAGGTAGGGGTCAGAGTTTAGGTATTTGGGTTGGGTGGGTCAAATTTGTAGGGTGGGGGGTTTGAATTCGGGTTTGTGTAAGGTTTAGGTGATGAGGGTGTGTTGGATTTTGAATTTTCTCTTTGGGAATGTAGAGAAATATGGATATAAGGGATGCTAATTTGGTGATTTATGGGAATTAGGGTTGATGTTAAGGGTTTGGAGTAGAGAAGAAGGATTTGTAATGGGAGGTGGGTCGGATTTGAGTTGGGTGAAGAAGGAGGAGACTAAAATTTATATAAAGAAAAGGGTCGGGTGGGTCGGGTCTTCGTAGTATTTGAATTTCTAATTTTCACGTCACATAGGTCTCTGTCGTAGGTGATATTTAGAAGGACTAGCATTTTTCACGATACTACCCATGTGACGTGGGTCCACCTACGCCGTGTGGGTACCCCTGTCGTGGGTCAAATTTTTGCAGGTGTTATCTTTTGATTTTCAGCTAAGGTGTCTTCCAATGCTCAGATCATAAAATAATCAGATCTTGGGTTTCCTCCCAAGTAGCGCCTGATTTAATGTCGCGGCACGACATGGCTAGCTTGGATACTCAAACTTCACCAATCAGCCCATGGGTTGCCTCCCATGAAGCTCCTGATTTAATGTCGTGGCACGACATGGCTAGCTTGACTACTTAGACTTCATCAAGCTCAAGCTCCTCACATGTCCTTATTTCTTCCGTGATTCCCACATAATGCTTAACACGCTGCCCATTGACCTTGAATAGAACATTATCAGCTCCTTTTAGCTCAATTGCTCCATGTGGGAATACCCTGACCACCGTAAATGGTCCAAACCATTTGGACTTTAACTTTCCAGCAAACAAGCGAAGCTTGGAGTTATAGAGTAGCACCAAATCTCTCGAGTGAAACTCTCGTTTCTCCATTCGTCGATCATGATATAATTTCATCTTCTTTTTATATATTGCTGAACTTTCATAAGCCCGGAGATGAAATTCATCCATCTCATTCATCTGCTCAAGTCTCAATTTAGCCACTTCACTCTCGTCCAAATTCAACCTTTTCAAAGCCTATAAAGCCTTATGTTCAAGTTCGACAAGCAGATGGCAAGATTTTCCAAAAACTAGCTGATATGGTGATGCACCAATTGGCGTCTTAAAAGCTGTGCGATATGCCCATAATGCATTATCCAATCTTCTATCCCAATCAATCCTATTGGCATTCACTATTTTCCAAAATAGACTTGATCTCATGATTTGACACGTCAACTTGCCCACTTCTATGAGGATGGTAAGGTGTTGCCACCTTATGTTTAACATCATATTTTTCAAGCAAGGCCTTGAACAGACGATTCAGAAGTGGGATCCTCCATCACTAATGATAACTCGGGGTGTACCGAATCGTGAAAATATGTTCTTTTTCAAGAATGTCGTGACACTTCTTCCTTCATTATTAGGAAGCGCAATTGCCTCCACCTACTTAGAAATATAATCGACAGCTACCAAAATGTATTTCATCCCATGTGAGCTCCCAAATGGGCCCATAAAGTCAATTCCCCACATATCAAACAATTCAAGCTCAAGTATAGTTGTCATGGGAAGTTAGTGTCTGCGTGAGATATTCCCTTGCCTTTGACATTGGTCGCGAGCATAATCATGAGCATCTTTGTAAATACTGGGCCAGTAGTACCCACATTGCAAGATTTTATGGGCAGTCTGTGCACCTCCATGATGACCCCTAACTAGAGATGAATGACATGCTTCCAAAATACTCATCATCTCGACCTCTGGAATACATCTTCGAATCATGCCATCTGCACATACCCTAAATAAATACAGCTCATCCCAAAAGAATTTTCTTACCTCATACATGAATTTCTTTTGCTGCTGATACGACATATCTTTCGAAACTAGATCACTTGCCAAAAAGTTGGCAAAATCAGCAAACCAAGGGATTAAGTCTTGTGATACTGCCAATACTTGCTCATCTGGAAAAGTATCATCAATCTCAAGATCATCCCTTAATTTAAGAATGAACTCCTCCTCAAGGTGTGATAGATGGTTAGCGACCTGATTCTCGATTCCCTTACGATTCTTGACTTCAAAGTCAAATTCCTATAATAAAAGTACCCACCGAATCAACCTTGGCTTAGCATCTTTCTTCGACATAAGATATCTAAGTGTTGTATGATCTGTATGTACAATGACCTTTGTGCCAATCAAATAAGAGCAAAATTTCTCAAAAGTGAAGACCACTGCCAACACCTCTTACTCAGTCACAGTATAATTCTTTTGAGCTGGATTAAGCACTTTGCTAGCATAGTAAATCGGATGTAAAATCTTCTCACGTCTTTGGCCAAGGACTGCACCCAAAGATACTCTTCTAGCATCACACATAACCTCAAAAGGCATCGTCCAATCTGGTGAGACAATGATAGGGGCTGAAATCAACTTTTCTTTCAGACACTCAAATGCTTTAAGACATGCCTCATCAAACATGAACTTAACCTCTTTCTCCAAAAGTTTGCATAAAGGATGTACAATTTTAGAGAAATCCTTGATGAATCTTCTATAAAAGCCAGCATGACCTAAGAAACTTTGAATTCCTTTCAAGGAGATAGGTGGAGGTAACTTTTCAATCACCTCGATCTTTGCCTTATCAACTTCAATACCTTTCTTTGAAATTTGATGCCCCAATACGATACCCTCGTTGACCATAGAGTGGCATTTTTCCCAATTTAGCACTAAGTTGCACTCCTCGCATCTTTGCAGCACATTAGCAAGGTGTGCCAAGCAATCATCAAATGAGTCTGCCACAACAGTGCATTACATAGATCGAAAGGCATCCTTTTAAATGCAAATGTCCCATATGGACAATAGAAAGTGGTCTTCTCTTGGTCTTCGGGAGCAATGAAAATCTGATTATACCCCAAATAGCCATCGAGAAAATAATACCATCCTCTACCAGCAAGACGGTCTAACATCTGATCCATGAAGGGCATAGGAAAATGATCTTTTTCTGTCCAAGAATTCAGCTTTCGATAATCCATGCAAACTCTCCATCCAGTAACCGGCCTTATTGGGATTAACTCATTCTTGTCGTTTGGAACCACAGTGATTCCACCCTTCTTTGGTACATATTGAACTGGGCTCACCCACGTGCTATCAGCAATATGGTAAACGACTCCTGCATCTAACCCCTTGATGATCTCTTTCTTCACAACCTCTTGCATAGGTGGGTTTAGACGTCGTTGGTGCTCAATGCTCGGTATGCACTCAGGAGTAAGTTGAATTTTGTGAGTGCAAATACCGGGTGGAATTCCTATAATATCAGCAATGGAACAACCAATGGCCCTCTTAAATCTTCTCAATACTGAAACCAGAGCCTCTACTTACCACTCCACTAATTTAGCAGAAATAATCACAGGCAAGGTGTTGTTGGCTCCCAAAAATATGTAGCGAAGGTGAGCCGAAAGAGCCTTAAGCTCTAAAATTGGAGGCTTCTCAATAGAAGTACGAGCTGGTGGAGTCACCCTATTCTTCAAATTGAGATCAAGTTTCTTTGGAGCATAAGTGTATGATCCCTTATCAGTGAGTGCACCAACCATCTCATTGTATTCCTCAATACCGTTGCTATCAAAATTCATAATCACGGCCGCGAGAGCTTCGACCCCCAACTTTTCTTCAAGAGGCACGACAACATCATTATCCTCAACTGCATCTATTACCAAAATCACTGGCATATCTTTTGGTTGCTTTATGGAACAACACACATTGAAAGTGACTTGTTCATCATTTAACCTGAATTTCATATGCCCTATTTCCATGTCTACCATTGCATGACCAGTGGTAAGGAATGGTCTTCCCAATATGATGGGAACCTCAAAATCAACTTCATAATCGAGGATCACAAAGTCAGCCAAAAATATGAAAGATTCAAATTTTACCAAAACACCGTACAAAATGCCCACCGGCTTTTTCATAGTCCTATCCACCATGAGAAGTCTCATAGAGGTTGGTTTTGGTGCTCCCAACCCCAACTGCTTGAAAATGGCTAACATCATTAAGTTAATGCTAGTACCAAAATCACAAAGTGCTTTAGCAAAGTTGTAGGATCCGATAGTATAAGGAATTGTGAAAGCTCCTGGATCCTCCTTCTTTTTAACTAGGGAATGCAAAGCAACTGCACTACAATGATGTAAGTTATCTGCTAGCTCAAAACTAACAGTTCTCTTCTTTGTCACGAAGTCTTTCATGAACTTCGCATAACCTGACATCTGCTCCAATGCCTCAACAAGAGGGATGTTTACCGATAGCTCTTTCAATATTGTAATAAACTTCTGACATTTGCCTTCCCCAGCCTTGTTTTTCAATCATTGAGGAAAAGGAGGAGGAGGTCGTGAAATAGTTTTCAACTTTTGTGGGACCTCCTTCTCCTGCCTCTTTTCAAATTTTGCTTTTTTGCTAGTATCATGAGGACTTAGAACTGTGTCGACCTTCAAATTATCCGGATCCACATCTCATAAAATGCTTCAGAATGTATTTTTCTGAAGCTGTAGATCTCATCCTTCAACTGTAGCATCTTGAAAGGTGGGAAAAACCTCTCCAAAAATTGATTTCTCAATTCTTGCCAAGTAGTGATGGATTCTCGTGGTAATTCTACCAACTACAAATTTTCCTCTCCTGTTATAGAGAATGGAAATAATCTCAATCGAATAGCCTCTTGTTCAAATCTAGGCAAATTATATGAGGTGCAGACCCCCACAAAATTCATCACATGCATGTTTGGATCATCAGTAGGAAGACCGACAAACACACCCTTCAAGTTTAGCAGGTGAATCATGGAACTGGTAATATCAAACTTAGTGCCCGAAGGTAACTCGGGTGGAATAATGGCACCAGTCTCTATTGGCTTGAAGTAGGCCACGTTTTCTTCCTCAGGATCATCATAAACTGGCACATACGATCTTTGAAGTGGTTGTTGAGCTCTCAATTTTCTTTGTATCTCTTCAACCTCAACCAATCGGTGAGCTGCCTCTTGCATAGCTCGATTATCCCGCTATGCTTGCCTAAGAACAGCTTGTCTAACATGCTTTTCTCGTGTCAATCGAGCAGTAGTTTGATCTGCTGTTTCATCACCAACCGGCTGAATTAGTTGATTATGAATATCTCCCATGGCGGCAGGATCCTGAACTTCGTCGGTATTCACCATTCTTCGAATAGCTCTCAAAGTTCTTTCTATTTCAAGATTAAGTGGAATAAGGGGATTGCCTTGACTCCTGACTCCTAGTATTGGGCATACACCAGCATGTTCCCTTAAAAGTATAGAAAAACAAAACCAATCAACTCCAACAAGTACTAATCAACTCCGTAACCGTATTCCCCAGCAACAGCCAAAATTTTATGTCTCCCAAAATATGACTCCTAAGAAGTATAAAGCAGTCGCTGAATCAAATATAGAACCCAACTAGGTTGGGGTCGATCCCACAGGGAATAGGACGAAAGTAGGTTGAGTTCTTGTTCGAGTAGTTGGCAAATAAGTAAAAAGGGGGAAATATTTGTACCAAGTAGTGATAGTAACAATTGTTGATTCTTTGAAGTTGTTTTCAATATGAGAAATACACTAGGACTGTGATCCCCAATGATTTCTTAACTCTACTGGTTATTGGTGCTGGTAAAACTGTCCGCTGCGTTGCATGCAAAATCTGACAAGTTATGTTCATCTAAATGTCTCTTGACCTTGGTTAGAAGAATTTCACTCTTCTCCTCTCGATTTTCGAGCATCACACAACTAACCCTTGTCCTGGATCTCAGATAACTATTCCTGCTAAGGCTCAAGTTTTAGATAAAGGTAGTTAACTTCAAATCTCTGTTGGTATTTTCTTTTCCCAATCTCTACCTCTCTCTCAAACAAGTCTATAATATAGGCGAATTTATAACATTTGCAACCGTTAGAAGATCAATCACAATGAAGGAAATACCTATACATGCATTCGCAGTGGTTCAGAATTGCTTCGCACTTAACCCATTTCGTTAATTTCTCATGGTTCACACAACCCTAGTTAATGAGTTTAGCTACTCATGTTCACAAGAGCATAATCAGAGTTCGAAGATGAAGACATAGTTGTAACCTCACAATAATGAAGAAACTCTGAAATCTCAATTATGAATAAAACCCTAGAATCGGTGTTCCAAGATTACAAAATAAAAATATGTTTTTGAACTCAAAATAATGAAAAACTATCTCAAAATAATGTACTGACTAACTCCTGATAGTAGGACAATAAAGGGATATTTATAGATACAAGATGAATCCTATCCTAAACAAAGTAGGAAACTAAAGTCGGCAATTTTCCACGGTATCGTGACTTGGTATCTTGGAACCAAGCCACGTCACTTGGATCATTTTCGTGGAAATTAGGTAACATAGCAAATCTCTAGAGTCTATTCATGGAACCTACTCACACGTGAGTGGAGTCACGCCACGTGGATGCCTGCCGTGGAAATCAGACAACTTCCAACATCTCTAAAGATGACTCATAACAGACACTCACATCACGTGAGTGGACTTCACGACATGTAAGTCTTGTCGTGAGTCACTCCTCTGGTACTGGACTCAGCTCTTTCATCTTTAGATACTTCGTTCTTGATCATGATTTCTTCCTTTTTGTTCATTTGGCCTCCAAAACCTATTCTCCTGCAATATAGAATAGAAAACACGTCATACCAACCAAACACACCCAAGTTATAGCATATTTTCCTTATTTTAAGCATCAAAAGTGTCATAAAACCATGACACATCAAAGGCCTTCTTAAATTTGATGGATTGATCTTGGTAATCAATAGCACAGGAAAGTGATCAAAGCATCCAGGTGCTAGGTATTCTGCTTCAATGTAATGGTACTGCTAAGACTAGGCTTTATCACAAAAAACCCAATTAATGTGTGAGTAAATTCTTGCATTTCTATCTCTTTTGTTACACTAGGTCATGTGTCTCCCCCTACTGAAAACTTGGCCCACCTCAATATCATCTATACATCCCTACAAATCTGCAGTTTCTTGGTGAGTGATAGGGTCTCCATTCTCTATCAGATTGTGATAACATAGCACTGAAGTCTCCTAGAATTATCCAGGGATAATTACATTACCTAGCCAAGGATTTGAAATGACTCCACAAACTCAGTCTTTCTGCAACAGTATTAAATACATAGACAAAGGTCACATTTCTCTTAAAATTAATTTCAACATCTTCAACTCTACAATCAACTAGTTGTATTACAGTATCTAATACAATGACTTTAACCTTATTTCCCCTCCATAAAATCCATACTCTACCATTTATAGTAGTAGGATAGTTTGTGAAAATAGTCCAGTCCTTGCCAAAATATTTCTTTATTTCATCAACATTGTGAGCCTGTATTTTAGTTTCTAAACATCCCATAATATCCACCTTATTCTTTAGCAAGAAGGCTTTCAATTCCTTCTACTTAAAGGGCTTATTAAGCCCTCAAATATTCCAACCACTAATTATCAGTTACAAGACCCTAAATCAGGTGTTTTAGCTCTGTTTAGTGCTTTTCCTACCTCCCCTAGTGCATCATTCAGTACTATATTTGATCTCTGTGGTACATCTTCCTTATTAGGACTTTACATAGTCATTTCAGGATTCTTACCAATATTAGTGTGACCTCCCTTCTCATCCTACACATTCAGCTAAGGCCCATCTAATTTAGCATGTCGAGGCGGCCACATATATTTAAATCTCCTTCTTCTGAGCATTTGATTCCTCTATGGCTCTGTTCCTTGCTTTGGTTCCTTCTTCTCCTTTTTGTACTCTCCTTGCTCATGATCTAGTCACTTACAGTCAGGGAATGCTGCAGGTTTCCATTCATATTCTACTACCTGAGACAAAACTGACCATTCTTCTTCAATGTAAATCTCTATTGGTAGGACCCGTGTCACATCCGCCTCTATAAGGATCCTAGTATAGGATATACATTCAACCTCAGCTGTTAAGCGGTCAGCACATGTTGGCTTCCCAATTGTGCTTTCAATTCTACTTTAATTATCCTCTGACTAATAATAAACTGGAAGCCCTAGGAATGTAACCCATAGAGGAATAATTTCCAGTATTTCAGGTGTAAATTTGAAGTTCTTCACCCAATTCCGCAAAATCATAGGTCTGTTATTGTACGTATAAGGTTCATTCTGTAGAATTTGAGACTTATCATCAACTATAGCAAATAAGAATATGAAATACCCCTCATCGTGGAGATAGACCCTTAGTGCTTCAACATAGTTCCAAACACTGTAGATAAATTTGAGCATGTCCTTGAAGCTTGGAGTACCTCCCAATACATGTCCAAATAAGGCATTTCCCCAATTTTTGCATTTAGATTTAACCTCTGTAGAGCTGATTTGAACTATTTTTGGACCCTTCTTTAGTATGGGAGGTATGTAAGAAAGCGTCAGTCCATTCTGAATTTGGCGATTACCTTCAAGTTGAGTTACCGTTTCAGTTGGCTTAGTAACTTCACCCATATGAGACATAGCAAAGTTTAGTTTCCTTACCGCAGTGGAGCTTTCAGGTTAGTCATCAGGGCAATTCATTGGATTATCATTGTCAAGCACTGGTATCACCGTTTTAACTTTTTACTTACCTAGTAACCAGCTATCCAATTTCAATGGAGCAAGTGTATGGGGTATATCGAAATTAGGTGTAATCTTTCATCTATAGTGTTCTTTAGCAGTAGTCGCTGGAGGTACCGGTGGCACCGGTGGTCCCATCGTTGTCTTTCATTGTCTTACCATCACGTCTAGGTGCAAGTTAGCAAACGTTACTTAACTTGCACTGAGAGCTATCATTTCATGTTTTTTGTCACCTTAAAATGGAAAATTTCACCCTTTTGGAGCACTTTGTTCATTTTTAATTTACGAGGATATGCTGAACAATTCAACCCAGTAATCAAAGAAAATTCTTTTAAGCCAAAACAAGCAGGCTTATCGTTCACACAAAATCAAATTTCATGCAACATTTTATCATCCTTAACACATTGCAACAACATGTAATGGATCACCTGTCCATTGAATTTAAGGTAATTCAGCATATGTCATAAATGGCCAAAGTAGGTATCCTTAAAGTTACTACAAAGTCTTTGATCAAATAGAACTTGTCTAAATTCATGATAAACAACTATCTTTGATCTAACAGAAATCTTTGCGGGAAAAGATCCTAGCTTATCCATCCACGTCGCTAGGTCATACATCTCACCAGAAACTTCTCTTGCACAAATTGGCAGGGATAGGGAATCATTATTCTCGCCTCCACTATCTCTCTTACTTTTCTTAACTCCACTATCGCTCCTATTGCCCTCATCACTAGATTAAGCATCAACATCATCACTATCCTGGGCACTATCCTCAGATTCATCTATTTCAGTCATGCTTTTCGAGTTACACTTAGGTTCTTCCTCTACAATTTTTTTTCTCTTGGAAGTTTTTGCAACTTCTTCAGTTTTTCTTTTCCTAGTGCTAGAAGCAGTAGAAGCAGTCCTCTTAGTGGATCTTCTATGTTTACCATATTTTAACAACTACACGCAAAACCAATTATGTCGTAGTCAATCTATCGACGACAAGTCTATTGACAAAAACAGAGAAATATTTAGGAATTATATAATAAATCTACAATGCAATAGACGCCAACACTATTAAGTCAACCAAATTCAGAAAAAATTTCAAGATCGATAGGCTGGATAAACATAAAACTTCAAAATTCTTCTATGCATTATCCAAAGAAAAATGCACAAATGATACGAAATCAAGCAAATGGCGTATAAGAATGTCAGATTTTCACTAATTAATCAAGAACATTAGAATTTTTAGCATAAACCTAGGGTTCACTACACTAAAATGCAACAAAACAAAATAGTAAAATAGAGCTAAAAATGATTGGAACAACAATTAGACTTACCTGAGTATGAAAAAAGTGAGATTTGAACTTGGAGAAGAAGATGGATCAAAAAATGAGGATTTGAACTCGATTTTGGAGAGAAGCGGGAAGATGAAAGATTGAGGAGTGAAAAAGGGAGTTGGGTTTATTTGAGGAAAATTGAAAGGGACTTGGATGTATTTTGTTAGACTTGTATTTTATTCCCAAGTTTCAACAATGCTAAAAATAACCTTGACTCCATAACCGGACCCCATTTTTCTCCACTTTCTTTCCTTTTTCAAATTCTAACCCTAGAAAATAAATGAAAAAGAAAAAAAAATGGGCATAGACTTAAATAAGTTTTCCTAGTGGGTAGCATTCCAAATTCTCTCAAGTTTCTTAAATTTAACAAAATAAAATTATTTTTTACAATCATACACTATATGTTCTGATTAAACCCTAAGTGACTTAAATTAACAATTAAGAACAAAGACTTGATTCCTTATTTTGACATAACTTAGTTTTTCAACTAATAAATATGCTTAAAGTGATATCTGATTAATTTATATGGGCATGATTAATATTTAAAAATATGTGTAAAAATATACACAATATGTATTAGGCTTTTTGGCCAAATGCAAAGTCAAAATACTGTTAATATAATTCAGAATAGTTCTATGACCTTTACAAAATACCTATTTTACTCCGTTAATGAATCAAGAAGTTTGCATAGTTACTTAAAAATGTGAGAAAAAAATTGAGTGTCGACATGCAAATAGAGTCCTTGACAACAACACCAATGTAATGCTTTATATAGGATAGATGATGGCCGAGATATTGTTATCTTCTTGCCCCATAACTCATTGAAACTTGGTCAAGAAATTCAATTCCAATTGGACTTGGTTTCCTTATTTGTTTCGTCCTTTACATGATTTCTCCTAATTCCGTAGCTTTTTCCTTTTGTGCAAATATGGTAAGAGTTCTTGTTCCTTAATCCACATGTTTATGCTATAAATCAAATTTCTCAAGGAATTCGTCTTGCACTTGGATCTACTTCTTATCCATTCATCAACTGTCGTCTCTAGTCATCTGCAAAGAACCTTGTTCATTCACTTTGTTCATAGAACTTTTGCAACCCAATTTCTACTGTAGACATGATAAGGACCTGATTCTTCTGTGGTTATTTATCAATCATAAACACACCAGTTCTTTACTTAAGATATGTTAGGAATTTGATTCTTGTATAAATTTGTCAATCATCCAAACTTCAAATTCAACATAGCTCAACAAATAGGAATTCAAAAAATCACTTCAGACATACATAACCACAATCGAATTGGAGAAAAAGCAAGAATCCGGTCCTACACATTTGTGTGTTACTAAAATTCACAGGTTATTTAATTTTACACAATATCTAATGAAAGAGGATATAATAATTCAAAATAGGAATTTGTGTATTATGATACTGACAAAGAACAAGTTCCCTAAACATTTTCTTCGAGTGCCAACTATAAAGGACATACATGATACTATTAAAATCCATGGCATACTACTCCTGCTTTCTGTACCACCTAACAGGATCTAGGCCTTGTCTTAGGTTGACAAGCTTTGTCATTCCCTTACTCGTTTACCTCATGCCAAAATGGGGGTTACTCGCGATTTGTAATAACACAACAAAAGAAGAGTAGGGGGACAAGATTAGGCATTGGGTAACGCAACACATTTGCTTCGGATACAAGGCCGACAAGAGATGCTATCCCAGCCACCCAACTCACTAGGTCAGGGGAAGGTCGGCCATAGGTTTGAATCCTTTTACCTTTTTTGTAGACCATTCTATGGTTATCGAATGATGGAAATAACAAAGTAGAGATTTGAAGCTTATGAAATACATTGTTGGGTTCTAAGTGAAATGTGAATGGAAAATGGAGAAAAGAAAATGGAGGAGAAGTGAATTTTGGTTTCACTTTATAAAGAGTGTTTCTCCCACATTGGTGGGAGAAGGAAACATTTTTGTGCTTAAGTATGGAAGCACTCCTTCATGTGGATAGTGAGGCAAGAACAAGACAAGCCTCGCACCATTGTCATCGTCACTCGCTCGGCTCGGCTTCGACTTCGAATTTGGATTTGGAAAATGATCTATCTTTTTGGACAAAATTCATTTGAAACTTGAGAATTAGTGAAGGTTTTAAATCCAAAAATTCGATACGAAAATATTCTCTATTTGTGGATGCACATGGATGTACGGACGCATGTCACAATGCACCTCGAAGGGACTTGACCCTTCTAGGCACTAGTTGAGGACAGAAAAGGTTACCAGCGCGCTCAGGTGCCAATCTATAGATACAGATGGTCGGCGCAGGTCAAGCCAGGACTTTCTGTTTTGTGCCAAAATGGCACCTGCAGACCCAGGTGGTCCCGACGGTCCGAAACAGTGTCTCTTTTCGTGAACCATTGCTTCTCTTCTGAAGCACCACCTTTTAGCTATAAATACCTGAATTTTTTCTCAGGTATGGTGACGAATTTAGTGAAAGAAAAAACATTCTCTTCTTCTTGAAAAACTCAAGTGTGGTCATCAAATTGTTGAGTGAGTTCGTTGTTCGGTAGAAATTGAGGTACCACTATTCTACTGAAGTGAATCATTTTATCCTGGGAGGAAAGATTCTATAACCTTGGGTACTTGAGGGGAATAAATTCCTTAAGGACACACCATGAATTCGGTGGACTTGATTCTACATTTCTTCTTCATCTCTTTTCTTTATGGTTTTGCTATTTTCCAGAAAAGAGTACAAACTTTATTTTGATAGTTCATAGTTCTTGAACTTGTGTTTGAAGTTGTTGAAATTTTTTGTTGTTCTTGAACTTAAAGTTGATGTTCATAAGTTGGGTTGAACCTATTTTGAGGTTTAAAATTGCAAAATACAAAATTACAACTTCATGTGATTGTTCTTATTAAGTTTGAACATGTGATTGAAGTTATTATTGGAAAATACAGATTTTACTAAACCCAGAAAATAATAATCTAAAGGAATTTATAAGTACTTGGTAATCTATATTGTTCTGATTCTGTGGAGACTAAATCTTTTGATTTCTACTCCCTCGGTTAGAAGAATATAAAAACTTCATCGAGAAATCAGTGAGTGAATTCGGTTCAAAGAATATAAAAACTTTACCGATTCGTTGAACTCTTTGTATTAGTTTTTGGAGTTTAAAATCTATGGATTTTTACTCTGTTTGAATTTGTTTTTGATTTGAAGAGTATAAAAGCTTCGTCAAATTTCAAAGTTCATTCGGTTGATAATTTGAAGACTTAAAAACTTCATTGTTGACTAGAAACAAGTGTTTAAAGATTAAAATCTTTATTGTTAGTAGTCTGAAAATACTAAAATGTTTGTCAAAGCTTGACAAGGAAATGACGAATGAAACTGAACAACGAATTGATTTGGTTGTGATTGGTGGTATCCCAATGGCAACCAATGTTGGGTCATTAAGTCGTTCAGATATTGCTGAAGCAATGGAAACGATAGAGAAACCAAAAAAATATTCTGGTGTGAACTTCAAAGAATGGAAACAAATGATGTTCTTCTAGCTGACCAAACTTGAAATGCAAATGTTCACAAGTGGATATCCTCATATTCCAAAAAAAGGAATGTTTGAAAACCAAGTGTTTGGTTTAGAAGATCTTGTGATTCATCTCAAGATAGAAGAGGACATTAAATTGCATGAGAAATCAGTAATGATGTGTGTAAATCTTGTTAAAGATAATGTTGCACATAATATGAAGAGGAAGAATTCTTCTAGACAAGAAAAAGAGCAGAACAAAGGCAAGTGCTACAATTGTATTAAAGTTGGCCATAAAGCTCTAAGTTGTCAAGTTTTGGAAAGGAACAAGAAAAGAAATAAGATAAACATATTGGAAGCAACTGGAAAGATTGAAAATCTGTGTGCAATGATCACAGAATATAATCTAGTTGGAAATCCAAATGAATGGTGGTTAGATTCAGGAGCCACTAGACATGTTTGTGCAGACAAAGAAGCTTTTGCTACTTATGATACCCTTGGTCCCAAAGAAGTGATCTTAATGGGAAATAATGCAACAACTAAGGTTGAAGGAAGTGGGAAGATATTCCTAAAAATGACTTCCAGCAAGGTATTGACTCTCAATAATGTTCTCCATATTCCTACTATTAGGAAGAGCTTAGTGTCGATAACACTACTCGTTAAAAATGGGTTTAAATATGTGTTTCTTTCGGAGAAAGTTGAAATAAGAAAGATTGAAATGTTTGTAGGAAAGGGCTACCTCTTTGAGGGTCTTTTCAAACTTAATGTAATGGCTATTGAAAAGAATAAAGATGAGGCTTCTTCTTACTTGCTTGAGTCAAATGAATTGTGGCATGAACGTTTGTCAATAGCAAAACCTTGCAAAAACTGATTGACTTGGAAGTTTTTCCTAACTTTGAGTGTAGTAAATCAAAGTGTCAAACATGTGTTGAATCGAAGTATGCTAGGCATCCGTATAAGTCTGTTGAAAGGAATTCCAATCCATTAGACTTAATTCACACAGACATGTGTGATATGAAGTTGACACCATCTCGTGGTGGTAAAAAGTATTTCGTAACTTTTATTGATGATTGCACTAGATACTGTTATGTCTATTTGCTAAATAGTAAGGATGAGGCAATAGATGCATTTAGCCAATATAAAACTAAAGTTGAAAATCAGTTGGATAAAAGAATTAAAATGATAAGAAGTGATAGGGGTGGAGAATATGAATCTTCTTTTACGGAGATATGTTTGGAAAATGAAATTATCCATCAAACTACGGCCCCGTATTCACCTCAATCAAATGGAATTGTGGAAAGAAAGAACCAAACATTGAAGGAAATGATAAATGCCTTAATTATAAGTTCAGGTTTACCGCAAAACTTGTGAGGGGAAGTTATCCTTACAGCTAATCGAATACTCAATAGAGTGCCTCGTAGAAAGACACAATCTATTCTATATAAGAAATGGAAAGGAAGGAAACCCAAATTGAAATATTTCAAACTGTGGGGGTGTCTAGCGAAAGTCCAAGTTCCTATACTCAAAACAGTGAAAATAGGACCAAAGACTGTGGACTGTGTTTTCATCGGATATGATACAAATAGCAAAGCATGTCGATTTTTGGTTCATAAATCTAAACATTCAGATATTCATGACAATACGGTAATTGAATCAGATAATGCTAAGTTTTTTTTAACACATTTATCCGTATAAGACTAGACATGTAACAGCTCGTACATTTTCGAACCTATTTAATTGCCGTAACATTTATGGAATTATTTAAACATGAGATTGTTGAGGTATTATACATTAAATTTGTTGGCCTAAATGAATCTTGTGCCATTGGGCTCAATTGAGGCCCAAAATGATACAAAAGACATGGCCCAAAGATGGCAAATAACACATTCTTCCTTTGACCAAGTAAACCATCCATTATTGATCAAAGTGTGACTAAGGATAAGATTAAAAGGACTATATAAGGTGGAAAAAAAATAAGATTTTATTCACTAAAGGGAACCTGCCATTCTAGACTTTTCCACAAAAAGAGATATTTTCTCTCTACTCTCAAACCCTAAGGCAACCATCTCTTGTGGACAAGATCACCTCTTTACAAGACTTGGTACAAGTTTACTCTTATGGTTTCATATATTATATGTGTAATAAGGTGTAAAAATTATGTTGGTTATGTTGGCAAAGTGTTGGACAGTCCACTGTGTGTGAAACAGTCTATGTTTGCTTAATCGATAAAGAGTTTTGCCTTATAAACTTGAAAGTAGACTTGTGGTCTTGAAGGAAGGAACTTTATGGATTAAATATTAACATGTATGATATGGTTATTTCCCTAACTTTATTTCTCTTTGTGTATAACATTTGAAATTGTTGTTGTGAAAATTGTGCATGGAATTGGTGGTGTATTAAAAGGAGGATGTAGTTTGGTGATGTTCATGTGCGTTGTGAAATCATGGATGTTTTATGGTATCCGAGATAACTTAAAATATGAAATGGGAAGCTTAATTATGACCATGGACCATTCATTCTAAAAAAGGACCCGAAAATGACCCTTGGAGGCTGAAACGGGCACCCACCCTCGCGGGCAGGGCACTTGCGGGTGCAGATGCCAATGAAGGTGGCCCTAGACCAGGACAATGGTCACCTGAATACACACCTCACTCACCTATAGGCGCAGGTGGCTTCGCAGGTCAGCCCAGAACTCCGTTTCGATTGTTTTTGCATCTCTTTGACCCCACGATGCCCCTATACCCTTCTTGGATGCAATTATCAACTTATGGTACCTTTTGAATGACTTTAAAGGAGTAGACCGGAGGTATTTTTAATGGTATCAATGATTGATTATTGTTCATGTGTTATTGTGAAAGGTATTTAAGTGACTTGATGGAGAAAAGGTAATGTAGTATTGAAGGTGAAGTGTAAAGTATAACGTTGGTGTGAAATGTTATCGCTTTATGATTTCTTGGTTAATGTGTAGTATGTTGTGGTGTTGTTGGTATGGTAATGTAGTGACTTTTATTGTGAAGGGTGAAATGACGTTGGATGGCAGTCACGTAATTCATTATCGTCTTATGCACTTGTAATATAGTTAGTTGTTAACGTGAGCTCCATGATGTACTTGTGTTGTAGAGTACCACGCAAGGAAGGAGCTGGATTATTGTATTCACATATAGGACTGTATATTCATATTGGGAAGATAAGGTATGTAAGGTTACCTTTTTTCCGTATCCTTCTGCAGCATATATTGTTCACATTGTCATTGTACTTGTTCCATTCCGAATTGTTCAAAGGTATCTCATTTCAGGTTGTCATATATCGTTATTCACATATTTCTTATTTCATTGACCAATTGTTATTCATGTGTCACATAATTGTGGACATGGTTCCAAAGTTTCAATAATGTTATGTTCAAAAGTTCCAATAATGTTATGACTACCAATGTATCAATCTCACAGAAGTAAAGAAATGAAGTAATGTATAATTGTTTGAGTGTTCTTGGGTGGTATCCCAGGGGTAGAAGAAACACCTAGCATGGGTCAATCCCAATATCATGGGTGGTATCCCAGGGGTTAAAATACCTAGCATGAGTTGATCCCAATATCATGGGGGGTATCCCAGGGGCGACAGAAAAGCCTAGCATGGGTCGATCCCAATATCACAGTAGCATCCCAGGGGCGACAGAAAAGCCTAGCATGGGTAAATCCTGATTTGTATATGTATGAGGAACGCATCCCAGGGGTTAAAATACCTAGCATGGGTTATCCTCTTTTACCGCTGCTCAGTCGGTCATTTGTTTATCATATGTTTTATAATTTCTTAACACAAAGAAGGATAACGTTAAGTAATGAACGATAATGATGAATGAACGTAAAGGCAAAGAAAGTAATGAATGTAATGTACATGGTTCCACACATACATATTGGTAGTTTATCCATATTGACTATTCTCTTATATTTGATTCCATTGAAGTACTTATGTATCATGCAGTTTCATATAGCCTTACATACTCAGTACATTCTTCTTAATGACGTCCCTTGGGGGACTTACCTTACTTGTTGCAGGCACAAGTGTTATTATACCTCCACAGTAGGTTGTGGGTCATTTGCGGATCATTGGTGAGCTCCAGTTGGTTCGGGGCTTTTCGATTCATTATTTACAATTGTTTTGGTATTGTATAAAGTGGGGACGTGTCCCGACTGTAGGTTGGTTATGTCTATGTATCTATAGAGGCTTTATAGATGTTGTGGGACAAACTAAGAAATGTAAGGGATGTATGGTTTTGACATGGTGGCCCTAACGGCCAAGTTTCATATATGTATATATCATATGTTTTCCATGACTTCTGCCATTCGAATCATGTATCTATATGTGATAGTAATGTTCCTTGAGTGACATGCATACGAATGTACATGAATGAAGATAGTAATGTTCCTTGAGTGACATGCATACGAATGTACATGAATGAAGATTGGTTCCAAACTAAGATTGGAATTCGAGGTGTGACAAAAGTGGTATCAGAGCAGGCCATCCTAAGGGTGTCTACAAAGTCGTGTCTGAGTAGAGTCTTGCTTATAAGTGTGTTGCGCGCCACATTTATAAGTAGGAGGCTACGGGACATTTAGGAGTTGTTTCTTTTCTTCATTTCCTGGATCGTGCATTAGAGCCAATGTTGTAGGTGGAATCATATCTGACCATGGGAATTATTTTCTTGTGTGATAATAGAATGTCAATGGCAAGAAAAGGTTGGGAAAAGGTAAGAAGATAGATAGGACTGCCGGAGAAGGAACCAGTAGAGCACCACCTAAGCAAGCTGATCAAAGTAGGGCTGGAAATGAGTTCGTATCATGGGATTCTCCTACTCTTCCATTTACAGAAGAGCCAAGAAGGAGAGAAGTATCTTCGAAATTGCCCGTTAATACTATTGAGCAGGATTTAATGAGTGCGATGCAAATATTGACCCGTGTAGTTGTTGCACAAGTTTGAAGACAAGCTTTTAAGCAACAGATGGAGAATCAGAGGCAAAGGAGAAGGATGCAAGAATTGGAAGGAGGATCGTCGAAGAGGGCTAAACCCATGGGACATTTCATGACGTCCCAAGGAGGATTTGGGCCTCGAATTTTTCACAGACCGCCTAGGCCATCATTTTCTCATTCTATAGCAAATGTTCCCCCTCTATTCCAAGGGTTTAGAAGTAACCAGTTTGGGCAAAGAAGTGAGATTCAGGATTCACGGACAGTGGGGTATCAAGCACAAAGAAGTATGAGACAATCGAAGTTTTATAGCCAGCTGTGCCAGTACTTCAGAAAGTTTCATTCAGGTTAATGCTGGTTTGGGATGAATGTTTGTTACTGGTGTGGTATGTCAGGGCACCTAAGGAAAAGGTATCCACAAAGGAGCATGGGTGCTATGGCACGACCTACAGGACTAACCGTCGCATTGCCATCATCGGTGCCTCCTCTGGGTAGAGGTGCATAGCCTATGGAGCTTGGCAGAGGTTCTAGAGGGACAGTTGGTGCTAATGGAACCCGGAACCGTACCTATACCTTAGCGGATCGACAGAATTTGGAGGCTTCTCCTGATGTAGATACAGGCACATTATTCATATTTTTACATAAGGTATATGCATTGATTGACCCGGGTTCTACATTATCATATGTTACTCCATTGATTGCGGAAAAAAATTTGAAAGAACGCCAGAATTACTAGTTAAGCCATTTGAAGTCTCTACACCAGTTGGTGAATCTATTGTAGTTAAAAGAGTATGTCGTAATTGTATAGTAACTGTTTGTGGTTATGATACACTGGTTGATCTTATTGAGTAGGACATGGTAGAGTTTGATGTTATAATGGGTATGGATTGGTTGGCTTTTGATTATGCCATGGTAGATTGTTGAGCTAAGAAGGTACATTTTTATTTTTCCACAAAAAGGATGCTCTTGAATGGAAGGGTACTGTGGGGGCACCAAGAGGAAAATTTATTCCCTATGATACCCAAAGGGGTACATATGTCACTTAGTATGAGTGAAATATACTGATTTGAAGCCACCAACTCTTCAATCGGTTCCGGTGGTAAACGAATTTCTTGATATATTTCCTAAAGATCTTTCAGGTTACCTCCAGAACGGAACATAGATTTTGGTATTGATGTGATGCCAAACACTCAGCCTATTTCTATTCCTCCGTATAGCATGGCCCCGACAGAGTTACGGGAATTAAAGGAGTAATTAAAAGACTTGTTAGACAAGGGATTCATAAGACCTAGTACGTCCCCTTGGGGTGCACCAATGTTATTTGTACGGAAGAAAGATGGCACACTGAGAATGTGTATTGATTGTCGACAACTGGATAAAGTAACAGTTAAGAACAAATATCTCCTCCCCAAAATTGATGATTTATTTTATCGGTTATAGGGTGCCAAATATTTCTCAAAGATTAACTTAAGATCAGGTTATTATCAAGTAAGGATTAGAGAAAAAGATATACCCAAGACAACTTTCCGAACACGGTATGATCATTATGCATTTTTAGTTATGTCATTTGGACTAATAAATGCACCAGCTATTTTTATGGATTTGATGAATAGGGTGTTCAAGCCATTTCTAGACGTGTTTGTGACAGTGTTTATAGATGATATTTTAGTTTACTCATGATCACAAGAGGACCATGCTAATCACTTACGACAGGTGTTATGGATTCTTCAAGACCGTAAGATATATGCAAAGTTCTCTAAATGTGAGTTTGGTTAAAATCCGTAGCGTTCTTGGGTTGCATTGTCTAGGATGAAGGACTAAGGGTTGGTACATAAAAGATAGAAGCGGTGAAAAATTGGCTAAGGCCTACGACGCTTGCAGAGATCCATAGTTTTCTTGGATTGGCTGGTTATTATAGGAGATTTGTTGAAGGATTTTCTTCTATCTCAGCACCCTTAATGAAGCTAACACAAGGCAATGAAGTTTCAGTGGAATGATGCCTATGAGAAGAGTTTCCAATCACTAAAAAAAATAAAAAAATTGACGTCTACACCCTTAGTAGTACTTCCCGAAGGCACAAAAGGGTATGTAGTTTATTGTAATGCTTCATTAGTCGGCTTAGGATGTGCATTGATGTAGCATGGTAATGTAATAGCGTATGCCTCAATACAATTGGGTTCACATGAAAGAAATTATCCAACACATGAACTTGAGTTAGCAGCCGTGATATTTACTTTAAGGATATACTATTTATATGGGGTTCACATTGATATATAAACTGATCATGAAAGTTTGCAGTATATTTTTAAGTAGAAGGACCTAAACTGGAGACAGTGAAGGTGGCTGGAATTACTAAAGGATTATGATAGTAATATCTTATACCGTCTGGGAAACGCAAGCGTGGTAGCCGATGCATTAAGCCGTAAAGCAGTAGAAATCACTAGTGGCCAGTTGACAAAAAAGTAAGGTATAGTCAAGGATCTACATCAATTAGACAGCTTGGGGGTTCGTCTTCTTGAAACTCCAGATGAAAGAATTATAGTGCAAAATGCAGCAGAGTCTTCATTAGTAGCTGAAGTAAAGGAAAAGCAATATGCGAATCCTCTTTCTATTGCAGCTAAAAAAGAATGTACAGCAAGGTTTGATAAAGGCATTTGATCTTACGCAAGAGGGAGTACTTCAGTGCAAAGATGGATTGTATGTACCGGATGTAGATGAACTAAGGAGACGGATTATGACGGAGGAATATCATTCACAGTATTCTATTTATCTGGGATCCATCAAAATGTATAATAATTTGAAAGACATGTATTGCTGGGGTGATACGAAGAAGAACATTGTAGAATTTGTAGCTTATTGTCTGAATTGTCAACAAGTAAAAGTAAAGCATCAGAAGTCTGAAGGTTATGTACAATGTATGAATGTTCCAGTCTGGAAATGGGACATGAGTAACATGGATTTCATCACAAGTTTGCCTCATACACTTTGGAAATTTGATTCCATAAGGGTGATAGTGAACAGGCTTATCAAATCAGCACACTTTTTACCTGTCAAGACCACCTACACAATCGAAGATTATGCGAGGTTATATCTTAAAGAGGTAGTTCGACTGCACAGAATTCCAATTTCTATTATATTAGACAGGGGAGCTCAATTACTGCATATTTTTGAAAATCTTTTTTCGAAGAGTTTGGGAACCCAAGTGGCTTTGAGTACGGCTTTTCATCCTCAGACAAATGGACAAGAAAAACGTACTATCCAAACATTTGAAGATATGCTACGAGCTTACACATTAGACCTTACAGACAGTTGGGATGATCATTTACCTCTTGCTGAATTTGCCTACAATGATAGCTATCGTTCAAATATCAAAATGGCACCTTACGAAGCCTTATATGGAAGAAAGTGTAGATCACCAAATGGATGGGTTGAAGCGGGTGAAATTGCTTTACTCGGGCCAGATCTTATTCATCAAGCTATAGAGAAAGTTAAGGTGATACAACAACAGCTACAAACGGCCCAAAGTCGACACAACTCATATGCCGATATTAGAAGAAGGGAATTAGAAGTTGCCATAGGTGATTGGGTATTTTTGAAAGTGTCACCACTGAAAGGGGTAATGAGATTTGGAAAGAAAGGAATATTGTCCCTATATAACGTGCCGTAGAAGATTGTTTGAAGATTTGGTCAAGTCACATATGAATTGGAACTACCCCAAGAACTCTCCACAGTTCATCCAGTATTTTATGTTTCAATGCTTTAAAAGTGCATAAGAGATCCATTGCTCCCATTGAATATGTACAAGTTATGGAGGATCTCACCTATGAAGAGGTTAAGGAATAAAAAAGTAGCTTTCGGGAAGGTAATTTGGATAAATCAACAAGTAGAAGAAATCACATAGGGAACCGAAGGAATAATGAAGTCGAAGTACCCGTATTTGTTTCAAACGGAAGAAAAAGTTCAAGGTGCAAAATTGGAGCAATAACAAGTAAGTATTTACAAGCATTATGTGTATATGATAACGTGAAGGATAAACTTACACTTAACATTGTTGAAATGGGATAATGCTACTAACATTCGAGGACAAATGTTCCTAAGGGGGGAAGGATGTAACACCCCATACATTTTAGAACCTATTTAATTACCGTAAAATTTATGGAATTATTTAAACATGAGATTTTTGAGGTATTATACATTAAATTTGTTGGCCTAAATGAATCTTGTGCCATTGGGCTCAATTGAGGCCCAAAATGATACAAAAGACATGGCCCAAAGATGGCAAATGACCCATTCTTCCTTTGACCAAGTAAACCATCCATTATTGATCAAAGTGTGACTAAAGATAAGATTAAAAGGACTATATAATGTGGAAAAAATCATATTTTATTCACTAAATGGCACATGTCATTCTATACTTTTCCACAAAAAGAGATATTTTCTCTCTACTCTCAAACCCTAAGGCAACCATCTCTTGTGGACAAGATCACCTCTTTGTAAGCCTTGGTAAGTGTTTACTCTTATGTTTTCATATATTATATGTTTAATAAGGTGTATAAATCATGTTGGTTATGTTGGCAAAGTGTTGGACAGTCCACTATGTATGAAACAGTCTATGTTTGCTTAATCGATAAAGGGTTTTGCCTTGTAAACTTGAAAGTGGACTTGTGGTCTTGAAGGAAGTGAACTTGATGGATTAAATATTAACATGTATTATGTTTTTATGTCCCTAACTTTATTTCTTTTTGTGTATAAAATTTGGAATTGTTGTTGTGAAAATTGTGCATGGAATTGGTGGTGTATTGAAAGGAGGATGTAGTTTGGTGATGTTTATGTGCGTTGTGAAACCATGGATGATTTTTGGTATCCTAGATAACTTAAAATATGAAATGGGAAGCTTAATTATGACCATGTACCATTCACAGCGAAAACGAACCCGAAAATGACCCTTGGAGGCTGAAACGGGCACCCTCCCTCGCGGGCAGGGCACCTGTGGGCGCAGATGCCAATGAAGGTGGCCCTATACCAGGCCAATGGTAACCTATGGATGCACCTCAACCACCTAAGGGCACAGGTGGCTTCGCTGGTCAGCCCAGAACTCCGTTTTGATTGTTTTTGCATCTCTTTGACCCCCCAAGGCCCCTGTACCCTTCTTGGATGCAATTATCAACTTATGGTCCCTTTTGAATGAATTTAAAGGAGTATACCGGAGTTATTTTGAATGGTATCAATGATGTATTGTTGTTCAATTGTTATTGTGAAAAGTATTTAAGTGACTTGATGGAGAAAAGGTAACGTAGTATTGATGGGGAAGTGTAAAGTATAACTTTAGTGTGAAATGCTATCACTTTATGATTTCTTGGCTAATGTGTAGTATGTTGTGGTGTTGTTGGTATGGTAATGCAGTGACTAGTATTGTGAAGGGTGAAATGACGTCGGATGGCAGTCACGTAATTCATTGTCATCTTATGCACTCGTAATGTAGTTAGTTGTTAACGTGAGCTCCGTGATGTACTTGTGTTGTAGAGTACCACGTAAGGAAGGAGATGGATAATTGTATTCACATATAGGACTGTATATTCATATTAGGAAGATAAGGTATGTAAGGTTACCTTTTTTCGTATCCTTCTGCAGCACATATTGTTCACATTGTCATTGTACTTGTTCCATTCCGAATTGTTCAAAGGTATCTCATTTCAGGTTGTCATATATTGTTATTCACATGCTTCTTATTCATTGACCAATTTTTATTCATGTGTCACATAATTGTGGACATGGTTCCAAAGTTTCAATAATGTTATGTTCAAAAGTTCCAATAATGTTATGACTACCAATGTATCAATCTCACAGAAGTAAAGAAATGAAGTAATGTATAATTGTTTGAGTGTTCTTGGGTGGCATCCCAGGGGTGGAAGAAACACCTAGCATGGGTCAATCCCAATATCATGGGTGGTATCCCAGGGGTTAAAATACCTAGCATGGGTCGATCCCAATATCATGGGGTTATCCCAGGGGCGACAGAAAAGCCTAGCATGGGTCGATCCCAATATCACAATAGCATCCCAGAGGCGACAGAAAAGCCTAGTATGGGTCAATCCTAATTTGTATATGTATGAGGACCGCATCCCAAGGGTTAAAATACCTAGCATGGGTTATCCTCTTTTACCACTGATCATTTGGTCATTTGTTTATCATATGTTTTACAATTTCTTAACGCAAAGAAGGATAACGTTAAGTAATGAACAATAATGATGAATGAACGTAAAGGCAAAGAAAGTAATGAATGTAATGTACATGGTTCCACACATACATAATGGTAGTTTATCCATATTGACTATTCTCTTATATTTGATTCCATTGAAGTACTTATGTATCATGCAGTTTCATATAGCCTTACATACTCAGTACATTCTTCTTAATGACGTCCCTTGGGGGACTTACCTTACTTGCTATAGGCACAGGTGTTAGTAGACCTCCACAGTAGGTTGCGGATCATTGGTGAGCTCTAGTTGGTTTAGGGCTTTTCGAGTCATTATGTACATTTGTTTTGGTATTGTATAAAGCGGGGACGTGTCCCGACTGTAGTTTGGTTATGTCTATGTATCTGTAGAGGCTTTGTAGATGTTGTGGGAAAAATGAAGGAATGTAAGGGATGTATGCTTTTGACATGGTGGCCCTAATGGCCAAGTTTTATATATGTATATATCATATGTTTTCCATGACTTCCGCCATTAGAATCTTGTATCTATACGTGATAGTGATGTTCCTTGAGTGACATGCATATGAATGTACATGAATGAAGATTGGTTCTCTCGGGCCTTACCGGCTTCGGGTGCCAGTCCACCTTGTTGGAATTCGAGGCGTGACAAGACATAAGTTGTCTAGTGAAGGGCCTAAACGACCTAGGGATGAACCAAGGGAGAATGTACTTAATAAAGAGAATCCAAGGCGTAGTAAGCGACAAAGAATGTTGACTTTCTTCGGATCATATTTTGTAACATTTCTTCTTTAAAATGAACCTCTAACGTTTAAAGAAGCGATGTCTTCTGCGGACTCATCCTTTTGGAAAGAGGTTGTCAATAGTGAGATTGATTAAATCTTGCGCAACTATACATGGGAGTTGGTTGATCTTCCTTCAGAAAATAAACCTTTAGGTTTTAAATGGATCTTCAAAAGGAAAATGAAAGCTGACGGTACTATTAACAAATACAAGACAAGACTTGTAGTAAAAGGCTTTAGACAAAAATAAAAGGCCTTGATTATTTTGACACATACTCTCCTGTAACAAGGATAACGTCCATCCGGATGTTGGTTGCATTAGTTGCGGTATATGGTCTTGAAATCCATCAAATGGATATGAAAACAACATTCCTAAATAGATAATTGGAGGAAGAAATTTATATGGAACAACCCGAGGGTTTTGTGGTTCTTGGTAAAGAAAAGAAAGTGTGCAAACTTATTAAGTCACTTTATGGATTAAAAGAAGCACCCAAACAGTGGCATGCAAAGTTTGACCAAATCATGTTGGCAAACGAATTCATGATAACTAAATGTGATAAATATGCTTACATTAAAGACACTCCAAATCACAAGGTCATTGTTTGTTTGTATGTGGATGACATATTGATCATCAGTAGAGACATTTCTCACATAAATATTGTGAAACGAATGCTTGAGAGCAAGTTTGATGTGAAAGACCTTGGAGTTGCGGATGTGATCTTAGGGATAAGAATTCATAGAACTCCACAAGGATTGGCATTGTCACAGTCTCATTAAATTGAAAAGGTACTTGACAAGTTCAAGTATTTAGATTTCAATATTGCCAAAACTTCATTGGATGTGAGCTATGCACTTCGAAAGAATGAAGGTGAAGGTGACTCACAATTGGAGTATGCAAGAGTGTTGGGAAGTTTGATGTACATCATGAATTGTACGAGACCAGATATAGTATACGCCATTAGTAAATTGAGTCGGTACACGAGTAATCCCAATCAAACTCATTGGATGGCAATGAAAAGAGTTTTGGGGTATCTAAATCATACTCAAGACAATGCTTTGCATTATAGAAAATATCTTGCTGTAATTGAAGGATATAGTGATACAAATTGGATCATCGGATCAAATGAAGTAAAATCCATGAGTGGATATGTGTTTCCTTTAGGTGGAGGAGCAGTCTCTTGGAAATCATCCAAACAAACATGTATTGCCCGTTCTACAATGAAATCTATATTTATCGTATTAGATAAAGCCGGTGAAGAAGATGAATGGCTCCTGAATTTCTTGGAAGATATTCCTTATTGGCCCAAACCTTTGGCACCAGTATGCATACACTATGATAGCCAAGCTGCGATAGGTAGGGCAGGGAGCATGATGTATAACGATAAATCTCGTCTTATAAGACAGAGACATAATACCGTTAGAGAACTTCTCTCAAGTGGAATTATCACGATTGACTATGTGAGGTCAAAGGATAATGTGTCGAATCCACTTACAAAAGCCCTATATAGAGAAGGAGTTGAGAGATCATCGAAGGGAATGGGTTTACGGCCTAGGACAAGTCATCATGGAGGTAACTCTACCTAGAAGCCTGGAGATCCCAAGAGCTAGGTTCAAAGAGATCAAACAAAGTTATGACTGACGGTTCAACATTGTCAATAAACTCAATCCATTCTCATAATGAAGACAATGTTCAGGAAAAAAGGATAAGACTTATGGTTGGTAGTCTTTTAATAGTTTCTAAGTTTGGCAGATTTGACCAAATAGTTTGATCTATAGGATTAAAATGTTTAGGAATCACCTATGTGAGGGTGAAGTGGAAGCCTCTTCAAGGAGAATGATAGTAAAGGCCTATTCTCTATGCTCTCATGAAACCAGGTCGTGTTCATGGCTGAAACGAACAAAATCGTGAGAATCATAAATACTGAAAGGATGGTTGTGTGACTTGTGTTATCTAGGTGTACATTAAAGTTCGACGGTTCAAAGATGTCACATCTACCGATTGACCGAGTGCATCCGATGTAAGTTCACTACGGAAAGTTCAAAGGGAAACCTACTTATCCAGATGCAAGTAGTCTTAACTTGTTGATCACACAATTGTCCGAATATTTTTAAATAAAATAGTCATTCCCCATTCATGTGGGGGATTGTTGTATTCTAAGTGAAATGTGAATGGAAAATGGAGAAAAGAAAATGGAGGAGAAGTGAATTTTGGTTTCACTTTATAAAGAGAATGTGGGAGAAGGAAAAATTCTTATGCTTAAGTATGGAAGCACTCCTTCATGTGGATAGTGAGGCAAGAACAAAAAAAGGCTCGCGTCGTCGTCTTGCTCGGCTCGGCTTTGACTTCGGCTTTGAATTTGGATTTGGATTTGAATTTGTCAAATGATCGATCGAGAGACTATCTTTTTAGACAAAATTAATTTGAAACTTGAGAATTAGTGAAGGTTTTAAATCTAAAATTCCGATACGAAAATATTCTCTATTTGTGGACGCACATGGAAGTGCGGACGCATGTCATAATGCACCTCGAAGGGACGTGACCCTTCGAGGCACTGGTTGAAGATAGAAAAGGTGACCTGCGCACGCAGGTGCCGATCTGCTGATGCAGATGGCCGGCGCAGGTCAAGCTGGGACTTTCAATTTTGTGCCAAAATGGAACCTGCAGACGCAGGTGGTCCCGACGGTCCGAAACAGTGTCTCTTTTCGTGAACCATTGCTTCTCTTCTGAAGCACCACCTTTTAGCTATAAATACCTGAATTTTTCCTCAGGTATGGTGACGAATTTAGTGAAAGAAAAAACACTCTCTTCTTCTTGAAAAACTCAAGTGTGGTCATCAAATTGTTGAGTGAGTTCGTTGTTCGATAGAATTTGAGGTACCACTATTCTACTGAAGTGAATCATTTTATCCTGGGAGGAAAGATTCCATAACCTCGGGTACTTGAGGGGAATAAATTCCTTAAGGACACACCATGAATTCGGTGGACTTGATTCTACATTTCTGCTTCATCTCTTTTCTTTATGGTTTTGCTATTTTCCAGAAAATAGTACAAACTTCATATTGATAGTTCATAGTTGTTGAACTTGTGTTTGAAGTTGTTGAACTTCTTTGTTGTTCTTGAACTTGTTCTTGAACTTAAAGTTGATGTTCATAAGTTGGGTTGAACCTATTTTGAGGTTTAAAGTTGTAAAATACAAAGTTACAACTTCATGTGATTGTTCTTATTTAGTTTGAACATGTGATTGAAGTTATTGTTGGAAAATACAGATTTTACTAAACCCAGAAAACAACATATATTCTCCCAAGAAATTAAACATGTAAGAGAGATTTCGTGAACCTAGCTAATCTCTGAGTTGAAGGCAAGAAGGTTGTAAACACAAATAAATATATGATCCTTCAACTAGAATAATTTGAAGTTTTCATGATAAAGAAGAAAGATCAATCCCTCTACTTGTACTA
The DNA here is from genome assembly GCA_031232105.1 of Capsicum rhomboideum. Lineage (NCBI taxonomy): Eukaryota > Viridiplantae > Streptophyta > Magnoliopsida > Solanales > Solanaceae > Capsicum > Capsicum rhomboideum. The sequence goes on from CP124710.1 coordinate 20,395,597, forward strand.
TACTAATATTCTTGCCAAAAAGAAAGTAAAATGAAAAATATATATCAAATTTACTGTGGCAAAAGATTAAAGACTCATAATGCCATAAAATATACAACGCAGCAACTTGCTGTATCACTTAATTAACTTTCAAGACTCATAATTGAGACAATTCAATAAAGCTTGTTACTTCTCCTTCTCTTCTTTCTTTCCTTTCCCTTCTTTTTCTTCTTTCTTCACTTTCTCTGCTTTCTCTTCTTTCTCTTCTTCTTCGTCACCTCGCCATAAATCGGACAATGTAGGAAGCTTGTACTGACCACTATAAGTGAGGGGAATGGTGAAGTTGCCAAAGACGGGAAGGTCAATAATGAAACCCAGCTCAAGTGTATAATCAATGTCCCAATCTGCTGCAATGTCCCTCACTAAGCTCAATAGTGCGCTGTGTGGAACCTTCGCTGGCACGTCTACTATGGTTGTGCTTTTCGCCTTAAGTGACCCCGGGTCTGGAATTAGACCCGTAGCTACTATCCTGGAATTTAATTCAAAGTAAAGCAATCAATCAGAGCGCGAGACACTTGGAAACGCCCTTAGGCACACATGAAAATGAAAGTAACTTTTAACGTTGGATGATTTTTCTGCAAAAAAATATAGAAAAATGAAGTTTGTATGATAAAATCAAAATTGAATGACCACTACTGATATTTACCCCAAACATCCTCAGGCACACATGAAAATGAACTCACAAACATTTCATTCAGTTATTCAGAAATATGTTTAGTTAATTACTATTAGAAGGCATCTACAATATTTTAACGTGTTAGTAATTTCTTTTGTGAAGTTAGAATGGTAGCTTATTTGAGCAGCCCCTTAAGTTTGGCGTAAACTTAAAATCAACCTCTAAATATGATAATCATCCTTGTAGTATTCAAAAGTGTTTCAGTGTATTTTTAAAGGATGTTTTTAAGTCTAAGCACAAAGTGAAGCGATTATTTTGATTTTTTTGGCTAAATTGTAATATAACTATTTAATCCGGCAAGCCAATTCTTTAAAAGTTATTATCTACCACATTCTATAATAGGGTGAAAATCATTTACACCTCCAACTTTGCTTTAAAAATCAAATACCCCCTCAACATTGAATAATAATCATTCTCCCCTCTTTTTTCTATATAATGTCTATTTTACCCTTAACATTTTCAATCTTCTATTTATATAATATTTTTTTAATATTATATATATATTTATTTTTCATAACCTAGGTATTTATCATTTTTATTTAAATTCATTAACATTATTAGTAAAATAATTCTTTTATAAATTAATCAAAAAATCTAATGTTATTTTTTATGTTACAAATTTTTTATGTTATATGTATTAAGTATGTATGTATGTATGCAATTATTTATATAGATGCATCTTGTAATTCTTTCTTATTCCCTAACGTCTATATAGATAAACGAGTTTTGATTGTTAATAATGAATTATTTTTTAAATTATAATTTAAAATTCATTAACAATATAATAATCATTTGATTTGTTATAAGTATACCTCTACAACAACACCATACCCAGTGAAATCCCATAAGTGAGGTCAGGGGAAGGTAGAGTAAAGCAAATCTTAACACTACCTTGGGGAGATAGAGATGTTGTTTCCGAAAGACCCTCGACTATTAATTATATTTGTATTACCTGCATTAAAATATATTTATAAAATATAATTACCTATTATTTTCACATATAAATAGATATTAGACTTTAATTTTTAATAAAATTGATTTATATTATTTTGCTCATTTATTTCATTATAGAACGTCATTAACTTATATACTCAATTAACATTTCTCACTTTTCTTTTTCATAATTTTTAGCTTTTAATAGATGATATGTTATATAGATTAAAAAATAAAAGTTGTATTTATAAAGAAGGTTTTTTTTTTTTTTAAAAAAAAGATACAAATGTTGGTATAAATACAAGGGTAAAGTTGGCATTTTGAAAAATCAAATAGGAAAAAGGGGGGAGAGTGATTATTGTTTAAAGTTGGGGGAGGTGTTTGATTTTTAAAGCAAAATTTGGGGATGTAAACGATTTTCACCCTTCTATAATATTGGTACTCCATTATTAGGAAGAATTTCTTAATCAATTAATTTACATTAACAAAATAAAAGAGCAAAAACAAAAAATGCTCCTACCTACATATATGACTTACGAGCAAAAACAACGTGAAATGCGATGTACTCGAGAGGCAACAAGCATATATAATATACGAACTTATTAAATTTGATTGTGTTCGACAATAAGTTTTTACAATTGAATCCATTTCACTTTTGTGACTATGAATTCAAAATTTTAATATTCTTTAAAATTTAATTACTTTTTGCATATATTTATTTCTTGGGTTGAAATAATATTGAGTTTAGTTAAACCAACAAAATAGGGGCTCTATTCATCTCTTGACATAAGTAAGGGTGTTCATGGGAGATCGAAAAACTGAATCAAACCGAAAACCGATATTTTTTTGGTCTGATTTGGTTTGATTTTAGTTTTCAATATAAAAAACCGATAAAATTTGATTTGGATTTAGTTTTAATTAAAAAATGACCGAAAAATAACAAATCTGACTATTTAAGTACCTAATTTAAAATCATACACATAACTCAAAAAGTCAGCAAAATCAAAGCTATGAAAAACGACTTAATTAATTTGGTTTATTTCCAACATTTGAAAAACCAACTTAATTAATTTGGTTTAATTCCAACTTTGAAAAACCGACTTAATTAATTTAATCTAATTCCAACATTTGAAAAAACTGACTCAATTAATTTGGTTTCCTTAGAGATCCAAATTGAATCATGAACATATATCCCTAACGACAAGTAGCTCATGATGTAAGGAAGTTCCTAATAGACCTACCATTCAACATAGATATATCATGTAATTTTTGTTTTTATACCTTAATCGTCCCTCAACCCCTCTCTCCCACCTCGATAAGTCGATTGTACATAAAATTAAAGAAAGAATAAATAAGACGAAATGGGAAGGGGAATTAACCTGCCGGCGCTTTTGACAACATAAGCAATCTCCATGATAGGAATTGGAACTTGGTAAGGATTGGTAACAGAGACCTTAGCATGATATGAAATGCTATCAAAACTGATCTTCTTCACATCCACATCTGTAACCGTTGCTTCGGGCTTCTCCATCTCTGCTACTTTCTCAGCCACCTTTTCAGACACATAACTCCTCGCCTTGTCTACGAAATCCATCCTTCTTCTCTTTCTTCGTATCTTCTCTCCAACAATATTCCAAACGATGAGATTGTCAATATAAATGATAAGATATACTTGAATGTCTGTCAATCGATATTCTATATGATAAGAAAATTAGATTGGATTAACTTAATCCGCGGTCGGCTATCCATCGATTGTGTATATATGTATATGTTGTTCTCCGTAATATGAGTAGATATTGTTATTAACGCAAGGGAAATTTGCGCTTTTAGTTCATGAAATATCCACGTGTTTTGATTTTGTTCATTTTTTTATATTTTTTTTTTGGGTTAAACACATTTAGTTTTAATTGATTGAACTGTACAATTTTGATTCTGTCATCTTGCGAAACTTCAAAAATTTAAAAATGTTGTTAAATTATATTTAATTATTTATGTGTTATATTAAATTTTTATTGTTACTTTATATTTTAAAATAATATTTTTTAAAAAAATAATTGAGATATAATATATTTCATATGTAAAGAAAGCCAAAAGACGGATTTTAATTAATTTACATTTAAATATGTTCATTAAATTTAATAAGAATCAAAATTAAAATTACCAATAATTAAATGATAAAAATTGTGATATCCCTTGGCTTAATAAACCATACACATAACTCAATGCGTTTAACGTGTTGTGTACAATCGAATTGGAAACAATTACTCCAGTAAGACCTCTATGTAAGAAATGTCCTTTATAATAAGGAAAAATTACATAACACCACATATTAAGTTACATAAATTACTTAAAATTTCTACCCTTTCAATATTTTACAAAAATCCCTGTTTTCTCTTTTTCAGTAAAACCTTCGGATACATCCTCCATATCCCCTTTTTTACGGATACATCCCCAAAAGCGGTAACTACTCCAACAATGGCGCAAATCTAGCTACGCGGTTTTGCCGTTTCTCCTCAATTTCTGAAATTTGAATTGTCATCGTTCCCCCCAAATTCATCTTCACTTACATCTTAACAAGTTCAACAACTTCTCTCAAAATATCAATTTAACATTTTTAAGAGGTTAGTTTGTTATCATTGTTTCTGAAAGTTGAGTAGATAGATTTTTTGAACCTTTATCGGTTCAATTCACAGTCCCAATCTCAATATCAATTTATACAATGGATCTAGATTCAGGACCATCTTTTAGTATGAAAATTTCTCAATTAGATAACATCAGCCGAACTGAAGATGTTAATTTTGTTCCTGATGTTTTTGATAAGGACTCTGAAGATTTTCATGAAAATAGATCTAAACACCGCAACGATCCCGTTATGATGAAGAAGTTGCGTGAAGAGTTGGCAGTAAAATCTAAAAAAAAGATAGTTGCTGGTGCTAAAAAAAGAGGATCTGGATCTTCAAGAGGCGAAGTTCGTGACGAAAAAAAGTTGTTGAAGTTACTAGAAGAGACATCCTTCCAAAGGTATTGCATGTTTGTATCATAAGTAAAACAAACTGAGATACATCATTAGAATCTCAAGATTATCAATATAGCTCAGATCTATGTGTCTGATACATTTGAAAATTATGTATATGTTTTAGTACTGTTTATTGTGTTAAAAGGGTAGAGTGTTATGTATCTCAAGTATATTTTTCAACTGATACTTTATTATGTATAATGAGATACATCAGTAAGAGTTGAAGATACATAATATACATTATATATATGTGTTTCATACATATGTAGATTATGTATCTTTGGTAATTTCTTAGATTGTCAAAAACTAAAGTGTAATGTATCTCGAGTATTTTTTTTATGTGATACATAATTTATTACCCAGATAAGTTTAACTGTTAAGTAACACATTTTTTGTATCTCTCTTTAGTACTTTTTATATAGTAAAAAGGTAGAGTGTAATGTATCTCGAGTATTTTTCATGTGATACATAATTTATTACCCAGATACGTTTAACTGTTAAGTAACACATTTTTGTATCTCTCTTTAGTACTTTTTATATAGTAAAAAAAGGTAGAGTGTTATGATCTCAAGTATTTTTTCATCTGATACATAATTTATTACCCAGATAACTTTAACTGTAAAGTAACACATTTTTGTATCTCTTTTTAGGGTATGAGTTATGTTATCAAAGAGATTCCACCACATCCTTTAAGGTTTGGTAGCTCATGCAATGCCAAGTTCCTAGATGATTTTAAACATATTCTGTCAAAAGAGGTAATTGAGTTGTTCGGTCAGACATGCTTTGGTTGTTACCTCAAAATGCCCAACTCCAATTACATAGGCCAAATTACCAAATGTCTACTGATGCTTGAGATACATCAGAACAACCAAGATGAACTTCATGTATGCGTCAAGGGAACTGTTCTTAGATTTTCCATTTTTGAAATTGCCATACTCACTGGTTTAAAATGCACCGGCAATATCGAAGATTTCGAATACCCTGACTCATCTCCCAGCAACCTGATGCAGAAGTATTTTTCGAAATCAACGAATGGTGTTGACAAACATACATTGGTCCAACGTTTCAAAAAGGGAAATTTTGACAATAATCAAGATGCTCTCCAAATGGCCATTCTATATTTCATCCACACCTTCATGTTATCCCAGTTAAAGGATGCACCTCTTAGCTTGGCGGATTTCAAAATGGTAGAGGATGGCAAGTATGAAGATTTTCCTTGGGGAAAAGTTGCATTCTCCAAGTTGATGAGTTCATTGAGACAAGAGTATTTTATCCAAAAGCAGTTATATCGGTTATGTGGCATGCCACACGTACTCAATGTGTGGATGTTCGAGAGTTGTTCAGAAGTTGAAAAAGGCATAGCTATTCGTAAGGGTAATCAAATCCCGAGGATTTTAAACTGGCAAGTTGAGGCAGTTAAACCACAATACAATCAGTTTATGGACGGCATGTTTAGCAAGGTACATTAAAAATAGCGATTTAATTCTACTTTAATTCTTTTTATAGTTGTTATGGCAGATAAATGTTAAACACACTCTTACATATCTGTTTTTAATGCAACTTTACCATAATGATATTAAGATACATATTTTGATTAACAGATACATATTAATTAGTTTAACTTTATTAACTGATACATATAAAATAACATATAATGAGTAGGTGTACGTATTTTTGACACTGATATATTACTATGCCTTTTTGATATTTACTAATTATTTCTTATGTCTGTTTAATTCTTTTCACAGTATTCGTATTCCAACCTTGTCCCTACTGTGGAGGAGTTGGATAAACTTGATTTGCCTCCTGTCAGTATTGCATCATATGATCCTGAAACATCTTCTATACCTACCACATCATCTTCTATGCCAATGCGAATGGATCCTGAAGTTAATGAAACACCCGTTGGTATGGATCATAATGATTTTGAGGATTTTAGTACTAAACCTCCTGAGCATCTGATGAAGAAGACAAAGCATGTATCTATTACAGTGTCTGCCCCACCGTCGAAGAAAAGGAAGACAGTTTCTGAACAGAAGAATATAACCAGGGAAAAACAATCAGGGACATATACTGCAAAAAAAAAACCAGTCCCCGAGGACATCAAAAGATTCGATTGATCCCATTATCCAGGCTGAGAAATATACTTCACCTCGTGAGTTTCATGGTCAACGAACTTCACCACATCGCGCAGAGCCTAACGTGTATGCAAAAGTGGTTGATGAAACTGCCAACAAACCTCTGAATGAACCCTTGATTAAAGCAGACTTAGACTCATTAAAGTCAAAGATAAAGTCCTACATCAAGACCTATGTAAGTATCAGTTTAATGTTGTCATATCAGTCAATAATTTAAGTAAAACACACTTATGATTTCGACATTTTTACATTATAAGGTGGATCTGAAATTCAAAAATCTTGAGACTATAGTGACTAATCAATACACGGAGATTATGAAATCATTGAAGTTGAAGCATGTTCAGGAGGAGCAGGCAATTAAATTTAAAAATCGTGGGTTTCATATTAATTTATATCTTATTATTTTGCACATGATTATTCATAGATGGAACTTGGGAAAGAGAACCCAAATGGAAACCACCATTCGGATGGTCAAGGTGATAGTGAACGTCATAATAAATCAGATAGTCCAAAGGGTTCCCCAATGCATACGGTTAATATGGCACAAATGAACGTCAATCAAGCACCGACGTCTATCGGTCACGGTCAAGAGGTGAAAAAGGTAAATGAACACATGCATCATGTACATTCTGCCACAAATTAAACCATTTTATATGTATATGTAATGTTCTCTTAATATGTTGCACATGATTATTTGAAGTTTGAACTTACTAAAGAGAACTCAGATGAAGACCACCCTTCTGATGGAGAAGGTGATTCTGAACGTCCTAATAAAGATGACAGTCCAAAGGGTACCCTGATCGATCCAGGTGATTTGAAATAGATGAACATAAAGAAATCACCGAGGACTATCAGTAACAGTCTTGAGGTGGGGAAGTTAATCGATACCATGCTTCATATACATTCTGACATGAATGTTACCCCTAATTACTATATTGACATGTAATGTGTCAATGAATATTGAAAATATTGAAATTATGTATAAGATACAAACAGGTATAGCAGATACATATTTTACTCATATGTTCTAAATTCTACAGGATGTTGACACTGAGGCATTGCATGATAATGTTGTAGAAGGAGCAGAACCGCTCGTATCAAGTCCTGTCGCTCCAATGTATGCAGGAGCTATGATAGTTTATACTCCTTTACCAACTACTGAGAGTTTTCATATTAGTGATACAGCATTAGTAGCTGCCTTTCCTAGTCCTGAAAAAGGTATAACTGAAGACACAAAGACGCCTGCACAACGGACTAGACAGCCGTCGAAGGTATTCAAGTCTCCGTATTTGACAGAATTTGGCTCTAGTTCAAAAGGGAAGGAGAAAGCGGATTCTGATGTTCGTCAAACATATCCGTTCGAAGGTTATAACATTTTTGGCGTGGGTCCAACTAATTTGATGTCATTGTTTGAGGAATGGATATGAGTCGGTCTATACAAGCAACATGCACACAAGTAAGTCAACTATTTATTTCTTTCAACTTTAATAATATACTGTCCAGTTAACAATGCACACTAGTAAGTCCTCTAAATGCACAGGAAAGACAAGGATGACCACTACAAAGTTAAATGCTCGAGTCTTGGATTTCGACAACTAGATTTCGTAGTTGCCTTCCCGAAGACAAAGAATTGGTTCTACCTTATGTACCAACCCAACAAATGCTGGAATGACGAGGTATAACCATGCCATTTATTTTTATATGTATATTATGTATCTGATGCTATTTCAGCTCCATAAACTTATATTAAATCAGTGTCATAAATAAGTAGCATAGAACATATTAACGTAACAGATATTTGGTAAAATATATGATGTTAACATTCATATTTGACTCCTAACAACTAGCAACCTATAACATGTATCAGATATATTAGACCCTTGAGTTATTTATCAGTTGTTAATTCAATTGTGTAGCATGTCGATGTCATCTTCTACTACTTGCGGAAAAAGTCAAAGCTTCAGACTAATACAAACTACAGATACACCACTGCGGATTGTTTTTTCAAAATCTACATTGACAAGACGTATAGGAATTACTATCCAGCAATAGGGGAGAATGTTATTCCGACTCAGGAGGCATTTGCACAATTCGGTGTTGTTGCTCAGTACGAGGAGTCACTTATTAACACTATCAGAGGGGTTAGTATACCAGCTGGTCTGCCTTGGCATACTCTAGATGAGGTCTATGTCCCAATAAATTATGACGGTACATTTCATTGGGTCCTGGCAGTGATTGTACTGAAGGAGCGGCGCATTCGTGTGTATGATTCGATGTAATCATCAAGAAACAGAGGGCAGTCCAGTGAGGTGCAAAAGTTGGCTATAATGCTGCCAACTTACCTTCAGTATAGTAATTTTCTAGAGCAAAAGGTTCCAACTCACTGGTTAACGCTTGAATCTTACAAGGGAAAGACTGAAAAAGACCCATTTGAAGTTGAATATGTTTCTGGCATTGCCCAACAAGCATGTGACAGTCTATATGTATCATTTTTATTTTTATTTTCATTTTCTTTTCACATTAACCATAATCTATTTATTTATTTTTTTCTCACGATTCCCGTTGCAGGGATTGTGGAGTATTCATAGCTGTGTTTACTGAGTTTCTGAGTGATGAATTACAAGTACCATGTTCTAGGATTGTTGCTGATTACCATCGGTTAAGATATGCATCCCTTTTATGCAATTATGGTCTTGTCAAGGCTGTGAATGGATATGCTAGTGACAATGAAGACCCTCCGAGACCTAAACCCAACTTTATACCACCAGATGTACAAGACGTGGTTACTATAGAATAGTTTTAGTTATGTTGGTTAGGTGCAACTTTGAAATAGTCTTTTTGGTTGGTCCTGTTAAAAACTTCAACAACTGATGTTTTTTTTTTTGCTCACAAAAACAATTCCTGATACTATGTAGGGTAGTTTTTTGCTGACGTTATCATTTGAAGTACATTTATAATATGTATAGTGTTGATGTTATTAAGTATCGCTGAAAATCCACCACTCAAAAAGTTCATTGAGTATTACTCCATGTATCAGAAATATTATAATATGTATCAGGTACATAAGTTAAGCAATATATATCCCATATATATGTATTAATATATTAATGAAGATATGTATCTCTACATTCACATACTGAAGTTCATTGAGTATTATTCCAACTGTTCAAATTCTTGCCTCAAATGTATCAGAAGTGACATAAAATGTATCAGTTCACACTTCAGGATGCATATAAAGTTCAATTAATATTACACCGCCAATTATAGTTATGCCTCAAATGTATCAGATTAGTTATAATATGCATCTTCAAAATAATATGTATCTGGTGTAATATTCAGTTGACGTATCTATACAATAATATGTTTGCTTGTACACAATGAGGTATAATACCTGCTCTAAACAAGTCATGCCTCAGTTGTATCAGTAAAAAAAGTGTCTGTTATTTAATGTATAACATTTTATATCTGATACTTTTTTTCATCTTTACTGATCACTTCAGGATGACGCTGTCATCGACCGCAATAACTACTGTACATGAAAAAAGTTGTCTGATATGTGTCAAAATTATCCAAATTAATTCATTTTACAATGAATCATTAATTTCAATCTCTAACCCAAATATTGCATATGGTATCCCAGTTATTATTCAAACGTTAAAACATAATGTTCAATTAAAAAAAAACAGCAATCAACTAAAAACTACGAAAGTGCAAAATTAAAAAACAGCAATCGGAAAGTCACTCATCTTTTGGAAAGAAATTACAAGTATGTCTATTGTGACCTTCATAACCACATCGACCGCAACAATTACTACTTGATGTAAGAGATTCACTTGCTTTCTTCATCCTCCCCTTCTTTGGTCTTCCGGGTTGTCTTTTGTATTTTGGTGGTAACACAACTTCGTCTTGAATTTCCTGTGGCACAATCCAGTCTTTCTTGTCGGGCATTGGAAACATCGATACTTCATACGTCTTTACTAAAGTTTCTGGATGATAATACTCAGAGCAGTAAGGCTTCATATCATCTACATGCTTGCTTTTAAGGACTGCTATAGCGTGTTGACATGTAATCTCGTCTTGTTGGAACCTTCCACAACTGCATGTTTTTCTTTCTAGACATACAATGTACCTCCTCCCGTCATCAAGAACAGAATACACATAAGGTGACGAAGCCTTAACCTATCAAAAACAGTAGTCATGACACTCTCAACAATGTTTTTATAAGAGATACATGGTTACACTTATGTATCCCTTGTAAAAACATAAAACAAATGCAACCGTTATGAATCTCTTAACATTGTTTTTATAGGAGATACATAACTGTAGTTATGTATCTCTTATAAAAACAAAATAATCGTTGCTACAGTTATGTATATCTCAACAATGTTTTTAAAAGAGATACATGGTTAAAGTTATGTATCCCTTGTAAAAACATAAAACAAATGCACCAGTTATGAATCTCTTAACACTGTTTATATAAGAGATACATAACTGTAGTAATGTATCTCTTACAGAAACTAAATAGTAGATGCTACAGTTATGTCTCCCTTAACAATGTTTTTAAAAAACATACATCACTATTTATGTATCTCTAATAGAATATGTGAACAAATCATCATTTAGCCAACTGTATTTTAATTCCTTCAACAATATTGTACTTACAAAAAAAGGTATATAAAATAACTAACCGTTAAACGAGAAACTTTCGATTTATTAAGCTGAAGAATACATTCAAATCTTTTTCCCAACGTTGTTTTTGTATATGACGCTCGATCTCTGTTTTTTCAATTCCAAGAAGCAAAGAGTATTCTTGTTTGTTCCAGAAAATCTAAGATAGGCAATTCACGGGCCTCAACCAGTTTTCCATTGATACACTCAGCTATATTTGAAGTCATCATTCGGCCTCGATTAACTGGTGCGTACACTCTTGCCCACTTTTCATATCCAGCATTTTCCAGATACTCCTTTACTCTATGATCCACCTTGCCAACCTGATTCATAAAAAAATCAAAATCTTCTTGTCTGCATGCCTTTGCCATTGCATAGTACATTTCGCTAAGTCTATCTTTGCTCCTTCTAAAGTTTGTGCATACATTCTTCCAAAGATGCCAAATGCATGCAAGATGTGGAACATTAGGATACACAATGCTCACAGCCTTAATTATGCTTTTGTGACGATTAGATACAACACACATATTTTCACACTCTCCAAATGCACTTTTAAGCTGCTCAAAAAACCAAGTCCATGAACTATCATTTTCCCAGTCAACAACACCATACGCGATTGGCAGTATGCATCCTAATAATAGACAAAATCTATTATGTCATTACAACAAATGACGTCACTCAAGTAATTCATCAATATCAACCAAAAATAGTACTAAAATTTAATTACAACATTTATTTTAATACGTATCATCACACATACCTGCACCATCGAGAGTGCTTGCAGATAGAAATGCTCCTTTATATGCTCCACCCAAATGTGCCCCATCCACAACAACTACTGGTATGCAAAACTGAAACCCTCTCATTAATGGATGTAAGGCTATGAACAGATACATAAACTTGTTATCTTCCGATTTATGCATCCTAATATGTGATCCAGGATACACTGAATTCAGCATATATATGTATCTAGGCAGTTGACGGTATCCATCAGCTGGTGTACCCCTTATCATCTCAATTGCATGCTCCTTAGCCCTCCATGCTTTCTGGTAATTAATGTCCACACCAAAAGCAGATTTAATATCTTCAATTATGTCGGTTGGTGTGTGTATTCTCTTATGATTTAGTAGTTTTGGAGCCGTAAAACCACTAACAAACGACACTGTATCTTGAACATGAGTTAACATTCCATCTTTCAAAGGACAGTTGTGTACATCATTAAACGACCTTACTTGAAAGAGTTCTGATGACCTTCGGCAAGACGCCTTAAATATCCAACAACAATCCTCTGAATAACATTTTAGTACATAGCTGGAAAAAATAGAACAAGTTAAAAGCATAAAAAAATTTAAAAAAAATGTATCTCTAATTAATAAACTTTACTACCAATTTCAGAAAAATAGACTATCACATGTTGATTAATACTTGTTGTGAATTTCATTACACAACTTACTAACAAACGTATCTATACATAAAACAACCACGCTTGTTATGTAACTCAACATTATATTTAGAAAATAATATAATTGAAGAAAAAAATATCTCTAAACAAAATCTGCAACAAGGTAATTCCATAAAAATGTATCTGGCTATAAAACATAGTCTAAAAACCATACATACAATCATACCTTTGATTGTCGGATCTTTTTGCTTTAAAATTGTAACAATGATCTATGGCATATTTAGACATCACCGATACAAGTGTTTTTTTGTCCTTGTAAATTTGGCCCACCTTAACAACAGAGTTATTGGAATCTGTTATTACGTTGTTCATCTTAATGTCAACTAACGAAGAAGATTCAGAAATCTCTGAATAAACATGTGCTAGTGCTAGGCCATATTTTTCCATATCCTCTAAACAAACAACTGCTCCAGCTTCACCCTCAAACAACATCTCCCTTTCATCTTTCTCAATTGTACTAATGCACAGTGGATACATCCCAAATTCGGTCACACTTTTTTTAACCTCTATATATAGCTTGACACCCATATCATTACGGATCAACAGTGGAGATGAATTTCCCTCAACAATGTATCGAGCTTCAATTCTTTTCCTTGTTTCATCGATTTCCAATTCTGCAGCAATTGCCGAAATCAATTTTTCATACGTTAAATTATCTCCGATTACAATTCCATCGCTCTTATATCCTTCGTAATTGATATCATTCATCCAAAAACCAGAATGCCGTAATAACACTGAGATATTCATTCTGAAACGTTAACAATAGAAAACAGAGATGCCTAAGAGCTTGATTGTGGACGAAGGATAAAGACTATCCAATTTTGAATTCCAAAATTTTAACTAATTGAGTTTTTCTGGGGATTTTGACAGTAAAGAGCAACAGATATCGCATGATTTGCTCCTCCATTAAAATATTTTCCGTTACTATCCTATTTTAACGCTTATAATCTTTTAAAAAAAACGTATCTGTAAAGATGTATCCAGCTAAACTTATGTATCTGGACATAGAAAAAAAGGGATTTATTGAAATTATCTTAACATCAGGGATAAATAGTAATTAGGAGTAAAGATGTTGGGATTTATGTAAGTTTCACTTATAATAATGGGAAAAGTTCAGCAGAAATAACAAAGGCAAAACATCATATATATAGGTAACTTTTAGTCCATAATTACAAGGCTATGGTTAAAATTTGCATAATTACAAAATATAGATATACCTTAAATCCCTCCCTTTCGCTCCCTCTTTCTCGCCTCCCTCCTCCTTCTCTCTCCCATCTCTCTCGACTCCCTCCATCCCCCTCCCTTTATCTCATGGTCCTCTCTCTCTCTCTCATTCTCGTTCTATTTCTCTTTTTTTTTTTTTTTTTTTTTTTTTTTTTTTTTTACAATTTCAGAAGTTGCATATTTGTATATACATTCTGCAAAATGTATATGTACAGATTCAATATACATTCTGTAAATGTATATATACAGATATATAGTTATTCAATATACACTATGATAATATACAAATTGATAATATACAAATTGATAATACATTTATGAAATTTTTACTATTTAATATTCACTGTGATAATATACAAACATTCAGATATACAACCGACACATAATATACAATTACTAACAATTTGTTTGAACAAAAAAAAATAAAGATTGATTTTTTTTTTAAAAAAGGACCGAGTTAAAAATAAAATAAAATTATACGAATATACAATTGAAACATCTATACAATTAATAATAATTTGTATGAATTAAAAAGAAAATAACGACTGGATAAAAAAAATAAAAACAAAATTAAAATGAAATAATTTGTATATGAATATACAATTGAAACATAATATACAATCAATAATAATTTGTATGAATTTTTAAAAAATAACGACTGAATTTTTTTTTTAAAAAAAATACAACTAAATTTAAAAAGAAAAACTGAATAAAAAAAAGGAACAAGAGAGGGAAGGTAGTGTTTAAAGACCTATTTTGTGAAAACTAGTCTTTTTCATGTTTTGACCATTTTTCCCCTCTCCAAAGTTTCAACATGTTGGTTTTGGGGTGTGGGGATGGTTGGAAAGGTTCTTGGTGCGATCGGGAGTGATTTGAGCGAGTTTGAGGTTGTTTTGAGAGTTAATGAGCCAATAGTTGATTTCGGTCAACATTTCATGTTTCGACTCTCGGATGACGATTTGGATTATGCCAGCAGATCCGGAATATTGAATTTGGGGTAGTAGCTAGGTTGGTTCGGGTTCGAAACCTTTATATCTGTTTTCGATCCTTCATTTGAAAAATAGTGAAAAAGGGGTCCCCGGGGGTTAATTTGTTGAAAACAATCTTTTTTTCAAAAATTTGAAGTCACTATTGAGTCTGGAACGTCGAAAATAACCTGGTAGCATATATGGTTTGTTCCAGTGGGGTCCCGAATGAATCTCGAGGGTTCGTTCAGAGACATTTCAACACTTGGAAAATCTATTAGTACAGCATTTTCTGGTACATCAGGACCTTCATAGAGATCGCGTGGACATGTGTCACGATCATGGGCCTTGATGAAAGTCTTCATCGCCAGCAAGTGGTGGTGGTACAGCAATCGCTATGGGTTAATCGGTGGACCGGGTCGGGTTGACTCATTGCAATCACAAGGCCCAGCTACGCGACCGCGATGACCAACTTAATGGTCGGTCAACGTTGACTCTCGCGATCATGAGGTGGGGTCCATGATCATGAAGTACTGTTCACAGAACAATATGAATTCTCCAATTTAGTAATTTTTCTCCTTTTTTGGACCTCCAAGCTTCGGGAAAGGCAATTTTCGAGGGTTTCTTCATCGAGTTTCATGTGGGTAACTTCTAAACTCTTAATCCCACTATTTCCCATTAATTTTATCTTCAAAAACACCTTTTAATCATGATTTTGAAATGGATTTTTTGGACTTTTACTGATAAAGCACGAAAATGATTCTTTTTCTATTTGGACCTCGTTTTAAGCTCATTTTCACTTGGTTTTTCTGCTATAGACACCTTTAACTATGGGGAATGTGTTTCTAAAGGAAAATTCTGGTTTTACCCCTCTCATTTTCAAACTCATTTTTCATTTCCATTTTGGACCCGGTTTAAATATGGGCAATATGCGTATTATTGGCTTTCTTATAATACATAGATGCTATATTTGTATACTTTAGTCGATTTTGAAGTCGTTCAAAAGGGGAAAGCTCTGTATTGAAGGGCTTTAGGCCAGGATTTCGTCTTTTCGAGGTAGGTTACGGCTTAACTTCTTTCAGATTGAGCTGGGTAGTTAATAAGTAAGTAAAGCATGCAATGGGTTGGGGTAAATAACTATGGATTTTATATTTCGAGATTATTATTATTGTTGTGTGCTCTTGTGGGGGCTTATCTGATATTGCGTGTTGCCCGAGTGGGGGCCTTATTTGACATCATTGGCCTTATTTGTGCATTTGTATGTCTTATTCTAGATATGATGCCCGTGCGAGGGCTTAAATTGTTATTATAGGCTTTATTGAGCATTTATTGCCTTTATTATGATAGAAAAACCCAAGTTAGGGGTTGATATGATATTAATGATGTCTTACATGCATATTTATTTTGATGGTGCCTATTTAGAGTTAATAATCATAAATTGTGGACATATTAAGTTGATTCTGGGCTCACTTATATACATGTATTGAATTGATTAGATATCTTCATACTGACTTGGTTGTGAGCATTGCATCCTCATTCCATATATACATTCATGAGATGCTAGTACCATTGAGGAGTATTATTTTGAAAGAAAATGAGACATTTTTATAAAACCCTCTTTGTGAACACGAGGCAGAGAGGTAGGTTGAGATTGAGATATCAGTTATAGTATATGAGTTGTGAACCCCCCATGAGTCCTATTGCGGAGCTGCGAGAGCGATGACTTTCACTGTTCCACCCCATCATCATCATTGCATGGCATTTCATATGCATCTTTTGTGATTCCTTTAGTTTTTCCTTGACTTGTGTATAGTTTTTGTATACTTTTTGTGTATATCTGTGTTGTTTAAATTTTGTATTATATTAGAACTATTAGTAGAGGCAGTGTGAGCTACCGTTTGAGATCTTTTTTGTTTGCAGGTGACGCACTTATAACTTTCTTTACTTATATTATTGTTCACTTTGCTCAATCGTCCTATGATGCTTACTGAGTACGTGGGACCATACTCACCCCAACTGTGCCCTTTTAGTGCAAATCCAGGTCCGAATATGATACGGTTAAGTTCATGCTTGACTAGGTGGATCTTTGAGGTACTGATGTGCTCCAGAGTTTGGGGTGGATTGTCGACCTCATCTTGTTTCATTTATGTCTTTACTTGTTTTCAGAGACAGAGATATATTTCATTATTTCTGGGTTGTATTAGATGCTCTTGACTTATGACACCCCTTATTGGGGATTTTATGACGTTTATTTTAAACTTTTGCTATTATTGTACTTGTCTTGGTCTGACTTCGTTCTAGAAGTCTCGCCTTAGCTATGTTATTATGAATTTCAATTTTATTTTATCAGTTGGGTGATTGGCTTACTTGTTAAGACTAAGTTGCGGCAAGTGCCATCATGATCTAGTTTTTGGATCGTGACAAATTGGCATCTGAGCCAGGATCACCGATCTCCTAAGTGTAAGAGTAGGATGTCTAGTTGAGTCTCGCGGATCAGTACGTAGACGCATCTATCTTTGAGAAGCTATAAGATGTCTTTAGGAAAAACTTCTCTAATTTGATTCCTTATCATGCAGGTTATTCATACGCAATGTTCTAAACTTGTATTCCACTCTTTTCTGCTCAGATGGTGAGGACTAAGTCCAGAGATATTAGGGATTCTGAGCCGGCACCCGATTTGGGAGCCCCGGTTCATGGACGAGATAGGGGTCGTGGACGGACTAGAGGTAGAGGACGGGCACGAGGAGCTGCCCCAGTCAGAGGACATACTAGGGAGCCCTCTCCTGAGCTCGAGATTGAGTATACCAGAGATGATTATCAGACATGGGGTACGGGGCCAGCTCAGGTCTCACAGGGTTCAGTTAACACTACAATGCTTCAGGATTTGTTGATTCACCTTTTGATCTATTGGATGGTGTTCCTTGAGTGTACCAGGTGTCCCTCAATCTTCGAGTGGTGTTTCGCCATCTGTACCGACATTTGCTTATGGAATTCCTGCTTCTAGGGTACAACCATCATCTATGGTACCCCCATGTACGGATTCCCTGCCTACCAGACTTACTATTCATCTAGTTGCTTCGGGTACAGTGATGTCTTCTGATGATCAGAAGAGGTTCGAGAGGTTTATTCGCTTGGGTCCACCCAAGTTTACTGGTGCTATTGGCAAAAATGCCTATGAGTTTCTGACCGATTACCAGAAGAAGTTACATAATCTTGGATTCTTTGAGTCTCATGGAGTTGCTTATACTACCTATCAGTTGACGGATATGGCTAGGGATTGGTGGAGGTTGCTTGCTAGTTGTAGACCTTTGGGTTCGCCTGCTATGACTTAGACTGAGTTTTCTGAGGCATTCTTGGAAAGGTTTGTGCTTTATAGCTTGAGAGATCAGATGAGGGATGAGTTTGAGCATTTAGAGCAGGGATCCATGTCTATTACTGAGTATGAGGCGTGTTTCCATGCTCTATCCAGATATCCAGTCGCTAGCATCTCCACCGAGTCTGAGTGGTGTTGACACCCAATTTTGACCTCCCGATATTCCTCCTGGGCTGTTATTTTATAAAAAATATTAGTTTTTGAATTTTTAATTATTATTTTGCTATCAAATAAATCCCGATGTTTCGTACTCATAATTTTTAAAGTTTTCAATTTATTTTAGCATTTAATTTTATATTTTTTATATAATATATATAATTTATTAATTTAAGTATAAAATTTTACATAATTTTATCAACATTTATCAAACTATTTCGGCAAATAAGTATACTCATAATTTACAAACACGTAGTCTATTATTATTATTATTATTATTTTTTTTTTTTTTTATTTTTTTATTTTATTTTTTATTATTATTATTATTATTATTATTATTATCATCATAGCATTTTTGAATTTGCATTCATAGTTTACACGTATATAATTTATTCCAAATTAATATTTATCGTCAACTTTAAATAATATATTACATGTCATTTTATTGATTTTATTACTATATTTATTAAATGGCAGCCCAATTCAATTCAATCTCCCCAATTTATTTAAATTCTAACCATTTGGTGCCCAATTCTGTGTCAATTCTAGCCTAAATTGATTTTAATTTAGCCCAATTTTAAACCCCAAATCAATTCCAATTGACCCAATTTCAGAATCTGATTTAATGACCCAGATCCGACCCATCTTTTAAAGTTTAATACCAGCCGTCGATATCTTGTGATCAACGGCTGAGATTAAGCTTTCTTTTTCTTTCCTTTTAAAACTAGTAACCTCCCCCCAAAAGACTTAACCCTAATCTCATTGTTGACCCCCACAACCGCCACACCTCACCTCTCTTACCCTCTCTTCTCCTCCTTTCGGCCAGTGAACCACCACCTCTACTAGTGGAGCACAACCCGGTGATTACCAACCAACCATCGCCGCCATACGCTGGTTACTCTTGGTTAGCGAACCACGACAAATCGGTGAACCCTTATACTCTCTTTCTCTCTTTTACTCCTTCTTTTCTTTTTCCCTCGTCATGCTCATCTCCTCGTTTCTTGGTGCTGCCGCCTCACCGGAGGTGATGGCTGGTGAAATGGCATTAACAACATCACCAAACGAACCACTCTGCCCCAATCAGAGTTCGAAGATTCGATCAAAAATAGCTAATAAAGCAAAACCCGCATGGGGTGGCAATGGTTTAGTCTTTGGGTTATTCTACTAAGCTTATGGAAAATTCCTCTCCAGTATGTTATCTCTCAATCGTGTTTGCTGTTCTTAATATTCTGATTCATCTTCTGCTTCATCTTTTTCTTTAGACAAATTCTTAGATGCAAAATTCGTGATGTCTGAATGAGATTTTTGACCTAATTCTTTCAATTTTGTGTTTCTTTACACCAATTGGTTGAAATTATGAAAAGCCCCAAATTTTACCAACTTTGGGCTAGCCCTAATTTCATAATTAGGGATTGACTTGTGTAATAGATGATTTGATTTTAAGGCTAATAGTTGTTTCCTTCATTGAGATTAGATGGCTTTAATGTTTGTATGTTATTGACAACTTAGCGGAATGATTGCTCTAATTAATTTTGTCTCATTAAAATAATTTTCGTAGTTAAGTAAGTAGTTATGGTAAATGTTGGATTTGATTATTTTGTCTTGATTAATTTGTGGAAATGTGTAACAGCCTAACTGCTTGAGTTTTGGTAAGTTTCGGATTCGATTGGCTTGTCTTGTTAGATTTTGAAAACTTGTATTGGCCTCTTACTTGATTCATTTTTGGTAAGCTTTTATTTTTGATTGATTCCAGTATATTGCTCTCCCCTAATTTATTCTAACTGCTCCAATATCCGATTATGTATGGCAAGTTTGGGCTGTCCCATGTCCTTATTTTCTTATTTTGCACTTCTTTTGATTCAAAAAATAATATTACTTGCTTATTTATGGAAATTGTGGCATATTTTAATACTCCAAATGGATTCATTTTATTTAAAGAAAAGGGGTTCCAATTAATTGATTCTGGGAAATATTTCTTTTCCTTTTTACTTCCCTTAATTGATTTTTGAATATTTTTCTTCCTTTAATTTCGCACTACTCCCCACTATATAAACAACCTCTCTTCTTTTATTTGGACACGCTTTAAAAAAGCACTACTCTCTCCAAGACTAAAATTTTCTTTAAGCTTTAATCCGATTTCGGCTGGTCACACATAAAAGATTTTGAGTCCTCATCTCGCTGGTGTTTTGAAGTGTGAGTTCCTGATCTTGCTTGTTGTTTCTCTATTCTCGTCTCAAGTGCTATTAAAGTTTGGTCCTTCTCATTTGTTTATTGTTGTTAATAGGTTAGTTTTCTTAACCATGCATTTGATATTTATATGTTAAGTTCTTTGTGATCTTTAATCTTGCTTTTAGGTGTGCATTCCTTAAACTCTTAAAGTACTGACATGCTATAGCTTTTAAAACCTTCTGTCCCAAACGCCCATATTTGTTTGATTCCTGGTAACCTATTAAAAATAACCTAGTTATACTACTTGCCTTTATTGGTAAATGATAGCCTTCTGTGACTAAATGTGGCACTGGATATGCTGCAGCATGCTCGTGGGTCTATTTTTTAGGGGTATATTGTCAAATTCTATTAGCTTGTTGTTGCGTATTTGCTGTGTTTTAACAGGTACTATAGTAGGCGGTGATTGGGGTATGATGAAGAGTTGCTTTGGGTTGAAGGGACGTTTGCCTAAGGCTGTCTAAAGAGACTTTGCATTGTTTTTTAGTTTTCCTTTATTAAATTTTGAGGCTGTAACATTTTGTGGCTTGAATGATTAATAACACTATCACTTTATCACCTAGGCAACACAGTCTAGGATTATTAATTAAATTTTGGCATCTTAATCGGTTTATCACCTAGAAATCATGTTTTAGGGTTATTTATTGACTTTCAACGTGTTAAAATTAATTATTTTTTCGTGATTAATTAATTTTCAGCATGTTTAATTAATTTTCGACATAACTATTTAATCTAAAGCATGTTTAATTAATTTTCCGCGTGTTCAATTAATTTTCGGCGTATTATAACTAATTTTTCAGAATTTTTTTTATCTATGCTTTAGCACATTTTTATTAATTTTTAACGTATTAAAACTAACTTTTTTAACACTTTTAAGTTTCCAGCATTTTTAATTAGTTTTCTACAAAATTAAATTAATTTCCAGCAACTATTTCATTAATTTTTCAGCAACTGTTTAAACTAATTTCCAGCATGTTAAAATTAATTTTGAGCATGTTTAAACTAATTTTCAGCATGTTAAAATTTATTTTTTAGCATACTTGGACTAATTTTCAGCATAGTTAAATTACTTTTCAGCATGTTAAAATTAATTTTTCGGCTAGTTTTAAATAATTTTTCATCATTTTAAAAAATCAATTTTCAGTATATTCTTATAATTTTCAGCAACCTTAAAATAATTTTTAGCAAGTTTTAAACAATCTACAGCATTTTAAAATCATTTTTTCAACAATCTTAACTAATTTTTCTGTAATTATTATTTAATTTTCAGTATACCTAAATTAATTTCCTGCATTCCTAATTTAACATCTTGCATTTTATTTAATTTTTGACCCATTTGAGTAACGTTCCTCGCCTAGAAGTCATGCCTATAAGTTTAATAAATGTTAATTAATCTACCACATTAGATATCATGCCTATAGGTTTCAATTACGTAAAAATGAATAATTATCTTTTCAAGCATGTTAACCGCCTAACCAACTTTAATTAACCAAGAGGCTTACTTGAAACCTTTACATGCTAATTGCTAGTCCTATTTTTTTTATTTGATGTAAACTCCGAGTCTAATTAGGAAGCCTAAGACTGTCTTTGCGTCTAGATGCTTATCCGAAATAGGTCGTCCAACGCCTCTTGGACATTAAGTTGGGACGGTTAGGCATTTTTAGGTAACACTAGTTTTATCGCTTTTTTTAGAACGTCTTTAAGATTAATAATCAAACTAGGTGGGGCCGGGTAGATAGTTGAAAATGATGGAAGTTGCCCCGAGCAGAATTCGACAATGCGATATGTGACATTGTCATCCGTTAATAAGTCAGGCGCTGGTCCGAATAGGATAAATTAACTCCTTGTCCTAGTCTTCTGAATCGTTTTTGCTTTTCTTTATTTTTTAGCGTTTTAATTATTTGGGGTAGTTTAGACTTACCATTTAAATGAATCTTTCGGTTATATCATTGTGTCTCTTCTATTTTCTCGCTTATCTGATTAACAGTCTGTTTATATATTTTACTACTTTATCACTTAGATAATTATTAATAACTTAGTGGCATGTTTAGTTTATTTATTATTTTCATGTTTAAACACTTAGTTAGTATTAAGTTAATAAAAATAAATCGGTCTTTTGCTTATCACATAGAATTCCCCCACGTAATATATGAGTTCGGTCGGGACCCACATTTGTGGACCTAGAAAGGTGCCTAACACCTTCCTTTCGAGGTAACCTGAACCCTTACCCAAATTTCTGATTGACATAGACTATTAAAATAAGTTCGTAATTAGTCTAGAATGGTGCCCTAACGCACCTTAATTCGTTAGGTGGCGACTCTTCACTCTTAAAACAATCCCAAAAAGAGTTGTCACATCAAATTCCACTTTTCGCGAGAAAAATAGGGCGCGACAACATGGCGACTCTGCTGGGGATACTTAAGTTCTAACCAATACGAATTAATGTATTATGTGGGATTTTCATTTTTTAGTTGTTTTTCTTGAATTGTTTCGACTTTTTCTGACTATGCATGTTAATTTTTATTTCTTTTGTGTTATCAGTTTTCTTAAATAATTATTTTGGCACTTTTAGTTTATTGTTAGAAAGTATGTTAATCCTCTTTCCTTTCCTTATCTCGTTTGTCTTTTCATGTCCCTCCACTATCCTTTTCCCTTTTGATTACTTACTTGTTATTTTTTTTATATCCCTTTAGTTATGTATTTGTTAATTTTATCTAGTTTTTTTTTTTTATATAATGATCAACATGTTACTGCTTTCTACTATGTGCTATGTGTTATTGTTTTATATATAACTGACATTCCGTTCATATCTTCCTCCACTTGGAACCTCTTTTCTTTTTTTAAGAATGGTTGCGTGGTTGCACAAACGTTCATTTTTCTAAAACACCTTACGGGAAAGGTCTCGTGAATCGGTCAATCAGCAGTGCATCGACAGTCATGAGCTTTCCCACTCTCAAGTTGTCCACTTGAGGGAACCATGTCAAAAACCACTCTTATTCCTAGATCCTGTCCGTCTATTCCTTTACTAAGGAGTAGGCATCTTAAAGCCTAGAATACTTTGCTAAGAAAACCATGCCCTAAGTTCTAAGGGATTTCACAATTCCGAAAAGGATGCCCTCATAATTTATGTGCATTTTTTAGAGATAAATATGTCTAAATATTGTCTTTGCTCTTTGGGGGTAGGGTAGGCTAACCTTTTTGTTCTCCAGGTTCAATGGCACCACCTACATCATATCTAAGGTTCAGTATGGTTTGGTGCATGCCAAATCAAATGGAGTCATTGTGGCTAGAAGGCGGTTTAGAAGGACAGACTGTGGTGAGAAAGGTATTGGGGAGCTTGCCATCTCTTATGCATGTCACCCCGTGCAGGGAACTTATTGAGGCTGCTACTATATTTTGGAATGATAAAAGGTCTGTGTTCAGGTTCGGAGGCATTGAGATGACCCCGCTTCTTGAGGAAATCAGAGGATATGTCAAAGATATGAACTTGTTGCCAAAAAATAGTTGGCTTAATGCTGAGGTCATCATTTCGAAAAGTGTCACCTTAGAAGAGGTTCGAGACAAGTTAGGACTTCAAGGGAGTATAATGGTGTCATATATGATAAAATCCAAGATTCTGGGAAGTCATCTGTTTGACAAATTTGGACACCGTCATAGTCGACAAACGTTTGAAGCAGAGAGTCCTGATCCTAAGTCATAGGAAAGTAAGAGGGGTTTTGCATTTATCGTCTACTTCTTGGGAATATAATGGTGGTCTTCCCAAATGGAGCAGACGAATTCATACACACCCACTTAATTATGGTGGCCGATGCTTTGTGCAATGGGATTAACAAGGGTTCGTGCACGATTGTACCCATGATCCTAGTTGACATCTATCGGGCCCTGGATTGTTGCAAGAATGGGTCCAGACGATTTGAAGGATGTAATTTATTGTTGTAGTTATGGCTGATCGAACACCTTCAAAAGGTGCATGGGTTGAAAAGAATGCGTACACCAACTAGGGATGAAAATATTGTTGCACATCAATTTCGAGTTACCATGGAGGTCATGAGAACGACCAAATGAGGTAGAAAAGTGGGGGCAAATGTTGAGCGCTTTGACTGAAGATTCTGTTCAATGGATGTTTGATTGGTTCCCAAGTACGAACTTTGTGATATACAATCAACACCAAGTCTACTTGATTTTGATGGGACTTCATGACCTTCAACCATATGCTCCCGCAAGAGCAATGAGGCAAGCAGGTAGGAAACAAATAATACCAAGGGTAACCAACATGGATGAACATCAGGTGGATTATCAAAATGATAGATTCCGCATGCTACTAATATTGCCAAAACTTAGGGCAAGAAGACTTTTCTGGACAAGAAGAGTATCGAATCAGACAACTATCAAGCAGGTTGTGTAGTAGGCTATATTGAATGGTTGGACACTGACTGGAAAAACAAATGTGACTTCAAGCATCAAAAGGGAAAACATGTTAATGACAAAGAGGCCGAGGCACAAGTTCTGCACCGCAAGTTTAAGAAAAGGGCTTTGGAATCTGAGACACGACATCGCCAATTGCATGATGATAATGCAGAGAAAACAGCAGAAATAGGCAAAGAGCTAGATTTTTGGAGGCAACGTGCTCTAGGTGTAAAAGAAAAAGTGCAAGAACTTCATGAGGAGTTTGAATGACAAGGAAAAGAGTGTCTTAGCATGGGAAATCTGGGAGGAACGCTGGCACTATCATATCTCCTAGCCGGCTGCCATCGCTTTGACAAAGCTTTAGAGGCCTACAAAAAAAAGACAAAGAAGAAGACGTTTTCAGAATTTAGTTTATTTCTTTAATATTTCTTTGTATTTTCAGTTATGAGACAATTTAGTTTAATGAATTTTCAATTTTTGGGGTTTATTTTATGAGCAAATGACATTATTTTACGACATATTTATCTCTCAAACAACGATAGACCCACCTCTTGCTCAAAAAAGGCACGCAAAATAGGAAACGTAAAACAATGTGTTTATTGTGTGTTGTTTTTGTTATTCCCCTTATGCCACTAACGCACTAATGGTTGATTTTGTTATTTTGTTGTTTTTCCCTCACCCAAAGGTTGATTTGCGTAATCTGGCTTATCACACATGGTCAAAAGGGGCTCCTCCTCCTCCTCCTCCTCCTCTTACAAGTTTAAAAGATAAAGAGAAAATGGGAGATAACAACAGCGCTACAGACAAAAGCACATAAGGAGAAAATGTCATGGGACAAAATGAAATTATCCTAAGAATGGGACAACACATTCTCGAACTACAAGGAGAATTAGCGCAAGTGCGCAACTTGGTCAATCTTTCTGTTACCCTTAATACCCCTTTCAAACCACAAGTCGACGGTCATACTGGTACAAAATCTCAAACCTCTACCCCAAGGCATCAATTGTCGTCACCTCAAAACATCTAAAATCTTCCTCCTCAAAACATTTAAAATCTTCATCCCCCTCAAAACATCCAAAACCATTCCTTCCCTCAAAATATCCAAAACCTTCCTCTCCCTCAAATACCCATAATACTCCAAATCCCATATATCCCACTCAACATGAACAAAATGCTAAATATACCACTTACCTACATACGCCTTTCACTAAGGTATCCCATAACCAAGCATCTGGTAGCCACTCTTTGAACCCCATCTATGTCGAAACAACCTCATTCACCTATCCTCAGTATGCACTCGATCCTTCAGAAAAAGACCCCATGATGCAATTTGTGGATGAGAGGATGAAGCAACTTGAGGGAAGCAAGGGATTAAGGGGGCTCAGTTATGAGGATTTATGTGTACACCCAGATGTGGAGTTACCAGATGGGTACAAACCTCCAAATTTGAATTGTATAATGGGACTGGAGATCCCAAGGCACATTAGTGCATGCATTGTGATAAGTTGGCCGAAGTCGGGAGAAACGAGAAGATAAGAATGAAAATGTTCATGAAAAGTCTCACTGGGGAAGCCTTAACATGGTATATTGAGAAGGATGCAAAGAAGTGGAAAGGTTGGATCGATATGACATCAGATTTTATGGAATGGTTCGGGTTCAACATTGACAACGCCCCCAACTGGTTCTATATATAGACTTTGAAGAAAAATCCAAATGAGTCATTCAAGGACTATGCTATAAGATGGAGGTCCAAGGCTGCAAGAGCTCGACCCCCGATTGAAGAATCTCAAATGAAGGAATATTTTTTTCGCACGCAGGAGCCGCAATATCTTGAGAAATGATAACCGTTGTAGATAAAAGTTTTACTGAAATCATCAAGGTAGGAGAAATGCTTGAGGAGGGTCTTAATAATGAAAGAATTATCAATCTGGAAGATTTACAGGCTGCCAACAAGGCTTTGCAGTCTGAAGGAATTACAGAGAACAAAAAGAAAAAAGAGGTAGGTATAGTGATGGTAGCTCAAGCTTCAAAGAGTGTGCCCAATTACCAAACTCTTATTACAACTCCACCTCCCTATCTACAATCTCCAATGCCATACCCGATATCTCCTTACCAAATGCAAACCCCAATGCCATATCATACCCTTCTATACCAAGCACCTACCCCATATCCATTACATCTACAATTCCAAAGCCCTGCTTACCTCATGTATAATGCCCAACCCTCTCATTTCCAAACACCCCAACCTTCTCCCCAACAAAATCAGAGACCCAGAGCCAATTTCTTAAAAAAATAATACACTTCCTTAACCGAACTTATAGCCCAACTGTACGAGAGACTTAAGGAAGCAGGCTACGTCACGCTCATTGCTGCTGGATGTAAGAATACTCAAGACAAGCATTTTTATCCTACCAAGGTTTGCTCGTATCATTCTGGGATGAGGGGTCACACCATAAAAACATGCTATACTCTAAAGGATAAAATCCAGATATTGATCGACACTAAGGCTATTCAGTTGAAAGATCTGACGCCGAATGTCACCAACAATCCACTGCCAGATTATCAAGTAAACATGCTTGATGTAGATGAATTGGTATACCTTGAAAACTCTATCTGGTTCATCGAGAAAGAGAATGGTACATCCATTAGTACACTAAAACGGGCACCATTTGAGGTTGAGGTAGCAATACCTAAGACTCCTTTCACAGTCGTTAGAGTTTCCCCAACTACTTATAATACTCATGCAGTCCCTTGGAACTGTGAGTAGAACACTCCAGAAAGAGTAAGGGTGGCTGAAGCGAACGTAGCTCAGGGTGTTACTAGATCTGGGAGAATTTATACACCGAAAAATCTGATCCAGGGAAATGCTAGTAAAAGTAAACAACCTGTGATTGAAATGGAGGAGAATGGTATTTGGAAGAAGATACAACCAAAAGAGTACTCTGTGGTAGATCAGCTGAACAAGACCCTAGTTCAGATATCTATCCTGACACTGTTACAGACTTCTGAACACCATAAAAATGCTTTGATGAAGGTGTTAAGTGAAGCCTATGTACCATCTACTATAACAGGGGGAGAGATGGCCCACATGGTCAAGCAGGTATTCGAGGCATACAAGATATCCTTTTACGAGGATGAGTTTCCATCTGAAGGAAGGTCGCACAACAAAGCCTTGCATTTTATAATGCAACATGGAGAAAGAGTTATATCTCGAGTGCTGATTAATCTAGGTTCGGGATTAAACATATGTCCCTTGGGTACACTAACAAGGTTTGAGGTTGATTTGGATAAAATGCAAAGTTGGAAGATGAACGTGAAAGCGTTTGATGGCTCCCAGCAAGATACCATTGGAGAGATCACATTGGACATGGTAATGGGCCCTGTAACTTTCCCCGTAACATTTCAGGTAATGGACATACCCACTTCCTACAACCTCTTGCTTGGTAGGCCATTGATTCACATGGCTGGTGCAGTCCTCTCTACTATACACCAATGTCTCAAATTCGAGTACGATCACCAAGAGGTCGTAATACATGTTGAAAGAGGATATCCCGTATTTGCTGTCGAGGGAAAGAAAGTTCTTGATAGAGAAATGTTCCACACATTAGAGTTGGTTGGAAACATTGAAGAAGAGCTGAGTTGGAGGATTAAAGGTGAGAAAATGCTCAAATCTGGATATGAACTAGGTAAGGGTCTTGGGTCCAGATTACAAGGAATAGTTGAACCCGTACAACATTTTATGAGGAATGGCACTTCCGAGTTAGGCTACATGGACAAAGGTCATGCACTTGATCCTTCGCTGTCATTGTATCAACTTTTTCACTCTACCGAGTTTCTTGATGATGGTGAAGATGAAATACTAGAGAGTATGAAGAATTTATTTTTGACTGAAGCTGAAAGAGAAGATTGTAACGTCATCATCAGTGAGAAGAGGGGAGCCCTTAGTCAAAACATTGAACAAAAGGCTACACTCAGCAATTGGACTGCCACTCCTTCCAGGCCTCGCCGGGCACTTAGGTAGATTTAAAAGATTTTGATTTTATCTTATTGTTTGAAATAAATAGACTCGATTTCAAGCTAATTCACATCTTTTTAGTTATTTTGTTATGTTTGAAGACATTTAACATTATTTGAATTAATAAAAGCTCTCTTTTCACTTAATTGATATTATTTATTTCTGTTTCTTTTAGCAAAATCACTTTTAAAAATGTTGAGTCTAAGATTATGACACATAATGAGACTGTACAACTTAACATAAGTGAATTAGAAGAAATGGAAGAAGAGGAGGTGCCCGAAGAATTTGTTAGTAACGTTGAAGATTTTGAAGATAAACCCAAGGCAAACTTAGTAGAGTCGAAAATAGTGAACATTGGGAATTCTGAGACAATAGAAGAAACCCGTGTTAGTATTTATATGTCAGAAGACGAGAAAGAGGAATACGTCCAGTTTTTTAGGAAACACACGGATGTTTTTGCTTGGTCGTATGTCGATATGACAGTACTAAGCACATCAATAGTATCCCACAGGTTGTCCACTGATCCATCTTGTCCTCTTATTAAGCAGAAGCTAAGAAAATATAAACCCGATCTGAGTTTGAAAATTAAAAAAGAGATTTCAAAGAAAATTGAGGCCGGTATCCTCCAAGTAACTGAGTATCCGACCTGGTTGGCCAATGTCGTGCTTGTTCCTAAGAAAGACGGAAAGGTCAGAATTTGTGTGGATTATAAGGATCTCAACAAAGATAGCCCGAAAGATGATGTTCCACTCCCGAATATACATTTGTTAATCGAAAATTATGCCAGGCATGAAACACCGTCATTTGTGGATTGCTTCACCGGTTATTATCAGATAAAGATGCATGAGGATGATGCTGAGAAAATCGCTTTTATTACTCCTTGGGGAACCTATTGCTATAAGTTTATCCCCTTCGATTTGAAAAATGTTGGAGCTACATATATGAGGGACATGACCGCTCTGTTCCATGATATGATCCACAAAGAAATTGAAGTTTACGTGGATGACATCATTATTAAATCCAAAAAGGAATCAAGTCATCTGGCCGACCTGGAAAAGTTCTTTAACAGACTGAGGAAGTACAACTTAAAGTTAAATCCTGCGAAATGTGCCTTCGGGGTCCCTGCTGGAAAGATATTGGGCTTCATTGTCAGTCGATAAGGTATAGAATTGGATCCATCCAAGAGCAAAGCTATTCAGGATCTTCCACCTCCAAAAAGCAAGAAAGTAGTAATGAGCTTCTTGGGCCGCCTTAACTACATCAGTCGCTTCATAGCTCAGTCTACTATTATTTGTAAGCTGATTTTCAAGCTACTGAAGAAGGATGCGGCTATATAACGGACGACAGAGTGTCAGTAGGAATTCGACAAAATCAAGGATTATTTATCAAATCCTCCCATTATGGTTCCTCCTGAACCTGGTAAGCCGTTATTACTATATTTATCTATGATGGATAACACTTTTGGTTGTATTTTGGGGCAACATGATGAAATAGGTAGAAAGGAGCAAGAAATTTACATCATATGAGGCTCGGTTTTCCTTACTAGAACGCACGTGTTGTGCTTTGACCTAGATAGCTCAGAAATTGAGACATTAGCTCTCGGCATACACTACCTATTTGATCTCCAGAATGGATCCTCTGAAGTATATATTTCAGAAACCAATGCCTACAGGGAAGCTAGCTAAATGGAAAATACTATTGAGTGAGTTTGACATAGTCTATGTTACGCAGAAAGCTGTAAAAGCACAAGCATTGGCAGATCATTTGGCCGAGAATCCCGTGGATGAAGAGTATAAGCCGTTAAAAACTTACTTTCCTAATGAAGAAGTGGCATTAGTAGGGGAGGATATCTCTGAAGAATATGATGGCTGGAGATTATTCTTTGATGGAGCTGTAAATTTCAAAGGAGTAGGTATTAGCGCCATTTTGGTCTCGAAGACTGGTCAATATTTTCCTGTGTTAGCCAAGCTAAGATTCCCTTACACGAACAACATGGTTGAATATGAAGTTTGCATTTTAGGGCTTCGTTTGGCAATCGATTTGAATGTCTAGGAAATATTGGTGATTGGAGATTCAGATTTATTGATTCATCAAGTGTGAGGGGAGTGGGCTATAAAAAATACAAAGCTCCTACCATACTCGGATTGAATACAAGAGTTGCATAAGGGGTTTCGTAAGATAGAGTTAAAGCACGTCCCGAGAATCTAGAATGAGTTCGCAGACGCTTTAGCCACTTTGTCTTCCATGATCCAGCATCCAAACAAGAATTATGTTGACCCCATCCCCGTTCACATACAAAAGTAGCCTGCATATTATTTTCATGCAGAGGAAGAGGTGGATGGAAAACTATGGTATACTGTTATACAGGGATATCTGAAGAGTGGAGATTATCCAGAGAATGCAATGAGTATTCAGAAGCGCACCATTGGGAGGTTAGCTAATCAATTCTTTTTAAACGGAGAAATCTTATATAGGAGGACTCTCGATTTGGGTTTACTAAGATGCATCGAAGCAAGGGAAGCATCCAGGTTGATTGAGGAGATACATGATGGAACATGTGATCCTCACATGAATGGATTTATATTGGCAAAGAAGATATTGAAATCAGGTTACTTTTGGTTAATTATGGAGACCGACTGCATTCGTTATATGCAAAAATGTCATCAATGCCAAACTCATGCCGACATGATTCGAGTGCCTCCCAATGAAATCCATGTCACTAGCTCCCCTTGGCCCTTCGCAGCTTGGGGCATGGATGTCATTGGTCCTATTGAACTAATCGCATCCAATGGACCTATTGAACCAGCCGCATCTAATGGACACAGGTTTATTCTTGTTGCAATTGACTACTTCACTAAGTGGGTTGAAGCCACTTCTCATAAGTCAGTCACAAAGAAGGTTGTAGATGATTTTGTTCAAAATCACATTATTTGCTGATTTGGAGTACCTGAGTCTATCATTACAGATAATGGTGCCAACCTCAATAGTGATTTGATGAGAACAACATGTGAGATGTTCAAGATCAAGCATCGAAACTCCACAGCATATAGACCACAAATGAATGGAGAGGTGGAAGCTGTCAATAAGAACATCAAGAGGATACTTAGAAAGATTATTGATAATTACAAGCATTGGGATTAAAAGTTGCCTTCTGCCCTGCTAGGATATCGCACTACAATCAGAACTTCTATAGGAGCCACACTTTATGTTATGGTTTATGGTAATGAAGCAGTGATACCTGTTGAGGTAGAAATACCCTCTCTTAGAATTATTCAGGAAGCAAATTGAGTGACCCCGAATGGGTACAAGGTAGATTTGAGCAACTGACACTCATAGACGGAAGGAGGATAAATGCATTCTGTCAAGGTCAAATCTATTAGAATAGAATGGCAAAAGCTTTCAACAAGAAAGTTAAACCGAGACACTTCTCTCCTGGACAGTTGGTTCTGAAGAGGATTTTTCCGCATCAAGATGAAGCAAAAGGCAAATTCTCACCGAATTGGCAAGGCCCTTATGTGCTTCATCGAGTTTTGATAGGAGGAGCACTCATACTTGCAGAAATAGATGGCAAAGTTTGGTCCAAGCCTATCAATTCAGGCGTTGTTAAGAGATATTATGTTTAAGCTACTTTTTTCATGCTTTCCCCCCTGTAATTGGAACTACGTTTGACCTTATTTCCGTTTAAGAGGGATACGTAGGCGCTCCTTTGGAGTTCGGTCCTATCATAATAAAATTCTCCTATTTCCCCTTATAAGCACGTAACTGGGGCAGAATTTTTGAGGAAATCCCAAAAATTCATAGCAAGCAACGTTCACCTACCGAAGAAATCAAATCTACACTGGGGCAGAATTTTTTGAAGATAAAAAAATTCTAGAAAAAAAGATATTCGCTTATAAGAAGTTACGTTGTCTCGAAACATGTCACAATTAATGATTCAATAATATTTTAATTTCCTTTACAATTCCATTTCTCATTTTTCAAGAGTAAACATTCAAAACACGATTCGTAGACTTGTTTTTATTTTTACCCAAGTGAAAACCCGGACAAAGCTTATTATCGGTCCACAATATCAAGCAAGGAGGAAGCACGCCAGTCATAGCAAAGGCATAAATCAACCTCCCCTTTTTACAAACTTACAATTTTCTCTGAGTGCAGGCTAACAGGTACAGTTGCATGAACTACTCTATTTTCAACATGACAGCTAAGCTTCCCTATCTACATTGCATGGCTCTTGCAAGGGTCAACATTGTATGGCTCCCACAAGAGTCCACACCATAGTGCATCCACAGAAATCTACATTACATGGCTTCTGCAAGGGTCAATATTGAATGGCTCCCGCAAGAGTCCAAACCGCAGTGCATCCACAGAAATTTACATTACATGGCTCCTACAAGGGTCAATATTGCATGGCTCTCGCAAGAGTCCACACCGCAGTGCATCCGCAGAAATCTACATCGCATGGATCCTGTAAGGGTCAACATTGTATGGCTCCCGTAAGAGTCTACACTGCAGTGCATCCGCAAAAATCTACATTACATGTCTCCGGCAAGGGTCAACATTGCATGGCTCCTGCAAGAGTCCACACCGCAGTGCATACGTAGAAATCTACATCGCATGGTTCCTGTAAGGGTCAACATTACATGGCTCCCACAAGAGTCTATATTGCATGGCTCTCTCAAAAGTCCACACTGCAGTGCATCCGCAGAAATCTACATCGCATGACTCCTGCAATGGTCAACATTGCATGGCTCCCATAAAAGTCTACATCGCAGCGCATCCGCAAAACTCTATAATACATGGCTCCGAAAAGGGTCAACATTGCATGGCTCCTGCAAGAGTCCACATCGCAGTGCATTCGCAGAAATCTATATCGCATGGCTCCTGCAAGGGTCAACATTGTATGGCTCTCACAAGAGTCTATATTGCATGGCTCCCGCAAGAGTCCACATCGGAGTGCATCCGTAGAAATCAACATCACATGACTCCTGCAAGAGTCCACACCACAGTGCATCCGTCGAAATCTACATTGCATGGCTCCCACAAGAGTCAATATTGCATGGCTCCTGTAAGAGTCCACATCACAGTGCACCACCAGAAATCTACAATACATGGCTCCTGCAAGAGTCTGCATTACATTGCATCTGCAGAATCCGCAATCAAGCATACAAATTGCATCAAGCTGATGAACTACATCAAATTACTGCAGGCTAAGCTACTCAAATCATCCAACGACACATTATGCCATTCAAGTCAGATACGCTTTCTTTAATCATTATATAATTACCCTGAGGTATCATAGTTCAAAGGCACATCCTCATGGCCTAAGGGTTTACTTTTTGTTTATCCTGCTCCAAAGGCATCATGGTCTAAAGGCGTCATTTTCATGGCCTACGGACATCATTTCATGGCCCAAGGATTTACTTTTTGTTTATTATGGCCATAAGACATCATGGCATAGAGACATCATTCTTGCCGTCTCAAAGCAAATGCTCATGGTCTAAATGGGAAATTGCATCATGTTTAAATATTTACAACTATTACTTATCCTTTATTTTATCCACGTGCTCTAACCATTTTATTTATTAATACTAGAGCACGCAGGTGACGAAGGAAGAAAGGGTTACGAATGGGAGCAACTTTCACTCCTGTTTTCAAGATACAATTCTACTTATCTCTCGGTCACTCCAATACATCTTGAACACATTCACCTCTCATTTTCACACCGCTCATTAAACTTCTGGTTTTAAGTTCTACCCACTCCAATCTCATCGGCTCACACTATATTTATCGTTGCTCGTATACCGTATCATTGACATTCTTTAGGAATATTGTTCATTCCTAAATCTAGAACTACACACGGCTTGATTCTCGTAGACCTGAGATATGTAGGTGATTTGAAACCAAGTCTCGGCCCCACTATTTTGACAAACTCCATGCGGACCTTTAACTCCAGCCAATCATCCTTTCGGTCGGACAAAATTGGCTATTACGTTAACGTTCTTTGCTCGACAATTCTTCTATCATTCCCAAGCAACGAAGGGGCATCTATTGACAGCCAATTTTGACCTCTCGATATTCTTCCCGGGCTGCTATTTTATAAAAAATATTAGTTTTTGAATTTTTAATTATTATTTTGCTATCAAATAAATCTTGACGTTTCGTACTCATAATTTTTAAAGTTTGCAATTTATTTTAGCATTTAATTTTATATTTTTTATATAATATATATAATTTTTTAATTTAAATATAAAAGTTTACATAATTTTATCAATATTTATCAAACTATTTCCGCAAATAGGCATACTCATAATTTACAAACACACAGTCTATTATTATTATAATTATTGTCTTCTTCTTCTTCTTCTTCTTCTTCTTCTTATTATTATTATTATTATTATTATTATTATTATTATTATTATTATTATTATTATTATTATTATTATTCTTATTCTTATTATTATTATTATTATTATTCTTATTATTATTATTATTATTATTATTATTCTTCTTCTTATTCTTATTCTTCTTATTCTTCTTATTCTTCTTATTCTTCTTATTCTTCTTCTTCTTCTTATTATTATTATTATTATTATTATTATTATTATTATTATTATTATTCTTATTCTTCTTCTTATTCTTCTTCTTATTCTTCTTCTTCTTCTTCTTATTCTTATTCTTATTATTATTCTTATTCTTATTCTTATTCTTATTCTTCTTATTCTTATTCTTATTCTTCTTCTTCTTCTTATTATTATTATTATTATTATTATTATTATTATTATTATTATTATTATTATTATTATTCTTCTTCTTCTTCTTCTTCTTCTTCTTCTTATTATTATTATTATTATTATTATTATTATTATTATTATTATTATTATTATCATAGCGATTTTGAATTCGCATTCATAGTTTACGGGTATATAATTTATTCCAAACTAATATTTATCGTCAACTTTAAATAATGTATTACGTGTCATTTTTATTGATTTTATTACTATATTTATTAAATGGTAGCCCAATTCAATTCAATCTCCCTAATTTATTTAAATTCTAGCCATTTGGTGACCAATTCTGTGTAAATTCTAGCCTAAATTAATCTTAATCTAGCCCAATTTTAAACCCCAAATCAATTCCAATTGACCCAATTTCAGGATCCGATTTAATGACCCAGATCTGACCCATCTTTTAAATTTTAATCCCAACCGTCGATATCTTATGATCAACGACTAAGATTAAGCTTTCCTTTTCTTTCCTTTTAAAACTAGTAACCCCCCCCCCCCCCAAAAAAAAAAAAAGACATAACCCTAATCTCATTGTTGACTCTCAAAGCCGCCGCACCTCACCTCTCTTACCCTTGCTTCTCGTCCCACCGGCCATTGAACCACCACCTTCAATGGTGGAGCGCAACCCAACGATCACCAACCAACCATCACCACTATATGCCGGTTACTCTTGATCGGCGAACCACGAAAAATTGGTGAACCCCTATACTCTCTTCCTCTCTTTTCCTTCTTCTTTTCTTTTTCCCTCGTCATGCTCATCTCCTCGTTTCTCGATGCTGCCGCCTCACCAGAGATGATGACCGGTGAGATGCCATTAACAACATCACCAAACGAACCTCTCTGCCCCAATCAGAGTTCGAAGATTCGATCAGAAATCGCTAATAAAGCAAAACCTGCATGAGGTGGAAATGGTTTAGTCTACGGGTTATTCTATTAAGGTTATGGAAAATTCCTCTCCGATATGTTACCTCTCAATCGTGTTTGCTGTTCTTATTATTCTGATTCATCTTCTGCTTCATCTTTTACTTTAGACATATTCTAAGATGCAAAATTCGTGATGTTTGAATGTGATTTTCGACCTAATTCTTTCAATTTTGTGTTTCTTTACACCATTTGGTTGACATATATGAAAAGCCCCAAATTTTACCAACTTTGGGCTAGCCTTAATTTCATAATTAGGGATTGACTTGTGTAATAGATGATTTGATTTTAAGGCTAATAGTTGTTTCCTTCATTGAGATTAGATGGCCTTAATGTTTATATGTTATTGACAACTTAGCGGAATGATTGCTCTAATTAATTTTGTCTCATTAAAATAATTTTCGTAGTTAAGTAAGTAGTTATGGTAAATGTTGGATTTGATTATTTTGTCTTGATTAATTTGTGGAAATGTGTAACAGCCTAACTGCTTGAGTTTTGGTAAGTTTCGGATTCGATTGGCTTGTCTTGTTAGATTTTGAAAACTTGTATTGGCCTCTTACTTGATTCATTTTTGGTAAGCTTTTATTTTTGATTGATTCCAGTATATTGCTCTCCCCTAATTTATTCTAACTGCTCCAATATCCGATTATGTATGGCAAGTTTGGGCTGTCCCATGTCCTTATTTTCTTATTTTGCACTTCTTTTGATTCAAAAAATAATATTACTTGCTTATTTATGGAAATTGTGGCATATTTTAATACTCCAAATGGATTCATTTTATTTAAAGAAAAGGGGTTCCAATTAATTGATTCTGGGAAATATTTCTTTTCCTTTTTACTTCCCTTAATTGATTTTTGAATATTTTTCTTCCTTTAATTCCATACTACTCCCCACTATATA